>JALGQZ010000008.1:4922864-7379297 GCA_023105745.1 Austropuccinia psidii
TTTTGGGCTTCCATAGACCTTCTCAAAGCAGGGTACTTAGAAAAAATTATTGTTGAGACATTTTAGCTGGTGAGACGTATAATTTTGATGTAGAAACGTGTTTGCTGAGAGAATTATGCTGGTGGTGCTTTTTCTTATCAAAATCATGTGATGTAATTGAGATAATTTGGCTGGTGAGGTTTTCCTTTTTTTTCTTTTTTTTCAAGTCATGTGAGGTCATTGAGATAATATGGCTGGTGATGCTTTCTGGAAGGTGGGGAAAGTATTTTTTGTTTCTATTAGTTACGTATGTTCTGAGAGAATTATGCTGGTGGTACTTTTTCTTATCAAATTCATGTGATGTAATTGAGATAATTTGGCTGGTAGATTTTCCTTTTGCCTAGAAAGTGGAGAAAATACAGCTCCTGAAAATTGAGCTTTCTTCTCATCATATGATAAATATGAGAAAATTATGCTGGTGTTTCTGTTTCTTATCAAAGTCATGTGATGTCTTTGAGATAATTTAGCTGGTGAGGTTTTGCTTGGAAGTGCGGAAAGTGGGGAAATTGGTATTTTCAATTGTAATTGAGTTTCTTCTGGTTGAAACTCTAATCTTCTTGATTATGCCCTAGGACTTATTTACAGTTTGATTTACCTAGTTCCAGAGGTCTGAAATTTGATTTCCACCTCTGGAGTTATTCCCTAATTCCTATTTCCATTTGCGGAGCCATTCCTGCAATTTTATTTTCATTTGCAGAGCCATTCCCCCAATTTTATTTCTATTTTCAGAGCCATTCCCACAATTTTATTTCTATTTGCAGAGCCATTCCCCAAATTTTATTTCTATTTGTGGAGCCATTCCCTAATTCCTACTTTCCATTTGCAGAGCCATTCCCACAATTTTATTTCCATTTGCAGAGCCATTTCAGAAATTTTATTTTCATTTGCAGAGCTATTCCACAATTTTTTTTCTTTTTTTTTTCAATCATTTGGTAAGCTTGAGACTGGTATAATTGGTATGGAATACCACATCCCCTTTCCATTTAATGCTGTCCCCAGCATTCCAGTTGAAAGCTTGCCAATGTTAATCAGAGTATTTATAGTTTTAAATTTCTTCTTCTTCTAATATTGAATCTTCAACTTCACTTTATTCACTGCTTTCATTTCCTGATTCTGAATCTTAGTGAACTATCTTCCCCCTTGGGTAAAATCTCTTGATGTGACTTGCTGCAAATTTCCTTGTTAGTTTAGTACCATCCAATTCTTCAAGTTCATAAGCTCCCTTATCAATCTGACTTATAACTCTAAATGGCCCATTCCAACATTTTTTAAATAGTAATCCCCACTGTGACTCAAGTGTTTTATTTTAAACCAATACTAAATCCCCAGGTTGACGTGGATTTCTCAGTTTGTGTGCCATCTTTTTGTCCAAGTATTGAACTGATTTCTTTCTTGAATCTCTCAATTTATCTTCTGATTTTAATTTGTTTCTTCTTTTGCTGAAATTTGTATTGCTCTTGCTTCCAATAGCTCCTCTGTTGTTGAGATTTTATTCCATTCTATGGCTAGGTATGTGTTTGTTTCTATTTCAATGGGTAAGACAGCCTGCTGACCAAACTGAAGCTCAAATGGTGAGTATCCTGTTGTCATTTTTACTGAAATTCTATCCGCCAAGGTTACAATTTGTAAGTATTCTTTCCATTTGGATCCATTTTCACCACACATTTCTACAAGTGTATCCTTCAATTCCTTATGGCCTCTTTCAACCATTCCTTGTGCTTATGGGTAGCAAGGTGTAGTTTTTATGATTATTGATCCTTCTCTTTTGACTGCTTCTTGTAGTTCTTTTCCAAATTCTGCTCCTCCATCTACTGTGACTTCTTTGGGTGCTCCATATCTACAAATCCATTCTGAATTAAACCATTCTGAGACTGATTCTGCTGTTAGCATAGTTAATGCAACAGTTTCTGGCCATCCTGAAAAGTCATCTCTTTCTACCACCAAATATTTCCATCTTCCTGCCTTAATATGGACTGCATCCATGCTGACTCTTTCAAATAAAGTGGATGTTGCAGATATCTTTCCTTTTTTTTCTGCAAATGACTCCTTTTCTGACATTATTGACATGATTTAACCCATTTCTTGACTATCTTTTTCATTCCTTCCCACAAATATGTTTTCTTTATTCTTCTATATGTTTCATTTTCCCCTTCATGACCCAATTCCTTTTGCATTTTCTTTATAATCTGTTTTTGAGCTTTATCATTAAACACAACTCTTTGTGGATTTTCTTGATTTCTCCTTCTTTGCTGCCCTCCTTCTATATAGAAATTTACTGATCTTCTTTTAATTCTCTTGAATATTCTTCCCCAATACTTTGTGGCTTTTTCCAACTATTCAAATATTCCTGCATATGTTTTCCAAATCCTTCCTGTTTTATTGGAATTTCAATATTTTTTGTTTTATTTCTTGATAATTTTCCTACTTTGCTTGTATTTACTTCTTTTAGACCAAATCCTGGATGTGGTTTGATCCATTCTTCTTCTTCATAAAAATCATCCCTTTCACTTTCATCTTCATTTCCCCCCTTTGGTCTTCTTGATAATCCATCTGGCTTAGTAAATGTCTTCCCTGGTTTGTGTACCAGATCAAAAGAAAAAATTTGAATAAATGCTACCCATCTTGTCATTGGTGCATCTGGTAAACATGGTGTGTTGATCATTTCTATTACAGCTTTAGCATTTAATGGAAGCTCAAAGTGTTGCCCCCATAGTATTGTTTGAAGCTTTTTGAGTATTCTTACAACACCATACAATTCTAATTTAGGCTGAGAGTACTTAAATTCTAGTCGGGAAAAGGTTACTGATTCATATATTTCTGGTCTATCCTCTCCATTCTCATCCTCTTGCATAAGAACTGCACCAGCTGCAATATAACTTGAATCCCTTGCTAATTTTATCTTCCCAGACCCTTTTTCATAATTCAATTTCTTCAAGGTAATTTTTACTCCTACTATCTTCCTGAGTTTTATAAAAGCTTCTTCACATTTTTCATCCCAATTCCAAAATACATCCTCCCTTGTCAATATTCTCAATGGTGCTGCAACTTGAAAAAGTCTTTGATAAACATTCTAAAATATGCACATAGTCCTAAAAATCCTCTAACTTCCTTCTTTGATGTTGTTCTAGGCCAATTTTGTATCTTGTTTATTTTCTGTTTTGAAATCTTTCTTCCACCCAAAGATACAACATGCCCTACAATATCCAGTGCTGGAACACAGCATGCAAATTTTGATCCTGAAATTGTGAGTCCTGCCTCTTCTATCCTGAAAAGTATTCTTTCTAATGTTACTTCATATTCCCAAACAAATCTTCTTATGAGTGGATTCTCCTTCAATGTTTCATGCTGATATATTTATCTGGGTCCTTTAATCCCTCCATCATCTATAGATATTCCAAAGTGCTCCGGTATTTCCTCCTGAAGTATCCAAGTCATTTGTGCTTGATGAACTGCCACAGAGTTTGTTTCACCTTGAGGTAGTCTAGTAAGCTGAAGTCTTCCAAGTGGTGTTTCAAAGGTCGTAAGGGGTCTTGTATTAATATCCAACTCTCTTTCATCATATCCTCCCATAATATTTCCTAATCCATAACATGCTCTTCCTGAAAATGATCCCACAAACTCATCAACATTTGATGGTAATCCTGCATCTTTGATTGTGACTTTATTGAGGCCTTGAAGATCATGAACTATTCTAAGTTTTCTGTTTGTTTTTTCCACACAAAATACTGGGCTTTTATAGCTTGATGTTGATTGTTCATAGAGTCCTGTATGTATTCTTTCTCTGACTAGCTCAATAAATTGAGTTAAAATTGATTTTGGTATTGGTATTGGTTTCTTTTGCCATGGTTCATATGATATAACTGGTATTTTATATGGTTTTCCATAAGAATGTTTAAGTACGCCTGTTTCTTCTTCACAAAATGCTATAGCCTTTTCCCTTAGTAATATAACATTTTTTAATAAACTTGTTTCTTCTTCTGATAAACATCCAGATGGTCCAAAATTTATCATTGAAATTCTTTCTTCTGTAACCTTTAATGTTTCAATAAATAGAGGTGGGTTAGGTTATAAAGGTGTTTCATATGGATCTCATGATAATTCAGGTCTTTCCAAAGGTGGATTCAGATCTTGAGGCATAGCTTCATTGACTGGTCTAACCTTTTTGAGTACTTATTTATATTTTTCTTCATTGGATTGAGTTTCCATTGTTCTTCTTCTTTTTTTTTGGTGAAAATAAAACATTCTCTTCAGTATCTTCTTTTACGTTTGTTCATGATGAAATTTGAGCTTTAGTTTTAAGTCATACAAGGACTTCACCTCTAGGTGGATAAAACCCAGTATATTAGGTATACCAAATCCTGCAGTTTAGAGTTGTACAACAACATTTGAAAACCCTTGTCCAGAATTACACAAGGGAGCAGTTTATTGTCTTACTGAGGACATAGCAGATCAATGTTGAGGGTTTTATTTTGATTAAATATTCTTCATTATTTGAATGTTGAAGTCTTCATTATTCTGTTATTCACTTTTGTTACTTCTATTGACATCTTCACTCTTTTTTTTTAGTTTTCATTCTTCCTTGAGTTTACTTGCAAGTTCAGCCCTCTGGTGTGCTACCCCTGTAGTTGAAAGTCATACAGAGACTAATTTTAGCCTTCAGGTTGCTACCCTGTAGTTTAAAGTCATACAAAGACTACTTTTAGCCTTAAGGTTGCTACCCTATAGTTTAAAGTCATACAAGGACTAATTTTTTTTTTGCCTTCTTTATTGTATCTGTTCTTTTATCCTTTATATTAATCAATACTTCTTATTTTATTTACTTTTTTTATTATTAGTGTTAAATTTGCTTTTTATTTTATTTATGTTATGAAAAAAAAATTTATGTTAAATTTTTTTTTTTTTTTTGGAAGAATATTTTTTTTTTTTTATGTTGAGAAATTTTTTTTTTATTTTTATTTTTTTCTCATGTTGAGAAATTTTTTTTTTATTTTAATTTTTTTTTTGTTGAAAATTTTTTTTTTTTATTTTTTTTTTTTCTTGGAAAAAAATTTTTTTTTTTTTCTTATGTTGAGAAAAAAAATTTTTATTTTATTTTTGTTTTTCATTTTTTTTTATTTCTCTTTTTTTTTGGAAAAAAATATTTTTTTTTTGAGGAGTGATTAAATTAATGAGTAATGTTCAATGAGGTCTCAGTTTGAGGAGTCATGTTATATTTTCAAATGGTGTACACCACCACAAAAATGCTGATGTAAGCACAACCACGTTGCACTGACATAGGTATGAGGTCAGTGCAAGGTTGTTAGTTTTTACGCACCCATTCTCAGGATTTTCCATCAGTGTTTCCCCTCAGTACCTTCACAAAGGCACACAAAGGTATCTTAATTTTGAAGCATTTTTATTCTCAAAGATAATTCTCAATCCTTTCTCTCATGGTCAAAAACTAACAATGAGATTGCTCATTTTAATAAATGAATGCTTTTGTTTTGCTTTTCTGTTCACAAAATGTAGTATTAAGAATCAAAGAACAGGGAAACAATGAAAAGGGGAAAGGTTGCAATGTATGCTTACTTCTTTATCAATAGGATTCAAACCCTTCTGGAGCACAGCAAAGTATGTTTTCATACTTAATTTTCTTTCATTTAAAGTAATCATTTCAAAAACATCTTCATTCCTTCTATACCCAAATTGTTTTCTCTTCCCCTGCTCCTGTTTTATCACATGCCTTATCTCTCTTGTATTTTTTTCCTAATTTGTGCAATTGTTTTATATTACCTTGTTTTTGAAGTCTTTTATTATCCATTTCTTTATTTATATTATTTTGTCTCCTATTTTTACTGATTCGTGGATTTTATTTTTCATTTTTTCTTTGCTCACTCACCAATCATTAATACTCTAGACCTTTCAAACACTGCCATTCCACATACCATCCAGTTGTTCATTAACATTACCTATGAATTCCGGGTACCACAATAGCTCTCAACCCTTTTCATCAGCTTCATCACTTGGACCTGAATTGAATGCCCTCCTCAATTCACAGGCTGACAAAATTAAACAGCTCCCCCAATGTCTTGAAGGTTGTGATAAGAAATTTGTGATCTTACTTTCTCAAGTAAATGATCTCCATGTTCCAAACCAAAATCAACTAATGTCCACGGGAAAATTAAAAGGTAATGAAAGAAAACAAACCCTCACCCCCCAGCAAATTGCCAATGCCACAAAACAACATAGGAAGACCCCTCACTATAAGAAGACAATTTCAGCACAAAAAAAGAAGAAATATCAAAACCCAACCCCAAAAAAGCAACATCCTCACCAGCTAAGTGTCAAAGAAACACCAGCAGGGTTTGAACCAAATAAGGTGAGCAATTTCTCTGCTTAAACTCACATCTTTTTTTCAAGATTATTCTAATGTATTGATTTTAAGGAGGCATTTTCCATACACATCAAAGTTTTATGGGGCCTTATCTCTCAAGACTCAATCCCTTTTCCACCTGATTATTCATTGCTAAAAGAGTTTAACACTCAATTTTCATTTTCTGAAGAAATTACAACTTTTATTCAAAGTCCTGTTGCAGTATCCTTGATACCAGAACAAGATGTTATCACCCTACAAGGAGTCCAGCCAGGAAAGAAGAAGCTTTCCCGTGGAATAGTTAGCTTAAAGGACTTTCACATTTGATACATTAATTAATTATTATCCAAGCTTGGAATACAACGATGGGCTCCAGACCTTGATAACTCAAGCGACACTCTTTATAATGAGGCCTGTCATATCAGTGTGATCCAAAAATTTTGACAACTTTCTGCTGGTGGAGCCTATGAGTACACAAATATAAACTTGAAGTTTTTGAACGATAGTAAATTGCTTGAAGCAACCTATAATCATTTTGTCTATTGGTCACTAGCTCAACAATACAGGAAAGAATTGAAAGAATCTGGAAAGTACAAGAAAGATAAAGAACGTAGTACTATCTTACAAGCCAGACTAAGGGTAAGTCAAAAATCTTTCTTCATGGAACTTTATTTTGGCTAATTTATCCTCTTTATTTAGTTAAAAAAGATTCATTATGCATTTGGTGTTGCACGGGGATTTCCCAAGCGGTATTTGAAAATATTTTCAAACATCAATGCACACGACGATGATGAATGCAACCCTAAAGGAAAGAGGTATATTATCAGAAAAGTTGAATTTCGATCTGAACAAGCAAACATTTTTATGCACAGGGTGGATGAAGAGATGGAGAAGGTTGACCAAGACAATGGTATTAAACCTCAACAATGTGAATGCTATGTCCCTGCTATACCTGCAAAATCAATTTGTACTTGAGTACCCAAGGGGATTCTAATAGACTTCTATGACCCAACCTGGTTCAATAGTCGGACACCAGGACAGAAGACTGTAATCGCTGATCATTTAAATGTGGCATTCTTGCCAAACTCTTCAGCATCAATTCAAGGAGTTCAACATCCCAATGAAAAATTAAGTCATATAAAATTGCCTGAAAAGTATTGGGAAAAAGTGATTGGGCCATAAGACATTTCTCACAAAATTCCTCATGATGACTCAGATGAAACTGAAGGTGAGCTTAGTGATGGTTCAGATGTGGTCTCCAGTGAAGAGGAAGAAGTTGAAGAAGCTTCCAAAGAATGAGAATTCAATCTTGAGCTGGAAAAAGACACCAAGATGGCACATGCACAAGATCTTGATTGTTATACTGTACCTCTTCAAAATTAATGGGAAGGATGGTAGATGCTTTGTTTCTCTTATTCTCCATTTTTCCATAAACAGATTGTCAATTTATTTAAAAATCCTTTCTCAATTAATTTTCAATATGGGTTTTCTTTTATTTGTTTTGAATCCTTATACAAAAGATAGACTTATAAATAAAAAAAAGTGTGATTTGATGACCAAAAGACTCAGAATTTGAATATTTTAGCAAAAAATGAATTTGTCTTTTTTTATGTAAATGATTGTTTCTTTAAAAATTCATTCTAAGTATTATTTACACTTGATTTTTTTTATCACTACTTGTGAGCTTATAAGGTGACCAATGCACTTTTTTTCATTGTGCAATAAAAGCCCCAAATATTAAAAGCAAAGAAAAATATTTTTATAAAAAACAATTCATGTGTGAAAACTAAAAGAAAGCCACCTGTGAGAACATAGAACGATGAATTGTCAAAAATGACTACATTCAAGGAAATGATCTTTAAATGTGTTTTTACATGTTTTAAGCTATGCACAATTCATTTGAACATATATCTTTTGTTTACGCCATTTAAATAATTGAAAAAAAACACACATACAATATAAATGGAGCTAAGGCAAAGCTTCAATACATACAAGCTTATTGATTGGGCGAGCCATAGGGCTTATTTTTGGGCAACCTAATGTCCAAGCAGGAAGATTACGATATACACCTAGCCCCAATACCTCAGACAATGATATAAAACTAAGATCATTTGAAACTATCAAGTGTCTCAATTTCCAAGAATCCAAGATTTAATCAAGCGCCTCAAAACCCTCTTCATGGTTTTTAACATCATCTAACCAATTTATCAATAATAACGGACCTTTATGAATTTCATCACATTCACAATCAAGAATGTGACAAACATGACTGAATTGAATCTTTTCTAAGCCTTTTTTAACATATATGAGATTTTTTGGTGGGCTCTTTGAAGCCTTCAATCCAAAACGCCATTCAAAAACATGGTGTTCTGTTACATAATTTTGAAGCACAGGACCATTGTAAGGTAGAATCCGCTGTGGAATTTCTTTTGGTGTGGGATTGGATAAGGCAGTCCTTGAGGGGGAAATCACAGGTAAACAGTTTTGAATTGCTGAAATAATCCTGTAACCAAGAGTGCTAATGGTGTTTTAGCTGCCCCTCTGAATATACTAAACAATCTCCCTACAGAGCTCACAAATCAATATTGAAGATTGTGGCTTTACAACTAGAGAAGACTTTTCAGCAGTCTCTATCAGACCTATTCAATAATCAGACTAATGATAAAATAATAATAATTTTAAATAAATAAATTTGTAGGTGATTTCAAGATGATAAGATAATAATTGAGTAGATAAATAATAGATATAATTGTACTGAGTGGTGATTTTAAGTTGTTTTCTTTGTTGAAGGTATTTTGTTTAATGGATAATAGTTCAATATGAAAAAATTTAGTAATTGTGATAATATAATAATATTGTTTGATATTTTAAATAGTTGTTGTTGGTAAATAATTTTTGATAATATGTAAAATATATTTTGTGATAATAATAATAGTGATAAAGATTTTCTTCTAGTGAGAAGAGTATAATATGAATATTTTGTTGAATATGAGTATTTAACTAATAGATGAATTTATAATATAGGAAGACCTACTATTAACTACAGCTATTTATAAACCACTATTTAGTGTAATTTTAATAATATTAATAATTTCTAGATTAACCTACTAGTAAGGGATGAATAATTATTCTCCTTCTTGGTATATAATTATTTGCATGAGGAAAGAGGAGAAAAATGAGAGAGAGGCCTCTTTTTATGTTGTGGGAAGTACCCATGGGCTCTCCATGTAAAGTGTTATTCTTGCCCTTGAGGTAATTTTGCTGGTGTAGATTTTTTGTAACAAAAGTCAGATGTCCTATCTGCTACACTGTATTAGTAATCTTGCACAGCCTTGAGAGATTAATGCTAGTGTGTAAAATTGAGAATGGTGTCATATGACTGAGATATTTTTTTCCATTTGTTTGGTCAAAATGAAGGTTGAGATGTTTTCCTTGGTGGGGATTTTTGATAAAAATATCAGGTGACTTCTCTTTCGCACTGTGTTAGTCAGCTTGCATAGCCTTGAGGAATTAATGCTTGTGAGTTAAGGATGAAGGTGGTGTCATGTGAATAAGCCCCTGTATAATTTGTTTGTAAGATTTATCTAGTTCCAGGTGATCATGCTGTGTAATGTGGGGATATCTTGGGTTTTAATTCTTGACTACTGTAATTGCTGTGTGGTTTACAGTTTAGTGTATTCCCCTTGCATGCAGCTGGTTGAAATTGAATTGAGTTGTATTTGATGATCCTGAGGCTGTGTACTGTACAGATCTTATGCATGTGGACTGCATGAGTCTTATTTGGGCTCCTGTATTGTTGTGTAATTATTTAAGTTTTTAGTGGATTTTCATGTATTGAGTTAAATTGGATACTGTCATATGATGCTTGTGTCACATGCACTGTATTTGGTTACTGTAATTCTTGGTAATATAGTCTTCTTGATGGATTTAGAGTGGATATAATGTTACAATGTTACTTTTCCCATGTAATTTTGAGTTTCTGTATGTATTAAGCCTATTATTGATTCTGTAAGGCTTATATGTAGGTTTTCTTGTATAATTCCATAAGATTGGATTCCCCTATTATTTATTTGATTGTAGAAATATGTTGATTATTTCAATTCTGAATCCCAAATCTTCCATTCCTCCATACTATTGATGTTATTTCTGAGTGTGTGATCTTTAATCATGTCCTTTGAGTGGTGATTTCCTGAATTAGTCATTTTGATCTTGATTTTCCAACTGTTGATTTCCAAAAAAATTATTGAAACTGGTAAAAAGGTATGGAATACCACATCCCCCTCTCCATTTTAATGCTGTCCCCAGCATTCCAGTTTCAAGTAAAGTATTCTGGGTTCATAAGTGAAAATTTTCTTCCTTTGCATTTTTTTTCTTCCAATAAATTCAGTTGTTAATTCCATTGATGGCTTGTTATATTGATTTTGAATCTCCATATCTTCTTATTTGATTTGTACCTTGTTGTTTTTTTTCTTCTTTGTTTTTTATCCATGTTAATGTTGTCCTATATCATCAATACTGATTTAGGGTTATTTCCCTCTCCATTTGATAAAAATTCATCCAGCTATTAATAACTCCTTTTAACCAATTGTTTCCACCAGTGTTGCCATAAAATAATATAAATGAATAATAATAATAATAAATTGGTATAGTTTAAGGTCTTATCCAGGACCTCTGCTTTAGTCCTGAGACTGTAATTAGCATAAAATGATGTTGATTAGGCAGTTTAAGTTCATACTCAGGACCTTTTATTGATTATTGATTTTGAATAAGTACTATAAGAGAATTTTTCAGACAGTTTAAGGTCTTATCAAGGACCATTTATTGAGTTAATTTGTTGATGATAAATAAAAAAAATAGAATATTTAGACAGTTTAACGTCATATCAAGGACCTTTGCTTGAGTTCTTGAAGTTTCTTTGATAAAAAAATGATTTAGACAGTTTAAGGTCTTATCAAGGACCTTTTCTTGAAGTAATTTGGTTGGTAAGATATATAAAATATTTGGACAGTTTAAGGTCTTATCTAGGACCTCTTCTTGATTTAATGTTTTTTGATGATGGATAAAATAAATGAAGAAAATTGGGATATTTAGACAGTTTAAGGTCTTATCTAGGACCTTTTATTGAGTCAATTTGTTGATGATAAATAAATAAATAAAAATAGAATATCTGGACAGTTTAAGGTCATATCAAGGACCTTGCCTGAGTTCAATTTTGTTGAAGTGTCTTGATTAAAGATAAAATAATGATCCAGACAGTTTAAGGTCTTATCTAGGACCTCTTCTGAAATTGATTTTTTTGTTGTTGAATTGTCTTGATGAAAGATAAAATAATAATGAAGACAGTTTAAGGTCTTATCTAGGACCTCTTGTGAAATTGATGCTTGGTATTATTGTTTTACTAATTTGATTGATTTTGGTGAGTTTTGTTTTGTTGTTTTTTCCTTTTATTGTATTTAACAATATTGAGACCCCATATGTTCTTGAGTAAAATTAATACCCATGTCATCCTCTTCATGACAGTTCTACACTATAACCCATTGATGATTATTAAATGGGTCGGCACCCCCTCTCCATTTAATTTTTTTTTTTTTTTTTTTTTTTTTTTTTTTTATATAATAATAAATTTGAATTGATTTGAATGATAATTATAAGTTTAATTTAGTTTCAATACATTTAATTTAATATAAATAATAATATTATTATTTTATAATTTAATTTAAATAATAATATTTTTTTTTTCTTTTTTTTTTTTTGAAGTATCTGGGTGTGAATACTTCAATTTTGAAGTGGTTGGTTTTGTTTTCTAGCCGCAGGTGTTGCTTTTCTTGACTGTTCAATCTAACTTCTACTATTTTTTTTTTCTTTTTCTTTTTTTTGTGTTTTTTAGTGTCTACATTGTACTGTACTCTTCTGTTTTCATCGTGATTGATCGTTTGTTTTTTTTTATAATTTTTTATTAATTTATTTTATATTTTTTTTTTTTTTTTTTTTTTCTAGAACATTAACAAAAGTTTTTTTCTAATTATTGTACAGTACCATAGTGTACTCTTTTTTTTTAGCCGCGATCAATTGTCTCTTTTTTTTCTTTTTGTGTAGAAAAACAATAAAAATTTATTTATTTTTTTTTTTTTTAGAGAAAAAAAAAATAAATAAATAAATGAAAAATAAAAGGTAAATAATTTTTTTTTTTTTTTTTTGTTTTTCTGGAAATAAAATAAGGGTAAGCAAATTGGTAAAAACACGTAAGAGCTTACGTGTTTTGGCCATAATTTGGTAAAAACGCATACGTTTTTAGTAAAAACACATAAGGGGTGCCCTGGGCCCATTTTTAATTAAAAATGAAACACCATTGGGCCTGTATTGGGCCAAAACATGCCCAAAAGAGGTTTTTTCCCCACAAAACCTCTCTAACTCCAAATTGTTTCAGATTTTTTTGCCCATCCCCCCCCCAAAAAAAAAAAGCCCAAACTGTCAGGGTGAGTCTATGTAGTAGCTTAAAAATAGTAAATACAAGCTAGTACTATGACTGTGACACGTCAAAATAAATAAAAATGAAATCTTCAGGTCCTACTGCTACGTGGTAACAGTGGTGATGAGTCTATTGAGGACCTGGGTTGCAATGCTCTAATATCTTTGACTGTAAAGAAACACTACAATAACTATATTCTAATTATATCTTTAATAATTCTAAGGACACTACTGATGAATAACAGTTTTGTCACGTAAGAATATTGGCAAGGTAAGATAAGATGATGGGTTTTCAAGGGAAAAACCCTTCTTTTTATATCTTTCAAGACTGTCAAGAGTTATTAACTCTTCACACGTCAGAGGAGTGAAAATCTTCACTCCAGTGGTCAGTCTGTGGTTCTGGATCCTCAATTCTGACGTCAATATAGACAGAATTGTGGTTTTGGAACCACAAATGATCATTCTGGATCAATACAGGGTGAAAAAACTTTTCACCTGCCACGTCAGCACTTGGATGACGTTGTACTGGTGTCTGTATGATCAATATTAGTCATTCTGGGCGGGTTTAAGCTTCAAATAACCATTATTTTAAGTATCAAGACTGTACTGGTTGGTACAGGTTTGGTACAGACCAGTATTGGTCAGAAATACTTCCAACCAAGATATCTCAGTCAGTCTTTGAGATATCAAGAAACCAAGAGCACAGAATTGAAGCGCTTAATGAGCTCTTCAATTTGGTATGCTTCATGTTTACCCTTCTTGCAAATAGAAAAAGTTATAAGGGTTTTAACTTTTTGGATGTAATTTTGTACATCAGTATGAGGCTTCAAAAATTTCCATGCTAGATATCTTCTTCAATTTGGAAGATATCTGTATTCTGATGGTACAGTTTTGTAGGGCTTGATTAACTCTACAGTTTGGTATATTACACTGTACAGTTGTATGAGTGTATGCTAAAGATACAGGGGTTTGTTTATTTTCTTGTTTTCAGAATATCTGTATTTTGGTTATTAAACCTTTGAACCAAGATCCCTCAGTCAATTTAAGAGATACAGAGGTCTAAGGTGTTTCAAATTAAAGCTCTTGTTGGGATCTTTAATTTGGTTATACTTTTGTACAGTTTTGTACAAGCCCTCTTTGACTTTCAGGGGGACTTGGTTTTGAAAATGAGGTTATATGGTATCTCCAGTTGTAGTGGTGTTACAACAACATGGATGATATCATTTTGTAGCTCTCTATGTGAGCTTTAAGAAAAATACCATTTTGGTATAGGATAACTTAAATATGCATAAGTTAGATGAGAGGTGAAAATAAGGGTTTTGACTTGTTTATTCTCCTCTAGGTTTCCTTATTCTGTTTGGATAAGGTTGGTGTTTAATTTAAGAGGATTGTTTTCTCTTAATTATTACCTGTATTGACTATGTTTGTTCAATACTTCTCATAACATTATTTATGGTATGTTGGATGTCATGCTAGTGCTCTGTTTTGAGTCACAGGCTGACATACCCTCCCTCAAAAGAAGGCTCATCATTGATGAGACTCTTCAGCCCTCCTGGAGGCTCTAAATCTTCTGAGGTGTATTTGTCCATCTGGGATTTCTTTCTCAGTTAACCATTTGTCTTTATCTGCTGGTTGATTCTTAAATCTAACCAGATATTGCCTGATGTCTTTCCCATTAGTTCTTATTTTCCTGGCTTTAATGATCTTTTTCACTGGTCCAGGTGAGTCATCTTCCTCTACCAATCTTGCATGGGTGACAGTCTTCTTTCTGTCAGGGAATTTCTCCTCATCTGTCTGGTGATAAGGCTTGACCAGGCTCACAGGGAAAACTGGGTGTTTCCTAGAGAACTCTTTGGTCAGGTTGACTTCTACTGCATTCTTTCCTATTAATTTAATAATGGTGAATGGTCCTATGAATGAGTCTCTCATCTTCTTGGGTCCTCTTAGGTTGTTGAAGTTAAGAGTTGAGATTAGAACTTGGTCTCCTTCTTTGAAATCAGGTTCTTGGTGACTTTTATCATATCTCTGTTTGTTATATAATTTGGCTTCAGCCACACATTGCTCTGCTTTTTCACAGGCAGTCTTCCACATTGTGTGGAAGTCCTTAGCTGTGGGGTGTACTGAGAGGAGGTTCTTCTTCAAGTAGTCTACTGGAAGTAGTGGGTTCCATCCTTTCTCTAATGTGGCAGGGGTTTTTCCTGTCACTGAGTGTATACTTGTGTTGTATGCCAATTGTACAGCTGGTAGGAGGGTTACCCAGTCATGGGTATATCCCTCATTGTCTTTATAATCCATGCCATATGCACAAAACCTTCTAATGATGTCTTCTAATGTTTGGATCATTCTTTCTGCTAGACCATCTGTTTGTGGATGGTAAGCTGTGGAGAATGCTAGTTTGGTTCCCAGCATCTCATATAGATTAGTCCAAAATTCTGATGTGAATTTAGGGTCTCTGTCACTAATTATAATTCTTGGGACTCCACAGTTTTCTATCACATTGTTCCAGAACAATATGGCTGTGTCCATTGCTGTGTCCTCTTTGTGACAGGGGAGACATCTGACACTCTTGCTGTACCTGTCTACTACTACTAGGCATGCATTAAAGCTGTCTTTCCCTCCAGGGACCAGGCCTGTTACCCAATCCATGTTTATTATTTCCCAGGGGTGTTTGGGCTCCTCTATATTCTGGAGTAATCCATATCTTTTGCCATGACTTCTGCTGGCTTTCTGGCATCTGGTACCAGTGTTGATGTATTCACTCAAGTCTTGTTCCCACTTTGGCCACCAAGCTGTGCTAAAGACTCTTTCTTTAGTTCTTTCTTCACTCATATGTCCCATGTATGGGCAGTCATGGCATTCCTGTAGTATCAGGGAAATATGTTCTCTATTTATTATTACCAGGGCACTTGTGTGTTTTTCCCTATGGTATAGTAGATCATCAATCAGGAAAAATCTATTCTCTCTGAAGTTTTTGAGCCATGGCTCTTCCAATTGGCTTTCTAGTTCAGGACTCCTGTACTTTTGTTTTAATAGTTGTATCAATATACTACACTGTTTGTGTTTATTGTATGATGATTGTACTATGCTAAAGAACTCTGTATTCAGATTAGAGGAGCTGATTCCCAGTATGGGTATCTCTTTGCTCTCTCCAAAGCTCTGTGCTGGGTTTGATGGATCATTCCCTAATGCCCAGTTTGATAGTTTGAAGTTCTTTCTCTTATCTATCTCCATGCATTGTATGGGTATTTTGGCCCAATTTTCTGGGTCATATGCTGGATTCTCTTGGTCATTATTCAGTGGCCACCTGCTGAGGCCATCTGCATTAGTATGACTTCTCCCTTCTTTATAGATGATAGTCATATTCCCTCTATATTCTTGTATGGCTATTTGCCACCTAAGCATGTGTCTGTTTGTCGTCTTCATGTTCAACAGTGATTTGAGGGCTGTGCAATCAGTAAAAACTTCAAATACTGCTCCTTCTAAGTAGTAATGGAGTTTCTCTAATGCCCATACCAAACAGAGACATTCTGGCTTAGTAGCTCCATATCTGGCTTCTGAGTCTTTCAGTTGTCTTGATATATAGCAAATTACTCCTTCTTTGGGTATTCCATCCACTAGTTGCCTCTGGTGTAGTGCTGCTCCTAGTCCTTGGCTACATGCTGCATCTATATATAGTTTGAATGGTAGTTCCAAATCAGGCATCATCAGGACAGGGGCATTGGTCAGTTCATATTTGATCTTCTCAAATGCATCTCTTCTTTCTTTGGTGATTTCAAGACTACATCTTTTGAGCACAGTTTGTATAGGCTACTAGTGATGTGTGCAAAGTTTTTTATGTGGCTTCTGTAGTAACTAGCAAAGCCCAAAAAAGATTGCATTTCCTTAATGTTCTTTGGTACTGGTTTCTTCAGTACTGCAGCAACTTTATTTTGGTCTATAGCTAGACTCAAACCTGAAACTTTGTGTCCTAGGGCTAGCAGTTCTTGCTGTCCAAAGTTACATTTTTTAAGAGATATCTTCATGTTGATTGGTGTACACCCCATTCTGGTGGAAACCTTTCATGCAATCCATTTTTGTAATAAACTTGGCTTTTGCTAGCTTATCTAGTGCATGTGGTATCCTTGGGATGGGGTACCTGTCTGCTTTGGTGTAATTATTCAAAGCCCTGAAGTCACCACATAGTCTGGATTTACCATCATGCCAAGTTATAAGGACTGGTGTAGTGACCTCTACTATCTCATTATGTCCTATTTTTCTTATTACCCCCATTTCTAGGAGTTCATTGATATGTTTCTCAATTTCTTTCCTAGTTTCCATGCTGGCTGTGTATGGTGGTCTCCTAAGCATAGGTGGATATGGTCTTTCTACATCCAGATATGATTCTATATCATGTCCTTTGATTTTTCCTAGTGGTTCATCTCCTATTGCAAAAGCTCCTCTATGTTTTCTAAATACTTTCAGTAAGTTGAGTTTCATTTTACTGGTGAGTTGAGTGCTATATTGGGCTTCTTTGAATTCTTCCACTAGTTCTTTCAAGGTGTTATCATTTGTTACATGATTTATGTCAAAGGAAAATTTTTTGTCTTTGTTTGTACCTATGGTAAGATATCTGTTTTTACTATTGCAAATATCCATACCATACATTCTTTGGTACTCTGTACCTAGTAAGAATCCTTGTACATGTGCATTTTCTAGAACTACAAATTCAGGTTCCAGTCTGATATTTCCTTTTTGGTGTGGGATAATTATCTCTTTGATTATTGTCCCCAGTGAGTGCATTTTGCCTGATGCACTTTTAAAGTTTCTAGCTTTTGTTGGGATTATCTCTTCTTCCCATTTGGGGAAGTGTTGTTTCAAGTATTCTTTTGCCACTATGGAGCAACTTGCTCCTGTGTCAATGATCATTGGGTGTTTACAGTTCTCAATGTAAACTGTCAATTTTGTAGGTGTTCCATGAATGAATCCCATCCCTCTATTTGGGGTTACCAGGAATGTTTGTTCATTCTGTGTGTGCTTACAGAGCTCTTTGTCTGTTGTTATTTGTGGTATTCCTGAATCCAATTCAATGTCTTGTATGTCAAGTGAACTTTCTTCATTGCATTCCACTATGTATTCTTCTATGGTATCAGGTTCACTTTGTGATTCTGCTCACATACCATTTCCCATGCTGTCAGAATCAGATTTTTCACCTGTTTGTTCTTCTTCTGATTCTTCATCAATTGCATATATTTTCTTTTTTGGTTTTGTGCAATTGTTGGCATAGTGGTCTGGTGATCCACAGTTGTGGCACACATATTTCTTTTTTGGGGTTTCTTTCCCTTTTTCTTTGTTTGTCTCTTTAACTTCAGACCTCTTGTCTTTGAAGTTTGGTTTATAGGATGTGTACCTTCCTATGGAGGTTTTCTTTCTCACATCTTGTATGACATTTGCTATGTCATCAATGCTGCTTATGTTGTTGCATCTGCATTTGACTGCAAGTTCTAGGTCTCCTGGAAATTTTGTTAGGAGTTTATGGTTTCTCATTTCTATTGTCATATTGGGATCAATAGCTTTTAGCCTCTTTGTTTGTTTGAGGCACCATTCATAAGGGTCTTTTTCTGTGGAGTATCTATCACTTTCAAAGGACATGGTCTTTTGCCACATCCAACTACCATTGCTATACTTTTGTATAATCTGGTTCCTCCACCATGGCCAGCTTTTCCTGCCATGTATTTCTTTCATCTCAGTATACCATATGTTTGCATGGCTTCTGAATGCTGTGTTAAGTCTTGTTGTGATCCAGTAGTCTGGTATCTTTGGGACATCAACAAAGAGTCCATCAATATAGTCAATGATCTCCATATGGTCATATTCCCCAATTCCTGAGAACTTTGGCCAGTTTGTCACTTCTGGTAACTGCTTTAGTGCCTGTTTCTCTGAATAGTTGAGATTTTCCCCATCTTGGTACACTGAATCTGATCTTAACTTTGGAATCTGATATTCAGGTTCCTGGTCATAGTCTTTATCCTCTTCTTTCAATTTTGTAGAGGTAGTAGGTTGACCTTGTGTTGGAGGGTATTGATTGTCTTCCCTGTCATAGGGGTAAGAAATTTCTTTGTCAAGGTTATCCTGTTGCTGCTGGATATTCCTCAGATCCCTCCTCACAGTTTGTTGTTCTTCTAGAATTGAATTCAACTGTCTGTTAGTTTTTTCAAATTCTGTCCAAATTTTGGCCAGATTTGTATTTAAGTCTTTAATGACTGTTGCTTGGAAAGCATTTTCTTCTTTCAATGTTTCCACTTCTGTCCTCATTTTTCCTGAGGTTTCATATGTCCAATCCATGAATTGGGCCAATTTGGTCCATGTGAATTTGTTTTCAAACTCATGAGTGTGGATTGTAGTTTCAGTCATTAATTCTGGGTCTATTGAGTCAGAACTATCAAAACTATTTGTAGGTACAACTATTTCTTGCTTTTGTGTACTTCTTGGACTAAGTCCATCAGCTTTTTAATCAATGGGTCTGCTTCTTTCTTCCTCTGGTTGAAAGAAGTTTTGTTTTTCCCTTGGGCTCCTTTTCTCCTGTTGGAAACTACCTGGAAGGGTTGGGGAGCCTTTGATGAAGTTTCCTTTGGCTTGTAGGGCCTGGAACTGCTGGATTGTTGTGGGGAAGATGGGACTTCTCCTTCCATTTCTGGGGGTACCTGAATCTGACTGGGCTCTTCCTTGTGCCAAGATCTCTCTATGGCTTGTATGGCTGCCTGGTTCTCTTTGATTCTGGCTGCTCTTTCTTCTAAGAGTTTGAAATTCTTGTTGGGATTCCAACCTTGCATTTCTGTCATAAGTTCCATCCAAGCCATTTGCTTGAGACAGATCTTCTGGGTTGTTATCCCCACTTCTGCCCATGATGCTGCCATAGTGAACATTTTGTTGTCCATGCTCCATGTGAAGAGGTCTCTCAGGAGTTTGTGTATTTGGAGGACCTGTTCTGCATCTGTCCAATCTCCTTGCTGGACTTCTGGGTTGAATTTGATTTGGAACAAGACCTTGGGTAGGAGTTCCCTGATGGTAAGTCCTTTGCTGGTCATTTGCTCCAGTTCTTCTTCCTCTGTGTCTTCTTGGCCAGTGTTCTGGTTGATTTCTTGGGAATCCAAGATCTCTAAGAAGTGGAGGTGTCATGTTAACAATGTTAAAAAATGACAGACAATAAAAAATGTTGTATTTTTCAAGGTTTATTTACCTTTAGCAGGCCCTTGTACAAATTTATGGTCTATACTCTTTGGCAATTTGCCTTTAGAGTTTACAACTGGGTTGATAACAGTGATTTTCTGTTTCTCAATCTGTTTTGGTGATTCAACTGGTTTTGTTGGAGCTTTTCTGGGTTTTTTGGCCCTTGGCACGGCTATTGGTGTCCAATCTTTTGAGTTGATTGTCACTTCACTGTGTCTTTTCTGCTTGCCTTTGGTTTTTGGCTGAACCTCTCTGTCTTCTGAGGCTGTCACAGATGGATTTCCTTGTGACTGGGTTTCTAATGGAATGTAGTCTTTTTCCACTATTCAGAAAAGATATTTCAGATTGTATATCAGTATTTTATGATAAAACAAAATGATTATATTCAATTCTACTGTTATTTTTCGAAATTTTTGAGGTTTTTTATGTTTTTTTATTATTTTTATGTGTTTTTTTTTTGAAAAATAACAGTTTTTTGTGTTTTTCACTTATGTTTCATAAGTGAAAACTGTAATATCCAAGTGTTTTGTGAATGATTCACTTGGATATTATTGTGTTTTTATATAAACACGTAAAATTTATTAAATTGTAATAAATTTGATTTGTTATTATAAATATTATAAATAATATTTATTATAACACTTGATATTGATTAAAAATATCAATTAATTACAAGTTTTCACGTCAATTTGAGTGATATCTTGTTTTAAAGGAAATATTTAATAAAAATATTCCTTATAAATAATGAAAAATTATTTTATTATTTAATATTTATTAATTATTTATTAATAAATTGTTTCTATATTAATTTTCACGCACTTTGGTGAAAAATAATAGTAAAATGAATAATATACTGTTTGTATATTATTATTTTTATTGAAATTTAAATAATACTGTTGTATTATTATCAAATTTTGTGGAAAATATTGCAATATAATAAAATAGAGGATATGTACTCTTACTCTCAACAAAAAATATTTGTAATATATATTTTTTGGAGGAAAAATTTGTGTATATAGTATATGATTCTAAAAAATAATGATAATAAAAAAAAAATTGAAATTTTACTTACTGTTAGTGAAATACCTTTTAAATAACTGAATTTTACGCCTAATTTAGTTCAAACACGTCCAATAAGGTTGAAAAACCACGGCCAGGCCCCCAAAATGTCAGGGTGAGTCTATGTAGTAGCTTAAAAATAGTAAAGACAAGCTAGTACTATGACTGTGACACGTCAAAATAAATAAAAATGAAATCTTCAGGTCCTACTGCTACGTGGTAACAGTGGTGATGAGTCTATTGAGGACCTGGGTTGCAATACTCTAATATCTTTGACTGTAAAGAAACACTACAATAATTATATTCTAATTATATCTTTAATAATTCTAAGGACACTACTGATGAATAACAGTTTTGTCACGTAAGAATATTGGTAAGGTAAGATAAGATGATGGGTTTTCAAGGGAAAAACCCTTCTTTTTATATCTTTCAAGACTGTCAAGAGTTATTAACTCTTCACACGTCAGAGGAGTGAAAATTTTCACTCCATTGGTCAGTCTGTGGTTCTGGATCCTCAATTCTGACGTCAATATAGACAGAATTGTGGTTTTGGAACCACAAATGATCATTCTGGATCAATACAGGGTGAAAAAACTTTTCACCTGCCACGTCAGCACTTGGATGAAGTTGTACTGGTGTCTGTATGATCAATATTAGTCATTCTGGGCGGGTTTAAGCTTCAAATAACCATTATTTTAAGTATCAAGACTGTACTGGTTGGTACAGGTTTGGTACAGACCAGTATTGGTCAAAAATACTTCCAACCAAGATATCTCAGTCAGTCTTTGAGATATCAAGAAACCAAGAGCACAGAATTGAAGCGCTTAATGAGCTCTTCAATTTGGTATGCTTCATGTTTACCCTTCTTGCAAATAGAAAAAGTTATAAGGGTTTTAACTTTTTGGATGTAATTTTGTACATCAGTATGAGGCTTCAAAAATTTCCATGCTAGATATCTTCTTCAATTTGGAAGATATCTGTATTCTGATGGTACAGTTTTGTAGGGCTTGATTAACTCTACAGTTTGGTATATTACACTGTACAGTTGTATGAGTGTATGCTAAAGATACAGGGGTTGGTTTCTTTTCTTGTTTTCAGAATATCTGTATTTTGGTTATTAAACCTTTGAACCAAGATCCCTCAGTCAATTTAAGAGATACAGAGGTCTAAGGTGTTTCAAATTGAAGCTCTGGTTGGGATCTTTAATTTGGTTATACTTTTGTACAGTTTTGTACAAGCCCTCTTTGACTTTCAGGGGGACTTGGTTTTGAAAATGAGGTTATATGGTATCTCCAGTTGTAGTGGTGTTACAACAACATGGATAATATCATTGTGTAGCTCTCTATGTGAGCTTTAAGAAAAATACCATTTTGGTATAGGATAACTTAAATATGCATAAATTAGATGAGAGGTGAAAATAAGGGTTTTGACTTGTTCATTCTCCTCTAGGTTTCCTTATTCTGTTTGGATAAGGTTGGTGTTTAATTTAAGAGGATTGTTTTCTCTTAATTATTACATGTATTGACTATTTTTGTTCAATACTTGTCATACCATTATTTATGGTATGTTGGATGTCATGCTAGTGCTCTGTTTTGAGTCACAGGCTGACACAAACACCCCAACAATCCACATTATCCCCACCCCAAACCATTGTTTTTTTTTGGAAAAACAGCATTACCAAAGCCATTTTGCAAAGCTTTTCACACTTTTTTTTCTTTTTTTCACCCAAAGACTGCATTTTCCACCACAACAACCTGCTTTCAAGCCTCCAAATTTCCAATTTTTTACCTTCCCTCATCCATTAATCCCATATTTAAACCACTTTCTTTCACTCTTAACCCCTTCTGTTCATTTTTTACACCTTTTTTCACCTCTTTTTCACATTTCGAAAGGTTCTTACCCCATTCCAAATCCCCAAATCCCCCCTTTTTTTCACTTTTACACATATTTTTCATTCAAAAATGCTCCAACCCCCCACTGAAGGTGAATTTCAGACCCTTGAGCTTCTTTGGCAACATGTGCATAATGTTGCCAGGGCTCAGGGGTATGCTGTGTCCACCTTGAGGTCCAATATGACCCACAACCAAATTGAAATATGTTGTGATAGGTCTCGCACCCCAAATCCCAACAAAAGCCCCTCCAAAACAGTCACCTCAAGTAAGCTTGACTGTCCTTTTAGACTTTATGCCAGGAAATATGCCAAGAGTACCACTTGGACTCTTAAAGTCAAAAATCCTGAACATAGCCATGATGCCACTGAAAATATCATGGCACATCCTGCTTTCAGGAAATTCAATGAGCAAGAAATATCCCAAATTGCTCAAATGTCTGAATCACTCCTCATGCCAAGGCAAATTCAGGCCCAATTATGCAGCCAGAGGGAGTCTGACAGGCCTGTAATCCTTCAAGACATTTATAACCAAGTCAAGAAAATAATGAAAGACAAACTGCTAGGCAGAAGGCCCATTTATGCTCTTATTGACACTCCTAAAGAAGAAAATTTTGTTTGGTCCTCTGCAAGGGATTCTGAGGGACACATTACCTCCTTGTTTTTTACTCACCCCCTGGCCATAAAAATTCTTCATGGCTTTCCTCATGTCATTCTTATGGATTGTACTTATAAAACCAATAAGTACAAAATGCCTCTTTTTCATATTGTTGGATTCAGCTCAACAAATAAGACCTTTTCTGGGGCTTTTTGTTTGATGAAGAATGAAAATGAAACTTCATATACTTGGGCATTAAATCAATACATTGAAAAGGTCCTCAACAACACCAATCTTGTTCCCCCCCAGTTATTGTTATTGACAGGGATCTGGCCTTGAAAAACTCTATTAAGAAGCTCTTCCCAGACTCCAAAGTCATGCTATGCATTTGGCACATCAACAAGGATGTATCTGCTCATTGCATGAAGAAAATTGGTCATGGAACTGATTTTGAAACTTTTATGGGCCTTTGGAATCAAGTAATATACTTCTTCATTTTATTTCATTTTATTTCACTTTTTTTCTTATTATTGTCTTTATTAATGACTTTGGGATTCTTTTCTCAGCTTATGTATTCACCCACTGAAAAGTCTTTCAAAGACAACTGGAAGAAGCTTCAAAAGCAAGTTAAAAATGCTGAGGTCTTGCAGTATTTGGAAAATACTTGGCTTCCTATAAAGGAGTATTATTTGCCAGCCTGGACAAACCACCATTGCCACCTGGGTGTGGGCTCCACCTCCAGAGTTGAAGGTGCCCATGCCATGGTTAAACTTTGGCTACAAAGGTCCACTGGTTCTCTCCTGGAGGTAGTCAGGGCACTCCACATGGCATTCAGAAAACAATTTATTGAAATTATCAACAGAATCTCCAAAGAAATGATTGTCCATGTCAAGAATTTTCCTCCACACATCTGTGCCCTCAATGGCAAGGTGTCTCATTATGCTCTTCAGATTGCCTTTGAAAATTTCAAAACAAAATTTCCTCCAAATGAAAAATGCACCAACAAATACAACAATTATAAAGGCATTCCTTGCAAGCATAAGACCCAAAAGGCATTTGCCAAGCGCCAAAGGCTTGAATTATCAGACTTCCATCCTCAGTGGCATTTGAATTTGCCTGTGAGGGTTTTTTAATTTCTTATTATTATTATTTTTCTTATTAACTGATTTTACTTGTCATATTCTTCTCAGACTGGTTTTCAAGGTGATGATCAAAGTGTTGAAAAAGAAAGAAAGAATGAATCCAAGAAAATATTTGAAGACATTGGGGAAGACCTGTTTCAAAGACCAATGGCAGAAATCACCCCAATACTCCAACATTTTCAAGATGTTTTGACTGGAAAAGTCCCATTTGATCAAATTCCCAGGAGTCAACAGGATGATCAATATTATGAAGACCCTCTAGAATGCAAGAACATCCGTGGAAGACCCCAAGGAGCCAAGAATAAAGACAAAAGAGAACCTTCAAGATTTGAAATTATTGAGAGTCAAACCAAGAGAAGAGGAAGACCCCCATCAAAAGTGACCAGCACAACAACTTCAAGATCCCAGTCAAATGTCCCCTCTCCAATTATGGAAGTGGACTCATCTGAAGATTCTGAAGATTCTGAGGACTCATTATCTAAATCCATCAGTTCATCAGATTCACTACCCTCAGCAACTGAATTAAATAAATCAGAAGTAACCCTTAGAAGGTCCAGAAGATTGGCAATTGGAAGCAAAAAATCACAAAGAAAATCACACAAGCCTGCCACCAGTTTGAATATCCATGATGCAATTGACCTGACCTGTGAGCATTGTCAAAGCAACTATCACACAAGTGATGAATGCTCCAAGCTGTTTGTGAGTTTCTGATTCTTTTTAATGTAATTTTATGTTGTTTATTTTGATATTTATTCATTTTTTGAACTTATGTTATCAGATAACTGGCTCAGAAGACTTGCCCAAGTTTATATTGAAATACACCTTCAAGGCCATCAATGTCCAGGGTGATGGAAACTGTGGCTACAGAACAGTATCCCACTTCATTTACAAGACTCAAGATCAATGGGCTGATGTCAAAGGTGACTTGGCCGAAGAAATTCACCAAAATCAAGACCTTTATGAAGCCATGAACACCTTAATTCCCTCGGTATCCTCTTATTTGGAAAGAATTGAATGGTATGAAGATGTTGGCCAGGCTCCAAAAAGCAAGTGGATGTCCATTCCTGACATGGGGGATCCAATTGCAAATAAGTATAAAAGACCAGTTTTCTTTTATTCCACAGCCCAATCTTTTTCCTTTTTCCCTTATTTCTGTCCTCCAAATGATAATCCCCCCATTTTCATCTGCTTCTTGAATAGTTGTGCTCATTTTGTTCCTTTGGACATCATCATTTCTAAAGTTTATCCAGTCCCCCCCATTACTGTGAACTGGGAGATTCATGCCCAAGCACAAGCCCTGGGGTGGGAAGATAAATTTAAGAAACACAGAATGTTGTATTTTTCCAATCTTCCTCCCCCCTCTCAGAAAAAACCCACTATTTTGGAGGTTGATTCTGATTGAATGATTTTTGTATATACAATTTATGCCAATTATCCCCCTCCTCAGTCATATTTATTGCTTAAATCCCACCTAAGTCTCCTTTTTTATCAAACATGTGGAACTTTTGTACTTGAAAATAGTCATACTACACACAAGAAAAAAAAACAGCTGAAAAAAAACACTCATTGCGCCTTCACTTTTTGTCCCACCAAAAATTTTTTCCAATTCATAAGCTTCTGGTTCTTTATTGTCCAGATTGAACCCTTTAATTTTAAAAAAAAATGAAGGAAATTCATAAGTGGGAAGTTATTAAATTCACTTTTTGAAAATAGGCATATTACAATGACGGGAAAAAACATTTGAAAAAAAACCCTTTTTGCACCTTCACTTGTCCCACCCAAAAAAATTCCCAAAATTATGGGATTCTGGTGCTTTATTCTTCACATTGAACCCTTCATTTTAAAAAAAAATGAAGGAAATTCATAAGTGGGAAGATTTTAAATGAATTTTTGAAAAAATATGCCATTTGGGCATATTGGCCAAATTTGTGAAATTTGGCAAAAAAAAAATTTTGAAAAAATTTGTGCTTATTGACATGCCAAGTCGGCAAAAATATGGCAAAAAAAATTACAAAAAACCTCAAAACTGAGCCTGAGGAATTTTTTTTGAAAATTAAGGTCACTTACGTGTTTTTACCATAAATTGGTAAAAACACGTAAGCTTTTAGTAAAAACACGTAAGGGCTTACATGTTTTTACTAAAAGCTTACGTGTGTTTACCAACACCCTAAAATAAATAATTTTTTTTGTATATTTTTTTTTCTTTTTAGAAAATAAAAAAGTATTATATGTTTTTTTTTTTTGGTTATTTTTTTAAGTTTTTGAGTTTTTGAGTTTTTTGAGTTTTTTTTTTTTTTATTGGGAGAGGAAATAATAATAATAATGATAAGAAAAAAAACGTATAAATAAAGAAAATAATGATAAATATCAGTAATAAAAAAAAGATTTTTTTTATTAATTTTGATTTTGATTTTTTTATTTTTTTATATATGGATATTTGAGATTTAGAAAAAAAAAAAAGAAAAAAGAAAAAATTCATGAGATAAGGAAAATAAAAAAACTTATTGAGGATGTAAAAATTGGTTGTTAAGACTATTCTTGAATTTGGTCTTTTTAGTTGTAAGTTCATTTCTTCTTTCTTTATTGAGATACTGATCTTGAAACCCTTCTTTATTTTCCAAATGCTCAATATTTGTCTTTTCATTTCTGTTATTATCTTCTTTCCTGTCCTTATTTTGTGTTGAAATTTGATATTGCCTTTCCAAATGGGCTTGCAAATTTGGGCATATCTTTTTATTCTGGGTAATCCAGAAATACTCCTGTTCTTCCTTAGTCTTCTTCTTCTTTTTATTAATTTCTGTTTGTTTATTTGATGCTTTCTTCATTCCTTCTAGCCACTTTACATGCTGAACTGATCAATGATAATCTTGTTCAGTAATTTTGTAAAGTTCCAGGCTGCAATTTTCATTCCTCAAAGGCTGCCAATTGGTATAGCCTTCCCAGGGAAATTGGTCTTCTGTAAGTAAAATCCCCTCTGCTTCAAGTTCTTCAATATTTGTTTGTTCTAAGACAGTTTCTTGATCCTGTTTCTGTTGTCTGTTACTGATTTCTTCATTTTTGTTCATTTGGCTTTCCTTGGCTTTGCCCAAAGAAAAGTGATTTGTTTCCAGATTCAAATTTGGATTATCTTTATCAGAGTGATAGTGTAGGGTAGGTGAGTCTTCTTCTTTGGAATTGATTGAATGATTTATAGATTTTGGCCTATATATTTCATTTGGCTCTGATTTGTTTTCCATAGGTTCCTTTGTGTTTATTGAGTAAGTGATTTCTTTATGAATGCCTATTTCCTCTGTATTTTGACCTATTTGTGTACTGAAATAATTACTTTCTCCCTTTTTATGTTGCAGAATTTTTTCATTTTGAATGGAAGCCTGATATCCATGTGCCAAATGCAATGGTGAATTGGAGGATAATTTTTGATTTGGGACAATCCTATCATATGGTTTTTCCCTTATTCTCCTCTTAAAAGAGATTTGAATAATCCCTTTGACCAAGTTCCTCTTTTCATTCTTATTTTCTCTTTCAGGATATTCTTTATGATGTGGTGAGTGTCCATAAATGTCAGTTGTTCCATATTTATGTTCTTTTGCTTGGATACTGATGTTGGTAGGATCTTTACGTCTTGAGTTCATTAAATCTTCATTTTTGGTAATTTCACTTTCTTTTTCTACAGTTACCACTTGCTTGATAGCTTTATTTTCCTTATTCAACTCTCTTCTTGGGTGGAAAGCCTTAAAGTGTTGAGGATATTGTAGGAATATTGGATCCTTATTGGGTGTATGAATATGAAATAGGTTATTTTCTTTGGGAAGATAAGTATCTGATTCTTCCTTTGGTTCTTGAATGAGTTCTTTTGAAAATTCTTGTTCTGATTTTCCTATTTCAATTTTTGACTTCTTTAGGTTTTGTTTGATAAAATCTTTGTTTTCCATAATAAGCCTTGGGTCAATGTTTACCATATTTGAGGGGAAAAGTTGAAGTTTCTGAATTTCATCACTGTCCTGTTTGGGTGATGCTTCTGGTTTGAGTAACTTTGAAAATAAAATTGGTGGACTGGTTACTTCTTGTGGTAAGAGTGATTTATCTTTATCCCCATTATTTTTGGGTTTTCTGGATGCTTTCTTAAAAGTGGCTTGACCATAATCATTCCCATTTGTTGATTGATTTTCCATGATATATTCCAGTTTTTTGTTTAATTCTTCAGATTATTTTTTTTCTTGAACTAAAGAGTGGTCTTGATGTTTGAGATCCTTATTTATGGTAATTTTATGTTTGAGAGAAATTTCTTTTAAGGAATTTAATGCTGATGTATTAGAATTAGAGTGAAAATTCCTTTCTTCTGCTGTGACATTAATTATTGACATAACTGGTTTTACACTTGATTTCCAATTATTCTTAAATATTCCCTTTGAAAGGGACTTTAATGCTTTGATAGGTGACAAGAGCTTCGTGAGTGATTTTCTTCTGATTTCTTCAAGATTCTTGAAATTATAATAGTTGATAGCTTGAGTTATTTGGTTACCAGTATTTCCATTTTCTCTTCTTGAGATTTTAATTCCTGTAAGCCTTATTTCTTTAGGCCTTGGATTGATATTTTCTGTATTAACTGGGGCTAATTCCACTTTTATATTGCTTTTTCCTTCAGATTCTATTATTTCTTTTTCCTTAAATACTTGGTGAGGATGTTCTTCTGAAATTTCCTGATTGTTTCAACTTGGTTATTTCTCTACTGGTAATTCTTTCCAATCTTCCAATTTAGAAACTCCACATGTTTCCATTCCTGCTGGTGGGTTTTCTCTCCATCCTACTTTCTGTGGTGAACAAATTGGTAAGCAAAGTCTTCTTCCATCTGGCTCTATATAACTGAATATTTCCCCTTTTTGTTGAGAAAAGTCTAATCTGATGTTGTTGTCTGCAAGGAAGGGCCTTCCCAATACTGTGTGTACTGCTCCCCTTGCCACAAAAAGGTGTATAGTTCTTTCTTCCCCAGTAACTAGAGTAATTGGGGTAAATTCTGCTAATCCAACAATTGAAGTACAGTGACCACCAATCCCCCTTAAATTGATGTTGAGACATCTTGTGGTGAGTCCTGCTTTTATTGCTGAATCTTCTGGTATTATGTTCAATTCTGATCCTGTATCTACTAATGCCATGATTTCATGTCCTTCTTCTCCTAAGTACACTTGCATAAATCCCAATGGACAGGAATAATGTAGTTCGGGCTGTTCATAATCTCCTAAATGGTGGTTTATGAGTTTGGTTTGAATTTCTTTTGTGTCAAGGGAGTTGATTGAGTTTCTTCCTTCTGTTGTCAATTTTTTAAGCTGGTTGATAACTTTGGGTGACATGATAAGAACTTGTTCTAAGGTGAGATTTATCTTCTGATCCAAAACCTTTTTGATAATTTGACTCATGACCTCTTGAAATTCTGTGTGTTCTTGCTTTATATTCTTGTTTTTAACAGTATTTTGAGTCAATTCCTGATTCTTTCCAGAATCCTGTTTTCCTTTAGCTTCTGGGATAACTTCTTCTTCACCTTTGAACTCTTGAGGTTTCTTAAATTTAGTGGGAATAATTTTTTTTTCCACTGTACCCTCTTCATCTTCAATATAGGCTCCAGGTATGTTTGGTTTCTTGTTTGGTGGTGTTTCCATTGTTTTTGGTAATGACTTTTTTGGTTCTTGAATTGGATTCTCATATCTAGAGGATCTTTGTTTAGTGTTTCTCAATCCATAATTATTGAGAAATGGATCATTGGCTGATGATATGGTTGGTGGCTGCCAGCTTCCCCAATCTTCAATTTGGCTATAGCTGTTGAAATATCATTTTTCTTTACTTGTATTATGTTTACTTCTTTTGGTTGATGGGTTGATTCTTTAACTTCATTTTCTTTTCTTTTCTTGGTAAGTTCTTCCTGTTCTTTTGCAAATTCTTCCACTAACTTCTTTGGTGATATTTTTCCATCTGTTGGTACTCTTTGCCAATTTGGAAATAAGAATCCACCTCCTTTTATGCTGACCCATTTCTTACTTTGATCATCAAAAAGGTAGTTGCATCTATTTACTGAATGCCCTTCTTCAAGACAGTAATAACATTTTACATAAGGTCTTGGTATGTTTTGTGCTGGTGCATAGGGAACATGCCTTTGTGAGAATGGGGGTAAATCATTTCTTGATTTTAACTGTTGATTATTGAATTGATTATTGGTAACCTCTCCCATTTGAGGTTTTGATAGATTTTTCAATTCTTCCAGTTGAGTCATAAATTTCTTAAAATCTTCATTTTCCCCTTGTGCCTGCTTTCTAGTTTCCAGTTTTTGTTCTTTGAGGGATTCAGTAATTTCCTTCATTTTATTAAAAGCTTCATTCATTCCTGGGAAAGCCTCTTCCTTGAAATGAACTTTCTTTTTATTTTCAGTAACATTCCTTCCTGTATCTCTTGATGATGAGAATCTTTTGGTTACTAATATTCTGGCTTCCAATTCTTGCTCAATGTACTTCTTGAGGATCTTCATAGGTGGTATAAGGTATCCTCCATCTTCAGCTCTAACCATAACATTATCTTTGATCATTTCCTTGCTTATGGCCCCTTTAATATCAGCTGAAAGACATTCAAATAAGTCTTCATGGAACATGTTATCTTGAGGGATATACCTGTATCTTAATAAGTAAGTAACAATAGTTTCATATTCTCCCATAAACTTCTTATATTGTGATAGACTACCAATTCCTCCATCTTCTTGAGTTTCAGCAGAAAGCTTCATCAGTGAGTCTTTTCTGTATCTTCTTTCAGGTTCAACTCTTCCCCATTTTGTTATAAGATCTTTCTTAAGTTGAGTCCAATTTCCTTCTTCATAGCCTGGCATAGCTTCAATTGAATCACTCACCTTTTGGTTTGTTGTCCAAAATGCCATTTGCATTGCTAGGTCTTCATCTGTTGCTCCTTCAATTTGAGCTATTCTTTCCACTTTCTTGATAAATTTCTCTACTTATTCTCCATCAAAATTTAGATTGTAATCTTTTGCTTTAATTTTAACCACAGGTCTTTCTTGTCTTGGAAATTTCTGCTGTAATGGACTTGGATTATTAGGTGTAGTGACAAAAACTCTCCTTGACATATTTTGAGTTCTTGGTTCTGTTACTTGAGTAGAGGTTGCTCTAGGACCAGGTGTAGGTGATATTGGTGAGTCTTCAGGTCTAACATGCCTTGGTAATGTTTGTTCACTTGGACTGGCTCCAGGTGTGTAAGATGTTTGTTCCCTTCTTTTTCCTTTCTTTTTACTTTGTGTTAATAATAAATCTTGCATCTGCTTCATAAGACTTTGGATTTGTACTGTTTGATCTTCCTCTTCACTTTCTTCTGCATACTGTCCTTCTACAGTATCTTCAGGTAATGGTTGTAAGTCAGATGTTGATTGTTGATTCATTTCTACTTGATAAACTGATCCTTTAAATTCTTTTGTACTTCTCTTGTTTTTCCTTGCTTCTTGAATTAACTTGAAGAAAAATCTCCTTAATTCTTCCTTTTCTTTCTGTTCTGTTCTTGGTGTTGCAATGAGTAATTCAATATCCTGAGGTGTTTGATTTTCTGGTGTTCCTTCTTTTACTGGATAATAAAAATGGTATGATTGATTTGAGGATTGTGATGGTGATGATGATTTGGAATGGGGTTTGTTTTCAGATTCCAGATTGTATGAGAGTGTTGATGGTCAATTCTTGATAATGATAATTATTTTTGTGAGTTATGTTGATTTGATTATCTTCTTTTATTGATGATTGACTGAACATTGAATGTTGAAGTTGAAATGGCCACTGTTGGGACACCAGATGTGGAACTCCTTTTGGTGTGGGATTGGATAAGGCAGTCCTTGAGGGGGATATCACAGGTAAACAGTTTTTAATTGCTGAAATAATCATGTAACCAAGAGTGCTAATGGTGTTTTAGCTGCCCCTCTGAATATACTAAACAATCTCCCTACAGAGCTCACAAATCAATATTGAAGATTGTGGCTTTACAACTAGAGAAGACTTTTCAGCAGTCTCTATCAGACCTATTCAATAATCAGACTAATGATAAAATAATAATAATTTTAAATAAATAAATTTGTAGGTGATTTCAAGATGATAAGATAATAATTGAGTAGATAAATAATAGATATAATAGTACTGAGTGGTGATTTTAAGCTGTTTTCTTTGTTGAAGGTATTTTGTTTAATGGATAATAGTTAAATATGAAAAAATTTAGTAATTGTGATAATATAATAATATTGTTTGATATTTTAAATAGTTGTTGTTGGTAAATAATTTTTGATAATATGTAAAATATATTTTGTGATAATAATAATAGTGATATAGATTTTCTTCTAGTGAGAAGAGTATAATATGAATATTTTGTTGAATATGAGTATTTAACTAATAGATGAATTTATAATATAGGCAGACCTAGTATTAACTACAGCTATTTATACACCACTATTTAGTGTAATTTTAATAATAATAATAATTTCTAGATTAACCTACTAGTAAGGGATGAATAATTATTCTCCTTCTTGGTATATAATTATGTCATTGAGGAAAGAGGAGAAAAATGAGAGAGAGAGGCCTCTTTTTATGTTGTGAGAAGTACCCATGGGCTCTCCATGTAAAGTGTTATTCTTGGCCTTGAGAGAATTTTGCTGGTGTAGATCTTTTGTAACAAAAGTCAGATGACCTATCTGCTACACTGTATTAGTAATCTTGCACAACCTTGAGAGATTAATGCTAGTGTGTAAAATTGAGAATGGTGTCATATGACTGAGATATTTTTTTCCATTTGTTTGGTCAAAATGAAGGTTGAGATGTTTTCCTTGTGGGGATTTTTGATAAAAATATCAGGTGACTTCTCTTTTGCACTGCTTTAGTCAGCTTGCATAGCCTTGAGGAATTGATGCTGGTGAGTTAAGGATGAAGGTGGTGTCATGTGAATAAGCCCCTGTATAATTTGTTTGTAAGATTTATCTAGTTCCAGGTGATCATGCTGTGTAATGTGGGGATATCTTGGGTTTTAATTCTTGATTACTGTAATTGCTGTGTGGTTTACAATTTAGTGTATTCCCCTTGCATGCAGCTGGTTGAAATTGAATTGAGTTGTATTTGATGATCCTGAGGCTGTGTACTGTACAGATCTTATGCATGTGGACTGCATAAGTCTTATTTGTGCTCCTGTATTGTTGTGTAATTATTTAAGTTTTTAGTGGATTTTCATGTATTGAGTTAAATTGGATACTGTCATATGATCCTTGTGTCACATGCACTGTTTTTGGTTACTGTAATTCTTGGTAATATAGTCTTCTTGATGGATTTAGAGTGGATATAATGTTACAATGTTACTTTTCCCATGTAATTTTGAGTTTCTGTATGTATTAAGCCTATTATTGATTCTGTAAGGCTTATATGTAGGTTTTCTTGTATAATTCCATAAGATTGGATTCCCCTATTATTTATTTGATTGTAGAAATATGTTGATTATTTCAATTCTGAATCCCAAATCTTCCATTCCTCCCTACTATTGATGTTATTCCTGAGTGTGTGTGATCTTTAATCATGTCGTTTGAGTGGTAATTTCCTGAATTAGTCATTTTGATCTTGATTTTCCAACTCTTGATTTCCAAAAAAATTCTTGAAACTGGTAAAAAGGTATGGAATACCACACCAGTAATTGTTCAGAACAGGAATGCTTGTTTTGAGATGCTTGAGTAACTGAGAATATGTGTTATCATCTAATTCTTTGCAGTTTGACTTTTCAATAATTGCCTTTTTTTGTTTATGCATTCCTCCTGTTTCTTCAATGTATCTTGAAGTCTTTGCATCTTTCCAAATCTTTTCATCAATGTCTCCTCAATAGCTCCTGTTATATTGAAAAAGAGAAAATTTTATTTTTATTTTTTTGAATATGTTGAAGTTTTTACATACCATTGATAGAATTTGTCTTGAACTTTGTTAAAGTCCCAATCAACCTCTCACCACAAAATTCCAACACTCTCATTAATGGTCCCCAGCACATCAGTTGTTCAGGTATATGCATTGAATAGTGGTGGTTTGGCATAAATTTGATCCTTGGATAGATTTCATTCGCTTTACTTTGATATAACTCATATTGCTGAGAAAACAAAGCTGCATCATCCTTTGTGATTGTCTTGGCCCTGACTATTTCTATTCATTGCAGGAGTGCCCCAGTATTGACCAGTAGAAGGATGTTGTGTGGTTCATTTTCCAAAAAACAATCCAGGAATACTAAAGGGATGTATACTGAAAATAAAACACACCACTCACCAGCCTCAAGCTTCCAATTGGCAGCTTCACCAAATTGAGATGTTATATGTGTCACACCTTTGGGTACAATAACATCACAGATCTTTGTTCTGATTTTGTTCTTCATGTTTTTTGAAAGAAAACCCTTTGTGCCTTCTCCAATTTCTTCATTGATACATTCATAATCATCTATGTCCATTGTGTCAGAATCTGCCTCAGAGCTTTCATTCTCAATAAGTACTTCCTTGGCAAAAGCTGAATCAAAACCCCACCAAGATCGTAAATGGTGCTGTAGGACTCCTTTGTACCAATTATGCATTACACCATGTGAATCACATTGAACTGGATCCAATATGGTAGCCAATTGGGCTCAGACCATTGTACGCCTGTTTTTTTTGCCAACTGTTCATGTGACGCCTTTGATTCAGTGCTTTTCCATCTCCATGATAAAGCAAGTACTTGATTTTCATGACAAATATTACCCAATTTGCACTTGCCTCGCGCATCATGGTTGATTTTGCACCTTGAGCAAAACTTCCTGGCTGAATGTGACATCAAGCCTGACACCTAGTGTGTGGCTACAATGTCACCAATCAAACTAACAAGCCAGAAAATTACTTTGTGTGCATGTGGATATTTTGGTGTGATGATTTTGATGCCTTCATTCAATTTGAGAAGCTCATCTACTAGCGGTTGCAGTACATTGTTTGTTGTTAGCATATTGGGTTGATTTGGTGCTGGTATCAATCCTGCAATGCACGTATGATACTGTGGGAATCCCAGCCGAGGTGAAAGGTTAAGGCAATTTAAAGCAATGACACCCATCAAGACTTTCTTTCCTGAAATCTGGTTCCCTCTTGGATTGAGCCAATAAACAAAAAGGCAGAACCCTAAGTCAAGAATTCCTGGAGACCAATCATTGTTGAACATTTTCTTCCAAACATTTGCTTGTGAGACATCAATTATAATGTTGCTTTTGCCAGATAATAATGAAGCCCATTAATCAATATCATTTTCTATTCCAGGAACATTAATAAGCCATTCAATCCATGTGTGTAAACTTTGTGAAATGAAGCTCATATAAGGAAATCAAAGATGAGGTTGTCCTGACAAAAAAATTGACCTTGTTTACAAGTATTTGGAGAACCAACTTTTTCTTTTGTTTCAAACTTTATGCAAGGGAAAGATTTGAATCTTGATTGGCAAAAGAGGTCTGTTCCACACAAGGCATCCTTGCATGAAGCCTTGAAGTGACATTCATCTGGGGCAACTTAAATATCATGAGGTGAGTCACATGTTGGACAACATACATAGCATTCCATTGGAAATGTAAGCTTGAAATGTTTTTCAATTGTTTGAAGGTCACGAGGAATGCTTGCTGAAACTGAATTTTTTGAATATTTTTGACCTGAAACAAGTTGAATTATATGGACAATCATGTCCCTCACTTTTTGACAATCTGACTTGCTAAGCCCACATGAAAGATAAAGCCATATTATAAAATATGACACAAATGCTGAAAGAAAAAACAATCAGAAAATTAAAAATAAAATAAAATAAAATTGAATTTTACCTACAGATAATCTCCAAGCTCATCCTTTGGTTTTGGCTAGACATATTTATTGTGTATCATTATTTTTTTCTTTTGAAGATTTATTCTCCTTTTGTTGAAAAGAAAGATGAGGGAACATTTTTAAAACTGTAGTTTTGCAAGATTCAGAAGAAATTTGAGCCCAATGACGAGTTTGAGTACTTCAATGCAGTATTAAGCCTTGTAGAGAAATGCCATTGGCATCCATAAATTTGTACTTTCCACATTTTGGACAGGTTCAGAAATCCATGATGGTATATATAACTATTGATGAAAGCAAAAGAATTTAATTAAAAAAAAGACAAATTACAAATTTAAAGAAGAAGGTAAAATTGTGATTTTTTTGCGAAAGCAATGGACCCATTCTTACCTTTGAAAGGCTCACAAGCTCACCTAACCCTAACCTCAAGTTGGTTTTAGTCTCACCCCGCTGCGCAGTCAGCCAGTGATTTAATATCACAACATCTGCATTTTTTTTATCTCAAATTGCTTTCCTTACCACACTTTTGATCACTCTTGTCACAACCCAAACAACAATATTCCAAACGTAAGACTTACCGAGCTATGATTTCTCTTGTCAAGACCAGTATTGCTAATATCAGCCTTCTTATTTATTTTTTTCAATTTTTGTTTGGATTATTTTTCATTTTTTTATGCTAGCATCCACGAAATCTATGGCAATTTTTTGTCTCACATTTTATCAATGCAGTCATAGAGGGGGGGCCAGAGGCAATTCTGGAAGAATTACTAAACATCTTAGCAGTACCTGGATTTACCTTACACCAGCTGCACTTGAAAGTAAACACCCCCATCTTCCATTCAAGAAGCTCAAATATTTCGCAAGGCCTATGCAATAGTGCCCCTTTATTGATTGAGGAAGTCAAGGCAAACGTCTTGAAATGTAGAGTTCTTACTGGTGTCAAAGTGAGACAGATAACACTCCTACTAACATTCAAGCTTATATACAAAGACCAAGAAAACTAGGGTATAGTGTTTCATTGGTATCAATTCTGAATAACACAGGCATTTTCTCACTCAAGTTTGTCACAGCCAATTTGTTGTTATTCGATGTTTCCTGGTGAGGTACTTGAAATTTGAAATTTAGACTTTATAGGAAGATGGACACTCAACAAAACCTACCTGAAAAATCAGATGGCTAACTGATGCTGCTTCTGCACCCGTCTCAAAATTATTGACTTTACATTTGTCATCTCCGTTTTTTTTAATAAAAAAAATCTCATTTGACTTTGGAAAAAACATTTTCATTTAATTTCTTTTTAAAAACTTCTGCACTCATTGGGTTCTTTTAAAACATCCTCCTTTAACTTTGCAAATGAAGTTCAATTTCAACACTACTTTATATTAGTTAGTCATCATATTAAAACCACAAATTAATTTGCTAACTGAATTTGAATTTTATTTCTCTTTCTATTAAATTCAAGAACATTTGATCACAAATACATCCTAGAGTTGTATCATGGAGGAATTCAACCAATACTTCAACACCAACGACTACAAAGTGCTGTGAGCGAATAGAAGAAATCAACCCGCCACTATCAGTGAGTGGGTACACATGATTGACTTGATCGAAATGGCTGGCTTGGTAAGTATCGTTTTTTGTTTTTGAATGCAATGACTGACCTTTTTTATAGACCTCAGTGTGTATATTAGACTACTACAGTTTCAGCTTTGAAACCATCAAACATGAACATAGACAAGCAGTTTATTACATGTACAGCTTGGGGACCTTTGCAGAACGTCTCAAAATACTTCATCATAGATCAAGGGATGAACTGTGGTTGCAAACAAGGTTTGTTGGGGCAATGACCAGATTGGCCCACAACATTTGTGTCATGAATGCCCAATTTGACGATGCTCGTGATTGTGTGAGGCAAAGGTGATGTCTAATAGTTTCTACCCAAGAAAGACTCTTTTTCAATTCTAACAATAGTCTACAATCAATCAGATAAATGACTCCTTTGCCTTTGGTGTTCATGACACTTGCATGATTTGGTAATTGGCTTTTTTTTTTGGAAATTAAAATTGTTATTCATCATTTGGTTTTGTAATTCCATAATTGTGAGACTGAGTAACTGCATCTTTAAACAATGCAAAAAAATAACATGAAAAAAAATTGAGCAGGGGTCAGGTGACATTGTACTTCCCACTTCTGATCCCACAGCTGAGCTCAAAATTGAAAGGAGACACTACTGCCAAACTCAAAACAACGTCAGTGCAACGTGGTATTGCCTACGTCAGCATTTTTGGGGTGTTGGTAGTTGTTAGTGATTCTAGGTTGATTTCAACTTTCATTAAATTTGAAACAGGTTCAATTCCCCCCTCTGGCAGTAATTCTGCTTCCGGACCTGTCAATTTTGGGAATAGGGTAACCATGCTGGGTAGAATACTCTGAGCCTTGAGCAAGCTTGGTGATGCAACTTGGTATCATTGTGTTCCTGAATCCTGATAAACCTAACTGGTGTTTCAAACCTTGTTGTGATTGAGGCTTCTCAACCTTCATTGTGATTTCAGAAGGAGAGACCCAGTTTCTGGATGGATGCTTGCCTGTGAATGACTGTCACAACCACGTATTTTGACCCTCCTCCTTGATGGCGGCGCCAATCCAACCTGGAGCCAAGTTGGGGCCAATTGGCCATGTCATATCATTTATGGCCAATTGACCCCTTTTGGGTGTTCCATGGCTCTTATGCCATAACCCATTCCATTGGCCACTTATGGCCTCCATCATCCTTTATGGCCTCAGGCCATATCCTGCGTCATTGGCCCTCTTGGCCAATTTGCACCTCACCAACCCCCAGGCCTCCATCATTGTTTTTGGGCCTGGGGGGTCCCTTTGTCTTCCAGGGGCTTCCAGGCCCCATGGCCACCTTCATTGGTTTTTTGGCCACCCCTTTCATTATGGGGGTTTTGGCCTAAATGGCCTTTTTAGGCCATTTAGGCCCCCCACGGCTTCTACGGTCCGCGGGCCGTAATACGCGGTCCGCGGTCCATAGGCGGATTAGGCCCCTTTTGGCCTAATCCAATGAGGCCAAAAGGGGCCAAAGGGGGCAGCCACCTAGCCCCCAAGGCCAGGTGGGTCCCAAACCACAATTGGGCCCACCTGAGCCATTTTTTGGCCACCAATCCCTTGGACCCAATTTGGACCAAAAACACCTTGGATCCATTTTTGGCCACAAATCCCGTAGGACCCATTTTTGGCCCTGGACCACCATGGACCAACTTCACCGTCATGGCCTCTGGCAACCACCAGAGGCCACCAAATTATCTCAACAAGCATTTCCCTCAACTTAAGGGGAATTCTTCCCTTTCCTTCATGTACTCCGTACTCAAGATTGCAGGTGTGGTGCATATATGGTATTATATACCATTATGCACCATTTTTACTCAGCAATCCAATGGTGACGTTTTCAGGACCCAATTCCACCTTTCCATTTCAAGGTCCATAATTCCAACGCCCATTTCGAAGGAGGACTTTTCAGCTCATCAGTCTGGCAATCCATGGCGGCAATTCAGAAGACCATTCAAGGATCCCAACCACCTGTATCTGCAGGAGGTGGGTTGGTACAATTCATTCAGGATTATTCTAAGGTCAATTCTCAAGAGGTATTACAAAATTCAATCAGTTGTCAAGACATCAAGTATTCAATACTCCTTGGACAACCCAATTCATCCGTACAGGCCTTATTCAATCAACCTGTATGGCCTTGGCCCAATTGGGCCACTTCTTATTCCACTGTGGGAATTCCATCACACAGTTCAAATTTCAAGATGGCCAGAACTGTATTTCCCGATTCGGACAATACAGTCATTGATCCACCTTCCAGGATCAACTTTTCAGCTTTTCACATATACTGGCCACCTTTTCAGCACCTGGGGACTTTTTCCCCAGTTAATTAATATAGTGGATTTATTTTTTTCCTTATTTTCTTTTACCTTATTAAAGTTAATACTGATAATCTTAAGTCAGTCATTCAGCACCCTTTTCTTTTATTTCCTCGCCTGTCCAGTGGATATTGGTGGTCATATCCTTATACTAATTCCATTTCCTTTTCTGGCAGGTTGAAACAGTGAATTGAGGATTCACTTGGTTGGCTTCTTGGCTTTTGGCTTCTTTATTATCTTTGGCCATTGGCTTCATCTTTTCTTATCTCATCTTTTGGCATACTTGTTTTCCCCTTTATTCTTTCTCAAAGAAATTCAGTCTTATTATTCTTTTATCTCTGGAGCCCTCCAAGTGAGTTCTTGATTCCTGAGTGCCAGGCCCTCTTCTTCCAAGAGCCCCTGTGACAATGACTTGCTAAACCCAAAATGTTGGAGCTGTGAGTCATTATCCAGAGGATGGTTGTTTTTTTTTGTATTTCTTCTCTCTTTTTTTTGCTATTTTTCTGCCAGTTTTCTTTTTTATCAAGTTTCTCCTGCATAATTCCACTGAGAACATTGTATTGATTTTTCCTTCTTTTCTTTTTTTTTAAGTAGGAATTTGACTTTTCTGATGAGGATATACATTTATCCTGAATTCTGTGTTGCTAATTGTGGCTTTATTATTTGCGTTGGTAATGGTAACTACTTATTATTGTGATTTTTTTGTTTGGCTTTTAATATGAAAATCAGTGGCTTGAATTTGACACCATCAATTTGCAGAGTTTTGCACTTGCAGATCTTGAATGATCTTCCTTTTCTTAATCTTGGTGGTCAATTCTTGAAGCTGATTTTTAAGATATAAGAGCTATGTTTGCTCCATTATTTTTATCAAAAATCTTTTCCAAAATTCTGTTTCAATTTTAATTCCTAAGTGTTAGTTACTAATGGATCCTTCATCTTCATCATTCTTTAATAATAATGCTGCTACCATAATTGATTATTGGATTGAAAATAATTTTTCCATATCTCCACTTCCTGCTTCACCTCCTGCTCTTGAATCTACTATCCCTCTTGATACTCCTCAAGATTGGCGAATTCCATCTTTTCAATCCCCTCCTGCTTTGATTCCACAAGATGATGATGTATCTTCTGTAGAGATCATTAAACAAAATTCTTCTCCTGCTCTCAAATATTTAGATGATGATGATTCATTTGTTTGTCTTGAAAAACAGTCTTGTCCTTCACTAGTTTCTAGTATTGATTAGTCTGTTACATTGAAAAGTGTTGATAGCTTCTCTACATCCACTTTACATATGTTTAATGGATCTGATTCTTATTTAGAATATCTTGATCAAGATTCACTTGAAAAATTTAATTTTAACAGAGAAAATAGTTTAAGTGCATCAGACTCTCCTTTTAACTTTCCTGTGGCTTTTACTTCTAGTCCTGATGTTAAATTAGCTTCCCAACCATTTTTTTTACCTTCATCACCTACATTTTTGTTGAATCCTGAATTCAAATCATCATCCTCTCCTGGAAGGATTGTAAAGGAGGAACCCAGATTGGACGAAATTGATGAATCTGGCTTAACTTCTTTTATCAATCAACCTGAATTAGCCCCATCCACATCTAATAAGGCTTTCTGCTACTCTCCATCCCCTCCTCAATCTCTAAAAAAACAAGAAAAAATATTCTCTACACCCACAAAGACCAATTTGTTATAAATAGATGAGGGTTGAATGTCAGTTTTTTTTTCTAATTTTATTTACCAGTTATTAATTCAGATTTGTTTTTTTTGATAAGAATTTGACCCCCTCTTTTTTTTTAGCTGAAACTTTCAAAGATCCTCAGCTATGTTAGTTGAATAAAAAAGCTGTCTCCTTTCTCTAAATGTAATGATAATGAAGTTTTTTTTTTAAGAATAGACTAGGCTATACCTATTTCTTTTTTTTAAATTTTATGTTTGAGATTAGTTTCAATAAAATGTTTTTATTGGGATCAAGTGATATGATTTTTTTAATGAATAAACGATGAAAAAAACCATAATATCAATATTGGTGTAAATGATGATGAGTGAGTTTCCTTCTTTCAAATAATGATAATAAAAGTGTATATTATTTTTTATATTGGCTTGAAGATGGTAAGATCCGCTTGATGATTAATCTAAATGGAAAATATTATTTCCAATCAATTCTGGTATAGATTTTTTTTAAAAAAAAGAATCAATAGGCCCACACTACCCCAAACTTGTGCAATTTTCTTTTAATTTGCGGTGGCATGAGAACAGATAACCACCCCGTTTTTTATACATATATTTTTGAGTTAAATTGTGATACTTGTGCATTGAAAAATAACTTTTGAAGACTTCTATATTTGTAATATTGTCTTGAATACTGATACATAGCCTAATTTTTATTTATTTATTATGATGTGAAATTTAAATTCATAACGTGAGTGGATTTTTTTTTCAATTTTTTGTAATATGTGTCTGAATCATTTTTATGATCTTTTTCTTTAGTATTGATATGAATCTTCCTTTTTCTTCTTCCATTTTTTTAACAAATAAGACTTCGCAAATCAATTTCCAATCATCCTTATTGATATTATAATTATGTGTCTCGAGACTAATAATTCCAGGTATAAACACCTCTTCCCACAAAAAATCCCAATTGGCCTTTTCAATTACATAATTTCCATGCTTCCATAAGATTCTTCCTTCTGGTATGTCCAGTAAATCCAGAAACAGTCGTCTTGAGGCTTCCACATCCCCAAAATTTATTTTTCTTCTCCATTCTGCATCTGTTAATGTATCCTCTTCCCAATATATGTTCCTAAAGTTCCCTTGATACCAGCATATGTAAGTAATTCTAGAAATTTCAGTCTTCAAAGAGAGTATCCTGGAAGCTCTTGCCAATCTTCAGATTATTGAATTCGTTGATGCAGTTCTGGAAAATTGAGCAATTCTTCAAATTCTAAGTATGGAATCCATATCTGAAATAAATCCTCTCCTTCTTCAACAAATGTTTTTTCCCAGTAATTGACTTCTATATTTCCTACAATTTTGCAATTTACATCTGTCCATCCTTCTTCATTCCAACCAAGATTCCATTCCAATTTATTTTCATGTGTAAGCTTGGCATCCATGACTGTCTAGATCCTTTCTGAGTTTTGAGATAAAGACTAATTCCTCTTTCATAAGGCAGGAAGGCACTGCCACTGAGTGATAAGAGTGTTTAAAAATATTTAAGTAAATTGAAATTCCTCTTTGATAAGGCAGGAGGTCACTGCCCTGAGTGATAAGAATGTTGAAAAAACAATTTTTATAAGGTAGCTTGAATGATTTGAAATTCCTCTTTGATAAGGCAGGAGGTCACTGCCCTGAGTGATAAGAATGTTGAAAAAACAATTTTTATAAGGTAGTTTGAATGATTTGAAATTCCTCTTTGATAAGGCAGGAGGTCACTGCCCTGAAAGATGAGATTATTCTAGATGAAGGTCTTTCTTATAAATAAATTAACGGTCTTGAAAAAAGGTTGAGTAAATTGAAATTCCTCTTTGATAAGGGAGGAAGGCACTGCCCTGATACTAATACAGATATGAAAATAATTTTCTTTTTTTAGGTCATATCTTTTATTATTTTGCTATTTTTTATGGTGGTTTTTGTTTTTTATAATTGGTGATTGAAATTGGATTACTTCAGTTATTATTGAGAAATATTTAACCTCCTGTTGTGAATTACTGAAAGACATATGTCCTTCAATATTTCTCCAAATATCTTTTTGCGTTGTTTTCTTTTTGTATTTCCTTTCCATTCGGAAGCAAAACCTTTGACTTCATGAATAAACATGTATCCAAAATCACACCAGCAAAGTGTTCCTCCCAAGAGTCCCAAACCATCTAGATTGAAGTCTTCTTGATCCCATAACCTTTTGTGATACAGTCCTTCCATTGTCATTTGATAATATCCATAAGGCTTCTTCCAGTAAGGATTATTGAAATTTCCTTTGATTCCAATAGTGGTTAGTAATATCAAAAAATCAAAACTTGTAAGATTGGCTCCAGGTAGTTTTGCAAGATATTTGCTTTTAATTATCAGTGAATCTAGCTCATAATAATACAGTTCTTCAAATGTTATCATTGGAAGTATTACATAATCTTTCAGTCCTTCATATTCTGGTATTTCTTCCTGTATGCCATTTTGATTCTGGAAGTCTTTGGTAATTCAGATGTAATTCCTTTATTTTGATTAAATAAATCAGTTGAGCTTGAAAAGAAGCATATTTGATCACAGGAATTCTAAAATTCTTCTAGAATGCTAAGTCCAGCCAGCCTTTGTGTATCTTATAATAACTCTCCTCCTTCTAGGTCTTCAAATTTTCTGCTTTGTTTATATTTATCTTCCCAATTTCCATTATTTTGTTGACATAACTTCAATTCATCTTCTGATTCTACCAATTTTTCTTCTAGAACTATTTCCATTCTTTGTTTAATCCTTTTTTTAATATAACTATCCCAAACTTGATCCATTTTGTCTTCAGCAATTATGGAACTTTCCTTTTCCAATTCTTCAAATTTTCTTTTTGCCAATGCCTTAGTTATGCTATCTTTTGGTTCTTCACTTACTAAATCTTTTTCAGTATCACTAATGTACCTGGTTTCTTCCTGAAATAAATTGAAATAGTCTTCTGAAATTCTTGAGGAATTTGCTTCAGGTAGCTTCAGATCCATTTCAAATCTCTTCTGTGGGCTTTCTACTTTATCTTCTTTATTCATACCACTTAGCTCAAGTGCTATCCAATCCTCTGGGTCTTCTATGGCTATGTCCAAATTTCTTCTCATCTTCTTCAATTCCTCTTTTATTTTTTCTATTGCTTCACTATCTTCTACCTCCAGTTTATCTTCTGTCTCCTTTCCTTTAGATTTTCTATCAGTTAGAGGGAGAATACTTTCTTTAGATAAAGATGATATGCTAGTATTGTCTTTGTCTATTATCTGGTTGGAATTTCAAAATACTAAGAAGTACAGGTAGGTTTTCTCTTCACTTTCAAAAGTGACTTCAAGATTTTTAATTTAACCAATTGGCTTCAAAGAGTTATCTGTTGATTTTGATGTGTAAGGGCTGATGTTTAATTCTGCTCTTAGGGCTATCTGCTGAGTTATAAAAATCAAGTCTTTTTTTGCATCAAAAATAGCTGAGAAGGTTATTTTGTTTGGTCCAAGAAATATTGTCTTCACTCTTGTTGAAGATTGACTTTATGTTTCCTCTGTCCCTTTTCTTTTTGTGAGCCTTTGAGATATGACCACATACCCAATAAGGTCACAAAAAGATTAAGAATAATTATACCTTTAATATAATTATAATAAAATTACTTAGAATAATTATACATTAAAATTAATTACTTAGATATACAAAAAATACCATAAATTAACACAAAAATTGGTTTAACTTAAAAACCAATGAATAAACATGTAAAATAAATTATACCATTGGATTCCTCATGGAAAAATACACATATACCATTTTTATGGCATATCTGTGAAGTCAATATTTAATGAATTATAAGGTATAATACCTTATAAAAACCATAAAATCCTATTTATCTCAGAAACCAATGAAACAACATGTGAAATAAATTGTACCAGTGGATTCCCCATAGAAATCCACACATAAAACAATTAATAAGCTAATTCTCAAAGTCAATACTTAAGGAATTATCCTGAATATATGCACTTTTTTGGTCAACGCATATATTCAAGGATCATAGCTAATATCTTCTAAACTATACATGATAGAATGATGAACCAAAAATAAAGTTACCACGTAATTACTGTAAGAGCACAGAAATGAACTTTATTTTACAAATTATAAACAAGGTTAAAACCTATGATGAAATATTGATAAAAATCAACAGAGCTGTTGACAACTTTGTTGTGAAAGTGGTCCAAACTTAAAAAGAAGTATACAGTTGGATTCTACTAGTTCCTTCGTGAAGAATGATGTAATTTTTATTATTAAATTCAGGGTATAACCCCCTGAAATCAAGGTTTGAAGTTTAAAATATTGAATTTCGACAGAAAAGGTGAGTTACAAGAAAAATCATCAAAATTAGAGTTTTGATGATGTAATGATAAACTCTTGGCAGCATAATAAGGTTACGCCAGGCTATCAGAATTCACTCTCTGAATTGCTGTAGCGTGTAAATCTTAAAAGTTATTGAAGATCAAAGTTTGAGCTTAAATTGAGCAGTTATGATCACCTACTGTAACCTTAAATTAAGTTTAACAGTCACAAGAGTGATAAAATTGGTGAATACCAGTAGTTTATGATTAAAACTAATAAAATCCACGAAATTTGGGGTTCTGCCAAGCCTCTGATGTCATCAAACTTAAAGTTACAGTGATAACTTTAAATAATGGTGCAATAATGATGTAAGATGGTTTGATCATGATGTAATCACCCTCAAACCTTAAAATATTGATCAATTCCAGTGGATATGATCAGTACACGTCTACTAGAAGCCTGTTGGACTCTAGGAGGGAGGTATTTACTATAAATAGTGCTCTTTTTACTCTATTTTCCCCTCAGACGCATCAAAAACATTAAATCAATTAAATCAAAAGGTAATTTTCTTTATTCTTTATATATAAAAGCATTATATTATTAAAGACCAAAGACCACCTTGCTATAATCATCTATTTTGACGTGATTAAATCATTTATTCAATTGTTTTTGTTAAAAATCTCTCTAAAACTCATTTCCACGTAAAAATCCAGAATAATTTGTAATTTTCTTTATTTTTATTGTAAATACAATTTGAAAAAGTTGTATTTATATTTTTTGGCGTAAAATACTTCAAAATTATTATATTAAGTGTTAAAAGTAGGTTATTCTCTCTTATTATAATAATTTCTCTATTATTACTCTCTTAATAACTCTTTAATTAATATAAATAGTATTTATATTAATTCATAACTTTAATATTAGTAATATTATTGTTATTAATTGTTTTTTATTAATAAAAAACAATTTTTTACGCCTTTATTATTTGTTGGTAACAATAATAAAGAGCTTTTTAATATATTAATTATTTTATATTAATATATTTATTTATTATATTATATTTTCATAATATAAATTATATTATTATATTTATTTAATAATATAATTATTTTACGCCATAATAATAATAATTATTTATTATTATTATATTTTTAATCTTATTTATTCAATTTATAAGGACATTCAGAGTACAATAAGTAATAAATTAGTAATTTTTACTTATTGTTTCATAGTCAAACCTTACATTTGGGGGCCTGGCCGTGATATTTACTTAAAAGACCTTTAAAAAGATTCTATTTGGGTTTATCCAATAATAAATTATATTTATAATCATAAATTATATAATAATTTTATATTTTATTGATTTTAAAAGCTATTGAGGCATTTGGAAAGCAATTGTACTGTCTTACACGTGGTTTTTCACATCCTTAGACTTGCAAGAACTTTCTTTGAGTGACTCTAGTGATTAAAAAAGATATTTTATAAATTAAAAATAATTTTATTATAATTTAATTTTATAAGAATCATATTCTTTTTTATTTTATTCTTTAAAAAATAAAAAATACATAAAAAATATTAAAAACCAATAAAAAAAGTTATTTTTATTCATTTTTTATTCATTTCTTTATTTTATTTCAATTTTTTAAGAAATAAAGCAATTTCTACGTGGAAAATTGCCATATCTTGCCAAAAATAACACTTCTTATATAAAGACTTATATTTATTTGTCTTTTTTAGTGTTTGAAGATAACCCAACAGAAGATAACCAAGCTACTGTTGAGAGGTTGGTGGAAGAAACTTGTCAAAGTTCTCCAACACCAGTTATCACCAAAAGAAAGAAAGCTAAGAAATTAGACTTTCCAGGACCCACCATTCAAGACTCTGAAGGTGAGCACCTCTTTTTATAATTGCCATAAAAGAATTTTTATTCTAAAATACTTTTATTTTTTCTTATTCTTTAATTATGACTACCAGAAGAGGTTCCCAATACTCCATCCAATCAGATGGAGCTGGACTCAGAGGTAGAATTGATCCCTCAAAAGGGAAAAGAAACGGCAATATCCCCAGTGGAACAGAATCCACACAAGGAAGTGCCTTATCCCAAAGGCAAGTCCCAGAAATGCCCATGATATCTGAGCCTGAATTAGAACTAAGTATAAGTAACTCAAACAGGTACAAATCACATTCAGAGGGCTCAAATAGACATCTACATGAGCCAGTACAAGCAGTATTGCACAGTGTACAAGGACAAAGATTGGGAAATGTTGCCTCAAATACACCAAGGAGTGATGAACTCCTGGCACATCCTGAAAAAGTTCCTCAAAGAGGAGGAGATAGTGAAATACTCCAATGGATGGAATCCACTGTCATCCAAACCTCAAATCAAAAAAATCAAGGATTACCATGCCAAAAAGAGGGAGGCAACCAAGGAAGAAGCCCCAGTAGCTTCTACCAGCAAGCCCCAAGCCAACCCACTTCCCCAAGAAGGGAAGAAGAACAAGAAAAAGCATTGGAGGAAACCATATTCCCCAAGCTACAGAATCCCAAGAATCCAAAATGATGCCATGGACAATGTTTTCAACATGGCCAGAACCTTGATGGAATTCAAGGACAAGGAAGAGCAAAGAATGAGACAACCTCATTTCCCAAAGATGTTGTAAATACTTTAACAGAAATTAAAAATAGTATATTACCTCTAAAAGAAATTAAAGACAGTTTATTATCACTACAAGAAATAAATAACAATTTATCTTCTTTAACAAAAATTGTTGTGCAAAACAAGAAAGAAATTGACAACATTAAGTTTATTGTTGAAAATAATAAACCTAAGATTTTAATTGACAATACTCAAAAATTAATACAAGGACAACAAGAATTGTATAAATACATAAAAGATATCAAAGACAAAACTTTGACAATCAATTATGATGTGAGTATTGACAATCTTACAGAAAAATTGAATAAATTAAGTATTTCTGTAGAAAAATTTGAAGAAAAGACTTCATCACACCAAAAATTACTTTTGGACCATGTGGAAAAAAGTGATGAAGCAAGAATGCATCTGAAAGATGATATTCAGAGTGAAATAAGACTTATCACTGAAAAAATGGATAAAATTAATGAGGCTAATTTAAATATGCCAAAGTTATCAACACCATTTTCTCATATAAGAAGCCCTGTTAAAACAAAAGAGGAATTGTCAAATCCTTTCATAACAGACTTGAGTCACCAAGATAATAACCAAGTCTTAATGAAGGAAGCACCTCAACTGAAAGAATGGCCAACATTCACAGGAGAAGGTGAATATGACCACATGTCATTCATTAAAACAATTGACATGTTACAAGAAGATTATGCCATACCAGATGAATTAATCACTGCAAGATTACATTCTTTGTTTGAGAAATCTGCAAAAAGATGGTATTATGGCATAAGACAAACAAATGGTAAAAATACCTGGTCTTGGTGGAAACAAGAAATAATCACCAAGTGGGCAAATGATGCCTGGAGGTATAAGATAGAAAATGCATTTGAAAACTCTTTCTTTGACCCAGAGAAAGACAAACCTTTAACTTGGTTCTTAAAACAAGTTGAAAGACTTAATGCACTATACCCAGAAATGTCACAGAAGATGGTGCATATGAAAATACTTAAAAAATGTGGAGGGGAACTAGAACATGCCCTAAGAAGCAGATGTATAGAACCATGCTCCACAGAAGAGTATATAAATGCACTAGAAGATATAGTGACAAGAACAAAAATTGGCAGGACTTGGAAAAAATTGGACATTAAAAGCCCAAATAAACCATTTATCAGAAAAGATAAATCAAAAGAATCCTTTAAGCCCAATACATCCAACGATAATGAGCAAAGAAAATGCCATAAATGTGGAGGTATTGGACACTTAGCCAATAATTGCCTTAAAAAAGCAAAAATTAATGAAGTTGTGGAAACAGAAAGCCACAATGACAAAGAAGAGGAATCTGACTCTGAAAAAGAGACAGAAGAGTCAGAAAGCTCTGAAAGTGATGAAATCAATATAATTAATGCACAAATTAATAATATTGACTTAATTTATGAAGTACTGGATGTTAATTCAAACTTACCACAAGTTGGAACATCTGACACAAACCTTACAAACATACAAGATGCCAAAATGTATAGAACCAAACCTGCAAGAGGAATGGGATATACAGCTGGAAAATCAAGTATAAGTATTGTTATGGTTGATAACCAGGAAGGAAAAGTTAACTTGGATACAGGAGCATATTGCACTTGTGTTGGCAAAAGTTATTTAAAAACCATTGTCCCAAATTGGCAAGAAAAACTTATGCCAATACAAGGTGTCAAATTTAGTAGTGCAAGTGAGAGCATGAAGCCCCTTGGAATAATTGATTTAACACTAATTTTTCCTCATCCCTCACAATGTGTTAGAATTAAAGTAGAGTTTGTAGTAATGGACAACTGTACTAGTAATCATTTCATACTTGGGAATGACTACTTATCAATCTATGGTATAGATATCTCCAACCAAAAAGACAGATATTTTACGATAGGAGATAACAAAAGACAAAAGTTTGGCTTCTTAAATAACAAAAAACAAATCACAGTTATTAAGAAGGAAGAAAAAATTCCAGAAAAAAAAATTTTTATATCTGAACAACTTAAAGAGGCAGAATTCAATCAAGAATTAACAGAAAAAATGAAAGAAAAATTGATTGACCTCTTATTTAAGTATAAAAATGCCTTTGCAACTGACAAAGAGCCACTAGGTGCCATAATTGGACATGAAGTGGATATAATTCTTAATGTAGAAAAGCCTTACCCACCTTTATTAAGAAGACCTGCTTATCCAGCCAGTCCAAGAGCTAGAGAAGCCTTAGAGGTACACATTAAAGAATTAATGGACCTTGGAGTATTAAGAAAGGTTGGACATAATGAACAAGTAGAAGTTACTACACCTGTCATTATAACTTGGCATAATGGAAAGTCAAGGATGGTAGGAGACTTCAGAGCCCTGAATACCTATACCATTCCAGACAGATATCCAATACCCAGAATCCATGAGACATTGACCCAATTGTCACAAGCTAAGTTCATCACAGCTATGGATGCTCTTAAAGGTTTTCATCAAAATGTCTTAACAGACAATGCCAAGAAACTACTAAGAATAATAGTCCATTGTGGAATTTTTGAATACTTAAGAATGCCATTTGGGATAAAAAATGCACCTTCCCATTATCAAAGAATGATGAATACCATATTTCCTGAAGAATTATCAGAAGGATGGTTAATTATCTATATTGATGATATTATAGTTTGCTCAGAAACTTGGGAAAATCACCTTACAAGACTAGAAAGGGTACTACAGAAAATAGTTCAAGTGAATATGAAAATTTCCTTGAAAAAGTGTCATTTTGCATATAGTGAATTAAAAGCACTAGGACATGTGGTATCTGGACTTAGTCTAGGCATAGACAAAAATAAAGTAGCAGCAGTACTACCTAAACCAATGCCTCAAACCAAAAAAGAAATGCAATCATTTCTAGGATTTGCTGGTTACTATAGACAGCATATAAAGGACTTTGCAAAGATTGCTAAATCCTTGTATAAGCTATGTGACCAACAAACAGTCTATGAGATGACAGAAGAAAGAGTCAAGGCATATGAAGAATTGAAAAATTCCTTAACAAATGCCCCATTTCTCCTAATGCCAGATTGGAAACTACCCTTCAAACTGTACATTGATGCTTGTGGAGAAGGACTAGGTGCTGCACTTCACCAAACACAAATTATCAATGATAAACCAGTGGAAGGACCAATTTGTTTCATTTCAAGGCAAATAAAGCCAACAGAAGCAAGGTATGGAGCAAGCCAAATGGAATGCTTATGCCTAGTGTGGGCTTTAGAAAAATTGCATTATTATTTGGATGGCACAGTATTTAATGTAATCACAGACTGTAATGCTGTGAAATCACTATTAAATATGAAGACTCCAAACAGACATATGCTAAGATGGCAAATTGCTATCCAGGAATATAGAGGAAATATGACTATTGTTCATAAATCTGGAAATATTCACAAAAATGCAGATGGTCTCAGCAGATGGGCTCTAGCAAATACCCCTGACAATCCAGCATGGGTACCACAAGAAGAGCACCATATAGAAGGAATATGTGTTACAGACATTGGCACAGAATTCTTTAACCAAGTTAAAGAAAGCTATAAGACAGACAAAAATTGCCATATCTTAAGCCAACTTCTAATGAAAGACTGCAAAGATCCATCACTTTCATCAAAACTAGATGAAATATGGAAAAAGGCATATGATGAAGGAAGATTTCACCTCCTTGATGGAATCCTTTACCATAGAACAAAACATACATGTGTTATGGCCTTAACAGACAGAACACTAATAAACACCATTTTACATGAGTGTCATGATAGTGTTGCATCTGGACATCTCTCAGAAGATAGGACACTAGAGAGGGTGAAAACCTGTTCTTGGTGGCCAAATTGGAAGAAAGATGTTGCAGAGTACTGCCAGACCTGTGACAGATGTCAAAAAGCCAACAGAGCCACAGGAAAGAAATTTGGAATGATGATCCAAATCCAAGAACCAAAATCCCCATGGGAAATAGTTCATATGGATTGGGTAACAGCCTTACCTCCAGGAGGAGACAGGAGTTATAATGCATGCCTAGTGCTAGTTGACAGATACAGCAAAACTCCCATGTTCTTACCATGTCATAAAGATGACACAGCTATGGATACAGCCATAATGATATGGAATAAAGTCATTAGCCATACAGGCTTATTCCAAAATATTATAAGTGACAGAGACCCAAAGTTCACTTCAGCATTATGGACAAATCTCCATAACCTGTTTGGGACAAAGTTATCATTCTCAACAGCTTATCATCCTCAAACTGATGGTTTAGCAGAAAGAATGATACAGACCCTAGAGGATATGATCAGAAGATTCTGTGCTTATGGGCTAGAATTCAAAGATTCTGATGGTTTTACCCATGATTGGTGTACACTAATACCAGCACTTGAATTGGCATATAAGACATCAATCCATTCTTCTACTGGCAAAACACCAGCAATGCTAGAGAAAGGTTGGAATCCAAGACTTCCTTATGATACCCTCAAAAAGGACTTAGTGGATATACATCCAACAGCAAGCAGCTTCAAGATAATGCTTGACAAAGCAAGACACCATGCAAACAGATGCATGCAAGATTCTTTTAAATATGCAAAAGAAAGATGGGATAAAAGTCATAAGCCACCTGATTTCAAAATAGGGGACTTGGTTTTAGTATCAACCCTTAATTTCAATAACATAAAAGGCCCAAAGAAATTGAAAGATTCCTTTGCAGGACCATTTATGATAAAAGCACTTCATGGACCAAATGCTGTGCAATTGGAACTCACAGGTGAACTAATGAACAAACACCCAACTTTCCCTGTAAGTCTGATAAAACCTTACAGTTCAAGTGACAAAGAGTTATTTCCACTAAGAAATAAACCCCCACTTGAGATTCCCCCCTTGGAAGAAGGAGAGGAAAAGAAAATAGTAAAAGTCCTTAAAGAAAGAAGGACAAGAAACAAAAAAGAAAGAGAATACCTTGTAAGGTATAGAAATTCAACTCAAGAAGATGAATGGCTACTTGAGAAAGATATAACAAATGCTGATAAACTACTAAGAAGGTTCAGACATGAAAGAAAACCTGAAAAATAAAAAAGTTAAGCATTATTGAGCTTCAAGACTAACAAAGTTTATTGAAGAGGTAGGACAGTGGATGATACCCTTATCATACACATCAGATTGTGGTACAATCTTTTTTGGTGGTAGGGAATGTGAGCCTTTGAGATATGACCACATACCCAATAAGGTCACAAAAAGATTAAGAATAATTATACCTTTAGTATAATTATAATAAAATTACTTAGAATAATTATACATTAAAATTAATTACTTAAATATACAAAAAATACCATAAATTAACACAAAAATTGGTTTAACTTAAAAACCAATGAATAAACATGTAAAATAAATTATACCATTGGATTCCTCATGGAAAAATACACATATACCATTTTTATGGCATATCTGTGAAGTCAATATTTAATGAATTATAAGGTATAATACCTTATAAAAACCATAAAATCCTATTTATCTCAGAAACCAATGAAACAACATGTGAAATAAATTGTACCAGTGGATTCCCCATAGAAATCCACACATAAAACAATTAATAAGCTAATTCTCAAAGTCAATACTTAAGGAATTATCCTGAATATATGCACTTTTTTGGTCAACGCATATATTCAAGGATCATAGCTAATATCTTCTAAACTATACATGATAGAATGATGAACCAAAAATAAAGTTACCACGTAATTACTGTAAGAACACAGAAATGAACTTTATTTTACAAATTATAAACAAGGTTAAAACCTATGATGAAATATTGATAAAAATCAACAGAGCTGTTGACCACTTTGTTGTGAAAGTGGTCCAAACTTAAAAAAAAGTATACAGTTGGATTCTACTAGTTCATTCGTGAAGAATGATGTAATTTTTATTATTAAATTCAGGGTATAACCCCCTGAAATCAAGGTTTGAAGTTTAAAATATTGAATTTCGACAGAAAAGGTGAGTTACAAGAAAAATCATCAAAATTAGAGTTTTGATGATGTAATGATAAGCTCTTGGCAGCATAATAAGGTTATGCCAGGCTATCAGAATTCACTCTCTGAATTGCTTTAGCGTGTAAATCTTAAAAGCTATTGAAGATCAAAGTTTGAGCTTAAATTGAGCAGTTATGATCACCTACTGTAACCTTAAATTAAGTTTAACAGTCACAAGAGTGATAAAATTGGTGAATACTATTAGTTTATGATTAAAACTAATAAAATCCACGAAATTTGGGGTTCTGCCAAGCCTCTGATGTCATCAAACTTAAAGTTACAGTGATAACTTTAAATAATGGTGCAATAATGATGTAAGATGGTTTGATCATGATGTAATCACCCTCAAACCTTAAAATATTGATCAATTCCAGTGGATATGATCAGTACACGTCTACTAGAAGCCTGTTGGACTCTAGGAGGGAGGTATTTACTATAAATAGTGCTCTTTTTACTCTATTTTCCCCTCAGACGCATCTAAAACATTAAATCAATTAAATCAAAAGGTAATTTTCTTTATTCTTTATATATAAAAGCATTATATTATTAAAGACCAAAGACCACCTTGCTATAATCATCTATTTTGACGTGATTAAATCATTTATTTAATTGTTTTTGTTAAAAATCTCTCTAAAACTCATTTCCACATAAAAATCCAGAATAATTTGTAATTTTCTTTATTTTTATTGTAAATACAATTTGAAAAAGTTGTATTTATATTTTTTGGCGTAAAATACTTCAAAATTATTATATTAAGTGTTAAAAGTAGGTTATTCTCTCTTATTATAATAATTTCTCTATTATTACTCTCTTAATAACTCTTTAATTAATATAAATAGTATTTATATTAATTCATAACTTTAATATTAGTAATATTATTGTTATTAATTGTTTTTTATTAATAAAAAACAATTTTTTACGCCTTTATTATTTGTTGGTAACAATAATAAAGAGCTTTTTAATATATTAATTATTTTATATTAATATATTTATTTATTATATTATATTTTCATAATATAAATTATATTATTATATTTATTTAATAATATAATTATTTTACGCCATAATAATAAAATTATTTATTATTATTATATTTTTAATCTTATTTATTCAATTTATAAGGACATTCAGAGTACAATAAGTAATAAATTAGTAATTTTTACTTATTGTTTCATAGTCAAACCTTACACTTTTGGATGATTCTGCTTGATTTATTGACCATTTTCCAATCTCTGAAGATGCACAAAGTTCCATACCTCTTGGTGGAGAAATTTGCCAACCCATGGCTTGAGGGTTACATATTGGTAAACATAATTGATGTCCATCTTTCTCTGGATAACTAAATATTTCCCTTTTCTTGTGTGAAAATTCCAATTTAACATTATTATCTGCTAAAAATGGTCTTCCAAGTATGGTGTGTACAGCTCCTTTGAATTTCTTTTTCTCCTCCTGTTATCACAGTAATTGGTGTAAATTATGAGAGTCCAACCAAAGATGTTGTATGTCCACCAATTCCTCGGAGATTCATATTGAGCTTCCTACTTGTAAGTGAGGCTTTAATTGCAATTTCCTCTGGTATTATGTTAATTTCTGATCCAGTATCCACCAAAGCAATTTTAGAATATTCTTCTCTTCCAATAAATACTTCCCGAAATCCAAGTGGTAATGCATAATGTAATCTTGGGGTATCATAGTCCCGTAGCTTTAATGAAAGTAGTCTTTTTTGAATATTGGACGTATTGAATGATTTTATCACCTCCTTTTCCTGGGTAGTTTAATTTTTGTAATTTATCATTAAAGGTTGGTGAAATTGATAATATTCCTTCAAGAGTAAGATTTATCTTTTGTTCAAGTATTTTCTTCATCACATGTTCAATTATTAGCTTTGGGGTATTGGCTGTAGGTTTTACCTTGTGTTTTAATTCCATCTTTTGTGACTCTTTTCTTAGCCCCTCCTTATTCTTGTCCCTGGAAATTATTTCAATTTCATCATTATCTACTTCCTTTCCTTCTTGTGTTTCCTTTTATTTTGTTGGAATTAGAACTCTTATTTCTTCTTCTGCCTCATCTTCCTCATGATAGGCTCCTGGTATCTTCTTTTTAAAGGGTTTTTATGTTTTATTTTTATCCTCTTGATGAGTTTGGCTTTTACTTTCCTGTCTTGAAGCTCTTTTCCTTGTCTGCCTAAGTCCAACATTTATTTGAAGATTTTCATTTTCTGGTGATATTTGAGGAGGTCTCCAGTTTCCCCATTCTTCTATTTGAGCTATAGTGGTTGCCTTCTCACATTTGCTTTCCTCAATCAGTGTTATTTCTTGCTTCTTTGGGGGTTTATTTGATTGTTCCATCATTTTCTTTGTGAAATCCTCCTGCTCTTTGGCAAAATGTCTAACTAATTATTTTGCAGATTTAGGGCCTTCTGTGGGTACTCTTTGAAAATTTGGAAAAAGATATGTTTCTCCATGCTTCAAGACAATTATTTTCTCCAAGTCTTCTGTGAGATGGTTACATCTTATTGCGGAATTTCCTTCTTATAGGCAGTAATAACACTTCAATGGCTCTCTTGGAGCCATTTGAGCTGGAACATATGGTTGATAGCCAGAAGATATGGGTGGTGAAGGATATCTTTGCCTGAATGGCTGTGAGTTTTGTATAGTACTCTGATCTTTATTATTGCTTTGTTGAGGTTTCTTGGGAGATTCAACTACTTCAGAAAGGTGTTTGAGCTGATTCAATACTTCCTTAACTGATTCATTCCCAGTATCCTTTGATTGATTTTCTTGTGGCTGAGGATTTTTAATTGTTTTGGTAATATCTTTCATTTGCTTTTACACTTCTTCCCAGCTTTCCTCTTCAAACCTAGCTTTCTTCTCTTGTGACTTTGGTTGTGAAAATTCCTTCTATTGAATTAAGACTTTGGCTTCTAGATCTTGTTCAATATACAACTTTAAGATTTCCAATCTTGGAATGATATAACCACCATCCAATGCTTGCACCATGGCCCTATATTTAATCATTTCTTTGTAAATATATTCTTGAGCATTTGAGCAAAGACTCTCCAAAATATCTTGATTGTGATTGATATCTCCTTGTATATATTGATACCTTTTGAGATAATTAATAATGGATTCATATTCACCAATGAACTTTTTATATTGGGTCATATTTCTAATTCCTCCTTCTTGTTGAATCTTTGTAAATAATTGAGTAATTGAGGAAAGCTTGTATCTTCTTTCAGGTGACACTGTTCCCCATCTCCTCTTCATATCCAATTTTAATTGCTCCCAATCGCCAGTCTCATATTGTAAGGCTTTTCTATGAAACTCTTGATAATAGTAGCAAAATCAAGAGTACTATGACTGTCCTCAGTACAAATATATAATATAACAAAATATTATAACCACAAATTTAAATATAATTATTAAAAATAATTATATATATAAAAATAAATTTAATTATTATTATAAAAATATAATAATAATTATAATAAATTATAACTATTCTATTATTGTTTTAGTCACTGACAGTTATAACAATGAGAATTGTAAAGCTCTTAATGAGACAATTACATGTGGAAAATATGAATATTAACCACTTATAGATAATATAAATATTATTTATAAAAAGAATTAAACACACACTGTGCGGAAATAATTCTTATAGAATAAAAATTCTATATAAAAAAACTAATACTAGATAAAAAAGATATAGAACTTTAGAGAAAACTTACTTATAATATTTATTTAATAAAACAAGTCAAACAACAACAGTTATTATATTAAATAATAATTATAAGTTAAAAACACGCCAAAAATCAATTTTTTTAAAGATAAAACAACTTTTTATAATAAAAATTATGATTAAAGAGTTTTTAAGAGGAATTTGTGGATTTTAAAAGATATTTAAAATGATAATTTTATAATATAAAATATATTATTGATGATTACAACAATAATCTGAATTCTATGATTTCAATTCTTTGATTTACAATTGATAATGAATAAAATAACTTAAGAATTACTTTAATAATAAGATTTTATAAATAATAAAACTTTACCTGTTTAAATGTCTAATATGATTAGATTGATAATTGATTGATGGACAAAAACAGTGATGAAAAGACTCTTTTTATGTCTTCAGAGCAGCTCTCATTATTCATAATGAATATAGAGGGCGTGCTCAGGTCAAAACTGAAAAACCATACTTCAAAACAAAGTTCTTAGCTTAAGGCAACTTGTTTTTAATTCCAATTTAAAGTTACCAGTGTTATTTTTAATCCATGTAACTTTAATCCTCATTTAAACTAATTATTTTAAGTTTTCAATATAAATAAACTTGTTTATATTAAAGTTCATCACATGAACAACTTAAAAATAGAGTTTCAAGCAGAAATCTCTTAAACTCAATTTTTAATTAATTTTTAAAGAAATCATAATTCTCTTTGAGCTTAATTAAAAGAGTAAATTTCCAGGCTGATTACCCAGGAAACTTATTTATAAAGGATACTTCAAATTTAATTTCTATGTAGGTAATATTAAATTCTAAGCTGTGTGAAATTTTCAAGCAAATCCATTAAGAATTGGATTTTGAATGAATTTTTGAAGTTATTGCTATTTTTCCACGTAAAATAGCAATACACACCAAACCTTAGTTTTTGATAAGGTTTCAATGCTTTAAAGATTTAAGCTTAATTAAGGTTTTTAAGCTTGATTAAGCTTTGAAAGTTCTTAAAACCTTGATTTCAAGCCTGCATATTGGGATTTACCCTTTGGCAGCTTAAAATTCCTGTCCAGATTGGGATAAAACCAGTTCAAACCTTAAGGTTGGATCAAAGTCTAATCTTAAAGTCTAAATAAGGTTGAAAATCCTCCAATACAGGTGGACAACCTTAATTGAATCATTGCAGATCCAAAAAGTTGGGTACCCCAGCTCTATTTGGTCTTTTTCCTTTGTCCCACCTTTTTGTGTGGATTTTGCCCTTTTATTTATTTAAAGCCATACCATGGCTTTAAGCCCTTTTAAATTGAGCTCATGCAGGATTTACATTCTGTATGGAAAATCCTTAGCCAATTCAGTAAATATACACCACACCTCAATTTTAACTAAAATTTTGGTAAGTTTGCATTAACCTTATGCAACTTTAAATTCAAGCTTATTTAAGCTTAAATTTAACAATTTTAAAAAAATGTCAAAAAAGTTACATTAGTACTGTGAGATTCTTAAATCTTCTAATAACACAAGAAATAAGTGCTTTTGGGTATAGCACCTTATCAATGTACCCTAGGTCATTTTTGGTGTAGAATCCAAAAATGACATAATATTTATAGCTTTGTTTATCCAAAAAAAAGTTATACTTGTTTTTTGTTATTTTTTATTTTAATTTCAACTAAAAAGTCTGTTTAAGACAAAATTAACTGTTTATAAAATCATTTGTGGCCTTATGGGTATGCTATACATACCTCACAGGCTCACATTCCCTACCACCAAAAAAAATTGTACTACAATTTTTCTTTTGTAGTGTACCCCCAAGTTATTTGGGGGGGGTATAATCCACTGTCCAACCTCTCTACTTATACTTTTAAGTATGTAAAGCACACAATTCAAACTTTTTATTGAGCAATTGGTCTTCTCTCATGTCTGAATCTTCTGAGAAAATTTTGGGAATCAGGTATTTTGCTTTCTACAATCCATTCATCTTCATGATGTGGATTTTTATACCTTACCAAGTATTCTCTTTCATTTTTTCCCCTAAGTCTTCTTTCTTTCAAGACTTTTAGTACCTTTTTCTCCTCACTTAGATCTAGTGGGGGTACTTCTAAGGGTGTTTCATTTCTTAAAGGAAATAATTCCTTATCACTAGAAGTGTAATGCCTTACTAGACTGACAGGGAAAGTTGGATGTTTATTTTCCAGTTCTCCTGACAGTTCTACCTGTACTGCATTTTTCCCTTGAAGGGCTTTAATAATAAATGGTCCTGCAAAGGAATCTTTCAATTTCTTTGGACCTTTAATATTGCTCAAGTTCATGGTTGAAACTAGTATTAAGTCCCCTACTTTGAATTCTGGGGTTTTATGACTTTTATCCCATTTCTGCTTAGCATATTCAAAGGCATCATTCATGCTTTGATTTGCATGATGTCTCACTTTATCAAGCAATAGCTTAAAGCTTGAAGCAGTTGGATGAATGTCAACCAGATCTTTCTTCAAAGTATCAATTGGAAGTTTGGGGTTCCATCCTTTTTCCAACATTGCAGGGGTCTTGCCTGTTGAAGCATGGATGGAGGTTTTGTAGGCTAATTCCAATGCTGGCATAAGAGTACCCCCATCACGGGTAAAGCCACAGAATCCTTAAGCTCCAGGCCATAAGCACAAAATCTTCTGATCATGTCCTCAAGGGTTTGAGTCATTCTTTCTGCCAACCCATCTGTTTGTGGATGGTATGTTGTTGAGAATGATAATTTTGTACCTAAAAGCTTATGTAAATTAGTCCATAAGGCTGATGTAAAGTTTGGGTCTCTGTCACTAATGATGTTTTTAAAGAGACCAGTATGGGATATTACTCTATTCCAGCTCAAAACAGCTGTATCCATAGCTGTGTCATCTTTATGACATGGTAAAAAGATTGGTGTTTTGCTATATCTGTCTACAATAACAAGACATGCATTGTAACTTTTATCACCTCCAGGTGGTAATGCAGTTACCCAATCCATGTGAACCACTTCCCATGGGGTACTTGGTTCTTGGATATGGATCATTAAACCAAATCTTTTACCAGTAGCTTTATTGGCTTTCTGGCATCTCTCACAACTATGACAGTACTCCATGACATCTTTTCTCCAAGATGGCCACCAGGCACATGTCTTAATTCTTTCCATTGTTCTGTCTTCAGACAGATGTCCAGAATAAATGTTATCATGTAATTCTAGTAGTATTGTGTTAATCAACATTCTACTACATAGGACCATGACACATGTGTGTTTAGATCTATGATATAGTACACCATCAAGCAAATGGAATCTTATTATCATAAGATGTCTTCCAAATATCATCCAGAGAATTAGCCAATTCTGCATCTTTGCAATCTTTGTCAAGTAGAGCAGTAAGTATATGGCAATTTTTATCTTGCTTATAGATTTATCTAACTTCCTCAAAGAATTCTGTTCCCACATCTGTGATGTTAATTCCTTCAATTGGGATTTGAGGTTCTGCACTTGTAGGAACATAGGCAGGATTTTCAGGTGTATTGGGTAATGCCCATCTACTTAAGCCATCAGCATTCTTGTGAATATTTCCAGATTTATGTACTATGGTCATATTGCCTCTATACTCCTGTATAGAAATCTGCCATCTTAACATGTGTCTGTTTGGAGTTTTCATGTTAAGAAGTTATTTTACTGCATTACACTCAGTAATTACTTCAAACACACTACCATCAATATAGTAATGAAGTTTTTCCAGAGCCCAAACAAGGAAAAGGCACTCCATTTGGCTAGCTCCATATCTGGCCTCAGTAGGTTTAATTTTTCTTGAAATAAAACAAATTGGACCTTCATAAGGCTTGTCATTGACAATTTGAACTTGATGAAGAGCAGCTCCTAAACCTTCACCACATGAATCAATATACAGCTTGAAAGGAAGTTTCCAGTCTGGCATCAATAATAATGGTGCATTGGTCAAGGCATACTTGATTTTATCATATGCTTGAATCCTCTCCTGTGTCATTTTAAAAACAGTTTTCTGATCACAAATTATCTATACCGATCTGGCATGGATTGCAAAATCTTTAAGGTGTTGCCTGTAATAACTGGCAAACCCTAAGAAAGACATCATTCCTTTTTTGTTCTGGGGCATTTGCTTCAGTAAAACTGCAGCCACTTTGTTTTTTTCAACACCAAGGCTCAGTCCTGAGACTACATGTCCTAGAGCGTTTAACTCATGAAACCCACAATTACATTTTTTAAGAGAAATTTTCATGTTCACTTGTAGAATTTTCTTAAGTACTAATGAAAGTCTCTCTAAATGTAATTTCCAGGTTTCTGAACAAATGATAATGTCATCAATACAAATGATTAACCATCCCTCTGATAATTCATGTGGGAAGATAGTATTCATCATTCTTTGGTAATAAGAGGGTGCATTTTTAATACCAAAAGGCATCCTCAAATATTCATAAATACCACAATGAGCAATTATTCTCAATAATTTCCTAGCATGAGGTGTTAAAACATTCTGGTTGAAGCCTTTAAGAGCATTCATGGAAGTAATAAATTTTGCTTTGGATAATTGAGTCAAAGTCTCATGGATTATAGGGATTGGATACCTGTCTGGAATAGTATAGGTATTCAGTGCTCTAAAATCACCAACCATCCTTGACTTATCATCATGCCAAGCAATGATAACTGGAGTTGTGACTTCTACTTCCTCATTGTGTCCAACGTTTCTAAGAACTCCCAGTTTCATTAGTTCATTGATATGACTTTCTAATGCTTCTCTAGCCCTAGGGCTAGCTGGGTAAGCTGGTCTTCTTAATAGTGGAGGATAAGGTCTCTCCACATTAAGAATGATATCCACTTCATGGCCTTTTATAGCCCCAAGTGGTTCATTATCAGAGGCACAGGCCTCTCTATATTGAAATAAAATTTCAATAAGTTCTTCCTTCATTTCTGGTGTTAATTCAGGACTAATTTGTGCTTCACTTAACTTATCTGACACAAATTTTTCTTTATAAACATTTTTTACTTGTTTAATGACATTAATTTCTCTTTTTTCTAGAGGAAAAGCAAATTTTTGCCTTTTATTTTCCCCTATAGTGAAATACCTTTTTTTATTATTATTAATATCGATACCATAGATATTGAGATAATCATTTCCAAGTATAAAGTGTTGTGAAGTACAATTATTCATAACAACAAATTCAGCTTTCAATCTTATACTCCCTGCAGGATGAGGAAATATTATTGCTGCTTCAAATATACCCAAAGGGTGCATGTTCTGGCTAGCACTGCTGAATCTTATACCTTCAATTGGTATCAACTTGTCTTGCCGATTGGTATAAATTTTGTCAAGATAATCATTTCCAACACAAGTGCAAAAAGCACCTGAGTCAAGATGTATCTTGGCTTCTGTGTTATTTATCACAATATTAGTGATACAAGATGACCCAGCTGTATAACCTTTACCTCTGGCAGGTTTGGTTTTTTGCATTCTGGCATCTTGCACATGTATGAGATCCATACACTCATCACTGTACTGTGGTAAGTGAGTATGTACCTCAGTGACTTCGAAAGAAACATTAATATTTTCTATACCAAGTTCTTCTGATAATTCTTCTTCTTCTGAAGGCTCAGAATCACTTTCATGTAAAGATACATCAGTTTCCTTTGTGTCTTCCAATTTTTCAACATTTATCTCATTGACTCTTGTCTTTTTTGGACAAGTGTTTGCCAAATGAGCTTTACTTCCACATTTATGACATTTCAAAGGAGGTCTGTCATGTGGTTTATTTGGTTTTGAAATTGGTTTCCCACTAGTCTTGTTGTCTATTGGGGTTTTGGACCAATTTCTTCCAATTTTTGTTCTAGTAGTGATATCCTCCATAGCATTGATATAATCTTCTGTAGAGAAAGGCTCAATACATCTGCTTCTTATAGCATGCTCAAGGTCACCACCACATTCTCTTAATATCCTTTTATGTACCATTGTTTCAGACATATCAGGATGAAGGGCAGTTAATCTGTCCTTCTGTTTAAGAAACCAAGTCATGGGCCTGTTCCTCTCAATATTAAAAATGGCTTCTTCAAAAGAATTTTCCATTCTAAATCTCCAGGAATCATTTGCCCATTTGGAAATGACTTGTTCTTTCCACCAAGGCCAAGAATGTTTACCATGGTCTTGTCTCGTTTTATAATACCATTTCTTTGCTGATTTGGTAAATAATGAGTGTAATCTGCCACTTATGTATTCATCTGGTATGTTAAAGTCTTCTTTTAACATATCAATTGTTTTCATAAATTCCATATGATTATATTCTCCTTCACCACTGAAGGTTGGCCATTCCTCTAATCTTGGAATGTCCTTATAATTGCAAGCAGTTTCCACATCATGACTTGAAATTGTATGATGTAAATCATTATTCAAGTTAAGAACATTTCTGTCAAGAATTGGTGTGGATTGCCTTGGCAATTCATTTTTTAGTGATATATTATTAATACTTGATTGAATGTCTTTTTTCAATTCAAGTCTTGCTTTATCACTTTCTTCCAATTGTTCTTGAAAAAGAGCTGCATTGTGACCAGTTGAATTTTCAATTCCCTTAACTGTCCAGTTATAAGAGAAATTGAGTTCTCATCTGGTTGATTGAGTAAGGTAACTTTAGACTCAAGTCTTTCACAAATTTGCGTCAAAGACACAATATTGTCTTTATTAACATTTTCAAGGCCAATAATGGTCTTTTGCTGCTCTTTCACTTTTAATATCTCATTACCCAACTTCTGTTGGACATAATCAAATTCTTTAAATTTTGTCATAATTTCTTTATTACAAGATTCAAAGTGAGTTACAAGTTTTACAAGATCTATTTCTTTGGGAAAGATTGGTTCAATCTTTCCTCCTCCTTGTTTTTGAATTCCATCAAGGTTCTTGCCATATTGAACACATTGTCCATGGCTGTCTTTTCCTTCTTTGGGATTCTGTAATTCTGAGGGTAAGGCTTGTTCCACTTGGGCTTTTCCTTTCCCTTTTCCTTTTGCTTGCCCTTCTGGTTGGTCTTTGGGGCTTTTTTGGCACTTGTTGAGGCGGAGTTTTGCTGGTGGATGCTTGGGGAGCTTCCACTGGGCTGTTTTCCTTGCCTTGGGCCAACTTCTTTTTCTGATCCTCTGATAACATGCTTCTGTTCTTCAACCAAGCTTTTATCTGTTGGAATTGTCCTTTGACAGACATGGGTGTCCAACCCATCAGAAGATCTTCTGTCTTTTCTGGTCCCATGAACTTCTTGACTTGAAGATAAGAGTTCATGGTGCCTATCCAAAGACTTGGGAGAAGTTCCCACTCTTGTTGTTTTGATGCCAAGAACCAGTTTTTCCATTGAGATTGATAAATTTCCACAGCTGCCTGTTTGAAATGGTTCAGGTCTAACAGCAATAGCAGTTATGTCAGCGTCTTGACTCTCAATAAGAGGTTAAAAGGTGCTGGCTAACCTTTGGGAACTGGTGGAAGTTCTGGCATCCTCCATTTGTGCCTCTCCTCTGGGAAGACATTCTTGCCTTTTTGGTTTGTGTCTGGAATGTCCTGGTCCAGATCCATTTGATTGGATAGAGTAATTACTTCCACTTCTAGTAGGAGTCATTTTACGTCAATTTTAATAAAAAATAGAGTAAAATTGAATTGAATTCACCTGCAGGACCTTTAAAGGGCTCGTTGGTTATCAAACCCCTTGGTGGTGGGCTGGTTTGAATTTCAATACTTGACTCTGAGGCTTCAGAGTCTGAAGAATTTTCTCTGATGGAAGACACTAGAGAAAATTAAAAATATAAGTTATTTTATCAAATAATAAAAATAACTTATAAACTCAACTTATTAAATAAAGTTGTTTTAATGTAATTTTATGGCAAATTACGTCAAAAATAAAGAAAAATGTCTAAGATAAAAGAAAAAAATGTTTTTAGTAAAGATTTTTTATTTGATTGATTATTTTCTTTAAAGAAATAATCATTATGCAATTAACAAGTTAATTAATCAAAATTGTATTATTATTCACTTTATACTAGAATAACTCAAAGAATAAATTTCAAGTCTGTGATGTGAAAAAGCAACTAGTTAGACAAAAGAAATTTATTCCAAGTCACTCAATAGTACATTGTTTCAAACAATATTCTTAAGAAAAAATAACTTTATTAATATTTTAAAGATTATTTATAAGGGATAAGTCCCAAAAAAGCCAATATTAAGACAAATATGGAAATTTTACATCAAAAAATAGTAAAATAAGGTCTATAATATGATTTATGTTCCAAAACTTGGTTTAAAATCACGGCCAGGCCCCCAAATGTAAGTTTTGTCTATGAAACTCTTGATAATAGTAGCAAAATCAAGAGTACTATGACTGTCCTCAGTAGAAATATATAATATAACAAAATATTATAACCACAAATTTAAATATAATTATTAAAAATAATTATATATAAAAAAAATAAATTTAATTATTATTATAAAAATATAATAATAATAAAATAATAATAATTATAATAAATTATAATTATTCTATTATTGTTATAGTCACTGACAGTTATGACAATAATAATTTTAAAGCTCTTAAGGAGACAATTACATGTGGAAAATATGAATATGAACCACTTATAAATAATATAAATATTATTTATAAAAAGAATTAAACACACACTGTGCGGAAATAATTCTTATAGAATAAAAATTCTATATAAAAAAACTAATACTAGATAAAAAAGATATAGAACTTTAGAGAAAACTTACTTATAATATTTATTTAATAAAACAAGTCAAACAACAACAGTTATTATATTAAATAATAATTATAAGTTAAAAACACGCCAAAAAGCAATTTTTTTAAAGATAAAACAACCTTTTATAATAAAAATTATGATTAAAGAGTTTTTAAGAGGAATTTGTGGATTTTAAAAGATATTTAAGATGATAATTTTACAATATAAAATATATTATTGATGATTAAAACAATAATATGAATTCTATGATTTCAATTCTTTGATTTACAATTAATAAAGAATAAAATAACTTAAGAATTACTTTAATAATAAGATTTTATAAATAATAAAACTTTACCTGTTTAAATGTCTACTATGATTGGATTGATAATTGACTGATGGACAAAAACAGTGATGAAAAGACTCTTTTTATGTCTTCAGAGCAGCTCTCATGATTCATAATGAATATAGAGGGCGTGCTCAGGTCAAAACCAAAAAACCATACTTTAAAACAAAGTTCTTAACTTAAGGCAACTTGTTTTTAATTCCAATTTAAAGTTACTAGTGTTATTCTTAACTCCATGTAGCTTTAATCCTCATTTAAACTAATTATTTTAAGTTTTCAATATAAATAAACTTGTTTATATTAAAGTTCATCACATGAACAACTTAAAAATAGAGTTTCAAGCAGGAATCTCTTCAACTCAATTTTTAATCAATTTTTAAAGAAATCATAATTTTCTTTGAGCTCAATTAAAATAGTAAATCTCCAGGCGAATTACCCAGGAAATTTATTTATAAAAGATACTTAAAATTTTATTTATATGTAGATAATATTAAATTCTAAGCTGTGTGGAATTTTCAAGCAAATCCATTAAGAATTGGATTTTGAATGAATTTTTGAAGTTATTGCTATTTTTCCACATAAAATAGCAATACACACTAAACCTTAGCTTTTGATAAGGTTTTAATGCTTTAAAGGTTTAAGCTTAATTAAGGCTTTTAAGGCTTATTAAGCTTTGACAGTTCTTAAAACCTTGATTTCAAGCCTGCATATTGGGATTTACCCTTTGGCATCTTGAAATTCCTGTCCAAATTGGGATAAAACCAGTTTAAACCTTAAGGTTGGATAAAAGTCTCATATTAAAGTTTAAATTAGGTTGAAAATCCTCCAATACAGGTGGACAACCTTAATTTAATCATTGCAGATCCAAAAAGTTGGGTACCCCAGCTCTATTTGGTCTTTTTCCTTTGTCCCACCTTTTTGCGTGGATTTTGCCCTTTTATTTATTTAAAGCCATACCATGGCTTTAAACCCTTTTAAATTGGGCTCATGCAGGATTTACATTCTGTATGGAAAATCCTTAGCCAATTCAGTAAATATACACCACACCTCAATTTTAAGTAAAATTTTGGTAAGTTTGCATTAACCTTATGCAACTTTAAATTTAAGCTTATTTAAGCTTAAATTCAACAATTTTATAAAAATGTTAAAAAAGTTACATTAGTACTGTGAGATTCTTAAATCTTCTAATAATACAAGAAATAAGGGTTTTTGGGTATAACACCTTATCAATGTACCCTAGGTCATTTTTGGTGTAGAATCCAAAAATGGCATAATATTTATAACTTTGTTTATCCAACAAAAATTTATACTTATTTTTTGTTATTTTTTATTTTAATTTCAACTAAAAAGTCTGTTTAAGACAAAATTAACTGTTTAAAAAATCATTTGTGGCTTTATGGGTATGCTATACATACCTCACAGGCTCACACATATCCAGCCATTCCTTCAATATGGTAGCTAGTTTCTTGATCTTTAGTCCAAAAGGATATCTTTCTTGCTATATCCCTTCCACTTGGTCATTCAATTTCCGCTATATTTTCCACTCTTTTAATAAATCTTTCCACTTCCTTTCCATAAAACCATAAATTATAATCCTTTGGTCTGATATTGACAATGTGTGTATTTTTTTGTGGGATTTCTTGTTGCAATGGGCTTAAAGCCTGTGCATGAATATTAACCCGCTTTGGTAGAGTATTTGGTCTCTGTCAAGTGAATGGAGTTGAGGAGGCCATTGGCCTTGAAAATGGTGATTGTGACCCTTCTTGTCTAAAAGTTCTTGGAATGCTTGTAGTTTCTTCCATTTGGCTGTTTTCTGTGGTAAGACTTGACTCTTTCCTTTTCCCTTCTTTTTTAAGGAGTTCAATTAGTTCTTGTTGCATTTCCAACATTCTTTGATGAAGTTTTTCTACATCAGAAATATCTTTTTGTCCTTGCATGGTCTCTTCATTTATAATTTCTTCTTTTGATTCATCGGGATTGTGTGGTATCTTTGATGATGATGCTGAATCCATATTGATATATTCTTTGTTAATTTTTTGTTGTCCACTTTTCTTTTTAACTTCAAACATTTCCTTGAGTAATTTCTGAAAATAATCTGTAACTATCTTTTGATCTTTCTTCTTGGTTTTGGGTGTACCAACTGGTATACTATAATCTATAGGTGGTGTTTCTCCTCTTTTTGGATGATAATAGTGAAATGACTTTGTTGAAGAACTTGATGGTGACGATGATTTAGAATTTTGTGGTTTTTCTGATCCCAGATTGACTTGATAGGCACTTGAAATTTATTATTGATAAAAGGCTTTTTTTTGAGGACTAAATTTGAATGTTTTTTCTTTGATAATTGATGTATTATTGATGGTGGAAGCTAGTTAGCCACTGTTGAGACACCAGATGTGGGAACTCCTTTTGGTGTCGGATGAAATAAGGAAGTACCTTGAGGGGGAAATTATTGGTAAGTCTGTTTTGAATTTCAGAATTGTCCAATAACCATTGGTGCTAAGGTGTATTAGCTGCCCCTCTAAATAATACTGAATAGTCAGCCTACAGAGAATCACAAAATAAAATAAGATTTGTGGCTTTGACAGATAGAGAAGACTTATCAGCAGTCTCTAAATAAGACCTATCAATAACACTACAGTAAAAACTCTGATCCAAATTTTCTGATAAAATAAAAACTCAGATTTTATTGTATTTTATTTTAATAAAAGTGATGATAATATATATATATATATATATATATATATATTGGCTTTCTGTTCTTTTAATAAAACTAATAAGAATGTTTTTTTTTGTTTTTTTAATTAGAATGATAAGAATATATATTTTTTTATGGTTTATTTTGATCATAATTATTTTTTTTTGATATGACTACTAAGAAAAGACTACTGGATTTGATTATTCTAGAATTTTATTTAATACTGAGTTTATATCACTACTACTTTTTTGTTAATAACACTAAGCATTTGAGCAAGGCTACTAAGCTTTAACTATGGCTATACTACTATTTCTTTAACAATAAGAAGCTACTGAGCTTTTTACTATGGTTATATTACTATTCTTCACTAATACTAAGATACTGAGCAAGGCTACTGAGGCTTTCACTACTAAAACACTACTACTATTCTAGATATCCTGCTAGTTCAGGTAATGGTGGTGATCCTGGATAGTGGGAACTTGTTCCATTTGATGATGGGAAAAATGAGGGAGAGAGGACCTCTATTTATAGCTTTTTGGCCTCCATAGAGCTTCTCAAAACAGGGTACTTAAAAAAAATATAGCTGAGAGTTTTTAGCTGGTGAGACATGTAATTTTGATGTAGAAACATGTTTGCTGAGAGAATTATGCTGGCGGCGCTTTTTCTTATCAAAATCATGTGATGTAATTGAGATAATTTGGCTGGTTAGATTTTCTTTTTTTTTCTTTTTTTTTTCAAGTAATGTGAGGTCATTGAGCTAATATGGTTGGTGATATTTCCTTGAAGGTGGGGAAAGTATTCTTTGTTTCTATTAGTTATGTATGTTCTGAGAGGATTATGCTGGTGGTACGTTTTCTTATCAAACTCATGTGATGTAATTGACATAATTTGGCTGGTGAGATTTTCCTTTTGCCAAGAAAGTGGAGAAAATTGTAAGGTTTAACTATGAAACAATAAGTAAAAATTACTAATATTTTACTTTTTGTACTATGAATGTCCTTATAAAGAAAATAAATAAGATAAAAAACAATTATAATAATAAAGAACTATTATAATTAAGGCGTGAAAATCATTATATTCTTCAATAAATATAATAATATCATTTATATTACAAAAAAGTAATATAATGAATAAATATACTAATATAAGATAATTAATATATTCAGAAGCACTTTATTATTGCTACCAACAAATAATAAAGGTGTAAATACTTGTTTTTTATTAATAAAAAACAATTAATAACAATAATATTACTAATATTAAAGTTATAAATTAATATAAATACTATTTATATTAATTAAAGAACTATTAAAGTAATAATAGCTAGAAAATTATTATAATAAGAAGAAATGACCTACTTTTAACACTTGATATAATACTTTTGAATGTCTTTATGGCAAAAAATATAAATACAACTTATCTAAATTGTACTTACAATAAAAATTAAGAGAAATTACAAATTATCTTAATTTTACGTGGAATTGAGATTTTTTATAAGAAATCTAACAAAAACAGTTAAATAATTGAATTAATAACATCAAGATTGATGATTATAATAACGATGATCTTTGGTACTTAAAAATATAAAAGTTTTACATATAAAAAATAAATAATTTTCCTTTTTTGATTTAATTATTCAGTGTTTTGTAAGCATCTAAGGGGAATATATAGGAAAAAGAGCTCTATTTTGAGTAAATACCTCCCTTCTGGAGTCCAGAAGGCTTCTAGTAACCATGTACTGATTCTTTCTACTATAAATGATCAATTTTTTAAGGTTTAGTGATGATTACATGACAATCAAACCATCTTATCTCATTATTATGCCATTATTTAGAGCTATCACTATAACTCTACGTTTGATGACATCATAGGCTTGGGAGAAGCCTAAACTTCGTGGATTTTATTAGTATTCATCAGTTTTATCACTTATATGTATGTTAAACTTAAAATAAGATTACAGTGAGTGATCATAAATGATCGAATTTAAGCTTAAACTTTGATCATTAATACCTTTTAACTTATACATGCTAAAGCTATTCTGAGAGTAGATTCTGATAGCTTGGCATGTCTTCATTTAACCTCCAGCAGGATTTCATTAAATCATCAAAACTCTATTTTTGATGATTTGTTGTGCAACTCATGTTTTCTGTCAAAATTCAATATTTTAAATTTCAAACTATGATTTCAAGGGGTTATACCTTGAATATTATAGTAAAAATTACATCATTTCTCACGTATGAACTATCAGAATCTAAATGTTCACTATTTTTTAAGTTTGGACCACTTTCACAACAAAGTGGTCAACAGCTCTATTGATTTTATTCAATAATCCATTGCAAGTTTTAACCTTGTTTATAACTTGTGAAATAAAGCTCATATCTGTATTCCTAAAGTAATTACGTGGTGACTTTATTTTTGGTTTATCTCTCTATCATGTATATTTCAAGAGATATTAGCTAAAAACTATGAATATATGTGTTGGCCAAAAAAGTGCATATATTCAGCATAATTCCTTAAGTAGTAACTTTAGAGATTAGCTGTATAATTGATTTATGTGTATACCTCAATGGAGAATCCAATGGTAAAATTGATTCTATATGTTGTTTAATTGGCTTTTGAGATAAATGAGGTTTTGTACCTTTTTTAAGATATTATTACTTATACTTCAGTAATTATTGACTTTTCAGATATGCCATAAAAATGACATATGTGTATTTTACCATGAGGAATCAAATGGTGTAATTTATTTCACAAGCTTATTCATTATATTCTGAGCTTATTCAGATTTTGTACTTATTTATGGCATTTTACTAATTTTTGAGATAATTATCATAAGTATAATTATTGCAGAAATTTTGCTGTGACCTTTTTTGGATATGAGGTCATATCTCAAATGCTCACATTCCCTACCACTAAAAAATATTGTACCACAATCTGATATAGTTAATTAGGGTATCATCCACTTTCCTACCTCTTCAATAGACTTTGTTAGTCTTGAAGCTCAATAATGCTTGATTTTTCTATTCTTTAGGTTTTCTTTCATGTCTGAACCTTCTTAGTAGTCTATCAGCATTTGTTATATCTTTCTCAAATAGCTATTCATCTTCTTTAGTTGGATTTCTATACCTTACAATTTATTCTCTTTCTTTTTTATTTCTTGTCCTTCTTTCTTTAGGGACTTTCACAATTCTATTTTCCTCTCCTTCTTGCAAAGGGGGTATTTCAAGTGGGGGTTCATTTCTTAGTGGAAATAATTCCTTGTCACTTGAGCTGTAAGATTTTATCAGACTTACAGGGAAAGTTGGGTGCGTATTCATTACTTCACCTGTGAGCTCCAATTGCACAGCATTAGGTCCATGTAGTTCTTTTATCATGAATGGTCCTGCAAAGGAATCTTTCAATTTCTTTGGTCCTCTTATATTTTTGAAATTAAGAGTTGACACTATGACAAAGTCTCCTATTTCAGAGGCAGGTGGTTTATGACTTTTATTCCATGTTTCCTTTGCATATTTGAAAGAATCTTGCATACATTTCTTTGCATGGTGTCTTGTTTTCTCAAGCATTATTTTAAACCTTCTTTCTGTTGGATGTATATCCACTAGGTCCCTTTTGAGGGTATCATAAGGAAGTCTTGGATTCCAACCTTTTTCTAGCATTGCTGGTGTTTTGGCAGTAGAAGAATGGATTGATGTTTTATATTCCAGTTCGAGATCTGGTATTAATTTGCACCAATCATGGGTAAAACCATCAGAATCTTTAAATTCCAGTCCATAAGCACAGAATCTTATGATCATTTCATCCAAGGTTTCAATCATTCTTTCTGCTAAGCCATCAGCTTGAGGATGGTAAGCTGTTGAGAATGACAATTTCGTCCCAAAAAAGTTATGGAGGTTTGTCCATAAAGCTTAAGGGAACTTTGGGTCTCTGTCACTTATGATATTTTGGAATAAGCCTGTGTTGCTAATGACTTTATTCCATATCATTATGGCTGTGTCCATAGCTGTGTCATCTTTGTGACATGGTAGGAACATAGGATTTTTGCTATACCTGTCAACTAACACTAGGCATGCATTATAGCTTCTGTCTCCTCCTGGAGGTAGTGCTGTTACCCAATCCATATGAGCTATTTCCCAAGGGGATTGTGGTTCTTGCATTTGGATAATCATTCCAAATCTCTTTCCTGTGGCTCTGTTGGCTTTTTGAAAATGGTCACAGGTTTGGCAGGATTTCACAACACCTTTCTTCCAATTTGGCCACCAAGAGCAGGTTTTCACCCTCTCCAGTGTTCTATCTTCTTAGCAATGTCCAGCTACAACACTATCATGACACTCATGTAAAATAGTGTTTATTAGAGCTCTATCTGTTAAGGCCATAGCACATGTGTGTTTTTGTCTATGATAGAGGATTCCATCAAGGAGGTGGAATCTTCCTTCATCATATTCCTTTTTCCATATTTCATCTAATTAGGATGAAAGTGATGGGTCTTTACAGTCTTTCATTAGAAGTTGGCTTAAGATATGGCAATTATTACCTATCTTATAGCTTTCTTTAAGTTGGTTAAAGCATTCTGTGCCAATGTCTGTGAGACATAACCCTTCTATATGGTGCTCCTCCTGTGGTACCCATGCTGAATTTTCAGGAGTATTTGCTGGAGCCCATCTGCTAAGTACATCTGCATCTTTATGAATATTACCAGATTTATGAACAATAGTCATATTTCCTCTATATTGTTGGATAGCAATTTGCCATCTCAGCATATGTCTATTTGGAGTTTTCATATTTAATCAAGATTTTACGGCATTACAGTCTGTAATCACATCAAATACTGTTCCATCCAAGTAATAGTGTAATTTTTCTAAAGTTCACACTAGGAAGAGGCATTCCATTTGGCTTGCTCCATATCTTGCCTCTGTTGGCTTTATCTGTCCTGAAATAAAACAAATTGGTACTTCCACTGGTTTATCATTGATTATTTGTGTCTGGTGTAGTGCAGCACCTAGTCCTTCTCCACAAGCATCAATGTAAAGCTTAAAGGGTAGTTTTTAATCTGGAATTAGAAGAAATGGGGCATTTGTTAAGGAACTTTCCAATTCTTCATATGCTTTGACTCTTTCTTTGGTCATTTCATAGACTGTTTTCTGGCCACATAGCTTATACAAGGATTTGGCAATTTTTGCAAAGTCCTTTGTTTGCTGTCTATAGTAACCAGCAAATCCTAGAAATGATTGTGTTTCTTTTTTGGTTTGAGGCATTCCCTTAAGTAGTACTTCTGCTACTTTACTCTTGTCTATGCCTAGACTAACTCCAGATACAACATGTCCTAGTGCTTCTAGTTCACTATATACAAAATGACACTTTTTCAAGCAAATTTTCATATTCACTTGCACTATTTTTTGTAGTACCCTTTCTAGTCTTGTGAGGTGATTTTCCCAAGTTTCTGAGCAAAGTATGATATCATCAATATAGATAATTAACCATCCTTCTGATAATTCTTCAGGAAATATGGTATTAATCATTCTTTGATATTAGGAGGGTACATCCTTTATACCAAATGGCATTTTTAGGTATTCAAAAATTCCACAGTGGACTATTATTCTTAGTATTCTCTTGGCATTGTCTGTTAAGACATTTTGATTAAAACCCTTTAGAGAATCCATGGCTGTGATGAGCTTAGCTTGTGACAATTGTGGCAATGTCTCATGGATTCTGCGTATTGGATATCTGTCAGGGATGGTATAGGTGTTCAGGCCTCTGAAGTCCCCTACCATTCTGAATTTTCCATTATTCCAATTTATAATGACAGGTGTGGTGACTTCTACCTGTTAATTATGTCCTACTTTCCTTAATACTCCAAGGTCCATTAATTCTTTAACGTGTACCTCCAAGGCTTCTCTAGCCCTTGGACTACCTGGGTAAGCAGGTCTCCTTAGTAAGGGTGGGTAAGGCTTTTCCACATTAAGAATTATATCTACCTCATGCTCAATTATGGTGCCTAGTGGCTCTTTGTCAGTTTCAAAGGCATTTTTATACTTAAATAAGAGGTCAATCAATTTTTCTTTCATTTTTTCTGTTAAATCTTGATTGAATTCTGCCTCTTTGAGTTGTTCCAATATGAAAAGTCTATTTTCAGGACTTTTGTCAGGGTGAGTCTATAAAGTAGCTATAAAGTGTAAATACAAGCTAGTATTATGACTGTGACACGTCAAAAAACAAATAATTTTAATTCTTCAGGTCCTACTGCTACGTGGTAACAGTGGTGATGAGTCTATTGAGGACCTGGGTTGCAATACTCTAATATCTTTGACTGTAAAGAAGTACTACAATAATTACGCTTTAATTATATCTTTTAATAATTCTAAGGACACTAATGATGGATAACAGTTTTGTCATGTAAGAATATGGTTCAATAAGATAAGAATGATGGGTTTTCAAGGAAAAAACCCTTCTTTTTAAAGCTTTCAAGACTTTAAAGAGTTATTAACTCTTCACACGTCAGAGGAGTGAAACATTTCACCCCAATGGTCAATCTGTGGTTCTGGATCCTTAATTCTGACGTCAATGTAGGCAGAATTGTGGTTTTAGTACCACAAATGATCATTCTGGGTCAATACAGGGTGAAAAAACTTTTCACTTGCCACGTCAGCACTTGGATGAAGTTTTTCTGGTGTCTGTATGATCAATATTAGTCATTCTGGGCGGGTTTAAGCTTTAAACAACCATTATTTTAAGTATCAAGACTGTACTGGTTGGTACAGGTTTGGTACAGGCCAGTATTGGTCAAAATACTTCCAACCAAGATATCTTAGTCAGTTTTTGAGATATCAAGAAACCAAGAGCACAGAATTGAAGGGCTTGATGAGCTCTTCAATTTGGTATGCTTCATGTTTACCCTTCTTTCTAATAGCAAACGTTATAAGGGTTTTAAGTTTTTGGATGTAATTTTGTACATCAGTATGAGGCTTCAAAAGCTTCCATGCCAGATATCTTCTCCAATTTGGAAGATATCTGTATTCTGATGATACAGTTTTGTAGGGCTTGATTAGCTCTACAGTTTGGTATGTTACACTGTACAGTTGTATCAGTGTATGCCAAAGATACAGGGGTCTGTCTACTTTCTTGTTTTCAGAATATCTGTATTTTTGGTTGTTAAACCTTTGAACTAAGATCCCTCAGTCAATTTAAGAGATACAGAGGTCTAAGGTGTCTCAAATTAAAGCTCTTGTTGAGACCTCTAATTTGGTTATACTTTTGTACAGTTTTGTACAAGCCCTCTTTGACTTTCAGGGGGTCTTGGTTTTGAAAATAAAGGTTATATGGTATCTCCAGTTGTAGTGGTGTTACAACAACATGGATGATATCATTGTGTAGCTCTCTATGTGAGCTTTAAGAAAAATACAAATTCTGTTATAGAATAACTTAAATATGCATAAGTTAGATGAGAGGTGAAAAATAAGGGTTTTGACTTGTTTATTCTCCTCTAGGTTTCCTTATTCTGTTTGGATAAGGTTGGTGTTTAATTTAAGAGGATTGTTTTCCTCTTATTTATTACCTGTATTTACTATGTTTGTTCAATACTTGTCATACCATTATTTATGGTATGTTGGATGTCATGCTAGTGCTCTGTTTTGAGTCACAGGCTGACATACCCTCCCTCAAAAGAAGGCTCATCATTGATGAGACTCTTCAGCCCTTCTGGAGGCTCTGAATCTTCTGAGGCGTATTTTTCCATCTGGGATCTCTTTCTCAGTTAACCATTTATCTTTATCTGCTGGTTGATTCTTAAATCTAACCAGATATTGCCTGTTGTCTTTCCCATTAATTCTTATTTTCCTGGCTTTAATGATCTTTCTCACTGGTCCAGGTGAGTCATCTTCCTCTACCAATCTTTCATGGGTGACTGTCTTCTTTCTGTCAGGGAATTTCTCCTCATCTGTTTGGTGATAAGGTTTGACCAGGCTCACAGGGAAAACTGTGTGTTTCCTAGAAAACTCTTTGGTCAGGTTAACTTCTACTACATTCTTTCCTATTAATTTAATAATTGTGAATGGCCCTATGAATGAGTCTCTCATCTTCTTGGGTCCTCTTAGATTGTTATAGTTAAGAGTTGAGATTAGAACTTGGTCTCCTTCTTTGAAATCAGGTTCTTGGTGACTTTTATCATATCTCTGTTTGTTGTATAATTTGGCTTCAGCCACACATTGTTCTGCTTTTTCACAGGCAGTTTTCCACATTGTGTGGAAGTCTTTAGCTGTGGGGTGTACTGAGAGGAGGTTCTTCTTCAAGTAGTCTACTGGAAGTAGTGGGTTCCATCCTTTCTCTAATGTGGCAGGGGTTTTTCCTGTCACTGAGTGTATACTTGTGTTGTATGCCAATTGTACAGCTGGTAGGAGGGTTACCCATTCATGGGTATATCCCTCATTGTCTTTATATTCCATGCCATATGCACAAAACCTTCTAATGATGTCTTCTAATGTTTGGATCATTCTTTCTGCTAGACCATCTGTTTGTGGATGGTAAGCTGTGGAGAATGCTAGTTTGGTTCCCAGCATCTCATATAGATTAGTCCAAAATTCTGATGTGAATTTAGGGTCTCTGTCACTAATTATAATTCTTGAAACTCCACAGTTTGCTATCACATTGTTCCAGAACAATATGGCTGTGTCCATTTCTGTGTCCTCTTTGTGACAGGGGAGACATCTGACACTCTTGCTGTACCTGTCTACTACTACTAGGCATGCATTAAAGCTGTCTTTCCCTCCAGGGACCAGGCCTGTTACCCAATCCATGTTTATTATTTCCCAGGGGTGTTTGGGCTCCTCTATACTCTGGAGTAATCCATATCTTTTGCCATGACCTTTGTTGGCTTTTTGGCATCTGGTACAAGTGTTGATGTATTCACTCAAGTCTTGTTCCCACTTTGGCCACCAAGCTGTGCTAACGACTCTTTCTTTAGTTCTTTCTTCACTCATATGTCCCATGTATGGGCAGTCATGGCATTCCTGTAGTATCAGGGAAATATGTTCTCTATTTATTATTACCAGGGCACTTGTGTGTTTTTCCCTATGGTATAGTAGATCATCAATCAGGAAAAATCTATTCTCTTTGAAGGTTTTGAGCCATGGCTCTTCCAATTGGCTTTCTAGTTCAGGACTCTTGTACTTTTGTTTTAATAGTTGTATCAATATACTACACTGTTTGTGTTTATTGTATGATGATTGTACTATGCTAAAGAACTCTGTATTCAGATTAGAGGAGCTGATTCCCAGTATGGGTATCTCTTTGCTCTCCCCATAGCTCTGTGCTGGGTTTTATGGGTCATTCCCTAATGCCCAGTTTGATAGTTTGAAGTTTTTTCTCTTATCTATCTCCATGCATTGTATGGGTATTTTGGCCCCATTTTCTGGGTCATATGCTGGATTCTCTTGGTCATTTTTCAGTGGCCACCTGCTGAGACCATCTGCATTAGTATGACTTCTCCCTTCTTTATAGATGATAGTCATATTCCCTCTGTATTCTTGTATGGCTATTTGACATCTAAGCATGTGTCTGTTTGTTGTCTCCATGTTCAACAGTGATTTGAGGGCTGTGCAATCAGTAAAAACTTCAAATACTGCTCCTTCTAAGTAGTAATGGAGTTTCTCTAATGCCCATACCAAACAGAGACATTCTGTCTGAGTAGCTCCATATCTGGCTTCTGAGTCTTTCAGCTGTCTTGATATATAGCAAGTTACTCCTTCTTTGGGTATTCCATACACTACTTGCCTCTGGTGTAGTGCTGCTCCTAGTCCTTGGCTACATGCTGCATCTATATATAGTTTGAATGGTAGTTCAAAATCAGGCATCATCAGGACAGGGGCATTGGTCAGTTCATATTTGATCTTCTCAAATGCATCTCTTCTTTCTTTGGTAATTTCTTGGCCAGTGTTCTGGTTGATTTCTTGGGAATCCAAGATCTCTAAGAAGTGGAGGTGTCATGTTAACAATGTTAAAAAATGACAGAAAATGAAAAATGTTGTATGTTTCAAGGTTTATTTACCTTTAGCAGGCCCTTGTACAACTTTATGATCTATACTCTTTGGCAATTTGCCTTTAGAGTTTACAACTGGGTTGATAACAGTGATTTTCTGTTTTTCAATTTGTTTTGGTGATCCAACTGGTTTTGTTGGAGCTTTTCTGGGTTTTTTGGCCCTTGGCACGGCTATTGGTGTCCAATCTTTTGAGTTGATTGTCACTTAACTGTGTCTTTTCTGCTTGCCCTTGGTTTTTGGCAGCACCTCTCTGTCTTCTGAGGCTGTCACAGATGGATTTCCTTGTGACTGGGTTTCTAATGGAATATAGTTTTTTTCCACTATTCAGAAAAGATATTTCAGATTGTATATCAGTATTTTATGATAAAACAAAATGATTATATTCAATTCTACTGTTATTTTTCGAAATTTTTGAGGTTTTTTATGTTTTTTTATTATTTTTATATGTTTTTTATTGAAAAATAACAGTTTTTTGAGTTTTTCACTTATGTTTTATAAGTGAAAACTGTAATATCCAAGTGTTTTGTGAATGATTCACTTGGATATTATTGTGTTTTTATATAAACACATCAAATTTATTAAATTATAATAAATTTGATTTGTTATTATAAATATTATAAATAATATTTATTTTAACACTTGTTATTGATTTAAGTTATCAATTAATTACAAGTTTTCACGTCAATTTGAGTGATGTCTTGTTTTAAACAAAATATTTAATTAAAATATTCCTTATAAATAATAAAAAATCATTTTATTATTTAATATTTATTAATTATTTATTAATAAATGTTTCTATATTAATTTTCACGCACTTTGGTGAAAAATAATAGTAAAATAAATAATATACTGTTTGTATATTATTATTTATATTGAAATTTAAATAATACTGTTGTATTATTATCAAATTTCGTGGAAAATATTGCAATATAATGAAAAAAGAGGATATGTACTCTTACTCTCAACAAAAAATATTTTGTAATATATATTTTTGGAGGAAAAATTTGTGTGTATAATATATGATGCTAAAAAAAATGATAATAATATAAAATAAAATAAATTAGCAATTTTACTCACTGTTAGTAAAATACCTTTAAAATAACTGAATTTTACGCCTAATTCAGTTCAAACACGTCCATTAAGGTTGAAAAAATGATGGCCAGGCCCCCAAAATGTCAGGGTGAGTCTATATAGTAGCTATAAAGTGTAAATACAAGCTAGTATTATGACTGTGACACGTCAAAAAACAAATAATTTTAATTCTTCAGGTCCTACTGCTACGTGGTAACAGTGGTGATGAGTCTATTGAGGACCTGGGTTGCAATACTCTAATATCTTTGACTGTAAAGAAGTACTACAATAATTATGCTTTAATTATATCTTTTAATAATTCTAAGGACACTACTGATGGATAACAGTTTTGTCATGTAAGAATATGGTTCAATAAGATAAGAATGATGGGTTTTCAAGGAAAAAACCCTTCTTTTTATATCTTTCAAGACTGTCAAGAGTTATTAACTCTTCACACGTCAGAGGAGTGAAAATCTTCACCCCAATGGTCAATCTGTGGTTCTGGATCCTTAATTCTGACGTCAATGTAGGCAGAATTGTGGTTTTAGTACCACAAATGATCATTCTGGGTCAATACAGGGTGAAAAAACCTTTCACCTGCCACGTCAGCACTTGGATGACGTTTTTCTGGTGTCTGTATGATCAATATTAGTCATTCTGGGCGGGTTTAAGCTTTAAACAACCATTATTTTAAGTATCAAGACTGTACTGGTTGGTACAGGTTTGGTACAGGCCAGTATTGGTCAAAATACTTCCAACCAAGATATCTTAGTCAGTTTTTGAGATATCAAGAAACCAAGAGCACAGAATTGAAGGGCTTGATGAGCTCTTCAATCTGGTATGCTTCATGTTTACCCTTCTTTCTAATAGCAAAAGTTATAAGGGTTTTAAGTTTTTGGATGTAATTTTGTACATCAGTATGAGGCTTCAAAAGCTTCCATGCCAGATATCTTCTCCAATTTGGAAGATATCTGTATTCTGATGATACAGTTTTGTAGGGCTTGATTAGCTCTACAGTTTGGTATGTTACACTGTACAGTTGTATGAGTGTATGCCAAAGATACAGGGGTCTGTCTACTTTCTTGTTTTCAGAATATCTGTATTTTTGGTTGTTAAACCTTTGAACTAAGATCCCTCAGTCAATTTAAGAGATACAGAGGTCTTAGGTGTCTCAAATTAAAGCTCTTGTTGAGATCTTTCATTTGGTTATACTTTTGTACAGTTTTGTACAAGCCCTCTTTGACTTTCAGGGGGTCTTGGTTTTGAAAATAAAGGTTATATGGTATCTCCAGTTGTAGTGGTGTTACAACAACATGGATGATATCATTGTGTAGCTCTCTATGTGAGATTTAAAAAAATACAATTTTGGTATAGAATAACTTAAATATGCATAAGTTAGATGAGAGGTGAAAAATAAGGGTTTTGACTTGTTTATTCTCCTCTAGGTTTCCTTATTCTGTTTGGATAAGGTTGGTGTTTAATTTAAGAGGATTGTTTTCCTCTTATTTATTGCCTGTATTGACTATGTTTGTTCAATACTTGTCATACCATTATTTATGGTATGTTGGATGTCATGCTAGTGCTCTGTTTTGAGTCACAGGCTGACAACTTTTTTCTTCATTCTTAATAACTGTAATTTGGTTTTTGTTATTTGAGAAGCCAAACTTTTGTCTTTTGTTGTCTCCTATAGTAAAATATCTGTCTTTTCGGTTAAAGTTGTCTATACCATAGATTGACAAGTAGTCATTTCCAAGTATGAAGTTATTACTAGTACAGTTGGCCATAACCACAAACTCTACTTTAATTCTGAAACATTGTGAAGGATGAGAAAAAATGAGTGTGAGTCAATTATTCCAAGGGGTTTCATGCTTTCACTTGCACTACTAAATTTGACACCTTGTATTTTTATAAGTTTTTCTTCCCAATCTGGAACAATTGTTTTTAAATAACGCTTACCAACACAGGTGCAATATGCTCCTGTATCCAAGTTTACTTTTACCTCTTGGGTATCAACCATGACAATACTTATACTTGATTTTCAAGCTGTATATCCCATTCCTTTTGCAGATTTGGTTCTATAAAGTTTGGCATCTTGTACATTTGTCAGGTTTGTGTCAGATGTTCCAACTTGTGGTAATTTTGAGCTAACATCTAGTACTTCATAGATTATATCAATATTATTATTTTGTGCATTAATTATCTCAATTTCATCACTTTCATAAGTTTCTGATTCTTCAGTGTCTTTTTCAGAATCAGATTCTTCTTCTTTATCATTGTTGTCTTCTGTTTCCACAATTTCATTGATTTTTCCTTTTTTAAGGCAATTATTGGCTAAGTGTCCAATACCTCCACATTTATGGCATTTTCTGTGCTCATTATGGTTGGATGTATTGGGTTTGAAAGCTTCTTTTGATTTATCTTTTTTGATAAATGGCTTATTTGGACTTTTGATGTCCAATTTTTTCCAATTTCTGCCAATTTTTGTTCTTCTCACTATGTCTTCTTGTGCATTGATATACTCTTTTGTGGAGCATGGTTCTATACACCTGCTTTTCAGGGCATGTTCCAATTCTCCTCCACATTTCTTAAGTATTTTCATGTGTACCATTTTTTGTGACATTTCTGGGTACAGTGCATTTAATCTTTCAACTTGTTTTAAGAACCAAGTCAAAGATTTATCTTTTTCTGGGTCAAAGAAGGAGTTTTAAAATGCATTTTCTATTTTTACGTCCAGGCAGCATTAGCCCACTTGGTGAATATTTCTTTTTTCCACCAAGACCAGGTATTTTTGCCATTTGTTTGTCTTATGCCATAATACCATCTTTTTGCAGATATCTCAAACAGTGAGTGTAATCTTGCAGTGATCAATTCATATGGTACTGGATAATCTTCTTTTAACATGTTAATTGTTTTAATAAATGACATATGGTCATATTAACCTTCTCCTGTGAATGTTTACCATTCTTTTAATTGAGGTCCTTCCTTCATTAAGACTTGGTTCTTGTCTTGGTGACTTAAGTCTGTTATGAATGGATTTGTTAATTCCTCTTTTGGTTTAACAGGGCTTCTTATGTGAGAAAATGGAGTTGATAACTTTGGCATATTTGAGTTAGTGTCATTAATTTTATCCATTTTTTCAGTGATGAGCTGTATCTCACTTTGAATATCATCTTTCAGATGCACTCTTGCTTCATCACTTCTTTCCTCATGGTCTAATAGTAATTTCTGGTGTGATGAAGTCTTTTCTTCAAATTGTTCTACAGAAATACTTAATTTGTTTAATTCTTCTGTAAGATTATCAATACTCATGTCATAACTGATTGTCAAAGTTTTATCTTTGATATCTTTTATGTATTTATACAGTTCTTGTTGTCCTTGTATCAATTTTTGAGTATTATCAATCAGAACGTTTGGTTTTTTGTTTTCAACCATAAATTTAATGTTATCAATTTCTTTTTTATTTTGTACAACAATTTTTGTCAAATATGATAAGCTATTATTTATTTCTTGTAAAGATAATAAGCTATTTTTAATGTCTTTAAGAGGTAAAATACTGTCTTTAAGCTCTGTTAAAGTATTTACAACATCAGGAGACAAGGTTATTTCTTTGGTAAATGGGGTAGTCTCATTATTTGTTTGTCTTTGTCTTTGAATTCCATCAAAGCTCTGGCCATGTTGAAGACATTGTCCATGGAATCTTTTTGGATTTTTGGAATCCTGTAGCTGGGGAAATATGGTTTCCCTCCAGTTTTTTTCCTTGTTCTTATTCCCTTCTTGGGGAGGTTGGCTGGCGTGAGGCTTGCTGGTAGAAGCTACTGGGGCTTCTTCCATGCTTGCCTCCCTCTTTTTCCAGTGGTACTCCTTGTTCCTTTAGATTTGAGGCTTGGATGAAAGTGAATTCCATCCATTGGAGTATACCACTATCTCCTCCTCTGTGTGGAACCTTTTGAGGATGTGCCAGGAGTTCATCACTCCTTGGTGTATTTGAGGCAACATTTCCCAGTCCTTGTCTTTGTACACTGTGTAGTACTGCTTGTACTGGCTCATGTAAATGACTATCTGAGCCCTCTGAATGTGATTTGTACCTGTTTGAGCTACTCATACTTACTTCTAACTTTGGTTCAGATATCATAGGAATTTCTGGTACTTGCCTTTGGGATAAGGCACTTCCTTGTGTGGATTCGGTTCCACTTGGGATATTTCCCTTTCTTTTCCCTTTTGAGGAATCAATTCTACTTCTGAGTGCAGCTCCATCTGATTGGATGGAGTATTGGGAGCCTCTTCTGGTAGTCATGATTTAAGAAATAAGAAATAGGAGAATTTCAGGACAGTAATTCTTCTTATGGAAATTTATGAATGAGGTACTCACCTTCAGAGTCCTGAATAGTGGGCCAGGAAAGTCTAATTTCTTAGCTTTCTTTTTCTTAATGACAATTGGTGTTGGAGAACTTGGACAAGTTTCTTCCACCAATCTTTCAACAGTGGCTTGGTTGCTTTCTGTTGGATTGTCTTCAAGCACTAAAAAAGACAGATAAATATAAGTCTTCTATATAAGAAGTGTTATTTTTGGTAAGATATGGCAATTTTCCACAAAAAATTGCTTTTATATATTTGAAAAAATGGAATGAAGAAAGAAATGAATAAAAATGAATAAAAATAACTTTTTTTATTGGTTTTTATTATTTTTTATGTTTTTATTTTTAGAGCATAAAATAAAAAGGAATATGATTATTTGATTAATTTATTTATAATATAAAATTATTTTTAATTCATAAAATATCTCTTTTAATCACTAGAGTCACTCAAAGAAAGTTCTTTCAAGTCTAAGGATGTGAAAAATCACATGTAAGACAGTACAATTGCTTTCCAAATGCCTCAATAGCTTTTCAAATCAATAAATATAAAATTATTATATGATTTTATAATTATAATTTTAATTGTTTATTGAATAAACCCAATTAGAATCTTTTTTAAAGGTCTTTTAAAGAAAATATCACGGCCAGGCCCCAATTTTAAGGTTTGACTATGAAACAATAAGTAAAAATTACTAATATTTTACTTATTGTACTATGAATGTCCTTATAAATAAAATAAATAAGATAAAATGAAAGCATAATATTAAAGAATTATTATAATTAAGGCGTAAAAATAATTATATTATCAAATAAATATAATAATATAATTTATATTATAAAAAAGTAATATAATAAATGAATATATTAATATAAGATAATTGATATATTTAGAAGCACCTTATTATTGTTACCATTAAATAATAAAGGCGTAAAAAATTGTTTTTTATGAATAAAAAACAATTAATAACAATAATATTACTAATATTAAAGCTATAAATTAATATAAATACTATTTATATTAATTAAAGAATTATTCAAGTAATAATAGATAGAAAATTATTATAATAAGAAGAAATAACCTACTTTTAAGACTTAATATAATAATTTTGAATGATTTTACACCAAATAATATAAATACAACTTATTCAAATTGTACTTACAATAAAAATTAAGAGAAATTACAAATTATCTTAATTTTACATGGAATTGAGATTTTTTAAGAGAAATTTAACGAAGACAGTTAAATAATTGAAGTAATCACATCAATATTGATTATTATAATAAAGATGAGCTTTTTTATTTAATAATATAAAAGCTTTATATATAAAGAATAAAGAATTCACCGTTTTTGATTTAATTATTTAGTATTTTGTAAGCGTCTGAGGGGAAAATAGAGTAAAAATAGCTTTATTTATAATAAATACATCCCTTCTAGAGTCCAGAAGGCTTCTAGTAGACATTTACTGATGCTTTCTACTAGAAATGATCAATATTTTAAGGTTTAGTGATGCTTACATCATAATCAAACCATCTTATCTCATTATTACGCCATTATTTAGAGTTATCACTATAGCTCTAATATGATGACATCATAGGCTTGGAAGTAGCCTAAACTTCGTGGATTTCATTAGTATTAATAACAATCTAATAGTATTCATAAGTTTTATCACTTATATGACTGTTAAACTCAAGATAAGATTACAGTGAGTTATCATATATGATCACATTTCAGCCTAAACTTTGATCATTAATAACCTTTAAGTTATACACACTATAGCTATTCCGATAGCTTGGCATGTTCCTATTAAAATTTCAAGAGCATTTTATTACATCATCAAAACTCCTTTTTGATGATTTTGCTTGTAACTCATCTTTTCTGTTGAAATTTGATATTTTAAACTTCAAACTATGATTTCAAGGGGTTATAGCTTGAACATTATAATAGCTATTACGTCATAATTCACGTATGAACTAGTAGAATCTGACTTTCTACTTTTTTTAAGCTTGGACCACTTTCACAACAAAGTGGTCAACAGCTCTATGGATTTTATTTAATAATCCATTACAAGTTTTAACCTTGTTTATATCTTGTGAAATAAAGCTTTTATCTGTATTCCTAAAGGAATTACGTGTTGACTTTATTGTTGGTTTATCTCTCTTTATCTTGTATATTTCAAGAGATATTAGCTAAAAACCATGAATATATGCCTTGACCAAAAAGGTGCATGTATCCAGCTTAATTCCTTAAGTATTAACTTTAGAGATTAGAATTGTTGTATTCCATAACATTAGTATCAGTTTCAAGATTACCAATAAAAAAAATAAAATAAAATAAAAAGGTAATAAAACAAATTACAAAAAAAATATTTAAACATTACAACAACAGGTTTCAAACAGAAATATACAATACACAGCCTCAATATCTTATCAAAACAGTAGAGTATCAAAGTATTTATCCACCTTATTGCATCATCAATAACAAATTATGCAATTAAAAGCAGTTAATCTAAATGAAGGTATATGAAGACAGATCACAACATCAGAGCTGTATTTTCCCCACCTTGATTCAATTGAAAGAAGACATACCTCAATGCTATGCATAAAATTACAATATATTTTCCAAGAACAAATGTTTGCTTAGTAATAATGACACGCATCAAACTTCATAGAAATGATGCAATCTCCATATGAAATGATACAATACTAAAATAAAACACCAGCATAATTTTCTCATATATATCAGATGACTAGAAGAAATTTCAATTGTCAAGAGCTGTATTTTCTCCACTTTCTTGGCAAAAAGAAAATCTCACCAGCATAATTATCTCAGAAAATACGTCACAAAGTCACTAAAAATGAAAATGTCACCAGCAAAAATATCTCAAAGACATCACATGATTTTTATAAGAAACAGAAACACCAGAATAATTTTCTCATACATATCATATTACTAGAAGAAATCTAAATTGTTAAGAGCTGTATTTTCTCAGCTTTCTTGGCAAAAAAAAAGAGAAAATCTCACCAGCCAAATGATCTCAAATACATCACATGATTTTGATAAGAAAAAGCACCACCAGCATAATTCTCTCAGCAAACACATGGCTACATCAAAACTACACATCTCACCAGCTTAAACCTCTCAGCTATGATTTTTCTAAGTACCCTGTTTTGAGAAGCTCTATGGAGGCCCAACTGCTATAAATAGAGGTCCTCTCTCCTTCATTTTTCTCAGCATCATGGAACAAGTTCCCACTATGCAGGATCACAACCATCCCTGAACTAGCAGGATATCTAGAGTAATAGTAGTAGTGTTTTAGTAGTAAAAGGCTCAGTAGCCTTGCTCAGTAGCTTAGTATTGTCAAAGAATAAGCAGTATTAACGTAGTAAAAAGCTCAGTAGCCTTGCTCAGTAGCTTAGTATTCTCAAAGAATAGCATTATAACCATATTGAAAAAGCTCAGTAGATTTTCTCAAAATCTTAGTATTATTAAAAGAAAAGAAGTAGTGATATCAACTTAACATTAAAAATATAAAAAAAAGAATATCCAGTAGTCTTTTTCTTAGTATTAATATATATAAAATCATTATAATCAAAATAAAACCCAAAAAAAAAATATTCTTATTAATTTTATTAAATAACAGGAAAAAAAATATTATCATTACTTTTATCAAAATAAAAAAAATTCAGCTTTCACTTTATCAGAAATTTTAGTTTTAAATCAGAGTTTTACTGTAGTGTCATTGATAGGTCTGATTTAGAGACTTCTGATAAGTCTTCTCTATCTGTTAAAGCCACAAATCTTATTGTATTTTGTGATTCTCTGTAGGCTGACTATTCAGTATTATTTAGAGGGGCAGCTAATACACCTTAGCACCCATGGTTATTGGACAATTCTGAAATTCAAAACAGACTTACCAATAATTTCCCCCTCAAGGTACTGCCTTATTTCATCCCACACCAAAAGGAGTTCCCACAGAGTTATAATTTATTTATGTGTAGATACCTATGGAGAATCCAATGGTGCAATTTATTTTACATGTTGTTTCATTGGTTTCTGAGATAAATGAGGTTTTGTACCTTTTTTAAGATATTATTACTTATACTTCAGTAATTATTGACTTTTCAGATATGCCATAAAAATGACACATGTGTATTTTACCATGAGGAATCTAATGGGATGATTTGTTTCAAATTTTTATTCATTATATTCTGAGTTAATTCAGATTTTGTACTTATTTATGGTATTTTACTAATTTTTCAGATAATTATCATATATATAATTATTACAAAAGTTTTGCTGTGACCTTCTTTGGATATGAGGTCATATGCAAAAGGCTCACAAAATAAAGCTCCAGACAATTGAGATTTCTTCTATTAATATCATACATATGAGAAAATTATGCTGGTGTTTCTGTTTCTTATCAAAATCATGTGATGTCTTTGAGATAATTTAGCTGGTGAGGTTTTTCTTGGAAGTGGGGAAAGTGGGGAAATTGGTATTTTCAATTGTAATTGATTTTCTTCTGGTTGAAACTCTAATCTTCTTGATTGTGCCCTAGGATTTTTTTACAGTTTGATTTACCTAGTTCCAAAGTTCTGAAATTTGATTTCCACCTGCAGAGTTATTCTTTAACTTTTATTTCCATTTGCGGAGCCATTCCCGCAATTTTATTTTCATTTGCAGAGCCATTGCCGCAATTTTATTTCTATTTGCAGAGCCATTCCCACAATTTTATTTCTATTCGCGGAGCCATTCCCGCAATTTTATTTCTATTTGCAGAGCAATTCCCTAATTCCTATTTTCCATTTTCAGAGCCATTTGAGCAATTTTATTTCCATTTGCAGAGCCATTCCTGCAGTTTTATTTTCATTTGCAGAGCTATTCTTTAATTTCTTTTTTTTCTTTTTGAATTATTTGGTAAGCTTGATACTGGTATAATTGGTATGGAATACCACACCGCACATGCACACGCACCACCACCCGCGGTATTGTGCAGTGGGCTCTACCAGTGTCACCGGCAGAGGCACAGTCCTTTCATGGATGACCTGGTGAAGTCACACCCCCCGCCTCTACATCAAGACTGGTGGAAGGACCTCTTTGATGTGTGTGCTCAAACAGGCGGGTCTTGTGTAATTTTTACCAACCTTCGGACAGTTGCAGGACAATCAGGTGGTGTGGAATCTGATTTGAAGGCACAGGGGAACCAATATTGGTGGATGTCACAGGATTAGGTGTAATAAAAGGGTGTGACGTGTGCTCAAAGTTTGCTTGATTTTTGCTTGACGTGAGCTTGACTTTTATCCTGCTTGACGTTTGCTTGACATGTAGTCAATTGCCGACAATTGACACAAGATTCTCCCTGGTGAAGGTAACTTATTTCCAATCTTATTTTGAAGTTACCAGTGTTTTTGAGAGCTGCAAGTAGCTTTACTCCTCATTTATGAATATTAATTCTAAATTTATTCTCTGAAAATTAGTATTTCAATTAAGCTTTTTTATATAAAGATTATTAAAATAGAGTTTCAAGAAAAAACCTCTTAAAGCAGATTTTTGAGCAAGCTTCAATGAAATCATAATTTTCTTCAAGAATAATTAAAAGAGGTATTTTCAAGCATAAATAGCAAATAATATTACTAAGCTCTATACACAGATACCATTAACTTGCAATTTTTGTGAAAAACTCAAGCAAATCCATCCAGAAAAGTATCTTCTATGAATTTTTGAAGTTATTGCTATTTTTCCAAGTAAAAATACAAATACACACCAAAACTTGACTTCTCATCAGGTTTTGAAGCTTATTTAAACGTAAATAAGCTTTTAAAGTTCTTGAAACCTTGATTACAACCCTGCATATGGCAATTTACCCTTTGATGGCTTGTAAATCCTGTCCAAATTGAAGATAAACCTCTTTAAGATCCCAAATTTGAATTCATTCTAATCTGCAGGCTTGAACAAGGTTTCAAATTCTTCAATACATGATGAAAGCCTTATTTGGGCTCTTGCAGATCCCAAAAGGTGGGTACTGTGGCACCTTTTTTGTGTGAATTTTTCCAATTCATTTTTTAAAGCCATACCATGGCTCTCAATCAATTTAAACTCAGCTCATTCATAATTTTCAGAATTTATGAAAAATACTCATCCAATTCAGTAAATAAACACTACACCTTGATTTTAACACTTTTTTGTAAGTTTAACTAAACCTTTTTTAATCAAAAGTGAATTTAAAATTAAGAACGTTTGTTAAATTGTTTACACATACACCATGAGCAAAGTGGCTACACCTTGCAGCAGGTGTTTTCCTTGGAATTTGAAATGGGAATTAAATGAGATACAATTGGGATCCAGGACAGAGATTTAATTTCAAAATGGAATTTTTGGAAGAATTTCAAGCCACATATGCAAGCCACAAAAATTTAATTTAGTTTGATGAATATTATTTTTTGGAAAGGTTGATGCAAGCTTGGTGGATCAAAAACACATTTTCAAGGAGTAATTTGATTCCCTATTTATTCTCATTTCTTTATTCATTGATATCATTTCCTTAACAAAACCCCAACCTTCATGGTCTGTATTAAAGATACTTACATATATATTACAGCTTCACAAACTAAGTTACAGAAAACTGTAGCTAGATGATATTAACACTTGAAAGACTGTATTTTGAGATCTTTAATTAATGAGAAAAAGTCTCAATTACTTGACTATTTCCTGAGAATATAGATATTATGAAAGAGGACCCCTAAACTCAAATTTCTGTCTTATTTAATTCTGTATTGAGTGAAACAGAATACACCTGTTTCCATTCTCTTCTTATACTAAAATTAATTATTTCAATTTTGAAAAAGAACCTAAATTTTAATTACACAAATTATAATTCAACAACGTATTTTAAAAGTAAAGTACACATTAAAGAGATATTGTCATTAATATTTCTTTAGAAACTCTGTAGAGGTATTTTTCACTCATAACAAGAGTATTTGATAATTGTGAGCTGGATATATTTACCTTATCTTATTTTTGGGAAACATTTGTATGAGCTCATCCCAAGGTTTAAATGGGGGATTATTCTTGCTTTCAGGAAAGCTCCATGGGATACACAAATCCTAGTTAATTAAATTTTCCTCTAAAAAACAGCTCTTTTAGATTTATGTAGAATACAATGTTTTTTTTGAATAACATTTTCTGTATCAGTTGGTATATCTATGTTGAAAAATTAATTCTTTATAAATAAGAAAATTGATTTAGCTCATATTCAAACCTTTCAAAGCCAAATATAATCTTTTAGCAATTTTTTATTTCTTGAGATATCATTTTGATATATTCAGGGGAGATTCTATATCAAGAGATATGATATAGCTACAACCTCTAATACCTCTATACTTAATATGAATCCAATTCAGTTATATTTTCTATATTGAAGTGGAGTTTCACTAAACTTATTTATATGTGTAATTTTAGCTTTAATAATTTTTTATTTTGAAATATGCCATCAAACAAATTCCGCTTTTGCTTATCTTTGAGTTAGATTTTTATTTTTCATAGGCATTCCTTTTCTTTTTTTTCTTATGTAGGCTTAATAAATTCTGTAATAATTGGAATTAAAATTGATTTCTCCATTGGTTAATAAATAAAGACTTTTGTTTTTATCAAATGGTTTTCTATGCCTCATTATTTTGTAGTAACTCTTCAATTTATCCAATTGACAAAAGTTAAAAAATGGAAATTAATCAAAATAATTTAGAAATAAGCTTTCTAATTTCTCTAAGTTGAATTTTTCTTAAACTAATGAAGGGAAACTCTGTAAATCCTTTTCAAAAATTATTTTTAATAATCTATGAGTATTGGATAGAAATTGGGAATAGTTGAAAAATACTTATTTTCAAATAAGTGAAAAAATGATCTAATTTTTTTTAAATAACTGATCCCCATGTTACTTTAAAATGAAATTATTGGGAAAAAATCGTATCTTATCAAATCTATTTTATGAGTTTGATTCATCAAGAATATTATAGATCTATGAAAATTAATATATGAAGTAAAATCTATTAAACCTGAAAAGAATAGTAAAGCTGTACCCAAGAGTAATTTCCAAAGTGAAGTAAATAGAATTTTATATTAATCTCTTTTGAATATTTTCAAAAGAAGATAGAAATGGGGTTCCTTGTTTTCTTTTCTATTATTTACATTTATTAATAGCCTATAAGATTCATTCAATTTATATTTTTCAAGTGAGGGACCAGAGAAATAAACTTGAAATTTTTAAGAAGTAATATTGAAGTGATGCAAATATTACTTCAGAGCCATATCCCGCTAGCTTTGGAACATAGTCAAAATTACATTTCAAATTTATCTATTTGACTTTTGAGAATTGTGCAAGGTATTTGTTCAGATTTTTAATATTTTTGTATGGTACTGTGTTAACATTTCCCTATAAGAAACATCCAAACTCACAATTAAAATAATTTTAATACACTTTATTTATCATCCATGTAGTTTATTAATCCTCACCTTGTTTAAAAGTAAATCCAATCAAAATTTGCAAAGTTTATCTTTCAAAATAATAAAATAGGTTTGAGGATTTGAATAATTATCATAAAAGTCTCAATTTGAGGCTTGATGTGATTTAAACAGAATCACACTTATATAAAGTTTCTGAAAGACTAGTTGGATTGATACTGAAAAATCTATATTCATATATCTCTTAGTTATGCAATGGTTTGTTCCTCATTCCTTAAGATCCAGCATTATTTTGAAATTTCAAATTAATATTATACTTGGGATATTTAATTCATATTCTTCCTATCATTCCTTAACTCATTTCTTTGGTCTAAATTGAAAATGTTCTCTGTTTCTTGTTTATAGTAAAAATTGAAAACAAAAAAACACAAAAAAATAATCAAAACACCTTTTTCTTGAAAAGTTAAAATCAGAGGATAAATTGACCTCAAAAAATTAATGATCAAAAGCAACCATGGAAAATGAGCTTTATTTCTCTATAACTCAAATTGAAATTTTTTCATTTTTTTCTGATACAATCACTAGAAAAACTCTTCTTTTTCTAATTTAAATATTTTTTTATTTATGGAAGTTTCATTTTTTAATTCAATTATCAATTTTTCAAGAAGTTGATTTTATTTGATGATATAATTGTTTTTTTGTCTTTTGGTCTTTGTTTCTGGGGTTGTCTGAGTTCTCTTTATTATTTACAAATTTAAAAATCTTTCCATTTTTATAACTTTTTGACTTATACTGTAGTACTGAGGATTACAGTAGCATTCCTGTAGCACCTGCTACTGTAAAAAGTTTGACAATTGTTGACAATTTTACAATATCAGGCTCTGTAATGCGTCCTTCATTGAGAATAATTAACATTTTTACAATTTTCCTCCCTTTTATTCTGAATCTTTAATATTAATCAGAATTTTAATCCTTTTTCAGCTTCAGGATTTACCTTAAAGACCCCAATACATGTTTCTTCAATAAAAAAAACAATTTAAAAGAGCCAAGATAGGACATCTTTTCTATTTAAAAAGGAGATATTTTAGATTTCCTCATGGGAAAATTTGATAATATTAAATAATTATAACAGAAATTAGAGACTGGAATGGAAATCATAATAATACTTCTATTGAGAATATCCTGAACAATCAATGAGATATTTTGTATTGTTTACACCTTTTTTCTTTCTGAATAATTCCATTCATGAAAAATATTTGAAGTAAACCTTTTCTTTATTTTTAATTTTGAGAAAACTGATGATATAAAGAAGGAAAATCATTTTTCTCCTTAAGATGAGAATTTAATTAAGGGGTGGATTGTTTCCAAGAAAAAATTTGAAGAAAAAATATAAGTTCATATAGCTATATGTCAAAGTAACAGAGGTATTTAAGGAAAGTAAGGGTTTCATTTATTTTGGAAACTGAATTTTACCCATGAAAGCCTTCAAAATAAAAATAACAATGTTTAAATTAATAATATATATAGGGTAGAATGACTATAGCATGCAATATCTACAAGAAGATGAAAATAGAATGCAAAAATATTTTTTAAATCAAAATACTGGAGATATCTCATATAATAAAATATGTGTGTATTGTATAGAATAAACGAAAAAAATATCGAAAATTCCTTTCTATTCTAGTGGCTTGGAAGAACCTGGAATATCAATAAACATTGGAATCCTGGTTGCAACCAAATTCTGAGGAGGGATCAAAGCTCATTCTATTCTGTGTCCAAGATAGTTTTTGAATGCAATGCCTGCTGTCATTTGCAGCCAATTTTCTTATCGTGATACTGTTATATTCTTAAATATTCCAATTACAACCAAAATAACCACTTTTGGGTATAACACCCTATTTGTCTTCCCTAGGTCATCTTTGGTGTAAAATCCAAAAAGGGTATAATAATTATTACTTTGGCTATCAAACATAAAGCAATAGCCACTTTTCATCTTTTTCATTTTAAAAACATTTTTCAAGTTAGTTTTGATTAAATCAAATGTATAAAAATTTATTTGTGGCCTTATTGGTATGTCATACATACCCCAAAGGCTCACACCTTTGAAATTCTATTTCTTTGGGATGCTTATATTAAACATTAATCAAGGCAAATTATAAATCATTGAATAAAAAAAAGATAAAGCTTTTTGTAATTACAAATTGTTTGCTTAAAGTTTCAAATTTGAAAATTATTTCTTATGATTGAAAAAAAATGCTTTGTATAGCTTTTGATTAATGCAAAAGGTAATAGTGGTATGGAACTTCAGGTAAATCATTAGAGGAAATTTCTAAGACCTAAGAGATTTTGTTTGAAATTATTGGAGAAATACATATTCAAATTCATAAAAATCTACATTAGTACACCCATGCATGCAACCCAGGGATCTTGTAAGGTGTGGATATAAAGCTTTCGTTGACAATCAAGTACTATTCCTGTCCTCAAAAGTTGTATAAGGTACAATATGAAAAAAAGTAATAAGAATTAAGATTTTTAGGAGAAAAACACACAAAATTCATTTCTTTTAGCTTTATAAGTATAAAAAAATAAAATTCTAAAGAGTTGTTGTTTTACCAACAATAAAAATTTACCCAAAAATACTCTACAAGGGATATTTAAGGCTGCTGTAAGATGTGTCTATGAAACTGTTGATAATATTACTATTAATCAACAGTACTATGACTGTTCTTATGAAATAGAATAATAAAAATCATTATAACCACAGTTAAATAATTAAAGAATTATTTCTTTTACGTGTTATACACTACTAGTTATTATAACAGTAAGCAGTAATTGCCTACAAGAATTTATTAATAAAAACTTCTTTTATTGAAATAATAAAATTATTTTAATATATAATTATCTTTTACAAGAATAATTATAAATATAACTTCTGAAGAAAACTATTAATAGAGAAAAACTTTAAGAATTATGATAAATCACTCACTATTAATCCAATGAACCTTTTAGAAGATAATAGTAGAGAGATTTGATGTAGAATTGTGGATTTAATAGATCAAAATTGATTTATAACAATAATACAACAACGTATATCTGATTTCTATTATTTCACGTCTTTCTGATTTATTTCTGAAAGAATAAAATACTTAAGAAAAGTTTTAACTAATACTTACTTGTAGGTACTAAAGGTATATTTGAATAATGTGATGATTTGGAAAAAAACAGCAAGAGGAGGCCTCTTTTATGTCTAAGACAGCTCACAGAGGCGTGCCATTGAGAAAACTAAAAAACCAGTCAGTGATAAAACAATAAACCTTTTTTTATTATTGATTGCATCATCTGTTGTCACATAAGATTATCATAATTACTTAATTGAGGCTTTTACATGACTACCAACCCATTTATGGTTAAGAATAAAAGGAGAAACAACTGTAAATCTTCTTTTATTCCTAAATTATCATTTATTTATCAAAATTACCAATTTTATTGGAAATTTCATCTCAGAATGTATTTTCTGTAAATTTTTAAAGATTCTGTGTTTCACGTGGAATCTTCAAAAATGGACTGTAAGTAAAACTTTGAATTTTACATATAAAAGTATAATTACTTTTGGTTTTTATATTATTTATGAATTTCTTAATTGGTACTGAAAGCTTCAGGAATATTCATTGAGAATTGTATTTTTAATGAATTTTTGAAGTTTTTACCTCATTTCTGCGTAGAATTGCAAATAGCAGTATATGGCTGGTTGCTATGAGTTAAATCAATGGATACTAGTCCAAAAACAGTTTCAATTACTCCTTTGGGGTTTATTCAGGGAAAGTCATTAAGAATTGACATGGTTACAGGAGTCTAAATTGGTCTTTACCTCCCTGGCACGTCAAAATAGCAGGTTAATTGCTATTTCCTTATGATTTACTGAAGTTGTAAGATGGTAACCAAGTTCTCAAAAGGTTTTAGTTTACTAATTGGGTCAAGATCAGCCATGGATCCAAGCCTTGTAGCTGTCCACGCCTAACAGGCCTCAGAAGTTGGGTACCCTGGCCCTCTTTGATGTCTTTTGTCCCCCTTGACTATTTTTCACATCAAAATAGAAATTCAAGCTTCAAGTAAGATATCAACTATGGGTGTACCAAAAGTGCATGTTAAAATACCATGAAATTAAGTGCCAAATATATGCATAATACTATTCTTAGTGTATATGTAACATGGGATTTCTCAAATTCCCATTATTTTGGTGTAAAATTGAGAAAAACAAATATTTTCATGGATCTTATATGTGGTATTTAAATATTTTTCATATTACCACCTCAAAGAGTTTGTTTGAGCTTATTAACTGTACAGAGCTACCCTAGGTGAAATTTTGTGTAGAATCCAAATCGGGCCTTAAATCCATGGATTTACTCAATAAAATGTTATTCATCTTTTCTGAAATCAAAAGGGATAAATTTTGAATATATGCATGACTTATGAGGTATGCATAGTTCAAAATCTCTTTTTAAGATAATTGTGGCCTATTTTTGTATGTAAAATATACCTCAAGGCTCACAGCTACAAAAGAAATTTCTTCAAGAGAAATTTCAATTGTAATTAATTGATAAAAAAATTGCAGGAAATCAATATAAGAAAAAATTATCTAAAAGGATTATCAAATAGAAAAGACACCCAAAATTTAACAGAGTGAATTTAGAAACAAAGTGACAAAGCTAACAGTGATGAAAGATGCTTTAACTCACTTATGGGGTGGTTCAAGGGTAAAAATGATTATAAAGGTTACAAGCAATGATCATAATAGTTTTTTCACATGGTTGAAATATTTAAAACTATTTTGTAAAGGTGGTTGGAATCTTTTATTGATTTTTTTAACAGTGTTTAAACCAATTATAAAAGGAAAAGATTTTAGCATGAAGAGAAAAGTGGGGAAAAGAAGACAGTCTTTTATAGCCACCAATTTTCTTACTACAAAAGTAAAATTGAATCTTTTCAGTCGTGAGAAAAACTCTGATAACAGAAAAGCAAATTATGGCATTATTCAACTCTTTTTTAGACAAAAAACGGCTGTTCTTAACCATTTTTTGCTATTATCAGTCATTTCAGACCCTTAAATCAGCTATTGCTATAGTAATACGTGGTGTTAAGCCTTCAAAACATTTCAGAGCTTGTGTAAGAGACATAAAAATTAGTTAAAAATGTTTTTACTATGATTTTGTTAACTTAAGGTTAGTTTTACCCTCTTGGAAACAGTCAAAACTGCCCTGGTTGGTATCAAAACCTCATCATCAATTGAGACACGGACCCTGTGACTCAATTCCAGGCTAAAATTGATAAAATTCTGCATGGATTTTGACATCTCACGCCTTTCAGAAAGGAATTTGGGGGTCTGGCTCCCCCTTAGAGCCAAGATTCCTTTTCCCCCCCAAAATCAATCTTTCCAATTTATTTTCTCTTTAATTCCTCATCATGTATTATACTTGTAATTTACATATGTAATCCATTTGAGTTGTGATGGTACACAACCTTAACAATTCCCACCTCATATGTAAACTAAAGTTCACTTAATACATGCACATATTTTGACATTTCAATTGAAAATACTTCAGTTCCTCATAGCTTCTAAACTACACACAACACCTCAATTTTAACACAAAAACTGATGTTTAACACCACATGTTATGTAAATTGAATTAATGTTTTGATGATTTTCATCTTTTGTAAAGAAAATACTAAAAGCTTAATTTAAGCTTATTTGAAGTTGAGTTACAGAAATTTACCCAGAGGTGACCCAACCTTATTTTTTATTAGTGATCCAATGGTGAAATAATTTTCATATGTTTATTTATTGAATAAAAAGCTATAATAATTTTTGTTTAACTTTTTTCCAAAAGTATCTCAATTTTAGTATTTTTGTTGAAAATTTATTTTTACTCAATTTTTTCAAGTAAAAATGTGTTTTCCCAATTTCAAATTCCCAAGTAATTTTGATTTTAATTTTGCATACAAACTCTTTATTTATATTTTAATTTTTCACTTTATAATATAAATAAATTTATTCTATTTATAATTGTATCCTTGTCTTGTTCTGAGAAGTTTGGTAGATTCAGGTATGTCCTTTTCTGCCAACCATTCATCTTCACAAGTTGGGTCACTGTACCTGATAAAGTATTCCCTTACTGTCTTGGTTCTTAACTTTCTATCTTTGAAAACTTTGGTAATCTTCTTAGTACTAGATGTTTCAACAGGAGGTATGTGCTGGGAACTTTATTTCTCAAAGCAAATCTTACAGAATCACAAGATTTATATGGCTATATTAAGATTACTGGAAATGTAGGGTTCTTATTACTAGGTTCCTCAGATAATTCTACTTCAACAGAATTTTCTCCATGGAGGGCTTTAATAACAAAAGTTTCTGAAAAGGAGTATGTGAGATTTTTAAATCATTTGATTTTATTGAGGTTAGTGGTAGATACAGGTACCAAATCTCCCACTTTGAAGTCTGGAGTGGCATGTGACTTTTCCCATTTGTCTTTTTAATATGCAAATGAATCCTCCATGAACCTTACTGCATTCTTCTGAGCTTTGTCTAGCATTCATTTGAAGCTAATAGCTGTCAGATGTACTTCAACCAAATCTTTCCTCAAGCAATATTGGTGAAATTTGGGATTCCGTCCTTTTTCTAGAATAGCAGGAGTTTGATTAGTACTTGCATGAATGGATTTTTTATATGCTAACTCTGGTTCAGCTAAAAGGGTACACCAATCATAGGTGAATTCATCACAATACTTTAGCTTTAGGCCATAAGCACAGAGCCTTGTGACCGTGTCTTCCAAGGTTTGGATCCCTCTTTCATCTAGGCCATCAGTCTGTGGGTGGTAAGCTGTAGAGAAGTATAACTTTGTTCCAAATAATTGGTGAAGGTTTCTCCAGAGGGTTGAAGTAAATTTCTGTCACTAATGTTGTTTGTAAATATGCCAGTCCATGATACTACTTTATTCCATATCAGAAGAGCTGTATCCATGGCTTTATCAACTTTGTGACATGGCAAAAAAATTGAATTTTTACTGAACCTGTCAACAATCACTGGGCATCCATTACAGCTTGTATCACCTCCTGGTGGTAGGTCAGTTACCAATCCATATAGAAAATTTCCCAAGGTCTGCTGGTTTCTTGGATTTTGATCATATTTCTAAGTCTTTTTCCAGTGGATTTATTTGCCTTTTGACATCTGCCACAGGTTTTGCAATACTCTGAAACATCCCTTTGCCACATTGGCCACCATATACAGCTCTTGACTTTTTCTCTTGTTCTGTCCTCAGATATGTGTCCTGAGAAGGGACTGTCATGGAGCTTTTTCAGTACAAGATTGATCAAGGATCTGTCCACACATGTCATTAAACATGTGTTTAGTCCTATGGTCATCCAAGGCATGTATCAAGGAGCTATCTTTGTATTATTTGTTAAGTAATTGGCATAGGATGCTAAAATTTGTATCCTCAGTATAACTGTTTCTCACTTCCTCAAAGAATGTGGTGTTCAGGTCTGTAGCACTAATTCCTTGTATTGTGATCTGTGGGGAAGTTTCTTCTGGTAAATAAGAAGTATTATCAATTTTATTTGGTAATGGCAATCTTCTTAGTCCATCTGCATGTTTGTCAATATTGCCATCCTTGTGCACAATGGTGATATTTCCTCTATAATCTTGTATGGCAATTTGCCATCTGAGCATGTGCCTGTTGGATGTTTTCATCTTTAAAAGTGATTTAACAGAAGTACAATCTGTTATTACTTCCAAAACAAATCCTTAGAGAAAGTAATTAAGTCTTTCCAAGGACCAGACAAGGCATAAACATTCCATTGTCCTTGCTACATATCTTCCTTCAGTTGGTTTTATCTTCCTAGATATGAAACATATTGGTCCTTCCACAGATTTGTAATTTATAATATGGATTTGATGAAGTGCAGCACCCAGCCCATTGCCTGGTGCATCAATATAAAGCTTAAAGGGAAGCTTACAATCTGGCATCAGTAAAAGTGGAGAAGTGGTTAAAGCTTGTCTAAATCACTCAAAGGCTTTGACCCTGTCAACAGTCATCTCAAATACTGTGTATTTGTCACACAATTTATAAATAGGTCTTGCTATGGATGCAAAATCTTTAATATGTTGCCTGTAATATTCTGCAAAATGCAAAAATGACCAAATTTCTTTTTTGTTCTCAGGCATAGGTTTCAGGAGTACTGCTGAAACCTTGTTGGTTGCAATTCCAAGGGATAGACCAGATCCTACATGACCCAGAGCTTTGAGTTCTTTAAATCCAAAATGACATTTCTTTAAAGAACTTTTCATGTTTACAGATTGAATTTTTCCTGAAACTCTGGATAATCTGTATATATGTTCCTCCCAAGTCTTGGAGCATAAAATGATATAATCAATTTAAATGATTAACCATCCTTCTGAAAGCTCTTCAGGGAAGATTTCATTAATCATCTTTTGGAAGTGTGAAGGTTCATTTTTGATACCAAAAGTTATTCTTTAATATTCATACACCCCACAGTGAACTATCATTCTCAAGTATTTTCTTTCCCTTGGCTTCACTACATTTTGATTAAATCCTTTAAGAGAATCCATAGTACTTATGTACACTTCTTGAGATATTTGAGTGAGGCCAATTTGGATCCTTGGTATTGGGTACCTGTCTAGGGCAGTGTAAGTGTTCAGAGCTCTAAAGTCCCCAACCATTATGGAGTTTCCATTATTCCATGCCACTATTACTGGTGTAGTTATTTCTACTTCTTCATTGTGACCGACCTTTCTTATTACCCCCAGGTCTAGAGGCTCCTTAATATGTATTTCCTGTGCTTCTCTTGGTTTTGGGCTTGCTGTATATGCATGTCTTCTCAAAAGTGGTTGGTAAGGTCTTTATATATTGAGAATAATGTCAACTTCATGACCAACAATTTCCCCTAGTGTCTTTATCAGATTCAAAGGCTTCCTTGTGGTCATATAAAAGGGAAGAAATTTCACTTTCCTGTTTAAAAGTAAGATGAAGACTTATTTCAGCTTCATTCAACTGTTCAGACCTGAATTGTACTAACTGTAAGCTGACCGGTGATACTTTATTTACTGTGATTTGTCTCTTAAAAGGAAATAAGGAAGATGTTTTATGCTTATTTTTCCCATTAGTAAGGTATCTGTCTTTATTGTTATGTAAATCATTTCCCAATATAAAATGGGTACTGGAGCAATTTTCCACAACCACAAATTCAAAATTTCTGCTTAAATTTCCACTTATATATGGTAATATGACAGTGGTCTCAAATATTCCCAATGCTTTCATTGGATTACTTGTGCTGTTTAATTTTATGCTACAAATTGGTCATCATTGATCTTCAAAATTTGTAACACAATTCCTAAGAAAATATTTGCTAACACAAGAGAAGAAGGCTCCTTGGTCAAGTAAAAGCTTAGTGGGTTTGTTAGCAATTGCCACTTCTGTTATACAGGAACTACCAGATGTATAACCGTTCCCTCTGTTTGGCTTGGGGTTCATAAGCTGATCATCTTGAATTTTTGATAAATCAAGTTGACTATTACTTATTTTTGGCAAATGGAAATAATATTCAATGATGTCAAATGTTAAATTGATATTTTCTATATCTTTTGAAGATTAAGAAAATATTGATGATTTATCATCTCAATTGTCTTCAATTAAATCTTCTTTTTCAGTATCAGGTTCCTTCTTGATTTCAATTTCATTGATTTTTCCCATTTTTGGAAATTCATTAGCTAAATGTGTTGTGCTTTGACAGATATGGAGCTTTCTGATTACATTTGCAGACTCATAATTCATATCAGTAGAATCTCCTTTGTTATTTTTATCCACAGAATCTTTCCAAGGTGTATTGAACCTTGTTTTGAGATTCACCCTACCAGAGCCAATTCTGGTTCTGCTGGTTAGTTCTTCTAATATATTTATAATATCTTCTCCTGAAGATTTCTTAGTAGTACTGCTTTTGACAGCATGCGCTAAGTCACCTCCCCATTTTCTCAGAATTTTTCTGTTAATCATAGATTCTGACATGTCAGGATATAATGCTGTTAATCTGTCCTTCTGTTGGCAATACCATGGTAAAGCTTTGTCTTTATCAGCATTAAATTTGGCAGATTCAAAGGCTGTTTTCACTTAAAGTCTCCAAGAATCATTGGCCCATTTGTTAATAATTTTGGTTTTCCACCAAGTCCAACTTTGTTGTCCATGTGCTTGTCTTAATTTGATATACCATCTATGGGCTGATCTGCTATTTTCTGTCACCAACCTGTCTTGTAATTCAAAATCTTCTTTAATAATGTCAATACCTCTGATGAATTCCATATGGTCATACTCTCCTTCACCACTGAAGTGAGGCCATTCTTTAATTTTTGGTACTTTTTTTATAAGTGCTTGGCTCATTGATTGTTCCAAGTTATGGAAAGAAGGGAAAAATTAATTCTTTAAATGTGAATTTTCTAAATCCAATACTTGTGGGTTGGGCTTTTGAAACCTCATTCTCATTTAGAGGTGTTGGCATTCTTGGTAAGTTGTGCAGTAATTGTTCAATATCATTTATTTTACTGGTGCTACACCTTTGGGAATTTCTGAGTTCATGTTGGAAGCCATGTATTGAATTTGTTACTTCAATTTTAGACATGCCTTCTTTATGCATCAATTCTTGCCAGTATTCTGTCTTTATAGTATTATCAGCCATGACTTCATTCACTTTCATTGTTAATTTTGATACTCCTCTTGTGAGGTGTCAAAACAATTTTTCAAGGCAATTGCATATGTCTTTACTTCAGTAAATGAAGTTTAAATGTCATCATGGATTTTCTTATTATCTGCTTTGATAATATTCATGGCTTTTTTTATTGTTGTTTCAATTATTTCATCAATATTTAATTTGGAATATTTATCTGTTAATTCTTTGATAATGGCAGATTGTTCATTTTTTTTATTACCAAATGAATTCTCATTATTGGAAGTTTTAATTGTTCTTAAAACTTTCTCAAAACACATAAGTGTTTCATTTAGTTGGCTCAGCCTTAAGTTATTTGTCTTAAGGTTGTTGCAACTTGATGAATTTTTATCAGAAATATGACTTTTCATGTCATTTATAGCTATGTAAAAGTTTGAAATACCAGCCAGAATGTCAGAAATAATTCCTGATATTTTAATCTGGCTTTCTCATTTTTCTGTAATTCCATCATTTTTCTGGCCATCTGAAATACATTTCCTTGGAATTCTGCTGGATATTTGGGATTCTGTAGCCCTGGCTGTACGTTTTTGTGGCTGGTGCCTTGCCTTTTCCCTTTTCTGAGCTTGTGGGTGCTTTTTCACATTGGAATTTCTGCTATTGGCTATTGGGGCTGTTTTTGGCACTTGCTCGGGTGGTGGAGAATTGTTTTTCCTCCATTATGCTATTAAAAGAATCACGTTTTTATTTTCCATCAATGGATGCCATCGATTGAGTAACTTGCACGTGTTGGGATGGCCTAGGAATTTTCTCACAGTCAGGTAAGAATTAATGCAGTTTTACCACAGATCTGCAAGGATCTGGTACTCTTTGTGCTGCAATGCATTGTTGTAAGCCTTCTGGCTGGCTTTGTATATATCCACAGAGGCTTCTTGTGGTGGTGTCAGCTCTCTTTTGAGGGAAAATAGTATTATCAGATTCAGAATGGCATATTTTGTCAGGTTGCAATTCATTTACTGACCCTTGTCCTTCTGCAACTGATTGGCTTCTTCCATAATTATGTCTATAGCCTTTTTAGGAGCTGCTTGAGGGGTTATAGCTGGCTCCCGATCTTGTTGAAGTCATAATTATTATTGAAAAGCTTGAAAATAGTAATTTTACATCAAAAACTTACTATTGGCCTAATTCTTTGCTTTCTGAAGGGTATTACTTATTTCAAAGTTGATTAATTCTGGAGAAATTCACTCTGGTTGGTTATTCTTGGTTATGATAACAGTACTATTATGCTCAGAATCAACAGTACTTGCAGGGATAATGCTAGCTACTGTTGATGCAGTTTCAATATTTTCTTGTCTTACTGCATTTTCAGACACTAAAATTAATGAAAAAAGAAGTTAATTAAGTAAAAAACAGGTTTTTCAAAGAGAAAAATTAAAAAATAAATCCTCACTTATATTATGAAAAGTTTTTATTTTTTATGAATTTTTTTGATTATGAGTATTTTTTATTGGTCATTTTTGAATTTTTCAATATAAGAAAAAGTATTAGTAAATTAAAAAAATTATGTCACAAGTAAAATATCATGGGTGGGCCCCCAAATGTAAGGTGTGGATATGAAACTTTGATTAGGAATCAAGTACTTTTCCTGTCCTCAAAATTTGTAAAAGGTAAAATATTAAAAGATGTTAAGAATTAAGATTTATAAGAGAAAAAAATGCCAAATTTATTTATTTTAACCTTATAAGTATAGAACAATAATATTATAAATATTTATTGTTTTACCAACAATAAACATTTATTCAAAAATACTCTACAAGAGATATTTAAGGCTACAAAAGAAATTTCTTCAAGAGCAATTTCAATTGGAATTAATTGAGCAAAGAACTGCAGGAAATTAATATAAGAACAAAGTCTCTAAAGGGATTGTCAAAGAGCAAACACACCTGAAAAAGACCAGAGTCAAATTAGAAACAAAGTGACAAAGTTAAGGATGATGAAAGATGCTTTAAATCACTTATGGGGTGGTTCAAGGGTAAAAATGATTATAATGGTTTTTTGCTGTGGTTAAAATCTTAAAAATCATTTGAGAAAGGTGGTTGGAATCTTTTATTCATTGGTTTAACAGTGTTTAAATTAATTATAAAAGGAAAAGATTCTAACATGAAGAGAAAAGTGGGGAAAAGAAGAAATTCTTTTATAGCCACCAATTTTCTTACTCCAAAAGTAGATTTTACTCTTTTCAGTCATGAAAAACCCTCTGACAACAAAAAAGCCAATTATGGCATCATTGAACCGTGGCTTAGACCAAAAAAGGGCTGGTCTTAGCCATTTTGTACCCTTAAATCAGCCATTGCTATAGTAGTATGTGCTTTTAGGCCTTCAAAACACGTCATAATGTGTGTAAGGGACTTCAAAATTATTTAAAAATTCTTTTACTATGATTGTGTTAACTTAAGGGTAGTTTTACCCTCTTGGAAACAGTTAAAACTGCCCTGGTTGGTATCAAAACCTCATCAATTGAGACACAGACCTTGTGACTCAATTCCAGGCTAAAAGTGATGAAATTTTGTGTGAATTTTGACATCTCACTCCTGTCAGCAAGAAAATTTGGGGTTCTGGCTCCCCCTTAGAGCCAAGATTCCTTTTTTCCCCCAGAATCAATCTTTCCAATTTATTTTTTCTTTAATTCCTCAACATGTATTATACTTGTAATTTACATATGTAATCCAATTGAGTTTTTACAGTACACAACTGTAATAATTGATACCACATATTTAAATTAAAGTTCACTTATGTAATACATGCACACATTTTGACATTTCAATTGAAAATACTTCAATTCCTCATAACTTTTAAGCTACACACAACACCTCAGTTTTAACACAAAAATTGATGGTTAACACCACATGTGATGTGAATTGGATTAATGTTTTGACAATTTCCAACTTTTGTATAGCAAATAATAAAAATTCAATGTAAGCCTATTTAGAGTTGAGTTACAGAAATCTTACCCAGAGGTGACCCCACCTTGTTTTTTTATGAGGAATCCAATGGTGAAATAATTTTCATGTTTTTATAAATTATAATTAAAATTTTAATTTTTTACATAAATTTTTTATTTATATTTTAATTTTGTACTTTCTAATATGAATAAATTCATTTTATTTATAGCTATATCATTGTTTTATTATTTGTGGTCTTTTGAGTATCTAAAAATACCTCTAAGGCTCACAGATCTTGTGCTATTGTGCACCTCACATGTTTGAGAGAATTCCTCAATGATGATACTTCAGAAAATAGATCTCAATTTTATTGAGATTTTTGCCATCATAATCAATTATCTCACATTATTCTTGTGGTTTCAAATGACGTCTAATTTATGCATGCTTGTGGGAAAAAAGTAACATCACTTGCAATTTATAATAAATGACTATTTGATGCCTGATATACTTTCCATCCATCCAGATTATACTTATGAGCGCAAGTTAATTAGGACCCTGAGGGCAGACTAACAACTTTATAGTTCAAGGATATAAGTTATTACTTCTTACACACTACTGGGCAACTTCATCTTGCTATAAAACACCATCAAAGTCAATTGTACATCACATCTAACCAATGAAAATTAACATTTAAATGCCACATATACAGACTGATTAATACAATTATTTCTCCAACTGCCAACAGTCAGAAAATTTCTTTAGTCAATCTGTTGGCATTCTTCATAAAAATTACAAGAATTAAGAAAAGTGGTGCCAACAAAAAAGCATACAGCATTAATTGAGGTTCACTAACAGGAGCAAAGATTGCAAACTGAAAGGAATTTCAAATATCACTTGCTGCCATTGATTGTGCTAGTAAAGAGAATGTGCAAGCTAATGACTAAAATAGTTGTAAAAGAATGAACAGACTCAAGGTAATGCATCAATGTATTGATAAAAAAGTTCATACAGAAGGAATACATATGTACCTAAAGGTGAAGAACAATGATGTAAATATGAATCTTAAGAGCAACAAATAGGGACTGCTATAGGTACTGAAATACTGAAACAAACAAACAACTCTTACATGCTCTAATACCACCAGCCTCAACTTACAAGTAGGACACTAATAAGAATGAACTATTTATAACTAATTGAGAATTTTGCGACCCAAAAAAAGAATATATGCACCCTACACTAAATGTCAGTCAATGGGATTCGAGTTACAAGAGTCATTAGTCGGAGACAGACCACTGCTCCGATAGAGGGTGTGAGTACTATTATCTTACAAAAAGGTAGTCGAGTGAAATGTGGATGATAAAATAAGACACTTCTATCCTCTCCACCTATGCTAAAAAAGTGAGCCTATTAAATGGGCTTTCACCTTTCTCAAAAGCGAGGGCATTATATTCTTAGTGACAAATTGTATTAACGAATCACAAACTTAATCTTTTTCGATTGTCAAAGCTCCTCTTAAGTTGCTCTAGGCTTGGGAGAAGGCTTCTTTAATAAGTTGATGCTGAAATGACCTAAGATGTATCCCCAGTCCGAAAAGCACAAAATTCACTGTCTATGCAACCTACTCAAGCAAAATAAACAAAAAAAGGGATATCAAAATAGGAAGTAGTGAATTAAAATGGAACCTAAGACTGTAATTATAAGCCAAACAACTAGCAGAATTGTATCTAAAGGGATGAGTGCTCGAAGCGAACCAAAAGCACTTCGATTCAAATCTGCTGGTTGTAGATTTGCGAGTCTTTGTAACTGCCAAGTGTACCTGTGAACATGATTTAAAACGAGGTAAAAACTTGATCAGGCTTCTTGATATTTCAAAGATGTATTCACCAAACTGTATTAAACCCAGTTCCTATTAGCTTGACCGGGATTAAAGCATTCCATATCGTAGTTCCTGGGATGAAAGGACTGGGGCAAGTGTAAGATGATAACTTGGGATCCAGTATTTTAGTTGAAACCAATGGATCTATGCAAGTTGGTCGTCCAATGCCCACTAAGTCCGTAAGATGAGCAGAAACAGCCGAAGCCATCGCGCGCCGGCTTCTAAATCCCCCCGTGGTCATTAAAACCAGACGGGATTCACGATCATTACTGGACATACTCTGGATGACCTCGTACGCGCGCGCAGAAAAATCCAAAAAAAAGGCTTCTCGCGCATTGAGTATGGTTGCCTCTGGCTGCGGGTGCTGACATAAATCCCCATTTAAGAAGGCTGTTCAAACAGTCGTTTGAATAAGCTATAAGCTGTTTGTGCTAAGCAGTTTGAATGTAGGTAGATGTAGATACTTTCCTACGTTTTCATAAGTACCGCCTGAAATCTCGATGAGATCAATCCCCCCATGTTCCGCAATCATCTTGACATTATTCTGTTTGATAACAGAACGAACAAGAGTGGGTTCAATGGAGCAAAGCATTTATGGTAGCCGAATAAGAGTTGATACTCAAAAACTAACTAATGCATCGTCTTCCGTCAGGCCACCTGACTTGTTGGCCAAAATTCATTGGGTTGGCAAAAAAATCAATACGTCAAGAACATAGATGTGAAGAAGCAACCAGTTAAGTTAAATAAGTAGCATACCACAAAGTCTGATGAATTAAGTTTAATAGCCAAACAGAACGACGAGGGTACACATGCCCTAATTGCATCGATGATTTCGAATAAAAGCTTGAGCTGATTTGCGCCGTGCAATCCATACTCGTCGCTGCGAAGATTTGTCTAGTGAAACGCGTTCATGCTTAGAAAAGGGGCTGTAGAAGGGGCGTATCAAATTGAGCGCGAGGAAGGTTCAAGAAGAATCACCTTGGGACTGATGAACTGAGCTAACAAGTAACCGTGGCTGTAGTGTGCACAATCCGGTTGGCATTAATGAAGAAGCCTTGTTATAGAATGATGAGATGAGGTTATTATGCAAAATACCTGCAATGAAGCTGAACACTTCGCAAACAGTTTTCAAGTTTCATATAAGTTCTAATGAAGGGTACGAGTCAATGAACGAAAAATTGGCCTACTAACCCTTGGAATCCAGCACGATGGACGAAGATTGCGGCTGAACGAAATTGTTCAACAACCAAACGGATATCATTCTCGCTAGCTTCTTTTGCCTCGTTAAACAGAGCTTGGGCTACCAGACGCTCAATAATGCGAGTGCCCAGGGATAAACGCATTCGGCTGGGAGCTAGAGTGCCCTCCCAAACCGGTCGACCTGACCCCCTGGGTGATTGGAGGCCGCCATGAGAAAGCTGAACCAAGGTTGGTGGGGTGCAAGCTTTTGCCCAAGCTACCCAGCTTGTTGGAATTGGACCTTCATTATTTGGTATCACGACGTCGTAAGGAGTTGCCAAATGACGTGGACAAACCTGCACGTTTTCTGTGCCGCAAGAAACCCAGCGAATAATGAGCAGGACGAAGCTCTGATGATATCGAACGCAGACCAGCCACATACCCGTAATCAATAATCCAAATCGGCCTTGCGACCATTGAGAATGCAAGGCTACGTGTTCCTCGCTGGGATCACCCGTCTTAGACAAACAAGGCTCCATGGCAGCCTGATCAAACACAAAGAAAGGATAAGACCCGAGCCGGAATGTATGACAACAGTTTGTTTGTTACCTTTACTAATCTATTTTCCAGCTCCAACCCACAGGCCAAACGAATCGGTTCAAGAAGAATAGAGATCTGCTTGATATCCTCAGACGGAGCGAGCGCATGGCCTTGCATCGGTCCAAAGCAGGGAATAAATGAGCGTCTCAAGAGCAAAAGGCTCTCTGCATCTACGCCTCGGAAGCAACCTCGGGAATCGGATTGGGATACACCTGGCGTCAAAAACTATGAATATCCCCGGCAGCGGGTGACGGCTTGATCCGGCCAAGCAAGCAAAAAAGCAACCGGACTGAGGGATTGGTGGAGACTTTGATCGTTATGGACGGCGACTGCCGTCACGGCTTGGAGCAGCTGGAGGTCACAATCGCAGCCATCGCCATAGCAGTTCCGACTTCAGGCCAAACGAGGAATACTTGGCTGTTTTAGAGCAGCAACACAAAATTGCAGTGATTTCTGGGTCAAGGCCGACGGTGAGCGGCTCAGAAGGGCAGGGGCATGCCTCTTTCTGCCCAAATTAGACCAAATATTGCCACAATTCACAAAAAAAGATGGTCTCAAAATGGGCAGCCTGCTCATGGAGGCAATGATGGACTTGAGATGATCACTTCATCAAATATCAACCTCAACTTGCCAACTCACCATATATCAATATGCCATTAATGCATGTGAGTAAATGAGCTTTACCTCTGCTTCATAAGAAAGAAGACCAATCTTATATTACCAAGGCTATCAAAACAATATCCCTCTTCTATAGATATGAGATACAAAATGGCAAACACTCAAGATGTGCTTGCTTTATCACTGTGTTCATCGATTATTTTCCATATGAAAGATGAATTATGGCAATGAAGTATATCAGTTTCACCCTTTTTCAATTCATAATATTTGGATTTTAAATTTGAGGGCATGTCAATTATCAAATGATCAACCTAATCTGGCAGGGAGAAGCATTGAAGTAAAAATTTTATGTTCTCAATTTTATTTTGATGCCAAATTCAAGGTGAACACTTCAAATGCTAGCATCTTTGAAGCTGAGAAAATAATAATTTACAATGCATCAAGTTAAAACAAGTGATATCATGAGGACGATGATTTTTTTACTATTAGAATGATAACATGTTTATTATGAGTATAACAACATTGCTCTTGGGATGATGCTGGGAATGTTAAGTAGAATATGGCCCAAAACAATATTGTCATGCAATTGTGGATTCAAGTATAATGATCAACTTGAATTATAATTGAGAAATCTGTGATGAAATAATAAAAGTTGCTTCTTTCAAGATTGAATTCATTTCAAATGGATGAAAAAGTCAAAAATTGCAAACAAATGCACAAAATACAGCAATACAGAAAAGTAACACTTTTGATCCAAGCATCTCAGGGAGAAAAAGGACACAAGTGAATTCTTGTTGTAAGAGCTTTGAGGAAGTACAGTGCCCTGCCAATTGTATGCAAGCACGCAGCTCATACAGGCAGGGCCCTGTATCAACATGCACCCGCATGCGCAGCATGTTGACCAATGGACCACTCTCATTTGTCAGTCTGGTCCCGCGGGCCGGCAAAATGCAACTTTTTTTTTTCTCGACTTATTGTCATTTCGCTTTTTTATTTGTTTTTCTAATTGTTACTTCACAACATTGACCACTGCTTTATTCACAAAATCAGCAGTCCCACATATGCAGACGATTCATGCACCAATGTTAAATAGGCCCCCCATCCTTGTCTCCAACCAATGTCATCTGCCACTATCCCTTTCTCATATTGCTACCTATTTACTCACTTTACTAGTGATCCATCATCTCTCTCTAGACTGTGAAATTAGCAATTTTATACCATCGGTGAGTTCCTCTTTTTCTTTTCTGTAAAATTTTTACCCTTGCTAATATGACCTTACCCACCATAGATGCCATATTTGGATGTTGAAACCCAAGGCAAATTGGTGGGTATGCATCAGGCTGGACTGTCATTTAGAGCCATTGCAGAGTGAAATAATCTCACTCTGACAACTATTTACAATATGTTCCAAAAATACAAACAAATCAGCACTGTTACAACTCAACAAAAAAGCGGCTGACCAACAAAACTCACTGAGCATGACTGGCAACAACTCAGCCATATTATTACTCAATGTCAATGACTTACCATTGCTCAAGTTACATCCTTAATGACCTCACACGTTTCAAATTGCACAATTCAATGCGAAATTCATAAGTTAGGGAAACACTCAGAAATAGCCCCTAAGAAGCCATATTTATGACCTCAAGATTTTGAACATTGGCTTGCTTTTGTCCAGGCTCATAGGAACTGGACTATTAATGAATGGGCCAAAGTGATCTGGACCAATGAATTGGATTTCAAGCTGGGAAAACGAGTCAATCAAATCTGAGTCTGGTGCACCGCAAACAAGAAGTGGTTGCTTGAAAACCTGGCCATCAACCATTGATCCTGCCGTCAATCAGTTCTGATATTGGGGGGATTTTGCATTGCTCACCATAGCAGCATTGTATTCTTGGATGGTTGGATTAACTCCCAAGAGATGGTCCAATAGGTCTACAGCCCAGCCGTTCACCTGTTTGTTGAGCAAATGGAGCAAGCCCCCTGGATCAGACGACGACATTGACTTCTCCTAATGGAAGACACTGCACCAATTCATACAGCAGGTTTCAGCAATCAATGGTGCAAACAAAACGGCATACTCAAGATGGAGTGGCCGGCACATTCACCAGACCTCAATCCAATTGAAAACATCTGGAAGTAAATGAAAAGCCAAATATCAAAGCTTTACCAACCTCAAAATTTGGATGAACTCAAGCACGCTATTTGGTCCTCCTGGTGCAACATTCACCCTGGCATCCTCAATGACTACCTCCAATCAATGCCAAGGAGGATGCAGATGGTCATCAATCAACATGGTGGTACAACCTCAGATTAGGACCACCAAGGTTTTTTAGTTTTATTTTTTACTCTCTACATTGTTTGTCTACTGTGTTGCCTGTTGTTGCCTCTGCTGTGAATCACAATCAATTAAATGTGATTTTTTTCTCAAGTTCCCAATGAGAGACAAAGTCCCCCCCCAAAAAAAATTGCTGCACAATTTTTCAGTGTACAAGGGCCCTGCCTGTATGAGATTTATGTTTTCATACAATTGGTAGGGCCCTGTACTTCAAGTCATTACTGCAATTTTTCTATCAATTTTGAATGGATCATCAATGGAAGCAATGCTAGAGATTTTGTCAAAATATGGCAAAAAAGAGATAAATCCAACATTTTTGATGTAGTTTTATGGTATCACAGCCACTACTTGGGCTAAAGGGTATTCAAGCTTCTCCCCACTCAAAAAAACCTTGTGTATGAGCATCCAGTTTCATAATTAGTGATTTGAAACACTCAATAAAGCTTAGATTCATCAGATACAGCCTGTCATTCCTCCCTCATACAGGCTGGATTAACCAATCTGGGACTGTAAGATCACCCAAACTCCTGTCAAGGCCCTCTACTGTTTTAATAAATCATTTTTCAGAGGAAATTTCCACCTTGGATCATATCACAACCATGGAGAATCATGCCTGTGAGCCTTTGAGATATGACCTCATATCCAAAAAAGGTCACAGCAAAATTTTGGTAATAATTATACTTATGATAATTATATCAAAAATCAGTAAAATACCATAAATAAGTACAAGATCTGAATTAACTCAGAATCTAATGAATAAACATGTGAAATAAATTACCCCATTAGATTCCTCATGGTAAAATACACATATGTCATTTTTATGGCATATCTGAAAGTCAATAATTAGTGAAGTATAAGTAATAATATCTTATAAAGGTACAAAACCTCATTTATCTCAGAAACAAATGAAACAACATGTAAAACAAAATGTACTATTGGATTCTTAATAAAGGTATACTGTAAAGTGTGGATATGAAACTTTGATTAAAAATCAAGTACTTTTCCTGTCCTCAAAATTTGTATAAGGTAAAAATCAATTAAAAATAGTATGAAATATTATTTTTGAGAGAAAACATGCCAATTTTATTGTTTATAACTTTATTAGTATAAAACAGTAATATTATAAAAATTTATTGTTTTACCAACAATAAAAATTTATCCCAAAAATACTCTACAAGAGATATTTTAAGGCTACAAAAGAAATTTCTTCAAGAGCAATTTCAATTGGAATTAATTGAGCAAAGAACTGCAAGCAATTAATTAAAGAACAAAGTCTTTAAAAAGAATATTAAAGAGAAAACACACCCAAAAGTGACCAGAGTGAATTTGGAAACAAAGTGACAAAGTTTACAGTGATGAAAGATGCTTTAATTCACTTTTGGGGTGGTTCAGGGGTAAAAATGATTATAAGAGTTACAAAAAATGATTATAATGATTTGTTCACGTGGTTCAAAGGATTAAAACGATTTAAAAATGGAGGTTGGAACCTTTTATTGATTGGCTTAACAGTGTTTAAACTAATTAATAAAAGGAAAAGATTCTAACATGAAGAGAAAAGAGGGCAAAGAAGACATTCTTTTATAGCCACCAATTTTCTTACTCCAAAAGTAAAATTTACTCTTGTCAGTCATGAAGAACAGTCTGAAAACAGAAAAGCCAATTATGGCATCATTGAACCCTGGTTTGGACCAAAAAGGGGCTGGTTTAATCCATTTTTAGTCATTTTAGACCCTTAAATCAGCCATTACTATAGCAATACCTGGTCTAGAGCCTTCAAAACATGTCAGAATGTGTGTAAGAGGCGTAGAAACCAGTTAAAACTGTTTTTGCTAAGTTTTTTTTATCTTAAGGGTAGTTTTACCCTCTTGGCAACAGCTAAAACTACCCCAGTTGGTATCAAAACCTCATCATCAATTGAGTTCACAGACCCTGTAACTCAATTCCAGGCCAAAAGTGATGAACTTTTGCATGAATTTTGACATCCCACACCTGTCAGCAAGGAATTTGGGGGTCTGGCTCCCCCTTAGAGCTAGAGTTCCTTTTCCCCCCCAATTTTAATCTTTCCAATTTATTTTTTCCTTTAATTCCTCATCATGTATTATACTTATAATTTACATATGTAATTCAATTGAATTTTACAGTACAATACAGTAATAATTGACACCACATATGTAAATCAAAGTTCACTTATGTAATACACGCGCACATTTTGACATTTCAATTGAATTCAATTGAGAATACTTCAATTCCTCATAACTTCTAAACTAAACACAACACCTCAATTTTAACACAAAAATTGATGGTTAACACCACATGTGGTGTGAATTAAATTAGAGTTTTGAGGATTTTAAACTTTTGTATTGAAAATACTAAAAACTTAATTTAAGCTTATTTAGAGTTGAGTTACGAAAATTTCACTCAGAGGTGGCCCCACCTAATTTTTTATGAGGGATCAAATGGTAAAATAATTTTTATATGTTTATTTATTAAATAAAAAGTTATAATAATTTTTATTCAATTTTTTTCCAAATTTATTTAATTTTTTACAATTTTATTAAAAATTCATTTTTACTTAATTTTTTCAAGTATAAATGTAATTTTACAATTTCAAAATTTAATGTAATTTTATTTTTAAATTGTAATTAAAATTTTAATTTTATATTTATATTTTGATTTTTATTTTAATAATATAAATAAATTTATTTTATTTATATTTATATGTTAATTTTGTATTTTGTGGTCTTTTGGGTATATGAAATTACCTCTAAGGCTCACATTCCCTCCCCCTAAAAAAGAATATTACTTTGTAATATTGGTATTTCTAGTGTGTCTGAATCTCCTGAGGAGTTTGGTAGCCTCTGGTATATCTTTTTCTTCTAACCATTCATCTTCACAAGTTGGGTCACTGTACCTAACAACGTATTCCCTCACTTTCTTGGTTCTTAATTTCCTTTCTTTAAGAACTTTGGTAATTTTCTTAGTACAAGATGTCTCAATAGGAGGTATAACTTGGGAAATCTTATTCCTCAAGGAAAATTTCTCAGCATCACTAGATTTATATGGCTTTATTAAGCTCACTGGAAATGTAGGATGCTTATTGCTAAGTTCTTCAGATAACTCTACTTCAACAGCATTTTCTCCATGGAGGGCCTTAATAACAAAAGGTCCTGCAAAGGAGTCTTTCAACTTTTTACATCCTTTGATCTTATTGAAGTTAGTGGTGGATACAAGAACTAGGTCCCCCACTTTGAAATCTGGAGTTGCATGTGATTTATCCCATTTGTCTTTAGCATATGAAAAAGAGTCCTCCATGCACCTTATTGCATGCTTTCTAGCTTTGTCTAGCATTCCTTTGAAGCTAGCAGCTGTGGGATGTATTTCGATTAAATCTTTCCTCAACGAATCTTGGGGTAACTTGGGGTTCCATCCTTTTTCTAGAATAGGGGGAGTTTGATTGGTACTGGCATGGATTGATGTTTTATATGCCAATTCCAGCGCTGGCAACAGAGTACACCATTCATGCGTAAATCCGTCACTATCTTTAAAATCAAGGCCATATGCACAAAATCTTCTCACCATATCTTCTAAGGTTTGAATCATTCTTTCAGCCAGGCCATCAGTTTGTGGGTGGTAGGATGTGGAAAAGGATAATTTTGTCCCAAATAGCTGGTGAAGATTTGTCCACAGTGCTGAGGTGAATTTAGGATCTCTGTCACTAATGATATTTGTAAATATTCCAGTCCATGATACTACTCTATTCCATATTAAAAGAGCTGTATCCATGGCTGTATCATCTTTGTGACATGGCAAAACGATTGGAGTTTTACTAAATCTGTCCACAATTACTAGGCAAGCATTGTAACTCCTGTCACCTCCTGGTGGTAGGCCAGTTACCCAATCCATATGGACAATTTCCCAAGGTCTGCTGGGTTGTTGGATTTTGATCATATTTCCAAGTGTTTTGCCAGTGGATTTATTTGCTTTTTAACATCTGTCACAGGTTTTGCAATACTCTGCAACATCCTTTTGCCACATTGGCCACCATATTCAGGTCTTTACTTTCTCTCTTGTTCTCTCTTCAGACAGATGTCCTGAAAAGGGGCTATCATGGCATTATTTTAGTACAAGATTGATTAATGACCTGTCTACAACTATCATGACACATGTGTGCTTGGTTCTGTGGTAAATTATACCATCCAGTAGGTTAAATCTTCCTTCATCATAAGTTTTTTTTCATACTTTATCCAAGGCACGGATTAGAGAGCTGTCTTTACAGTCTTTGTTAAGTAATTGGAATAAGATGCTACAGTTCTTATCTTGAGTGTAACTATTCCTGACCTCTTCAAAGAAGGTGGTGTTCAAGTCTGTAACACTTATTCCTTCTATTGGGATTTGTGGTGAAGCTTCTTCTGGCACATAAGCAGGATTATCAATATTATTTGGTAATGGCCATCTGATTAGTCCATCTGCATTCTTATGAATATTCCCATCCTTATGAACAATAGTCATATTGCCTCTGTATTCCTGTACGGCTATTTGCCATCTGAGCATATGTCTGTTGGGTGTTTTCATGTTTAAAAGTGACTTGACAGCTGTACAATCTGTTATTACCTCAAAACCACATCCCTCCAAGAAGTAGTTCAATTTTTCCAAGGCCCAGACAAGGCATAGACATTCCATTTGACTTGCTCCATATCTGGCTTCAGTTGGTTTGATCTGCCTGGATATGAAACATATGGGTCCTTTCACAGGTTTGTCATTTATGATCTGAACTTGGTGAAGTGCAGCACCTAGCCCATCCCCTGATGCATCAATATACAATTTAAAAGGCAATTTAAAGTCTGGCATCAGTAAGAGTGGAGCAGTTGTCAAGGCTTCTCTTAGAGACTCAAAAGCTTTGACTCTGTCAACAGTCATTTCAAATACTGTGTCTTTGTCACACACTTTATAAAGTGGTCTTGCTATGGATGAAAAATCTTCAATGTGTTGCCTGTAATATCCTGCAAAACCTAAGAATGACTGAATTTCCTTCTTATTCTGAGGCATGGGTTTTAGCAATACTGCTGCAACTTTGTTTTTGTCAATTCCAAGGGACAAACCAGATACAACATGTCCTAGTGCTTTAAGTTCTTTAAATCCAAAATGACATTTCTTCAAGGAGATTTTCATGTTTACTGATTGAATTTTTGTCAAAACTCTGGACAATCTGTACATGTGCTCCTCCCAAGTTTTGGAACAGACAATAATGTCATCAATGTAAATGATTAACCATCCCTCTGAGAGTTCTTCAGGGAAGATTTCATTCATCATTCTTTGGAAGTGTGAAGGTGCATTTTTGATACCAAAGGGCATCCTTAAGTATTCATACACTCCACAATGAACAATAATTCTCAAGTATTTTCGTGCTCTTGGTGTCACCACATTTTGGTGGAAACCTTTAAGGGCATCCATAGTGGTTATATACACTGCTTGAGATATTTGAGTAAGGGCAATTTGGATTTTTGGTATTGGGTATCTGTCAGGCAAATGGTAAGTGTTCAGAGCTCTAAAGTCCCCAACCATTCTAGATTTTCCATTACGCCATGCCACTATGACTGGTGTAGTTATTTCTACTTCTTCATTGTGGCCTACTTTTCTTATTACACCAAGTTCCAGAAGTTCTTTGATATGAATTTCTAGAGCTTCTCTTGATTTTGGACTTGTTGGATATGCAGGTCTTCTTAATAGTGGTGGATAAGGTCTCTCAATGTTTAGAATGATGTCAACTTCATGACCAATAATTGCTCCTAGAGGTTCTTTGTCTGAAGAAAATGTTCCTCTGTGGTCATACAAAAGGGAAGAAAGTTCATTTTCTTGTTTATCAGTCAGATGAAGGCTTATTTCAGCCTCATTTAACTGTTCAGACTTGAATTTCTCTAACTCTAAGTTGACTGGTGATACTTTGTTTACTGCAATTTGTCTTTTAAATGGTAAAAAGGCAAATTTTTGGCGCTTATTGTCTCCAATAGTAAAGTATCTGTCTTTGTTGTTATGCAAATCTATCCCATACATGATTAAATAGTCATTTTCCAATATAAAATGGGTACTAGAGCAATTTTCCATAACAACAAATTCAACTGTAATTCTTAAATTCCCATTTATGTGTGGGAATATGACATTGGTCTCAAAAATTCCTAATGCTTTCATTGGATTACTTGCACTATTGAATTTTAAACCATCAATTGGTAACAATTGGTCTTCAAAATTTGGTACACAAGTCTTAAGAAAATATTTTCCAACACAAGAGCAGGAGGCTCCTAGGTCAAGCAAAAGCTTGGTGGGCTTGTTGTCAATCACCACTTCTGTTATACAGGAGTTACCAGCTGTATAACCTTTCCCCCTGTTTGGTTTTGTTTTCATAAGTTGTGCATCTTGAGCTTTTGATAAATCAAGTTGACCATTGCTCAATTGTGGCAAGTGGGAATAAGATTCCATGATGTCAAAAGTGGCATTGATATTTTCTATATCTTTTGAAGATTCAGAAAATATGGATGACTTATCATCTGAATTGTCTTCAATTATGTCTTCTTTTTCAACATCAGGTTCTTTTTCAATGTTAATTTCATTGATTTTCCCTCTTTTTGAACATTTATTGGCTAAATGGGTGGTACTTTGGCAAATATGGCACTTTCTGACTGTATCTGCAGATTTATACTTAATATTACTAGAATTTTCTTTGGAGTTTTTGTCCACAGAATCTTTCCAAGGTGTATTAAACCTTGTTTTGAGATTCACCTTACTAGAACCAATTTTGGTTCTGGTGGTTACTTCTTCTAATATATTGATAATATCTTCTGCTGAAGACTGTTCAGTAGTCCTGCTTTTGACAGCATGCTCTAAGTCACCTCCACATTGTCTCAGAATTTTTCTATGGATCATAAATTCTGACATGTCTGGATATCATGCTGTTAATCTGTCTTTTTGTTGGCAAAACCATGGTAAAGCTTTGTCTTTATCAGCATTAAATTTGGCAGATTCAAAGGCTGTTTCAACTTTAAACCTCCAAGCATCATTTGCCCATTTGTTAATGATTTGGGTTTTCCACCAAGTCCAACTCTGGTGTCCATGTGCTTGTCTTATTTTGATGTACCATCTGTGAGCTGTTTTGGTAAACAAGGTGTTAAATCTTGCTGTTACCAATCTGTCTGGTAATTCAAAATCCTCTTTGATCATGTCAATACCTCTAATGAATTACATATGGTCATACTCTCCTTCACCACTGAAGTGTGGCCATTATTTTAGTTTTGGAACTTCTTTCAAGAGTGCTTGGCCCATTGATGGTTCCAAGTTATGAAAAGAAGTAGAAAATTCATCTTTTAACTGTGAATTCTCAATATCCAATACTTGTGGATTAGGAATTCTTGCTCCCACATTTTGGTTCAGAGGTGTAGACATTCTTGGCAAGGTGTTTAGCAGTTGTTCAATATCATTCATTGTACTGTTGTTACACCTTTGTGAATTTCTTAATTCATGTTGTAAGCTTTGTATAGAGTCTATGACATTCTTTTTATGATCATCCTCTTTATATGTAAGCTCATTCCATAATTCTGTTTGTTTAGTATTATCAGATACAACTTCATTTAACTTTTTTGTTGATTTTGATATTTCCTCTTTTGAGGTATCAAAATGCTTTTTCAAGGAAATTGTATTTGTCTTTACTTCAGCAAATGATTTTGAAATATCATCGGGAGCTTTTTCATTATCTTCTTTGATAGTGTTTATGGCTTGTTTTATTCTTGTTTCAATTATGTCATCAATATTGAATTTAGAATCTTTATCTGTTAATTCTTTAATGATGGCAGATTGTTCATTTATTTTAATGCCAAAAGAATTATCATTATTGGAAGTTTTTATTGTTCTTAAAACTCTTTCAAAGCATTTAAGTGTATCATTTATTTGGCTCAGACTCAAGTTATTTGTTTTAAGATTGTCACAAATTGATGTATTTTTATCAGCAAGATGACTTTTTATGTCAGAAATAGCTTTATACAACTCTGGAATACAATTAAAAGTATCAGAAATTATTTTTGATATTTTAATCTGGCTTCCTCCTTCTTCTGTAATTCCATCATGGTTCTGGCCATTTGAAATACATTTTCCATGGCATCCTGTTGAATCTTTGGGATTCTGTAGCCCTGGCTGTAAGGTTTTGGGGCTGGTGCCTTCCCTTTGCCGTTGTTTGGAGTTTGTGGCTACTTTTTCACGTTGCAATTGCTGCTGCCTGCCACTGTGGCTGTTTTTGGCACTGGTTTGCGTGGGGGAGGGTTGTTTTTCCTCCATTCTAGTGTCAACAGCATCATGTTTTTCTTCTCCATCAATGAATGCCATCCATTGAGCAATTTGCAAGTATTGGGATGGCCCAGGAATTTTCTCACAGTCAGGTAAGAATTCATGCAATTCTTCCACAGGTCTGCAAGGATCTGGTACTCCTTGAACTGAAGTGCATTGTTTTATGCACTGTGGCTGGCTTTTTATATGTCCACAGAGGCTTGTTGTGGCGGTGTCAGCTCTTTTTGAAGCTAAAATGGTATTATCAGCTTCAGAATGACCCATTTTAGTTGTTTGGAAGTCATCAACTGACCCTTTTCCTTCTGTACCTGATTGGCCTCTGCCATAATCACGTCTATTACCTTTCTGGCAGCTGCTTGAGGGGTTATAGCTGGCTCCTGATCTAGTTGAAGGCATATTTTATGATTAAAAAGGCTTGAAATAGTATTTTTATGTTAAAAAACTTACTATTGGCCAAATATTTGGCTTTCTGAAGAGTATTACTTATTTCAAAGTTGACTAATTCAGAAGAAATTGGCTCTGGTTGAATATTCTGAGTCACAATAATAGTACTATTATGATCAGAATTAACAGTACTGGCAGGGATAATGCTGGTTACTGTTGAAGCTGTTTCAATGTTTGCTTGTCTTACCATGTTGTCAGACACTAAAATCAATGAAAAAACCAATTAATTAAGTGAAAAAAGAATATTTCCAAAAAGAAATGAAAATATAAGCCTCATTTATAACATGAAAAAAAATTATTTTTTATGGATTTTTTTGATTATAAGCATTTTTTATATGTTTTTAAATTTTTCAATATAAGAAAAAAGATTTAAAAAGAGTAAAAAAAAATATGTCACAGGTAAAATTTCACGGCTGGGCCCCCAAATGGAAGGTGTGGATATGAAACTTTGATTAAAAATCAAGTACTTTTCCTGTCCACAAAATTTGTATAAGGTAAAAATCAATTAAAAATAGTATGAAATATTATTTTTAAGAGAAAAAAAGCCAATTTTATTGTTTATAACTTTATTACTATAAAACAATAATATTATAAAAATTTATTGTTTTACCAACAGTAAAAATTTATCCAAAAAAAAATCTACAAGAGATATTTTAAGGCTACAAAAGAAATTTCTTCAAGAGCAATTTCAATTGGAGTTAATTGAGCAAAGGACTGCAAGCAATTAATTAAAGAACAAAGTCTTTAAAAAGAATATTAAAGAGAAAACACGCCTAAAAGTGACCAGAGTGAATTTGGAAACAAAGTGACAAAGTTTACAGTGATGAAAGATGCTTTAATTCACTTTTGGGGTGGTTCAGGGGTAAAAATGATTATAAGAGTTACAAAAAATGATTATAATGATTTTTTCACGTGTTTAAAAGGATTAAAAGGATTTAAAAATGGAGGTTGAAATCTTTTATTGATTGGTTTAACAGTGTTTAAACTAATTAATAAAAGGAAAAGATTCTAACATGAAGAGAAAAGTGGGGCAAAGAAGACATTCTTTTATAGCCACCAATTTTCTTACTCCAAAAGTAAAATTTACTCTTGTCAGTCGTGAAAAACAGTCTGACAACAGAAAAGCCAATTATGGCATCATTGAACCCTGGTTTGGACCAAAAACGGGCTGGTTTAAGCCATTTTTAGTCATTTTGGACCCTTAAATCAGCCATTACTATAGCAATACCTGGTCTAGAGCCTTCAAAACATGTCAGAATGTGTGTAAGAGGCGTAGAAACCAGTTAAAACTGTTTTTGCTAAGTTTGTTTTATCTTAAGGGTAGTTTTACCCTCTTGGCAACAGCTAAAACTACCCCAGTTGGTATCAAAACCTCATCATCTATTGAGTCCACAGACCCTGTAACTCAATTCCAGGCCAAAAGTGATGAACTTTTGCGTGAATTTTGACATCCCACGCCTGTCAGCAAGGAATTTGGGGGTCTGGCTCCCCCTTAGAGCTAGAGTTCCTTTCCCCCCCAATTTTAATCTTTCCAATTTATTTTTTCCTTTAATTCCTCATCATGTATTATACTTATAATTTACATATGTAATTCAATTGAATTTTACAGTACAATACAGTAATAACTGACATATCATATGTAAATCAAAGTTCACTTATGTAACACACGCACACATTTTGACATTTCAATTGAATTCAATTGAGAATACTTCAATTCCTCATAACTTCTAAACTAAACACAACACCTCAATTTTAACACAAAAATTGATGGTTAACACCACATGTGGTGTGAATTAAATTAGAGTTTTTAGGATTTTCAACTTTTGTATTGAAAATACTAAAAACTTAATTTAAGCTTATTTAGAGTTGAGTTACGAAAATTTCACTCAGAGGTGACCCCACCTAATTTTTTATGAGGGATCAAATGGTAAAATAATTTTTATATGCTTATTTATTAAATAAAAAGTTATAATAATTTTTATTCAATTTTTTTCCAAATTTATTTAATTTTTTACAATTTTATTAAAAATTCATTTTTACTTAATTTTTTCAAGTATAAATGTAATTTTACAATTTCAAAATTTAATGTTATTTTATTTTTAAGTTGTAATTAAAATTTTAATTTTATATTTATATTTTGATTTTTATTTTAATAATATAAATAAATTTATTTTATTTATATTTATATGTTAATTTTGTATTTTGTGGTCTTTTGGGTATATGAAATTACCTCTAAGGCTCACATATACACATAAAACAATTATAAAGCTAATCTCTAAAGTTAATACTTAAGGAATTAAGCTGAATATATGCACTTTTTTGGTCAACACATATATTCATGGTTTTTAGCTAATATCTCTTGAAATATACACAATAGAGAGATCAACCAAAAAAAATCACCACGTAATTACTGTAGGAATACAGATATCAGCTTTATATCACAAGTTATAAACAAGGTTAAAACTTGTAATGGATTATTGAATAAAATCAATAGAGCTGTTGACCACTTTGTGGTGAAAGTGGTCTAAACTTAAAAGAAAGAGAACATCTAGATTCTACTAGTTCATATGTGAAGAATGACATAATTTTTATCATAATATTCAAGATATAACCCCTTGAAATCATAGTTTGTAGTTTAAAATATTGAATTTTGACAGAAAAGAGGAGTTATAAGAAAAATCATCAAAAATAGAGTTTGAATGATGTAATAAAATTCTATTGGAAGTTTAATGAGGAAATGCCAAGCTATCAGAATCCGCTCTCAGAATAGCTCCAGCAGGTATGACTTGAAAGGTATCAATGATCAAAGCTTGAGCTTAAATTCAATCATTGAGGATCACTCACTGTAATCATATTTTATATTTAACAGTCATATAAGTGATAAAACTGATGAATACTATTAGATTATGACTAATACTAATAAGATACACAAAGATTAGGCTTCTTACGTCCCTATGATGTCATCAAACTTAGAGTTATAGTGATAACTTTAAATAATGGCGTAATAATGAGATAAGATGGTTTGATTATGATTTAATCATCACTAAACCTTAAAATATTGATCAATTCTAGTAGAAAGCATCAGTAAGCGTCTGCTAAAAGCCTTCTGGACTCTAGAAGGGAGGTATTTACTATAAATAGAGCTGTTTTTACTCTATTTTCCCCTCAGAGGCTTACAAAACACTAAGTGATTAAATCAAAAAAGGTAAATTATTTATTCTTTATATATAATAACTTTATAATATTAAAGAACAAAGATCATCTTTATTATAATGATCAATCTTGACGTGATTACTTCAATTATTTAACTGTTTTTGTTAAATTTCTCTTAAAAAATATCAAATCCACCTAAAATCAAGATAATTTGTAATTTCTCTGAATTTTTATTGTTAGTACAGTTTAAATAAGTTGTATTTATATTATTTGGCATAAACGCATTCAAAATTATTAAATTAAGTGTTAAAAGTAGGTTATTTCTTCTTATTATAATAATTTTCTATCTATTATTACTTTAATAATTCTTTAATTAATATAAGTAGTATTTATATTAATTTATAGCTTTAATATTAGTAATATTATTGTTATCAACTGTTTTTTATTAATAAAAAACAGTTTTTAGGCCCTTATTATTTGTTGTTGACAATAATAAAGTGCTTTTGAATATATTAATTATCTTATATTAATATATTTATTTATTATATTTGTTTTTTTAAAATATAATTATTTTTACGCCTTCATTATGATAGTTCTTTATTATTATAATAATTTTTTATCTTACTTATTTTATTTATAAGGACATTCATTGTAAAATGAGTAAAATATTAGTAATTTTTACTTATTGTTTCATAGTCAAACCTTACATTTGGGGGCCTAGCTGTGATATTTAATTTAAAAGCCCTTTAAAAGATATTTTAATTGGGTTTATACAATGAAAAATTATAATTATAATCATAAAATTATATAATAATTTTAGATTTATTGATTTTAAAAGCTATTGAGGCATTTGGAAAGCAATTGTACTGTCTTACATGTGGTTTTTCACATCCTTAGACTTGCAAGAACTTTCTTTGAGTGACCCTAGTGATTAAAAAAGATATTTTATGAATTAAAAATGATTTTATATCATAAATTAATTCATAAAATAATCATATTCATTTTTATTTTATGCTTTAAAAATAAAAACATAAAAAATATTCAAAACCAATAAAAAGAGTTAATTTCATTCATTTTTATTCATTTCTTTATTCATTCCAATTTTTCAAAGATATAAAAGCAATTTCTACATGGAAAATTGCCATATCTTACCAAAAAAACACTTCTTATATAAAAGACTTATATTTATTTGTCTTTTTTAGTGTTTGAAGACAATCCAACAGAAAGAAACCAAGCCACTGTTGAAGGATTGGTGGAAGAAACTTGTCCAAGCTCTCCAAAGCCAACTGTCATTAAGAAAAAGAAAGATAAGAAATTAGACTTTTCAGGACCCACTATTCAGGACTCTGAAGGTGAGTACCTCATTTATGAATTGCCATAAGAAGAATTCTTGTCCTGGAATCCTCTTATTTCTTATTGTTTAAATCATGACTACTAGAAGAGGATCCCAATAATACATCCAAATAGATGGAGCTGGACTCAGAAGTAGAATTGATTCCTCAAAAGGGAAAATAAAGGGCAATATTCCCAGTGGAACAGAATCCACACAAGGAAGTGCCTTATCCCAAAGGCAAGTCCCAGAAATACCTATGATATCTAAACCAGAGTGAGAACTAAGTATGAGTAACGCAAACAGGTACAAATCACATTCAGAAGGCTCAGATAGACATTTACATGAGCCAGTACAAGCAGTACTACACAGTGTACAAAGACAAGGACTGGGAAAGGTTGCCTCAAATACACCAAGGAGTGATGAACTCCTGGCACATCCTCAAAAGGGTTCTCACAGAGGAGAAGATAGTGGTATACTCCAATAGATGGAATTCACTTTCATCCAAGCCTCAAATCAAAAAGATCAAGGAGTACCACTCCAAAAAGAGGGAGGCAAGCATGGAAGAAGCCCCAGTAGCTTCTACCAGCAAGCCTCAAGCCAGCCAACCTCCCCAAGAAGGGAATAAGAACAAGGAAAAAAACTGGAGGAAACCATATTTCCCAAGCTACAGCATTCCAAAAATCCAAAAAGATTCCATGGACAATGTCTTCAACATGGCCAGAACTTTGATGGAATTCAAAGACAAAGACAAACAAATAATGAGAAAACCCGATTTACCAAAGAAATAGCCTTGTCTCCTGATGTTGTAAATACTTTAACAGAGCTCAAAGACAGTATTTTACCTCTTAAAGACATTAAAACTAGTTTATTATCTTTACAAGAAATAAATAATAGCTTATCATCTATGACAAAAATTGTTGTACAAAATAAAAAAGAAATTGATAACATCAAATTTATGGTTGAAAACAACAAACCAAAAGTTTTGATTGATAATAGTCAAAAATTGATACATGGACAACAAGAACTATATAAATACATAAAAGATATCAAAGATAAAACTTTGACAATCAATTATGACGTGAGTATTGAGAAATTTACAGAAAACTTAAACAAATTATATATTTCTGTAGAAAAATTTGAAGAAAAGACTTCATCACACCAGAAATTACTATTAGACCATGTGGAAAAAAGTGATGAAGCAAGAATTCATCTGAAAGATGACATTCAAAGTGAAATAAGTCTTATAGCTTAAAAAATGGATAAAATTAATGACGCTAACTCAAATATGCCAAAGTTATCAACTCCATTTTCTCACATCAGAAGCCCTGTTATACCAAAAGAGGAATTGACAAATAGATTCATAGCAGACTTAAGTCATCAAGACAATAACCAAGTCTTGATGAAGGAAGCACCTCAATTAAAGGAATGGTAAAAATTCACAGGAGAAGGTTAATATGACCATATGTCATTTATTAAAACAATTAACATGTTAAAAGAAGATTATCCAATACCATATGAATTGATCACTGCAAGATTACACTCACTGTTTGAGATATCTGCAAAAAGATGGTATTATGGCATAAGACAAACAAATGGCAAAAATACCTGGTCTTGGTGGAAAAAAGAAATATTCACCAAGTGGGCTAATGCTGCCTGGACGTAAAAATAGAAAATGCATTTTAAAACTCCTTCTTTGACCCAGAAAAAGATAAATCTTTGACTTGGTTCTTAAAACAAGTTGAAAGATTAAATGCACTGTACCCAGAAATGTCACAAAAAATGGTACACATGAAAATACTTAAGAAATGTGGAGGAGAATTGGAACATGCCCTGAAAAGCAGGTGTATAGAACCATGCTCCACAAAAGAGTATATCAATGCACAAGAAGACATAGTGAGAAGAACAAAAATTGGCAGAAATTGGAAAAAATTGGACATCAAAAGTCCAAATAAGCCATTTATCAAAAAAGATAAATCAAAAGAAGCTTTCAAACCCAATACATCCAACCATAATGAGCACAGAAAATGCCATAAATGTGGAGGTATTGGACACTTAGCCAATAATTGCCTTAAAAAAGGAAAAATCAATGAAATTGTGGAAACAGAAGACAACAATGATAAAGAAGAAGAATCTGATTCTGAAAAAGACACTGAAGAATCAGAAACTTCTGAAAGTGATGAAATTAATATAATTAATGCACAAATTAAGAATATTGATATAATTTATGAAGTACTAGATGTTAACTCAAACTTACCACAAGTTGGAACATCTGACACAAACCTGACAAATGTACAAGATGCCAAACTGTATAGAACCAAACCTGCGAAAGGAATGGGATATACAGCTTGAAAATCAAGTATAAGTATTGTCATGGTTGATACCCAAGAGGTAAAAGTAAACTTGGATACAGGAGCATATTGCACCTGTGTTGGTAAGCGTTATTTAAAAACAATTGTTCCAGATTGGGAAGAAAAACTTATAAAAATACAAGGTGTCAAATTTAGTAGTGCAAGTGAAAGCATGAAACCCCTTGGAATAATTGACTCACACTCATTTTTTCTCATCCTTCACAATGTTTCAGAATTAAAGTAGAGTTTGTGGTTATGGCCAACTGTACTAGTAATCACTTCATAGTTGGAAATGACTACTTGTCAATTTATGGTATAGACATCTCTAACCAAAAAGACAGATATTTTACTAGAGGAGACAACAAAAGACAAAAGTTTGGCTTCTTACATAACAAAAAGCAAATTACAGCTATTGAGAACAAAGAAAAAAGTTCAGAAAAGAAACATTTTATATCTGAACAACTCAAAGAGGCAGAATGCAATCAAGATTTAACAGAAAAAATGAAAGAAAAATTGATTGACCTCTTATTTAAGTATAAAAATGCCTTTCCAACTGACAAAGAGCCACTAGGTGCCATAATTGGGGATGAGGTAGATATAATTCTTAATGTGGAAAGGCCTTACCAGCTTACCCAGCTAGTCCAAGGGCTAGAGAAGCCTTGGAGGTACACATTCAAGAGTTAATGGACCTTGGAGTATTAATGAAATTAGGACATAATGAACAAGTAGAAGTCACTACACCTGTCATTATAGCTTGGCATAATGGAAAATCAAGAATGGTCGGGGACTTCAAAGCCCTGACCACCTATACAATCCCTGACAGATATCCAATACCCAGAATCCATGAGACCTTGACACCATTGTCACAAGCTAAGTTGATCACAGCCATGGATGCTCTGAAGGGTTTTCATCAAAATGTTTTAACAGACAATGCCAAGAGACTACTAAGAATAATAGTCCACTGTGGAATTTTTGAATACCTAAGAATGCCAGTTGGTATAAAGAATGTACCTTCCCATTATGAAAGAATGATGAATACCATATTTCCTGAATAATTATCAGAAGGATGGTTGATTATCTATATTGATGATATCATAGTTTTCTCAGAAACTCGGGAAAATCACCTCACAAGACTAGAAAGGGTACTACAAAAAATAGTGCAAGTGAATATGCAAATTTCCTTCAAAAAGTGTCATTTTGCATATAGTGAACTAAAAGCACTAGGACATGTTGTATCTGGACTTAGTCTAGGCATATACAAGAGTAAAGTAGCAGCAGTACCACTTAAGGGAATGCCTCAAACCAAAAAAGAAACACAATCATTTCTAGGATTTGCTGGTTACTATAGACAGAATATATAGGACTTTGCAAAAATTGCCAAATCCTTGTATAAACTATGTGACCAGCAAACAGTCTATGAAATGACTGAAGAAAGAGTCAAAGCATATGAATAATTGAAAAATTCCTTAAAAAATGCCCCATTTTTTCTAATTCCAGATTGGAAACTACCCTTTAAGCTTTACATTGATGCTTGTTCAGAGGGACTAGGTGCTGCACTACACCAGACACAAATAATCAATGATAAACCAGTGGAAGTAGCAATTTGTTTTATTTCAAGACAGATAAAGCCAACAGAGGCAAGATATGGAGCAAGCCCAATGGAATGCCTCTTCTTAGTGTGGGCTTTAGAAAAATTACACTATTACTTGGATGGAACAGTATTTTATGTGATTACAGACTGAAATGCCGTAAAATCTCTATTAAATATGAAAACTCCAACTAAACATGTGCTGAGATGGAAAATTGCTATCCAAGAATATAGAGGAAATATGACCATTGTTCATAAATCTTGTAATATTCATAAAAATGCAGATGGACTTAGCAGATGGACTCTAGCAAATACTCCTGAAAATCCAGCATGGGTACCACAGGAGGAGCACCATATAGAAGGGATATGTGTCACAGACATTGGCACAGAATTCTTTAACCAACTTAAAGAAAGCTATAAGATAGGTGATAATTACCATATCTTAAGCCAGCTTTTAATGGAAGTCTGTAAATGTGAACCTTTGAGATATGACCACATACCCAAAAAGGTCACAAGAAATATTTAATATAATTATACCTTAAAAATAAGTACTTTTAAAAATACAAAAATACCATAAATAGGCATAAAACTTGGTTTAAATTAAGAACCAATGAATCAACATGTGAAGGAAATTATACCTTCGAATTCCCCATGGTAAAATACACATATACCATTTTTATGGCATATCTGTAAAGTCAATATTCAATAAGTTATAAGTAATAATACCTTATAAAATACACAAATCCTTCTTTATTTCAAACGCCAATGAGACAACATGTAGAATAAATAGTACCAGTGAATTCTCCATAAAGTTACACATATAAAACAATTAAGAAGCTAAGCTTCAAAATAAATACTTAAGGAATTAACCTGAATATATGCACTTTTTTGGTCAATGCATATATTCAAGGATTTTAGCTAATATCTCTTGAATTATGCATGATAGAGTGATGAACCAAAAATAAAGTCATCACTTAATTACTGTAGGAATACAGAAATGAAGTTTATTTCACAAGTTATAAGCAAGGTTAAAACCTCTAAGGAATTATTGATTAAAATCAACAGAGCTGTTGACCACTTTGTTGTGAAAGTGGTCCAAACTTAAAAAAAAGTGGACAGTTGGATTTTAATAGTTCATTTGTGAAGAATTATGTATTTCTTATTATAATATTCAAGGTATAACCCCTTGAAATCACAGTTTGAAGTTTAAAATACTAAATTTCAACAGAAAAGATGAGTTACAAGAAAAATCATCAAAAATAGAGTTTTAATGATGTAATGAAATTCTCTTGGAAGCATAATATGGTTATGCCAAGCTATTAGAATTCACTCTCTGAATGGCCGTAGCGTGTAAATATTAAAAGCTATTAAGGATCAAAGTTTGAGCTTAATTTGATCATTTATGATCACTCACTGTAACCTTAAATTAAGTTTTACAGCCATATGAGTGATACAATTGGTAAATACTATTAGTTTATGATTAAAAATATTAAAATACACGAATTTTGGGGTTCTGCCAAGCCTTTGACATCATCAAACTTAGAGTTATAGTGATAACTCTAAATAATGGCGTAACAATGATGTAATATGGTTTGATCATGATGTAATCATCACCAAACCTTAAAATATTGATCAATACCGATGGATATGATCAGTACACGTCTACTAGAAGCCTGTTGGACTCTAGGGGGGGGGTATTTACTATAAATAGAGCTCTTTTTACTCTGTTTCCCCCTCAGACGCATCAAAAACATTAAATCAATACAATAAAAAGGTAATTTTTTTATTCTTTATATATAAAACTTTTATATTATCAAAGACCAAAGATCATCTTATTATAATAATCAATTTTGACATGATTAAATCATTTATTTGATTGTTTTTGTTGAAAATCTCTCTAAAATGTCATTTCCACGTAAAAATCAAGAATATTTGTAATTTCTCTATTTTTTATTGTAAATACAATTTGGATAAGCTTTATTTATATTATTTGGCGTAAAATATCTCAAAAGTATTATATTAAGTATTAAAAGTAGGTTATTTTCTCTTATTATAATAATTTCCTCTCTATTATTCTTTTAATAATTCTTTAATTAATATAAACAGTATTTATATCAATTTATACCTTTAATATTGGTAATATTATTGTTAGAAATTGTTTTTTATTAATGAAAAACAATTTATTATGCCTTTATTATTTGTTTGTAACAATAATAAAGTGCCTTTGAATATATTAATTTTTTTATATTAATATATTTATTTCATTATATTATATTTTATAATATAAATTATATTATCATATTTTATTAAAAATATAATTATTTTTACGCCATAATTATAATTGTTTTTATCTTGTTTATTTCATTTATAAGGACATTCATAGTACAATAAGTAAAATATTAGTAATTTTTACTTATTGTTTCATAGTCAAACCTTACAATTGGGGGCCTGGCCGTGATATTTACTCTAAAAGACCATTAAAAAGATTCTAATTGGGCTTATCATATAATAAATTATATTCATAATCATAAAATTATATAATAATTTTATATTTATTGATTTTAAAAGCTATTGAGGCATTTGGAAAGCAATTGTACTGTCTTACACGTGGTTTTTCCCATCCTTAGACTTGCAAAAACTTTCTTTGAGTGACTCTAGTAATTAAAAAAGATATTTTATAAATTAAAAATAATTTTATATTATAAATTAATTTCATAAAAGAATCATATTCCTTTTTATCTTATGCTTTAAAAATAAAAACATAAAAAATAATAAAAATATTAAAAACCAATAAAAAAGTTATTTTATTCATTTTAATTTCATTTATTTAATTATTTTCATTTTTTTTAATAAAAAAAAGATATAAAAGCAATTCTTACATGGAAAATTGCCATATCTTACCGATGAATAAAAACTTTTATATAAAAGACTTATATTTATTTGTCTTTTTTAATTTTTGAAGACAACCCAACAGAGGACAACCAAGCCACTGTTGAAAGATTGGGGGAAGAAACTTGTCAAAGTTCTCCAACACCAATAATCACTAAGAAAAAGAAAGCCAAGAAATTGGACTTTCCAGGACCCACTATTCAGGACTCTGAAGGTTAGTACCTCATTTATAAATTGCCATAAGAGTATTTCTGTTCTAAAATCCTCTTATTTCTTATTTTTCTTATGACTACCAGAAGAGGCTCCCAATACTCCATCCAATCAGATGGAGCTGGACTCAGAGGTAGAATTGATTACTTAAAAGGGAAAAGGAAGGGCAATATCCCCAGTGGAACAGAATCCACACAAGGAAGTGCCTTATCCCAAAGGCAAGTCACAGAAATGCCCATGATATCTGAACCTGAATTGGAACTAAGTATGAGTAACTCAAATAGGTACAAATCACATTCAGAGGGATCAAATAGACATTTACATAAGCCAATACAAACAGTACTACACAGTGTACAAGGACAAGGATTGGGAAATGTTGCCCCAAATACACCAAGGAGTGATGAACTCCTGGCACATCCTAAAGAAGTTCCTCAAATAGGAGGAAATAGTGAGATACTCCAATTGATGGAATCCACTATCATTCAAACCTCAAATCAAAAAGATCAAGGAGTATCATGCCAAAAAGAAGGAGGCAACCAAGGAAGAAGCCCCAGTAGCTTCTACCAGCAAGCCCCAATTCAACCCACTTCCCCAAGAAGGGAAGAAAAGAAAGAAAAAGAATTGGAGAAAACCATATTCCCCAAGCTACAGGATTCCCAAAATCCAAAAAGATGCCATGGAAAATGTCTTAAACATGGCCAGAACTTTGATGGAATTCAAAGACAAAGAGAAACAAAGAATGAGAAAGCCCCATTTCCCAAAGAAATAACCTTGTCTCCTGATGTTGTAAATACTTTAACAGAGCTTAAAAATAGTATTTTACCTCTTAAAGACATTAAAAATAGTTTATTATATTTACAAGAAATAAATAATAGCTTATCATCTTTAACGAAAATTGTTACACAAAATAAGAAAGAAATTGATAACAAAAATTTATGATTGAAAATAATAAACCAAAAATATTAATTGACAATACTCAGAAATTAATACAAGGACAACAAGAGTTGTACAAATACATAAGTGATATCAAAGAAAAAACTTTGACAATCAATGATGATGTGAGTATTGATAATCTTACAGAAAAATTAAACAAATTAAGTATTTCTGTAGAAAAATTTGAAGAAAAGACTTCATCACACCAAAAATTACTTTTGGACCATGTAGAAAAGAGTGATGAAGCAAGAATGCATCTGAAAGATGACATTCAAAGTGAAATGAGGCTTATTACTGAAAAAATGGATAAAATTAATGACACTAATTTAAATATGCCAAAGTTATCAACACCATTTTCTCACATAAGAAGCCCTGTTAAACCAAGAGAGGAATTAACAAATCCATTCATAACAGACTTGAGTCACCAAGACAACAACCAAGTCTTAATGAAGGAAGCCCCTCAATTAAAAGAATGGTCAACATTCACAGGAGAAGGTGAATATGACCACATGTCATTTATCAAGACAATTGACATGCTACAAGAAGATTATGCCATACCAGATGAATTAATCACTGCAAGATTACATTCATTGTTTGAGAAATCTGCAAAAAGATGGTATTATGGCATAAGGCAAGCAAATGGCAAAAATACCTGGTCTTGGGGGAAACAGGAAATAATCACCAAGTGGGCTAATGATGCCTGGAGGTACAAAATAGAAAATGCATTGTAAAGTTCTTTCTTTGACCCAGACAAAGACAAACCTTTAACTTGGTTCTTGAAACAAGTTGAAAGACTTAATGCATTGTACCCAGAAATGTCACAAAAAATGGTGCATATGAAAATACTCAAGAAATGTGGAGGAGAGCTAGAAGATTCCTTAAGAAGCAGGTGTATAGAGCCATGCTCCACAGAAGAGTACATTAATGCACTAGAAGACATAGTGACAAGAACAAAAATTGGCAGGACTTGGAAGAGATTGGACATTAAAAGCCCAAATAAACCATTTATCAAAAAAGATAAATCAAAAGAATCCTTCAAGCCCAATACATCCAACAATAATGAGCAAAGAAAATGCCATAAATGTGGAGGTATTGGACACTTAGCCAATAATTGCCTTCAAAAGGCAAAGATTAATGAAATTGTAGAAACAGAAAACCACAATGACAAAGAAGAGGAATCTGACTCTGAAAAAGAGACAGAAGAATCAGAAAGTTCAGAAAGTGATGAAATCAATATAATTAATGCACAAATTAATACTATTGATATAATTTATGAAGTACTGGATGTTAACTCAAACTTACCACAGGTTGGGAAATGTGAGCCTTTGAGATATGACCACATAGCCAATTAGGTCACAAAAAAGACTAAGAATAATTATACCTTTAATATAATTATATTAAAATTACTTAGAATAATTATACATTAAAAATAATTACTTAAATATACAAAAAATACCATAAATTGGTACAAAAATTGGTTTAACTTAAAAACCAATGAATCAACATGTAAAATAAACTATACCATTGGATTCCTCATGGAAAAATACACATATACCATTTTTATGGCATATCTGTAAAGTCAATATTTAATGAATTATAAGGTATAATACCTTATAAAAACCAGAAAACCTTATTTATCTCAAGAACTAATGAAACAACCTGTGAAATAAATTGTACCAGTGGATTCCCCGCAAAACTCCACACATAAAACAATGAATAAGCTAATTTCCAAAGTCAATACTTAAGGAATTAACCTGAATATATGCACTTTTTTGGTCAACGCATATATTCAAGGATCATAGCTAATATCTCCTAAACTATACATGATAGAATGATGAACCAAAAATAAAGTTACCACGACATTACTGCAAGAACACAGATATGAACTTTATTTTACAAATTATAAACAAGGTTAAAACCTATGATGAAATATTGATAAAAATCAACAGAGCTGTTGACCACTTTGTTGTGAAAGTAGTCCAAACTTAAAAAAAAGTATACAGTTGGATTCTACTAGTTCATTCGTGAAGAATGATGTAATTTTTATTATTAAATTCAGGGTATAACCCCCTGAAATCAAGGTTTGAAGTTTAAAATATTGAATTTCGACAGAAAAGATGAGTTACAAGGAAAATCATCAAAATTAGAGTTTTGATGATGTAATGAAAAGCTCTTGGCAGCATAATGAGGTTATGCCAGGCTATCAGAATTCACTCTCCGAATTTTTGTAGCGTGTAAACCTTAAAAGTTATTGAAGATCAAAGTTTGAGCTTAAATTGAGCAGTTATGATCACCTACTGTAACCTTAAATTAAGTTTAACAGTCATAAGAGTGATAAAATTGGTGAATACTATTAGTTTATGATTAAAACTAATAAAATCCACCAAATTTGGGGTTCTGCCAAGCCTCTGATGTCATCCAACCTAGAGTTATAGTGATAACTCTGAATAATGGTGTAATAATGATGTAATATGGTTTGATCATGATGTAATCACCCTCAAACCTTAAAATATTGATCAATTCCAGTGGATATGATCAGTACACGTCTACTAGAAGCCTGTTGGACTCTAGGAGGGAGGTATTTACTATAAATAGAGCTCTTTTTACTCTATTTTCCCCTCAGACGCAGCAAAAACATTAAATCAATTAAATCAAAGGTAATTTCTTTATTCTTTATATATAAAACTATTATATTATTAAAGACCAAAGACCACTTTGCTATACTCATCTATTTTGACGTGATTAAATCATTTATTTAATTGTTTTTGTTAAAAATCTCTCTAAAAAACTCATTTCCACGTAAAAAGCCAGAATAATTTGTAATTTTTCTTTATTTTTATTGTAAATACAATTTGAAAAAGTTGTATTTATATTTTTTGGCGTAAAATATTTCAAAATTATTATATTAAGTGTTAAAAGTAGGTTATTTTCTCTTATTATAATAATTTCTCTATTATTACTCTCTTAATAATTCTTTAATTAATATAAATAGTATTCATATTAATTCATAACTTTAATATTAGTAATATTATTGTTATTAATTGTTTTTTATTAATAAAAAGCAATTTTTTACGCCTTTATTATTTGTTGGTAACAATAATAAAGAGCTTTTTAAATATATTAATTATTTTATATTAATATATTTATTTATTGTATTATATTTTCATAATATAAATTATATTATTATATTTATTTAATAATATAATTATCTTATGCCATAATAATAATTATTCATTATTATTATATTTTTAATCTTATTTATTCAATTCATAAGGACATTCAGAGTACAATAAGTAATAAATTAGTAATTTTTACTTATTGTTTCATAGTCAAACCTTACAGGAAATCTGACACAAATCTGACAAATATACAAAATGCCAAAATGTATAGGAGCAAACCTGAAAGAGGAATGGGATATACAGCTGGAAAATCAAGTATAAGTATTGTTATGGTTGATAAACAAGAAGGAAAAGTTAACTTGGATACAGGAGCATATTGCACTTGTGTTGGCAAAAGTTATTTAAAAACCATTGTCCCAAACTGGCAAGAAAAACTTATGCCAATACAAGGTGTCAAATTTAGTAGTGCAAGTGAGAGCATGAAGCCCCTTGGAATAATTGATTTAACACTAATTTTTCCTCATCCCTCACAATGTGTCAGAATAAAGTAGAGTTTGTAGTAATGGACAACTGTACTAGTAATCACTTCATACTTGGGAATGACTACTTATGAATTTATGGTATGGATATCTCTAACCAGGAGGATAGATATTTTACCATAGGAGACAACACAAGACAAAATTTTGGCTTCTTAAATAACAAAAAACAAATCACAGTTATTAAGAATGAAGAAAAAATTCCAGACAAGAAAATTTTTATATCTGAACAGCTTAAAGAGGCAGAATTCAATCAAGAATTAACAGAAAAAATGAAAGAAAAATTGATTTACCTCTTATTTAAGTACAAAAATGCCTTTGAAACTGACAAAGAGCCACTAGGTGCCATAATTGGACATGAAGTGGATATAATTCTTAATGTAGAAAAACCTTACCCACCTTTACTAAGAAGACCTGCTTACCCAGCTAGTCCAAGGGCTAGAGAAGCCCTAGAGGTACACATTAAAGAATTAATGGACCTTGGAGTATTAAGAAAGGTAGGACATAATGAGAAGGTAGAAGTCACTACACCTGTCATTATAACTTGGCATAAAGGAAAATCAAGGATGGTAGGAGACTTCAGAGCCCTGAAAAACTATTTATTCCAGACAGGTTGTCAGGGTGACTATGATATAGCTTAAGAATGATAATAGAAGCTATAACTCTGAGTGTGAAACAAAAATAATGATATTAGAGTGAGAATATGAGTGAAAGGGCTATACTAAAATAATTTAGTGATGGTGAGTACTGCTGATAGTCCTGGGTGCAGTGTTTGCCTGTTGGTTTACAATAGCAAACCCTACAATGCTTAAAATTAAAGTATACCTGTTAAATTCTAAGAGTATCACTTCCTTTTTTAGAAGTTATACCACATAAGAATATCAAGAACAGAATGCTTAATTTGCTTCCTGGTGAGGCAAAGCCTCCTTTTATCTTGTTCTGGGGTAGTGGGAGGTGGTTTACCTCTGCACACGACCACAGAGTGAAAATTTTCACTACTGTGGGCTGGTTTGTGGTTCTATACACTCAATACAGGCTAGTATTGGGTTGAAATGTGGTTTTAGAGCCACAAGGAGTCATTTTTACCCTATACAGAGTGAAAATTTTCACCAATGGAGTTTACAGGTGTGTTCTGGTGCTTCTGACGCGTCAGAAACTGTACAGAACCTGTATGGACCTCTGTATTTGACTTAAATATGAGGTATTGAAGTATAAATAAGCTTCAGCGTCTGTTTGACACCTCATAATCAGAGTACAACTGTATCCTGTCGTAATACAGCTGTATTGGCCATATTGTGGGATTATGACCTTCAAATGGCCATACCTCTGTCGGATTTTGAGATATCATGCTCACAGTTGGTTCATTGGATAGCCCTGTATGGGCTCTACACAATGATACCCAATTTGGTATGGTTATAATTGAATGTGACAAAGTTATCCCATGTACAAGGTTTTTGTACATAGGCGTGGTTTGGGAAAAAAGCTGTATTGGGCTTGTTTGCCTCATAACTTCTGTTATAGTTAAGATATGAAGAAATGGATGGCACCATCAGATAGCCCTGATTGTGCTCTTTCCAAAAAGACCCCACTTTAGGTATCTCACACAAAAGCTTTAGAAGTTAGATGAGAGGTGAATGTTTTGTTCACCCTTATTTGGCCTGAATTTGACCATAACTCAAGTAATATTGGTGCTAGCTCAATTTGGCTAGTACAATTGGATAGCCCTGACTTAGAGCTTCAATTTGAATACCCATTTGATGGGGTTAAGCCTCTTTTTCTAGATTTTAGATGAGAAGTGAAAATTAAGGTTTATGCTCAGCAACAACTTTGAGCAGGAATAACTTTGTTATTCTTTGTCCTATAGTGATGGGACTTATGTTTTCAGAAAGGGATGAGTTTCCTTTTTTTTTTTGATACCTTTTGAGCTGATTTGGCTCAGTTCCATGTTTTGGTGGTATCTTGGCTATACCATTGGTTTATGGTATTTTGGCTGTCATGCTTGTGCTCTGGTTTTGAGTCACAGGCTGACACAGGTATCCAATACCCAGGATCCATGAGACATTGACCCAATTGTCACAAGCTAAGTTCATCACAGCCATGGATGCCTTAAAGGGTTTTCATCAAAATGTCTTAAAAGACAATGCCAAAAAACTACTGAGGATAATAGTCCACTGTGGAATTTTTGAATACTTAAGAATGCCATTTGGCATAAAAAATGCACCTTCCCATTATAAAAGAATGATGAATACCATATTTCCTGAAGAATTATCAGAAGGATGATTAATTATCTATATTTATGATATCATAGTTTGCTCAGAAACTTGGGAAAATCACCTTACAAGACTAGAAAGGGTACTACAAAAAATAGTCCAAGTGAATACAAAAATTTCCTTGGAAAGGTGTCATTTTGCATACAGTGAATTAAAAGCACTAGGACATGTGGTATCTGGACTTAGTCTAGGCATAGAAAAGAATAAAGTAGCAGCAGTACTACTTAAGCCAATGCCTCAAACCAAAAAAGAAATGCAATCATTTCTAGGATTTGCTGGTTACTATAGACAGAATATAAAGGACTTTGAAAAAATTGCTAAATCCTTGTATAAACTATGTGACCAACAAATAGTCTATGAAATGACAGAAGAAAGAGTCAAGGCATATGAAGAATTGAAAAATTCCTTAACAAATGCCCCAATTCTTCTAATGCCAGATTGGAAACTACCCTTCAAACTTTACATTGATGCTTATGGAGAAGGAAAGGGTGCTGCACTACACCAGAGACAAATAATCATTGATAAACCAGTGGAAGGACCAATCTGTTTTATTTCAAGACAGATAAAGCCAACAGAAGCAAGATATTGAGCAAGCCAAATGGAATGCCTCTGCTTAGTGTGGGCTTTAGAAAAATTACATTACTACTGGGATGGAACAGTATTTGATGTGATTACAGACTGTAATGCTGTAAAATCTCTATTAAATATGAAAACTCCAAATAGACATCTGCTGAGATGGCAAATTGCTATTCAAGAATATAGAGGAAATATGACTATTGTTCATAAATCTGGAAATATTCATAAAAATGCAGATGGTCTTAGCAGATGGGCTCTAGCAAATACCCCTGACAATCCAGCATGGGTACCACAAGAAGAACATCTTATAGAAGGAATATGTGTTACAGACATTGGCACAGAATTCTTTAACCAAGTTAAAGAAAGCTATAAGATAGAAACAAATTGCCATATCTTAAGCCAACTTCTAATGAAAGACTGCAAAGACCCATCACTTTCATCAAAACCAGATGAAACATGGAAAAAGGCGTATGATGAAGGAAGATTCCACCTTCTTGATGGAATCCTTTACCATAGAAAGAAACACACATGTTTTATGGCCTTAACAGATAGAACCCTGATAGACACTATTTTACATGAGTGTCATGATAGTGTTGCAGCTGGACACCTTTCAGAAGATAGGACACTAGAGAGGGTAAAAACCTGCTCTTGGTGGCCAAATTGGAAGAAAGGTGTTGCAGAATACTGCCAAACCTGTGACAGATGTCAAAAAGCCAACAGAGCCACAGGAAAGAAATTTGGAATGATGATCCAAATCCAAGAACCAAAATCCCCTTGGGAAATAGTTCATATGGATTGGGTAACAGCATTACCCCCAGGAGGAGACAGACGCTATAGTGCATGCCTAGTATTGGTTGACAGGTATAGCAAAACTCCCATGTTCCTACCATGTCATAGAGATGACACAGCTATGGATACAGCCATAATGATATGGAATAAAGTTATTAGCCATACAGGATTATTCCAAAATATTATAAGTGACAGAGACCCAAAGTTCACTTCAGCATTATGGATAAATCTCCATAACTTGTTTGGAACAAAGTTATCATTCTCAACAGCTTACCATCCCCAAACTGATGGTTTAGCAGAAAGAATGATACAGACCCTAGAGGACATGATCAGAAGATTCTGTGCTTATGGGCTAGAATTCAAAGACTCTGATGGTTTTACCCATGATTGGTGTACACTAATACCAGCTCTTGAACTGGCATATAAGACATCAATCCATTCTTCTACTGGCAAAACATCAGCAATGCTAGAAAAATGTTGGAATCCAAGACTTCCTTATGACACCCTCAAAAAGGACTTAGTGGATATACACCCAACAGCAAGCAGTTTTAAGATAATGCTTTATAAGCCAAGACACCATGCAAACAGATGTATGCAAGATTCTTTCAAATATGCAAAAGAAAGATGGGATAAAAGTCATAAGCCAGCTGATTTCAAAATAGGAGACTTGGTCCTAGTATCAACCCTTAATTTCAATAACATAAAAGGCCCAAAGAAACTAAAAGATTCCTTTGCAGGACCATTTATGATAAAAGCACTTCATGGACCCAATGGTGTGCAATTGGAACTCACAGGTGAACTAATGAACAAACACCCAAATTTCCCTGTAAGTCTAATAAAACCTTACAGCTCAAGTGACAAGGAGTTATTTCCACTAAGAAATAAACCCCCACTTGAAATTCCCCCCTTGGAAGAAGGAGAGGAAAAGAAAATAGTAAAAGTCCTTAAAGAAAGAAGGACAAGAAACAAAAAAGAAAGAGAATACCTTGTAAGGTATAGAAATTCAACTCAAGAAGATGAATGGCTACTTGAGAAAGATATAACAAATGCTGATTAACTACTAAGAAGATTCAGACATGAAAGAAAGCCTGAAAAATAAAAAAGTTAAGCATTATTGAGCTTAAAGACTAACAAAGTCTATTGAAGAGGTAGGACAGTGGATGATACCCTAATTTCACATATCAGATTGTGGTACAATTTTTTTTTGATGGTAGGGAATGTGAACCTTTGAGATATGAACACATACCCAAAAAGGTCACAAGAAATATTTAATATAATTATACATTAAACATAAGTACTTTTAAAAATACAAAAATAGCATAAATTGGCATAAAACTTGGTTTAACTTAAAAAACAATGAATAAAAATTTGAAATAAATTATACCATTGGATTCCCCATGGTAAAATACACATATACCATTCTTATGGCATATCTGTAAAGTAAATATTTAATAAGTTATAAGTAATAATACCTTATAAAATACACAAACCCTTATTTATTTCAAAGCCCAATGAGACAACATGTAGAATAAATAGTACCAGTGGATTTTCAATAAAAGTCCACATATAAAACAATTAAGAAGCTAAGCTTCAAAATCAATACTTAAGGAATTAACCTGAATATATGCACTTTTTTGGTCAATGCATATATTCAAGGATTTTAGCTAATATCTCTTGAATTATGCATGATAGAGTGATGAACCAAAAATAAAGTCATCACGTAATTACTGTAGAAATACAGAAATGAAGTTTATTTCACAAGTTATAAGCAAGGTTAAAACCTGTAAGGAATTATTGATTAAAATCAACAGAGCTGTTGACCACTTTGTTGTGAAAGTGATCCAAACTTAAAAAAAGTGGACAGTTAGATTCTACTAGCTCATTCGTGAAGAATAATGTATTTTTTATTATAATATTCAAGGTATAACCCCTTGAAATCACAGTTTGAAGTTGAAAATATTAAATTTCAACAGAAAAGATGAGTTACAAGAAAAATCATTAAAAATAGAGTTTTAATGATGTAATGAAATTCTCTTGGAAGCATAATACGGCTATGGCAAGCTATTAGAATTAGCTCTCTGAATGGCCGTAGCGTGTAAATCTTAAAAGTTATTAAGGATCAAAGTTTGAGCTTAATTTGATCATTTATGATCACTCACTGTAACCTTAAATTACGTTTAACAGCCATATGAGTGATACAATTGGTGAATACTATTAGTTTACGATTAAAACTAATAAAACACACGAATTTTGGGGTTCTTCCAAGCCTTTGACGTCAGCAAACTCAGAGTTATAGTGATAACTCTAAATAATGGCGTAATAATGATGTAATATGGTTTGATCATGATTTAATCATCACCAAACCTTAAAATATTGATCAATACCAGTGGATATGATCAGTACACGTCTACTAGAAGCCTGTTGGACTCTAGGAGGGAGGTATTTACTATAAATAGAGCTCTTTTTACTCTGTTTTCCCCTCAGACGCATCAAAAACATTAAATCAATACAATAAAAAGGTAATTTCTTTGCTCTTTATGTATAAAACTTTTATATTATCAAAGACCAAAGATCATCTTATTATAATCATCAATTTTGACGTCATTAAATCATTTATTTAATTGTTTTTGTTAAAAATCTCTCCAAAATGTCATTTCCACGTAAAAATCAAGAATATTTGTAATTTCTCTATTTTTTATTGTAAATACAATTTGGATAAGTTGTATTTATATTATTTGGCGTAAAATATCTCAAAATTATTATATTAAGTATTACAAGTAGGTTATTTTCTCTTGTTATAATAATTTTCTCTCTATTATTCTTTTAATAATTCTTTAATTAATATAAATAGTATTTATATTAATTTATAACTTTAATATTGGTAATTGTGAGCCTTGAGGTATATTTCACATACCGAAATAGGCCACAATTATCTTAAAAACAAATTTTGAATTATGCACAACTCATAAGTCATGCATATATCCAAAATTCATCATTTTCAATTTCAGAAAAGATGAATAACTTTTTATTGAGTAAGTAAATCCATGGATTTAAGACCAGATTTGGATTCTACACAAAAATTCACCTAGGGTAGCTCCATAGAGTGAATAAGCTCAATTTAAGTATTTGAGGTGGTAAAATGGAAAATACTTCAATACCACATCATTAATACCACATAAAAGATCCATGAAATTTTTTGTTTTTCTTGATTTTTAGCCAAAGTAATGGGAAAGTGAGAAATCCCATGTTACATATACACTAAGAATAGTGTTATGCATGTTTTGAGCACTTAATATCATGGTATTCTTACATGGACTTTTGGTACACCCATAGTGGATATCTCACTTTAAGCTTAAATTACTATTTTGACGTAAAAAATAGGCAAGGGGGACAAAAGACATCAAAGAGAGCCAGGGTACCCAACTTCTGAGGCCTCAGAGGCGTGGATAGCTCCAGAGCATGGATCCATGGCTCATCTTGGCCTAATTGGTAAACTAAAACTCTTTGGGAACTTGGTTACCAAGTTACTACTACTGTAAAACACCAGAAAATAGCAAATAACCTGCTATTTTGACGTGCCAAGGAGGTAATGAGCTACTTACACTCCTGTAACCATGTCAATTACTAATGACTTTCCATGGATAAACCCCAAAAGAGTAATTAAAACCCTTTTGGGACCCATATTCATTGATTTACCTCATAGCAACCATCAAAACACTGCTATTTGCAATTCTACGTAGAAATAAGGTGAAAACTTCAAAAATTCATTAAAAATACAATTCTTAATGAATATTTCTGAAACCTTCAGGACTAAAGGAGATCTGTATTGTCTATGGTACAACCAAAAAGAATTACAGTTTTACTAGTAAAATTAAAAGTTTTACTTACAGTCCATTTTTGGTTATTCTACGTGAAACACTGAATCTTCAAAAATTCACAGTAATTACAACCTGTGATGAAATTGGCAATAACATTGATAACTTTGAGAAATCATTGATTATTTTAGAATAAAAGAAGATTTACAAGTGTTACTCCTTTTATTCTTAACCATATTGGGGTTGGTAGTCACGTAAAAGCATCAATTAAGTAATTATGATAATCTTACGTGACAACCGATGATGCAATCAATAATCCAAAAAGGTTTATTGTTTTCTCACTCACTGGTTTTTTCAGTTTGCTCCATGGCATGCCTCTGTGAGCTGTTGTTGACTTAAAAGAGGCCTCCTCTTGCTGTTTTTTCCAAGAATCATCTTATCAATTTATTAAATCTTTATTACCAACAAGTAAGTATTAGTTCAGCTATTCTTCAGTGTTTTAATCTTTCAGAATTAATCAGAAAGACGTGAAATCATAGAATACAAACTATAAATTGTTGTAATATTGTTATAAATCCTTTTGATCCCTTAAATCCACAATTCCACGTCAAATTTCTCTGCTTTTATCTATCAATAAGTTCTTTGGAGTATTAGTGAGTCATTTGTCTTTAATTCTTAAAGTTTTTCTCTAGTAATAGTTTTCTTCAAGAATTATCTTTATAATTATTCTTGTAAAAGATAATTATATATTAAAATAATTTCATTATTTTAATAAAAGAAGTTTTTATTATTAAATTCTTCTTGTAATTGATTCTTGTAGACAATTACTGCTCACTGTTATATTCACTAGTAGTGTATAACACGTGAAAGAAATAATTTTATAATTATTTAATTGTGGTCATAATAATTTTTATTATTATATTTCATAAGAACAGACATAGTACTGTTGATTAATAGTAATATTATCATCAGTTTCATAGTCACATCTTACATTTGGGGGCCTGGCCGTGTTTTTTTGAACCTTGTACCCTTAATTAATATATTTTTAAGCTCTAGAATATATTCATTTAATATTTTTTTCTTTCATTTTAAAGTTAAAATAATTGTTATTTTTGAAATTGTTTTGGAAATCTTTTTCATTGAGGAATTTGGTTTAATTTTATACTGTTTTTACACGTGGCTTTTTCACATCCAAAAACTTATAAAATTATTCTTTGAGTTACTCTGAATTAATTTTCATTCAAAATCTTAAATTTTAATTTTTTTTCTTTAACAAGAATAATTTTTTTAATATTAAAAAATATAAAACTTATAAAAAATCTTTGAAAATATTTTAAAAAGTATAAAAAATAATTTTTCTCTTTTATAATTTCTTTTTAGTGTCTTTAATCAAATACTGTGCAGCTGGCAACAGACTCAGTAAAAGATATATCACTAGTCCAGAATCTTCAGAAGCAGAATCTGAAGACAGTATTGAGGTGCAGATTGCTAAAAGAGGCACCTTATTTAACTCAGAAAAAGCTAAATTACCACCAAAACGTGTGTATTTTATCTTATATTTTCACCTTTTATCTTTAAATTGACGTGAAAATGGTGCATACCAGAAATGGAAGCAACTATTCAGTCCAGCCAGATGGATGTGGACAAGGAAGAGGCAAGACCAAATCCAGAAGTGCCAAGTCTTCCACAAGAAAGACACATTTGGAGGATGCCAGAGTTGCCCCCCATTCCCCAAGGCCTGTACCAACAGATTTTGACGTGAATTCTGAGCCTGAACTAATTTATGATAATATTTCCAGGGCTGAACCATTTTCAAGTGGCAGCAATAGAAATATATCAGAGCCAGTACAAAAATTGGTTCAGAGCAGCCAAAGAAGAGGAGTGGGAAATCTGCCCAAGCCTTTGGCAGGGGGCCATGAACTCCTACTTACACATCAAGAGCTTTCTGGGTCAGGAGAAGACCATAGAACTCTTAGGAGGTTGGAGCCCCCTGTCTTGCAAAGACAAGGTCAAAAAGATAAATAATTGGTTGAAGAACCAGAGTCTTTTATCCATAGACCAGAAGAAAGAGTTGGAAATGACTCCAACTTTGGAGACAGAGGCACCAGTGGCATCTACCAGCTACAAACCAGCTCCAGAAGCATCCAAGGACAAGCCCAAAGGACCTCAAAAGAAACAGAGAGGTCCCAAGAACCATCAAGGCAAGGGCAAAGGCAAAGCCAATTGGCACAGACCTTACCCACAAGGGTACAGGATCCCCAGATTGGAGCCTTCAGCAGTGGACAGTGTCTTCAATATGGCCAGAACTCTTATGGAATTCACAGCCAAGGAGCAGGAAAGGATGAACAGGACTTTTCCACGCAAATAAATGATGTACATAGAAGTATTAGTGTAGAAATTGGCAAACTTGAGTCAAAGTTGAAGCAAATTACATTAGACATCTATGATTTAAAGAAAAATGACAAACAACATTCTGAATGGCGTCAATTGACAACTGTCACCCTTGAGTCAATTAGCAATGCTTGTGATAGAATTGAGAACCAATGTCAAAATAATGACACAGAGGATCCTTCCATTTTTAAAGTAAATGATAGACTTAAAACTCTTGAAGACCATGTCTTACAAATAGTTAAGAATACCAATCAATTTGCTATACATTTAGCAAAAAGTGATAGTGAGAGACAGAAATTAAAGAATGAAATAATTGCAAGTGTGGAGCAAATTCATAAGAATCATGAACCACATATGCCAAGGCATTCTACACCTTTGACTGAAGAAAAACTTTCTGTTAAAGAGAGTTTGACTCCATTCTTAGGAGAAAATGTTATTTCTGCAAAGGATATTCCAAAATTAGAAGAATGGCCAACATTCTCTGGTGAAGGAGAATACAACCATATTGAATTCATCAGGACTATTGATATGTTGCAAGAAGACTTTAATATACCTGATGAAATCATAGTAGGAAAATTACATTGTTTGTTTACCAAGACTGCAAAGAAATGGTATTACAAGATGAGAATAGATCATGGAAGACATGACTGGTCTTGGTGGAAATCTGAAGTGATTACCAAATGGGCCAATAATTCTTGGAGGTTTAAAATGGAGAATGCTTTTGAAAGTGCCATTTTTAACTCAGAAAAAGACAAACCACTTACTTGGTTCTTCAAACAAAAAGACAGATTATCTGCTTTACACCCAGATATGTCTGACACTATGATTAATATGAAAATATTAAGAAAGTGTGGAGGAGAACTGGAACATGCTATCAAAAGCAGATGTGTGGAGCCCTGTTCAACAGAGGACTACATTAATGCTATGGAAGATATCATTACCAGAACAAGAATTGGTAAGACTTGGATTAGAAACCCAATAGAGTCCAAAATAGTCTCAAAGATTCCTAGAGAGGAAAGAAGACCAGAAAGACCTGTCTTGAAGTGTCATAAATGTGGAAGTACTTCACATTTAGCCAACACTTGCCCTAAGAAGACAAAGATCAATGAAGTTCAAATCATTGAAGAAATTCAGTGTACTGAAGAGAAAGAAGAGTCTGATCAAGATTCTGCAGTCTCTGAAGATACACCAATGGAGGACTATCCCATTGAAAACATTTCAGCTTTCTTTGAGGTCACAGAAGTCCATACCCACTTGCCACAGTACAGTGAGGATTGCTGCAACCTGATCAATATCCAAGATGCCAGAATGTATAAAACTAAACCTGCTAGAGGAAAGGGTTATACTGCTGGAGCATCCTGTATCACATCAGTTCTGATGAGTGATATTGAAGCCAAAGTAAATTTGGATACAGGAGCATTTTGCACATGTGTTGGCAAAGATTATCTCCAAATTATACTTCCTGAATGGAAAGACCATCTATTACCAATAGAAGGTGTACAATTCAGTAGTGCCAGTAACAATATGTACCCCTTGGGCATATTGGACACTAATATTGTATTCCCACATCCAGCAGGAAGTGTAAGAATGAAAACTGAGATTGTAGTAATGGATAATTGCACATCTCAGCACATCATTCTTGGAAATGATTACTTGAATATTTATGGTATTGATATAAATAACCATAAAGACAGATATTTCACAATTGGAGATAACAAAAGGCAGAAATTTGCCTTCTCCAATATGCCAAAACAGATATCTGTAGTATCTTCTGTCAAAGATACTCACAAAGATGAATTTGTGTCTAAACAACTTGTTGAAGCACAAATTAATCCATCATTGTCACCAAAGATGAGAAATGAACTTATTGATGTATTATATACATACAATAATGCATTTGCATCTGATAATGAACCATTAGGTGCTATAAGAGGACATGAAATTGATATTACTCTTAATATTGATAGACCATATCCTCCAGTACTTAGAAGACCAGCTTATCCAGCCAGTCCCAGAGCTAGAGAAGCCTTGGAAAAACATATCCAAGAGTTGATGCAACTTGGTGTACTAAGGAAAGTAGGCCATAATGAGGAGGTTGAAGTGACAACACCTGTTATTATTGCTTGGCATAATGATAAGTCAAGAATGGTTGGAGATTTTAGAGCTTTGAATACCTACACAGTTCCAGATAGGTATCCAATCCCTAGAATCCAAGAAACCTTGACTCAATTGTCTAAAGCCAAGTATATAACATCAATGGATGCATTGAAAGGCTTCCATCAGAATTTTTTGACGCCTAAAGCTAGGAAATTACTTAGAATTATCACTCACTGTGGTATTTATGAGTATCTTAGAATGCCATTTGGCATTAAAAATGCTCCATCTCATTATCAAAGAATGATGAATACCATCTTCCCCACAGAATTGTCTGAAGGATGGCTTATAATTTATATTGATGATATTATTATATGTTCTGACTCATGGTCTTTGCACCTTGGAAGACTTGCAAGAGTACTTCATAAAGTTGCAGAAGTGAACATGAAAATTTCACTTAAGAAATGCAATTTTGGTTTTGAAGAACTCAAAGCATTAGGACATGTTGTTTCTGGTTTGACCTTGAGTATTGACAAAAATAAAGTGGCAGCAGTGTTACTTAAGCCAATACCCCAGAATAAAAAAGAAATGATGTCTTTCCTTGGATTTGCTAGTTACTATAGGCAACACTTGAAAGATTTTGCAATTCTAGCCAAGTCACTCTATAGAATCTGTGATCAACAGACTGTATTTGAGATGACACAGGAAAGAATTAAAGCTTATGAGAAGATAAAGAAAGCCCTTACAGAAGCACCTTTACTACTCATGCCTGACTGGAATATTCCTTTTAAGTTGTACATTGATGCATGTGGAGATGGATTAGGGGCAGCCCTACATCAAGTCCAAATTATTGATGACAAACCTACAGAAGGACCAGTTTGTTATATCTCAAGGCAAATCAAACCAACAGAAGCCAGATATGGTGCAAGCCAAATGGAGTGCTTATGTTTGGTATGGGCACTTGAGAAATTACACTATTACCTTGATGGCAGTGTTTTTGAAGTGATAACTGACTGTAATGCTGTGAAATCACTCCTTAACATGAAAACTCCCAACAGACATATGTTGAGATGGCAAATAGCCATTCAAGAATATAGAGGAAACATGACTATAGTTCATAAAGCAGGAAACATTCACAAGAATGCTGATGGACTTAGTAGATGGGCTTTAGCCAACACTCCTGATAACCCAGCTTATGTACCTTTGGAAGCTGAACCACAGATTCCAATTGAAGGAATTAACATAACTGATATTGGGACTGAATTCTTTGAAGAGGTCAGAGAGTCTTATAAACAAGACAAGAATTGCCATATCTTGACTTCTTTATTGGATAAAGACTGCAAAGACACATCTTTAGTTAATGCACTAGATGAAGTTTGGAAAAATTCCTATTCTGAGGGAAGATTTCACTTGTTTGATGGGATTATTTACCATAGAACAAAACATTCTTGTGTGATGACACTGTGTAGTAGATTGCTTATCAATACCATTCTTCATGAATGCCATGATAGTATTTACTCTGGACACCTATCAGAAGACAGAACACTTGAAAAAGTGAAGAACTGTGCATGGTGGCCATCTTGGAGAAAAGAAACCATTGAGTATTGCCATACCTGTGATAGATGCCAAAAAGCAAACAGGAGTACAGGCAAGAAATTTGGATTGATGATCCATATTCAAGAACCAAAATCCCCTTGGGAAGTTGTTCACATGGATTGGGTCACAGCACTTCCTCCAAGTGGTGACAAACGTTATAATGCTTGCTTAGTCATTGTAGACAGATATAGCAAAACTCCCATATTCTTACCATGTCATAAAGATGACACTGCTATGGATACAGCTCTTCTTTTATGGAGTAGAGTTATTTCTAATACAGGATTATTTAAGAATATCATAAGTGACAGAGATCCCAAATTCACATCTGCACTTTGGACCAATCTTCATAGATTGTTTGGGACTAAGTTATCATTCTCTACAGCATATCACCCTCAAACAGATGGGCTAGCAGAGAGGATGATTCAAACTTTAGAAGACATGATCAGGAGATTCTGTGCTTATGGATTAGAATTCAAAGACTCAGATGGCTTTACCCATGACTGGTGCACTCTGATACCTGCATTAGAATTGGCATACAAGACATCAGTCCATTCTTCCACAGGACAAACTCCTGCTATGTTAGAGAAAGGATGGAATCCAAGACTCCCAGCAGACACACTGAGGAAAGACTTGATTGACATTCATCCTACAGCTTCCAGTTTCAAGATAATGCTTGATAAAGTAAAACATCATGCAAAACAAAGTATGGATGATGCTTTTGATTATGCAAAACAGAAGTGGGACAAGAGTCATAAAGTACCAGACTTCAAAGTAGGGGACTTAGTTTTAGTTTCAACCTTGAATTTTAATAATATCAAAGGCCCAAAGAAAGTTAAAGATTCTTATGTAGGACCTTTTGTTATTGTTGCCTTACATGGAACCAATGCAGTTCAAGTGGAATTGAGTGGTGAATTGGAAAATAAACACCCCACATTTCCAGTTAGCTTGATAAAGCCTTATCAACCAGCTGATAAAGAATTGTTTCCTTTAAGGAACCCAACTCCTTTAACTGTACCACCTGTGGAACAGAATGAAGACAAAAAGATAAAGAAAGTCATTAAAGAAAGGAGACTTAGGGGTAAAAATCAAAGAGAATATCTTGTCAGATATAGAAATCCAGTAATGAAGATAAATGGATGGCAGAATCAGAAATACCTGACTCAGATAAACTCTTGAGAAGATTTAGACATGAAAGAAGGCCACAAGCCTGAATATGTCTATAAATGTGCTTTAAATTACTTGATCTGAGTAATGTGAAGAGGTTGGACAGTGGACATTAACCCCCTTTGGGGCCTTATTCTTTTATCACTAATAAAATTGTAGTACAATTTTATTTTTTGGTGGGAGGGAATGTGAGCCTTGAGATATATTTTACATACCCAAATAGGCCACAATTATCTTAAAAAGAAATTTTGAATTATGCACAACTCATAAGTCATGCATATATCCAAAATTCATCATTTTCAATTTCAGAAAAGATGAATAACTTTTTATTGAGTAAGTAAATCCATGGATTTAAGACCAGATTTGGATTCTACACAAAAATTCACCTAGGGTAGCTCCATAGAGTGAATAAGCTCAATTTAAGTATTTGAGGTGGTAAAATGGAAAATACTTCAACACCACATCATTAATACCACATAAAAGATCCGTGAAAATTTTTTGTTTTTCTTGATTTTTAGCCAAAATAATGGGAAAGTGAGAAATCCCATGTTACATATACACTAAAAATAGTGTTATGCATGTTTTGAGCACTTAATATCATGGTATTCTTACATGGACTTTTGGTACACCCATAGTGGATATCTCACTTGAAGCTTAAATTACTATTTTGACGTAAAAAATAGGCAAGGAGGACAAAAGACATCAAAGAGAGCCAGGGTACCCAACTTCTGAGGCCTCAGAGGCGTGGATAGCTCCAGAGCATGGATCCATGGCTCATCTTGGCCTAATTGGTAAACTAAAACTCTTTGGGAACTTGGTTACCAAGTTACTACTACTGTAAAACACCAGAAAATAGCAAATAACCTGCTATTTTGACGTGCCAAGGAGGTAATGAGCTACTTACACTCCTGTAACCATGTCAATTACTAATGACTTTCCATGGATAAACCCCAAAAGAGTAATTAAAACCCTTTTGGGACCCATATTCATTGATTTACCTCATAGCAACCAGCAAAACACTGCTATTTGCAATTCTACGTAGAAATAAGGTGAAAACTTCAAAAATTCATTAAAAATAAAATTCTTAATGAATATTTCTGTAAATTTCAGGACTAAAGGAGATCTGTATTGTCTATGGTACAACCAAAAAGAATTACAGTTTTACTAGTAAAATTAAAAGTTTTACTTACAGTCCATTTTTGGTTATTCTACGTGAAACACTGAATCTTCAAAAATTCACAGTAATTACAACCTGTGATGAAATTGGCAATAACATTGATAACTTTGAGAAATCAATGATTATTTTAGAATAAAAGAAGATTTACAAGTGTTACTCCTTTTATTCTTAACCATATTGGGGTTGGTAGTCACGTAAAAGCATCAATTAAGTAATTATGATAATCTTACGTGACAACTGATGATGCAATCAATAATCCAAAAAGGTTTATTGTTTTCTCACTCACTGGTTTTTTCAGTTTGCTCCATGGCACGCCTCTGTGAGCTGTTGTTGACTTAAAAGAGGCCTCCTCTTGCTGTTTTTTCCAAGAATCATCTTATCAATTTATTAAATCTTTATTACCAACAAGTAAGTATTAGTTCAACTATTCTTAAGTGTTTTAATCTTTCAGAATTAATCAGAAAGACGTGAAATCATAGAATACAAACTATAAATTGTTGTAATATTGTTATAAATCCTTTTGATCCCTTAAATCCACAATTCCACGTCAAATTTCTCTGCTTTTATCTATCAATAAGTTCTTTGGAGTATTAGTGAGTCATTTGTCTTTAATTCTTAAAGTTTTTCTCTAGTAATAGTTTTCTTCAAGAATTATCTTTATAATTATTCTTGTAAAAGATAATTATATATTAAAATAATTTTATTATTTTAATAAAAGAAGTTTTTATTATTAAATTCTTCTTGTAATTGATTCTTGTAGACAATTACTGCTCACTGTTATAATCACTAGTAGTGTATAACACGTGAAAGAAATAATTTTATAATTATTTAATTGTGGTTATAATAATTTTTATTATTATATTTCATAAGAACAGACATAGTACTGTTGATTAATAGTAATATTATCATCAGTTTCATAGTCACATCTTACAGTAATATTATTGTTATTAATTGTTTTTTATTAATAAAAACCAATTTTTTACGCCTTTATCATTTCTTTGTAACAATAATAAAGTGCCTTTGAATATATTAATTATTTTATATTAATATATTTCCTTTATTATATTATATTTTATAATATAAATTATATGATCATATTTTATTAATAATATAATTATTTTTACGCCATAATTATAATAATTCTTTAATATTATAATTATTTTTATATTATTTATTTCATTTATAAGGAAACTCATAGTACAATAAGTAAAATATTAGTAATTTTTACTTATTGTTTCATAGTCAAACCTTACAGTAAAGACCCATCACTTTGATCCAAATTAGATGAAATATGCAAAAAGGCATATGATGAAGGAAGATTCCACCTCCTTGATGGAATCCTCTATCATAGAACAAAACACACATGTGCTATGGCCTTAACAGATAGAACTCCAATAAAAACTATTTTACATGAGTGTCATGATAGTGTTGCAGCTGGACATCTCTCAGAAGATAGAACACTGGAGAGGGTGAAAACCTGCCCTTGGTGGCCAAATTGGAAGAAAGGTGTTGCAGAATACTGCCAAACATGTGACCGTTGTCAAAAAGCCAACAGAGCCACAGGAAAGAAATTTGGAATGATGATCCAAATTGAAGAACCACAATCCCCTTGGGAAATAGTTCATATGGATTGGGTAACAGCACTACCTCCAGGAGGAGACAGAAGTTATAATGCATGCCTAGTGTTAGTTGACAGGTATAGCAAAAATCCTATGTTCCTACCATGTCACAAAGATGAAACAGCTATGGACACAGCCATAATGATATGGAATAAAGTCATTAGCCACACAGGCTTATTCCAAAATATCATAAGTGACAGAGACCCAAAGTTCACTTCAGCTTTATGGACAAACCTCCATAAATTGTTTGGGACAAAATTGTCATTCTCAACAGCTTACCATCCTCAAACTGATGGCTTAGCAGAAAGGATGATTCAAACCTTGGATGACATGATCATGAGATTCTGTGCTTATGGACTGAAATTTAAAGATTCCAATGGTCTTACCCATGATTGGTGCACATTAATATCAGCTCTTGAACTGGAATATGAAACATAAATCCATTCTTCTACTGGAAAAACACAAGCAATGCTAGAAAAAGGTTGGAATCCAAGACTTCCTTATGATACCCTCAAAAAGGACCTATTGGATATACATCCAACAGCAAGCAGTTTTAAAATAATTCTTGACAAAGCAAGACACCATGCAAACAGATGTATGAATGATTCTTTTGAATATGCAAAACAAAGATGGGATAAAAGTCATAAACCACCTGACTACAAAATAGGAGACTTGGTCCTAGTGTCAACTCTTAATTTCAATAACATAAGAGGAAAAAAGAAATTGAAATATTCCTTTGCAGGACCATTCATGATAAAAGCACTACCTGTACCTAATGCTGTGCAATTGGAGCTCACAGGTGAAGTAATGAGTAAGCACCCAACTTTCCCTGTCAGTCTGATAAAACCTTACAGCTCAAGTGAGAAGGAGTTATTTCCACTACGAAATAAACCCCCACTTGAAATTCCCCCTTTGGAAGAAGGAGAGGAGAAGAAAATTGTGAAGGTCCTACAAGAAAGAAGGACAAGAAATAAAAAAGAAAGAGAATACCTTGTAAGGTATAGAAATCCAGCTCAAGAAGATGAATGGCTACTTCAGAAAGATATAACAAATGCCAATAAGCTACTAAGAAGGTTCAGACATGAAAGAAAATCTAAAGAATAGAAAGATCAAGCATTTTTGAGCTTCTAGACTAACAAAATCTATTGAAGAAGTAGGACAGTGGATGATACCCTAATTAACTATATCAGATTGTGGTACAATCTTTTTTGGTGGTAGGGAATTTGAGCCTTTGAGATATGAACTAATATCAAAGAAAGGTCACAGCAACATTTCTGCATCAATTATACTTATCATAATTATCTCAAAAATTAGTAAAATACCATAAATAAGTACCAAATCTGAATTAACTCAGAATCTAATGAATAGAAATTTGAAATAAATTACACCATTACATTACTCATTGTAAAATACACATATGTAATTTTTATGGCATATCTGAAAAGTCAATAATTACTGAAGTATACATAATAATATCTTAAAAAAGGTACAAAACCTCATTTATCTCAGAAACCAATGAAACAACATGTGAAATAAACTGTACCATTTGAGTTTCCATGAAGCTCTACACATAAAAAAATTACAAATCTAATCTCTAAAGTTAATACTTAAGGAATTAAGCTGAATATATGCACTTTTTTGGTCAATGCATATAATCATGGTTTTTAGCTAATATCTCTTGAGATATACAAAATAGAGAGATAAATCAAAAATGAAGTCACCCAATAATTACTGTAGGAATACAGATATGAACTTTATTTCACAAGTTAGAAACAAGGTTAAAAGCTGTAATGGATGATTGAATAAAAGCAATAGAGCTGTAGACCACTTTGTTGTGAAAGTGGTCCAAACTTAAAGAAAGTAGACAAGCAGATTCTACTAGTTCATACATGAAGAATGACGTAATTTCTATTATAGTATTAAAGGTATAACCACTTGAAATCATAGTTTGAAGTTTAAAATACTTAATTTTGACAGAAAAGATGAGTTACAAGAAAAATCATCACAAATTGTAAGATGTGACTATGAAACTGATGATAATATCACTATTAATCAAAAGTACTATGTCTGTTCTTATGAAATATAATAATAAAATATTATTATAACCACAATTAAATAATTAAAGAATTATTCCTTTCATGTGTTAAACACTACTAGTGATCTTAACAGTGAGCAGTAATTGTCTACAAGAATCAATTACAAGAAGATTTTAATAATAAAACTTCTTTTATTCAAATAATAATATTATTTTAATATATAATTATCTTTTGCAAGAATAATTATAAAGATAATTCTTGATGGAAACTAATTTTAGAGAAAAACTTTAAGAATTAAAGATAAATCACTCACTAATATTCCAAAGAACTTAGTGAAAGATAAGATAGAGAGATTTGACGTAGAATTGTGGATTTTAAGGATCAAAATGAATTTATAACAGTATTACAACAATATATAGTTGGATTCTGTGATTTCCCGTCTTTCTGATTGATTCTGAAAGATTTTAAAACACTTAAGAATAGTTTAACTAATACTTACTTGTTGGTAATAATGATTTAAATGATAATAAGATTATTCTTGGAAAAAAACAGCAAGAGGAGGCCTCTTTTAAGTCAACAACAGCTCACAGAGGCATGCCATGGAGCAAACTGAAAAAACAGTGAGGGAGAAAACAATAAACCTTTTTGGATTATTGATTGCATCATCTGTTGTCACATAAGATTATCATAATTACTTAATTGATGCTTTTACGTGACTACCAACCCCAATATGGTTAAGAATTAAAGGAGTAACACCTGTAAAGATTCTTTTATTCCAAAATAATCATTGACTTCTCGAAGTTATCAATGTTATTGGCAATTCCATCACAGGTTGTAATTACTGTGAATTTTTGTAGATTCAGTGTTTCACGTAGAATAGTCAAAAATGGACTGTAAGTAAAACTTTTAATTTTACTAGTGAAGCCATAATTATTTTTGGTTTTACCATAGATAATACAGTTCTTCATTAGTCCTGAAGGTTTCAGAGAGATTAATTAAGAATTGTATTTTTAATGAATTTTTAAAGTTTTTACCTCATTTCTAAATAGAATTGCAAATATCAGTGTTTTACTGGTTTCTATGAGCCAATTCAATGGATAAAAGTCCAAAAAGGGTTTTAATTACTCTTTTGGGGCTTATAAATGGAAAATCATTAAGAATTGACATGGTTACAGAAGTCTAAGTAGCTCTTTACCTCCTTGGCATGTCAAAATAGCAGGTTATTTGCTATTTTCTTAAGACTTACTGTAGTTGTAACATGGTAACCAAGTTCCCAAAAGGTTTTAGTCTACCAATTAGGCTAAAATCAGCCATGGATCCAAGTTTTGGAGCTGTCCACGCCTCTGAGGCCTCAGAAGCTGGGTACCCTGGCTCTCTTTGATGTCTCTTGTCCCCCTTGCCTATTTTTTACATCAAAATAGAATATTAAGCTTCAAGTGAGATATCCACTATGGGTGTACCAAAATTCCATGTAAGAATACCATGATATTAAGTGCTCAAAACATGCATAACACTATTCTTAGTGTATATGTAACATGGGATTTCCCACATTCCCATTATTTTGGTGTGAAATTAAGAAAAACAAAAATTTTCATGGATCCTTTATGTGGTATTGATGATGTAGTATTGAAGTATTTTCCATTTTACCACCTCAAAGAGTTAATTTCAGCTTATTCACTCTATGGAGCTACCCTAAGTGAATTTTCGTGTAGAATCTAAATCTGGCCTTAAATCCATGGATTTACTTACTCAATAAAAAGCTATTCATCTTTTCTGAAATCAAAAATGATGAATTTTGGATATATGCATGACTTATGAGTTATGCATAATTCAAAATTTATTTTTAAGATAATTATGGCCTATTTGGGTATGTAAAATATACCTCAAGGCTCACACAAATAGAGTTTTGGTGATGTAATGAAATGCTCTTGGAAGTTTAATAAGGACATGCCAAGCTATCAGAATCCACTCCCAGAATAGCGGTAGCGTGTATAACTTACAAGTTATTAAGGATCAAAGCTTAAGCCTAAATTTGATCATTTCTGATCACTCTGTCACAGGGGCTCTTGGACAGAAAAACAAGAGTGGCCTGGCACTCAGCAATCAGGGAACTCACTTTGAAGACTCCAAAAGAATAAAGAAAATAAAAATAAAAGACTAAATTTCTCTAAGAAGGATGCAAGTAAAAAGATGAGATGCAATAAGAGAAATGAGAAGTCAAATGGCCAAAGAGCCAACCAAGTAAGTCCTTAATCACTGTTTCAACCCGCCAAAATGAACAATTGAATTAGTAAGGATATGAACACCAAATATTCATTGACAGGCAAAGAAAGAAAAGAGAAAAGGTACTAAATGACTGACTTGATAATATCAGTATTCACTTAACAAAAATGATAAGATAAATAAAGATGAAATAAAATCAAAATATATTAATTAACTGGGGGAAAAGCTCCCAGGGTCAAAAGAGGCTGGTATATGTGAAAAGCTGAGAGCTTGACTTCTTCAGGCTAGCAGTGGTCCTGTATTGAATACTGGAAGCTGTATTGATTTTCTGATGGAGTGTATACCTTGCCAGATTGGGAAATGAACTGTGTTGAATGATTTTCCCATGATGTATGATTGAAATACAGGTCTTGGTGAATCCAGACTGTTTTGAAATGAATCTGGTTGCCAAGTACAATTGATGGAGAATTGACACTTGACAACTGATTTTGAACTGCCTCTTGAATATCCCTTGAGAATGAACAGCCAGTATTCCCTTGGGGAAATACTGTGAGTGAGAACAACCATTGATTGCTGGATGGCGTCATTGGTATTTGAGATTATGACACTTGCCCTTGAGCCTTCATGAATACTTTGAAAGGTGTGCCTTGATGACCTGTTGAAAAATTTAAAAACCATTTGAAATTGCCACCATTGGATTCCTGCTAAAAAATGATGCATAATGGTGTATAACACCATATATGGCACTTTTGGTTATTGAAGGTTGAATGTGGCCAAAGGTCTTTTGGAATAATTCCAGGAGGATAAAAGTGAAACTTGGGTTTTGGAGGCTTCAGAGGACATAAAGTGTCTTTTGGGGTATTTGGATAAATACAGCTAATACAGCTTAAAAACTGTATTTGCGCAAAGTGCGCAAAATGCACAAAACTGGCAATTAAGCCCGAAAAGGCCATATCAGGCCTTTTGGGCACATTTCACATAATAAATGATAAATATGGCCTAGATGACTTAATACAGCTAAAGTTGCGAAATGCACAAAATGCGCAGAAAGTGAGCAAACTGTATTTAAAGCTTAAAAAGCCAAATACTGGCTTTTGGGCTTTATTTTCCCTGTTGTATGGAAAATACCCATGATGCCCAAAAGCACAGAGACAGCTTAGAATGGCTTGATGATGGTGAAGGGGCCAGGTTGCCCCAGATGATAAAATGACCATTAAGGCCATAAGACATGACAATGGCCAATTTGGCCAATCATTATGGATATGGCCAAATTGCCATATATTGGATATGGCATGGATATGCCATATTGAGGTCCAAGAGGGTGCATTTCCATGGTTGTGACACACTCACTGTAATCTTATTTTAAGTTTAACAGTCATATAAGTTATGAAACTGATATATACTATTAGATTATGATTAATAACAATAAAATCCACAAAGTTTAGGCTTCTGCCAAGCCTATGATGCCATCAAACTTAGGGTTATAGTGATAACTCTAAATACTGGTGTAATAATGAGATAAGATGGTTTGATTATGATTTATTCATCACTAAACCTTGAAATATTGATCATTTCTAGTAGAAAGCATCAGTAAACATCTACTAGAAGCCTTCTGGACTCTAGAAGGGAGTTATTTAGTATAGATAGAGCTTCTTTTACTCTATTTTCCCCTCAGACACTTACAAAACAGTAAATAATTAAATCAAACAAGGTAAATTCTTTATTCTTTATATATAAAACTTTTATATTATTAAAGAACAAAGATCATCTTTATTATAATCATCAATCTTGACAGGATGAATTCAATTATTTAACTGTTCTGGTTAAATTTCTCTTTAAAAATCTCAAATCCATGTAAAATTAAGATAATTTGTAATTTCTCTTAATTTTTATTGTAAGTAAAATTTAAATAAGTTTTATTTAAATTATTTAGTGTAAAATTATTTGAAATTCTTAGATTAAGTGTTAAAAGTAGGTTATTTCTTCTTATTATAATAATTTTCTATCTATTATTACTTTAATAATTCTCTAATTAATATAAAGAGTATTTATATTAATTTATAACTTTAATATTAGTAATATTATTGTTATTAATTGTTTTTTATTAATAAAGAACAATTTTTTACGCCTTTATTATTTGTTGGTAACTATAATAAAGTGCTTTTAAATATATTAATTATCTTATATTAATATATTTATCTATTATATTACTTTTTTTATAATATAAATTATATTATTATATTTTTTTTATTTTTGTTCTCAAAGTTGTTTCTGAGCATAAAACTTAATTTCCACCTCTCATCTGCAAACCAGAGGAAGAGACTTGACCCCCAAAAATGGGTATTAAAATTGAAGCTCTAAGCCAGGGATATCCAATGGTACTAGCCAAATCAACCTAACACCAAAACCACGGAATATATTCCCAAAATAAGGTCAATTAAGGGTGAATAACATATTCAACTCGGATCTAACTGCTACAGTTTTAGTGTGAGATACTTAAACTGAGGTCTTTTCAGAGAAATCACCATCAGGGCTATCTGATTGTGCAATGCATTTCTCCATATCTCACTTAAAACAAAGGTTATGGGGCAAAAAATCTTCATACATATTTTGAGAAAGTCATACAAAAGAAGCATGTTTATACTTCAATACCTCACATTTCTTTCAATACTTGGGTCCCATACAGGTTCTGTACAGCATTCTACATGTCATACACATCAGAAGAGGGATGTGTGGTCTCCAGATTAAAATTTTCACCCTGTATTGGCTAAAAATGCCCAGATGTGGTTTTGAAACCACATCTGAGCCCAATACAGAGCATACAGGCCTTGTGAGAACCACAATCCGGTATTCTGAGGTGAAAACCTCTTCACTTCCTCTACGCGGATGGTCTAGAGGGCTCTTCCACCTCATTTCAGAATGAAAGGAGACCTTTTCTCTTCCAGAAAAGAAATTTCCATCCTGTTCTTGAATTCCTACATAGTACAAACGTCAAAAACAGTTACACTCCTGGAAAATAAGTCAGGTTTACTTTAAAACTTAAGTATTGTAGCCTTTATTATAGTAACTTGACTGATAAGACTACACCCTGGCCTTTCAGAAGTGCTCACCACCACTATTACACTAATAGTAAAGCCCATGAACTTTATTTAAAACCCTCTTTTATCATTATCATCCATGTCACAGTCATGGTTTAGATTACAAATAATATTATTGTCACCTCTTGATAGACTCAGCCTGAAATGGAAAATTTGAGGATGAAGGAGAGTGGTAAGGTATCCTTGTACATTGCTGATTTCTGAATTTTAATGTCAAGAATTGGAGATTGGGGAGGAAGGGCATATATTCATGTTTGCAGAAGAGAATTGGAATCAAGATTATTGGATCAGTTGTCTTCTCAACCTGGTACTTTTGATACTATTCAAGAACTCATGGAAATGAACTTGGAATTAGATACCAGGTACCATGAGAGGCAGAAGGACAAGGGTGGAAATCAAGAAAAGAATCATCCTATTACTGGATCCAATTTCTCAAGACCTCCTCAAGACTCATCTTCAAAGAGGCCTCACCACAAGAAGGATAAGAAGGGAAGGCAATTTCAAGTTTCAAAGGACAAGCTCCATGCTTCCCCTCCTTAATAAGGACAATAAATTAATTGGTTCTGAAAAGGAGAGGAGGATCAAGGTGGGTTTGTGTACTTATTGTGGTGGGAATTACCCAATTGAAAATAGCTTCAAGAGACCTCAGAGAAAGGCTGGGTCATCAAGAGGCTTCCCTAGCCAGCAGGGAAACACCTGAGTGGGAATCATGATGTGTTCCATGGTTCTCACTTATTTACTTCAGGAGAACAATTGTGCACTCTGAATACTAGTGTCAAGAAGACTTTAAAATTTCTTATTTTTTCTTCTGTCTCTGATATTTTTTATAGTATTCTCATTGATTCTGGTGCTACAAACTCTTTTATTGCAAAGAATGCTCTCAATTACTCATTGACTATGTCGCAGCCTCCTCAAAAGATTCCTCTTTTAATTATGGATTCAAATGATTACCCTGCCTTGTTTGTCACCCATTATACCAAGTGGGTTATTGACTTGACTTTATTCGCAAGCTTTTAATGGGACTTTTTTGTAATCGACAGACCCAAGGGAGAATACCTAATATTGGGCCATGATTTCCTTTACCATCTTAATACCATTATTGATTGCAAAAATGGATTGACCACTTATCATTCTAGTGGTATTAATTCTTCTACTAGTAATAACTTGCCCACTGCTTTCAACAGTGTTGCTTGGGTTGGTGAACTTAAGAAAGCCTCCATTACTTCTTCTGTCCATACCCCTTCCATCATGCCCTCTCAGTAATTACTTCAATCAAGAGATGAAGTCTTTAAAGAGATAAAAGATGTTGGAGAAGATGTTGCTATATCATAGATTCATCTCTTTCAAGGGGATATGGACCTTCTTCCTTTATTTTTTCATGCCTCCTTAGAGGAGCATTGGGATGAGGAGGAAGGGACAGAAGAAATAAACACTGTGCTGAAGGTAGTCCCTAATTATTATTGCCAATATTTGGATGTATTCTCCAAGGTAAAAGCAGAGAAACTTCCTCAACACTATGCCTGTGATCATCATATCAAACTGGAGGGTCTTCTACCTCCAGTTGTTGTTATCTACTCTTTATCAAATCATGAGTCAGAAACACTGTGGGACTACATTTCAGAGAATGTAGAGAAATTTTTCATCAGGAAAAGATTCTCTTCAGCAGGAGAACCTGTCCTTTTTGTTAAAAAAAGGATGTTGGCCTCCATCTGTGTGTTGAATAAAGTAAAATCAATGCTGTCACTAGGAAGAACAGGTATCCTGTCCCTCCTATGAACCAGCTTCTCACCATATTCAACAGTTCCACTATCTTTTCCAAGATAGATCTGTGTGGTGCTTATAATTTCCTGAGAATTAAAGAGGGGAATGAGCATTTAACTGCCTTTAGAGCCAGGTATGGTGGTTATGAGTATTTGGTGATGCCATTTAGCTTGACCAATTCTCCTTCTTTATTCCAGAATCTTTTAAATTATATCTTTTCATACTTCTCAGACATTGTTTTAGTTTATTTAGATGATATTATGGTCTTCTCAAGCACTGAGGAGGAACATGTCAAACATGTGGCTGCTGTCCTCCAAAGGCTGAGGGACAATAATATGTTTGCTAAAGCCTCAAGGTGTTCATTCCATGCCTCAAGTTTGGAATACATTGGCTATGTTTTTTCAAGTGATGGCCTTAAGATTTACTCTTCAGAACTTGAAAAAATCCTCAATTGGCCTCAGCCCAATAAGATCAAGGCTCTTCAATCATTTCTTGGCTTTCAAAATTTCTATTGTTGTTTCATTAAAAATTACTCCAAGAAAATGGTGCATATAATCTCCTGAGAATCAAAGAGGGGAAAAAGCACTTAACTGACTTTAGACCCAAGTATGGTAATTATGAGTATTTGGTTATGCCATTTGGCTTTACCAATGCCCCTGCTTCAATTCAAAATCTTGTAAATGATATACTTGCAGATTTCTTGTATATTTTTGTTTTAGTTTATCTAGATGACATTATGGTCTTTTCTAGTTCTGAGGAGGAAGATTGCAAACATGTGGCCTCTGTCCTCCAAAGAATGAGGGACAATAATATGTTTGCTAAATCCTCAAAGTGTGTATTCCATGACTCAAGTGTGGAATACTTGGGTTATGTTGTTTCAAGTGATGGCCTCAAGATCAATTCTTCAAAATTTCAGCAAATTCTCAATTGGTCTCAGCCCAAGAACATCACAGCCCTTCAATCCTTTCTTGGCTTTTCCAATTTCTATTGTTGTTGCATTAAAACTTACACTAGAAAATCACTGCTATTAATACCTTTCTCACAAAAGACTCTCCTTTTATCTTCAATGAGGAAGCTTTCATTTAGTTTCAGATACTAAAAGAAGCCTTCACCACTGCTCCTATCCTTCCCCATTTTAATCCTTCTCTATGAACTATTGTAGATACTGATTCATCTGATGATTACTTGGGTGCTGTACTGAGTCAGGTGAATGACTCAGGAAAGCCTCCCATTGCATTTGATAGTCACAAGCTGCTCCTAGCTGAGCTTAACTATGAAATCCATCAAAAGGAGCTCCCTGGCATAGTTTGGGCTCTCATGCGCTGGAGAGCTTTTCTTATTTCCCTTTCCAATTATTTTGAGGTCTTGAAAGACCATTCTCCTATTCAGTATTTCATGTCATCCTAAGTTCTTACTCATTGTCAGGCCTGTTAGGCCAAATTTCTCTCTGAGTTTCATTCCACTATCACTTACCACCCAGGCAGGCTGGCCACTTTACCAGATGCCTTGTCATGTCAGGATTACATGTACCCAGAGAGGGGGGGTGGACTTCATCAGCAAGAATCCTCAAAATTTCTATAAACTAATCAGGTAAGATGGAATCCAGGAGTCGAGATTCTTTTCAATCAACATTGAAATGTTTTCAGATGTATTTGAAGAAATTGAAAAAGAAGTATGGCAAGACAAAGAATACAAGGAAATTCTCAAGAAGTTAGCAAGAGGTGAATCAGTCTCAGATTATTTTCTTGAACCTCAAGCCAAATTGTTATTATTCAAAGATAGAGTAGTCACCCCAAGCAATCCTGAAATTTTATTGGACATTCTTCAAAAGTGGCATGACTCACTGTTGGCTGGCCATGCTTTCCAGGAGACCACCCTCAATCTCATAAACCGGAATTTTTCTTTGGCTGGCATGAATCAATTCAGTAAGCACTATGTGTCCTTGTGTCAGCAACATTCAATAAAAAAGAATGTTCATAAGGAGAAGTTTGGATTACTCAAGACTCTTCAAATTCCATCTGTTCCTTGGGATTCATTATCAATGGACTTCATCACTCAATTGCCCCTTTCAAAAAACTTTGATTCAATTTTAGTGGTTGTGTACAGATTCTCAAAAATGAAAATCTTCATTCCAGTTTGTGGAACTGTAAGGTGTGGATATGAAGATTTGATAAAATATCAAGTACTTTTCCTGTCCTCAAAATTTGTATAAGGTGAAATTATTTAAAAATAGTAAGAAATAGTATTTTTAAAGAGAAAAAACACCAACTTTATTGTTTTTAACTTTTTTAGTATAAAAAGATAATATAATAAAAATTAATTGTTTTACCAACAATAAAGATTTATCCAAAAATCCTCTTCAAGAGATATTTAAGGCTACAAAAGAAATTTCTTCAAGAGCAATTTCAATTGGAATTAATTGAGCAAAGAATTGAAAGCAATTAATGAAAGAACAAAGTCTTTAAACAGATATTTAGTGAGAAAACACACCAAAAAGTGACCAGAGTGAATCTGGAAACAAAGTGACAAAGTTAACATTGATGAAAGATGCTTTAATTCACTTTTGGGGTGGTTCAGGGGTAAAAATGATTATAAGAGTTACAAACAATGTTTGTAATCATTTTTTCAGGTGGTTAAAAGGTTCAAAATGTTTAAAAAAGGTGGTTATAATCTTTTATTGATTGGTTTAACAGTGTTTAAGCTTATTATAAAAGGAAAAGATTTTAACATGAAGAGAAAAGTGGGGTAAAGAAGACATTCTTTTATAGCCATCAATTTTCTTACTCCAAAATTGAAATTTACTCTCTTCAGTTGTAAAAAACAGTCTGAGAACAGAAAATCCAATTATGGCATCATTGAACCCTGGTTTAGACCAAAAAAGGGCTGGTTTAAGCCATTTTAGACCTTAGATCAGCCATTACTATAGCAATACCTGGTCTAGAGCCTTCAAAACACGTCAGAATGTGTGGAAGAGGCGTAGAAGCCAATAAAAACTGCTTTTACTAACATTGTTTTAACTTAAGGGTAGTTTTACCCTCTTGGAAGCAGTTAAAACCACCCTGGTTGGTATCAAAACCTCATCATCAATTAAGTCACAGACCCTGTGACTCAATTCCAGGCCAAAAGTAATATATGTTTGCATGGATTTTGACATCCCACGCTAGGTAGCAAGGAATTTGGGGGTCTAGCTCCCCCTTAGAGCTAGACATCACAGAAAAAGGCTGGGGACTTGCATACAGGTCCTTTACAGTATCTTCAGCTTATGTCTGCGTGTATCTCTGGAAGTATCCCTAGTTTAACTCACATTCATTGTATTCTGACATTTTTACTCCCCCTTTAATTTTTATTAATATCTTCTCAACCCAATATATACACTGGCAACAAACATAGGTAATGAATCTTATTCAATTTTTGGATTGTGAGAACATTGAAATTCCCTCATGATGCTTATAGTTAGTAGAATAAACTTCAAATCCTCTCATCAATTGAGTTCCTTACAATTAACTTCATGAATACTTTTGGATTTTGAAAGTTCATCCAGCTTGATGGGGAGCCTTCAAAAGGAATTCTTTGATACTTGTAGCATTAATTGCTTCTTTGATCTTATTGTCATTCCACTGCCTTGATTCTTGAATTTATTTGAATTTAATTTATATTTCATGTTGGCTTAAAGAATGAGGATAACATAAGAATTAAGAAATTCTATTTACCAGAATGCTTGTTTTCAGATGAATCAAAAATTAAGCTTGAATTGATTTCACACAATGATAATAATAAGTAATGATGAATTTGAAAATTATAATGGTGATTATTTTGAGGGAATCCTGTCCAAATTTAAACTAAAAATGGGTGTTCCTCCTTAAAGTTATGAATATTTTGGAAAAATAAGATCTAATAATTTTATAATAAGTAAAATACCTCTCCTTGAGTGATGATTATCATCATAGAAATTGGTGAAAATCATTGGAACAGATGTTTCCATACAAATTAATCTTAATTTATTAGAATAATGTTTCAAAATAAAATATGGATAAATAATAAACTTGAAGATCTTCAAATAGTGAGCCAATGGCCTTCAACATGATTTAATTAATACTTTTTAAATTAGATTATTGAGAATTTCTGCAAGGGAAAAATGAACAAAGTATAGGACTAATTTGATGAATTAAAAAAAGATTGGAAAGGGGTTGCATAGGCCACAAATGAAAAACTTTGTCCAGTGCTGGATATATCTTGGAGAGAACTCCACATTTGGAAAGGAACTTGTCTCCTCATAGATAGTTTCTTTTAAAATAAGAATCCAAGAATTTGGGACAACAGTAATAAGAAATTTAATTGATCTGCAGATTTGGAATATATTTATGTCCGTTAATAAACTAAGTTTCAAAATATAATTCATTTTTTAAACTGTCAAGAAAAATTTAGGGGCTAAATCTTTAGCTTATCAAAATCACTTACAAAATCCCCGGGGGTCTTTCCACTATATAACCCATGCAATCCTATCATTTAGGTTCCATTTGTCCTAAAAAATCATATCACACTGATATATTAAATTTTCATTCTAAAAATTTACAGTATGATTTCAATATTTTGTCTTGGGTTTTTTATTATTCAAATTGAAAAAAAATCAATATTGAACAATCCTTTCCAACCTCTCTGAGCTCAGTAATATTCAGAAGAGTATTTAATTTTCTTCATATACTATTAGAATCTGACTTAAGTCATCTTGAGAGCCTTAATTCTTTCCAGAGTTTCCATCTGGGTCCACTGCTTGATATTTTTGGAGGAGTGGCTGAAGGCTTGAATCCTGAAACATATAAAAAATACCAAAACAATAATAAAGTTCTTTTTATAAATTCTTTCATAAATTTCAAGAATAAAGATAAAAATATCCTATTACATGGATGTGTTTTTGTGGATAAAGGGAATATTTTCCAAACAAGAGAGGGTTTCAAGAATGCAAACATGGCTCTGAGGCATATTGGAAACTATAGCTCACCTTTATTTATTGATATTCCTCAATATTGCAATTTTTATCAAGGTTCCAACAATACAAGTTTAACTAGTTCTGTTACTTCAATACCTAATTGTCAAACCAATCTTTCATTGCACCAAATCCAGGGTATTTCCTTTCTTTCAAATATTGAAAATTATATGGAAAAAATTTGTGAAAATTTATGGAAACATCCAGATAACTCCTGGATTAAAAAAGTATTTTCTAATGCTTTTGAAAATGGGCTGATACCACAAGATATTGTGTGCGAAAGTAGGGGTGGAATATTGGCTGATGATATGGGATGTGGAAAATTGTTGACAACTTTATGCTTAATTAAAAAAACACAAAATGAAGCATTAAAGTACTCAGAAATATCTGAGGACCATGTCCCAGCTACTTTGATCCTTGTACCACTTTCTACTTTGCATAACTGGGAGAATGAAATAAGGCTACATTTTCATGATGGTAGTTTACCATATTCAATATTCCATGGTTCCAATTGTAATTTAATTTCATTCCAAAATTTGAAGCAGAATGCAATTATCATCACCACATATGATGTTATTGCTGGTTATAATGTTGATGATGTTCATGAGATGAGAAGAAATCGTCTTTTGGTGAATTGGTTCAGAATAATGTTGGATGAAGCACAGTAAGATTCTCTTTGGGATTCTTAAATAAAAAAGTACTGAAATTTTTACATCAATCAGCTACATAAAGGAACAATCTACTCATAGAGCATTCACAATATTGAATTTAAAATCTGAAAGAAAGTTATGCCTTACAGGAACACCATTACAAAACAATCTTTGGGATCTTCATAGTCTGTTGAGGATTTTACAAGTAGAACCATGGAATCTCAAGCCTTTATGGGAAAATTGCATAATCAAACAAATATCATCTGGGAATCAAATGGAAATCCAATCATTACAGCTTATAATGCAAACACTCACCTTGAGAATATTGAAAGCCAATTTACTGGATCTTCCCAAGAAAGTGCAACATGGAGTTGGAATTGAGATCTATGAGCCATGGAAAACACTTTATTCAAAAAAGCATGAAGAGTTTAGTGCATTGTATGGAAAACAGAGGTCCAAAGCAGTTCAATGGGATTCATCAGAATGTTTCTCCAGATTATCAGATTTGAGGCAGCTTTACAATAATCCAGCACTAATAGAAAGGGAAAAAGGGGGAAGGAGATATACCTGAAAAGAAGTATCCAAAGTGGGGAATCTTGTTAGCCATCTCAAGGAGTTTTTTCAAAAGGAGCCAGCCTTATAATATCCCAAAGCAGTTGTTTTTTCAGAATACAAAAGGTTTCTTGATATGTGAGCTCAAATCCTTCTACTACCTGTCATTTGAATGATTTTATTGATCAAATATTGTAAGAAGTATTGAAATTGCACTGGATGCAAGTGGAATCTCCAATTTGATGATGCATGGAATGCTCAAAAATGATCAAAGGATACAAATCCTTGGGGAATTCAGAAAAAATCCAAAATCTCAAGTTCTTCTTACAACAAAAGGCACAGGTGGTGTTGGTATTGATCTGATATGTGCTCAAAATGTCTACATAATGGTAAAACATTATTTAGATACACTTGAAACTTAATCTAATATTATTCCAATTACTTAAATTAGGAACCAGGTTGGAACCCTTCAACTGATGAGCAAGCAGTTGATAGGCTTTATCGGCTAGGTCAAAAGAAATAAGTTTATGTATTTCATTATATAACTGTTGGTAGTATTGAGGTGAATATTCAGCAAGTTAGAAGGCAGAAACAGCAGCTTCAGATGTAAGATAGTCTATACTCAACCAATATTTATCTTTTTTAGTAGCTAAAAATTCTTTATTTCATTTCAGGTTGAGAATTAGAAATTTAGGTACTGTGGATCATGAATTGGAAAAATTGATTGTGGAAACAATAGAAAAATCATGAACTATTTTTTTAGGTTTCAGATAGTTGAAGTAAATGATGAATATCTATACATGGCTTTGATTGTAACATTAGCTTCTCATCATTAGTAAGCTTGGAAATATAATCATTTGAATAAAGATTTTCTGGAAGTCCAATTGGAACTTTGGCTTCTTTCTCAAAAATACAACTTTTTTTTTTCCAAGACATTTGGAATTCTATTGAATTTACTTTTTTGAATTTGCTTCTGAATTAATAGAGAATCTAATCAACTTGCTAACTTTGATAATAAAGCTGACCTCCAAGGGGACTTTAGATTTATTAATGATCCATTTTCATCCTCAGTATCAGAGCAGAATTGTGGCTCATCAAATATGGAAGCTTCATCTTGATTAACGTTCAATGATAGCAATGTCTCTGAGCGATTTGATGATAACTGAATATTAAATAACATCAATTGGGGTAAAAATCAATCACAAATAAAATAAAAACATACTTTTTTACGCCACCTTGATTTCTGCTTCTGACTGGCTTTTTTTGAAAATGCTTCAGGAACCAATTTATCTTTCTTAAGATCCTCTTGTTTCCCTCTGAACCAGCGCATTAGTATTAAAGACTTATTATTATGTGTATTATCCTTTGGATTTATCAAGAATATTTTCAATTCTCCTTGTTGGTGTAGATAGTTCCAGTGCTTGAGAACAAATTTTGAAAATATTTGATTCCATTTTGATTCCAAGCCAAGGTTGACATTGGGAATCCTGATTTGAAGAGATCCTTTAGAAAAATAGTTTTGTACATTGGTGAAATTAATATTCTGGGGTTTATAGACGGTCTATCCTCTCCCAAGCTGTGATTTTGGGGATTTGTAATTGGATTATCAGTGCAAGAAAAGGGTAAGTTCTCAACAATTTTGAGACTTTCTTCTGATGGAAGAGATTTCCAACTATTTATATCAGATGGAGATTGGAAATAGTTGATTTCCATGATCAACCAGCATAATTGATGTATGGATCTTGATATTGCACTGGTAGGTAGTGGGATGATGGGATGTAATATCTTGTTGATAGTCCTGTTTGATTGGGGTATAGAGGTCTCAAAAAGGTAATGTGAACCTTTAGGAATAGTAAAACAGGTTAATTAAAGTCAGATTTCTGGGTATAGGTGGAAGAATCAAGAGAAAGGCTACTATTTATCATAAATGATAGGATCCTGGAGCCCTGTAGTTATTTCTTACAGTTTGAATGAGCCTGAAAAAAGCTATCTTGTGTAAAAGGAGCTTATTTGGCAAAGTAAGCAATGAGGTATCAGGTGAAGCAAAGTAATCTTAGCAAACTCAAACATGATTTGAACAAAAAATCACCCTGTTTTGAAAGAATAAAATTAAATTACAGAAAAAACTGATCAAATTAATAAGGTGTTTATATTGGCTTTATCAGGGAGATCTAGTACAGGTTGTCCATCTATGGTATTCTTTTCAAGCCATGCCTCACTGAAGTCCAATACTAAACATTTTGCCACTTCCAATTTTTTTGGAGAAGTGGGAACAAATTCATGGGTTTTTGAGAAAAAATCCTTGTTAAAAATATCCAAAATATATGCATTTGTTCTCTTCCAAATGGGCTCATAAGGCCTTTTCTTAGCAATAACACTATCAGTAATTTCAATCATCTGCAATGCTCCCTTAGCTGAGCTTTTTCTCCAATCTCTTGAGCAAACCATTGAGCCTCTTACCCCAGAAGCAAGAAAGGAAGCTAAAATATGATAGAAGGGCATAACTAATCCTATTTTCGATTGTAGCTCTGATAAGGTCTTAAGGTGTCCTTTGGACCTTTTATGAGTGAGTGCAAATCCATCAGGAATATTGATTGGAAAAACTTTTGAATGTGCTAGTATAAGGAAATATGAAATCATAAGATGTAAAATGGAATCATTGAAAGATATTAAGATATTCATTCAATAATGAATTGGCTGGTTTTCCTCCTTTTCATCAAGGGTATTTTCAATTTGAGCTGAATGGGATGGTCTTGTGCTGAGGCAGGACACTAGAAATTCCAGGCTGAGTCTTTGAACTAACAAGGGATCATCTTCTGTTGATTTCGTGATTTCAAACTTTTCAGGTTGTATGAGATCTTGTGCAGAAACTGATATTGACTCCAGTATTAGATTGGCCGAGAACTGTTTCTTTTGAAGATTAGGGACAAAGAGGGATTGTGCCAATTGAAAGAGGGGTTGGTGTGATTTTATACTTTGATAAATTTTGGCCTTTTTATTACTCATACTAGAAGAAGATATGAAATACCTCTTTATTGATGTTTGGGAGGATTCTGAAATAACAACCTTGGCTTCAGGGGTTAATGATCCACCTAGCTGTACACCTAAATTATGATTTGAATTCCAATTAAAAATGGCTCCATATGGGCAAAAGCTGGAAAAACATACAATACAGATCATCTTCAAGTATTTTGGAGACCTCTTGTATTTTTTTTCTTGCATATTCAGGAAAGTGAGTATTGCAGGTAGCAAGCTTGAGAGAAGGAAGAAATTTGGAGATTTTGGATATGAATTCTGATTTTTCAACTTGCTTTGGCTCTATTTCAAGTAATGGATCCATTTTGAAGCAGTGATTATCTGAAATTGACTGAGGTTTAATTATTATAAATAAGTTTATGAATTTCTTTTTGAAATGAAATTGAAAAAAATAGAAGGTGGGCATTCTTTACAGGGCTCAAGACAGATTGGACTATTATCTAATGTAAGATTTTGGGGAGGCATATATAATGATGACTTTTGATAAATGTCTATAGTTTTGTTTGATCATTTCTCAATATATAATAGCTTGGGGACAATTGAAAACCAAAGAAGGCATAAATAAGAGGCTTATATATTGAATAATTTTGAGAACCTATAGCACAGTTCAGCTTTGAAAACATTAAATAAATAACAAATTTATGACTGATGGTCATAATTGTGAAAGCCCACATTGTGGCTAAATTATAAATTCTCACAAAGGGTGACTTTTGAAAATATTTTAAATCATTTTTTCTTTTAAAGTACCTTTATTGTTAAACTCTGTGCTTGGCAAACATATAGGATACTTCAGCTCTCAAATATACTACAAAACTATTAATTTTATGACTGCCAGTCATGATTTTGAAAGGCATCTTTTGACTTGGTTATTAATTCACTCAATTGGTGAATTGTCAAAATAATTTATCTCTAATTATATTTCCAAATACATCTATTACAAAACTCAAAGCTTGGATACAAAAAAGGACTAGGAGATAAACATTATAAAGGATTCATACAGTTATGACTACTTGAACCAGCTTCAATTCCACTGAGAGAAGATCTTCCTGGCCTCTGTATTATGTGAGATACCCTTTTTGTCTTGGCCTCAATCCCTAATAAAATATTTTGGAGTCCAATCGGTTCTTTTACCAGTAAGTTGTTTCTTTCAAGTTCTGAAATTGTGTTTAAGTATATTGTGGAATAACAATCTAAAGGTAAGCAATGTGGGACATTAGTTAAATCAGAATTATAATCTAATTTCTCTCCATCCCTATGAAGCATACATTGAACTCTATTCTTTTCAAGCTGGGTTTGGCACCAAGGGTCATTGCTAGATCCAATAGCCTTGTACTCAAGGTCAAAGCTTCACTACGCCAAACTCCAACAAGTCTTTTTAGTGCTTTTCCCAAGTCAGAATTCTCCTCTACATCTGAAGTTGCTTTTATATCAGTATATATTGCGGAGAGATCGTTGTTTTGAGGGAATAATTGAGGTGCTATTTTGAAACAGGCAGCTGTAACCTAAATATAAAAGTAATATTAGATGTTTGTGTATGTCTAACAAAAGAATAAGCACCTACATTCTGCCTCCCTCTAGTGGTTTTGGATTTCTTAGCTTTTTGAAAATTAACCTCCTCTGCAGCCTGGCCAAGTTTTGAAAGCTTTTTCATTTCTTTACCCCTTCCATTGACCCAACGCTCAATCAATAGGGTTAGTTGATCAGGAGGGTTGATATTTAAGCTGGGTTGAGTCTGGCTCCAATTGAAAAAATGTTTGGAGATAATTTTGCCTATGGCTGCATTCCAAGTGGAGTTATTGAATGAGGTTCCCCATTGGAAGGTAATTCTCTTGAGGCCTATGTCACAATGCTGTCTGCTAGACCTCAGCAAAGGGAACTCTTGCCGAAAAGGCTATTAAACCGGTTGAAAAACTGATTAATAGTGGCAAGTTGTAGATCACATTCCACAATGTGACAGTACCCCCGGGTTTAGGGCACTGCGTCCCAAAGTGCATGTAACTGATGGTATTACCCATGTCTCCCTCATGGAGTTACATTAGTCACAACAGGAGCTTACAAGGAACCCCCAAGGGGCGGAACCCTTGTACGCCAATGGAGCGGAAAACCCAGCGATTTCTGGCTGTTTGATTGAGACCACCTCTTGTCTCCAACCAGAATTGAAATAAATTGAGAGTATTTATCCAATCCTGTCAATTAATCTTCCATAATGATCCAGCAAATTTCTTCTCTGACAGGAAGAAAGCTCTTTACTCAACTTCTTTTCTCACTGGTAGAGCTGGAAAGTGGATTGAACCCTATCTCTCAAATATTTCCAATGAAGACCCTTCCTACCTCCTCAATAATTGGCCATTATTTGAATCTCAATTATTCACTCTGTTTGGTGACCCCAATGAAGTCAGGAAAGCTGAACAAAAGTTGGACAATTTGAGGATGAAGGAGAGTGGTCATGTTTCCTTCTACATTTCAGATTTCAGAAGCTTAATGTCTAGAATTGGAGATTGGGGGGAAAGAGCTTATATCCACATTTACAGAAGAGGATTTTCATCAAGATTATTGGATCAGCTGGCTTCTCACCCTGGAACTTTTGATACTCTTCAAGAACTTATGGGTGTTACCTTAGAGTTAGACACAAGATATCATGAGAGGCAAAAAGAAAAGGGTGGAAATCAAGAAAAGAAGCCTCCAGTCAATGGATCCAATAAATCTAGGCCTCCTCAAAACTCATATTCAAAGAGGCCTCACCAGAAGAAGAACAAGAAGGGCAAGCAGTTTCAACATTCAAAGGACAAGCCTCATGCTGCTCTCCTCAATAAGGACAATAAATTAATTGGTTCTGAAAAGGAGAGGAGGATTAAAGAGGGGTTGTGTACTTATTGTGGTGGAAAGCACCCAATTGAAAAATGCTTCAAGAGACCTCAGAACAAGCCTGGGTCATCATCAAGAGGCTTCCCTAGCAAGCAGGGAAAAGCCTGAGTGGGAATCATGATGTGTTCAATGGTTCTCACTTATTTCCTTCAAGAGCACAATTGTGCACTCTGAATACTAGTGTCAAAAATTCTTTAAAGTTTCTTATTTTTTCTTCTATCTCTGATATTTTTTATAGTATTCTCATTGATTCTGGTGCTACAAACTATTTTATTGCAAAGAATTTTGTTCTCAAGTACTCATTGACTCTGTCAGAGCTCCCTGAAAAGATTCCTCTTTTCATTCTGGATTCTAATCAATCCCCTTCCTTGTTCATCACTCATTATACCAAGTGGGTAGTTGACTTGCCTTCCTTCCCAAGCTTTGAATGGGACTTCTTTATCATAGATTCACCCAAGGGAGAAGACCCAATATTGGGCTATGATTTCCTTTACCATTTTAATCTCATTATTGATTGGCAAAATGGATTCATCACCTATAATTCTAATCATAAGGTTTCTAGTGGTATTATTTCTTCTGCTAGTAATGACTTTGCCACTGCTGTTAACAGTGTTGCTCTGGCTGGTGAACTTAAGACACCTTACCTTCCTTCTTCTGTCCATATCCCTTCCATCAATCCCTCTCAGTCATTACTTCCATTAAGAGATGAAGTCTTCAAAGAGATAAAAGATGTTGGAGAAGATGTTGCTATATCTTCACTTCATCTCTTTCAAGGGGATATGGACCTTCCTCCCTTATCTTTTCATGCATCACTGGAGGAGCAGTGGGATGAGGAGGAAGAGCCAGAAGAAATTGAAACTGTGTTGAAGGTTGTCCCTCCTGCTTATCACCAATATTTGGATGTATTCTCCAAGGTGAAAGCAGAAAAACTTCCTCCACACCGTGCCTGTGATCATCATATCGAATTGGAGGGTCTTCTACCTCCAATTGGTGTTATCTACTCATTATCAAATCAAGATTCAGAAACACTGCGGGCCTACATTTCAGAGAATGTAGAGAAAGGTTTCATAAGACCAAGCTCCTCTTCAACAGGAGCACCTGTCCTTTTTGTCAAGAAAAAGGATGGAGGTCTTCGTTTGTGTGTTGACTATTGCAAACTCAATGCTGTCACTAGGAAGAACAGATACCCTGTTCCTCCTATGAACCAGCTCCTTACCGTATTCAACGGTTCCACTATCTTCTCCAAGATAGAGTTGCATGGTGCATATAACCTTCTGAGAATCAAAGAGGGGGATGAGCACTTAACTGCCTTTAGAGCCAAATATGGTAGTTATGAGTATTTGGTCATGCCATTTGGTTTGACCAATGCTCCTGCTTCTTTCCAGAATCTTGTGAATGATATATTTGCAGATTTCTTGGATGTGTTTGTTGTGGTTTATCTAGATGATATTATGGTATTCTCAAGTTCTGAGGGAGAACATGTCAAACATGTGACCTCTGTCCTCTAAAGACTCAGAGAGAATAATTTATTTGCCAAAGGCTCCAAGTGTGTATTCCATGCCTCAAGTGTGGAACACTTGGGCTATGTTGTTTCAAGTGATGGCCTCAAGATGGATTCTTCAAAGGTTCAGCAGATCCTCAATTGGCCTCAGCCCAGAAACATCAAAGCACTTCAATCTTTTCTTGGCTTTGCCAATCTTTATTGTTGTTTCATTAAAAATTATTCCAAAAAAATCACTGCTCTCACTTCCCTTCTCAAAAAAAATTCTCCCTTTATCTTCAATGAGGAAGCTCTTAGTCAGTTTCAAGCACTCAAAGAAGCTTTCACCTCTGCTGCTATCTTATCCCATTTCAATCCATCTCCACCTATTATTGTAGAGACTGATGCTTCTGATTATGCATTGGGCGCCGTACTGAGTCAGGTGAATGACTCAGGAAATCACCTCATTGCATTTGATAGTCACAAGCTTCTCCCAGCTGAGCTGAACTATGAAGTTCATGACAAGGAACTCCTTGGAATAGTTTGGGCTCTCAAGCGCTGGAGAGCATTTCTTCTTTCTCTTTCCAATCCTTTTGAGGTCTTGACAGACCATCCTTTGTTGCAGTATTTCATGTCTTCCAAAGTTCTTACTCATTGTCAGGCCCGTTGAGCTGAATTTCTCTCAGAATTTCATTTCACTATCACTTACCGCCCAGGCAGGCTGGCCACTTTACCAGATGCCTTGTCACTTCGGGACAACGTGTACCCAGAGAGGGGGGTGGACTTCATCAGCAAGAATCCTCAAAATTTACATCAAGTACTTAAGCAAGATGGAATTCAAGAGTAAAGATTCTTCTCAATCAAAGTGGAGATTTTCTCAGATTTAGTTGACAAGATTCAAAAAAGAAATATGGCAAGACAAAGACTATAAAGAAATACTCAAGCAACTAGCAAGAGGTGAATCAGTTCCAGATTATTCTCTTGAACCTCAAGCCAAGTTATTATTATTCAAAGATAGAGTGGTAATCCCAAGCAATTAAGAACTTCAACTCAATATTCTTCAAAAGCGTCATGACTCACCATTGGCTGGCCATCCTGGCCAGGAGACGACCCTCAAGCTCATTAAGAGGGATTTTTATTGGGCTGGCATGAATCAATTCATCAAGGACTATGTGTCCTCATGTCAGCGATGTTCAAGAAACAAGAAAATTCATCACAAGAAGTTTGGATAACTCAAGCCTCTTTCAATTCCATCTGGTCCTTGGAATTCATTATCAATGGACTTCATCACTCAATTGCCACTGTCAAAGAACTTTGATTCAATTTTAGCAGTTGTGGACAGATTCTCAAAAATGGCAATCTTCATTCCCACTCATGGAACAATCACTGCACTGGACTTAGCTCAAATCTTCATTAGTCATGTATTTTCCAAGCATGACCTTCCAGTCAGTATCATCAGTGATAGAGGATCTTTATTTGTTTCATCATTTTGGACTCAATTATGTAAGCAGCTCAAGATATCAAGAGATCTTCCAACTGCTTTTCATCCTGAAAAAGATGGAAAGACAGAGAGGGAAAGTCAGATTCTAGAACAGTATCTTTGGATGTATGTCAGCTATCATCAAGATGACTGGTACACCTGGCTCCCCTTGCTGAATTTGCCTATAATAATGCAGAACATTCATCAACAAAGCAATCACCTTTTTTCACCATTTATGGAAGAAATCCTAGCTTTGACTCAATCCTTATTTCTCAAGATTCACCTGCTGGAAAGCTATCAACAAAACTCCAATCAGTACAGCAAGTTGTCAAAGAAGAATTAGAGTCCACAATAAGGAGATTCAAGAAGTATGCAGATAGAAATAGAGCAATTCCACCTGATTTCCAACCTGGGGAAAAAGTATGGCTAGCTTCCAAGAATATAAAGACAACAAGACCCACCAAGAAATTATCAGAAAGATGGTTGGGACCTTTTCAAGTTCTGAAGAAGATTGGCAGCCATGCATATCACCTCAAGTTGCCTCAGCAATGGAAGACAGTTAACCCTGTATTCCATGTGTCTTTATTAGAACCAGTCAAGCATTCAACTATCCCAAATCGTCATCAATTGCCACCACAACCAGTCTTAGTGGAGGAGCAAGAGGAATGGGAAGTGGCTCAGGTTCTGGACTCAAAACTCAAAAGAGGTAAATTATGGTATCTTGTAGAGTGGGAAGGATTCAGTGAAGACCCAGAAAGAACCACTTAGGAACCAGCTTCCTACCTTAACAACTCACCAGACCTTGTCAAGGATTTCCATTCATTATATCCGGACAATCCTGGTCCAAATACCTCAAGAGTTTGATTATGCTGCTTGGTGGGGAGAAGAAGTTATGAAAGTAAGTTCCTCTCCTGGCATGCACCTTTAAGGGGGTATTCTACCCATATGTTGTTATAGGCATCACCTTGGCCACTTTGTGAGCACTTTTCAATTCTTTGGACAGGTTCAGGAAGCATACAACATCAATACGCTCCATTTGGACCTTATCAAGATATGGCCAAATGTTTTCTTTCTTTCTTTTTCTCTGTCTTTTCTCTTATTTATCATTTCATTTATGCCAATCATCATGTTTCAAGACCTTCATTACTTCAAGTCACTTATGGCATATCATTTCAAAAGTCATTTATGGAATCTCATTTCAGAAGTCATTTATGGCAATTCATTTCAGTTTTATGGTGCTTGGTGGGGAGTGGAAGTTATGAAAGTAAGTTCCATCTCCTGGTATGCATCCCTGGGGTCTCTACTTCTTGTAAAACATTACCTTGGCCACTCTGGGAGCATCAAATGCTTGGTTTTCATTTTCCAGACACTTCTTGGCCAGAATCAAGCAACTCACCACAAGGAGGACCAGCCATCAGGATTTTTCTTTATTTCTTTTCTTTACTCTCATTTTCTCTTATTCTTTTATTTTCTTTCTTTCTTTACTTGTATAACTTTCTTTCTTTTATTTCTTTAAAGCAGCAGCATCCCCTCCCAAATAATGTATTGGGAGGTTCCATTATTTTTTCATTTTTTAGTATTTATAAGAGTGGGGATAGAAGTCAAACCAAACACAAACAAGGAAAAGGAAAACTAGTTATCTCTACCTAAATCATCAAAACTTCTCTGGAAATCATTTATCAACTCATCTTCATACCAGGCAAATTTTGCAGCCATCTCTTCAGAAGCAGTACCTGGAATAGTCCTGTCATTGGCATACATAATCACCTCTCTGCTATTTCTATCAACCCTCCTCAATAATGTGGCCACAGCATATTGATTTTCACTAGCCGCGTTGGGATCATCTCTGGTAACCCGGATAGGCCAATGTTCTCTTCTTTGAAAAACTTGAGCGGCAGGAAACGGCAAAGGGGACAATCCATCTCTTCTTGTGTGGAGCTGGCCACAGGTTGGAGTTGACGGGAGGTGGTTATGGGTGAGTTTCTGGGTTGTTGAACTGGTGATGGTCTTACTTCTGGATTCAAGGCAGGCCTGGTGGTGTGGGAAGTAGTTGGTGAAGGAGGAGGAAGGGTTGTAGGAATGGAAGCAAGCATTGGTTAAAAGGTTCTGAGAGTGCTGGGAATAATTTGGCTTTGGAATCTAGTGTTGGCAAGAGGTTCAGAAGAGGAATTGCTGGATGGATGGCCAACTGAATGAGGAACAACTTCAACTTCTTCACCATCCAACTCATCACTTCCTTCAGCATCTGGATCTGTTGGGGAATCAACAATTCTTCTTAGTTTTTCACTACCTTCACTACTCCATCATTATTGGTCCTTGAGATTGGGATTTCTGAGCTGTAATGTATGGGCCTACCACCAATTGGAATGGGCCCTTGAAAATTAGTCCACCTGGAACCAGTCACTACATCAAAATATCAGTACCAATTCAATCAAGATATGCAAATCACGTGTATTGAGAAAATCCTGAGGTTGCATCAGGAGTAGGTTCCTCAGAAATGGGGAATTCCTGTCCAAAAGGCCCATCCTTTCTGCTCCATAAATGCCTCCTGACGTTGGACAAAGTTGACCCGGTACGGCAACATGGTTTCTTTCCAATGAAGCAAAAATGGCATTTTGACGATCAAGGATTGTAATGTTGAAAGCAATCCTTACCCTTGGCCAAACATTCAGTACAGGCAGGATCAAGAACTTCAACTGCTCCAAACCCATCATAGGTTTAGGAGGGATCAAAATGACCAGAAGGCGCCATGGAAGGGGAGGATAATTGACTGAAGACGCCAGAACCACGAAGAACAGATGGTGGCGGTGCAGAAGGAGAAGATTCAGTGAGTTCAGTCAGTTTGGAACCCATAACTGAAGAATATGCAAGCAGAAGATGTAAGACATCAGAATCAATCCACTCCATATCAACAAACTTTTTTTTGACCTCAAGGAAATGGGGGCCATAACTCAATTATGCCCCCCCTCAAAGCCTATAACATGAAAGTTTATACCCCTTTGGGGCTGAATTCATCACCCAGGGCCTCCCCTGCAACTTTGGGGAGGCCAGGATCTTTATGTTCCTGCACACTATCAATGGGTCCAGGCCATATATGGTGAAGTTTGGGTTTGGGTCAATTCTGGGCCCCTTGGTCACCCTGGGTCCCCAGCAAAATTGAGCCCAGGGGGCCTCCAATAGCCCCCATGGACTGCAGACCACAGCGTATGGCCCACGGCCCACAAACCATAGGACCCCAAAGACCCAAAATGGCCAAAAATAGCCATAGATCATAAAATCATCAAAAATCACCAAAACCCCAAAAAGGCCCAAAAGGCCATAAAAATCAAGATTCATCAAGATTCATCAGGGAAGAGGCCACAGCCCAAAAACATTTTGGAGGGCTGTTTGAGGCCATTTCCATGGACAATGGGGACAAGACCCCTTGAAGGAAACTTTTCAAGATTTTATTTGGATTAAGCCTTGCCCAATGAGTACACTTCATATACTCATTGGGAATCAATTTTTGAGCACAAGAGCTCAGTGGCCGTTATTTTGGGATATATCCCAAGGCCATACCCCAAGGGCAAGATTGACTGAATCAGAAGAAAGAAAAGCATATTTCAAAGTGGAATACTTACTCAAAACTTGAAAGAAGGGGGGAATAAATTTAATTTGACAGAGAAGAATTGAAGAAGTATTTTCAGGATAATGGTCAAGAGGAAAAGAAAATTAAAAAGAAAACTTTTTGAAAAAAATGTGGAGATATTGAGATGCCACTCAACAGTGGCAGGGTATTATGGTGTTCAGGAGCCCACCAGTTTCAAGAGGGGGATACTGTAACAACCACTCACCAGGGGTAAGGTTATTCATCAATACACCCACTCAAACACCTCAAATCAGCAGATCCAGCATCTGCATCAGCATTCAGCTTCAGCAATATTCATTCTGAAACATGCATACAGCTTGGTACATCAATACAGCCTGTCAATAACTGTATAGGTTGGATTCACCCAATACAGTTTCAATACACAAGTATGAAGCTGTATGATCACTCAAATACACCACACCTCTTTTACAGGTTCTGTACAGCTGTACAGGACCTGTATTGGCCAGACTCAATTCAATAATTTAATCCTCTCATGAAAATTCTTCCTCTGGATCAGGGCTGGTGTTTCTCACATATACCAGCCCCTCTTTCTCCCCCCTGGGGACTTTTCTCCAGTTAATTAATTTAGTTTATTTATTATTTTATAATTATTATCATCCTTCTTTTAGGTATTATAATTATTTGATTTTAAGTTAGTCTTTGCATTTCTCTCTTTGCCTGTACAGTATGAGTTGGGTGGCCATATCCTTATTAAACCTTCTCTTTCCATTCTGACAGGTTGAAACAGTGGAATTGGACTTGTTTGTGGTTGGCTCTTCTATTCTTTATTCTTATTCTTTTTTGTTTCTGCTTCTTATATTCATTCTTTTAGTAATTCATCTTTAACACCCTTAAGTGTATCCTTTCTTACCATACTCTTTGAGCCCTCCATAAGTGAGTCCCAGTTTACTGAGTGCCAGGCCCTCTTCACTTCAAAGAGCCCCTGTGACAGCCTACTAGCTGGCATTCCTTTTCACAAGCATGCTTTTCAACTATTGAGACCTTGATCTTGTTATTGAGAACATCACGACTTGGTCTAAATTCAGGTGGATGCAATCATTGAGATATAGATGTGATTTCTTGTTTGACCAGAATTTTGCACTCACTAATTGGATGATCTCTCAGTCCATATTCAAAGGTTTCCAAATGGGTCTTGATGTGTTTAGCTTAGTTTTTGACCCAATGAATATGAAATTCCTCTTTATCATTGGTAGGATTGGGTGGGAAGTGATCTACAGAAGGTGGCATACCTATTAAGAAGTAGATAAATTCTTGCAAGTGGACTGATTCAGTGGATGCCTGACTTGGGGGATCGTTCGTTGTTACCAATCTTGTAATGTGGTGATTTCTCCCTTGCAAAATTCTCTTATTATTTCTAGCCCTCTGTTGGTCCTCTTCTTGTTGAATTCTGAATTCTACTCCAACAACTGAAAACCAAATCAGTTAGTAATTTTCAATCAGCTTTAAGAAAGATTCTCACCACTGGATGTTATTTTGTCTTGTCCCTCCTGACTGGCATTCTGTGCAACTGCATCCTCTATTCCAAGTCTTTCCAAATATTGAAGAAAGATGGATTTCTTTCCAGTAGAGTCAGTATGGATGCTTTCGTGATTTTCTTCATATGAGTTAATTATTCAGTCACCCTCTGTTGGAGGGTTACGTGATGAGGATCCAGAATTTTCTCTGTGGAATGCAGAGGGGGAGCCACCCATTGCATTGGAAGACATTGTAATATCAATTTAAAGAAGTGGAGTTAAATTGAGGAAAATGAGGTAATTATATTAATTAAAGCTCAAGGATGTTAAACAGAGTTGGAGTAAGGGTTCAACATAAGCGAATGAATTTGGCGGATGAGAAAGCTCAGGAAATCTTAAAGCAGTTTGGTGAAGTGGAAATACAGGCGTTTTTGGTGGTGAAGAGATAGTTTATATACACATTTTTTCAAACCTGTTCTATCCAGCACCAAAAAACCAAATTATGTCTTGAAAAATCTTTGGGAGGCTTAAATATGGCAGATTGACAATATAAATCTCTTTTAAAAGGGATTTGAGTGAATTATTCTACCAAACACTTCATTTGATAGCATTTAACAATATCAACAAACAAAAAAGTATTGTTTTTTCTCCAAGGAAATCTTTAGTGAGCATTGATAAGGAAACCTAAGGCTGAAAGGGGTGAGGTGCTTCAATCACCTATCCATTGCTGGCAAGGTTTGAAAGCAAATGGTAAGAGGCTGTCAAAATGTATGAGATAATGAGTGGCAGTCCACTGAATCACTTACTGATGAATGTAGAGATACCAAGCAGACTGTAGCCTTAGCAATTCCAAAGGTTCCAGGTGGACTCTTGAGGCTTGAAGCATGGCCCAAAACTGATTGGGAGTTGATGATTATGGAATCCTCTGTCTGGTCCAATAGAATAGAGCAATTGAGATCTGGAAAAGGATGGAAAGGGTCTTTTTCTATTTCATTATTTTCCAGCTTCTTGAAAGGTTTGATTATTCGCCACCGTATGTTGGGATCACCTCCAACTAATGAGACAATATTATCAATATGGCCCAATGATTTGACATTATTAATGCTATACTCTATGATACTGTCTTCAACATGTGATTTTACATTACAATACCTTTTTTTTCAAAGATTATTGACTTTTTGCATTCAAAGAGGTTTACAACATCCCTTAAATCTCTTGAAACTAGTAGTTTCCACTGTTTAAAAATAGCATCATGCAATTGAATTGTATGACTGGAACTGATTTTTTTTGATTGATTCAGAGCAATGAGGGGATTGTTCCTACCAACTCTTTGTTGAAGATCAGGCAATTTGGAAATCCATTGATATTGTACTTTAGATATAAATCTTTTCAGTATTGTTTGGGAGATCTCAGCTACAATTGCTTATATGTGGGTAAGTATTGTGTGAGGGTGATTTTTTGACATAAAAATATATAATTCAAACTCAACATGGCTTATTATTCCGTGGTATGTCCCCAAATGTACGGTTCATTCTTTTGTATGCCCACACAGCTAAGCTTCTTGGTGGCCCTAGCTTCTTGATAACCTTTGGTAAATGTTGTTTTAGGTGTAGATTAGGTTTGGAGTTTATCATGGACCAACCAAAACAAAGTGTTTGATGATAGATCTTTGTAGTACTTTCAATCTTATCTAGGTCTTCTTCATGAATGCTTGTTCTGAGTAGCATGTTTGTTAATGTAACTAATGAAATTAGTGATTTGAGTAGAAGATCCTTATGGAGGTAGTCCCCTGGGCATTTTACCCTTTCCTCCCTGTGACATATTTGTGAACTCCATAGTGGTACAAGTGCCAAAGGTAAATACAATGTCATCAAGATTTGCTACTCCGCTGCTTTGAGTGTCTGAAAGTTTTTGAAACCAAATTTTGTGGGTAGACAAGAAACCCATGATGGGACTTTTGTTTGATTGATGAATATTTGAAGTACCTCTAATTAATCTTTTTTTAATCTTGGATTTTCATCCCCCATTTCATTTAAATACTGATTATCATCAGAAGATAAATCAGAGGGAACCAATGAATCACTACCATGCGTAAAAGGTAATAAGTTGAGTACTGTAGAAGTGGTTGTCTGGGATCCAAGGGAATACCTGGAGCTTGAAGCTCTGTTGCTTTTTGCAGTTTGATCACTTTTGGTCCTGGAGGCTTCACTAGAGCCTTTGTGCCTTTGGGATGTAGGAGGTCGAATGCGGGCAAGGTTAGCTTTTGTAAGGTTTTGTTTCTTGGGTCTACTTATTTGGTCAGAATTATTGTCATCTTCATTTTTCCTTTTTCTTGGATGCCCCAATAAACAAAAAGGATATTTGGATGGATTTGAGTGTGCCAAAAAACTTTGCTTTTTGCTTTGAAGCTCTAACTCGTGACCAGCCAACCCCACCTTGAGGAATGATATGCAATAGTCTTTGATATCCCCTAAAATCAAACAATGCATAATATCTATGCCACAAGATTAAATTGGTATCCAGTAATCTAGTTTATTGAGAATACTCCACCGGACACCATGTGATTTCACAAATTCATCTTGTTCCTTTTTGGTTTGAAGTTTAAGCCATTCATTTGCCTTGGAAATATGATTTTCATGTGTACTTGTTTCAAATTTTGGAATATCTATTTCATTGATTTCCACCCTTGTAATATTACAAAAGGAGCAAAATAGATTGGCCAAATGAGAGGCAAATCCAGCCACTTTACGTAGAGCAGGAAGATCTGCTATTAAAGGTAATAAATCCACGCTAATAAGTCTACCCTGTGGAAGGTCGTGGGTATTGGAAAACCAAATACCATTCCATAACATTTGAAGATCAATAACCAGAGGCTCCAAGATTGAATTCATTTGATCAAGAGATGGCTCTTTGGGACCAGGAATTATTGCATACAAAAACAGGTTCTCCTCTTTGTGATGTTCACTTGGAGGAAGATTCAAACAAGTGAGAAGAATTGACCCAATTGAAATGGATTTTGCAGCCCCTTTGTTACTGAATGGATTGAACCAATCTACATATAAGCTAAATATCAAATTACCTGGTCTATTTGTAAATGCTTGTTTACTACGTTGGGAAGATTTGAATGTGTGCCAAATTTTGCTATGCCAAATATCAGAAATAACTTTAGGGTCTGCTTGAGAATTATGGGTATTGTGAGCATTTAATAGCTTTTCAAAGCCAGGAATCCACATATGGGAGGCCAACCATTTTTGCAAGGCTTGGTATGTAAAGGTACAGATTGGTTTTTGAAGTGAATTATCATTCTTTTCATCAGTTTTCAATAAAAGAGAACCACATTCTTTTCTTGCAAGAGATCCTAATTTGACAATGGAGGAAGGAAAAGGTTGAATAAATTTGGATGTACACTGTTTATTGATGTGCCCCATTGCATTCTGATCATACAAGCTGAAGCATTCTGGACAGAAAATCTTTTTTTCAAGGTCCATGGATATGCCCAGCTGAACCAAAATAGTTTCAATTGAAAGTGGAATTTCTTTAGCAATGGATAATCAATCCAAATTGAATTTGTCTCCAAGGCTAGTTATCTTTTCCCTTTCTGAGAAGAAATTCTTTGATACTATCTGGACATTCCATTTTTGAGGTATAGGCTGGAAGCTTGAACCAAATTTTTAAGAGCATGAGAGTCAATGAATTTAAAGGTCTTGTTTTCATATTTTTTAGTATCAAAAAGTAAATTTATTTCATTATTCTGACAACATATCTGTTCAAATTGAGAGCATCCAGGGGTTTTCTGTGTTGGCTGTGCCAATATATTGTGGAGGATTAGATTCAAGTAATGATGAATAATTGAAATGAATGAGGGAAAGAGTACTTACATTTTCACTATTTTGGGCTAAGCTCATCTGATCAATCAAAGGCTGGGGTCTCCTGAGTTTTATAGTTCCAATTGATGTGTCTTCCAAGCTGGGTCAGACATTGGTCTTTGATGCTGAACAATATTGTTCAAATCTTCATAATATTGGCTGTTACAGCCAAGCTCGTGACAAGTGCAAATCTTTATAGGGCAACCCATTTTTTGCACCATGAAATTTTGTGGGGAATGAGCAAAAAGGGCTTATGAAATTGAAATGGAGTAGTGTGGTTATGAGGAAGATTTTGGGGGGCAAAGTGAACTGAAAAGAGCTTTGAAGTGGACACAAACATAACTTTATTTATATTTGAGCATCTTTGATTCTGCAAAGATAGAAGCCAATTATGCGCCTATATGGTTTGCATGGGGGACCGATTTTATACAGTAGTCATAGTTTGACCACTTTTAAGATTACAGCACCTGTAGAAAAAACGTTTACAGCCAATCTTTATGGTGTCTGGGCCTCATTCAGATACAGTTTTTTCTGTATCTGAGTGGGTCTGATTGGATTTCAAGGAGACAAACCAATTATGGCCCTAATTGGTTTGCATATCGTACAAATTATGACCAGCAGTCATAATTTGACCACCTGTGGATGATTACAGCCAAAGCTGTATTGTTCTTGGACCTCATTCAGATACAGTTTCTTCTGTATCTGAATGGGTCTGATTTTATTTGAAGGAGACAAACCAATTATGGCCATAATTGGTTTGCATATGGTACAAGTTATGACTGGCGGTCATAATTTGACCACCTGTGGATGATTACAGCCAAAGCTGTATTGTTCCTGGACCTCATTCAGATACAGTTTTTTCTGTATCTGAATGGGTCTGATTGGATTTGAAGGAGATAAACCAATTATGGCCGTAATTGATTTGCATATGGTACAAATTATGACCGGCAGTCATAATTTGACCACCTGTGGATGATTACAGCCAAAGCTTTATTGTGGCTGGACCTCATTCAGATACAGTTTTTGCTGTATCTGAGTGGGTCTGATTGGATTTCAAGGTGACAAACCAATTACGGCCGTAATTGGTTTGCATATGGTACAAATTATGACTGGCGGTCATAATTTGACCACCTGTGGATGATTACAGCCAAAGCTGTATTGTTCTTGGACCTCACTTAGATACAGTTTTTTCTGTATCTGAATGGGTCTGATTGGATTTGAAGGAGACAAACCAATTATGGCCGCAATTGGTTTCCATATGGTACAAATTATGACCGGCGGTCATAATTTGACCACCTGTGGATGATTAAAGCCAAAGCTGTATTGTTCCTGGACCTCATTCAGATGCAGTTTTTTCTGTATCTGAATGGGTCTGATTGGATTTGAAGGAGAAAAACCAATTACGGCCGTAATTGGTTTGCATATGGTACAAATTATGACCGGAGGTCATAATTTGACCACCTGTATCTGATTACAGCCAAAGCTGTATTGTCAATGGACCTCATTCAGATACAGTTTTTTCTGTACCTGAGTGGGTCTGATTGTATTTCAAGGAGACAAACCAATCCCGGCTTTAATTGGTTTGCAAGTGGTACAAATTATGACCGGCGGTCATAATTTGATCACCTGTGGATGATTACAGCCAAATATGTATTGTTCCTGGACCTCATTCAGATACAGTTTTTTCTGTATCTGAGTGGGTCTGATTACATTTCCGGGAGACAAACCAACAAATTATGACCGGCGGTCATAATTTGACCATCTGTGTACAATTAAAGACAAGCTGTATTGTGGCTGGACCTCATTTAGATACAGTTCTTTCTGTATCTGAGTGGGTCTGTTTGGATTTCCCTGAGCCAAGTGGTACAGATTATGACCAGTGGTCATGATCTCACTCTGATGATATTCTGAGGACACAAATTTCTTGCAGTAATAATTGATTTACATTTTGAAAAAATTCTACTGGTGGGCTAAGCCTCTCACCCACTTTCAGGTCTGACTGTACCATCCAATCTAATCACCCATGTATTCAAAGGAGGATTCTAAATATACACATGTCCTGAAACTTAGTTCTTTTCTAAATGTGTAATTGTGTTTTATGTCTAGAGGATCTGCAGCTTTCTTTCCTTTGAAACCCCAAAACTCATTTCTGTTCTATTTCTATGGGTTACACCCCCACTTCATTTCATTGGGACCTGAAATATAAATAGAGCTGTTTTTCCTGTGTTTTTCCTCAGACCCTCTGTTTTTAACTTCTGTTGGCCATTTAAATCCCTCTCCTCCCAATATAATACCCCATACTAAGAATCCACCCCACCCACATGATTCCAATGTCTCATTTGATGAAATGTTTTTTAGGTTTTTTTCAAATAACACAGATTTGAATTCATCTTTATCTTCTCAAAATGAGGCACCATCACATTCATCCATCAATTCACCGTCCACCCCAAACCAAAGTACCAAACCCCAGGAATTTTACGATCTTTTCACTACCTCAATTCTCACAGTATAGTCCCACCAGCTCCCATTAGACATCCTCCAATCTTGCCCTGCCCCCCACCAAACAACATAAATAGAACCCCCTTTCAACTTTGTAAATTTTTTCTTCCCCACGTAATCTCCTCCCCAAAATCTTTTAATAATATATTTTTGCAAAAATTTATTAGATATCACAAACACACCAAACACGAGCTTATGTAACCCACCCCCAAATACTCCACGAACCCTTCCACCCCCCTCATTCATAGAATTTGACATGAATAACCCACCCACTCAAGTACACTCTATCTCCCCAATTCTTTCCTCTGAGCTAACTTGCCTCTCCCGTGAAGAATTTTCTCTCAATCACCACCGTATCAAGAAAATTCTCAATAATGCTCTTTCTGAAGCGGAAAAGAATCCTGTATCAATTGAGATTAAGGATTATTTGAAAAAGGGCCTTACATTGATTTCTCAAAAAGAACATGGTAATTATTATTCTTCATGTCTGTCCTCAATTTTGTATTAATTTCACCTCCCTTATTGTAGAACTGTCTTCATCAAAAGCAATTGGTCTCATAAATGGCAATGTTGAAGTTATTGAGAGAGAAGTTCCTTCCATATGTTCATCCCAATCATCCGCTTTGGAGGGGGTTGTTTCTGATGGAAATCACAAGAAAAAACCAAAAATTCAAAACAAACCACCACCAAATATCCGTAGGTTTATCCAGCAAACTGTTAGCTTTAATAATACTCAAGAGGTAGTTTCCATGAATATGTCTTCTACTACATCAACCCTTTGTACCAATTCTACCCCCCCTCAGACAATCAACCCCCAATTGTTATTGAACACCCAATCAAATGACCTCCCCTATTCTTTACCATCTACCATTGTAGAACCCCCTGTTCCCTCAACCATCCCACTTGAGACTCCCACCACCCCCCCAATTATTACTGAGGAACAAATTTACAAGCTTCCACCAAATGTCACCCCCAGAAGATCTCCACAATGTGAATCTCCTCATTTCAACAATGACCACTCTTTGGAAGTACCAGCCAATAACATCCCCAATTTTCTAGCTCAGGTTCATCCACTGACTCAAACAAATGAAATTATTCAAGAAGAATTACATGTTTCAATATCAGAAAATAATAGTCGTCCAAATGTTCCTTCCCAAATTCCTTTGAATACAACCACTTCAATTAACGCCACAACACCCCATGTTGTATCGTCACCAATGCAAATTAACCATGTAAAAAGCTCCCATACACTATCTGCTCCTCATTTTTAAAATCCAGAAAACACTCTTCCAACCTCTCAATCAAATCCATCTACACCATCTCATGCTCCAACTCCTGGAATTAGGGACCCATCTAATCATCTCTCTCATGTGGGCCCATCTCCACCTGTTTTGCATGAACCTCACCAAACTCCTCATTCATCAATCATGCCTCCAGAACCACAGCCTCTTGACTCCACCAATGATCAATTCTCTATTTTCACTGATGAATTTAGATCAAACATTTATGAGCTTTTCAAAACATTCACCCATGGACGCCCCACCCAGGCCAAATACCAAACCACATTTGAAGAAATTGACTCACTCGTTTCCTCGCGCCACCAAAATTTGGGCTCTGAACAGCCTGAAAAGGGGAATTTCAATTTTAAACAGTGTACTTCCTCATATAGCAAATGGATTGAAAAGCTCTGCGATAATAGTTAGTTTAAAATTATACTACTCCTATGAACTAATGCTTATAATAGATTTCTCCAGGTGCTCCATTTCTCAATTCCACTAAAGAAGAATTTTAAATTACACCCTCAATCTTTAAGATGCCAATCTATGACCAAGTCACTGCACCTGAAATTCAGATTTCACTACCATTTTCACCTGACCCCAGCATTTGTAATGAAAATAACCCTGAAACTCATTTTGCGCGTCATCTAATCTATATGTCACAGCCCAGATAATTCACCATCACTGCTTGGGCAAAAGTCATTGCGGCTTCAGTCTCAGAAACCATGGATGCATTTTGTATACCAAAACCTCCTGTACCCCCTCAAGCACAAATTGATGAGGTCAACATTTATCTGGACATGATTTCATACTTTGAAGGCCTCAAAAGACCCTCAACTTCACCAATGGAACTGATTTCCATGGCATGTCAAAGTCCAAGTGACTCAAACAATGCTCAAGAATCATACAATATTTCTTCCGACTCAGATCAACAGTTAAAGATTGTTCAAGACCTCATTTTAGATTTCATGATTTCTTATGTAATATTCAAAGCACAAGCCTCCCTTGACAATGTTTCCCCTAACCACACTGAACAATCTAAACGTGTCAAAAAAAGAAAGGCCCTCCGTTCTAATAACCAAATCTCTTCCGTAATAATTCACTCAGCTTCTCAAGTGGTAAACTCTAATTCTGACAATGATCTCCAAGTTGAAACTGCCAAGAAGAAGTTGGTTGAATACCATAGACGTCATAATTTCCTTCCTTTTGTTTACTATTTGATATTAGGTGTCAAGGGATTATTCACTGCACAAAAGGATCATCAGAATTTTTCAATTTCCAATGCAATGCTCATACTATTCTCTTTTCATCTTATTCAGCAACATGTTAAGTCACCTCCACCCAAAGAGCTAGTTTGGAGAAATCTATCTTTTCATCTTCAATCATTTTCTTCTAAGGGTATGAAACCATTCACTGATGTCCAACTTGTTTGCCCACCTTCATGACATCAATTGGCCCAATAATTTACAAGTGATTTTTTAAACCAATGGGAAGCACAAGCCACTGTGACATCACTCCTTCCACCCTTGCAACACTGATGCTTTACCTCCTGTTTTTAATTTACTTACGCATGATATTTCAACCATTGTAATCAGTTTCCTATTACAATAAAAAGTTGAATCTTTCTTGTTTTATATTTTCCATGATTTTAATTTTAGAATAGTTTTATTTTAAAACTCCCTTTTCATTCATTAGCTATGGCATTTGTTCTTAAATAAGACTTGACTCAGTGCACCAAGCAAATCCCTTGTTTTCAACCTTCCTCATCAACTCAAATCAAAAATATTATCCTTCACTACAATATACTCATACTAATAACATTCTCACTGTCCTTATTTTCAATTCTCATAAAAAAACCTTGTCTTTTCTAATGACAATACCATGCTTACTTGACTCGCATGATTGCCAATAAGTTAAGTTAATTTCATGCGTATGTTTATTTACTTTGTAGGAAAAACTATATTCCCATCTAATCTTTCTTGCTATTGAATCTTTACCCTCTTTTCAATATCTTACTCCACATTTTCCAACCCCAAATCAACTCTCAAATAAACTCTGAAATACACCTGTAATTTTTTTGGGTCTAACATTTATTTTCAATAAATCATTAGTAATTTCTCATTTTCAAACAGTTTATTGTTATTTTCTTTTAATCAAACCATTAATTTAAAATATCTAATTATTTTTCAATTTTGTTTGAAAAACCATAATTAAACTATTAGTATGATTACTTTAAGTTTATAAAAACTCAAATTCATAAATTTAGTATTTCACATAATAAATTCATTTATTTTTTGAATTAATAAATTTAATCAATCCACTTTCAATAATTCAAATGGATCCATTGTGATTTAATTTGAATTGTAATGATCCATTACATCAATTTATAAAATTTCCTTTTCACATACCCAATTTTCTTTTTCAATTAATTACATTTCATTTTCAATTGTTAAATTTCATTTCAAATTAAACAAATTTGGTCTCAATAAATCAATTTAATTGATTAATTGATTTCTTGAAATTAATTAATTAAATTACTTGATTGATTCATTGAAATTAATTAATTGATTAAATTAATTGATTGTTTCATTTAAATGAATTAATTGATTTATTGAAATTCATTAATTAATTAAATTAATTAATTGATTCATTGAAATGAATTAATTGATTCATTGAAATGAATTAATTGATTAATTTAAATTAATTGATTAAATTAATTAATTAATTGATTCATTAAAATTAATTAATTAAATTAATTAATTGCTTCATTGAAATTAATTCATTGAATTGATTCATTGCTTCATTGAAATTAATTCATTAATTAATTGATTCATTGAAATTAATTAATTCATTTTGAAATTTATCTAATAAATTAACTTATTTGAATTAATACCATTTCAAATTGATTGAATTAATTCTATCAATTCAATTCAAAATTAACACGTGTTTGTTATTTCTTTTGGGTGGCTGTATCACCAGTCAGCCAATTTCACAATATTTCTTTTTCTTACAAACAATACAGTCACCTGGGGCTTGTTAAAGAGCCTCCAGGAATGTTTTACAGCCCCCCACTGCCAAAGCCAGTCATTCAGAGAAGTGGGGGCCCCTGGAATTCAATTGAGGTATGGTTTCATCATTGTCAGCCTGTGACTCAAAACCAGAGCACAAGCATGACAACCAAAATACCATAAACCAATGGTATAGCCAAAATACCACCAAAACATGGAACTGAGCCAAATTAGCTCAAAAGGTATCAAAAGAAAGAGGAAACTCACCTCTTCCTGAAAATATAAGTCCCGTCACCATAGGACAAGAAATAACAAAGTTATTCCTGCTCAAAGTTATTGCTGAGCATAAACCTTAATTTTCACATCACATCTAAAATCTAGAAGGAGAGGCTTAACCCCATCAAATGGGTATTCAAAATGAAGCTCTAAGCCAGGGCTATCCAATGGTACTAGCCAAACTGAGCTAGCACCAGTATTACTTGAGTTATGGTCAAATTCAGACCAAATAAGGGTGAACAAAACATTCACCTCTCATCTAACTTTTACAGTTTTAGTGTGAGATACTCAAAGTGGGGTCTTTTTGGAAAGAGCACAATCAGGGCTATCTGATGGTGTCATCTATTTCCTCATATCTCAACTAGAACAGAAGTTATTGGCCAAACAAGCTTAATACAGCTTTTGCCAAAAACACGCCAATGTATAAAAACACTTGTACATGGGATAACTTTGCCATATTTAATGATAACCATGTCAAGTTGGGTTCCATTGTATAGAGCTCATACAGGGCTATTCAATGAACCAATTTTGAGCTTGATATCTCAAAAACTGACAGAGTTATGACAATTTTAAGGTAAAAATCCCACCTGCTGTCATATACAGCCTTACCATGGGATAATACCCTATAACCATGAATATGAGGTGTCAAATAGACGAAGAAGCATTTTTTTACTTTAATACCTCATATGTCAGTCAATACTGGGGTCCCATACAGTTTCTGTACAGCATTCTACGCGTCATACACGTCAGAATCAGGCTGTGAGGTCCCCAGATGAAAATTTTCACCCTGTATTGGTGAAAACTGCCCAGATGTGGTTTCAAAACCACATCTGAGCCCAATACAGGGTATACAGGCTGTTTGCAAACCACAAGTCTGTCATGAGGAGTGAAAAATCTTCACTTCCTCTACGTGAAAAGGTCTAACAGCCTTTTCACCCAATTTCAGGATAAAAGGAGAGCTTTTCACTGCCAAAAACCTTTCCTCATCCTGCTCTTGAATAACCTACGTAGTAAACTGTCAAAAACAGTTTTACTCTTGGTTAAATAATCAGGTATAATTATAATCTTTAATTATTGTAGACTTTATTATTGTAACCCAACAGATAAAGCCTGCACCCAGGGTTCTCAATAGCGCTCACCACCACTATTTCTCAATAGTAGAACCCTTTTATCTTATTATAAACTCTTATAAATCCTTTTTAAATCATTTTTTGCCGTGTCACATACACAGTTAAAGTTGTAATTAGCCTAGTTATACCTTTATCATAGTATCATCCTGACATTTTGGGGGCCTGGCCGTGTTTTTTTGACCTTTTTGGACCTTACAAGTAAGTCTTTTCTCCTTTTTATGACTTATTAACACATTGTTTTATCCTTTTTTAGGCGTATTTTCTGTTTAAAAATATATATTTTATATATTCTTACCTTTTTTTACACATACTCATATTATAAGAGTATTTTTACGTGGTTAACAACCACAGTAATTTATAATTTTTGGCGTGTTTTGCATATAAAAACACATAAGCCACTAATAAAGTCCTGTATTCTTGACTGAATAAGGACACCTCTGACTGAAAAACCATCAGTTGAGGCGTGGTCAAGTGTATTGTTAATTCAATAACACTTGTATACAAACCACTTTCACAGAATACACTTGCAAACCACAAGTGTATCTGAGGGATACTGACACACAAACAGTGTGACAGGACACCATAAGCTGTATTTTTGACGTGAAATTGTTAATTCAATTACACTGTCATTATACAAGGGCACACTGTAATAATATACAAGCCCAGAGGCCATTCTTAGACGTGCAAAACCAGCCTTTTAAGAAGTCTTAACTGACATAAGCCCTCTTTTTCCTGTTTTGATTCAGTGGAAGAAAACTACATCCCACTTGAAACCCAGTCACAGGCCAACACACCAGTGACACCCTCAGAACCAGAGGGCAGCAAGGGTAAAGGAAAAAGGCTTAGTGAAGGCCTCATTACAGCCAAGAAGTGGACACCAATAGCCACTCAGAGGAGTAGAAAACCACGAAACTCTGCTTCAATAAAAGGTAAACCAACCTTAACCACTTGTACAGGGAAGATTACAATTATTAACCCAGTTGTAACCTCCAAAGGCAAACTTCCCAAATCAGCAGATAACAAATTTGTACAAGGAACAGTCAAAGGTAAATACCCTAAGAACATAAAGTTTTTGACTGCTTGCAAACACTGATATGTCCCCTGCATACCTCAGAGACCTTGGCTTCCAAAGGAACCAGCCAGAGGATAGAGCAGGAATGTCTAGAACCAGAAGACCTGAAAGAAGACACATTGGACACAGTGGTGGATGGAAAAACAATGAGGGAGATAATATCAACCTTGCCATTCACACTCCAATTCAACAGAAACCTCAAACCAGAGGACTGGAAGGATATGGATCAAGTTCTTCAAATCCACCAACTCCTCAAAGATTTGTTTCAATAGAGCATGGACAACAAGAGGTTCAACCTAGCAACTCACTGGGCAGAACTGGGATCAAGTTGCCAGAAGATCTGTCTCAAAGAGATACACTTCAAAGACCTTATGGTAATCACCAAGGGTTGGAATCCTACCAGGCAGCACAGACTCCTGGAGGCAAGGGCACAGAGGATAAGGGAGAATCAAGCCACTATCGAAGCTATAGAAGAACAGTTAACCCAGACAGGGCCTACTCAGATTCCTTCAGGTTCACAAGGAGCAAGCCAAATCAGCTCTCCAGTGGCTTCACACCATTCAGAAACCAGCAGATCAGTGGCCAAGAGTCACCATTCTTCACAATTCCAGGAAGTTTCCAGGAGAAGACAAGGCAACAAGGGCAAGAACAAAGCCTCCTTCAACCAGAGGAGGAAAGAGTCAGACCCCATGATCCAGAAGCTGTTAGATATGGTAAAAGAAGTACACAAGAACCAGAAGTAGTTGTAAACCACTCTAGAATCAGTAGTCCTAGTAATAGAAACATTACCCCCACTCAGACTGAAAATAACATTATCACATCTGAGAGTAACATCAACAGTGACACACTGTGGTTACAAATGTCCCAATATGCTGAGCAATCTGCAAAGCAGGCTACAGAATTTGCAGCTGCCCAAGAGAGGATGAGGAAAACTCAAGCCTCATTGGAGCAGATAGTTAAAAACCTTCAGGAACGATATGCTCAACTGAGCAAAGCCTCTGAAGAAACCAACAAGAGACTGAATCAAGTCTCTGAAGAACAACACCATAGTAGCAGGGACAGGGAGTGTCTGAACCAAGACATCAACAAATTGTTTGATGCCTACCATAGCTTACAGCGCCAACCACAAGGCCAAGCTATGGAGAATCCATATCAACCAGATGACATCAAACCAGATGCCATGTTGTTGAATAAGCCAAGATCTCCATCACAATACCAGGATGGAGATGGCATGTCTTATTCAGAGAAGGAAGCCTTGAAACAGCTTCCTGAGGCCTCAAGCTGGCCCAAATTCTCTGGATCAGGAGAATATGATCATATGGAACTCATAGATTATATTGATGGACTCTTCATTGATGTACCAAGCATACCAGATTACTGGATTACTGCTAGACTGAATACTGCATTTAAAGGTCATGCAAGTATATGGTACACTGAAATGAAAGAAATCCATGGCAGAAGAAATTGGCCATGGTGGAAGAGTCAAATAATCCAAAAGTACAGTAATGGAACTTGGATATGGCAAAAGACCATGTCATTTGAAAATGACAAATACTCTGTGGACAAAGATCCATATGAGTGGTGTCTTAGACAGTCTAAAAGACTTAAAGCCATTGATCCTCAAATGAACATTCAAACGAGGAATCATAAACTTCTGACACAACTGCCAGGAGAACTAGAGCATGCAGTAAAGTGCAGATGCAACCAAAATTGCACTCTAGATGATATAGCCAATACCTTACAAGACATAAGGAAAAGGACTAATATAGGGAAATTCACCCCATATAGAAGCAATAGTTTAAAAGAGAAACAACCTTTCAGGGTAGAGTTTAAAGACAAACCCAGGGAAAGAGTGGCAGAAGTGGCAAAGAAGAAGAATTCTTGTCACAATTGTGGTTCAACAGACCACTATGCCAACAACTGTCCAAAAGCAAAGAAGAAAGTATATGCTATAGAAAAAGTCCCTGAAGAAGAACCTCCAACAGAGGATTCTGAATCAGACTCTATGGGTGATGCCATCAGAGAACCATCTGATGAGGATCAAGACCCAAGAGAGGAATTTCTAGTGGAATACCAAGAGGAAACCCCACTAAAAATCCAGGATATACAGTTGGAAGCAGGAATGCCACAAGGCACTGCCAACAAGGACTTGTGTAAACACACACAAGATGCACAAACATTCCTGGTTACACCAACCAAAGGAATGGCATATATACATGGAACAGCCACAAAAATGACTCTATGTATTGACAATGCTCAGCACCCACTGATCATTGACAGTGGAGCACACTGCTCCATAGTGGCCAGAAATTATCTGGATAACCACTTCCCAAACTGGGAAAAAGAACTCTTGCCCACCAGGGCAAAGAACTTTAAGAGTGCATCTGGAAAGATGACCTCTATTGGGACAATTATCAAAGAGATAATTATACCCCACAGAAAAGGTAATATCAGACTCAACCCAGAGTTTGTAGTGCTTGAAGATGCCCACATCCAAGGGTTTTTACTGGGAACAGATTACCAGAGGATGTATGGCATAGATATTTACAATAGTAAAAATAGGCATATTACCATTGGTACTAACAAGGAAAAGAAATTTTCTCTTGATATATACCAGATATCTTCTCAGGACCCACTAGAAGAACTTCTGAAAGAATTCAGAGAGGGACAGTTTAGCACTACCCTCACCAGTAAACAAAAGCTAAGTTTACTGAAGATGCTGAGGAAGAATAGACCAGCATTTGCCATTGGTGAAGAACCATTAGTCAAGATCAAAGGCCATGATATAGAACTATATCTGGATGTAGAAAGGCCTTATCCACCCATGTTAAGGAGACCTCCTTACCCAGCAAGTCTGGAGACCAGGAAAGAGATTGAGAAACATATCAATGAACTCCTGGACATGGATGTCATTAGGAAGATTGGACATAATGAAATAGTGGAAATCACCACTCCTGTCTTAATCACCTGGCATGATGGCAAGTCTAGACTGTGTGGAGACTTCAGAGCCTTGAACAACTACACAAAAGCAGACAGGTATCCTATACCAAGGATACCTCATGCCTTGGATAAATTGGCCAAAGCCAAATACATAACCAAGATGGATTGTATGAAGGGCTTCCACCAAAATGGAGTTAAACCAAACTCCATGAAATTACTCAGAATTATATGCCATATGGGCATATATGAGTACACCAGGATGCCATTTGGCATCAAGAATGCACCAGCCCACTTCCAAAGGATGATGGACACCATATTTCAAGAAGAAGTAATGGAAGGCTGGATGGTAGTATACATTGATGATATCAATATATACTCAGAGACTTGGGAAGACCATGTACAATAAATAGACAGAGTGCTAAGTAAATGTACACCCATCAATCTGAAAATTTCACTCAAAAAGTGTAATTTTGGCCAACAAGAGCTACTAGCTCTAGGACACAAAGTCTCAGGCCTTAGTCTGGCAATTGACCAGAACAAAGTAGCAGCAGTACTGCAAAAGCCAGTACCAAAGAACATCAAAGAGATGCAATCTTTCCTTGGATTTGCTAGCTACTATAGAAACCACATCAAGAACTTTGCCCACATAACCAGTAGTTTATACAAGTTATGCTCAAAGGATGTAGTTTTTGAAATAACCAAGGAAAGGAGGGATGCATATGAGAGGATCAAATATGAACTCACTAATGCACCTGTGCTCATCTTGCCTGACTTTGAACTACCATTCAAGTTATATATAGATGCAGCATGCAGCCAAGGCTTGGGAGCAGCCCTTCACCAAAGACAAATTGTGGATGGTGAACCAAGAGAGGGTGTAATATGTTACATCTCCAGGCAGCTGAAAGATTCAGAAGCCAGGTATGGGGCCACCCAGACAGAATGTTTATGTCTAGTCTGGGCTCTAGAAAAACTCCATTACTATTTGGAGGGTGCAGTCTTTGAAGTATACACAGACTGCACAGCCTTGAAGTCTTTACTAAACATGAAGACTACTAATAGACACATGCTGAGATGGCAAATAGCCATCAAGGAGTATAGAGGGAACATGACCATCATATACAAGGAAGGTAAAAGCCATACCAATGCAGATGGCCACTGGATAATGTCAAAAGCAATCCAGCTTATGACCCTGAAGTTGCTGCAAAAATTCCTATCCATTTTATGGAAATAGATAGGAAGAAGAACTTCAGATTCTCTGAATGGGCACCAGGGAGTGGTACCCTTGACAGTGGAAACACTGATTCAGAAGGGACAGAAACCCCCATACTGGGGATAAGTTCCTCAGAACTGCACAATGAATTCTTCAATGCAGTACTGAAATCTTATGCTAAACACAAACAGTGTAGCATACTACTCCAACTCCTTCAACAAAAATACAGGAGCCCAGAACTGGAAACCCAGCTGGAAGAACCCTGGTTGAGGGCCTATAAGGACAATAAATTCTTCCTTATAGATGACCTGATTTATCACAGAGACAAGCACACCAGTGCACTAACAGTGATAGACAGAGACCACATCTCCTTAATCCTGCAGGAATGCCATGACTGCCCCTACATGGGACACATGAGTGAGGACAGGACTAAGGAGAGGGTAGCAAGCACAGCTTGGTGGCCCAAGTGGGAGCAAGAGTTGAGTGAATACATCAACACTTGTGAAAGATGCAAAAAGGCAAATAGAAAACATGGGAAGAAATATGGGTTACTTCAACACATAGAAGAACCCAAACACCCATGGGAAACCATCAACATGGACTGGGTCACAGGACTTGTCCCAGGAGGCAAAGAAAACTACAATGCCTGCTTAATCATAGTTGATAGGTTCAGCAAGTGCATGAGATGTCTACCATGCCATAAAGAGGACACAGCCATGGACACTGCTCTGTTATTTTGGAATAATATCATATCCACCTGTGGAGTCCCTAAGATCATAATTAGTGACAGGGACCCAAAACTCACATCTGAATTTTGGACCAATTTATATGACATGCTTGGCACCAAGCTTGCTTTTTCCACAGCTTACCATCCACAAACAGATGGCCTAGCTGAGAGGATGATCCAAACAATGGAGGACATCCTCAGGAGGTTCTGTGCCTATGGCATGGAATACAAGGACCATGAGGGATATACCCATGATTGGGTCACCCTCTTACCAGCAGTCCAACTGGCTTATAATACAAGCCAGCACTCTACCACAGGAAAAACACCTGCACTGGTAGAGAAAGGGTGGAATCCCCTGTTACCTGTGGATCACTTGAAGAAAAATCTTCTGACCATCCACCCCACAGCCAAAGACTTCCATGATATGTGGAAGAAAGCCTGTGATACTGCTGCCAAATGCATAGCTGAGGCCAAAGAGTATAACAAGCAAAGGTGGGACAAGTCACATATGGAACCTGACTTCAAGGAAGGGGACCAGGTGTTAGTGTCTACACTGAACTTTAACAATCTCAAAGGACCTAAGAAAATGAGAGACTCATTTGTAGGGCCCTTCACTATCATTAAGTTGGTAGGGAAGAATGCAGTAGAGGTCAAGCTCACTGAGGAGTTTTCTAGGAAACACCCAGTCTTTCCAGTGAGCCAGGTCAAACCATACTTCCAAACAGAGGAGGATAAATTCCCCTCCAGGAAGAAAAACATCACTCCACCAGGAATAGTGGAAGTAGAAGACTTTCCTGGACCTGTGAGTAAAATCATCAGGGCCAGAAAAATCAGACTTAATGGGAAGGATCAGAGACAATATCTAGTCAGATTCAAGAACCAGACAGCTGACAAAGACAAATGGTTGGCAGAGGATGCCATACCAGATGGGAGCCTTCATTTAAGGAGATTCAGAGCCTCTAGGAGGACTGAACAGTCTCATCAATGATGAGCCTTTTTCAGAGGGAGGGTATGTCAGCCTGTGACTCAAAACCAGAGCACAAGCATGACAACCAAAATACCATAAACCAATGGTATAGCCAAAATACCACCAAAACATGGAACTGAGCCAAATTAGCTCAAAAGGTATCAAAGCAAAGAGGAAACTCACCTCTTCCTGAAAATATAAGTCCCATCACCATAGGACAAGAAATAACAAAGTTATTCCTGCTCAAAGTTATTGCTGAGCATAAACCTTAATTTTCACCTCACATCTAAAATCTAGAAGGAGAGGCTTAACCCCATCAAATGGGTATTCAAAATGAAGCTCTAATCCAGGGCTATCCAATGGTACTAGCCAAACTGAGCTAGCACCAGTATTACTTGAGTTATGGTCAAATTCAGACCAAATAAGGGTGAACAAAACATTCACCTCTCATCTAACTTTTACAGTTTTAGTGTGAGATACTCAAAGTGGGGTCTTTTTGGAAAGAGCACAATCAGGGCTATCTGATGGTGGCATCCATTTCCTCATATCTCAACTAGAACAGAAGTTATTGGCCAAACAAGCTTAATACAGCTTTTGCCCAAAACACGCCAATGTATAAAAACACTTGTACATGGGATAACTTTGCCATATTTAATGATAACCATGTCCAGTTGGGTTCCATTGTATAGAGCTCATACAGGGCTATTCAATGAACCAACTTTGAGCTTGATATCTCAAACACTGACAGAGTTATGACAATTTTAAGGTAAAAATCCCACCTGCTGTCATATACAGCCTTATCATGGGATAATACCCTATAACCATGAATATGAGGTGTCAAATAGACGAAGAAGCATTATTTTACTTCAATACCTCATATGTCAGTAAATACTGGGGTCCCATACAGTTTCTGTACAGCATTCTACGCGTCATACACGTCAGAATCAGGCTGTGAGGTCCCCAGATGAAAATTCTCACCCTGTATTGGTGAAAACTGCCCAGATGTGGTTTCAAAACCACATCTGAGCCCAATACAGGGTATACAGGCTGTTTGCAAACCACAAGTCTGTCATGAGGAGTGAAAAATCTTCACTTCCTCTACGTGAAAAGGTCTAACAGCCTTTTCACCCAATTTCAGGATAAAAGGAGAGCTTTTCACTGCCAAAAACCTTTCCTCATCCTGCTCTTGAATAACCTACGTAGTAAACTGTCAAAAACAGTTTTACTCTTGGTTAAATAATCAGGTATAATTATAATCTTTAATTATTGTAGACTTTATTATTGTAACCCAACAGATAAAGCCTGCACCCAGGGTTCTCAATAGTGCTCACCACCACTATTTCTCAATAGTAGAACCCTTTTATCTTATTATAAACTCTTATAAATCCTTTTTAAATCATTTTTTGCCGTGTCACATACACAGTTAAAGTTGTAATTAGCCTAGTTATACCTTTATCATAGTATCATCCTGACAATCATCTTGAAGCTCTGGCGATGACCGCCACCTCAGAACTAGCAGCTTTCACACCAAATCATCTTTTTGTGTTAATTCCACTAATTCCAGCACTTCTCTTTTTATTTTAGCCTTACTATTACCAAAAAAATACCTTTCCACTAATTTCTTCATTAATTACTACAATAGTTTTCATTAAATAAATTTTTTAAAACTGAATGGATGCATGCTTGTCAAAGATTTACTAAACTCATAATTTTATGAGGCTATAAGATTGTTATTCAGCTTTTTTAAAATTTATTTTTTGAATTTTATTACTCTTTTCAAATTTCAAAATTCCTAGAGCAATGAAATCAAATAGATATCTCAAAAAAAATTTAAAAAATTCTCAGAAATCTAATCAACTCCACCATCAAAATAAGAAAAAAAAATTAGGATGTAGTTATGAAACTTCTTATTTCAGAACATGTAATTTTTTACATGAATATTTCTTTGATCCAATTCCTCATAATGATTTTGATAGAAAAACTTCAAGATCAATTTTTTTAACAAAAACTCACTCTTACAGAACTTATATTCAAAAAAAATATTTTTCTATAAATTTTGGATTTACAATTTTACATGATAAATCACTTCTTCATTCACCTGATAAAACTTTTGCAATCATCCAATTTATTCCTTTTAGAAACCTGAATGATTATGAAAAATCTCAACTCAACTTTTTATCAACTTTTTCATTTAAATATAAAATTTTTCTTAACAAATTACAAGAATCTGGAAACAAGATCACCGGTTCCATGTATGCAATTGGATGGAGACCACCTCAGCTTGGTGACTTTATGATTGGGTGTTATATCAATTCCACTTCTATTTCTAATAACCCAGAACTTTTTAGTTCTTTATCACTTCAACTCTCTCAATTACAAAATATTATTCAAAATATCTTTAAAAATTATCATCAACAGTTTTCGAAATGAATTCAAATCAAATGAAACAATTCAACATTCCAGGATTTGAGATTTTAGACTTTACTGATTTTTATTCTTCTTCATTTGCAAATCAATTAACATTTACTTTAAATAGCTTTTCTAACTTTCCTCATATTGATCAAACAGACTCTTCAGAGGTTGCTTATTTTCTTTCTATCCCAATTTCTACAAGTGATGGCACCTTAATCTTTGATAACTTTGATTTATTTAATGAATTTTTTGTCTTTCCAGACCACTCTATTAATATTGATTTAACAGGTAAAGAACCTGGTATTGTACAGATGGTCTGGAAAGAAAAAAGCACTAGACATTTTACTCTTTATCCATATGGTGGCAATAGTAACTCTTTTACCAGATTATCCATGTCATTACAAATTTCAAAAAAAAGCATACAGCTTATTCAAAAACTTACAAAATGGTAAGATTGATAAATTTACAGTAGATGATCATACTTCTATCCTCAACAGGCTTGCTTCAACTTCTAAGTAGTCAAAATCATTTTTTGCTTCTTACATTAATCTAATTTTCAATATCAGTTCTTCAAAAATTCTCAAAAAAATTCAAATTAATTTTTAATATAATGGAAAAAAAACAATTTTTGTCATCTAAATCTCTTCATTCAACTTCAAATTAAAACCCAAAAAGCTTCAAAAATAATAACAAAAATAAAAATAATAAAAACAATATAAATCAAGATTTCTTAAATTTAAAGTTTCATTTTACAATTATCATCTATATTTTTTTAATTTCAAAACCAAAGAATTTTGACGAAAATTAGAAAATGTGAATCCAATTGTCAATTGGATCTACAACATTTAGATTTTCATAATTTTAGTTCACTTTTTCTAATCACAATTCCTCTTAATAAAAAATCTCCAACCTGATCTTTATTGTAAATCCTTTTTTTCCACCTCCAATTTCAAATCTTCAATATCACCTCATTCCGCCTATGAATTTAAAAAATGCTTTTTGAAATTTTAAAACAAAATCAATTCATTTTTGAAAATTCTCAATCAATTAATTGAAAACTCACCACTTCCCCCAACGTTTTCAGTGCTATTATGTTAAAATCTTACTCTCAAAATTTTCAAACCACTTGTTACATTTCTACTCTCCACATCTCACAAATCTGTTGCCTTATTTTCACCCAACTCCAAAATAACTCAATCACTTAAAATTGGTTTGTCTCAAATCTTTCACTCACTACCATTTGTTTTTTTTTGAGCCATCATTCATTCAATGTTTTCAGAGATTCTCACAGTCACTGCCCTTAATTCTGCTCCTTATGAATGGATTTCTCATTAAAAAGCCGGCCGGGCTGCTAGTCTTACCACCCTTCAGTTGTTGAGAATATGCAATGTCATCAAACCATTGGAAATTAGACTGTATGCTAAAATTCAAGCTCACTTGACAAGTCTTCACATAGCTGGGATGAAATTTGCAGATAATGTGACTTGCTCATTGCTGCTGAAAAATCATCAACTAGATCAATACAAACATGAACTCACATCTCTCAACACGGACTTTGATGTTGATAGGATGGTTCTTGATGCAACTACAACCATTGCTGGATACAACATGGTTTCTCAAGTCCTTCCAACTGGTCAAAGGTTGGCGGCCTATTTTGATAAACCAAAAATATTTAATGACCTACTTTCAATCCACCAGGCTACTAACTTTGACCTTGTGGGAGCAAATAAGCAAGTTACAATTCAAACTTTGACTATTACAACAGAGTACCGTGTTGGCTTGAATGTCTCGGAGGGACTTGGAAAGGTAAGCGACGCTTAGCGCATTAATTTTTGAAACATTTTCTTGTACCAAGGGTTGTGACCATTTCTTGCCTTTAGTATAATCTCACAAAAGTTGTCATCATTTATCCTTGATTTATCATCAAAAACAATGCCAAATTGCCAATTTGCCTCAGAGAAGACGTTTCCAATATTATGTCCATTATCAAGCCAGGTAAACGTGTCTCGTTGAGCCTTTTTAACAATGGTGCCAATCCAAAGTTGGTCATTGCATTCGAGTCACCTATGGGAAAACGGTGGTCAGTAATAAACACACAGCGTTTGATCACTAAGAATTGTTAACATGACAGTAACTTGATAGGTCAAAACCTTTCCAAATTCAAGATGTTGGCAAAGTCTATGTTCGAGTGGAAGATCTGCTCAACTCAGAGACGCTAGTCCACGTTGAAATTTTGCTTCAGGGACCTTCAATTTTTATTAAGATCAACATAAACGCAGATAAATGGCCATTTTTAATTCGCAATCAAAGCAGTTGTGTCTTGCATTTTGGTCAAACTGTAAGTTGAAAATATTGAATTTCATGTTAAATTGAGTAATAAGTGTTTATGGCAAATATTCCTGCACAGGTAATTAATCGCAGTCAAAAAAACAATTATGGAATTATAAGTCTTTACGAGTCTCAGCCTGACAGTGCGATGTCTTACGCATGGGATGAGCCTGCTGCAGGACTTGAAAGCTTGATTTGAGTGATTTCACTGCAGAGATGGGACCAAGGGCAATCCTCTTCCAAGCCGCTTCCACCTGTACTTTTACATGATGTGCATATGCTGGAAGTTGGGCAGTTGGAGCCTGTCCGTACACAAGTGAGTATTACTTCTTTGGTAAAAGATTTCCTGTGACACTAAAATCCCTTTCTTTTTGTCCTTTGAACCTCCAAGAAAAAGGGCCACAAGTTAGCATTTGATGTTGTAGTGGCAGGCAAAGCTCAGGTATTAGTAATATCTGATTATAACAAGGCCACAAGCAAGCTCCAATACTGTCAGCAGCATTATGGATAGTGGATTTGAAGCTACTACAATTACCCCGATCACATCACTTGTTAATTCTATCAATCTGGAAGGAATATCGTAATTTCATTTGAACGTCAAGAAAGTGTTGACTTTGCTGAGTGGTAAATATTTTTCTATCTAGTCTTAAATAGCTGTATTGCTAAAACGGTTGTCTTTTTTTGCAGCACTTTCGATTCTCGTAATCCTTTATAATTTCTTCTCAATGCGGTCACAATGGCCATTGGAACTATTAGTGGCGCTCCTTTAACTCTGAACCAAGTGAAGGTGGAAAATTCCCAAATGTCTCAAGGCCAACTCATGACCAGGCTGATCCAACATTATCAAAACAAAGGGTTGTCTCAATTATACCGCGTTATTGCATCTGAAGATTTCCTTGGTAACCTGGCAGGTCTTTTCAATAGTGTTAGCTCAGGGGTTCAGGATTTGTTTTATGAACCTCTCAATAGAGTCGTGCTCCATGGCACTAGCAACTTGGGCATTGGCATCGCGCGAGTGAGTTTTGTTTCATGAAACTGTTTGTGCTGTATAGGTCCAAGCAATTCATGCTTTCATTAATTTAGGGCGCGGCTAGTCTTGTCAAAAAAAGTGCCTTTTGGGTCACAGACAGCGTTTCAAAAATTACCGGCTCCATTAGTAAAGGTGCGTTCTTAGCTCTAGCCAAATGTTTGAAATACTGTTGGTCTTTGAAAAGGATTTTTTATTTTTTCTTATTATACATGTAGGACTTTCTGCTGCAGCGCTCAATTCTAACTGGGCCCGCGAGAGACAACGTTGTCAATTTCTGAATAGGAACAAGGTTAATGGTTTAGTAACAGGTACTAGTGCGTTTGTTGGATCGTTGGCTAGCGACATTTTGGGCATTGCTGTCCGTTTGATTTTTTTTCTTTTTTCAACGGTATATCGAGCTTAAAAAATCTGGAATTATGTTACGCAGATGAAGCCAATTGATAGAGCTGTTGGGTTTCTGAAGGGCTTGGGAAAAGGATTGGTTGGGTATGCAAAATAGGGCAAATCGTTTACCAATAGAAGCTGACATTGGCCATTAAGATTCATTCAACAGCATTATTGCAAAACCTGCAGTTGGAACTTTTGACTTTTTGTGAGCCTTAGAGGTAATTTCATATACCCAAAAGACCACAAATATAAAAAATAACATATTATTAAAATAAAAATCAAAATATAAATATAAAATTATATTAAAAATAAAAAATTAATTACAATTTAAAAATAAAAAATACATTAAATTTTGTAAGTATAAAATTACTTTTATACTTGAAAAAATTAAGTAAAAATAAAATTTTAACAAAATTGTGAAAAAATAAATAAATTTGGAAAAAAGTTATATAAAAATTATCATAACTTTTTATCCAATAAATAAACACATAAAATTTATTTCACCATTGGATTCCTCATAAAAAATCAGGTGGGGTCACCTCTGAGTGAAATTCTTGTAACTCAACTCTAAATAAGCTTAAATTAAGTTTTTAGTATTTTCAATACAAAAGTTGAAAATCCTCAAAACCTTAATTTAATTCACACCACATGTGGTGTTAACCATCAATTTTTGTGTTAAAATTGAGGTGTTGTGTTTAGTTTAGAAGTTATGAGGAATTGAAGTATTTTCAATTGAATTCAATTGAAATGTCAAAATGTGCGCGTGTATTACATAAGTGAACTTTGATTTACATATGAGGTGTCAATTATTACTGTATTGTACTGTACAATTGAATTGAATCACATATGTAAATTATAAGTATAATACATGATGAGGAATTAAAGGAAAAATAAATTGGAAAGATTAAATTTGGGGGGGAAAAGGAACTCCAGCTCTAAGGGGGAGCTAGACCCCCAAATTCCTTGCTGACAGGCGTGAGATGTCAAAATTAACGCAAAAGTTCATCACTTTTGGCCTGGAATTGAGTTACAGGGTCTGTGAACTCAATTGATGATGAGGTTTTGATACCAACTGGGGTAGTTTTAGCTGTTGCCAAGAGGGTAAAACTACCCTTAAGATAAAACAATCATAGTAAAAACAGTTTTAACTGGTTTCTACGCCTCTGACACACATTCTGACGTGTTTTGAAGGCTCTAGGCCTGGTATTGCTATAGTAATGGCTGATTTAAGGGTCTAAAATGGCTAAAAATGGCTAAAAATGGCTTAAACCAGCCCTTTTTTGGTCTAAACCAGGGTTCAATGATGCCATAATTGGCTTTTATGTTGTCAGACTGTTTTTCACGACTGACAAGAGTAAATTTTACTTTTGGAGTAAGAGAATTGATGGCTATAAAAGAATGTCTTCTTTGCCCCACTTTTCTCTTCATGTTAGAATCTTTTCCTTTTATTAATTAGTTTAAAACTGTTAAACCAATCAATAAGAGATTCCAACCACCCTTTTTAAATCATTTTGAACCTTTTAACCACGTGAAAAAATCATTATAATCATTGTTTGTAACTCTTATAATCATTTTTACCCCTGAACCACCCCAAAAGTGAATTAAAGCATCTTTCATCACTGTAAACTTTGTCACTTTGTTTCCAAATTCACTCTGGTCACTTTTGGGCGTGTTTTTTTCTTTAATATTCTCTTTAAAGACTTTGTTCTTTAATTAATTGCTTGCAGTTCTTTGCTCAATTAATTCCAATTGAAATTGCTCTTGAAGAAATTTCTTTTGTAGCCTTAAAATATCTCTTGTAGAGTATTTTTTGGATAAATTTTTATTGTTGGTAAAACAATAAATTTTTATAATATTATTGTTTTATACTAATAAAGTTATAAATAATAAAATTGGCGTGTTTTCTCTTAAAAATAATATTTTATACTATTTTTAACTGAATTTTACCTTATACAAATTTTGAGGACAGGAAAAGTACTTGATTTTTAATCAAAGTTTCATATCCACACCTTACATTTGGGGGCCCAGCCGTGATATTTTACCTGTGAAATATTTTTTTTTACTCTTTTTAAATCTTTTTTCTTATATTGAAAAATTTAAAAACATATAAAAAATACTTATAATCCAAAAAATCCTTAAAAAATATTTTTTTTTCATATTATAAGTGAGGCTTATATTTTTATTTCTTTTTTGAAATAACCTTTTTTTACTTAATTAATTGGCTTTTTCATTAATTTTAGTGTCTGACAACGTGGTAAGACAAGAAAACATTGAAACAGCCTCAACAGTAACTAGCATTATCCCTGCCAGTACTGTTAATTCTGATCATAATAGTACTGTTATTGTGACTCAAAATAACCAACCTGAACCAATATCTTCTGAATTAATTAACTTGGACATAAGTAATACCCTTCAGAAAGCTAAAAATTTGGCCAATAGTAAGTTTTTGACGTAAAAATACTATTTTAAGCCTTTTTAACCATAATTATGCCTTCAACCAGGTCAGGAGCCAGCTACAACCCCTCAAGCAGCTCCCAAAAAGGTAATAGACGTGATTATGGCAGAGGCCAATCAGGTACAGAAGGAAAAGGGTCAGTTGATGACTTCCAACCAACTAAATTGGGTCATTCTGAAGCTGATAATACCATTTTACCTTCAAAAAGAGCTGACACCGCCACAACAAGCCTCTGTGGACATATACAAAGCCAGCCACAGTGCATACAACAATGCACTTCAATTCAAAGAGTACCAGATCCTTGCAGACCTGTGGAAGAATTGCATGAATTCTTACCTGACAGTAAGAAAATTCTTGGGCCATCCCAACACTTGCAAATTGCTCAATGGATGGCATCCATTGATGGAGAAGAAAAACATGATGCTTTTGACACTAGAATGGAGGAAAAACAACCCTCCACCACCCAAACCAGTGCCAAAAACAGCCCCAGTGGCCAGCAGCAGCAATTCCAACGTGAAAAAGCAGCCACAAACTCCAAACAAGGGCAAAGGGAAGGCACAAGCTCCAAAACCTTACAGCCAGGGCTACAGGATCCCAAAGATTCAGCAGGATGCCATGGAAAATGTATTTCAGATGGCCAGAACCATGATGGAATTACAAAAGAAGGAGGAAGCCAGATTAAAGTTCCAGAAATGATTTCTGATATATTTGATTCCATCCCAGAGTTGTATGATGCTATAAATGATGTGAAAAAACATCTTTCTGATAAAAATGAATCCATTTGTAACAACATTAAAACAAACAACTTGAGCCTGTGCCAAATCAATGAAACACTTATGTGTTTTGAAAAGGTTTTAAGAACAATTAAAACTTCCAATAATGATACTTCTTTTGGCATTAAGATAAATGAACAATCTGCAATTATTAAAGAATTAACAGAAAAATATTCTAAACTCAATATTGATGACATAATTGAGACAAGAATAAAACATGCCATTAGTACTATCAAAGAGGACAATAAAAAGACTCTGGATTATATTTCAAAAGCATTTGCTGAAGTAAAGACAAATACAATTGCCTTGAAAAAGGATTTTGATACCTCAAAAGAGGAAATATCAAAATTAACAATGAAATTGAATGAAGTTATATCTGATAACACTAGACAAACAGAGTTATGGAATGAGCTTACATATAAAGAGGATGAACATAAAAAGAATGTCATAGACTCTATACAAAGCTTACAACATGAGTTAAAAAATTCTCAAAGGTGTAACAACAGTAAAATGAATGATATTGAACAACTGCTAAACACCTTACCAAGAATGTCTACACCTCTGAACCAGAATGAAGGTGCAAGAATTCCCAATCCACAAGTATTGGATGGAGAAAATTCACAGTTAAAAGATGAATTTTCTACCTCTTTTCATAACTTGGAACCATCAATGGGCCAAGCACTATTAAAAGAAGTTCCAAAACTTAAGGAATGGCCTCACTTCAGTGGTGAAGGAGAATATGACCATATGGAGTTTATCAGAGGTATTGACATGATCAAAGAAGATTTTGAATTACCAGACAGATTGGTGACAGCCAGGTTTAACACCTTGTTTACCAAATCAGCTCACAGATGGTATATCAAATTGAGACAAGCACATGGAGACCAGAGTTGGACTTGGTGGAAAACCCAAATTGTCAACAAATGGGCCAATGATGCATGGAGGTTTAAAGTTGAAACAGCCTTTGAATCCGCCAAATTTAATGCTGATAAAGACAAAGCCTTACCATGGTTTTGTCAACAAAAGGACAGGTTAACAGCATTATACCCTGACATGTCAGAAATTATGATTCATAGAAAAATTCTAAGACAATGTGGAGGAGACTTAGAGCATGCTGTCAAGAGCAGGACTACTGAACAATCTTCAGCAGAAGACATTATCAATATATTAGAGGAAGTAACCACAAGAACCAGAATTGGTTCCAGTAGGGTGAATCTCAAAACAAGGTTTAATACACCTTGGAAGGATTCTGTGGACAAAAACCCCAAAGAAATCTCTAATAATATTAAAAATAAATCTGCAGATACAGTCAGAAAGTGCCATATTTGCCAAAGCACCACTCATTTAGCCAATACATGTCCAAAGAGAGGGAAAATCAATGAAATTGATGTGGAGAAAGAACCTGATGTTGAAAAAGATGACATAATTGAAGAAAATTCAGATGACAAGTCATCCATATTTTCTGAATCTTCAAAAGATATAGAAAATATCAATGCCACTTTTGACATCATGGAATCTTATTCCCACTTGCCACAATTAAGCAATGGTCAACTTGATTTATCAAAAATCCAAGATGCACAACTCATGAAAACCAAACCAAACAGAGGAAAAGGTTATACAGCTGGTAACTCCTGTATAACAGAAGTGGTGATTGACAACAAACCCACTAAACTTTTGCTTGACCCAGGAGCCTTCTGCTCTTGTGTTGGTAAATCTTTTCTTAAAACTTGTGTACCAAACTTTGAAGATCAATTATTGCCAATTGATGGCATAAAATTTAATAGTGCAAGTAACCCAATGAAAGCATTGGGAATATTTGAGACTAGTGTCATATTTCCACATATCAATGGAAATTTAAGAATCACTGTTGAATTTGTTGTTATGGAAAATTGCTCTAGTACCCATTTCATATTGGGAAATGATTATTTAATCATGTATGGCATAGATTTACACAACAACAAAGACAGATACTTTACTATTGGAGACAATAAGCGCCAAAAATTTGCCTTTTTACCATTTAAAAGACAAATTACGGTAAACAAAGTATCACCAGTCAACTTAGAGTTAGAGAAATTCAAGTCTGAACACTTAAATGAAGCTGAAATAAGCCTTCATTTGAGTGATAAACAACAAAATGAACTCTTTTCTCTTTTATATGGCCATAAAGAAGCATTTGCCTCAGATAAAGAACCCCTAGGGGCAATTATTGGTCATGAAGTTGATATTATTCTTAATATTGAGAGACCTTATCCACCACTCTTGAGAAGACCTGCATATCCAGCAAGTCCAAAATCAAGAGAAGCACTGGAAAGCCATATTAAAGAACTTTTAGACCTTGGTGTAATAAGAAAAGTAGGCCACAATGAAGAAGTAGAAATAACTACACCAGTCATAGTGGCTTGGCATAATGGAAAATCTAGAATGGTTGGGGACTTTAGAGCTCTGAAGACTTATACTGTTCCAGACAGATACCCAATTCCAAAGATCCAGATTGCCCTTACTCAAATATCTCAAGCAGTATATATAAGCACTATGGATGCTCTTAAGGGATTTCATCAGAATGTGGTAACACCAAGAGCAAGAAAGTATTTGAGAATCATTGTTCATTGTGGAGTTTATGAATATTTAAGAATGCCTTTTGGTATCAAAAATGCACCTTCACACTTCCAAAGAATGATGAATGAAATCTTCCCTGAAGAACTTTCAGAAGGATGGTTAATCATTTACATTGATGACATTATAGTCTGCTCCAAAACTTGGGAAGAACATATGTACAGATTGTCCAGGGTTTTGACAAAAATTCAATCTGTCAATATGAAAATTTCTTTAAAGAAATGCCATTTTGGATTTAAAGAGCTTAAAGCACTAGGGCATGTAGTATCTGTGTAAGGTTTGACTATGAAACAATAAGTAAAAATTACTAATTTATTACTTATTGTACTCTGAATGTCCTTATAATTGAAATAAATAAGATTAAAATAATAATAATAATAAAGAAATATTATTATTATGGCGTAAAAATATTATATTATTAAATAAATATAATAATAGAATTAATATTATATAAAATTATAATATTATAAATAATATATTAATATAAAATAATTAATATATTATAAAGCTCTTTATTATTGTTACCAACAAATAATAAAGGCGTAAAAAATTGTTTTTTATAAATAAAAAACAATTAATAACAATAATATTACTAATATTAAAGTTATGAATTAATATAAATACTATTTATATTAAATAAGAATTATTATGAGTAATAATAAGAGAGAAATTATTATAATAAGATGAAATAACCTACTTTTAACACTTAAGATAATAATTTTGAGTTATTTTACGCCAAAAGAATATAATACAACCTTTTCAAATTGTATTTACAATAAAAATAAAGAGAATTTACTAAATTTCTAGATTTTACGTGGAAATGAGCTTTTTAGAGAGATTTATAGCAAAAACAATTAAAGAATTGATTTAATCACGTAAAAATGGTGATTAATAACAAGATGGTCTTTGGTCTTTAAGAATATAAGAGTTTTATATTTAAAGAATAAAGAAATTACCTTTTATTTAATTGATTTAATGTTTTTGATGCGTCTGAGGGGAAAACAGAGTAAAAAGAGCTCTATTTATAGTAAATACCTCCCTCCTAGAGTCCAACAGGCTTCTAGTAGACGTGTACTGATCATATCCACTGGAATTGATCAATATTTTAAGGTTTGAGGGTGATTACATCATGATCAAACCATATTACATCATTATTGCACCATTATTTAGAGTTATCACTATAACTCTAAGTGTGATGACATCAGAGGTTTGGCAGAACCCCAAATTTCGTGGATTTTATTAGTTTTAATCATAAAATAATAGTATTCACCAATTTTATCACTCTTAAGACTGTTAAACTTAATTTAAGGTTACAGTATGTGATCATAACAGCTCAATTTAAGCTCAAACTTTGATCCTCAATAACATTTAAGGTTTTCACGCTACAGCAATTCAGAGAGTGAATTCTGATAGCCTGACATAACCTTATTATGCTTCCAAGAGCTTTTCATTACATCATCAAAACTCTAATTTTGATGATTTTTCTTGTAACTCATCTTTTCTGTCGAAATTCAATATTTTAAACTTCAAACCTTGATTTCAGGGGGTTATACCCTGAATTTAATAATAAAAATTACATCATTCTTCACGAATGAACTAGTAGAATCCAACTGTGTACTTTTTTTTAAGTTTGGAGCACTTTCACAACAAAGTGGTCAACAGCTCTGTTGATTTTTATCAATATTTCATCATAGGTTTTAACCTTGTTTATAACTTGTAAAATAAAGTTCATATCTGTGTTATTACAGTAATTACGTGGTAACTTTATTTTTAGTTCATCATTCTATCATGTATATTTTAGAAGATATTAGCTATGATCACTGAATATATGCGTTGACCAAAAAAGTGCATATATTCAGGATAATTCCTTAAGTATTGATTTTGGGAATTAGCTTATTAATTGTTTTATATGTGGATTTTTGTGGGGAATCCACTGGTACAATTTATTTCACATGTTGTTTCATTAGTTTCTGAGATAAATAAGGTTTTATGGTTTTTATAAGGTATTATACCTTATAATTCCTTAAATATTGACTTTACAGATATGCCATAAAAGTGGTATATGTGTATTTTTCCATGGGGAATCCAATGGTATAATTTATTTCACATGTTCATTCATTGGTTTTTAAGTTAAACCAATTTTAGTACCAATTTATGGTATTTTTGTATATTTTGAGTAATTATTTTTAGTGTATAATTATTCTAAGTAATTTTAATATAATTATATTAAAGGTATAATTATTATTAATCTTTTTTGTGACCTTATTGGATATGTGGTCATATCTCAAAGGCTCACATTCCCTACCACCAAAAAAAAGATTGTACCACAATCTGATATATGTGATTAGGGTATCATCCACTGTCCTACCTCTTCAATAGACTTTGTTAGTCTTGAAGCTCAATAATGCTTAACTTTTTATTTTTCAGGTTTTCTTTCATGTCTGAACCTTCTTAGTAACTTATCAGCATTTGTTATATCTTTCTCAAGTAGCCATTCATCTTCTTGAGTTGAATTTCTATACCTCACAAGGTATTCCCTTTCTTTTTTGTTTCTTGTCCTTCTTTCTTTAAGGACTTTTACTATTTTCTTTTCCTCTCCTTCTTCCAAAGGGGGAATTTCAAGTGGGGGTTTATTTCTTAGTGGAAATAACTCCTTGTCACTTGAACTGTAAGGTTTTATCAGACTTACAGGGAAAGTTGGGTGTTTGTTCATTAGTTCACCTGTGAGTTCTAATTGCACAGCATTGGGTCCATGAAGTGCTTTTATCATAAATGGTCCTGCAAAGGAATCTTTCAATTTCTTTGGGCCTTTTATGTTATTGAAATTAAGGGTTGATACTAAAACTAAGTCCCCTATTTTGAAGTCAGGTGGTTTATGACTTTTATCCCATCTTTCTTTTGCATATTTAAAAGAATCTTGCATGCATCTGTTTGCATGGTGTCTTGCTTTGTCAAGCATTATCTTGAAACTGCTTGCTGTTGGATGTATATCCACTAAGTCCTTTTTGAGGGTATCATAAGGAAGTCTTGGATTCCAACCTTTCTCTAGCATTGCTGGTGTTTTGCCAGTGGAAGAATGGATTGATGTCTTATATGCCAGTTCAAGTGCTGGTATTAGTGTACACCAATCATGGGTAAAACCATCAGAATCTTTGAATTCTAGCCCATAAGCACAGAATCTTCTGATCATATCCTCTAGGGTCTGTATCATTCTTTCTGCTAAACCATCAGTTTGAGGATGATAAGCTGTTGAGAATGATAACTTTGTCCCAAACAAGTTATGGAGGTTTGTCCATAATGCTGAAGTGAACTTTGGGTCTCTGTCACTTATAATATTTTGGAATAAGCCTGTGTGGCTAATGACTTTATTCCATATCATTATGGCTGTATCCATAGCTGTGTCATCTTTATGACATGGTAAGAACATGGGAGTTTTACTGTACCTGTCAACTAATACTAGGCATGCATTATAACTCCTGTCTCCTCCTGGAGGTAAGGCTGTTACCCAATCCATATGAACTATTTCCCATGGGGATTTTGGTTCTTGGATTTGGATCATCATTCCAAATTTCTTTCCTGTGGCTCTGTTGGCTTTTTGACATCTGTCACAGGTTTGGCAGTACTCTGCAACATCTTTCTTCCAATTTGGCCACCAAGAGCAGGTTTTCACCCTCTCTAGTGTCCTATCTTCTGAGAGATGTCCAGATGCAACACTATCATGACACTCATGTAAAATAGTGTTTATTAGTGTTCTATCTGTTAAGGCCATAACACATGTGTGTTTTGTTCTATGGTAAAGGATTCCATCAAGGAGGTGAAATCTTCCTTCATCATATGCCTTTTTCCATATTTCATCTAGTTTTGATGAAAGTGATGGATCTTTGCAGTCTTTCATTAGAAGTTGGCTTAAGATATGGCAATTTTTGTCTGTCTTATAGCTTTCTTTAACTTGGTTAAAGAATTCTGTGCCAATGTCTGTAACACATATTCCTTCTATATGGTGCTCTTCTTGTGGTACCCATGCTGGATTGTCAGGGGTATTTGCTAGAGCCCATCTGCTAAGACCATCTGCATTTTTATGAATATTTCCAGATTTATGAACAATAGTCATATTTCCTCTATATTCTTGGATAGCAATTTGCCATCTCAGCATATGTCTATTTGGAGTTTTCATATTTAATAGTGATTTCACAGCATTACAGTCTGTGATTACATCAAATACTGTGCCATCCAAATAATAGTGCAGTTTTTCTAAAGCCCATACTAGGCATAAGCATTCCATTTGGCTTGCTCCATACCTTGCTTCTGTTGGCTTTATCTGCCTTGTAATGAAACAAATTGGTCCTTCCACTGGTTTATCATTGATAATTTGTGTTTGGTGAAGTGCAGCACCTAGTCCTTCTCCACAAGCATCAATGTACAGTTTGAAGGGTAGTTTCCAATCTGGCATTAGAAGAAATGGGGCATTTGTTAAGGAATTTTTCAATTCTTCATATGCCTTGACTCTTTCTTCTGTCATCTCATAGACTGTTTGTTGGTCACATAGCTTATACAAGGATTTAGCAATCTTTGCAAAGTCCTTTATATGCTGTCTATAGTAACCAGCAAATCCTAGAAATGATTGCATTTCTTTTTTGGTTTGAGGCATTGGTTTAAGAGGTACTGCTGCTACTTTATTTTTGTCTATGCCTAGACTAAGGCCAGATACTACATGTCCTAGGGCTTTCAATTCACTATATGCAAAATGACATTTTTTCAATGAAATTTTCATATTTACTTGGACTATTTTCTGTAGTACCCTTTCTAGTCTTGTCAGGTGATTTTCCCAAGTTTCTGAGCAAACTATGATATCATCAATGTAGATTATTAACCATCCTTCTGATAATTCTTCAGGAAATATGGTATTCATCATTCTTTGATAATGGGAAGGTGCATTTTTTATCCCAAATGGCATTCTTAAGTATTCAAAAATTCCACAATGGACTATTATTCTTAGTAGTTTCTTGGCATTGTCTGTTAAGACATTTTGATGAAAACCCTTAAGAGCATCCATAGCTGTGATGAACTTAGCTTGTGACAATTGGGTCAATGTCTCATGGATTCTGGGTATTGGATATCTGTCTGGAATGGTATAGGTATTCAGGGCTCTGAAGTCTCCTACCATCCTTGATTTTCCATTATGCCAAGTTATAATGACAGGTGTAGTAACTTCTACTTGTTCATTATGTCCAACCTTTCTTAATACTCCAAGGTCCATTAATTCTTTAATGTGCACCTCTAGGGCTTCTCTAGCTCTTGGACTGGCTGGATAAGCAGGTCTTCTTAATAAAGGTGGGTAAGGTTTTTCTACATTAAGAATTATATCCACTTCATGTCCAATTATGGCACCTAGTGGCTCTTTGTCAGTTGCAAAGGCATTTTTATACTTAAATAAGAGGTCAATCAATTTTTCTTTCATTTTTTCTGTTAATTCTTGATTGAATTCTGCCTCTTTGAGTTTTTCAGATATAAAAAGTTCTTTTTCTGGAATTTTTTCCTCATTCTTAATAACTGTGATTTGTTTTTTGTTATTTAAGAATCCAAACTTTTGTCTTTTATTATCTCCTATGGTAAAATATCTATCTTTTTGGTTGGAGATATCTATACCATAGATTGATAAGTAGTCATTCCCAAGTATGAAATGATTACTAGTACAGTTGTCCATTACTACAAACTCTACTTTAATTCTGACACATTGTGAGGGATGAGGAAAGATTAGTGTTAAATCAATTATTCCAAGGGGCTTCATGCTCTCACTTGCACTACTAAATTTGACACCTTGTATTGGCATAAGTTTTTCTTGCCAGTCTGGGACAATGGTTTTTAAATAACTTTTGCCAACACAAGTGCAATATGCTCCTGTATCCAAGTTAACCTTTCCTTCTTGGTTATCAACCATAACAATACTAATACTTGATTTTCCAGCTGTATATCCCATTCCTCTTGCAGGTTTGGTTCTATACATTTTGGCATCTTGTATGTTTGTCAGATTTGTGTCAGATGTTCCAACTTGTGGCAAGTTTGAGTTAACATCCAGTACTTCATAAATTATATCAATATTATTAATTTGTGCATTAATTATATTGATTTCATCACTTTCAGAGCTCTCTGACTCTTCTGTCTCTTTTTCAGAGTCAGATTCCTCTTCTTTGTCATTGTGGTTTTCTGTTTCCACAATTTCATTGATCTTTGCTTTTTTAAGGCAATTATTGGCTAAGTGTCCAATACCTCCACATTTATGGCATTTTCTTTGCTCATTATTGTTGGATGTATTGGGTTTAAAGGATTCTTTTGATTTATCTTTCTTGATAAATGGTTTATTTGGGCTTTTAATGTCCAATTTTTTCCAAGTCCTGCCAATTTTTGTCCTTGTCACTATATCTTCTAGTGCATTTATATACTCTTCTGTGGAGCATGGTTCTATACACCTGCTTCTTAGGGCATGTTCTAGTTCCCCTCCACATTTTTTAAGTATTTTCATATGCACCATCTTTTGTGACATTTCTGGGTACAGTGCATTAAGTCTTTCAACTTGTTTTAGGAACCAAGTTAAAGGTTTATCTTTCTCAGGGTCAAAGAAAGAGTTTTCAAATGCATTTTCTATCTTATACCTCCAGGCATCATTTGCCCACTTGGTGATTATTTCTTGTTTCCACCAAGACCAGGTATTTTTACCATTTGTCTGTCTTATGCCATAATACCATCTTTTTGCAGATTTCTCAAACAATGAATGTAATCTTGCAGTGATTAATTCATCTGGTATGGCATAGTCTTCTTGTAACATGTCAATTGTTTTAATAAATGACATGTGGTCATATTCACCTTCTCCTGTGAATGTTGGCCATTCCTTCAATTGAGGTGCTTCCTTCATTAACACTTGGTTATTGTCTTGGTGACTCAAGTCTGTTATGAAAGGATTTGACAATTCCTCTTTTGTTTTAATAGGGCTTCTTATATGGGAAAATGGTGTTGATAACTTTGGCATATTTAAATTAGCCTCATTAATTTTATCCATTTTTTCAGTAATAAGCCTTATTTCACTTTGAATATCATCTTTCAGATGCATTCTTGCTTCATCACTTTTTTCCACATGGTCCAAAAGTAATTTTTGGTGTGATGAAGTCTTTTCTTCAAATTTTTCTACAGAAATACTTAATTTATTTAATTTTTCTGTAAGATTGTCAATACTCACATCATAATTGATTGTCAAAGTTTTGTCTTTGATATTTTTTATGTATTTATACAATTCTTGTTGTCCTTGTATCAATTTTTGAGTATTGTCAATTAAATTTTTTGGTTTATTATTTTCAACAATAAACTTAATGTTGTCAATTTCTTTCTTGTTTTGTACAACAATTTTTGTTAAAGAAGATAAATTGTTATTTATTTCTTGTAGTGATAATAAAATGTCTTTAATTTCTTTTAGAGGTAATATACTATTTTTAATTTCTGTTAAAGTATTTACAACATCTTTGGACAAGGTTATTTCTTTGGGAAATGAGGTTGTCTCATTCTTTGCTCTTCCTTGTCTTTGAATTCCATCAAGGTTCTGGCCATGTTGAAGACATTGTCCATGGCATCCTTTTGGATTCTTGGGATTCTGTAGCTTGGGGAATATGGTTTCCTCCAATGCTTTTTCTTGTTCTTCTTCCCTTCTTGGGGAAGCGGGTTGGCTTGAGGCTTGCTGGTAGAAGCTACTGGGGCTTCTTCCTTGGTTGCCTCCCTCTTTTTGGCATGATAATCCTTGATTTTTTTGATTTGAGGTTTGGATGACAGTGGATTCCATCCATTGGAGTATTTCACTATCTCCTCCTCTTTGAGGAACTTTTTCAGGATGTGCCAGGAGTTCATCACTCCTTGGTGTATTTGAGGCAGCATTTCCCAGTCTTTGTCCTTGTATACTGTGTAATACTGCTTGTACTGGCTCATGTAGATGTCTATCTGAGCCCTCTGAATGTGATTTGTACCTGTTTGAGTTACTCATACTTAGTTCCAATTCAGGCTCAGATATTATGGGCATTTCTGGGACTTGCCTTTGGGATAAGGCACTTCCTTGTGTGGATTCTGTTCCACTGGGGATATTGCCCTTTCTTTTCCCTTTTGAGGGATCAATTCTACTTCTGAGTCCAGCTCCATCTGATTGGATGGAGTATTGGGAACCTCTTCTGGTAGTCATAATTAAAGAATAAGAAAAAATAAAAGTATTTTTAGAATAAAATTCTTTTATGGCAATTTAAAAAGAGGTGCTCACCTTCAGAGTCTTGAATGGTGGGCCCTGGAAAGTCTAATTTCTTAGCTTTCTTTCTTTTAGTGATAACTGGTGTAGGAGAACTTTGACAAGTTTCTTCCACCAATCTCTCAACAGTAGTTTGGTTGTCTTCTGTTGGGTTATCTTCAAACACTAAAAAAGACAAATAAATATAAGTCTTTTTATAATAAGTGTTATTTTTGGCAAGATATGGCAATTTTCCACGTAGAAATTGCTTTTATATCTTAAAAAAAATGAAATAAATAAAGAAATGAATAAAAATGAATAAAAAATAACTTTTTTTTATTGGTTTTTAATATTTTTTAATATTTTTTATGTATATTTTTATTTTTAAAGAATAAAATAAAAAATGAATATGATTCTTATAAAATTAAATTATAATAAAAATTATTTTTAATTCATAAATTATCTTTTTTAATCACTAGAGTCACTCAAAGAAAGTTCTTGCAAGTCTAAGGATGTGAAAAACCACGTGTAAGACAGTACAATTGCTTTCCAAATGCCTCAATAGCTTTTAAAATCAATAAAATATAAAATTATTATATAATTTTATGATTATAAATATAATTTATTATGGATAAACCCAAATAGAATCTTTTTAAAGGTCTTTTAAGTAAATATCACGGCCAGGCCCCCAAATGTAAGGTTTGACTATGAAACAATAAGTAAAAATTACTAATTTATTACTTATTGTACTCTGAATGTCCTTATAATTGAAATAAATAAGATTAAAATAATAATAATAATAAAGAAATATTATTATTATGGCGTAAAAATATTATATTATTAAATAAATATAATAATATAATTAATATTATATAAAATTATAATATTATAAATAATATATTAATATAAAATAATTAATATATTATAAAGCTCTTTATTATTGTTACCAACAAATAATAAAGGCGTAAAAAATTGTTTTTTATAAATAAAAAACAATTAATAACAATAATATTACTAATATTAAAGTTATGAATTAATATAAATACTATTTATATTAAATAAGAATTATTATGAGTAATAATAAGAGAGAAATTATTATAATAAGATGAAAAAACCTACTTTTAACACTTAAAATAATAATTTTGAGTTATTTTACGCCAAAAGAATATAATACAACCTTTTCAAATTGTATTTACAATAAAAATAAAGAGAATTTACTAAATTTCTAGATTTTATGTGGAAATGAGCTTTTTAGAGAGATTTATAGCAAAAACAATTAAAGAATTGATTTAATCACGTAAAAATGGTGATTAATAACAAGATGGTCTTTGGTCTTTAAGAATATAAGAGTTTTATATTTAAAGAATAAAGAAATTACCTTTTATTTAATTGATTTAATGTTTTTGATGCGTCTGAGGGGAAAACAGAGTAAAAAGAGCTCTATTTATAGTAAATACCTCCCTCCTAGAGTCCAACAGGCTTCTAGTAGACGTGTACTGATCATATCCACTGGAATTGATCAATATTTTAAGGTTTGAGGGTGATTACATCATGATCAAACCATATTACATCATTATTGCACCATTATTTAGAGTTATCACTATAACTCTAAGTGTGATGACATCAGAGGCTTGGCAGAACCCCAAATTTCGTGGATTTTATTAGTTTTAATCATAAACTAATAGTATTCACCAATTTTATCACTCTTAAGACTGTTAAACTTAATTTAAGGTTACAGTATGTGATCATAACAACTCAATTTAAGCTCAAACTTTGATCCTCAAAAACTTTTAAGGTTTTCACGCTACAGCAATTCAGAGAGTGAATTCTGATAGCCTGACATAACCTCATTATGCTGCCAAGAGCTTTTCATTACATCATCAAAACTCTAATTTTGATGATTTTTCTTGTAACTCATCTTTTCTGTCGAAATTCAATATTTTAAACTTCAAACCTTGATTTCAGGGGGTTATACCCTGAATTTAATAATAAAAATTACATCATTCTTCACGAATGAACTAGTAGAATCCAACTGTGTACTTTTTTTTAAGTTTGGAGCACTTTCACAACAAAGTGGTCAACAGCTCTGTTGATTTTTATCAATATTTCATCATAGGTTTTAACCTTGTTTATAACTTGTAAAATAAAGTTCATATCTGTGTTATTACAGTAATTACGTGGTAACTTTATTTTTAGTTCATCATTCTATCATGTATATTTTAGAAGATATTAGCTATGATCACTGAATATATGCGTTGACCAAAAAAGTGCATATATTCAGGATAATTCCTTAAGTATTGATTTTGGGAATTAGCTTATTAATTGTTTTATATGTGGATTTTTGTGGGGAATCCACTGGTACAATTTATTTTACATGTTGTTTCATTAGTTTCTGAGATAAATAAGGTTTTATGGTTTTTATAAGGTATTATACCTTATAATTCCTTAAATATTGACTTTACAGATATGCCATAAAAGTGGTATATGTGTATTTTTCCATGGGGAATCCAATGGTATAATTTATTTCACATGTTCATTCATTGGTTTTTAAGTTAAACCAATTTTAGTACCAATTTATGGTATTTTTGTATATTTTGAGTAATTATTTTTAGTGTATAATTATTCTAAGTAATTTTAATATAATTATATTAAAGGTATAATTATTATTAATCTTTTTTGTGACCTTATTGGATATGTGGTCATATCTCAAAGGCTCACAATCTGGTTTATCTCTTGGAATTGACAAAAACAAAGTTGCAGCAGTACTGCTTAAACCCATGCCTCAAAACAAAAAAGAAATTCAATCATTTTTGGGTTTTGCAGGGTATTACAGGCAACACATTAAAGATTTTGCATCCATAGCAAGACCTCTTTATAAGCTATGTGACAAAGACACAGTCTTTGAAATGACAGTTGACAGAGTAAAAGCCTTTGAATCTTTGAGACAAGCCTTGACCACTGCTCCACTCTTACTGATTCCAGACTTTAAACTGCCCTTTAAGCTTTATATTGATGCATCAGGAGATGGGCTAGGTGCTGCACTTCACCAAGTTCAGATTATAAATGATAAACCTGTAGAAGGACCCATATATTTCATATCTAGGCAAATCAAACCAACTGAAGCCAGATATGGAGCAAGTCAGATGGAGTGTTTATGCCTTGTTTGGGCTCTGGAAAAGCTAAATTACTTTCTAGAAGGATGTGTCTTTGAAGTAATAACAGATTGTACCGCTGTTAAATCACTTCTGAACATGAAAACACCCAACAGACATATGCTTAGATGGCAAATAGCCATACAAGAATATAGGGGCAATATGACTATTGTTCACAAAGACGGCAATATTCATAAAAATGCAGATTGACTAAGCAGATGGCCATTACCAAATGATATTGATAATACTGCTTATGTACCAGAAGAAGCCTCCCCACAAATTCCAATAGAAGGGATAAGTGTTACAGACTTAAACACCACCTTCTTTGAAGAAGTCAGAAACAGTTACACTCAAGATAAGAATTGTAGCATCTTATGCCAATTACTTAACAGGGACTGTAAGGACAACTCTCTTACACATGCCTTGGATGAAGTATGGAAAAAATCTTATGATGAAGGAAGATTTCACCTACTAGATGGTATAATTTACCACAGAACAAAACACACATGTGTTATGACAGTTGTGGACAGGTCACTAATCAATCTTGTACTGAAAGAATGCCATGATAGTCCCTTTTCAGGACATCTTTCTGAAGACAGAACAAGAGAGAAAGTGAAGACCTGCATATGGTGGCCAATGTGGCAGAAAGATGTTGCAGAGTATTGCAAAACCTGTGACAGATGCCAAAAGGCAAATAAATCCACTGGCAAAAGACTTGGAAATATGATGAAAATCCAAGAACCAAGCAGACCTTGGGAAATTATCCATATGGATTGGGTAACTGGCCTACCACCAGGAGGTGACAGAAGCTATAATGCTTGCCTAGTAATTGTGGACAGATTCAGTAAAACTCCAATCTTTTTACCATGTCACAAAGATGATACAGCCATGGATACAGCTCTTCTGATATGGAATAGAGTAGTGTCATGGACTGGGATATTTACAAATATCATCAGTGATAGAGATCCCAAATTCACTTCAGCACTATGGACAAATCTTCACCAATTGTTTGGCACTAAACTGTCTTTCTCTACAGCCTACCACCCACAAACTGATGGCTTGGCTGAAAGAATGATCCAAACCTTAGAGGACATGGTGAGAAGATTTTGTGCATATGGCCTTGAATTCAAAGATTGTGATGGATTTACCCATGATTGGTGTACTCTGTTGCCAGAACTGGAATTGGCATATAAAACATCAATCCATGCCAGTACCAATCAGACTCCTGCTATTCTAGAAAAAGGATGGAACCCCAAGTTACCCCAAGATTCCTTGAGAAAAGACTTAATTGAAATACATCCCACAGCTGCTAGCTTCAAAGGAATGCTAGACAAAGCTAGAAGGCATGCAGTGAGATGCATGGAGGACTCTTTTGCATATGCTAAAGACAAATGGGATAAATCACATGCAACTCCAGATTTCAAAGTGGGGGACCTAGTTCTTGTATCCACCACTAACTTCAATAACATCAAAGGATGTAAAAAATTGAAAGACTCCTTTGCAGGACCTTTTGTGATTAAAGCCCTCCATGGAGAAAATGCTGTTGAAGTAGAGTTATCTGAAGAGCTTAGCAATAAGCATCCTACATTTCCAGTGAGCTTGATAAAACCATATAAATCTAGTGATGCTGAGAAATTTCCCTTGAGGAATAAGGTTCCCCAAGTTATACCTCCTATTGAGACATCTGGTACTAAGAAAATAACCAAAGTTCTTAAAGAAAGGAAATTAAGAACCAAGAAAGTAAGGGAATACCTTGTTAGGTACAGTGACCCAACTTGTGAAGATGAATGGTTAGAAGAAAAAGATATACCAGAAGCTACCAAACTCCTGAGGAGATTCAGACACACTAGAAACACCAATATTACAAAGTAATATTCTTTTTTAGGGGGAGGGAATGTGAGCCTTAGAGGTAATTTCATATACCCAAAAGACCACAAATATAAAAAATAACATATTATTAAAATAAAAATCAAAATATAAATATAAAATTATATTAAAAATAAAAAATTAATTACAATTTAAAAATAAAAAATACATTAAATTTTGTAAGTATAAAATTACTTTTATACTTGAAAAAATTAAGTAAAAATAAAATTTTAACAAAATTGTGAAAAAATAAATAAATTTGGAAGAAAGTTATATAAAAATTATCATAACTTTTTATCCAATAAATAAACACATAAAATTTATTTCACCACTGGATTCCTCATAAAAAATCAGGTGGGGTCACCTCTGAGTGAAATTCTTGTAACTCAACTCTAAATAAGCTTAAATTAAGTTTTTAGTATTTTCAATACAAAAGTTGAAAATACTCAAAACCTTAATTTAATTCACACCACATGTGGTGTTAACCATCAATTTTTGTGTTAAAATTGAGGTGTTGTGTTTAGTTTAGAAGTTATGAGGAATTGAAGTATTTTCAATTGAATTCAATTGAAATGTCAAAATGTGCGCATGTATTACATAAGTGAACTTTGATTTACATATGAGGTGTCAATTATTACTGTATTGTACTGTACAATTGAATTGAATCACATATGTAAATTATAAGTATAATACATGATGAGGAATTAAAGGAAAAATAAATTGGAAAGATTAAATTTGGGGGGGAAAAGGAACTCCAGCTCTAAGGGGGAGCTAGACCCCCAAATTCCTTGCTGACAGGCGTGAGATGTCAAAATTCACGCAAAAGTTCATCACTTTTGGCCTGGAATTGAGTTACAGGGTCTGTGAACTCAATTGATGATGAGGTTTTGATACCAACTGGGGTAGTTTTAGCTGTTGCCAAGAGGGTAAAACTACCCTTAAGATAAAACAATCATAGTAAAAACAGTTTTAACTGGTTTCTACGCCTCTGACACACATTCTGACGTGTTTTGAAGGCTCTAGGCCTGGTATTGCTATAGTAATGGCTGATTTAAGCGTCTAAAATGGCTAAAAATGGCTAAAAATGGCTTAAACCAGCCCTTTTTTGGTCTAAACCAGGGTTCAATGATGCCATAATTGGCTTTTCTGTTGTCAGACTGTTTTTCACGACTGACAAGAGTAAATTTTACTTTTGGAGTAAGAGAATTGATGGCTATAAAAGAATGTCTTCTTTGCCCCACTTTTCTCTTCATGTTAGAATCTTTTCCTTTTATTAATTAGTTTAAAACTGTTAAACCAATCAATAAGAGATTCCAACCACCCTTTTTAAATCATTTTGAACCTTTTAAACACGTGAAAAAATCATTATAATCATTGTTTGTAACTCTTATAATCATTTTTACCCCTGAACCACCCCAAAAGTGAATTAAAGCATCTTTCATCACTGTAAACTTTGTCACTTTGTTTCCAAATTCACTCTGGTCACTTTTGGGCGTGTTTTTTTCTTTAATATTCTTTTTAAAGACTTTGTTCTTTAATTAATTGCTTGCAGTTCTTTGCTCAATTAATTCCAATTGAAATTGCTCTTGAAGAAATTTCTTTTGTAGCCTTAAAATATCTCTTGTAGAGTATTTTTTGGATAAATTTTTATTGTTGGTAAAACAATAAATTTTTATAATATTATTGTTTTATACTAATAAAGTTATAAACAATAAAATTGGCGTGTTTTCTCTTAAAAATAATATTTTATACTATTTTTAACTGAATTTTACCTTATACAAATTTTGAGGACAGGAAAAGTACTTGATTTTTAATCAAAGTTTCATATCCACACCTTACACTTTTTAAGTAACGTTTCTGGAGGCTTGAGAAACATGACAACAGTATTTGACCCAAGTCATGCCCGGAAGACTCGATTGCCTAGGCACATAGCTCATGACGGAATTTTGAAGGTAATTTTATAATTTGTCGGATTATGCTACATTAGCATTAACATTAGGCATTGACCTCTCCTTCTTAGCCATATAACATATGGGAAGCTCAAGGACAAGACTGGTTACAATCAGTGGAAAATGGCAAACTTCATTCATGCAAATATGTTGCCCACATAGAGCTTCCAAATGACATTGACTCAGCTTGTATTTTGACAACACCTCGTGTTGTCATGATTCACACTAGAAAACTTAAAATAGTATGGCAAATAGAGTTATCAGAATTAAAGGAGATTAGCTTAGAACCAATGGGCATCAAACTCACGTTGAAGGGTGACCATTCAGGACCTTTGGTCTCTGTACCAGATAGTAGTATGAAATTGTGGTTTTTTCAACACATTAAAAGGTTTTTTTGACCTAAAGCTGAGATATATAGACCTTTCCTCAGTCCGATTTTGTAAAAAATTGACAATATCAGAGTATAACTATGAGAAAAAGCATGAGGCAGGAGCCGTAGGAGTGCAATTATAAAACTTGACTATGTGATATATGTGAGAAAATTCGTTAAATTCATCTGTTTGTCTTGAGATTGTAATCAACCAGATCTTAAACAAGTTTCAATTTATTAATAATGCTATTTTTTGTCATTTTGCTTAACTTTTGACTCGTTTGACTAGCATAGCAAACGTAAAACAACAGCATGCCAAAATAAGAAATTATATGTATGATGCTTTGTCATATCAAGAAGTTTAATTATTTGATTGGTGTTTCTTATTTCATCTTGAAGCTGACTGAAAGCACTGTGGCTTGAGATTTAGTTTGTGATTGGGAGCATGGATGGGTCTTGTGCCACTTCGCCTTCACACTGAGAGGGAGGCCCACTTTTAATTATGCAAAGAAATCTAATTGTAATCAGTGATCAGACAATGCTGAGGTTTTCCAAGTACTCTTGCCTAATCATCATCAGCATGAGTCATTTCTGACTAAATCTGACCAACACATTTTCAAATTCATATGACTCTATTACTGCCCCTTGTTGTAGTTTTTTTCTTCCAAAACCAGATTTTTTTCCTTGGATGAAAAATTGAAAATATTGATTCTAACCATATTTGAATAAATATTTTAGACTTTCGAGAAATACCTGAAAAGGATTAAGCTCTGAATTTTTAACAAAATACTACCCTTTTCTGCAAAATGGAACACTTGGTACTTGATGACTGACTTGTGTTATTAAGCACTATTGACATCGTCTTTTCTTCAATACTTAAATGTTAATGATGAAAATTGTCATCTTTCAGAAATGTGACAATGACTCAAGAAAGAAAGAATTCAGTTACTTTCTCTAGCTATTCTCATGAATGATAACTGCTCTTTCTCTTATTTAATAAAAACATGTGAGGAAAATTTCAATTAAATAAATTATTCAAGACTTGACCTTGAAAGCTTTCACTAAATTACAGAGTCAATCATGATTTTTCAAGCAGTATTTAATTTCTGACTTGATGTTAATTGACAACAAAAAACACCTTTCAAATATTTTTGTCTTGAAAAAATTGAATGCAATGTAATTATTTGTTTTTCAAGAGGGAAAGAGATATTATGTTGCTTAAATATGTCTCTGTATACATCATCTCCTTCAAAATCAAATTTCTAGTTTTGAGTTTCAAATCAAGAAAATCAGAATATTATTTACTATATTTTTTGTGAAAAGATCAATAATTACGATGAGATTTTAGGTAACCAACCAGAACCGAAATTTATTCATTTTTAATTGTTATCAAACTGTGCTTGAATAATAAGATATTTTAAGTGAGGAGCAAAGGCTTGCACTATAAAGGAAAAAGTTGTGAGGAGTTTTCTAAAATATATAATCTGAAAGGAAGGACAAGTAATTCACCCAAATCAAATAAATAGATCAGAAATTCCATCACAAATACTGTATAAAGCTTTAAAACACAGAACCCTTTCATTCAAAAAAGATAATTGGGAAATTTTCAAAATGGATATTTTTATTGAAGCTCAAGAAGATCCGAATTCATTTTTTTTCTTCTCAAGTTACTCAAATATGTCTATATAAATTAAGATAATTAAGCACTTTTTACTGAGGAAATGTACTATATTGTCTGAAATGAATTATAATTTTTAATGAATGTAATCTAACTTTCTTGAAAAAAGATACATACATCAAAGCTGTGATTTCAGCTTAATAGTGAAAAATCGGACTTTTTTGTTTTTGATTTCAACTTCAATTGAATATTGATCAATATAGTTACATAAATATTATGATTTTTTACCTTTAGCACTAGGGTGCTCACACCACCTAGTCTGAAGCCCAGGTACATTAATCCTAAAATGAGAAGAAATAAGTCTGAAATTAGCAATTCAACATGAATATATAATTTTATTTCAAAATTTGCAAACATATTTTAAAAAAACTTTAGTCATCCCTCAATAAGTTTTCAGAAGGCAAGAAACAATTTAAGTAAAGAAAAGAAAAATGGCTTGATCCCTAAATAACTACATAACAATGAGATAAATATGATTAAGCCCAACAGGTTTTTATTCGAAGCATATCTACCCACAGCTCTTCAAATTTGAAAGCTCTTGTTTTTGCACATAAATTTCACTTCAAATTTTGATATATCATTTGATAATAAACTACATAGTTTCCCACGTGATAATAGTTTGTCTTAAAGGTGAATCAATATCCACACCTCTCAAAACCTTTCTTTGAGACTTATCCATTTTCACAAGACGCCATAGCTTCATTAAGATTTGATTAGGGAAGATATTTAGATGTAATATTGGATAATATTAATTTGAGAATAGGGGAATTAACAGAATATATTCTGCTTCAACCTTCTTGTATTTAACTGAGATTTATGCCTTGATCATATTTATTCTTAATTTTGTAAAAATGTAACAATTTTTATTGAAAAGACCATTTGTCTGTTCTATGTAAAAGAATGAGTAGAAATCCATTTTTAAGCTTTAAAAACTGCTATATTAGTACTCATATTGTGAGTGATCTCTGATGTTCAGCTTGGTGCAGGGTCTTCAAATGTCTTTGAACCAAATCAAATTTCATTTATTGATATTCTTCCCAGGAAATGCATGAAGGATAACTTATTTCAGTGAGTTTACTGAGGCATTTCATGATAGTAAAACTGGCCTTTTTAGTGAATAAATATTCATAACAATAAATCTTAAAAAGAAGTGGGAAATGAATTCCGATAAAAATACTTAAGGCAGCTTCCTTGGAGTTTTCTGTAATGGTCATTTATTTTCCAAAATAAATCATATGATAAAGTGAGTGAGATCCATTTCTATTCTGAATTACCTCTGAATAAATATTTGATGACTTTCTATAATATCTATTTTTTTTCGAGAGATTTTTTTTGACTACAAATGTTTGAGAAATATGGGGTCACATATCTTTACTTGTCACTGCAAAAATTAATGAAACCTCCGAAAATGGAAATAAGATTTCATGTAAATTATTATTCATCATTAAATCTTTAAGGAATCTTCCTACCCCCTCAAGTGCATACTTCTGAGCCATTGTTTCTTCAGTGAATATTACCATTGAAGCCAGTTTTAATGAAACTCCTTTTTGACAATTTCTCTTTTTTAAGCTGATAAATTAGAAGAAAATATTAATTTTTTTCTACACCAGGGCAAATCTTGCGTCAATCGTCGGCGATTGACTTCACGTCGCACCGCTGTCAGTATAAAATCTTGCTTCAGTCGCGTTAGTGTCACTTTATAGTCACTGGATTTAGTGGGTCACGTCACGTCAGCATCAAGACAACGTCAATCGTCACATGTGTCACATGAGAATGTCACTCAAAGCCCAAACCCATTTCAACACTATTCACAATGTTTGGGTAATTTCACCTCATTGGCTTCGGCATCCCCACCTAATCCGCCCCAATGCTTTGCATGCTTACAAGCCCGCACCACCCTCCAGATGAGACTCCGACACTGCCCCCCCATCTCCGTCCTCACCACTCCTTACGCTTTCACACCCCCGCCCATACCATCTTTATGCTCACGTGGTGAAATCCCGACATGCTCCCGACATCACTTATCCTTACGCTCGCAAAAGTGCCCTCCCGATATGCTCCCAACACTGCTTACCATCCTTACGCTCGCTGTAAGGTGTGGATATGAAACTTTGATTAAAAATCAAGTACTTTTCCTGTCCTCAAAATTTGTATAAGGTAAAATTCAATTGAAAATAGTAACAAATATTATTTTTAAGAGAAAACACGCCAATTTTATTGTTTATAGCTTTATTAGTATAAAACAATAACATTATAAAAATTTATTGTTTTACCAACAATAAAAATTTATCCAAAAAATACTCTACAAGAGATATTTTAAGGCTACAAAAGAAATTTCTTCAAGAGCAATTTCAATTGGAATTAATTGAGCAAAGAACTGCAAGCAATTAATTAAAGAACAAAGTCTTTAAAAAGAATATTAAAGAGAAAACACACCCAAAAGTGACCAGAGTGAATTTGGAAACAAAGTGACAAAGTTTACAGTGATGAAAGATGCTTTAATTCACTTTTGGGGTGGTTCAGGGGTAAAAATGATTATAAGAGTTACAAACAATGATTATAATGATTTTTTCACGTGGTTAAAAGGATTAAAATGATTTAAAAATGGTGGTTGGAATCTTTGATTGATTGGTTTAACAGTGTTTAAACTAATTAATAAAAGGAAAAGATTCTAACATGAAGAGAAAAGTGGGGCAAAGAAGACATTCTTTTATAGCCACCAATTCTCTTTCTCCAAAAGGAAATTTTACTCTTGTCAGTCGTTAAAAACAGTCTGACAACAGAAAAGCCAATTATGGCATCATTGAACCCTGGTTTAGACCAAAAAGGGCTGGTTTAAGCCATTTTTAGCCATTTTTAGCCATTTTAGACCCCTAAATCAGCCATTACTATAGCAATACCAGGCCTAGAGCCTTCAAAACACGTCAGAATGTGTGTCAGAGGCTTAGAAACCAGTTAAAACTGTTTTTATTATGATTGTTTTATCTTAAGGGTAGTTTTACCCTCTTGGCAACAGCTAAAACTACCCCAGTTGGTATCAAAACCTCATCATCAATTGAGTCCACAGACCCTGTAGCTCAATTCCAGGCCAAAAGTGATGAACTTTTGCGTGAATTTTGACATCCCACGCCTGTCAGCAAGGATTTTGGGGGTCTAGCTCCCCCTTAGAGCTGGAGTTCCTTTTCCCCCCAAATTTAATCTTTCCAATTTATTTTTCCTTTAATTCCTCATCATGTATTATACTTATAATTTACATATGTGATTCAATTCAATTGTACAGTACAATACAGTAATAATTGACACCTCATATGTAAATCAAAGTTCACTTATGTAATACATGCGCACATTTTGACATTTCAATTGAATTCAATTGAAAATACTTCAATTCCTCATAACTTCTAAACTAAACACAACACCTCAATTTTAACACAAAAATTGATGGTTAACACCACATGTGGTGTGAATTAAATTAAGGTTTTGAGGATTTTCAACTTTTTGTATAGAAAATACTAAAAACTTAATTTAAGCTTATTTAGAGTTGAGTTACAAGAATTTCACTCAGAGGTGACCCCACCTGATTTTTTATGAGGAATCCAATGGTGAAATAATTTTTTTATGTTTATTTATTGGATTAGAAGTTATAATAATTTTTATTTAACTTTTTTCCAATTTTATTTATTTTTTCACAATTTTGTTAAAATTTCATTTTTACTTAATTTTTTCAAGTATAAATGTAATTTTATACTTACAAAATTTTAATGTATTTTTATTTTTCAATTGTAATTAATTTTTTATTTTTGATATAACTTTATACTTATATTTTGATTTTTATTTTAATAATATAAATAAATTTATTTTATTTATATTAATATGTTATTTTTTATATTTGTGGTCTTTTGGGTATATGAAATTACCTCTAAGGCTCACACTCGCGGAGTGCACTCCCAACACCAATTATCCTTACGCTTGTGTAGTGCCCTCCCGACATCCTCCCGACACTTGTTACCATCCTTACGCTTGCGGAGTGCACTCCCGAGATTCTCCCGACACCAATTATCCTTACACTTGTGTAGTGCCCTCCCGACATCCTCCTGACACTGCTTACCATCCTTACGCTGGCGGAGTGCACTCCCGAGATGCTCCCGACACTGCTCACCATCCTTATGCTCGCGGAGTGCACTCCTGACACCACTTATCCTTACGCTTGTGTAGTGCCCTCCCAACACCACTTATCCTTACGCTTGTGTGGTGCCCTCCCGACATGCTCCCGACACCACTTATCCTTACGCTTGCGGAGTGCCTCTCAACATGCTCCCGACACAGCTTATCCTTACGCTTCCGTACTACATCCATAGTGTACAGTGGCTTGTTGGCGTACACGATGAAGGCAATCGCCGAAATATGCTGAGTGGCCTTCTCTGCCAACAGGACCTAAGGTGAAATTGGTCAGTATATTCACAATGTTGTGGTTAGGGTTTAAATCATGAGACTCACAAATTAAAACCTAATAAGTGGACTATTTAAGACAAGAATTGTGTCTCCTGTTTCGCCGACAAACCATTTTATTTCATATCATTCAAATGGAACACTTTGCTTAGTCCTTACCTCATGAGCGTTGAATAGTTCAAAAGTTGACTTTAGTAGGTTTCTCACTAGTCAACTTTATTCAATGTCTCACAGGGAAGTGATTTCATTTGCATGATATGAAATAATTTGCAAAACATCGCCTCCTTCAATTTCCCGACAACTCGCATTTTGCAAATGCGATTATTTTACTTGCACCTTTTTTCTTCAATTTGGATCTTTTTATTCAAAAATTTTCAAAGTTATCAATCAACTCGTCACCATCTATTTGCTTAATAAACTACCTCTGCTATGGCCCGAACCCCAGGAAATTCAACTGAATTCAATGAACGACCAACTTCAGCCCCAGAGAGTGGAAGTGAAATCTCTGATATTGCCAGTAGTCGTGAATTAGGTATTGAAGTAGAGAGCCAGTCACATGAAGATAATCAAGATCCACCAGTTCTTTCAGAATGTGAGTATGCATCCATCTTGAATATTTCTAATCTCCCAAAACCTGATATTGTGTCATAGCCTTTATTTCAGGTCAGCCTCCAAGCTCTCAGAAACTGAATTTTAAAAGCTATGAGAAGGAAAAGACTCTTGAACCTTGTGCACCGACAGAAGATGATGGGCAAGATGATGTAATTTTCAGTGGGGAGGTGGAAATTATATCCAAGGAACAATTTGTCTCCAACATTGCTCAAACAATCCCAAGGCTCAAAAAAATCCAAAATGATAGTAAAATTCCTGATTATGTGCGTCAAAAGATTGCTGAAGCCATGAGCCTGCTCAAAATGGATTTGAACCGTAAGTCCATTACTAATTCAAAACAAAGTTGATAAAAAAAGCTGCTTACAATATATGGGAAGGTGTGGAGGTTGGAGAATCTCTACCTGAAGGATCTCGAGTTGTAATTGGATTTCCAGGCAAAGGATTAGGAAAAAGACCAAATATACATGCGACCAAAAAAACAAACAAAAAACACCGTACCTTTGAAGCGCAAACGATTCTCGCGATCAAGGTCATGAAATTATCAATGTTGAAGGGGACCATATTGATAATCAACCTCCGCATACTGAACCCCCCCAATACTCAATGAAACAATCCATGATGAAGGTCCACATACTGAAAGCCCCCCGATACCCAATGAAAAAATGCATGATGCAACCCCTCCCGCCGCTCCTCGGAATATTCAAGCCTTTCAAGAAAGGGAAACAATTAAACATGATACAATGGGACGAGATATGACTGATCTAGTTCCTGACCCTGAGCCCGAAGTGTCATCGTCTGCTAATTTTCAAGGAATATTTTTATCCCGCATGGAAGAGTTTGCAGGCGTTTTGAATTATCATTCCAATATTACTCAACAATCATGGAAAAGGGGGCTTGATAATATCAATAGTATTTACAAAAATCAATGGGACAATTTACCAACAAAAGATGCTCATACATTCCTGCCTGTGGGTATTAAGGTGATCAGTAACCGAGAGCTTAAAATGTCGGCCTGGCTGGAGGACCTTGAGATGGCAGGTGAGTTTTATCTTTGTGCATGATACATGATTATTGGCTGTTGACTGGTGATATAAATGGCAATATACAGGGTTAGATTTTTTTAAGCCAAGCGAAACAGAAGCGTTTTTTGATCACAACATTTGGAATCTCAAATTGATGAAGGAATAAGCTAAACCTCCAGAGAATTTCCCAAAATCTGAACACTCCTTCTTCAAAATGGTTCAGAGCCTTCTTTACCCCGCCAATCCAGTTAAAAATTTTTGGGCAAATGTTATGTTTGAGTCCATTAGTTTAGTCTCATACGATGTGATTGCACCCAAACCATATGTTGCACCAACATCAAATTCAACCGATCCTCTTGGACTCGAACGGGGAGCAGTTGAATACCTTGCCTCCTGCTTGAGTAAATCGAAGCAACGTGCAACCCAGCTTAGCATTGAAGGTGGCTGGGCTGACAATGAGATATCCACAAAGACGCACAAGAGCCTGGAGGATCTAATGGATACAGTTATCCATTTGATGATTGCGTACAACATGGTACGTGCACATACAAAGGTCGAAGTTAATGGAATCAAAGGCAAACTCACGAACTCAAAAAAAAATGAGGCCATCAAAGATCTTTTGGTGTGTCACAAGAATCTTGGAATAAATCCAATTTGCTATGGTATATTAGCAGCATTCTGTGCGGCGGGGGTTTGTGGTCTGATGGTATGTTCAGATGACTGGAGAACAAGCTCAGTTAAAGGGGCTTTATCACTAATTGACATTTCCGCAAAATTTTCAGAGGGTAAAAATCTAGTGGAGCCAGTGTGGCTACGTACTAATAAGTATATATGTAATTTACTGAATAAAAGTTTCTTCTCATCAGAGTCTTTTAACCCCACTGTACCTCTTAGATTTGAATTTGCACGATGCTTAGTATTAGACTTTGGTGATGCCTGGGTGGCAAAACGCGGGCTTCGTTGAAGTGATGAGGTCACCTTGACGGTACCCAGGTCAGCTAAACTCACAACCAGGATTGACCCATTTTAGATTAGCTTTGTACTAGATAGATTGTAATTGAATTTTGCAAAGTGATTTATGAATTTAATAATCATGACTTCCTATACTACTACTGCCCGGATGCCACAGTCTGAGTACCAATAGTAATTGTACGGCAGCATGCCTCCGTACATCATTGCAAAGACTCCGACAAGACGCAAGCTGAGTCAGGCGTTGTGCCCGCGAGTAGCACACGCGGGGGCATTGCGGGAAGTCGCGTTTATCACTTCCTGCCAGCCCATAATAGGCCAAATGTTCCTGTGTCTTCCAAGAGGACTAGGATAGCTAGGGATCCGCAGGAGGAAGCATATTGGATTTGTGTGTGCTTGCAATATTCCAAATGGTTGGATTGGAAAGTGATTGCATGGGAACATCAATGTGTAAAATTGAATAATGCACTATCCACTGCAATTTTCAGATTCAGGTATTTGAGATCGTGAATTTGTCAAGGTCAGGTGTGATCTTTCTTTTTAGCCGCAATCAAAAAAGATTCATCGACCGTAATTCGATTTAGCTGAAATTAATAAATCAGTAATCATTTGGTTTCATTTCTTTTTTTCCTGCAAGCATGCCATTCACGAAAAAAGGAAAAGAGCGTAAAAGGGAACTTGCGAGAAAGCGTCGGGCTGAGGAAGGAAAGTGTGAGTTTCTCGCTTAATCTCAGTTTATATATGCTTCCACATTTATGTGGCACCCTCATTGGGCCCCAGGGAAGAACATTGGCTTTAGTCGGTTCAGATTTTGCCAATGTCATGTGGGCTCCAACAGGGAAGTCAAAGGATGTGTGCCGAAGAAAGCTCCTTGGCAGTATCTGATATCTTGTGTGCTTCAACACATAGTGGTCCCTCAACGACTTGGGAATAGTAGCAGATCCCAAAAGACAAATGAGGGCAAAACAACCCGAAGGAATAGGTTTTTTTCCTACTCTCGACCAACAGCACAAATATCAATGCCAGTATCAGCAAATATCACGCCAAGTGAAATTCGGAGGGTTGTGGATGTCAATCAGATCAAAAGCATTCACTTTGGCCGTGTGGCAATTTTCTCTTCAACTGGATTACTCATTGCCCTTGTAAAATTCCGACCATTCACAACAATGAGTGAAGTCAAGGTCAATCAATGGGATAAATTATCACAATTCTTATTTCGCGAAAAGAGATTCACCGACCCGATTGCAACCAATGGAGCATTACTTGAGGGATTTATGTTTGTGATTGGATGGCGCAAATGCAGCACGAAGAATGAACAATCTGGTCTGTATGGAAGTGTTGGGAAAATTGAAAACGCAAAAGATGAATGGCAGAACCAAGGTGCCAATCTTAGCTCTGTGGGTTGCATTCTAGGTCAATCCTTACAATATGTTGGGGATAATTTATTTCAGAAGATTCAAAATTGCTACAACTCATTGGGGGTTCCGTCTTTTGATCAAGTCAACTATGAAGGCAATATTCCGGCAAATCAGGCTGCATGCGAGTTTGCTTCCGCACTCACTTTCACCATGAATGGATTCACAAACGCACCTCATGTTGATAAGGATGCATTGCTGTATGCTTCGGGATGGTGGTTTCAAGCTGATAAGTGGACCGGCCAAATTCAAAGAGATGCGTCAAAGCGGTGTACAGGGGGAAAATCGATTTTCCCAAATGAGCATTTTTGGATTGATCTATCCGCATGTCATGGGCTCATTCAGGTAGTTTGGGCCAGTAGTACATTTGTTCATTATACTGATCCAGCCCAGAACAACGAAAGCACGACACTAGTGGGTATGTCCGCACAATGCTCAAGCAGGTTAGCAAAAACAATGCGGCAAAAAAACCATGACTATTATGAGATTGCCAAGAGAGCGGGCTATCAAATCAGGGATGGTAATACAATCTCATGCCAATTCAAAGAATGAGGAGATTTGCATGTGTGTTGGGTAAGTAATGGTGGGGTAAGGCAGAGGACAATATACACCAGGATTGGATGGATTCAAGTGTGGGAGATGGGGTGTCTGACATGAAAAAGGGGTGAAGTGGATTATGTACGGTGGCATGCCATTGTACATCTGTCCTGGTTTGTTGCTATTGTCCAGGATGCCAATGCTTCACACGCGAATCCTCATGCTTGTGCAGGTTCTGACAATGCTAAAAGTTCCTTACGCCTATGCGGGGTGCCAACGCTACACACGCCAATCCTTGGGCCTGTGCAGGCTCCCAAAAATTTACACGCCAATCCTTACGCTTGTGAAGGTTCCCAAAAATGCTAGAAATTCCTTACGCCTGTACAGGCTTTCAACGATTCACACGCCAATTCTTACGCTTGTGAAGGTTCCCCACAATGCTGAAATTTTCTTAGCCTGTGCAGGATCCCAAGAATTCACACGCCAATTCTTACGCCTGTGCAGGCTCCCAACAATTCACACGCCAATCCTTATTCTTGTGAAGGGTCCCAAAACTGCTAAAATTCCTTATGCCTGTACAGGCTTCCGACAATTCACACGCCAATCCTTACGCTTGGGAAGGTTGCCAACAATGCTGACAAATTCTTACGCCTGTGCAGGCTCCCAACAATTCACGCGCCAATCCTCATGCCTGTGCAGGGTCCCAACAATTCACACCCCAATCCTTACGCCTGTGCAGCCTCCCGACAAGTCACACACCAATCCTTACGCTTGTGAAGGTTCCAGACAATTTAAACGATTCAATACATGTGTAAGCTTGATAGTGTTTGACCATAGGAAAGGCCATGTTTCACAAATCTGGAGTGGATTGCTCACATGCGGGAAGCTCCCGCTTTTTTACAGTTAAGAATGGATATGGCTCTAAACCATGGAAGAAGAAAATATAGGAGACGGTAACAGCAACTATTGGCGCATTTTGGGAAAAAGAGGTTCAGAAAACAAATACTCACTCAAAATTTTGGTGGGGCACTTACAAAAATAATTCTCACGCAATCAGGGTTTTTCTCTGAGGAGGAAATAAATAATTTTTACATGAACAAAGAACATAATAGAAATTGAACATAACAATCATTTAAGACAAAGAATTAATTTAAAAGAAAGTATTACAAGACATAAAAAGTGGAAAGAAGACAATTTTTTTTTAAATTTATTTTTTCTAAGAACCTTGAGACTATCCCGGTGATGTCCTCCTTTGGATAAGCCTCCATTGCCTTGCCAAGGAGGGAGTTTAGTTCCTCCCGGAATTCCCGGTGCATCTCATTTCGATGAGCTGCATCCACAAAAGGAATCATGTGGAGCAAGCAATGATGCTCCAAGAAGATTCGGTTGATCGATTCGTGGACGATGGCTCAAGGAATCATTAGGGTCGTTCGCAGGTGGGTGAATTCCTGGCGAGCGTCATTGTGGGAATGAGAGGAGGAGGTTGGGTTCTCGGGGGCAATGGGAGGGATATCCTGGCAAGGAACCGGGGTAGGAGTGGAGGGAGGGGGAACAGGAGGGGAAGATGGTGGAGTCGGTGAAGAAGAAGGGGGAGGGGGAGGGGGATGGGGGGATCCAAAGGGCGTATCGTCAATGATGATTATCGAGCGAGGAGTGGCGGGACAATCTGGAGACGGTCGAAGAAAAAATGAGGAAAAGTGGATATGGATCGAAGAGAAAGAAGGGGTGACTTACCATAAGGTTCCTCCGTGTATTGCGTAGGAGCCACCTCAGGTTCTGGCTCACGAGTTGTATTGTCCTCGGGTTGTTGGGACAATGGACTCAGGCCAGGAATAGGTGGCTCTTCGGTTCGGGAGGGTTCTAAAAAAGGAGTAAGAGTCAGTTCACTCGACTCAAAAGTGAAAGTGAAAATTAAATGAAACTTTGGCTGCTTACCGCAGAATAATTCCTCAGACCATCGGGTGCCACTCGGGCCTGGAGTGGGTTGCCGGGGGGTTTGATCGCGAGGCAAACTAGGAATGGGAGAGTCATGTCGGGGGGGATTCGGGGGGTTTTGTTCTATGAGTAATGGAAAAATGTCAGTATTATTGCGTGAAGAGAAATGAGATAAGGAGGAGAAAGAAAACTTACTTTGGCGTTTAAATCCTATCGGTGACAAGACATGGTGACAATCAGCCCAGGCTTGAATGTCCTCTCGCCATCACCATCCTTCATTGGCCGGATAATCACTTCGCTCCGGGCGAGGAGTGAAGTGACCATCGGATGGTGGCCTAGGAGGGGGAGTGGACAAATCGATACTGGAGGGGACAGGGCTAATCGTCCGGAATCATTCCCGTTGGCCTGTTTGGGGGCCCGGCGTCCATTCACGCTCGGAAATGGTTTCATCATCGTCGACCACAAAGGAGTCCTGGGCGGGAATTCCTCTGGCCTCAAGGTTGGAAGGGGCGGACAACGAACAAACATTTCTTGTGTGCTTGTCGGCAAGCATCACAAGTGTCGTTCGTCGTTGAGGAACGAATGCAATGGATATTCCGCTTGGTGCATAAAGTGCACGACATTTAAAAACAAAACAGTTGAGGTTAGTAACTGCATACAAAGTAAACAATCAAGAGAAAAAATGAAGACCTACAATGAATTATAAATTTAAAACAGAAACAAAATAAGAACGCTCTAGTCCCAAGTTTTTAAAAGTCTGGAAAAGAGTTGTGAAGAAATATAAGTATTAATATCGGTACATAATGTTGACAAAAGTTAAAAAAAGAGGTAACGCACAAGGTGGATAGAAGGGAGGTTCTGAAAGGATCAGCAGAAGAAACAAACAGGCAAAAGTAAGGGGAGTGGGTTTAGTGGAGTGCCAAAGACAAAAGTAGAAAGGCAGGAAGACCAAGGGGAATACGCACAAGAAGGACAAACGCAGGTGAGGTTGAACGAAGTGGAGCGGGTGAGAAAGAAAGTGAAGGGCGTGTTGTGTGAAGATGGTCTTTTATACCATGGTGAAGCTGAGACGATCTCAGCAGTTGCAGCACCCACAAAAGGCTCAGCTTCAAGGCGTGTGGGCAAAATTGAAGCTGAGTCTCAGCAAATGCTGCAACTGAGAAGTGAAATGCTCGCGTGAGGCAGAAGAACAATGGGGGTCTGGCTCAGTATTGCAATTTATTGAATTGTCAAGGTGAGTCAAATCCCCTTTGTTTCCTAAAATAGCCACCCGATCACCCAGGAGGGTGGTTGTGAGGCCCTTGTTGAATGTGCATTGTGGGTGCAATGCACAAGTGACCCATGCAGAAATGCACCCGGTGCATTTGGTCACAAGTGACCGCGGCAAGATTGCCGGCCGTATGGCCTGGTGATAGTCTTTGAACAATGGGGGGGGCTGTAAGACAAGTGATTACAGCGTGAGCTTGCCTCGACCCATTGCTCAGGTTTGCTTTTGGGTCATAATTGAAATGCTCAGTGGCTGAACATTTTAATTGCACAGTGATTGAACTATTGATATAACAATATCAAATGCACCATGCTGAGCCATTGCTCAGTCGTTTTTGTATGCACACAATCTGAGCATTTGGCACTGAATCGGATGACATTTCAGCCAGGTGCAGCATTTCACACGCTTTGGTGAAGTGCTCCAAACTGAGCCTTCCAATGAACTATTGCAAATATAGTTCATTACATGGCTTTACTGAGCACTTTCACACGGTGCTTTTGACCATGATCTGCTCAGCTTGCGTGTGCAAATCGGGTGAAACGCAATGCTGAGCATGTGGCACATGAGCTACATATATGCAAACGATTGGAAGGTGCATGCACATTCGCTATATGCATGCAGGCTCAAGTAGTATAACACCTTCCTGATCTGTAAAGCCAACACTGTAGTATGCAGTACACCTGTGTAAATGTATGCTGCGGGGCAAAGCAAAAGCTGTTCAACAATGTAACATGCAATCACGTCAGGCCATTGAGTCATATATCTCAACTGCATCCCTTTGATGCACCTTGTTGGACAGCTCTGCCTAACTATGGCACAGATGCACATGTAATCCAAGTTAATGTAAGTGGGTCATAGTGGGATGACTGTTTATTTGGGTCATATGCAAACATTGGATTCCATCCAGTGCCATTGTTGGGGCAAACAATGACTGGCCCTGCTTGTTCATCCCGCGTTCTCATTGTCGGGTAGCCACACGCTTGCATATGCACCCCCAATGGGTCATAAACAGGTAACTTTCACACGCCTGGAAGACATTTTACTGCCAGTGTTCCGACAGGCTAGTTTCTTGGTCGGGTGATCAGCTTGACTGCAGACGCTCACCTGCTTGCGCGTGGAAACCTGAGGGCAATCAGTGTGGATTTGCTTCAGCCTCATCCACATTAGAATAATCCCAGCCTATGTTTGCGTGGGTATCTCCCACCGTGGGTCATTTTCTGCACGTTCTCACGCGCCCCGCACAAGCTGTGGGGCCTGGCTTGCAGCTGCAAATTCCCTTGCGCTTGTGGCCTCTTTCTCTGGAGTTTCGTACACGCATGAGGCCAAGACTGTGATCCCAATCTTGGGGGATTAGTAGCCGCCTCAAACGCAATAGGGGTGAATGTATATGTGGATCACGCCTCGCGGCTGGCGCCCCCTTTGATCATCCCACACATTCCCCCCTGGAAGCCCAGTAGGCATCAGTCAGCAAAACACTTCAGGCAAAACCAAAGTCATGTTTGGTGGCATTCCACCGAACATATCTCACCCGCCCACACACAAACATCCCCACAGTGAGATTGCCCTTTGAAAGGCCAACATTGCCCAGTAGGTACCTGTGCAACAATTAACCTGGGGAAGATATGCATCCATGTTTGCTGTCACACCAGCGAACATGACTGCATGCCTCTAATATTCCCTCCACAATAAGTTGCTACAACCTCCCCAATTTCGGATATGCTAATGTCAACCTTGTTCCACCAAGGGTTTTGTACCTTGCTGCAGATCAAGCAGTCATATCGGTGCACCCACATTTTGGCCACCTTGCCTTGATATATGCCCCAAAGCGGATATGAAAATTATGAGCCCAAGAGGCCCACCCCCATCAAGACCATGCACGTAACCACAGGCCACCCCCCCTTGACCCCATTGCTGCCTCTCATATAAGTTCCCCACCTGCGCCTCTTTGTCTTCATTCCGTTTAGCTAACCCCTCCCGATCATATAATTTCCAACTGTCCCCAAATAATTTAAAATAGCCATCATGTCAACCCCTTCACAACCACTTTGCATTGGGATGATTAATATTCGTATTCAAATAAATAGTGATATAGCCTTAAATCCTGAGGATTCCCACTTAGCTTCTTGGATTATCATATGGCACAATCAACACAACATATTTGTTTATCTCCCCAATCACCAGCATGCTATTGGCTCTCTACCTGGAACCCTTTCCAAAACGCTGATACCATTCCTTGGGGCACCAAAACCTTTCATGCACTGTGGTCCTGGTGGGGCATGGATTGAAAATTGCCAATCCAATCCTAATCAAATATTATTTGTTGAGGGAGTATTTATGACTGATGAAAATGATCCCTCCTCATCTCAGAAACCCAATCTAACATTGATGTTCTTCACATGGTATCCAAACATTTTATTCATAATGGAAAGCTATCAAACACAAGATTTCAAGCTTAAAATGCCCAAAGAATATGACTGTAATACTCATAGTCAATGTCAACTCTTCACTCCAACATTTCCCGTCTCAAACTTGACGCCAGTTTCATATCCTGCTGTTTCATCATTGATTTCCAAGCAAAAACTGATACAATTACCCAGTGGATCAGACCTCTCCATGATGACCCCGCCCCATGCCATTATTCTTACCCCCCTCCTCCTTCATCAAAAGACCGGACTAGCTTTTCTCTGGGATCGAGAAATCCCCAATGGCCAATCAGCCCATAACCTTTGGGCCACCTCACCCCCAGGATCCACATTCAATGTCAGGCACATCATTACAAACAAGGTTGTTAGCTCATTTGAATTCCTTTTGACCAATACCGATCTTGGAGGACTGCTTGCGGATGATATGGGATTAGGTAAAACCATTCAGGCCATTGCTCTAATTGGTACCTCCAAGGAGCGGATGATTGCAAACCCCCATTGCTCCACGCCCACCATGATCATCTGCCCCCCTTGCTTAACTACCAACTGGCAATCAGAAATATCCAAGCATGCTCAGGCTGGAGCGCTGCATTCCAAAATCTACCATGGTCCCACTCGTCACTCATTATCCAAAGACAGCATCTTAAAATATGATATCATCATCACTTCTTACAATACTATCACCCAAGAATTTAAGCAAACCAATACCTCTACATCATTCATTTTTCAAATCAATTGGCATTGTATAATTTTGGATGAAGCACAGTGAGTGTCTGATCTTAAATGATTCAAATTACCTTTTATATCCAATAACCCTTGCCCCATCTTATAGCTATATTCGCTCTCAATACACTGCCACTCACCGTGCCATTAATAGCCTCCTTTCATCCCGTCGAATATTTTTAACGGGCACACCTATACACAACACCATTTATGACCTTTTGGGCATAATATCATTCATCACTCAACCCCAGAGCGCCGATCAAGATAACTGGTCACCATTCATCCTGAGTAGTCTTTCCAAAGGTTGCAATGATATCTTGCATTTGGCATTGCGCCATTTAAGTTTGCACCGCACCAAAACCACACATCTTGAATCCCTCCCCACTATTAGCCATCATTATGAGCTGCTCCCACTCAACCCGACCATGCAGCAAGAATATTCCATATTATATGAAGAATTCCTATCATCCAAAAGCAAAGGACCAGGAGAATTTTTCAGAAATATTAATAAGCTGCGAATATGTTTTAACCATCACATGATGCTTAACACAATTGCGGAGGCGGATTTGGAAGACCCCGAGGGCAGGAGCACTCAGGATAACTCGCCAACAATCACCCGAACTATTGTGGATGTGGAAACATGCATGATGAGTAGTAAAATTGCACACCTCCTACAAAGCTTAATGAAGAACAAACAAACAAGGTGTGGTCCAACCAAATCGGTGGTTTATACCCAATGGACCCAATTTCCAGATTTGTGTGTTAATTCTAATATGCATCCATGACCAATTGAATCCATCTGACTTTTTCATATTTTAGAATTGGTATTGCACTTGCCCATCACTCTATCCTTTCGGCACGAATTGATGGAACAATTACAGCACGAGCACAGGAGAAGGCACTGGAGAATTTCTTCAATAATCCTGAATGTGAAGTACTGATTGCATCCATTGCCGCAGCTGGAACTGGCCTCAATATAACTTGTGCTAATACGGTCTATTTAATAGTGAGGGGACCCCTAAAATTCTGCCCTGATTTGCGGCCCCTGACATCCACATTTCCAGGAGCCCAATTGGAACCCAGCCATTGAGGGTCAGGGTGTTGATTGACTCCATCGTATTGGCCAACAACAACCTGTAAAGGTCATCCACTATATCACTCCTCATTCAGTTGAAGTCAACATGCGGAAGGTACCTTTCAAGATCATCCTTGAGCCTAATTGTATTGCTATTCTAAAATCCTTCCTTATGGAAATGCTATTTTCCAAACACCAATAGGTCCAAGAAAAGAAAAATTCATCAACTGCGTGAGCCTTACTGATATTATATAATTTGTGTTTGACCAAGTTGATAACTCTTGTTCACCCTGGCATAGGTCCACAATTATGAACACCATGAGTTGGATCGAACTCCTTCAATATTTCCTCAATGAAAATGAGCAATAGAGTCTTATTTCTAAGGGAGACGGAGATACATTCCAATTCATATTGTCTATATTCTGAAATATTTAGCAAGTTTTTTCATCTTTAAGAAATAATACTCAGATTGTATTACACCTGCACAAATAATTAACAAAATGTTAATTTGTAACGGTGCTATACATTTATATTACTAATTTATTGCAGAGCATCACCATTTGGCCTAATAAATGGCATGTCAAGTATTTTGAGGGCGCTAGTCTGCATCTTACTACAGCCTTTGAGCCAATCTTGATCGAATACCTGATATGATAAGCCTTCCGGAATATCACCATCATCTGTTGATCATAATTCTGGCAATCTATCAATAGTTTTTTTACCCTTTTTTTTAATGCAATTACAAAACTCTATGTCTTGATCCATTTTTAATACCAATTCATTAAATAACTGGGAGCGCCAGCATAATCCCACTTTGCGGTAAACTTGACGGCCATTTTCCAGTACCTCCTCAGTATCTGAAAATACTCAAGGGTCATTGAATTGTGATGCTAGAATGGGAAATTTAGCCGTATCACACCATTCACGACGGCGCTCACAGGTCTGCACATAATCAAGTAAATCATCATCAGTCTTTGCTCACAATGAAGAAGAGATACATTAACTAACCCTTTGACGAATCTTTGCAAGCTTTTGATTCTCCTTCTTTTTAACCAAATACTCGGCATCCTTTTGAATAGACTTCCATTCTCTTTTCAAATAAGTGAAATATTGCTCCATTAAAGCCGCCACGACCCCATAGTTATTATGATCCTTGTTCCAACAGTAATGATGATACTCGGTGCTGACCAGTGCAAGACGGAATGTACGGTAAAACACAATAGACATCAGCTCATTGAACGGATGTTGCCATGAGCTCTCCCAGTACCAAGTGAATCGCTTTAGTCCTAGCTTGTGGAGCTCATTCTCGCAGTAGCTTTGGAAACCCTGAGACTGAACCTGTGTTGACGGCTCATTGAAAACATCCTCGGGGACATATCCGAGATGGCCAGCCACTTGAACTGCAATTTCACGCTCTTCTGTGCTTGGTGGTGCTGGTAGTGAGGAAAAATCCTTATCCCTAACTTTGAGTAGGAACAGGCAATGTGCATGTACTGCTGATCGCATTCCATGGACATTCTCTGGAAGTTCTGCTTTGAGCCATTTTTGTTGCTCCTTCTGGCTTGCACGTTTCGCCACATTGTGAGCTTTACAAGCCTGGTTCCTTTGCTGTCTGACCTCGGATTGTTCAAGCATACTCTGGGCAAGGGGCATTTGAGGATGGGTGAACTCATTATTTGACTGAGTGACATGCTCATGCGCCGTGAAATTGTCCCTCCTTGATTCATCATTTGTTTCCATTTGAGTCGGAGACATGTTCTCATCCTCATCATCCACTATTTTTTCTCTTGATGAACTGGCATGAGCTGTTCTTGTTTTGGAGGCATATGGATGATGACGTCCAGTGACTTTCTCTTTATGAACCAGAGGTGAAGATGCATAAAGTTCATCACCTGCCATGCACATCATCAGTTAACACATCAAAAAATTAATGAAGACTGGGCATACTCACAATCTTCAATTGGCTCCTGAGATCGGACTGACTTGCCTTTAGGTGCCATATCTAACCCATGAAACAAATATATCAAATTGTGAACAAGGTTATACTCCGAAATTAAAATGACTTACTTTGATGAAGCGTCAATCCTGGATTTCCCTCCAGCAGACCACTCCAAGTTACATTCTCCAATGGTCTTTTTCGCCGCCCCCCATCCAGGCGCCTTTCATCACCCACATGAACCTGAGATCCTGATGGAATATTGAGGGTTGGCTGTTTACTTTGGCCAAAGGGATCCTGGGATGCGACTGGATTCTGACTGGGATTAAGGAGGAACTCACGTGGAAATTTTGATTGGGGATTAGCGTGTGATGAGATTTGAGGTGTGCCTTCTGGCCCCTGAGACACATGCGTTTGTGTAATAGTGGGATTCGGGGGAATTGGAGTGATGGAAATATTTGGGATCGACCAAGTGCTTGAAGTTGGAGCCTTTGGATTGCCCACATCAATGTTAAGACCTGATACATTCATTGAGGATGCAATAGGGGTTGTGAGAGGAATGTTGGGACTCAATGGTGACTGTGTTTGAAGATATTCTATGCTAGATTCACTATTTGAGTCATGAACAGAACCTGAACGGGATTTATGTGACTTGAAAGATGACATAAGGGCCGAAAAAGTACAGTAATATTTTTAACTAGATAAAACACCTCAGTATTATGATAAAATAGAGTGATATGAGATGAAATCTTTTCAAATTTAGAATAGAGAAATTCTATGAATAGTTGGAACTAAGTGTTGCGTGAAAGTTCAATAAGCCTCTTTTTAGGAGAATCCTCCCTGCCTCCTCTTGAGCTCCTCTGCTTCTATCGGAAACCACCCGGCACGGCCTACCACCATATAATGTAATATTTCCTTGATCTCAAAGGGGACCCATCATCCATAAGTAATCATATTTGGTAACATTTGCACCTCCTCATTGTCACATTTTGTGAATTATCCAAACTGCCAATATATGCATTGAAATTCCACAGCATTGTACATCTGTAAAGGGGTATATTCATGAAGGATTTACCCACAAAAGAGACATCACCTTTTCAAGAAAGGCGATACAATCCAAATCATATTCCAACCGATTAAAAGCCTTCTGCACTCAAACCAAATACCAAGACTTTAGCTGCACTCCAACCCCTTATGTAATAAAGTTATATCATTATGTCTGTAATAAGGTTTAAGCCATGTACGATGGCATGCCAGCGTACATGGTTTGAATGTCAATCCCCTCAAATCAATTATAACACATCCCTATTGGAACACCCCTCAAGGGTCAAAACCGCAGTATCGCCATGTGTAAATAAAATAGAATATGTATGAGCATTGAGCAGCATGGCATTTGACCCAACTAAACTGGTAACCAATTCTGCCATCCAGATGAGACATGTTACACTTTATCAGCTGCAGCTCACGCACCATTGCAAATGGGATAAGATTGTCAGATGGCTCAAATCATCTCCCCCTTCATAAAGAATCACTCAATTTCTTTTCCAATTAATAACACTCCTAAACAATTTCACATCAGCCATAGATATCTATACACAAACCAACCATACTCCCAATTCCTGCAATAATGACAACCCACCGCTATTCCTCAATGCGTATATGCATGTGTCAACACTGCTCAACTCAAACACACTCTTCCCCTGAGGGTGATAGGCCTGGAGTTGCCTTCACACCTTTCCAATATAAACAGCACCTTGAAAAGCTCAAATCAACCATTGCACCCAAATCTCTTCCAAACATCCCTACTTCTGCATCAGGATCTGAGTGCCCACAACTTCTTTTGGATCAAATATTCCCAGCTTATTATTCACCATTGACCTAAAGCACCTTCTCCACAGCACCGGGTCTCAATTCAATTGCACAGAAACCATACAGCAGCAGTCAAACCCTTCCTCCACAAGACCTTGGAATGATAATATCTGCCATTCTATCATTAAGGTATAATATACTCCGCAGGGCTTCACGCATTCTCAACCCCGCCCTAAACCTGCTGATCAAGTCCAGCATCTCAAGCTCCGGTGGACCCCCCATTCCTGCATTCCATATACCTCAAGATCTGAGTACCATATTTGAACATCTCCAATTGGAGCCAGTCATTCAAAACTATATATGTTGTCCTCAATGTTTCTCTCTTAATGGCCTTACTGAATCAGTCACAACTGACCAACCCCACTGTCAACGCCATAATGACCCAAATGATCATGATCCCCCTTGCACACAATCATTAGGCAAATTCATCTCTTCATTTGAACCCCGCACCCAAAACACAACCAACATGAAGGAAAAATTTATACCAACAAAATATTTCATTTATCAACCATTCAAAAATTGGCTTGCCAGATTTCTCCAGCGGGCTGGAATTATGGACATTCTGCATCAACATCAGCAATCCCAAACTCCCGAAGATTCCCCAAAACGTGACGTCTGGGATGGATTGGTCTGGAGACGCTTCACTGGCACTAGAAATATCCATGACCCCCCATTCATGTCCATTCCTGGTGCATTGGCCTTCTCCATTTATGTGGACTGGTTTAATGCACATGGAAAGTCCACCCGGTTGGCCAGCATTGGACCTATTATGCTTATTTGTCTTAATCTCCCCCCAAGTGAAAGATTGAAGCCAGAGAATGTCTATGTTGCAGGAATCATCCCTGGTCCGAAGGAGCCAACTTCCCTTCAATTGAATTATTTATTAATGCCACTCATCAACGAGCTCAAAGAGCTATGGCAAGGTTACCATTTTTCACCCACCTCAACAGGTCCTTCAGGATCCTTTATCCATGTTTCCATTCTCACAGCCATTGCAGATGTGGTTGCCATGCGCAAGCTTACTGGATTTAGTTCCCATTCAGGCAACCACTTTTGTAATTTTTGCACCATTCACAAAGCTCAAATTGAAGAAATTGGTCCTCAATTTCACTACACACGCTCATAGCAAAATCATAAATCAACCATTGCCAAATGGCTTCGGGCAACCCCACAACAAAGACAAGCAATTTTCTCTGTGTATGGAGTGCGATATTAAATTTTAGAAGACCTTCCATATTGGGATGCAGCCAGAATGGTAAATCTTGACATAATGCATAATTTAATACTGGGAATTTTGAAGGATCATGCAGCTTTCAAATTGTGCATTCCAGAGTCCAAATTAAAAATTTACCTCAGGTCTTGCAGGAAATCCAATGAAACCAACAATTCAGACTCAGATTCCATGACCTCCAACAGCTCTCTTGATAAAATCACATTGAGAGAGGCCCGCTCCCTGAGAAGAGACACAGCAAAAATAATAAATGAGCCACTCCCCACTACTTCCACCTGAAAAAACTACTTCCCAATGCCCACCCCTCACACAGAACATCCATCTAGTGGTTCTGCGGAGATTCCTTCATTTGATGCAGATTACATCCCCACTTCTGAAATCCCCTCTGAATTGGATATCACTGCACTGAGTGATCACGAGATCAAGGGTGAGGCTCTGGAGCATCTCCAACAAATCATATCTGATACCATAATTCCCTCATCATGGACAAGAGTACCTCGCAACATGGGTTCCCCCTCTCATGGTAGCTTAAAAGCCGCTGAATGGGCTCTCTTATATAAGGTCTATATTCCATTTTTAATGCTCAGTCAACAGATGTCATTAGATGTACACCAATCCGCGAACATTCAAAGAAAAATGGGTCAGTCAGAAGAACTTGCAAATGAACTAACCAAGAATACATTCCATTTGATTAGTGCTATCAACATTGCCACAAGTTGGACTGTTTCAATAGGAGATGCGACTGCATTTGCTGAAAATTGGAAAAAATTCCGCCTTTCCAATCAACTCCTGTTCCCAAAACAGAAAAGTAAACCAAATCATCATTTTGCTGATCATATTCCCGAACTCTTCCAACATTGGGGCCCAGCACAAGCCTCAGCCACATGGGGTTATGAGCGCTTGATTGGAGTATTTGCAAAAATGCCAACAAATAACAAAATATGTACGTCAATTAACAAGATCAATATATTCACATTGATTAAACACCTGAACTGAATAAGATTAACTTCTTGCAACTCTGAATAGATGATATAGATAAAACCTTACTTCAACATATCTGTCGATATTCCAACCTTTCTGTTCTTCTGAAATCCCCATCCGTGCCATGTGAAATAAAACAGCTTTTCGAATCACAGCCACCTGCCCTGTCCAATGACCATAAATATAACAAACCACCCTGCCATGACCAAGAAAATTATGATTCCCTGGTTGAGTACTTACAGAATTTTCATGCAACAAGGGAAATAGTTGATTGGATCAGCTTAGACACTACCGTGCAATCCACAAGTCCTCCCACTTCAAGGATTGTCTCACCTTGGTATTTTCCAGTTTCAAACATTAATATTGGGAACAATATATTTTCAACTGAATCCAAAAATGTCAGCAACAGTGTGATATGTTTTCTGAGGGGCAACTCACAACGATTTGGTATTATTAATAGCATTTTTAAAGTCTCTGAGCCATCTAGCATACTGAACAATAACTCTCTGATCTTAAAAACTTTGAAGATTGATGTGAATTTCTTACCAGATTGGCCGCATCTGAATATTTATAAAGCTGTTGGTTTTGATGATGGACACTTGATTCTATCTGAAGAAGAAATAGAAGGAAACTGTGGATTGTATGATAACAAAGTTCTGTCATGTGGACTGCTTGTAATGATAAAGCCATTATTTCATGAAATTTAGTCTACAGAAATGCAAATCTCTCAGATTCATTAGCAATTTTGCTAGTGAAATAACTGCCTCAAAATTTAGTGACAGAGACATGCCATTGTGACAAGCAAAGCCCATTATTTCACATTGCCACAAAGAACTTACTATTTTGACATTGGGTACAGTGTGAGTAAAGCAATTTCAATGATCAAATGACCCACACACTCACCTTTCACAGCATCCAAAATTTCTAACTGCACCATCATCATGTTGGAAGGGGAACCGGCCCTTGCGCACGCACCCGCACACGCCAATGCACACGCAAGCGCACCCGCACCCGCATCCGCACATGCCAATGCACACGCAAGCGCATCCACACCCGCGGTATTGTGTGGCGGACTCTACCAGTGTCATCTGCAAAACGACAATCCTGCTCAGGCAGAGTCCTTTCATGGACGACCTGGTGAAGTCAAACCCCCCGCCTACATCAAGGCTGGCTGAAGGACCTCTTTGATGTGTGTTTGTGCAAACAGGCGGGTCTTGTGAAATTTTTACCAACCATCGGACAGTTGCGGGATGATCAGGTGGTGAGGAATCTGAGTTGAAGGCACAGGGGAACCAATATTGGTGGATGTCACAGGATTTGGTGTAAGACAAGAGTAGGACGTGTGCTCAACGTTTGCTTGACGTGAGCTCGACTTTTATCCTGCTTGATGTTTGCTTGTTGTGAAGTCAATCGCCAATGATTGACCAGAGATTCGCCCTGGTGCTAAATATTGAGTGTTTCATTCTCCTATCAATTGTGTTCATCACTGGACTACTCAGATTACAAGTTCATAATCGTTTGTATACTCTTGAATATTTATAGCAAGAAGTTACTCATAAATTGAGGTACATGGATCTGGAACATATACCAACAGCTTGATAATCAATTGAATGCATATATATGAAGATATTTTACCACTTCACATGGGGCCATCCTCAAGAGAAAATTCACCCATATTATTTGTATGAAGTATAATGATAAACTCAGATTTAAACCTTTTTATCAGAGTTATAAATGAAATATCATCACATGATCTTTTGAAACCTTATCATTGCTTCCATATTCTTCATTAAAGCTGAATTATCTTCTCAATTTGACATTACTCACCAAATATTATTTGAGGAGGTCTGTCAACAACTAAATGAGAGGATCTTAATGGAAAAAAAGACTGGGTGTGTGGTAGATATAATTTTTTTCTTTTTCTTTTTATTTCTCTTCTTCAATTTAGTTTCTTTGTATATATAAAGCCATTTGATTAAGTAGTAATACTAGTATCTATGTAGTTCCTGATTTTTTTAAAGTAAGTTGAAATGAGAATAATTTCAAAATGTTTAAGTAAGGTGTATTCCTATTAATATTCTAAATGGTTTACAATATGATCAGCATTTTAAAAAAAGCTTCAAGATAATAACTCAATAATTATGATTACATGAAGAAGACTTTTGTTCAAAATTATTAAATCTTAGAAAGGAACAGGAATACATTTTTGATGCAAAATAATTATGAGAAACCAAAATTTGGACTCTAATGGAGAAATTGAATAGATTATACCATTAGCATGATGCTATCATTTCTTATTCCACAAATCTTCTTTCTAAGCCAATAATTTTGTTAAAATTTATGGGACTTGTGTGAGATTTTTTGAATTTATCCTTTTGAGGAAAGCCAAATCATTACATGTGAGTAATTTGAAGCTCAATTGAGACTTCAGGGCTTACCATTGTGAAAGAAACATTTCAAAACACCTTCTTCTGAGGATAACTTAGTTGTACATATGAATCAGAAGCTTACATTTCATTATTTTATAATCAATTTATTTGTAAAAATTCCTTCATAAAAGAGAAGACGACTTCTTTTTCACAATTAATTCAATTAGTAGGCTAGCTGGTAAAGAAACTTTTGAAGTAATAGAGGAGCTTATATATATGATTGAGTTATGACTTAAAAACAAATTACTCAAAGATAATTCTTATCAGATTCATTGTTAATGGTAAAGATATCCCATAAATTCGGATGGAATCTATTTATTCCAAGTTCCATTGTCTTATAATAAGCTGAAAAACTCATGAGTCTTATTTATGCCCATTAAATCTATTGCTTAGATACATTATTCAAGTATGTATACTATATATATACAAAACATGTACAGGAAGTAACAATGTAAGTTGATACAGAAAGGTTACAGGAGCTCTACTGAGCACAACTGAAGAAATAAGGCTCACAATCCCAATGTACTGAAAGAATGTTTCTTGTGATTAATCTTGGTTTTTATTATCAAGTAATTGGTGATTATCTACTTAATATATATATGTTTCTGATACATATTTTGTATAAAATGCTTTGTAAAGGTTTTTTTGTTATTAGAAGACCTCATTTTGAAGAAATTGAAGACAAGAAAATAAAAAATGGTAATATTTGAAATAATTTGATATGGTCTCAATTTGAGAAAAACCTTTCATGTAGACATTAATAGCTATATCTCAGAAGAGGATCCAAAATCAATTGATTTATGTATTTACCAACCAATTTTCACTGGATAATCAATCAAAATAAATATTTATATGAAAACTCTAAGTAGAAAAATAAAACCCTCATAGAACCAAAATGCAAATTAAAATTAAATCATCCTATTTGTATTTTATCTGTGTAATATTTCAAGATGATAATGATTAATCACTATATATGATGATTTCTTTAAGATATATTAGAATATATGTGAAGAATTTAATATAGTGGGTTGAAGTAATTTTGAGCAATCTTATGGTGTAATTGAGATAAATGGTGAGAGAAAATGAAAATAAGCCTTGGAACAAGGTGGTAATAAATGTAAAGATCTTATGTACTCAGTTTTAGGTTAAATATAAAATATCTGAGAGTAATACTTAAAGAATTTGAAAAAGGCCAACCCTAATCAGCCCAGCTCCAAGTAAAGAAAGCACAAAAATTAAACTGAGATATGAACCAAGTGAAGAATGAAATAATTTGGAGATACATATTGAGATATGACTGAAGATAATGATGAGTTAATTGTGAGTTAAATATACAGATATGCTATGAGTTAATGCTGAGTTAACTTGGAGGCATCAGACAAAATCCTTGTAAGGGACCTGCAGGCAGGTCCAAGTGACATCCCCCCAGAGTTAATCTTTCAAATTTATTTTTTCTATAATTCCTCATCATGTAATACAATTATAATTTACATATGTAATTCAATTGAGTTTTTAATTACACATCTGTAATAATTGATACCTCATATGTAAATTAAAGTTCACTTATGTAATACACGCACACATATTGACATTTCAATTGAAAATACTTCAATTCCTCATAGCTTCTAAACTAAACACAACACCTCAATTTTAACACAAAAATTGATGGTTAACACCAAATGTGGTTTGAATTAAATTAAGGTTTTGAGGATTTTGATACTTTTGTACAAAAAATACTAAAAACTTATTTTGAGCTTATTTAGAGTTGAGTTACAGAAATAACATCCAGAAGTGACCCCACTTTATTTTTTATGAGGAATCCAAGGGTGTGATAATTTCTTTATGTTAATTTATTGGATAAAAAGCTATAATATATGTTATATAACTTTTTTCCAAAAAAAATTTTAATTTCATAATTTTTATTAAAAATTCATTTTTACTTAATTTGTACAAGTAAAAATGTATTTTCATAATTTTAAATTTTAGTGTAATTTTATTTTTGAATATAATTAAATTTTGATTTTTAAATGTAAATTTGTATTTATATTTCAATTTTTTATTTTTAAAATATAAATAAATTTATTTATTTATATTTGTATCTTGATTTATCATTTGTGGTCTTTTGGGTATATGAAAATACCTCCAAGGCTCACATTCCCTCCCCCTAAAAAAAGAATGATACTTTGTAATATTGTTATTTCTAGTGTGTCTGAACCTTCTGAGAAGCTTAGTAGCTTCAGGTATGTCTTTTTCTGGCAACCATTCATCTTCATAAGTTGGGTCACTGTACCTAACAAGGTATTCCCTTACTTTGTTGGTTCTCAACTTTATTTCTTTGAGAAATTCGGTAATTTTCTTACTACCAGATGACTCAATAGGAGGTATAACTTGGGGAACTTTATCCTTCAAGGGAAATATTTCAGCATCACTAGATTTATATGGCTTTATCAAGCTCACTGGAAATGTAGGATGCTTATTTCTAGATTCCTCAGCTAACTCTACTTCAACAGCTTTCTCTCCATAGAGGGCCTTAATAACAAAAGGTCCTGCAAAAGAGTCTTTCAGCTTTTTACATCCTTTGATGTTATTGAAGTTAGTGGTGGATACAAGAACTAGGTCCCCACTTTGAAATCTGGAGTTGTATGTGATTTATCCCATTTGTCTTTAGCATATGAAAAAGAGTCTTCCATGCACGTTACTGCATGCTTTCTAGCTTTGTCTAGCATTCCCTTGAAGCTAGAAGCTGTGGGATGTATTTCAATCAAATCTTCCCTCAACAAATCTTGAGATAATTTGGGGTTCCATCCCTTTTCAGGATAGCAGGAGTTTGATTGGTACTGCCATGGATTGATGTTTTATATGCTAATTCCAGTGCTGGCAACAGAGTACACAAATCATGGGTAAATACATCACAATCTTTGAGATAAAGGCCATATGCACAAACTCTTCTTACCATGTCCTCTAAGGTCTGGATCATACTTTCAGCCAGACCATCATTTTGTGGGTGGTAGGCTTTAGAGAAAGACAGCTTAGTGCCAAATAATTGGTGAGGATTTGTCCATAGTGCTGAAGTGAATTTGGGATCCCTGTCACTAATGATATTTTTAAATATGCCAGTCCATGAAACTACTCTATCCCATATCAGAAGAGCTATATCCATGGCTGTATCATCTTTGTGATATGAATATTCCCATATTTATGAACAATAGTCACATTGCGCCTGTATTCTTGTATGGCTATTTGCCATCTGTGCATATGTCTGTTAGGTGTTTTCATGTTTAAAAGTGATTTGACAGCTGTACAATCTGTTATCCTTTCAAAAACACATTCCTCTAAGAAGTAGTTCAGTTTTTCCAAGGCCCAGATAAGGAATAGAAATTCCATTTGACTTGCTCCATATCTGGCTTTAGTTGGTTTGATTTGCCTGGATATGGAGCATATGGGTCCTTCCACAGGTTTATGATTTATGATCTGAACTTGGTGAAGTGCAGAACCCAGCCCATCCTCCAATGCATCAATATAAAATTTGAAAGGCAACTTAAAGTCTGGCATCAGTAAGAGTGGAGAAGTGGTCAAGGCTTCTCTTAGAGACTCAAAAGCTTTGACTCTGTCTACAGTCATTTCAAATACTGTGTCTTTGTCACACAATTTATAAAATGGTCTTGCTGTGGATGAAAAATCTTCAATGTGTTGCCTGTAATATCCTGCAATACCTAAAAATGACTAAATTTACTTTTTGTCCCGAAGCATGGGTTTTAGCAATACTTCTGCAACTTTGTTTTTGTCAATTCCAAGGTACAAACCAGATACAACATGTCCTAGGGCTTTAAGTTCTTTAAATCCAAAATGACATTTCTTCAAAGAGACTTTCATGTTCACTGATTGAATTTTTTTCAAAGCTCTGGACAGTATGTACATGTGCTTTCCCAAGTCTTGGAACAGACAATAATGTCATCAATGTAAATGATTAACCATCCCTCTGAAAGCTCTTTAGCGAAGATTTCATTCATTGTTCTTTGGAAGTGTGAAGGTGCATTTTTGATACCAAAGGCCATTCTTAAATATTCATACACTCCACAATGAACAATAATTCTCAACTATTTTCTTGCTCTTGGTGTCACCAAATTTTGATAGAATCCCCCAAGGGCATCCATAGTGGTTATATACACTGCTTGAGATAGCTGAGTAAGGGCAATTTGGATCTTTGATATTGGGTACCTCTCTAGAACAGTGTAAGTGTTTAGAGCTCCAAAGTCTAAAACTATTCTGTAATTTCCATTATGTCATGCCACTATGACTGGTGTAGTTATTTCTACTTCTTCATTATGGCCAACATTTCATATTACACCAAGGTCTAGAAGTTCTTTGATATGAGTTTCCAGAGCTTCTATTGACTTGGAGCTTTCTGAATATGGAGGTCTCCTTAAGAGTAGTGGGTAAGGTCTCTCAATATTAAGAATGATGTCAAATTCATGACCAATAATTGCTCCTAGAGGTTCTTTGTCTGAAGCAAATGCTCCTTTATGGTCATACAAAAGGGAAGAAAGTTCATTTTCTTGTTTATCAGTCAATTAAAGGCTTCTTTCAGCCTCTCTCAATGGTTCAGATTTGAACTTTTCCAATTCTAAGTTGGCTGGTGATACTCTATTTACTGTAATTTGTCTTTTAAATGGTAAAAAGGCAAATTTTTGACGCTTATTGTCTCCAATAGTAAAGTATCTGTCTTTGTTGTTATGCAAATCTATCCCATACATGATTAAATAGTCATTTCCCAATATAAAATGGGTACTAGAGCAGTTTTCCATAACAAAAAATTCAACTGTGATTCTTAAGTTCCCATTAATGTGTGGAAATATGACATTGGTCTCAAAAACTCCTAATGATTTCCTTGGATTCCTTGCACTGTTGAGTTTTATACCATCAATTAGTGACAATTGGTCTTCAAAACTTGGTACACAAGTTTTAACAAAGGACTTACCAAAACAAGAGCAGAAGTCTCCTGGGTCAAGAAAAAGGTTAGTGGGCTTGTTGTCAATCACCACTTCTGTTATACAGGAGTTACCAGCTGTATAACCTTTCCCCCTGTTTGGTTTGTGTTTCATAAGTTGTGCATCTTAGACTTTTGATAAATCAAGTTGACCATTGTTTAATTGTGGCAAGTGGGAATAAGATTCCATGATGTCAAAAGTGGCATTGATATTTTTTATATCCTTTGAAGATTCAGAAAATATTGATGACTTATCATCTAAATTGTCTTCAATTATGTCATCTTTTTGAATATCAGGTTCCTTTTCAATATCAATTTCATTGATTTTACCTATTTTTAGACATTTATTGGCTAAATGGGTGGTGCTTTGGCAAATAAGGCACTTTCTGACTGCATCTGCAGATTTAGAATTAACATTATTAGAATTATCTTTGGGGGTTTTTTCCATAGAATCTTTCCAAGATGTATTAAACCTTGTTTTGAGCTTCACCCTACTAGAACCAATTTTGGTTCTGGTGGTTACTTCTTCTAATATATTGATAATATCCTCTACTGAAGATTGTTCAGTAGTCCTGCTTATGACAGCATGCTCTAAGTCACCTCCACATTGTCGCAGAATCTTTCTGTGGATCATAAATTCTGACATGCCGGGGAATAATGCTGTCAGTCTGTCTTTTTGTTGGCAAAAACATGGTAAAACTTTGTCTTTATAAGCATTGAATTTTGAAGAGTCAAAGGCTGTCTCAACCTTGAACCTCCAAGCATCATTGGCCCATTTGTTGATAATTTGGGTTTTCCACCAAGTGCAACTTTGGTGTCTATGTGCTTGTCTCAATTTGATATACTATCTGTGAGCTGATTTGGTAAATAAGGTGGTAAATCTAGCTGTTGCCAATCTGTCTGGTAATTCAAAATCTTCTTTGATCAAGTCAATACCTCTGATGAATTCCATATGGTCATATTCTCCTTAACCACTGAAGTGTGGCCATTATTTTAGTTTAGGAACTTCTTTCAAGAGTGCTTGGCCCATTGATGGTTCCAAGTTATGAAAAGAAGTAGAAAATTCATTTTTTAATTGAGAATCTTCAATATCCAATACTTGTGGATTGGGAATCCCTGTACCCTCATTTTGATTCAGAGGTGTCAAAATTCTTGATAAGGTGTTTAGTAGTTGTTCAATATTATTTATTTTACTATTGTTACACCATTGTGAATTTCTTAATCCATGTTGCAAGCTTCTTAGAGAGTTAATCACATTCTTTTTATGATCATCCTCTTTCTATGTCAGCTCTTTCCATAATTCTGTATGTTTATCATTATCAGAGAGAGCCTCATTTAACTTTATTGTTAATTTTGATATTTCCTCTTTTGAGGTATCAAAACCCTTTTTCAAGGAAATTATATGTGTGTTTACTTCAGTAAATGATTTTTAAATATCATGAAGGGATTTCTTATTATCTGCTTTGATAGTACTTATGGCTTGTTTTATTCTTATTTGAATTATGTTATCAATATTGAATTTAGAATATTTGTCTGTTAACTCTTTAATAATGGCAGATTTTTCTTTTATTTTATTGCCAAAAGAATTATCATTATTGGAAGTTTTAATTGTTCTTAAAGCTTTTTCAAAACACATAAGTGTTTTAATAATTGGGCACAGACTCAAGTTTGTTTTAATGTGGTTACAAATGGTTTCATTTATATTAGAAGGATGATTTTTCACTTCATTTATAGCTTCATACAACTCTGGGTTGGAATCAAATATGTCAGAAATTGTCAGCCTGTGACTCAAAACCAGAGGACAAGCATGTCAGCCAAAATACCATAAACCAATGGTATAGCCAAGATACCACCAAAACATGGAGCTGAGCCAAATTAGCTCAAAAGGTATTAAACAAGATAGGAAACAACCCCTTTCTAAATATATAAGCCCCATCACCATATGACAAAGAATAACAAAGTGTCACAGGGGCTCTAGTGGAAATAAAAGAGTGGCCTGGCACTCAGCAATCAGGGAACTCACTTGGAAGACTCCAAAAGAATAAAGAATAAAATGATAATAATAAATTCCTCTAAAAAATATGCAGGTACAAGATGAGATGCAAAGAGGAAAGGGAAGCCAAATGGCCAAAGAGCCAACCAAGTAAGTCCTTAATCACTGTTTCAACCTGCCAAAAATGAACAATGGAATTAGTAAGGATATGACCACCAAATATCCATTGACAGGCGAAGAAAGAGAAAGAGAAGGGTGCTAAATGACTGACTTAATAATATCAGGATTTGCTTAACTAAAATGAAAAGAAAATAAAGATAAAATAAAATCAAACTATATTAATTAACTGGGGAAAAACCCCCCAGGGTGGAAAGGGTAGCCGGTATATGTGAAAAGTTGGGAGCTTGAGTTCTTCAGGCTGAAAACTGATCTGTATCGATCCTTGAGGCTGTATTGATTGTTTTGGGAATTGATACAGCTGGCTAATATTGAAATTGAATTGGGTTGAATGAACTTCCCATGCTTGAAAATGAAATACAGTTCTTGGTGGATCCAGACTGTATTGAAATGAACATGGTTGCCAAGATGGATTGAGTGGAGCTTTGACACTTGACCACTTCTTTTGGCACTGCCTCTTGAATACACCTTTGAGAATGAATTGAAAGTATTCCATTGGAAGGAATACTTGGAGTGAGAATAACCAATGACTGCTTGATGGCGTCATTGGTCTTTGACGCTGAAACACTTGCTCTTGAGCCTTGATGATTCCTCTGAATTATTGGGTGCCTTGATGACGTGATGAGATGTTGGAATGTTGAAATGACCATTTGATATTGCCACCATTGAATTGCTGTTGAAAAATGATGTACAATGATATATAACATCATTTATGGCATATTGGTTCATTGGAAAGAAGATTACGTCCAAAGGTCTTGAGATGGAAAGCCAGAGGGGAAAAGGATGGATGTGATGGCTTCAGAGCTTGGAAAGGTGTTTCTGGGCCCTTTGGGGTTTTTGGCCACTTTTGGGTTCTGAGCCAAAAACTGGCCCAAAAGGCGGGAAAGTGTCTTTTGGACACTTTGCGTCAAAGTGCGCAAAAATGCGCAAAATGCGCAAAAAGTGCGCAAATGCGCATTATGAGCCCAAATGGCCAAAAACAGCCATTTGGGCCATTTCCCCTGGTTTTGAGGGAAATGACCAGAAGTACCCATTTGGGCATAAATTGCCGCTATGGGTTCTGGATTGAGGTGAAGGGCCATGAAGGCTCCAAAACACAAATGGCCATAAAAGGTCCATAAGATGATGACGTGGCCATATTGGCCACTGGTGATGGATATGGCCAATTGGCCATAAGAGAACTATGGCTTGATATGCCATATGGGGATCCAAGGAGGTGAATTGCCATGGTTGTGACAGTACCCCTCACCTTGGAATGGTGAGCTCCTGAGCACCAGTACAAGGTGAAGCCTGTTGAGGCTATTGGAAAGATTTTGAGAGAGTGATTCAAGAGGACTGATCAAGATAAAAATTTGAAAACTGATATTAAAAATTTGACATTTGACGCAGGACTTGCTTGATCTTCTTTTGACATTGGCTTCATGATTTGAATTGAATTTTAAAAATAAATGAAAAATTTTGACGTGATAATTGACGTGATAAGAGAAAATTTAAAATGAAAATAAAATAAAAATAAAGAATGAAAATGAAAATAAAAGAAAGAGAAAAGAGAAAAGGGAATTGAATTGAATCTTGAGGAGGTTCCAATCTTCATCACAGAGGTTGATAACTGATTTTGGAATGGGCCAAGGACCTGGAAAGAGAAATTTGATGCCAGGTGCTCACAAAGTGGCCAAGGTGATGTTTTGACAATATTGTAGACCCCTCAGGGAAGTGCACACCAGGAGAGGAACTTACTTTTAGCAGTTACCACTCCCGCCAGTGCCATAAAAATAAAAACAAAAATGCTGAAGGAATGAATTTGAATTTGGAATATTGGAAATGAATTGAAAGTGAATGGCCCATTGTCCGCAGTGAAATGGCCATAAGATTGGAAATGAATGTTGAAAAGCCCGGCCAAAGATCTTTGTCCAAAATTTGCAGAGTGCTCACAGAGTGGCCAAGGTGATGCTTTCAACAAAAGAGTAGAATACCCCTAAAGGTGCATACCAGGAGTGGGACTTACTTTTGGTAATTCCTCTCCCCACCAAGCACCATAATGAATCAAGCTTTTGAAGAATTGGGCACAGGCTTGTCAGGATATAATAAATGAAAATCTTTGACGAGTTCAGGACAATTCTTGAGGTTTTCAGTTGGTTCCCAAGTGGATCTTTCTGGGTCTTGACTGAAACCTTTCCATTCCACCAGATACCATAATTTTCCTCTCTTGAGCTTTGAGTCCAGTATTTGAGAGACTTCCCATTCTTCTTCTTCTTCTTCAATGACTATTGGAGGAGGAGGCTCTTGATGCCTATTTGGGATTGTTGACGTCTTGACTGGTTCCAAAAGGGAAATATGGAAAACTGGGTGGATGGACTTCCATTGAGATGGGAGCTTGAGGTGGTAGGCATGAGTACTGACTTTCTTCAAGATTGGAAAAGGACCCAGCCATCTTTCAGACAGCTTTTTGGTGGGTCTGGTTGATTTGATGTTCTTGGAAGAAAGCCATACCATGTCACTGGGATTGAAAACAGGTGGACCTGCTCTACTTTTATCTGCATACCTCTTAAACCTGTTTATGGCAACTTCAAGTTCTCTCTTGACATCTTGCTGTACTGATTGGATTTTTGTTGATAACTTTCCAGCCGGAGTATCTTGAGTGATGTGAACTGAGTCAAAATGAGGATCTCTTCCATAAACAGTGAAAAACGGTGATTGTTTTGTTGAAGAGTGGTCAGAGTTATTTTAGGCAAATTCAGCCAGAGGGAGCCAGGTGTTCCAATCATCTTGATGATAACTGACATACATCTGAACGTACTGTTCTAGTATCTGATTTACCCTCTCTGTCTGTTCATCAGTTTCTGGGTGATAAGCAGTTGACAGATCTCTTGAAATCTTGAGCTGCTGACAAAGATTGGTCCAAAAGGAGGAAACAAAAAGAGAACCTCGATCACTAACAATGCTTGAAGGAAGGCCATGCTTTGAGAAAATATTCTTGATGAATAAATGGGCCAAATCTAATGAAGTGATTGAAGCTATTGTTGGAATAAAAACCGCCATTTTTGAGAATCTGTCCACTATGACAAGGATTGAGTCAAAGGAATTGGACAGTGGCAATTGAGTGATGATATCCATTGAAAGACAAATCCAAGGACCACTTGGAATTGGAAGAGGCTTGAGGAGTCCAAACTTCTTGTGATGAATATTTTTGTTTCTTGAACACTGTTGACAGGATGAGACATAATCCTTGATGAATTGAGTCATGCCGGACAAGTGGAAATCCTGCTTGACAAGTTTGAGAGTCTTCTCTTGGGCAGGGTGTCCAGCTAGAGGAGAGTCATGCCGCTTTTGAAGTATATTGAGTTGAATTGTGGGGTCATTTGGGACCACCACCCGATCTTTGAAAAGGAGAAGCTTGGAAGAGGAATCAAGAGAATAATCTTGGACAGATTTACCTTTACCCAAATCTTCAAGAACACTTCTATATTGAGAATCTTGCCATACTGCCTTCTGAATTGAATCAATCAAATTTGAAAATGAATCCACCTTGACTGCAAAAAACTTTGAGGCTTGAATTTCATCTTGCTTGATTATCTTCTGATAGTTCATTGGATTCTTGCTGATGAAATCCTCCCCCCTCTCTGGGTAAACATCGTCCCGACGTGACAAAGCATCTGGAAGGGTGGCCAAGAGGCCAGGGTGGTAAGTGATTGAGAAATGAAATTCAGATAGAAATTCAGCCCAGCGGGCTTGACGGCGAGTGAGAATCTTGGAAGACATAAAATATTGAAGAGATGAATGATCGGTGAGAACTTCAAAAGGGGAAGAGATGGAAAGAAGAAAAGCTCTCCAGCGCTTGAGAGCCCAGACTATGCCAAGGAGTTCCTTGTCATGAATCTCATAATTAAGCTCAGCTGGGAGAAGCTTGCGGCTATCAAATGCAATGGGATGTTTTCCTGAGTCAGAGACCTGACTCAGTACAGCACCCAAGGCATAATCTGATGCATCGGTCTCTACAATGGTGGGTAGAGAAGGATTGAAGTGAGAAAGGATTGGAGCAGTGGTGAATGCCTCTTTGAATTGATGAAACTGTCTAAGAGCTTCCTCATTGAGGGGAAAACGGGAATCTTTCTTGAGGAAACTTGTGAGTGAACTAATTTTCTTTGAATAATTCTTGATGAAACGGCGGTAAAAATTGGCAAAGCCAAGTAATGATTGAAGAGCTTTGAGGTTTCTTGGAGGCGGCCAATTGAGAATTTGCTGGACTTTTGCTTGGTCCATTTTGAGGCCTTCAGAAGAAACAACATAACCTAAATACTCCACACTAGAAACATGGAATAGGCATTTGGACGCCTTAGCAAAGAGGTTATTGGCTCTGAGTCTGGAAAGAACAGTGGACACATGAATGACATGTTCTTCCTCAGATTTGGAAAAGACCATAATGTCATCCAAATAAACCAAAACATAAACATCAAGAAGATCATAAAAAATATCATTGACAAGATTTTGAAAAGAAGCAGGAGCATTGGTAAGCCCAAAAGGCATAACCAAGTACTCATAACTACCATATTTGGTTCTAAAACAAGTCAAATGTTCATCACCTTCCTTGATTCTGAGCAGGTTATATGCACCACGCAAATCAATCTTGGAGAAGATAGAAGAACCATTGAAAACAGTGAGAAGCTGGTTCATAGGGGGAACAGGATACTTGTTCTTCCTAGTAACAGCATTGAGTTTGCGGTAATCAACACACAAACGGAGGCCACCATCTTTCTTTTTGACAAAAAGAACTGGTGCTCCTGTAGAAGAGGAGCTTGGCCGGATGAAACCTTTCTCTACATTCTCTGAAATGTAGGCCCTGAGTGTATCTGACTCTTGGTTTCATAAAGAGTAGATCACCCCAACTGGAGGTAGAGACCCCTCCAGCTCGATATGATGATCACAGGCGCGGTGAGGAGGAAGTTTCTCTGCTTTCACCTTGGAGAATACATCCAAGTATTGGTGATAAACAGGAGGAACAACCTTCATCACGGTTTCTATTTCTTCTGGCTCTTCCTCTTCATCCCACAACTCCTCCAGGGAGTCATGATAAGATGAAGGAGGAAGGTCCATATTCCCAAAGAAGAGATGAAGTGAAGATACAGAATTATCTTCTCCAACATCTTGAATCTCTTTGAAGACTTCATCTCTAGATGCTAGTAATGACTGATGGGAATTAAGGGAAGGAATATGGACAGAAGACGGAAATGATGGTGTTCTAGAATCACCAACCAGAGCTGCACATGATTTGGCAGAAGAAAAGTCATTACTGAAAGAAATTAAAGGATAATTATAGTCCTTATGATCAGAATTAAAGGTGATCAATCCTTGCCTCCAATCAATAAATGGATTAAAATGATTAAGGAAGTCAAAGCCCAATATGAGGTCTTCTCCCTTGGGAGTATCAATGACTAAAAAGTCCCATTCAAAGCTTGGGAAGGAAAGGAGCTCAACCATATATTTAGTATGGTGAGTCACAAATAAAGAAGGAGACTCAGAGGAGTCTAAAATGATGAGGGGAATCTTCTCTGGAAGCTCTGACGTAGTCAATGAATACTTGTGAACAAACTGCTTTTCAATAAATGAGTTGGTAGCACCAGAATCAATGAGAATACTGTAAAAAACATCAGAAAGAGAAGAAAAAACAAAAAATTTAAGAGAATTCTTGACACCAGTATTCAGAATGCACAATTGTGCTCTGGATGGAAAACTGTGAAGACCATTGAACACAACATGATCTTCACTCAGGCTTTTCCCTGGCTGGGAAATTTACCTGACGGTTTGGTAAGCTTGTTTTGAGGCCTTTTGAAACAAGACTCAAGACTATGCTTCCCACCACAATAGGTACAAAGACCCTCTTTTATTCTTCTTTCTTTTTCAGAGTTCATGAGCTTGAAATCTTTATTCAATAAAGAAGAATGGGGCTTGTCCCTCTTCTGAAAATTCTTCTTCTTCTTTTGACTTGAGCTTGAAGAATTTTGAGGATGAGAAGAACTTGACTTTGAGGCTTCTGGCTTCTTCTCTTGATGATTACTCTTTTCATTTTGCCTCTCATGGTACCTGGTATCAAGTTCCAGGGTAACGTCCATTAAGTCTTGAAGAGAGTCAATTCTTGAAGGATGGGAGGCCAATTGATCCAGAATCCTGGATGGCAATCCCTTCCTGAAATGATGGATAAGAGCTCTTTCACCCCAATCCCCGATTCTTGAGACTAAACTTCTGAAATCAGCAATGTATAAGGATACATGCCCACCTTCTTTCATTCTTAAAGAAACCAACTCAGCTTCTGCTTTTGAGTTCATTTGGGTCACCAAATAGAGTGAAGAGTTGAGATTCAAATAAACGCCAAGAATTGAGAAGATAATTTGAGTCTTGATTGGTGAGATTGGAAAGATAAGGCTCAATCCATTTTGCAGCCTGGCCAATGAGAAATGAAGTGGCATAAAGAACTTTCTTTCTGTCTTGAGAAAAATTTGCCGGATCATTATGAAATATCAATTGACAAGACTGAATAAAGCTTCTAACTTTGAAGGGCTGAGTCCCATCAAAGCATTCCGGTGCCTTCATAGATGGAGTCTTGAAGGCTGGTGGTCTTGATGCTTCAGAAGATGAAGCTGCTTGAAGATTGGCCATAATATGAGTCATTTGCTGCATGATGGCCAATAGAGATGGTTCAGACTGATGAGAGACAGGCTGATTAGACTGGGCTAGAGTTGGCCTTCCAGTACCTTGGGATGCTTCCACCGGGGAAGGAGCACCTTCAGTACCATCAGACTCTTCCTCTTCCACAGAATTCTCCTCCTCCTCTTCACCATCTTCACCTGGACCTTTGAAAATAGTCCTTGAAGTTCCTGGAAACCCGCCAACTACTCCTGAAAATGAACTTGATCTTCTGGGCCCTCTTCCTTCCTTCCTGGATGGTGCTGCTCCTTCCATGCGGGGTCCTCTATCTAATTGGGCCCTCAGTTGAGAAACTGCTGGGGTGCCATATAGAGGAGCTCTTGGAGTTGGAGTGAGAACAGCTTGAGCTCTGGCCTGAGATCTTGTCTTTCTTGCAGGAGGTGAATGTTGAACAGGCATAATATCAGGAATAAAATTGAATTAAATGAATAAGAATCAAAATTTGCTTGAAGTGAAAAGAGTCAACAATCAAATCTTGAGGAAAATGAATGAATCAAAATGAAAATCTTCAATTACGTCAATAAATCAAAATCAAATGAAGTCTTGAAGTCAAAAAATCAATGAATCAAATCAATCAAAAATCAAATCTTGCAAAAATCAATCAATTAAATGAAATCTTGAGGCAAAATCAGTTTATGTCAAAATTCTTGATGTGAAAAATCAGAAAAATCAATGAAATCTTCAGGTCAATCAATTTTCTTGAGGTCAATATCAAATATGTCAAATCAATCAATCAATCAAAATCAAGTGAGTTCTCCTTTAAAAAACCAAAATTCTTGAAGAATGAATCAATTATGAATCTTGATGTGAAGAACGTGTCTGAATATCTTGATGAAAAAATTTGAAAATCACAGAAAATCAAGATGACGCCTGAATTATGAATGAAATGAAAATTTGATGATTTGAAAAGATTTAAAAAGAATAACAAAAATAAAAATGGGTCAGCTTTCAATTTTCAAAATGAAGAATGAATGAAAGAAAATTGAGAGATGACAATGAATCATTAAGTTCATAAGCGTAAAAGAATCATAATTTCAATGAAATGAGTCAATGAAATTATAAAGAAAGAATGAACAGAATGAAAAAAAAATTATGAGTAAATTAATATAATGTCACAGGGGCTCTAGTTGAAATACAAGAGTGGCCTGGCACTCAGCAATCAGGGAACTCACTTGGAAGACTCCAAAAGAATAAAGAATAAAATGATAAGAATAAATTCCTCTAAAGGATATGCAGGTACAAGATGAGATGCAAAGAGGAAAGGGAAGCCAAATTGCCAAAAAGCCAACCAAGTAAGTCCTTAATCACTGTTTCAACCTGCCAAAAATGGACAATGGAATTAGTAAGGATATGACCACCAAATATCCATTGACAGGCGAAGAAAGAGAAAGAGAAGGGTGCTAAATGACTGACTTAATAATATCAGTATTTGCTTAACTAAAATGAAAAGAAAATAAAGATAAAATAAAATCAAAGTATATTAATTAACTGGGGAAAAACCCCCCAGGGTGGAAAGGGTAGCCGGTATATGTGAAAAGTTGGGAGCTTGAGTTCTTCAGGCTGAAAACTGATCTGTATCGATCCTTGAGGCTGTATTGATTGTTTTGGGAATTGATACAGCTGGCTAATATTGAAATTGAATTGGGTTGAATGAACTTCCCATGCTTGAAAATGAAATACAGTTCTTGGTGGATCCAGACTGTATTGAAATGAATATGATTGCCAAGATGGATTGAGTGGAGCTTTGACACTTGACCACTTCTTTTGGCACTGCCTCTTGAATACACTTTTGAGAATGAATTGAAAGTATTCCATTGGAAGGAATACTTGGAGTGAGAATAACCAATGACTGCTTGATGGCGTCATTGGTCTTTGGAGATGAAACACTTGCTCTTGAGCCTTTGTGAGCCTTAGAGGTAATTTCATATACCCAAAAGACCACAAATACAAAAATAACATATTAATATAAATAAAATAAATTTATTTATATTATTAAAATAAAAATCAAAATATAAATATAAAATTATATTAAAAATAAAAAATTAATTACAATTTAAAAATAAACATACATAAAATTTTGTAAGTATAAAATTACATTTATACTTGAGAAAATTAAGTAAAAATGAAATTTTAACAAAATTGTGAAAAAATAAATAAATTTGGAAAAAAGTTATATAAAAATTATCATAACTTTTTATCCAATAAATAAACACATAAAATTTATTTCACCATTGGATTCCTCATAAAAAATCAGGTGGGGTCACCTCTGAGTGAAATTCTTGTAACTCAACTCTAAATAAGCTTAAATTAAGTTTTTAGTATTTTCAATACAAAAGTTGAAAATCCTCAGAACCTTAATTTAATTCACACCACATTTGGTGTTAACCATCAATTTTTGTGTTAAAATTGAGGTGTTGTGTTTAGTTTAGAAGTTATGAGGAATTGATGTATTTTCAATTGAATTCAATTGAAATGTCAAAATGTGCGCGTGTATTACATAAGTGAACTTTGATTTACATATGAGGTGTCAATTATTACTGTATTGTACTGTACAATTGAATTGAATTACATATGTAAATTATAAGTATAATACATGATGAGGAATTAAAGGAAAAATAAATTGGAAAGATTAAATCTGGGGGGGAAAAGGAACTCCAGCTCTAAGGGGGAGCTAGACCCCCAAATTTCTTGCTGACAGGCGTGAGATGTCAAAATTCACGCAAAAGTTCATCACTTTTGGCCTGGAATTGAGTTACAGGGTCTGTGAACTCAATTGATGATGAGGTTTTGATACCAACTGGGGTAGTTTTAGCTGTTGCCAAGAGGGTAAAACTACCCTTAAGATAAAACAATCATAGTAAAAACAGTTTTAACTGGTTTCTACACCTCTGACACACATTTTGACGTGTTTTGAAGGCTCTAGGCCTGGTATTGCTATAGTAATGGCTGATTTAAGGGTCTAAAATGGCTAAAAATGGCTAAAAATGGCTTAAACCAGCCCTTTTTTGGTCTAAACCAGGGTTCAATGATGCCATAATTGGCTTTTCTGTTGTCAGACTGTTTTTCACGACTGACAAGAGTAAATTTTACTTTTGGAGTAAGAGAATTGATGGATATAAAAGAATGTCTTCTTTGCCCCACTTTTCTCTTCATGTTAGAATCTTTTCCTTTTATTAATTAGTTTAAAACTGTTAAACCAATCAATAAAAGATTCCAACCACCCTTTTTAAATCATTTTGAACCTTTCAACCACGTGAAAAAATCATTATAATCATTGTTTGTAACTCTTATAATCATTTTTACCCCTGAACCACCCCATAAGTGAATTAAAGCATCTTTCATCACTGTTAACTTTGTCACTTTGTTTCCAAATTCACTCTGGTCACTTTTGGGCGTGTTTTCTCTTTAATATTCTTTTTAAAGACTTTGTTCTTTAATTAATTGCTTGCAGTTCTTTGCTCAATTAATTCCAATTGAAATTGCTCTTGAAGAAATTTCTTTTGTAGCCTTAAAATATCTCTTGTAGAGTATTTTTTGGATAAATTTTTATTGTTGGTAAAACAATAAATTTTTATAATATTATTGTTTTATACTAATAAAGTTATAAACAATAAAATTGGCGTGTTTTCTCTTAAAAATAATATTTCTTACTATTTTTAATTGAATTTTACCTTATACAAATTTTGAGGACAGGAAAAGTACTTGATTTTTTATCAAAGTTTCATATCCACACCTTACAGCCTTGGTGATTCCTCTGAATGATTGGGTGCCTTGATGACGTGATGAGATGTTGGAATGTTGAAATGACCATTTGATATTGCCACCATTGAATTGCTGTTGAAAAATGATGTACAATGATACATAACATCATTTATGGCATATTGGTTCATTGGAAAGAAGATTACGTCCAAAGGTCTTGAGATGGAAAGCCAGAGGGGAAAAGGATGGATGTGATGGCTTCAGAGCTTGGAAAGGTGTTTCTGGGCCCTTTGGGGTTTTTGGCCACTTTTGGGTTCTGAGCCAAAAACTGGCCCAAAATGCGGGAAAGTGTCTTTTGGACACTTTGTGTCAAAGTGCGCAAAAATGCGCAAAGTGCGCAAAAGTGCGCAAAATGCGCAAAAAGTGCGCAAAATGCGCAAAAAGTGCGCAAAATGCGCAAAAGTGCGCAAAATGCGCAAAAGTGCGCAAATGCACATTATGAGCCCAAATGGCCAAAAACAGCCATTTGGGCCATTTCCCCTGGTTTTGAGGGAAATGACCAGAAATACCCATTTGGGCATAAATTGCCGCTATGGGTTCTGGATTGAGGTGAAGGGCCATGAAGGCTCCAAAACACAAATGGCCACAAAAGGTCCATAAGATGATGACGTGGCCATATTGGCCACTGGTGATGGATATGGCCAATTGGCCATAAGAGAACTATGGCTTGATATGTCATATGGGGATCCAAGGAGGTGAATTGCCATGGTTGTGACACAAAGTTATTCCTGCTCAAAGTTGTTGCTGAGCATAAACCCCATCAAATTGGTATTCAAACTGAAGCTCAAGCCCAGGGCTATCCAATTTCACCAGCCAAACTGAGCTAGCACCAGTATTACTTGAGTTATGGCCAAATTCGGGCCAAATAAGGATGAACAAAACAATCACCTCTCATATCACTTTTGCAGTTTTACCGTGAGATACCTAAAGTGGGGTCTTTGTGAAAAGAGAACAATGAGGGCTATCTGATGGTGTCATGCATTTCCCCATAGCTCAACTAGAACAAAAGTTATGGGGAAAATAAGCTCAATACAGCTTTTTGCCTAAACCACGCAAATGTACAAACATCTTGTACATAGGATAGCTTTTCCATATTTAAGAATACCCATATCAAATGAGGTACCATTTTGTAGAGCACATACAGGGCTACACACTGAACCAATTTGGAGGTTAATATCTCAAGAATTGACAAAGTTATGGCTATTTTAAGGTCAGATTCCCACCTGCTGTCATATACAGCCTTACCATGGGTTAATGTCCCATAATCATGAATATGAGGTGTCAAATAGACAAAGGAGCTTTTTTTACCTCAATACCTCATATGTCAGCCAATACTGGGGTCCCATACAGTTTCTGTACAGCATTCTACGTGTCATACACGTCTGCATCAGGCTGTGAGGTCCCCAGATGAAAGTTTTCACCCTGTATTCGTTGAAACTGCCCAGATGTGGTTTCAAAACCACATCTGAGCCCAATACAGGCTATACAGGTCTCTTCAAACCACAAGCCTGTCTCATAGAGTGAAAAAATCTTCACTTCCTCTACGTGGAAAGGTCTAACACCCTTTGCACCCCATTTCAGGCTACAAAGGAGGCTTTTCACAGCCAGAGTCGCTTTCCTCATCCTGCTGTTGAATTCCTAGGTAGTACAACTGACAAAAACAGTTATAATCCTGTAAAATCATCAGGTATAATTATAATCTTAATTATTGTAGTCTTTATTATTGTAATCCAACAGATCAAGCTGCACCCAGGTCTTTCAACAGTGCTCACCACCACTATTTTATAATAGTAAAGCCCTTTTATTTTATTATAAAGCCTTATTTGTTCATAAAAACTCTTATTTTAAATCTTTTATCACGTGTCACAGTCATAGTTGTAGTTGTAAATAGCCTAGTTACTGCTTCATCATAGACTCAACCTGACAGAAATCATTTCTGGAATCTTAATCTGGCTTCCTCCTTCTTGTGTAATTCCATCATGGTATTGGCCATCTGAACTACATTTTCCATGGCATTGTAAGATTTGTCTATGAAACTGATGATAATATTACTATTAATCAACAGTACTATGACTGTTCTTATGAAATATAATAACAAAATGTTATTATAGCCACAATTAAATAATTAAAGAATTATTTATTTCACATGTTAAACACTACTAGTGATTTTAACAGTGAGCAAGTAATTGTCTACAAGAATCAATTACAAGAAGATTTTAATAATAAAACTTCTTTTATTAAATTAATAAAATTATTTTAATATATAATTATCTTTTGCAAGAATAATTATAAAGATAATTATTGAAGAAAACTAATTTTAGAGAAAAACTTTAAGAATTAAAGATAAATGACTCACTTATACTCTAAAGAACTTATTGAAAGATATAAGTAGAGAAATTTGACATAGAATTGTGGATTTAAGGGATCAAAATGATTTATAGCAGGATTACAAAAATTTATAGTTGGATTATATGATTTCATGTCCTTCTGATTTATTCTGAAAGAATTAAAACACTTAAGAATAGTTCAACTAATACTTACTTGTTGGTAAAAATGATATAAATGGATAATAAGAGGATTTGATGTGGAAAAAACAGCAAGAGGAGGCCTCTTTTAAGTCAGAAATAGCTCACAGAGGTGTTCTATGGCGCAAACCAAAAAACCAGTGAGTGAGAAAACAATAAACCTTTTTGGATTATTAATTGCATCATCTGTTGTTATGTAAGATTATCATAATTACTTAATTGATGCTTTTATGGAACTACTAACCCCAATATGGTTAAGAATAAAAGGAGTAACATCTGTAAATCTTCTTATATTCCAAAATAATCATTGATTTCTCAAAGTTATCAATGTTATTGGCAATTTCATCACAGGTTGTAATTACTGTGAATTTTTGAAGATTCAGTGTTTCACATAGAATAGTCAAAAATGGACTGTAGGTAAAACTTTTAATCTTACTAGTAAGACTGTAATTCTCCTTGGTTGTACCATAGATAATACAGTTCTACATTAGTCCTGAAAGTTTCAGGAATACTCATTAAGAATTGTATTTATAATGAATTTTTGAAGTTTTTACCTCATTTCTACGTAGAATTGCAAATATCAGTGTTTGACTGGTTGCTATGAGGTAAATCAATGGATACAAGTCCAAAAAGAGTTTTAATTACTCTTTTGGGGTTTATCCATGGAAAATAATTAAGAATTGACATGGTTACAGGAGTCCAAGTATCTTTTTACCTCCTTGGCACATCAAGATAGCAGGTTATTTGCTATTTTCTTAATATTTACAGTAGTTGTAACATGGTAACCAAGTTCCCAAAGGGGTTTAGTTTACCAATTGGATCAAGATCAGCCATGGAACCAAGCTTTGGAGCTATCCACGCCTCTGGGGCCTCAGAAGTTGGGTACCCTGGCTCTCTTTGATGTCTTTTGTCCCCCTTGCTTATTTTTCATGTCAAAATAGAAATTTAAGCTTCAAGTGAGATATCCACTATGGGTGTACCAAAAGTCCATGTAAGAATACCATGATATTAAGTGCTCAAAACATGCATAACACTATTCTTAGTGTATATGTAACATGGGATTCCTCACATTCCCATTATTTTGGCGTGAAATTAAGAAAAACAAAAATTTTCACGGATCCTTTATGTGGTATTGATGATGTGGTATTGAAGTATTTTCCATTTTACCACCTCAAAGAGTTAATTTGAGCTTAATCACTCTATGGAGCTACCCTAGGTGAATTTTTGTGTAGAATCCGAATCTGGCCTCAAATTGATGGATTTACTTACTCAATAAAACGTCATTCATCTTTTCTGAAATCAAAAGTGATGAATTTTGGATATATGCATGACTTTTGACTTATGCATAATTCAAAATTCATTTTTAAGTTAATCATGGCCTATTTGGGTATGTAAAATATACTTCAAGGCTCACAGGCATCCTGCTGAATCTTTGGAATCCTGTAGCCCTGGCTGTATGGCTTTGGGGCTGGTGCCTTCCCTTTGCCCTTGTTTTGGCTTGTGGCTGCCTTTTCACGTTGGAATTGTTGCTTCTGGCCAATGGGGCTGGTCTTAGCACTTGCTTTAATGGTGGAGGGTTATTTTTCCTCCTTTCTTATGTTAAAAGGATCATATTCTTCTTTTCAATCAATGCATGCCAACCATTGAGTAACTTGCAAGTGTTGGGATAACCAAGGAAATTTTTTACCGTCAGGTAGGAGTTCATGCAGTTTTTCCACAGATCTGCAAGGATCTGGTACTCCTTGTGCTGCAGTGCATTGTTGTAAGCCTTGTGGCTGGCTTTGTAAATGTCCACTGAGTGTTCTTGTGGCGGTGTCAGCTCTTTTTGAAGGTAAAATAGTGTCATCAGCTTCAGAATTGGACAATTTATTGTTGTGGAAGTCTCTTACTGACCCTTGTTCCTCTGCATCTGATTGGCTTCTGCCATAATTATGTCTATGAACTTTTTGGGAGCTGTTTGACGGCTTTTAGCTTGCCCCTGATCTGGTTGAAGGCATATTTTATGATTAAAAAGGTTTAAAATAGTAATTTTACGTCAAAAACTTACTATTTGCCAAATTGTTAGCTTTCTGAAGAGTATTACTGATACCCAGGTTGATCAATTCAAAAGAAATTGGCTCTTTGTGGTTATTCTGAGTTATAATAACAGTGTTATTATGATCAGAAATCACAGTGCTTGCAGGAATAATTCTAGTAGCTGTGGAGGCTGTTTCAATATTTTCTTGTCTTACCACGTTGTCAGACACTAAATGCAAGGTGTGGATATGAAACTTTGATTAAAAATCAAGTAATTTTCCTGTCCTCAAAATTTGTATAAGGTAAAAATCAATTAAAAATAGTAATAAATATTATTTTTGAGAGAAAACACGTCAATTTTATTGTTTATAACTTTATTAGTATGAAAAAATAATATTATAAAGATTTATTTTTTTACCAACAATAAAAATTTATCCAAAAAATACTCTACAAGAGATATTTTAAGGCTACAAAAGAAATTTCTTCAAGAGCAATTTCAATTGGAATTAATTGAGCAATGAACTGCAAGCAATTAATTAAAGAACAGAGTCTTTAAAAAGAATATTAAAGAGAAAAAATGCCCAAAAGTGACCAGAGTGAATTTGGAAAAAAAGTGACAAAGTTTACAGTGATGAAAGATGCTTTAATTCACTTATGGAGTGGTTCAGGGGTAAAAATGATTATAAGAGTTACAAATTGTGATTAAAATGATTTTTTCACGTGGTTAAAAGGCTTAAAATGATTTAAGAAAGGTGATTGGAATCTTTTATTGATTGGTTTAAAAGTGTTTAAACTAATTAATAAAAGGAAAAGATCCTAACATGAAGAGAAAAGTGGGGCAAAGAAGACATTATTTTATAGCCATCAATTTTATTAATCCAAAAGTAAAATTTACTCTTGTCAGTCGTGAAAAAAAGTCTGACAACAGAAAAGCCAATTATGGCATCATTTGACCCTGGTTTAGAAGAAAAAAGGGCTGGTTTAGCCATTTTTAGCCATTTTAGACCCTTAAATCAGCCATTACTATAGCAATACCTGGTATAGAGCCTTCAACACACGTCAGAATGTGTGTAAGAGACTTAGAAAGCAGTTAAAGCTGTTTTTACTATCATTCTTTCATCTTAAGGGTAGTTTTGCCCTCTTGGCAACAGCTAAAACTACCCCAGTTGGTTTTAAAACCTCATCATCAATTGAGTCCACAGACCCTGTAACTCAATTCCAGGCCAAAAGTGATGAACGTTTGTGGAATTTTGACACCACACGCCTGTCAGCAAGGATTTTGGGGGTCTAGCTCCCCCTTAGAGCTGGAGTTCCTTTCCCCCCCCAAATTTAATCTTTCCAATTTATTTTTCCTTTAATTCCTCATCATGTATTATACTTATAGTTTACATATGTAATTCAATTGAGCTGTACAGTTCAATAAAGTAATAATTGACCCCTCATATGTAAATCAAAGTTCACTTATGTAATACACGGACACATTTTGACATTTCAATTGAGTTCAATTTAAAATACTTTAATTCCTCATAACTTCTAAAATATACACAACACCTCAATTTTAACACAAATTTTGATGATTAACACTACATGTGATGTGAATTAAATTAAAGTTTTAAGGATTTTCAATTTTCATACAGAAAATACTAAAAACTTAATTTAAGCTTATTTAGAGTTGAGTTACAAAATCTTTACCCAGAGGCGACCCCACCTGATTTTATATGAGGAATCCAATGGTAAAATAATTTTTATATGTTTATTTATTGGATAAAAAGTTGTAATAATTCTTCTTTAACTTTCAACCAAATTTATTTATTTTTTTACAATTTTGTTAAAAATTCATTTTTACTTAGTTTTTTCAAGTATAAATGTAATTTTACAATTTCAAAATTTAATGTAATCTTATTTTTGAATTGTAATTAAATTTTTCATTGTGAATACAATTTTGTATTTCTATTTTGATTTTCATTTTAATAATATAAATAAATTTCTTTTATTTATATTTATATGTTACTTTTGTATTTGTGGTCTTTTGGGTATATGAAATTACCTTCAAGGCTCACATTCCCTCCCCCTAAAAAAAGAATATTACTTTGTAATATTGTTATTTCTAGTGTGTCTGAACCTTCTGAGAAGCTTAGTAGCTTCAGGTATGTCTTTTTCTGGCAACCATTCATCTTCGCAAGTTGGGTCAATGTACCTAACAAGGTATTCCCTAGCTTTGTTGGTTCTCATCTTTCTTTCTTTGAAAACTTTGGTAATTTTCTTACTGCCAGATGGCTCAACAGGAGGTATAGCTTGGGGAATTTTATTCCTCAAGGGAAATTTTTCAGCATCACTAGATTTATATGGCTTTACCAAGCTCACTGGAAATGTAGGATGCTTATTGCTAAGTTCTTCAGATAACTCTACTTCAACAGCATTTTCTCCATGGAGGCCCTTAATAACAAAAGGTCCTGCAAAGGAGTCTTTCAACGTTTTACATCCTTCAATGTTATTGAAGTTAGTGGTGGATACAAGAGCTAGGTCCCCACTTTGAAATCTGGAGTTGCATGTGATTTATCCCATTTGTCTTTAGCATATGCAAAGGAGTCTTCCATGCACCTTACTGCATGCTTCCTAGCTTTTTCTAGCATGCCTTTGAAGCTAGCAGCTGTGGGATGTATTTCAATCAAATCTTTCCTCAAGGAATCTTGGGGTAATTTGGGGTTCCATCCTTTTTCTAGGATAGCAGGAGTTTGATTGGTACTGGCATGGATTGATGTTTTATATGCTATTTCCAGTGCTGGCAGCAGAGTACACCAATCATGGGTAAATCCATCACAATCTTTGTATTCAAGGCCATATGTACAAAATCTTCTTACCATGTCCTCTAAGGTTTGGATCATCCTTTCACCCAGTCCATCAGTTTGTGGGTGGTAGGCTGTAGAGAAAGACAGCTTAGTGCCAAATAATTGGTGAAGATTTGTCCATAGTGCTGAAGTGAATTTGCTATCCCTATCACTAATGATATTTGTAAGTATTCCAGTCCATGACGCTACTCTATTCCATATCAGAAGAGCTGTATTCATACCTGTACCATCTTTGTGACATGGTAAAAAGATTGGAATTTTACTGAATCTGTCCAGAATTACTAGGCAAGCATTATAGCTTCTGTCACCTCCTGGTGGTAGTCCAGTTACCCAATCAATATGGAAAATTTCCCAAGGTCTGCTTGGTTCTTGGATTTTTATCATATTTCCAAGTCTCTTGCCAGTGGATTTATTTGCCTTTTGGCATCTGTCACAGGTTTTGCAATACTCTGCAACATCTTTCTGCCACATTGGCCACCATATGCAGGTCTTTACTTTCTCTCTTGTTCTGTCTTCAGACAGATGTCCCGAAAAGGGGCTATCATGGCATTCTTTTAGTAAAAGATTGATTAATCATCTGTCCACAACTGTCATGACACATGTGTGCTTGGTCCTGTGGTAAATTATACCATCCAGTAGGTGAAATCTTCCTTCATCATAAGATTTTTTCCATACTTCATCCAAGGCATGTATTAAAGAGTTGTCTTCACAGTCTTTGTTAAGTAATTGGCATAAGATGATACAATTCTTATCTTGAGTGTAGCTATTCCTGACTTCTTCAAAGAAGGTGGTGTTCAAGTCTGTAACACTAAATCCTTCTATTGGGATCTGTGGTGAAGATTCTTCTGGCACATAAGCAGGATTATCAATATTATTTGGTAATGGCCATCCCCTTAGTCCATCTGCATTCTTATGAATATTCCCATTGTTATGAGCAATAGTCATATTGCCCCTGTATTCCTGTATGGCTATTTGCCATCTGAGCATATGTCTGTTGGGTGTTTTCATGTTTAAAAGTGACTTGACAGCTGTACAATCTGTTATTACCTCAAACCACATCCCTCCAAGAAGCAGTTCAATTTTTCCAATGCCCAGACAAGGCATAGACATTCCATTTAACTTGCTCCATATCTGGCTTCAGTTGGTTTGATCTGCCTGGATATGAAACATATGGGTCCTTCTACAGGTTTGTCATTTATGATCTGAACTTGGTGAAGTGCAGCACCTAGCCCATCCCCTGATGCATCAATATACAATTTAAAGTCTGGCATCAGTAAGAGTGGAGCAGTTTTCAAGGCTTCTCTTAGAGACTCAAAAGCTTTGACTCTGTCAACAGTCATTTCAAATACTGTGTCTTTGTCACACACTTTATAAAGTGGTCTTGCTATGGATAAAAAATCTTTAATGTGTTGCCTGTAATATCCTGAAAAACCTAAGAATGACTGAATTTCCTTCTTATTCTGAGGCATGGGTTTTAGCAATACTGCTGCAACTTTGTTTTTGTCAATTCCAAGGGACAAACCAGATACAACATGTCCTAGTGCTTTAAGTTCTTTAAATCCAAAATGACATTTCTTCAAAGAGATTTTCATGTTTACTGATTGAATTGTTGTCAAAACTCTGGACAATCTGTACATGTGCTCCTCTCAAGTTTTGGAACAGACAAGAATGTCATCAATGTAAATGATTAACCATCCCTCTGAGAGTTCTTCAGGCAAGATTTCATTCATCATCCTTTGGAACTGTGAAGGTGCATTTTTGATACCAAAGGGCATCCTCAAGTATTCATAAACTCCACAATGAACAATAATTCTCAACTTTTTTCTTGCTCTTGGTGTCACCACATTTTGATGGAATCCTTTAAGGGCATCCATAGTGGTTATATACACTGCTTGAGATATTTGAGTACGGGAAATTTGGATTTTTAGTATTGTGTATCTGTCTGGAGCAGTGTAAGTGTTCAGAGCTCTAAGATCCCCAACCATTCTAGATTTTCCATTATGCCATGCTACTATGACTGGTGTAGTTATTTCTACTTCTTCATTGTGGCCTACTTTTCTTATTACACCAAGGTCCAGAAGTTCTTTTCTTTGAATTTCTAGAGCTTCTCTTGATTTTGGACTTTCTGGATATGCAGGTCTTCTTAAGAGTGGTGGATAAGGTCTCTCAATGTTAAGAATGATGTCAACTTCATGACCAATAATTGCTCCTAGAGGTTCTTTGGATGAAGCAAATGCTCCTCTGTGTTCATAAAAAAGGGAATAAAGTTCATTTTCTTGTTTATCAGTCACATGAAGGCTTGTTTCAGCCTCATTTAAATGTTCAGACTTGAATTTCTCTAACTCTAAGTTGACTGGTGATACATTTTTTACCATAATTTGTCTTTTAAATAGTAAAAAGGCAAATTTTTTGGCGCTTATGGTCTTCAATAGTAAAGTATCTGTCTTTTTTTTTATGCAAATCTATCCCATACATGATTAAATAGTCATTTCCCAATATAAAATGGGTACTAGAGCAATTTTCCATAACAACAAATACAACTGTAATTCTTAATTTCCCATTTATGTGTGGGAATATGAAATTGGTCTCAAAAATTTGCAATGCTTTCATTGGATTACTTTCACTATTGAATTTTATACCATCAATTGGTAACAATTCGTCTTCAAAATTTGGTACACAAGTCTTAAGAAAATATTTTCCAACACAAGAGCAGAAGGCTCCTGGGTCAAGCAAAAGCTTGGTGGGCTTGTTGTCAATCACCACTTCTGTTATACAGGAGTTACCAGCTGTATAACCTTTCCCCCTGTTTGGTTTTGTTTTCATAATTTGTGCATCTTGAGCTTTTGAGAAATCAAGTTGACCATTGCTCAATTGTGGCAAGTGGGAATAAGATTCCATGATGTCAAAAGTGGCATTGATATTTTCTATATCTTTTGAAGATTCAGATAATATGAATGACTTATCATCTGAATTGTCTTCAATTATGTCTTCTTTTTCAACATCAGGTTCTTTTTCAATGTCAATTTCATTGATTTTCCCTCTTTTTGGACATGTATTGGCTAAATGGGTGGTACTTTGGCAAATATGGCACTTTCTGACTGTATCTGCAGATTTATGCTTAATATTACTAGAGTTTTCTTTGGAGCTTTTGTCCACAGAATCTTTCCAAGGTGTATTAAACCTTGTTTTGAGATTCACCTTACTAGAACCAATTTTGGTTCTGGTGGTTACTTCTTCTAATATATGGATAATATCTTCTGCTGAAGACTGTTCAGTAGTCCTGCTTTTGACAGCATGCTCTAAGTCACCTCCACATTGTCTCAGAATTTTTCTATGGATCATAAATTCTGACATGTCTGGATATAATGCTGTTAATCTGTCTTTTTTTTGGCAAAACCATGTTAAAGCTTTGTGTTTATCAATATTAAATTTGGCAGATTCAAAGGCTGTTTCAACTTTAAACCTCCAAGCATCATTTGCCCATTTGTTAATGATTTGGGTTTTCCACCAAGTCCAACTCTGGTGTCCATGTGCTTGTCTTATTTTGATGTACCATCTGTGAGCTGATTTGGTAAACAAGGTGTTAAATCTGGCTGTTACCAATCTGTCTGGTAATTCAAAATCCTCTTTGATCATTTCAATACCTCTAATGAATTTCATATGGTCATACTCTCCTTAACCACTGTATTGTGGCCATTATTTTAGTTTTGGAACTTCTTTCAAGAGTGCTTGGCCCATTGATGGTTCTAAGTTATGAAAAGAAGTAGAAAGTTCCTCTTTTAACTGTGAATTTCTAATATCCAATACTTGTGGATTAGGAATTCTTACTCCCACATTTTGGTTCAGAGGTGTAGACATTCTTGGCAAGGTTTTAGCAGTTGTTCAATATCATTCATTTTACTGTTGTTACACCTTTGTGAATTTATTAATTCATGTTGTAAGCTTTGTATAGAGTCTATGACATTCTTTTTATGATTATCCTCTTTATATTTAAGCTCATTCCATAATTCTGTTTTTTTAGTATTATCAGATATAACTTCATTTAACTTTATTGTTGATTTTGATATTTCCTATTTTGAGGTATCAAAATGCTTTTTCAAGGCAATTGTATTTTTCTTTACTTCAGCAAATGATTTTGAAATATCATCAAGAGATTTCTTATTATCTTCTTTGATAGTGTTTATGGCTTGTTTTATTCTTGTTTCAATTATGTCAGCAATATTGAATTTAGAATATTTATCTGTTAATTATTTAATGATGGCAGATTGTTCATTTATTTTAATTCCAAAAGAATTTTCATTATTGGAAGTTTTTATTGTTCTTAAAGCTCTTTCAAAGCATTTAAGTGTATCATTTATTTGGCTCAGACTTAAGTTATTTGTTTTAAGATTGTCACAAATTGATGTATTTTTATCAGAAAGATGACTTTTTATGTCAGAAATAGCTTTATAAAACTCTGGAATACAATTAAAAGTATCAGAAATTATTTTTTATATTTTAATCTGACTTCCTCCTTCTTCTGTAATTCCATCATGGTTCTGGCCATTTGAAATACATTTTCCATGGCATCCTGTTGAATCTTTGGGATTCTGTAGCCCTGGCTGTAAGGCTTTAGGGCTGCTGCCTTCCCTTTGCCTTTGTTTGGAGTTTGTGGCTGCTTTTTCACGTTGAAATTTCTGCTGCTGGCCACTGGGGCTGTTTTTGGCACTGGTTTTGGTGGAGGGGGTTGTTTTTCCTCCATTCTAGTGTCAAAAGCATCATATTTTTCTTCTCCATCAATGGATGCCACCCATTGAGCAATTTGGAAGTATTGGGATGGTCCAGGAATTTTTTGACAGTTGGGTAAGAACTCATGTAGTTCTTCCGCAGGTCTGAAAGGATCTGGTACTCTTTGATCTTAAGTGCATTGTTGTATGCACTGTGGCTGGCTTTGTATATGTCCACTGAGGCTGGTTGTGGCAGTGTCAGCTCCTTTTGAAGGTAAAATGGTATTATCAGCTTCAGAATGACCTATTTTAGTTGTTTGGAAGTCATCAACTGACCCTTTTCTTTCTGTACCTGATTGGCCTCTGCCATTATCACGTCTATTACCTTTCTGGGAGCTGCTTGAGGGGTTATAGCTGGCTCCTGACCTGGCTGAAGAAATAACTATGCTTAAAAAGGCTTAAAATAGTAATTTTATGTGAAAAAACTTACTATTGGCCAAATCTTTGGCTTTCTGAAGAGTATTACTTACTTAGAAGTTGTCTAATTCAGAAGAAATTGGCTCTGGTTGAATATTCTGAGTCACAATAATAGTACTATTATGATCAGAATTAACAGTACTGGCAGGAATAATGCTGGTTACTGTTGAGGCTGTTTCAATGTTTTGTTGTCTTACCATGTTGTCAGACACTAAAATTGATGAAAAAAACCAATTAATTAAGTAACAAAAATATTTCAAAAAAAGAAATAAAAATATAAGCCTCACTTATAATATGAAAAAGATTATTTTTTATGGGTTTTTTTTTGGATTATAAGTATTTTTTATATGTTTTTAAATTTTTCAATATAAGAAAAAAGGTTTAAAAAGAGGAAAAAAAATATTTCACAGGTAAAATATTATGTCTGGACCCCCAAATGTAAGGTGTGGATATGAAACCTTGATCAAAAATCAAGTACTTTTCCTTTCCTCAAAATTTGTATAAGGTAAAAATCAATTGAAAATGGTAAGAAATATTATTTTTAAGGTAAAACACCCCAATTTTATTGTTTAAAACATTCTTGGTATAAAACAATAATATTATAAAGATTTATTGTTTTACCAACAATAAAAATTTACCCAAAAAATACTCTACAAGAGATATTTTAAGGCTAAAAAAGAAATTTCTTCAAGAGAAATTTTAATTGGAATTAATTGAGCAATTAACTGCAAGCAATTGATTAAAGAACAGAGTCTTTAAGAAGAATATTAAAGAGAAAACATGCCCAAAAGTGACCAGAGTGAATTTGGAAACAAAGTGACAAAGTTTACAGTGATGAAAGATGCTTTAATTCACTTAAGGGGTGGTTCAGGGGTAAAAATGTTGAAAATGATTTTTTCACGTGTTTAAAAGGTTCAAAAAGATTTAAAAAAGGTGGTTGGAATATTTTATTGATTGGTTTAACAGTGTTTAAACTAATTAATAAAAGGAAAAGATTCTAACATGAAGAGAAAAGTCGGGCAAAGAAGACATTCTTTTATAGCCATCAATTTTCTTACTTCAAAAGTAAAATTTACTCTTTTCAGTCTTCAAAACAGTCTGACAACAGAAAAGCCAATTATTGCATCATTGAACCCTGGTTTAGACCAAAAAAGGGCTGGTTCAAGCCATTTTTAGCCATTTTTAGCCATTTTAGACCCTTAAATCAGCTATTACTATAGCAATACCTGGTGTAGATCCTTCAAAACACGTCAGAATGTGTGTAACAGACGTAGAAACCAGTTAAAACTGTTTTTACTATGAGTGTTTTATCTTAAGGGTAGTTTTGCCCTCTTGGCAACAGCTAAAACTACCCCAGTTGGTATCAAAACCTCATCATCAATTGAGTCCACAGACCCTGTAACTCAATTTCAGGCCAAAACTGATGAACCTTTGCGTGAATTTTGACACCACACGCCTGTCAGCAAGGATTTTGGGGGTCTAGCTCCCCCTTAGAGCTGGACTTCCTTTTCCCTCCCAATTTTAATCTTTCCAATTTATTTTTCCTTTAATTCCTCATCATGTATGATACTTAGAATATACATATGTAATTTAATTGAGTTTTACAGTTCAATACAGTAATAATTGATACCTCATATGTAATTCAAAGTTCAGTTATGTAATACACGCACACATTTTGATATTTCAATTGAGAATACTTTAATTCCTCATAACTTCTAAAATATACACAACACCTCAATTTTAACACAAATTTTGGTGATCAACACTACATGTGATGTGAATTAAATGAAAGTTTTGAGGATTTTCAATTTTCATACAGAAAATACAAAAAACTTCATTTAAGCTTATTTAGAGTTGAGTTACAAAATCTCCACACAGAGGTGACCCCACCTGATTTTTTATGAGGAATCCAATGGTGAAATAATTTTTATATGTATATTTATTAGATAAAAAGTTATAATAATTTTTGTTTAACTTTTTTCCAAATTTATTTATTTTTTACAATTTTGTTAAAAATTCATTTTTACTTAATTTTTTCAAGTATAAATGTAATTTTACAATTTCAAAATTTAATGTAATTTTATTATTAAATTGTAATTAAATTTTTCATTGCAAATATAATTTTGTATTTATATTTGAATTTTCATTTTAATAATATGAATGAATTTATTTTTTTTATATTTATATGTTACTTTTGTATTTGTGGTCTTTTGGGTATATGAAATTACCTTCAAGGCTCACACTAAAATTAATGAAAAAAAATCCAATTAATTAAATAAAAAAAGGTTTTTCAAAAGAGAAATAAAAAATGAATCCTCACTTATAATTAGGAAAAGAGATTATTTTTTTTGAGTATTTTTTTAAATAAGTATTTTATATATATTTTTAAATTTTTCAATATAAGAAAAAAGATTAAAAAAAGTAAAAAATAATGTAACAGGTAAAATATCAAAGCTGGGCCCCCAAATGTAAGGTGTGGACATGAAACTTTGACAAAATATTAAGTACTTTTCCTGTCCTCAAAATTTGTATAAGGTAAGATTATTTAAAAATAGTAAGAAATAGTATTATCAAAGAGAAAACACACCAATTTTATTACTTTTAACTTTTTAAGTATAAAGAAAAAATACAATGAAAATGTATGTTTTTTACCAACAATAAAGATTTATCCAAAAATACTTTACAAGAGATATTTAAGGCTACAAAAGAAATTTCTTCAACAGCAATTTCAATTGGAATTAATTGGGCAAAGAGCTGAAAGCAATCAATTCAAAAACAAAGTCTTCAAAAAGATATTCAAAGAGAAAACAGGCTCAAAAGTGACCAGAGTGAATTTGGAAACAAAGTGACAATGTCAGCCTGTGACTCAAAACCAGAGCACAAGCATGATAGCCAAAATACCATAAACCAATGGTATAGCCAAGATACAACCAAACCATGGAGCTGAGCCAAATCATCTCAAAAGGAATCAAAAGAAAGAGGAAACTCACCCCTTTTTGAGAATATAAGTCCCATCACCATAGGACAAGAAATGACAAAGTTATTCCTGCTCAAAGTTATTGCTGAGCATAAACCTTAATTTTCGCCTCTCGTCTAAAATCTAGAAGGAAAGGCTTAACCCCATCACATAGTTATTCAAAATGAAGCTCTAGGTTAGGGCTATCCAATGTTACCAGCCAAACTGAGCTAGCACCAATATTACTGGAGTTATGGTCAATTTCAGGCCAAATCAGGGTGAACAAAACATTCACCTCCCATCTAACTTCTACAGTTTTAGTGTGGGATACTTGAAGTGGGGTCTTTTTGTAAAGAGAACAATCAGGGCTATCTGACGGTGTCATCCACTTCCCCATATCTCAACTACAGCAGAAGTTATGGGCCAAATAAGCTCAATACAGCTTTTTGCCTAAAACACACAAATGTACAAAAATCTTGTACATGGGATAACTTTGCCATATTTAATAATACCCGTATCAAATGAGGTACCATTGTGTAGAGCACATAGAGGGCTACACACTGAACCAATTTGGAGGTTGATATCTCAATAATTGACAAAGGTATGACTGTTTTAAGGTCAGATTCCCACCTGCTGTCATATACAGCCTTACCATGGGATAATATCCCATAATCATGAATATGAGGTGTCAAATAGCCGAAGAAGCATGTTTTTAATTCAATACCTCATATGTCAGTCAATACTGGAGTCCCATACAGTTTCTGTACAGCATTCTACGCGTCATACACGTCAGAATCAAGCTGTGAGGTCCCCAGATGAAAATTTTCACCCTGTATTGGTGAAAACTGCCCAGATGTGGTTTAAAAACCACATCTGAGCCCAATAAAGGCGATACAGGCTGTTTTTAAGCCACAAGCCAGCACCAGAGAGTGAAAAAATCTTCACTTCCTCTACGTGGTAAGGTCTAGCGCCTTTTCCACCCCGTTTCAGGTTAAAAAGGAGGCTTTTCACATCCAGAATTGTTTCCTCATCCTGCTTTGAATAACCTACGTAGTAAACTTTGGAAAACAGTTTTACTCTTGGTTAATATTCAGGTATAACTCTAAATTTATTTATTGTAGTCTTTTATTATTGTAACCCAACAGATAAAGCTGCACCCAGGGCTTTCAACAGCGCTCACCACCACTATATTAATTATAGTAAAGCCATTTTTATCTTAAATTAAATTATCTTTGAACTTTATAAATATTTTTTTAAACATTCTTACTGTTTCACAAACATAGTTAAAGTTGTATTTAGCCTATATACACCTTCATCATAGTTTCATCCGGACAGACAAAGTTTACAGTGATGGAAGATGCTTTAATTCACTTTTGGGGTGGTTCAGGGGTAAAAATGATTATAAGAGTTACAAACAATGATTATAGTGTTTTTTTCACGTTGTTAAAAGGTTCAAAATGTTTAAAAAAGCTGGTTGTAATCTTTTATTGATTGGTTTAATAGTGTTTAAACTAATTATAAAAGGAAAAGATTTTAACATGAAGGGAAAAGTGGGGTAAAGAAGACATTCTTTTATAGCAATCAATTTTCTTACTCCAAAAGTAAAATTGACTCTTGTCAGTCGTGAAAATCAGTCTGAAAACAGAAAAGCCAATTATGCCATCATTGAACCATGGATTAGACCAAAAAGGGGATGGTTTAAGCCATTTTAGACCCTTAGATCAGCCATTAATATAGCAACACCTGGTCTAGAGCCTTCAAAACATGCCAGAATGTGTGTAAGAGGCATAGAAACAAATTGAAGCTCTTCTTACTACCATTGTTCTAACTTAAGGGTAGTTTTACCCTCTTGGCAGCAGTTAAAAATACCCTGGTTGGTATCAAAACCTCATCCTAAATAACTTGGAAGCCATCTCCTCAGAATCAGTACCAGGAATTGTTCTATTATTAGCATGAATAATTACCTCCCTACTATATCTATAAGCTCTTCTAAACAATCTGGCCACAGCATCTTGGACTTCATTTTCCATATTTGAATCCTCTCTGGTAACCCAGATACGCCAATTTTCCCTTTTCTGAAATATGTTGGTGGAAGGAAACAGAAAAGGAGAGCAGTCTTCTCTTCTTCTACTGGAACTGGCTACAGATTGGAGCTTTTGGGAGGGGACCATGGGGGAATGGGTGATGGTCTCACTGTTGAAACCAATGCAGGCCTAGCAGTGGAAGGGCTTGGTGAAAGAAGAGGAATAAAGGATGGAATGGTGGAAAGGACTGGTTGGGAATTTCTGGGGGTAATGGGTATTACTTTACTTTGGAATCTTTTGGCAGGAGCTTGGGAAGGTGAATTACTGGATTGGTGTCCAGCAGATTTAAGTACCACCTCAACTTCTTCACCATACAGTTCATCACTACCTTAAGAATCAGTATTGGGGGTGAATCGGCAATTCCTCTTATTCTCCTCACCACACCTTCAGTGTTGATCCTTGAGATGGGGACCTCTGAGCTGAAATAAATCGGCCTACCACCCATTGGAATAGGCCCTTCAACATTGGTCCACCTAGCAACCTCCCTCTGCTTTGAACCAGTCACTCAGACACGATATCAATATCACAATCAATCAAGAAAGTCACCATACTTAGATTTGGAATACCCTGAAGTACCATCAGGGGTAGGGGCCTCAGAAATTGGGATCTCTTTCTCAAAGGCCCATCCTTCTCACTCCAAAATTATCTTCTGACATTAGAAGCTGGTATTCCAGGGAAACAACATGGCTTCTTCTCAAAAAAACAGAAATTATAAGGATGAAACTATGATAAAGGTGTAAAATAGACTAATTACAACTTTAACTATTTTTTGACATGGAAAAAAACGTTAAAAATAACGGTTTGAAAGATAATAAGGGTATTTAGTAAAATAAAAGGGCTTTACTATCAGGAGATAGTGGTGGTGAGCACTGCTGAAAGCCCTGGGTGGAGTCTTACCAGTTGGATTACTATAATAAGAGCTACAATACTACGGTTTATAGTATAAACTGATTATTTTCAAAGAGTAAAACTGTTTTTGACAGTTTACTATGTAGGAATTCAAGAGCAGGATTAGGAATACCTTTCTGGCTGTGAAAAGCCTCCTTTTTATCCTGAAAGGGAGGAAAAGGTGGTTAGACCTTTCCACATAGAGGAAGTAAAGATTTTTCACTCTCTAGGACAGGCTTTTGGTTTACAAAAGGCCTGCATAGCCTGTATTGGGCTCAGATGTGGTTTTTAAACCACATATGGGGTGTTTTCACCAATACAGGGTGAAGATTTTCATCTGGGGACCACACAGCCTGATTCTGACATGTATGACGCATAGAATGCTGTACAGAACCTGTATGGGACCCCAGTATTGAATGAATGATGAGGTATTGAAGTAAAAACAAGCTCCTTTTTCAGTTTGACACCTCATAATTGCGGTTATGGGATATTATCCCATGGTAAGACTGTATTGGCCAAACTGTGGGATTTTGACCTTGGAACAGCAATACCGTTGTCAGTTCTTGAGATATCAACCTTGAAATTGGTTCAATGTGTATCCCTGTATGTGATCTACACAATGGTACCTTATTTTGTATGGTTATCATTAAATATGGCAAGGTATCCCATGTACAAGATTTTTGTACATATGCATGTTTTAGGCAAAAAAGCTGTATTGGGCTTGTTTGCCTCATAACTTTAGTTCTAGGTGAGATATGGGAAATGAATGAAACCATAAGATAGCTCTGATTGTGCTCTTTACAAAAAGACCCCACTTTAAGTATCTCACACTAAAACTTTAGAACTTAGATGAGAGGTGAATATTTTATTAACCCTTATTTGGCCTGAATTTGACCATAACTTCTGTAATACTGGTGCTAGCTCAGTTTGATTGGTACCATTGGATAGCCCTAGCTTGGAGCTTCATTTTGAATACCCATTTGATGGGGTTAGGCCTCTTACTCTGTATTTCAGATGAGAGGTGAAAATTGAGGTTTATGCTCAGCAACAACTTTGAGCAAGAATAACTTTGTTATTCTTTTCCTATGATGATGGGACTTGTATATTTGGAAAGGGGTGAGTTTCCTCTTTCATTTGATACCTTTTGAGCTGATTTGGCTCAGGTCCATGTTTTGTGGGTATCTTGGCTATACCATTGATTTCTGGTTTTGGCTGTCATGCTTGTGCTCGGGTTTTGAGTCACAGGCTGACACAACCTCCCTCTAAAAAAGGCTCAGAATTGATGAGACTTCTCACTCCACCTAGAGGCCCTGAATCTCCTTAAATGAAGGTTCCCATCTGGTATGGCATCTTTGGCCAGCCATTTGTCTTTATCAGTTGTCTGGTTCTTGAATCTGACAAAGTACTGTCTCTGATCCTTTCCATTGAGTCTGATATTCTTGGCCTTGATGATTCTCTTCACTGGTCCAGGGGAGCCTTCTACTTCCACTATTTCTGCGGTTTTGGGGTTCTTCTTCCTGGAGGGGAATTTATCCTCCTCTGTCTGGAAGTATGGCTTGACCAAGCTCACTGGGAAGACTGGGTATTTCCTGGAAAATTCCTCTGTGAGTTTGACTTCCACTGCATTTTTCCCTATTACTTTAATGATAGGGAAGGGCCCTACAAATGATTCTCTTATTTTCTTGGGTCGTTTAAGATTTTTAAAGTTTAGTACAGACACTAACACCTGGTCCCCTTCCTTAAAGTCAGGTTCCATATGTGTCTTGTCCCACCTCATCTTGTTATATTCTTTGGCCTCAGCTATTCATCTGGCTGCTGTGTCACAAGCCCTCTTCCACATATCATGGAAGTCTTTGGCTGTGGGGTGGATGGTCAGAAGATTCTTCTTCAAGTGATCCACAGGCAACAGGGGATTCCACCCTTTCTCTACCAGTGCAGGTGCCTTTCCTGTGGTAGAGTGCTGACTTGTATTATAAGCCACTTGGAAAGCTGGTAGGAGGGTAACCCAGTCATGGGTGTATCCCTCATGGTCCTTGTATTCCATGCCATAGGCACAGAACCTTCTAAGGATGTCCTCCATTGTCTGGATCATCCTCTAAGCTAGGCCATCTGTCTGTGGATGGTAAGCTGTGGAAATTTCAAGCTTAGTACCAAGCATGTCATACAAGTTGGTTCAAAATTCAGATGTGAATTTTGGGTCCCTATCACTAATTATGATCTTAGGAACTCCACAGGTAGATATGATGTTATTCCAGAATAGAAGATCAGTATCCATGGCTGTGTCCTCTTTATGGCATGGCAGGCACCTCATACTGTTGCTGAACCTATAAACTATGATTGAACAGGCATTATAGTTTTCTTTTCCTCCTGGGAAAAGTCCTGTGACCCAGTCCATATTGATGGTTTCCCATGGGTGTTTGGGTTCTTCTACGTGTTGAATTAACCCATAATTCTTCCCATATTTCTTATTTGCCTTTTGGCATCTTTCACAAGTGTTGATATATTCACTCAACTCCTTTTCCCACTTGGTCCACCAAGCTGTGCTTGCTACCCTCTCCTTGGTGCTGTCTTCACTCATATGTCCCATATAGGGGCAGTCATGGCATTCCTACAGGATCAGGGAGATGTGATCTCTGTCTACCACTGTGAGTGCACTTGTATGCTTTTCTCTGTCATAAAGCAGGCCCTCTACAAGGAACAACTGGTTATCCTTGTAGGCCCTCAACCAGGGTTCTTCCAGCTGGGATTCCAGGTCTTGGCCCCTGTATTTTTGTTGAAGGAGTTGTAGTAAGATGCCACACTGTTTGTGCTTGGCATATGACTTTAGTACTTCACTGAAAAATTCATTGTGCAGTTCTGAGGAGCTTATTCCCAGTATGGGAGTTTTGGTTCCTTTTGAATCAGTGTTTTCACTGTCAAAGGCACCACTTTCTGGTGCCCATTCAGAAAATCTGAAGTTCTTCTTCCTATCTATCTCCATGAAATTGATAGGGATCTTGGCTGCAACTTCAGGGTCAAAAGCTGGATTGCTTTTGAAATTGTCCAGTGGCCATCTGCTAAGGCCATCTGCATTGGTATGGCTTTTACCTTCTTTGTATATGATGGTCATACTCCCTCTATACTCCTGGATGGCTATTTTCCATCTCAGCATGTGTCTATTTGTAGTATTCATGTTTAGTAAAGACTTCAAGGCTGTGCAGTCTGTGTAGACTTCAAAGACTGCACCCTGCAAATGATAATGAAGTTTTTCCAGAGCCCAGACTAAGCATAGACATTAAGTCTGGGTGGCCCCATACCTGGCTTCTGAATCTTTCAGTTGCCTGGAGATGTAACATATTACTCCCTCTCTTGGTTCACCATCCACAATTTGTCTTTGGTGAAGGGCTGCTCCTGAACCTTGGCTACATGCTGCAACTATGTATAACTTGAATGGTAGTTCAAAGTCAGGCAAGATGAGCACAGGTGCATTTGTGAGTTCATGTTTGATCCTCTCATATGCATCCCTCCTTTCCTTGGTAATTACAAAAACTACATCCTTTGAACATAACTTGTATAAACTACTACTTATGTGGGCAAAATTCTTAATGTGGTTTCTGTAGTAGCTAGCAAATCCCAGGAAAGATTGCATTTCTTTGATGCTCTTTGGTACTGGCTTTTGCAGTACTGCTGCTACTTTATTCTGGTCAATTGCCTGACTAAGACCTGCGACTTTATGTCCTAGAGCTAGTAGCTCTTGTTGGCCAAAATTATACTTTTTCAGTGAAATTTTCAGATTGATGCATGTACATTTACTCAGAACTCTGTCTATGTATTTTAAATGGTCTTCCCATGTCTCTGAGTACATAATTATGTCATCAATATATACCACCATGCAGCCTTCCAATATTTCTTCTTGAAATATTGTGTCCATCATCCTTTGGAAATGGGCTGGTGCATTTTTGATGCCAAATGGCATCCTGGTGTACTCATATATTCCCATATGGCATATTATTCTGAGTAATTTCATGGATTTTTGTTTAATTTCATTTTGGTGTAAGCCTTTCATACAATCCATTTTGGTTATGTATTTGGCTTTTGCCAGATTATCCAAGGCATGAGTATCCTGGGTATAGGGTACCTGTCTGCTTTTGTGTAGTTATTCAGAGCTCTGAAGTCTCCACACAGTCTAGACTTGCCATCATGCCAGGCTATTAGGACAGGAGTGGTTATTTCCACTATTTCATTATATCCAATCTTTCAGATGACATCCATGTCCAGGAGTTCATTGATATGTTTTTCAATTTCTTTCCTGGTTTACAGACTCCCTGGATAAGGAGGTCTCCTAAAAATGGGTGGATGAGGTCTTTCCACATCCAGATATAGTTCTATATCATGGCCTTTGATCTTGCCTAATGGTTCTTCACCAATGGCAAACTCTGGTCTGTTCTTCCTCAGAATCTTCAATAAACTTACTTTTTGTTTACTGGTGAGGGTAGTGCTAAGCTGGCCCTCCCTGAATTCATTCAGTAGCTCTTCCAGTGGATCATGGGTAGAGATTTGGTATATAGCAAGTGAGAATTTCTTCTCCTTGTTGGTACCAATGGTAATATGCCTGTTTTTACTATTGTAAATATCTATGCCATACATCCTTTGGTAATCTGTTCCCAGCAAGAACCCTTGGATGTGGGCATCATCAAGCACTACAAACTCTGGGTTGAGCCTGATATTACCCTTCCTATGAGGTATAATTATTTCTCTAATAATTGTACCAATGGAAGTTCTCTTTCCTGATGCATTCTTGAAGTCTTTTGCCTTGGGTGGAAAGAGCTGTTTCTCCCAATTTGGGAAGTGGGTATCCAGATAATTTTTGGCCACTATGGAGCAGTGCGCCCCACAATCAATGATCAATGGATTTTGAGCATTGTCAATACAGACAGCCATTTTTGTGGCTGTTCCATATATATATGCCATTCCTCTGGTTGGTGTGACCAGGAATGTTTGTGCATCTTGGGTATGTTTGCACAAGTTTTTGTTTGAAGTATCCTGTGGCATCCCTGCTTCCAACTGTATGTTTTGAATTTCTAGTGGGGTTTCCTCTTGGTATTCCACTAGAAATTCTTCTCTTAGGTCTTGGTCATCATCAGATGGTTCTCTGATGGCATTGCCCATTGAGTCTGATTCAGAATCCTTTGTTGGGGATTCCTCCTCTGGGACTTTCTCAATGGAATAGACGTTTTTCTTTGCCTTTGGACGTTTGTTGCCATAGTGGTCTGTTGAACCACAATTGTGACAAGAATTCTTCTTCTTTGCCACTTCTTCCACCCTTTCTTTGGGTTTGTCTTTAAACTCTACCTTGAAAGGTTTTTTCTCTTTGAAACCACTGCTCTTATATAGGGTGAATTTCCCTATATTTGTTCTTTTCCTTATGTCTTGTAAGGTAATAGAAATGTCATCCAGAGTGCAATTTTGGTTGCATCTGCATTTTAATGCATGCTTTAGTTCTCCTGGCAGTTTTGTCAGAAGCTTGTGATTCCTCATTTGGATGTTCATCTGAGGATCAATGGCTTTAAGTCTTTTAGACTTTCTAAGACACCACTCATATGGATCTTTTCCAAAGGAGTATTTGTCATTTTCAAATGACATGGTATTTTGCCATATCCAAGTACCATTACTGTACTTTTGGATGATTTGACTCTTCCACCATGGCCAGTTACTTCTGCCATGGATTTCTTTCATTTCTGTGTACCACATACTAGCATGACCTTTAAGTTCTGTATTTAGTCAAGAAGTAATCCAGTAATCTGGTATGCTTGGTACATCAATGAAGAGTCCATCAATATAATCTTTGGGTTCCATATGATCATATTCTCCTGTTCCAGAGAATTTGGGCCAGCTTGAGGCCTCATGAAGCTATTTCAAAGCTTTGTTTTCAGAATAAGACATATTATCTCCATCCTGGTATTGTGATGGAGATCTTGCCTTATTTACCAACATGGCATCTGGTTTGATGTCATCTGGGTGATATGGATTATCCATAACATGGTCTTGTGGTTGGGGTTTCATGTTATGGTAGACATTAAACAATTTCTTTATATTTTGGTCCAGACAATCCCTGTCTCTTCTGCTGTGGTGCTGTTTTTCAAAGACTATATTCAGTCTTTTGTTGGTTTATTCAGAGGATTTGCTCAATTGAGTATGTCCTTCTTGAAGTGTTTTAACAACTTTATCCATGGAGGCTGTTAATTTTTTCATCCTCTTATGGCTTGATTCAAGTTCTGCAAACTTCTTTTGAGTTTGCTCAGCATATTGGGACATTTGTAACCACAGTGCATTGCTGTTTAAGTTACTCTCAGGTGAGACAGCATTATGTTCAATCTGAGTGGGGGTAATATTTCTATTAATAGGACTACTTATTTTAAAGCTATGTACAACTACTTCTGGTTCTTGTGCACTTCTTTCACCAAATCCAACGACTTCTGGATCATTGGGTCTGACTCTCTCTTCCTTTGATTGAAAGAGGTCTTGTTTTTCCCCTTGTATCCTTGTCTTCTTCTCTTGAAACCTACTGGAATTGTGAAGAATGGTGACTCCTGGTCCCTGAGTTGTTGGTTTCTGAATGGTGTGAAGCCCCTGGAGAGCTGATTTGGCCTGCTCCTTGTGAGCCTGAAGGAATCTTAGTAGGCCCTGTCTGGGTTAACTGTTCTTCTATAGCTTGGATAGTGGCTTGATTCTCCCTTATCACCAGGGCGAATCTTGTGTCAATCGTCAGCGATTGACTTCACGTCAAGAAAACGTCAAGCAGGATAAAAGTCGAGCTCATGTCAAGGGAAAATCAAGTGAACGTCAAGCACACGTCCTACTCTTGTCTTACACCAAGTCCTGTGACATCCACCAATATTGGTTCCCCTGTGCCTTCAAATCAGATTCCTCACCACCTGATCATCCCACAACCGTCCAATGGTTTGTAAAAATTACACAAGACCCGCCTGTTTGCACAAACACACATCAAAGAGGTCCTTCAGCCAGTCTTGATGTAGGCGGGGGGCTTGACTTCACCAGGTCATCCGTGAAAGGACTCCGCCTGAGCAGGATTGTCGTTTTGCAGATGACACTGGTAGAGTCCGCCGCACAATACCGCGGGTGCGGGTGCGTTTGCGTGTGCATTGGCGGGTGTGGGTGCGCATTGGCGTGTGCGGGTGCGGGTGCGCAAGGGCCGATTCCGCTTCCAACATGATGATGGCGCAGTTAGAAATTTTGGATGCTGTGAAAAGTGAGTGTGTGGGTCATTTGATCATTGAACTTGGCTTATTCACACTGTACCCAATGTAAAAATAGTAAGTTCTTTGTGGCAATGTGAAATAATGGGCTTTGCTTGTCACAATTGCATGTCTCTGTCACTAATTTTTGAGGCAGTTATTTCACTAGCAAAATTTTTAATGAATCTGAGAGATTTGCATTTTAGTAGACTAAATATCATGAAATAACAGCTTTATCATTACAAGCAGCCCACATGACTGAACTTTGTTATCATACAATCCACAGTTACCTTCAAGTTCTTCTTCAGATATAATCAAGTGTCCACCATCAAAACCAACAGCTTTATAAATATTCAGATGCGGCCAATCTGGTAAGAAATTCACATCAATCTTCAAAGCTTTTAAGATCAGAAAGCTATTGTTCAGTATGCTAGATGGCTCAGAGACTTTAAAAATGCTATCAATAATACCAAATTGTCATGAGTTGCCCCTCAGAAAAGATATCACACTGTTGCTGAAATTTTTGGATTCAGTTGAAAATATATTGTTCCCAATATTAATGTTTGAAACTGGAAAATACCAAGGTGAGAAAATCCTTGAAGTGGGAGGACTTGTGGATTGCACGGTAGTGTCTAAGCTGATCCAATCAACTATTTCCATTGTTGCATGAAAATTCTGTAAGTACTCAACCAGGAAATCATAATTTTTTTGGTTATGGAGGGATGGTTTGTTATATTTATGGTGATTGAACAGGGCAGGTGGCTGTGATTCAAAAAGCTGTTTTATTTCACATGGCACAGATGGGGATTTCAGGATCACAGAAAGGTTGGAAAATAGACAGATATGTTGAAGTAAGGTTTTATCTATATAATCTATTCAGAGTTGCAAGAAGTTAGTCTTATTCAGTTCAGGTGTTTAATCAATGTGAACATATTGATCTTATTAATTGACCTACATATTTTGTTATTTGTTGGCATTTTTGCAAATACTCCAATCAAGTGCTCATAACCCCATGTGGCTGAGGCTTGTGCTGGGCCCCAACATTGGAAGAGTTTGGGAATATGATCAGCAAAATGATGATTTGGTTTACTTTTCTGTTTTGGGAACAGGAGTTGATTGGAAAGGCAGAATTGTTTCCAATGTTCAGCAAATGCAGCCGCATCATCTATTGAAACAGTCCAACTTGTGGCAATGTTGATAGCACTAATCAAATGGAATGTATTCTTGGTTAGTTCATTTGCAAGTTCTTCTGACTGACCCATTTTTCTTTGAATGTTGGCGAATTGGTGTACATCTAATGACATCTGTTGACTGAGAATTAAAAGTGGAATATAGATCTTATATAAGAGAGCCCATTCAGTGGCTTTTAAGCTACCATGAGAGGGGGAACCCATGTTGCAAGGTACTCTTGTCCATGATGAGGGAATTATTGTCTCAGATATGATTTGTCGGAGATGATCCAGAGCCTCACCCTTGATCTGGTGATCACTCAGTGCAGTGATATCCAATTCAGAGGGGATTTCAGAAGTGGGGATGTAATTGGCATCAAATGAAGGAATCTCCGCAGAACCACTAGATGGATGTTCTGTGTGAGGGGTGGGCATTGGGAAGTAGTTTTTTTGGGTGGAAGTAATGGGGAGTGGCTTATTTATTTCTTTTGCTGTGTCTCTTCTCAGGGATTGGGCCTCTCTCAATGTGATTTTATCAAGAGAGCTGTTGGAGGTCCTGGAATCTGAGTCTGAACTGTTGACGTAATTGGATTTCCTGCAGGACCTGAGGTAAATTTTTGATTCGGACTCTGGAATGCACAATTTGAAAGCTGCATGATCCTTCAAAATTCCCAGTATTAAATTATGCATTATGTCAAGATTAACCATTCTGGTTGCATCCCAATACGGAAGGTCTTCTAAAATTTAATATCACACTCCATACTCAGAGAAAATTGCTTGTCTTTGTGGTGGGGTTGCCCAAAGCCATTTGGCAATGGTTGATTTATGATTTTGATATGAGCTAGTGTAGTGAAATTGAGGACCAATTTCTTCAATTTGAGCTTTGTGAATGGTGCAAAAATTACAAAAGTGGTTGCCTGAATGGGAAATAAATCCAGTAAGCTTGCCCATGGCAACCACATCCGCAATGGCTGTGAGAATGGCAACACGGATAAAGGATCCTGAAGGACCTGTTGAGGTGGGTGAAAATGGTAACCTTGCCATAGCTCTTTGAGCTTGTTGATGAGTGGCATTAATAGGTAATTCAATTGAAGGGAAGTTGGCTCGTTTGGACCAGGGATGATTCCTGCAACATAGAAATTCTCTGGCTTCAATCTTTCACTTGGGGGGAGATTAAGACAAATAAGCATGATAGGTCCAATGCTGGCCAACCGGGTGGACTTTCCATGTGCATTAAACCAGTCCACATAAATAGAGAAGGCCAATGCACCAGGAATGGACATGAATAGGGGGTCATGGATATTTCTAGTGCCAGTGAAGCATCTCCAGACCAATCCATCCCAGACGTCACATTTTGGGGAACCTTTGGGAGTTTGGGATTGTTGATGTTGATGCAGAATTTCCATAATTCCAGCCCCCTGGAGAAATCTGGCAAGCCAATTTTTGAATGGTTGATAAATGAAATGTTTTGTTGAGATAAATTTTTGCTTCATGTTGGTTGTGTTTTGGGTGCGGGGTTCAAATGAATAGATGAATTTGCCTAATGATTGTGTGCAAGGGGGATAATCATCATTTGGGTCATTATGGGGTTGACAGTGGGGTTGGTCAGTTGTGACTGATTCAGTAAGACCATTAAGAGAGAAACATTGAGGACAACATATATAGTTTTGAATGACTGGCTCCAATTGGAGATGTTCAAATATGGTACTCAGATCTTGAGGTATATGGAATTTAGGAGTGGGGGGACTACCAGAGCTTGAGATGCTGGACTTGATCAGCAGGGTTAGGGCGGGGTTGAGAATGCGTGAAGCCTTGCGGTTTATATTATACCTTAATGATAGAAGGGCAGATATTATCATTCCAAGGTCTTGTGGGGGAAGGGTTTGACTGCTGCTGTATGGTTTCTGTGCAGTTGAATTGAGACCCAGTGCTTTGGAGAAGGTGCTTTGGGTCAATGGTGAATAATCAGCTGGGAATATTTGGTCCAATGGAATTTTTGGACACTCAGATTGTGATGCAGAAGTAGGGATGTTTGGAAGAGATTTGGGTGCAATTTTTGCATTTGAGCTTTTTAATGTGCTGTTTATATTGGAAAGGTGTGAAGGCAACTCCCTGCCTATCACCCTCAGGGGAGGAGTGTGTTTGAGTTGAGGAGTGTTGACACATGCATATACACATTGAGGAATAGCGGCGGGTTTTCATTGTTGCAGAAATTGGGAGTACGGTTGGTTTGTGTATAAATATCTATGGCTGATGTGAAAGTGTTTAGGAGTGTTATTAATTGGAAAAAAAATGGAGTGATTATTTATGAAGGGGGAGATGATTTGAGCCATCTGAGAATTTCATCCCATTTGTAATGGTGCATGAGCTGCAGCTGATAGAGTGTAACATGTCTCATCTGTATGGCGGAATTGGTTAGGAGTTTAATTGGGTAAAATGCCATGCTGCTCAATGCTCATACATATTCTATTTTATTTACACATGGCAATACTGCGGTTTTGACCCTTGAGGGGTGTTCCAATAGGGATGTGTCAACATTGATTTGAAGGGATTGACATTCAAACCATGTATGCTGGCAGGCCATTGTACATGGCTTAAACCTTATTACAGATGTGAGCCTTGAGGTATATTTAACATACACAAATAGGCCACAATTATCTTAAAAAGAAATTTTGAATTATACATAACTCATAAATCATGCATATATTCAAAATTCATCATTTTTTATTTCAGAAAAGATGAATAACTTTTTATTGAGTAAGTAAATCCATGGATTTAAGGCCAGATTTGGATTCTACACAAGCATTCACCTAGGGTAGCTCAATAGAGTGAATAAGCTCAAATTAACTCCTTGAGGTGGTAATATGGAAAATACTTCAATACCACATCATCAATACCACATAAAGGATCCGTGAAAATTTTTGTTTTTCTTAATTTCACGCCAAAATAATGGGAATGTGAGAAATCCTATGTTACATATACACTAAGAATAGTGTTATACATGTTTTGAGCACTTAATATTATGGTATTCTTACATGCACTTTTGGTACACCCATACTGGATATCTCACTTGAAGCTTAAATTTCTATTTTTACGTGAAAAATAAGCAAGGGGGACAAAACACATCAAAGAGAGCCAGGGTACCCAATTTCTGAGGCCCCAGAGGCGTGGATAGCTCCAAAGCTTGGTTCCATGGCTGATCTTGATCCAATTGGTAAACTAAACCTCTTTGGGAACTTGGTTACCAAGTTACAACTACTGTAAAACACCAGAAAATAGCAAATAACCTGCTATTTTGACGTGCCAAGGAGGTAAAAAGTGACTTACACTCCTGTAACCATGTCACTTACTAATGACTTTCCATGGATAAACCCCAAAAGAGTAATTAAAACCCTTTTTGGACTAGTATCCATTGATTTACCTCATAACAACCAGTCAAACACTGATATTTGCTATTCTACGTAGAAATGAGGTAAAATCTTCAAAAATTCATTAAAGATAAAAATCTTATTGAATCTTTCTGAAAGGTTCAGAAAGATTTGAGAGCTGTATTATCTATGGTACAACCAAAAAGAATTACAGTTTTACTAGTAAAATTGAAAGTTTTACTTACAGTCCATTTTTGGTTATTCTACGTGAAACACTGAATCTTCAAAAATTCACAGTAAATACAACCTGTGATGAAATTGTCAATAACAGTGATAACTTTGGGAAATCAATTATTACTTTGGAATAAAAGAAGATTTACAAATGTTACTCATTTTATTCTTAACCATATTGGGGTTGGTAGTCACGTAAAGGCATCAATTAAGCAATTATGACAATTTTACGTGACAACAGATGATGTAAGTACTAATCCAAAAGGTTTTCATGCTTTCGCACTCACTGGTTTTTCAGTTTGCTCCATGGCACGCCTCTGTGAGCTGTTGTTGACTTAAAAGCGGCCTTCTCTTGCTGTTTTTTCCATATCATCATCATCTTATTATCATTTTATATCATTGTTACCAACAAGTAAGTATTAGTTAAAACTATTCTTAAGTGTTTTAAATCTTTCAGAATCAATCAGAAAGACGTGAATTCATAGAATCCAACTATATATTGTTGTAATCCTGCTATAAATCATTTTGATCTCTCAAATCCACAATTCTACGTCAAATTTCTCTCCTTTTATCTATCAATAAGCTCTTTGGAGTATTAGTGAGTCATTTATCTTTAATTCTTGGAGTTTTTCTCTAGTAATAGTTTTCTTCAAGGATTATCTTTATAATTATTGCTGCAAAAGATAATTATATATTAAAATAATTTTATTATTAAATTCTTCTTGCAATTGATTCTTGTAGACAATTACTTGCTCACTGTTAAAATCACTAGTAGTGCTTAACACGTGAAAGAAATAATTATTTAATTATTTAATTGTGGTTATAATAATATTTTATTATTATATTTCATAAGAACAGACATAGTACTGTTGATTAATAGTAATATTTTCATCAGTTTCATAGTCACATCTTACAACAGACATAACAATATAACTCTATTACATAAGGGGTTGGAGTGCAGCTAAAGTATTGGTATTTGGTTTGAGTGCAGCAGGCTTTCAATCGGTTGGAATTTGATTTGGATTTTCTTGCCTTTCTTGAAAAGGTGATGTCTCTTTTGTGGGTAAATCCTTCATGAATATACCCCTTTACAGATGTACGATGCTGCCGAATTTCAATGCATATATTGGCAGTTTGGATAATTCACAAAATGTGACAATGGGGAGGTGGAAATTTTACCAAATATGATTATTTATGGATGATGGGTCCCCTTTGAGATCAAGGGAATATTACATTATATGGTGGTAGGCCATGCAGGGTGGTTTCCAACAAAAGCAGAGGAGCTCAAGAGGAGGTAGGGAGGATTCTCCTAAAAACAGGCTTATTAGACTTCCAATAAGACTATTTTTAGAAATATTCATGGAATATCTCTATTCTAAATTTGAAAAGATTTCATCTCATATCACTCTATTTTATCATAATACTGAGGTGTTTTATCTAGTTAAAAATATTAGTGTACTTTTTTGGCCCTTATGTCACCTTCCAAGTCACATAAGTCCCGTTCAGGTTCTGTTCATGACTCAGATAGTGTATATAGCATAAAATAAGTTCAAACACAGTCACCATTGAGTCCCAACATTCCTCTCACAACCCCTATTGCATCCTCAATGAATGTATCAGGTCTTAACATTGATGTGGGAAATCCAAAGGCTCCAACTTCAAGCACTTGGTTGATCCCAAATATTTCCATCACTCCAATTCCCCCAAATCACACTAATACACAAACACATGTGTCTCAGGGGCCAGAAGGCACACCTCAAATCTCATCAAACGCTAATCCCCAATCAAAATTTCCACATGAGTTCCTCCTTAATCCCGGTCAGAATCCAGTCACATCCCAGGATCCCTTTGGCCAAAGTAAACAGCCAACCCTCAATATTCCATCAGGATCTCAGGTTCATGTGGGTGAGGAAAGGCGCATGGATGGGGGGAAACGAAAAAGACCATTGGAGAATGTAACTTGGAGTGGTCTGTCGCAGGGAAATCCAGGATTGATGCTTCATCAAAGTAAGTCATTTGAATTTCGGAGTATAAAATTTTTCACAATTTGATATTTTTGTTTCATGGGTTAGATATGGCACCTAAAGGCAAGTCAGTCCAATCTCAGGAGCCAATTGAAAATTGTGAGTATGACCAGTCTTCATTCATTTTTTGATGTGTTAACTGATGATGTGCATGGCAGGTGATGAGCTTTATGCATCTTCACCTCTGGTCCATAAAGAGAAAGTCACTGGACGTCATCATCCATATGCCTCCAAACCAAGAACAGCTCATTCCAGTTCATCAAGAGAAAAACTGGTGGATGATGAGGATGAGAACATGTCTCCAACTCAAATGGAAACAAATGATGAACCAAGGAGGGACGATTTCACGGCACATGAGCATGGCACTCAGTCAAATAGTGAGTTCACCAATCCTTAAATGGCCCTGGCCCAGAGTATGCTTGAACAATCCAAGGTCAAACAGCAAAGGAGCCAGGCTCGTAAAGCTCACAATGTGGCGAAATGTGCAAGCCAGAAGGAGCAACAAAAATGGCTGAAAGCAGAACTTCCAGAGAATGTCCATGGAATTAGATCAGAAGTACATGCCCATTGCCTGTTCCTACTCAAAGTTAGGGATAAAGATTTTTCCTCACTACCAGCACCACCAAGCACAGAAGAGCGTGAAATTGCAATTCAAGTGGCTGGTCATCTTGGATATGTCCCTGAGGATTTTTTCAATGAGCCATCAACACAGGTTTGGTCTCAGGGTTTCCAAAGCTACTGCAAAAATGAGCTCCACAAGCTAGGACTAAAGTGATTCACTTGGGACTGGGAGAGCTCATGGCAACATCCGTTCAATGAGCTGATGTCTATGGTGTTTTACCGTACCTTCCGTCTTGCACTGCTCAGCACCGAGTATCATCATTACTGTTGGAACAAGGATCATAATAACTATGGGGTCGTGGCGGCTTTAATGGAGCAATATTTCACTTATTTGAAAAGAGAATGGAAGTCTATTCAAAAGGATGTGGAGTATTTGGTTAAAAAGAAGGAGAATCAAAAGCTTGCAAAGATTTGTCAAAAGGTTAGTTAATGTATCTCTTCTTCATTGTGAGCAAAGACTGATGCTGATCTACTTGATTATGTGCAGACCTGTGAGCGCCATCGTGAATGGTGTGATATGGCTAAATTTCCAATTCTAGCATCAGAATTCAATGACCCTCAAGTATGTTCAGATACTGAGGAGGTACTGGAAAATGGCCGTCAAGTTTACCGCAAAGTGGGATTACGCTGGCGCTCCCAGTTATTTAATGAATTGGTATTAAAAATGGATTGAGACATAGAGTTTTGTAATTGCATTAAAAAAAAGGTTAAAAAAACTATTGATAGATTTCCAGAATTACGATTGACAGATGATGGTGATATTCCGGAAGGCTTATCATTTCAGGTATTTGATCAAGATTGGCTCAAAGGCTGTAGTAAGATGCAGACTAGCGCCCTCCAAATACTTGACATGCCAGTTATTAGGCCAAATGGTGATGCTCTGCGATAACTTAGTACTATAAATGTATAGCACCATTACAAATTGACATTTTTTGAATTATTTGTGCAGGTGTAATACAATCTGATTATTATTTCTTAAAGATGCAACAACTTGCTAAATATGTCAGAATATAGACAATGTTAGTTGGACTGTATCACCGTCTCCCTTAGAAATAATACTCTATTGCTCGCATTCATTGAGGAAATATTGAAAGAGTTCCATCCAGCTCATGGTTTTCATAATTGTGGACCTGTGCCAGGGTGCGCAGGTGTGATCAACTTGGTCAAACGCAAATTATACAATATCAGTAAGGCTCACGCAGTTAATGATTTTTTCTTTTCTTGGACCTATTGGTGTTTGGAAAGTGGCATTTCCATAAGAAAGGATTTTAGAATAGCAATACAATGAGGGTCAAAGATGAGCTTGAAAGGTACCTTCTGCATGTTGACCTCAACTGAATGAGGAGTGATATAGTGGACGACCTTTACAGGTTGTTGTTGGCCAATACAATGGAGTCAATCAACAGCCTGAGCCTCAATGGCTGGGTTCCAATTGGGCTCCTGGAAATGTGGATGTCAGGGGCCGCAAATCAGGGCAGAATTTTGGGGGTCCCCTCACCATTGAATAGACCATATTAGCACAAGCTATATTGAGGCCAGTTCCAGCTGCGGCAATGGATGCAATCAGTACTTCACATTCAGGATTATTGAAGAAATTGTCCTGTGCCTTCTCCTGTGCTTGTGCTGTAGATTTTCCATCAATTCGTGCTGAAAGGATAGAGTGATGGGAAAGTGCAATACCAATTCTAAAATGCAAAAAAGTCAGATGGATTCAATTGGTAATGGATGCATATTAGAATTAACGCACAAATCTAGAAATTGGGTCCATTGGGTATAAACCACCGATTTGGTTGGACCACACCTTGTTTCTTTGTTCTTCATTAAGCTTTGTAGGAGGTGTGCAATTTTACTACTCATCATGCATGTTTCTACATCCACAATAGTTCGTGTGATTGTTGGGGAGTTATCCTGAGTGCTCCTGCCCTTGGGGTCTTCCAAATCCACCTCCGCAATTGTGTTAAGCATGATGTGATGGTTACAACATATTCACAGCTTATTAATATTGATGAAAAATTCTCCTGGTCATTTGCTTTTGGATGATAGGAATTCTTCATATAATATGGAATATTCTTGCTGCATGGTTGGGTTGAGTGGAAGCAGCTCATAATGATGGCTAATAGTGGGGAGGGATTCAAGATGTGTGGTTTTGGTGCCGCACAAACTTAAATTCCGCAATGCCAAATGCAAAATATCATTGCAACCTTTGGAAAGACTACTCAGCATGAATGTTGACCAGTTATCTTGATTGGCACTCTGGGGTTGAGTGATGAATGATATTATGCCCAAAAGGTTATGAATGGTGTTGTGAATAGGTCTGCCCATTAAACATATTTGACGGGATGAAAGGAGGCTATTAATGGCACGGTGAGTGGCAGTGTACTTAGAGGGAATATAGCCATAAGATGAGGCAAGGGTTATTGGATATAAAAGGTAATTTGAATCATTTAAGCTCAGCCACTCACTGTGCTTCATCCAAGATTATACAATGCCAATTGATTGGAAAAATGAATGATGTAGAGGGATTGGTTTGCTTAAATTCTTGGGTGATAGTATTGTAAGAAGTTATGATGATATCATATTTGAAGATGTCAGCTTTGGATAATGAGTGACGAGTGGGACCATGGTAGATTTTGGCATGCAGCGCTCCAGCCTGAGCATGCTTGGATATTTCTGATTGGCAGTTGGTAATTAAGCGAGGGGGGCAGATGATCATGGTGGGCGTGGAGCAATGGGGGTTTGCAATCATCCGCTCCTTGGAGGTACCAATTGGAGCAATGGCCTGAATGGTTTTACCTAATCCCATATCATCCGCAAGCAGTCCTCCAAGAGGGGTATTGGTCAAAAGGGATTCAAATGAGCTAATGCCCTTGGTTGTAATGATGTGCCTGGCATTAAATGTGGATCCTGGGGGTGAGGTGGCCCAAAGGTTACGGGCTGATTGGACATTGGGGATTTCTCGATCCCAGAGAAAAGCTAGTCCGGTCTTTTGATGAGGGAGGAAGGAGGTTTGAATAATGGCTTGGGGCGGGGTCATCATGGGGAGGTCTTCTCCACTGAGTAATTGTATCAATTTTTCCTTGGAAATCAATGATGAAACAGCAGGATATGAAGCTGCCGTCGAGTTTGAAGTGGGAAATGTTGGAGTAAAGAGTTGACATTGACTATGAGTATTACAGTCATATTCTTTGGGCATTTTAAGCTTGAAATCTTGTGTTTGATTGCTTTCCATTATGAATAAAATGTTTGGATACCATGTGAAGAACATCAATGCTAGATTGGGTTTCTGAGATGAGGAGGGATCATTTGCATCAGTCATAAATAATCCCTCAACAAATAATATTTGAGTAGGATTGGATTGGCAATTTTCAATCCATGCCCCACCAGGACCACAGGGCATGAAAGTTTTTGGTGCCCCAAGGAATGGTATCAACGTTTTGGAAAGGGCTCCAGGTAGAGAGCCAATAGCACACTGGTGATTGGGGAGATAAACAAATATGTTGTGTTGATTGTGCCATATGATAATCGAAGAATCTAAGTGGGAATTCTCAGGATTTAAGGCCATATCACTATTTATTTGAATACAAATATTAATCATCCCAATGCAAAGTGGTTGTGAAGGGGTTGACATGATGGCTATTTTAAATTATTTGGGGACAGTTGGAAGTTATATGATCGGGAGGGGTTAGCTAAACGGAATGAAGACAAATAAGCGCAGGTGGGGAACTTATATGAGAGGCAGCAATGGGGTCAAGGGGGGATTGCCTGTGGTTACGTGCATGGTCTTGATGGGGGTGGGCCTCTTGGGGTCATAATTTTCATATCAGATTTGGGGCATATATCAAGGCAAGGTGGCCAAAATGTGGGTGCACCAATATGACTGCTGGATCTGCAGCAAGTTACAAAACCTTTGGTGGAACAAGGTTGACATTAGCATATCTGAAATTGGGTGGGTTGTAGCAACTTATTGTGGAGGGCATATTAGAGGAATGCAGTCATGTTCGCTGGTGTGACAGCGAACATGGGTGCATATCTTCCCCAGGTTAATTGTTGCACAGGGACCTACTGGGAAATGTTGGAAGTTTCAAAGGGCAATCTCACTGTGGGGATGTTTGTGTGTGGGCGGGTGAGATATGTTTGGTGGCATGCCACCAAACATGACTTTGGCTTTGCCTGAAGTTTTTTGCTGACTGATGCCTACTGGGCTTCCAGGGGGGAATGTGTGGGATGATCAAAGGGGTGCCAGCCGTGAGCTGTGATCCACATATACATTCACCCCTATTGCATTTGAGGTGGGTAAAAATCCACCGAGATTGGCATCCGGGTCTTTGCCTCACGCGTGTACAAAACTCCGGCAAAAGAGGCCACCCACCCAAGGGAATTTTTGGCTGCAAGCCAGGTGCCACAGCTTGCACGGGGTGTGTGAGAACGTGAAGAAAATGGCCCGCGGTGGGAGATACCCACGCAAACATAACCAGCCTCAGAAATCATAGGCTGGGATTATTCTAATGTGGATGAGGCTGAAGCAGGTTCACCACGATTGGCCTCAGTTTTCCACGCGCGAGCAGGTGAGCGTCTGCAGTCAAGCTGACCACCCAACCAAGAAAATAGCCAGTCGGAAGACTGGCAGTAAAATGTCTTCCAGGCGTGTGAAAGTTGCCTGTGTATGACCCGTTGGGCAGTGTTTATGAAAGCGTGTGGCTTCCCGCCAATGAGCATGCACAATGAACAAGCGCGGCCAGTCAAAGTTTGCCCCAAAAATGGCACCGGAGTGAATCCACTGTTTGTGTATGACCCAAATAATAACTCATCCCATCTTGACCCACTTTGATTAACTTGGATTACACCCGCATCTGTGCTGTAGTTAGGCAGAGCCGTCCAACAAGGTGCATCAAAGGGATGCAGGTGAGAGATATGACTCGATGGCTGACATGATTGCATGTTACATTGTTGAACAGCTTTTGCTCTGCCCCACAGCATACATTTACAAAGGTGTACTGCGTACTACAGTGTTGGATGTACAGATCAGGAAGGTGTAATACTACTTCAGCCTGCATGCATATAGCAAATGTGCATGCACCTTCCGATTGTTTGCATATACGTAGCTCATGTTCCACATGCTCAGCATTGCGTTTCACCTGATTTGCACCAGCAAGCTGAGCATGTCATGGTCAAAGGAACGGTGTGAAAGTGCTCAGTAAAGCCATGGAATGAACTATTTTTGCAATAGCTCATTGGAAGGCTCAGTTTGGATCACTTCACCAAAGCGTGTGGAATGCTGCACCTGGCTGAAATGTCATCCAATGCTGTGCCAAAAGCTCAGATTGTGTGCATACAAAAACAACTGAGCAATGGCTCAGCATGGTGCATTTGATATTGTTATATCAATAGTTCAATTACTGCGCAATTAAAATTTTCAGCCACTGAGCATTTCAGTTATGACCCAAAAGCAAACCTGTGCAATGGGTTGAGGCCAGCTCACGCTGTATTCACATGTCTTACAGCCCCCCCTTTGTTCAAACACTATTACCAGGCCATACGGCCGGTAATCTTGCCGCGGTCACTTGTGACCAAATGCACCACGTTCTTTTCTGAATGGGCAATTTGGGAATTGCACCCACCATGGACATTCAACAAGGGCCTCAAAACCACCCTCCTGGGTGATCAGGTGGCTATTTAAGGAAACAAAGGGGATTTGACTGAGCTTGACAATTCAATCAATAGCAATACTCAGCCAGAACCCCATTGTTGTTCTGCCTCATGCCAGCATTTGCTGACACTGAGCTTCAATTTAGCCCACACGCCTTGAAGATGAGACTTTTGTGGGTGCTGCGACTGCTGAGATTGTCTCAGCTTAACCATGGTATAAAAGACCATCTTCACACGACATGCCCTTCACTTTCTTTCTCACCGGCTCCACTTTGTTCAACCTCACCCGCATTTGTCCTTCTTGTGCGTATTCCCCTTGGTCTTCCCGCCTTTCTACTTTTGTCTTTTGCACTCCACTAAACCCAATCCCCTTCCTTTTGCCTGTTTGTTTTTCCTGCTGATACTTTCAGAACCCCACTTCTATCAACCTCGTGTGTCTCCTCCATTTAAAGCTTTTGTCCACATTATGTTCCAATATTAATTATTTTTTTTCTTCACAACTCTCTTTCAGACTTTTAAAACCTTGCGAGTAGAGCGTCTTTATTTTGTTCACATTTTAATTTATAATTCATCATACATCTTCATTTTCTTTCTTGATTTTTTACTTTCTATTCAGTTACTAACCTCAATTGTTTTGTTTTTAGATGTTGTGCACTTTATGCACCAAGCGGGGTATCCCCTGCATCCATTCCTCAACAACAACCAATGCTTGTGATTCCCAAGACGCCCTTGTGAGGACTCCTTTGTGGTCAGCAATGATGAAATGATATCCAAGCGCAAATGGAGACCAGCACCTCAAGCAGGCCGACAGGAACAATTGTGGCCTATTAGCCCTGTCCCCTCAAGCATTGATTTGTCCACCCCCCCTCCTAGGCCACCATCCAATGGTCACTTCACTCCTCGACCTGAGCAAAGTGATTATGCGGCCAATGAAGGATGGCGATGGCAAGAGGACATTTGAGCTTGGGCTGATTGTCACCATGTCTTGTCACCAATGGGATTCAAACGCCAAAGTAAGTTTTCTTTCTCCTCCTTATCTCATTCCTCTTCACGCAATAATACTGACTTTTTTCCATTACTCATAGAACAAAATCCCCCGAATCCCCCCGACAAGACTCTCCCGTTCCTAGTTTGCCTCGCGAGCAAACCCCGCGGCAACCCACTCCAGGCCCGAGTGGCACCCGATGGTCTGAGGAATTATTCCGCGGTAAGCAGCCAAAGTTTCATTTCATTTTCACTTTCACTTTTGAGTTGAGTGAACTGACTCTTACTCCTTTTTTAGAACCCTCCCAAACCAAAGAGCCACCTATTCCTGGCCCAAGTTCATGGTCCCAACCACCTGAGGACAATACGACTCATGAGCCAGAACCTGAGGTGGCTCCTACGCAATCCACGCAGGAACCTTTTGGTAAGTCCAAATTCCACTTTTTTAACTCTACTAAACTTTTGCTCACCCCTCCTTTGACCATCTCCAGCTCATCCCACCACTCCCTGCTCCATGATAATCATCAACGATACGCCCGTTGGATCCCCCCTTCTTCTTACCCAACTTGCCCACCTTCCCCTTCTGTTCCCCCCCCTCCACTCCAACCCCGGTTCCCTCCCCAGAGATCCCTTCCAGTGCCCCCAAGAACCCCAAAGCCTCCTCCCCCCTGGTGCAAAGCCCCTCTCATTCCCACGATGACGCTCACCAGGAATTTACTGACTTACAACCAACTTTAATGATTCCTCAAGCCATCGTCCACAAATCCCTCACCGGAATCTTGTTGGAGCATTGCCGCTTGCGCCACGTGATTCCTTTCGTGGTTACGACTCATTGAAATGAGATGCACCAGGACTTCTGGGAGGAACTAAACTCCCTCCTTGCCCAGGCACTGGAGGCTTATCCAAAGGAGTACATCACCGGGATAGTCTCAAAATACTTAGAAAAAAAATCTTGTTATTTCCTCTTTTTATTATTTGTGATACTTTCTTTTAAATATATTATTTATATCCAATGTTTGTTATTTTCCATTTCTATTACATTCTTTACTCACGTGAAATTATATTTTCCTCAATGGTTCAAATGTCCTATTGCATGAGAAAAAATCTTATAAGTGCCCCACCAAAAGTTTGAGTGAGTATTTGTTTGTGTGACCTTCTTTTGCCAAAAATGCGCCAATAGTCGCCATTACCGTCTCCTATGTTTTCTTCTTCCATGGTTTAGAGCCATATCAATTCTTAACTGTAAAAAAGCAGGAGGTTCCTGCATGTGAGCAATCCACTCCAGATTCGTGAAAGATGGCCTTTCCTATGGTCACACGCTATTAATCTTAGTCATGAATTGAATTGTTTAAATTGTTGGGAACCTTCACAAGCGTAAGGATTGGTGTGTGAGTTGTTGGGAGCCTGCACAGGCGTAAGGATTGGCGTGTGAATTGTTGGGCGCCTGCACAGGCGTAAGGATTGGCGTGTGAATTGTTGGGAGCCTGCGCAGGTGTAAGAATTTGTCAGCATTGTTGGCAACCTTCACAAGCATAAGGATTGGCATGTGAATCGTTGGAAGCCTGTACAGGAGTAAGGAATTTTTAGCATTTTTGGGAACCTTCACAAGGGTAAGGATTGGCATGTGAATTGTTGCAAGCCTGCACAGGCGTAAGGATTGGCGTTTGAATTGTTGGGAGCCTGCACAGGCGTAAGAATTGGCATGTGAATTCTCGGGATCCTGCACAGGCCTAAGAATTTGTCAGCGTTTTTGGCAACCTTCACAAGCGTAAGGATTGGCATGTGAATCGTCAGAAGAGTGTACAGGTGTAAGGAATTTTTACCATATTGGGGAACCTTCACAAGCGTAAGGATTGGCGTGTGAATTTTTTGGGAGCCTGCACAGGCGTAAGGAATGGCGCGTGAGCTGTTGGGAACCTGCACAGGCGTAAGGATTGGCGTGTGGAGCGTTGGAGCCTGCATAGGCGTCAGGAACTTTTAGCATTGTCGGAACCTGCACAGGCATAAGGATTCGCGTGTGAAGCATTCGCATCCTGGACAAAAGCAACAAACCAGGACATATGTACGATGGCATGCCACCTTACATAATCCACTTCACCCATCTCCCGCACTTGAATCCATCCAATCCTGGTGTCTATTGTCCTCTGCCTTACCCCACCATTATTTACCCAACACACATGCAAATCTCCTCATTCTTTGAATTGGCATGAGATTGTATTACCATCCCTGATTTGATAGCCCACTCTCTTGCCAATCTCATAATAGCCATGGCTTTTTTGCCACATTGTTTTTGCTAACCTGCTTGAGCATTGTGCGGACATAGCCACTAGTGTCGTGCTTTCGTTGTCCTGTGCTGGGTCAGTATAATGAACAAATTTACTACTGGCCCACACTACCTGAATGAGCCCATTACATGCGGATAGATCAATCCAAAAATGCTCATTTGGGAAAATCAATTTTCCCCCTGTACACAGCTTTGACGCATCTCTTTGAATTTGGCCGGTCCACTTATCAGCTTGAAACCACCATCCTGAAGCATACTGCGATGCATCCTTATCAAGATGAGGCGAGTTTTTGAATCCATTCATGGTGAAAGTGAGAGCAGAAGCAAACTCGCATGCACCCTGATTTTCCGGAATATCGCCTTCATAGTTGACTTGATCAAAAGATGGAACCCCCAATGAGTTGTAGCAATTTTGAATCTTCTGAAATATATTATCACCAACATATCGTAAGGATTGACCTAGAATGCAACCCACTGAGCTAAGATTGGCACCTTGGTGCCGCCATTCATCTTTTGCATTTTCAATTTTCCCAACACTTCCATACAGACCAAATTGTTCATTCTTCGTGCTGAATTTGCGCCACCCAATTGCAAACATAAATCTCTCCAGTAATTCTCCATTTGTTGAAATCGGGTTGGTGAATCTCTTTTTGCAAAATAAGAATTGTGATAATTAATCCCATTGATTGACCTCGACTTCACTCATTGTTGTGAATGGTCGGAATTTGACAAGGGCGATGAGTAATCCGGTTGAAGAGAAAATTGCCACATTGCCAAAGTGAATGTGTTTGATCTGATTGACATCCACAACCCTCCGAATTTAACTTGGGGTGATATTTGCTGATACTGGCATTGATATTTGTGCTGTTGGTTGAGAGTAGGAAAAAAACCTATTCTTTTGGGTTGTTTTGCCCTCATTTTTCTTTTGGGATCTCCCACTATTCCCGAGTGGTTGAGCGATCACTATGTGTTGAAGCAGACAAGATATCAGATACTGCTTCCTTCCATTTGAAGCTAAGGAGTTTTGAGTCCAGAATGGTGCCCAATGCCCAAGGAGCTTTCTTTGGCACACATCCTTTGACTTCCCTGTTGGAGCCCACATGACATTGGCACAATCTGAACCAACTAAAGCCAATGTTCTTCCGTGGGCCCAATGAGGGTGCCACATAAATTTGGAAGAATATATATATATCTATATTTATACACTGAGATTAAGCGAGCAACTCACACTTTCCTTCCTCAGCCCAATGCTTTCTTGCGAGTTCCCTTTTACGCTCTTTTCCTTTTTTTGTGAATGGCATGCTTGCAGCAGAAAATGAAATGAAACCAAATGATTACTGATTTATTAATATCACCTAAATCGAATTGTGGTCGATGAATCTTTTTTGATTGCAGCTAAAAAGAAAGATCACACCTGACCTTTGCGAATTTGTGATCTCAAATACCTGCACCTGAAAATTGCAGTGGATAGTGCATTATTCAATTTGACATTGATGTTCCCATGCAATCACTTTCCAATCCAACCATCTGGAATATCGCAAGCACACGCAAATGCAATATGCATCCTGCTGCGGATCCCTTGTTATCCTAGTCCTCTTGAAAGACACAGGAACATTTGGCCTATTATGGGCTGGCGGGAAGTGATAAACGCGACTTCCCGCAATGCCCCCGCGTGTGCTACTTGCGGGCACAAAGCCTGACTCAGCTTGCGTCTTGTCGGAGTCTTTTCAATGATGTACGGAGGCATGCCGCGGTACAATTACTATTGGTATTCATACTATGGCCTCCGGGCCATAGTAGGATAGGAAGTCATGATTCTTAAATTCATAAATAACTTTGCAAAATTCAATTACAATCTATCTAGTACAAAGCTAATCTAAAACAGGTCAATCCTGGTTGTGAGTTTAGCTGACCTGGGTACAGTCAAAGTGACCTCATCACTTGAACCAAGACCACGCTTTGCCACCCAGGCATCACCAAAGTCTAATACTAAGCATCGTGCAAATTCAAATCTAAGAGGTACAGTGGGGTTAAAACACTCTGATGAGAAGAAACTTTTATTCAGTAAATTACATATATACTTATTAGTATGTAGCCACACTGGCTCCACTAGATTTTTACCCTCTGAAAGTTATGCAGAAATGTCAATTAGTGATAAAGCCCCTTTAACTGAGCTTGTTCTCCAGTCATCTGAGCATACCATCAAACCACAAATCCCCACCGCACAGAATGCCGCTAATATACCATAGCAAATTTGATTTATTCCGAGATTCTTGTGACACGTCAAAAGATCTTTGATGGCCTCATTTTTTTTTGAGTTCGTGAGTTTGCCTTTGATGCCATTAACTTCGACCTTTGTATGTGCACGTACCATGTTGTACGCAATCATCAAATGGATAACTGTATCCATTAGATCCTCCAGGTTCTTGTGCGGCTTTGTGGATATCTCATTGTCAGCCCCACCCCCTTCAATGCTGAGTTGGGTTGCACGTTTCTTTGATTTACTCAAGCAGGAGGCAAGGTATTCAACTGCTCCCCGTTTGAGTCCAAGAGGATCAGTCGAATTTGATGTTGGTGCAACATATGGTTTAGGTGAAACCACATTGTATGAGACTAAACTAATGGATTCAAACATAACATTTTCCCAAAAATGTTTAAATGGATTGGTGGGGTAAAGAAGGCTCTGAACAATTTTGAAGAAGGAGTGTTCAGATTTTGGGAAATTCTCTGGAGGTTTAGCTGATTCCTTCATCAATTTGAGATTCCAAATGTTGTGATCAAAAAACGCTTCTGTTTCTGTTGGCTTAAAAAAATCTAACCCTGTATATTGCAATTTATATCACCAGTCAACAGCCAATAAACATGTATCATGCACAAAGATAAAACTCACCTGCCATCTCAAGGTCCTCCAGCCAGGCCGACATTTTAAGCTCTTGGTTACTGATCACCTTAATACCAACGGGCAGGAATGTATGAGCATCTTTTGTTGGTAAATTGTCCCATCAGTTTTTGTAAATACTATTGATATTATCAAGCCCCCTTTTCCTTGATTGTTGAGTAATATTGGAATAATAATTTCAAATGCCTGCAAACTCTTCCATGCGGGATAAAAATATTCCTTGAAAATTAGCAGACAATGACACTTTGGGCTCAGGGTCAGGAATTATATCAGTCATATCTTGTCCCATTGTATCATGTTTAATTGTTTCCCTTTCTTGAAAGGCTTGAATATTCCAAGGAGAGGAGGGAGGGGTTTCATCATGGATTGTTTCATTGGGTATTGGGGGGCTTTCAGTATGTGGAGCTTCATCATGGATTGTTTCATTGAGTATGGGGGGGGTTCAGTATGCGGAGGTTCATTATCAATATGGTCCCCTTCAACATTGATCATTTCATCACCTTGATCCCGAGAATCCTTTGTGGCTTCAAAGTTATGGAGTTTTTTGTTTGTTTTTTTGGTCGCATGTATATTTGGTCTTTTTCCTAATCCTCTGCCTGGAAATCCAATTACGACTCAAGATCCTTCAGGTAGATATTCCCCCACCTCCACACCTGCCCATATATTGTAAGCATCTATTTTTATCAATTTTGTTTTGAATTAGTAATGGACTTATGGTTCAAATCCATTTTGAGCAGGCTCATGGCTTCAGCAATCTTTTGACGCACATAATCAGGAATTTTACTATCATTTTGAATTTTTTCGAGCCTTGGGATTGTTTGAGCAATGTTGGAGACAAATTGTTCCTTGGATATAATTTCCACCTCCCCACTGAAAATTACATCATCTTTCCCATCATCTTCTGTTGGTGCACAAGGTTCAACAGTCTTTTCCTTCTCATAGCTTTTAAAAATCGGTTTCTGTGAGCTTGGAGGCTGACCTGAAATAAAGGGTATGACACAATATCAGGTTTTGGGATATTAGAAATATTCAAGATGGATGCATACTCACATTCAGGAAGAACTGGTGGATCTTGATTATCTTCATGTGACTGGCTCTCTACTTCAATGCCTAATTCATGACTACTGGCAATATCAGAGATTTCACTTCCACTCTCTGGGGCTGAAGTTGGTTGTTCATGGAATTCAGTTAAATTTCCTGGGGCTTGGGCCATAGCGAAGGTATTTTATTAAGAAAATAGATGGTGACAAGTTGATTGATAACTTGTTTGAGAATTTTTGAATAAAAAGATCCAAATTGAAGAAAAAAGGTTGAAGTAAAATAATTGCATTTGCAAAATGCGATTTGTTGGGAAATTGAAGGAGGCGATGTTTTGCAAATTATTTCATATCATGCAAATGAAATCACTTCCCTGTGAGACATTGAATAAAGTTGACTAGTGAGAAACCTACTAAAGTCAACTTTTGAACTATTCAACGCTCATGAGGTAAGGACTAAGCAAAGTGTTCCATTCGAATGATATGAAATAAAATGGTTTTGTCGGGGAAACAGGAGACACAATTCTTGTCTTAAATAGTCCACTTATTAGGTTTTAATGTGTGAGTCTCATGATTTAAACCCTAACCATAACATTGTGAATATACTGACCAATTTCCCCTTAGGTCCTGTTGGCAGAGAAGGCCACTCAGCATATTTCGGCAATTGCGTTCATTGTGTACGCCAACAAGCCACCATACACTATGGATGTAGTACGGAAGCGTAAGGATAAGCCGTGTCGGGAGCATGTTGGGAGGCACTTCGCAAGCGTAAGGATAAGTGGTGTCGGGGGCATGTCGGGAGTGCACTCCGCAAACATAAGGATAAGTAGTGTCAGGAGCATGTTGGGAGGGCATGCTGCAAGCGTAAGGATGGTAAGCAGTGTCAGGAATTTGTCAGGAGGGCACTACACAAGCGTAAGGATAAATTGTGTCAGGAGCATGTCAGGAGTGCACTCCGCAAGCGTAGGTATGGTAAGCAGTGTTGGGAGCATGTTGGGAGGGCACTACACAAGTGTAAGGATAAGTGCTGTCGGGAGCATGTTGGGAGGGCACTCCGCGAGCGTAAGGATAAGTGGTGTTGGGAGCATGTCGGGAGTGCACCACATGAGCATAAAGATGGTAAGGGCGGGGGGTGTGAAAGCATAAGGAGTGGTGAGGACGGAGATGGGGGGGCAGTGTCGGAGTCTCATCTGGAGGGCGGTGCGGGCGCGTAAGCATGCAAAGTGTCGGGGCCGATTAGGTGGGGATGTGGAAGCCAATGAGGTGAAATTACCCAAACATTGCAAATAGTGTTGAAATGGGTTTGGGCTTTGAGTGAAATTCTCATGTGACACATGTGACAATGGACATTGTCTTGATGCTGACGTGACGTGACCCACTAAATCCAGTGACTATAAAGTGACACTAACGCGACTGAAGCAAGATTTTATACTGACCGCGGTGTGACATGAAGTCAATTGCCGACGATTGACGCAAGATTTGCCCTGGTGTATCCTGTTTGCCCTTGCCTCCAGGAGTCTGAACTGCCTGCTAAGATTCCAACCGTTGGTGATTACCATAAGGTCCTTGAATTCTATCTCTTTGAAACAGATCCTCTGGCAACTTGCTCCAAGTTATGCCCAGTTAGATGCTATGTTGAACCTCTTGTTGTCCATGCTCCATTGAAATAAATCTTTGAGGAGTTGGTGGAGCTGAAGAACTTGATCCATATCCTTCCAGTCCTCTGGTTTGAGGTCCCTGTTTAATTGGAGTGTGAATGGAAGGGTTGATATTATCTCCCTCATTGTTTTGCCATCCACCACTGTGTCCAAGGTGTCCTCTTCCAGGTCTTCTGGTTCTAGACAAGCCTTCTCTGTCCTCTGGCTTGTTTCTTTGGAAGCCAAGGTTTGCAAGCAGTCAAAAACTTCATGTTCTTAGGGTATTTACCTTTGACAGTGCCTTGTACAAATTTGTTTTCTGCTGATTTGGGCAATTTACCATTAGAGTTTACAACTGGGTTAGTTATAGTAATCTTCCCTGTAAAAGCTTTTAAGGTTGGTTTACCTTGTATTGACGCAGATTACGTGGTTTTCTACTCCTCTGGGTGGCTATTGGTGTCCACTTCTTTGCTGTAATCAGGCTTTTACTGTGCCTATTTCCTTTTAACTTGCTTCCCTCTGGATCTGAGGGTGTCACTGGTGTGTTGGCCTGTGACTGGGTCTCTAGTGGGATATAGTTTTCTTCCACTTAATCAAAACAGGAAAAAGAGGGCTTAATTTCAGTTAAGAATTCTTAAAATGCTGTTTGCACGTCTAATAATGGCCTCTGGGCTTTGTATATCACTACAATTTGCCCTGTATAATGACAGTGTAATTGAATTAACAATTCCACGTCAGAATTACAGCTGTTGGTACCCTGTTACACTGTTTGTGTACCAGTATCCCCCAGATTGACTTGTGGTTTTCAAGTACAACCTGTATGAAGTGGTGCTGTATAAGTGTAATTGAGTCAACAATACACTTAACCACGCCTCAACTGTTGCTTTTAAAAGCAGAGGTGTCCTTATCTAGTCAAAAATACAGGACTTATTAATGGATGAAGTGTTTTTATATGTAAAAAACACCAAAAATAAAGGTCTTGTGGCTATTATCCATGTGACAAATACTCTTATAATATAAGTATAAAATGGTATATACACCAATTAACGATATAATATATATAATATATATTTTTAAGAAACAATATGCCCAAAAAGCATAGAGAAAGTCTTCACAAAGCAATAAATAAGTGAAAAAACTTACTTGTAAGGTCCAAAAAAGTTCAAAAAAACACAGCCAGGCCCCCAAAATGTCAGGATGAACCTATGATAAAGGTGTAAAATAGACTGATTACAACTTTAACTATGTTTGTGACACGGAAAAAAAGGTGAAGAATAAAGGCTTTAAAGATAATAAGGGTATTTAATAAAATAAAAGGGCTTTACTATCAGGAGATAGTGGTGGTGAGCGCTGCTAAAAGCCCTGGGTGCAGTCTTACCAGTTGGATTACTATAATAAGAGCTACAATACTAAGATTTATAGTATAACCTGATTATTTTCCAAGAGTAAAACTGTTTTTTACAGATTACTACGTAGGAATTCAAGAGCAGGATGAGGAAAACCTTTCTGGCTGTGAAAATCCTCCTTTTTATCCTGAAAGAGGGTGAAAAGGTGGTTAGACCTTCCCACGTAGAGGAAGTGAAGATTTTTCACTTTCTAGGACAGGATTGTGGTTTAAAAAAGACTTGAATAGCCTTTATTGGGCTAAGATGTGGTTTTGAAACCACATCTGGTCTGTTTTCACCAATACAGGGTGAAAATCTTCATCTGGGGACCACACCGCCTGATTCTGACCTGTATGACGCATAGAATGCTGTACAGAACCTGTATGGGACCCCAGTATTGAAGTAAAAAGAAGCTCCTTTGTCAGTTTGACACCTCATAATCATGGTTATGGAATATTATCCCATGGTACGACTGTATTGGCGAAACTGTGGGATTTTGACCTTAAAACACCCATAAATTTGTCAATTCTTGAGATATTAACCTCAAAATTGATTCAGTGTGTAGTCCTGTATGTGATCTAAGAAATTGTACCTTATTTGGTATGGTTACCATTAATTATGGAAAGGTTATCCCATGTACAAGACTGTTGTACATATGCGTGTTTTAAGCAAAAAAGCTGTATTGGGCTTTTTTGCCTCATAACCTTTGTTCTAGATGAGATATGGGGAAATGAATGGCAACCTCAGATAGCTCTTATTGTGCTCTTCCCAAAAGACCCCACTCTAGGTATCTCACACTAAAACTGTAGAAGTTAGATGAGAGGTGAATGTTTTATTCACCCTTATTTGGCCTGAATTTGACCATAACTTCTGTAATAATGGTTTCAACTCAGTTGGGTTGGTATCATTGGATAGAACTGGCTTAGAGCTTTGTTTTGCATACCCATTTGATGGGGTTAGGCCTCTTACTCTGTATTTCAGATGAGAGGTGAAAATTGAGGTTTATGCTCAGCAACAACTTTGAGCAGGAATAACTTTGTTATTCTTTGTCCCATTATCATGGGACTTGTATATTTGGAAAGGGGTGAGTTTCCTCTTTTGTTTGACACTTTTTGAGCTGATTTGGCTCAGCTCCATGATTTGGTGGTATCTGGGCTATACCATTGGTTTATGGCATTTGGCTGTCATGCTTGTGCTCTGGTTTTGAGTCACAGGCTGACAGAAATGGCACTTTGAATATTTTGAGTTGAAATTTTGTAAGAACTCTTTTCCTTTCTCCAAAAACTCAGTACAAGCAGGATCAAGAACTTCAACTGCTTTGTAGCCATCATATTTTTGAGAAGGATCAAAGTGGCCAGAAGTAGCCATTGACCAAGGCAAAACCAATCAACTGAGGATGCCAGAACCACAAAGAACAGACAATGGTGGCACAGAAGGGGAAGATTTAGTGAGTTCAGTCAGCTTGGAACTCATGCATAGAGAATATGGAGGCAGAATAATTCAAGCCATCAAGCCGGAAGAAATCATCAAGGGTGTGGGGCCATAAATCATATTATGGCCTTCTCAAGGTCCTCAATGTGGGGCTCCAAGGCCCTCTTGGGCCCCAATAAACAATCCATGACCTCCCCTTCAGATCTGGGGAGCTCACCTTTTTGGATGGTCCTGGAACACCCTCAATGGGCCCAGGGCATATGGGAAAAAACTGGGATTTGCCATTTTTTGGTCTCATGGACCTCCTGAAGTCTCAGAAAATTTAGGCCCAGGGGGCTCTTATAGCCCCCACAGACAATGGAGAGTGGACCAGGAACCATAGCCCACAGACTGTAGAGACTCAGCAATCTCTAAGGCCTCAAAATGGCCAAAAATGGGCATAGACCCACAATTTTCAAAATGGCAACAGATGTGGCATTGACCAAGGGCACCCAAAATACCCAAAAATGGTTCCAAAACCCATTTTTGGGGCCATATCTTCAAGGAAAATTGGGACAATACCCCTTCTTTAAAATATCAAAGTGAATAATCAAGGCTGAAGGCAAGAAGAGGCCCAAATGAAAATTCTGGCCAAATCTTCATGGGGTATACTTTCCTATACTCATCATTAATCATTTTTCAAGTAGAAGAGCTTTATGGCCTTTTTTTGGGGATAAAACCCAAGGCCAATGAATGAATGAAAAGCTTGCTGAATGAATTCAAAGGAAAGCATAATTCGAAATTCAGAATTTCATTACTCAAGGAAAAGGGGGAAGGATAATTTAATGAAAAATGACAAGGATGAAGAAAAGAGGGATTTTCAGGATAATGATCAAGAGGAAAAGAAAATTAAAAGAAAGTTTTATAAAAAAAATGTGGTGATATTGAAATGACACTCAACAGTGGAAGGGTATTATGGTGTTCAGGAGGCCACCATCTTTAAGAGGGGGATACTGTAGCAACCACTATTCAGGGGTAAGGGTATTCAATCTTACGCCCAATCAAACACATTAAAGCAGAAAATCCATTGTATGAATCAGTAATCATTTTCAGAAATATTCCTTTCTGAAACATTCATACAGCTTGGCTCCTAAATACAGCCTGTCAACTCTTGTACAGGCTGGATTGACCCAATACAGTTTTGAATTCACAAGTCTGGATCTGTATGATTACTCAATACTACCACAACTCTTGTACAGAACCTGTAAGGCCATACAAGATCTTTATTGTTCAAACTCAATTCAATAATCAATTCCTCTCATGAAAATTCTCTGTCTGGATCAGGGCTTGTGATTCTCACATATAACAGCCCCTCTTTCTCCCCCTGGGGGACTTTTCCCCAGTTAATTAATTTAGTTTTTTTATCATTTTATGAATATTCTCATGCTTATTTTTGGGTATTATATTTATTGGTATTAAGTTAGTCTTTGCATTTATTCTTTTCCTGTACAGTATGAGTTGTGGTGGCCATATCCTTATTAACCCTTCTCTTTCCTTCTGACAGGTTGAAACAGTGGACTTGGACTTATTTGTGGTTGGCTCTTTTATTTCTTACTCTTATTTTTGTTTCTGCTTTTTGTTATATTTCTTTTATTAGCAATTCTTCTCTTATTACACTATTAAGTGTACTCTGTCTTATTTTATATTTGAACCCTCCATAAGTGAGTCCCAGGCCCTCTTCACTTAGAAGAGCCCCTGTGACAGTTTGATCCTTAAGTATTTGATTTGACTTTCTCTTTGACCTGAATATTTATTTTATTGATCAATTTACCTAAATATTCATTTTGATTTAATGATTTTTAAAGTCTTTTGATTGATTGATTGCCTCGAAAATTGATTGATTTTGATTTTCCTCAAGATATTGATTTTTATTGAACTAAAAGATTGCACTTGATTGATTTATTGAATTTTTGACATATCAAGTTTTAATTTTAAGATTCCTCTTTATTATTAAGGATGTCCAAAACTCACCTCCTTTCAGAAAGACCAGATCTCAAGCTAGAGTTCCAGCTGTTCTTACTCCCACTAGCAGGATTCCCATGGATAGCATACCATCAGATCCCAAAATGAGTTCTGATTATATAGTTGACTCACATTAAAAGGAGAAGAACCATCCAGAAAGGAAGGTAAATGAGCTAGAAGATCAAGATTCTTTTCCATATTTGTTAGAAATTTCCTATGAACCTTAAAGGCTCATCTTCAAGGCCTTGGTTGTCACCCTGTGACTGATAACTGGAGCACAAGCATTACAGCCAAATATCATAAAGCCTGTGTGCCTTGAATGTTATTTTACATACACACAGAAGCCACAATTAATATAAAAATAACATTTGAATTATGCAGAACCCATAAGTCATTCATATGTACAAAATTGATTATTTTTCATTTAAGAAGATATGAATAACTTTTTTGTTTGTAAGTAAATCAATGTTACAAGGGCTCTGGGGAAAAAAGAGTGGCCTGGAGCTCAGGAATCAGCGAGCTCATTTAGAATACTCAAAGGAATTTAAGTAAATAAAAGAAGAATATATTCCTTTAATATAATAATTTCAAGTGCAAAATAAGAAGAAATAAGGAAAGGAAGCCAATGGACAAAAGTCAACCAAGTAAGTACTTTATTTACTGTTTCAACTTTTCAGAAAACAGCAATGTAATTATTAAAGGATATGACCACCAATATTGTAAGGCTTTTCTATAAAAATGTTGATCATAGTGGCAAATACAAAGATCACTATGACTGTCCTCAGCAGAAAACATGATATAATTAGGTATTATAACCCCAAATTTTAATAATTATTAAAAATAATTGTAATAAAAAAAAGAAATCTAATTATTATTAAATAATTCAATAATGATAAAAATCTCCCTAATTATAATGAATTATAATTATTCTTTTATTGTTATAGTCACTGAAAATTATAACAGTAAGAAGTGTAAAGCTCTTAATGAGACAATTACACATGGAAAATAATGATATTTATACACTTATGAATAATATAAATATTATTTATGAAATAAATTATCACACACATTTTTCACAGATAATTCTTATGGAAAATGTTATATCAGAAAACTAATAGTAGATAAGAGAATATAGAACTTTAGAAAAAACTTACTTATAATATGTATTTAATACAACAAGTCAAAAAAAAGAGTTATTATATTCAATATATATCTTAGATTGAAAGGACACAAAAAATTAATATTTCAAAAGATAAAAAAACTTTTCATGACAAAAAACATGATTAAAGACTTTTTAAGAGGAATTTGTGGATTTTAAAAGATACTTAAGACAATAATTTTATATAATAAAATTTATTATTGGTGATTACAAAAAAAATCTGAATTTTATGATTCAAATTCTTTAAATTCAAAATTAATAAGGAATGAAATAACTTAAGAATTACTTCAATAACAGATTTCATTTTTTAATAAAACTTACCTGTTTAAATGTGTCATATGATTGGAATGAATAATTGTTATTGGCAAAAATGGTGATTTTTAGGCTCTTTTTATGCCTTCATAGAAGCTCTAATGATTCAAAATGGATATAGAGGGCTTGCTAATGTCAAAAATGAAAAAAATGTTTAAAAATAAGGTTCTTAACTTAAAGTAACTTTTTCTATTTCCAATTTAGAGTTACAAGTGTTATTCATAACTCCAAGTAACTTTAATCCTATTTTGGATTAATTATTTTAAGTTTCAATATAAATTGAGTTTATTCATATTGAACTTAATCACATGAAAAACTTAAAAATAGAGTTTCAAACAAAATTCTGCTCAACTCAGTTTTTAATTAATTTTTAAAGAAATCTTAATTTTCTTCAATCATAATTAAAAGTGTAAATTTCAAGTCTAATTACCAATAATACATGTTTAGAAAATATACCTAAAATTTAATTTATACACTGATATTATAAATTTTCAATCTCTATTAAGGTTTCAAGAAAATCTATCAAGAATTGAATTCTTAATGAGTTTTTGAAGTTATTGCTATTTTTCCACATAAAATAGCAATACACACTAAACCTTAACTTTTGATAAGGTCTCAATTGTTGTAGCTTTAAAGCTTTAAGATTATTTAAGATTTGACAGATCTTAAACTCTTGATTTCAAGCATGCATATTTGGATTTACCCTTTGGCAGATTAAAATTACTGTCCAAATTGGGATAACAGCAGTTTAAACCTTAAGTTAGGATAAACGTCTAATCTTAAGCTTTAAATAAGGTTTAAAATCCTCTAATAAAGGTTGAAAGCCTTAATTGAATCCTTGTGGATCCAAAAAGTTGGGTACCCCAGCTCTTTTTGGTCTTTTTCCATTGTCCCACCTTTTTGCATGGATTTTGCCCTTTTATTTATTTCAAGCAATACTATTGCCTTAAACCAATTTAAATTGAGCTCACACAAGATTCACATTCTGTATGGCAAATACTGAGCCAATTCAGTAATAATACACCACACCTTGATTTTAAATAAATTTTTGGTAAGTTTGCATAAAATTTATGCAACTTTAAATTTCAGCTTGTTTAATCTTAAATTTAACAGTTTTAAAAAATGTCAAAAACATCGAAATTTCACTGTGAGATTCTTAATTTTTCTAATAACATAAGAAATAACAATTTTTGGGGATACCAACCTATGGGTCTATCCTAGCGTATTTTAGGAGAAGAATCCAAAAGGACATAATAATTATAACTCTGTTTATCCAAAAAAAAATATACTTATGTTTTGTTATTTTTTATTTTAAATACAACTGATAAGTCTTATCAAGACTAATTAAACTGAGTATAAAGTTATTCATGGCCTTCTGGGTATGTGATAATTTGAGATGTGACCACATATCCAAAAAGGTCACAAGAAAATTTCTATAATAATTATACTTATAATAATTATTTCAAAACTAGTGAGAATACCATGAATAGGAAAAAAATCTGAATTAACGTAAAATCTAATGTGTAAGCATGTGAAATGAATTACACCATTAGATTCCTCATGGTAAAATACACATATGTCACTTTTATGGCAGATCTGAAAAGTCAATAATTACTGAAGAATAAGTAATAATACCCTAAAAAGGACATAAAATATTATTTAACTCAGAAAGAAATGAAAAAACATGTGACATTAACTGTACAATTGGATTCCCCATAAACAACTACACATAAAACAATTATATTTCGATTTTCTAAAGTAAATACTTAATGAATTAAGCTGAATATATGCACTTTTTGGGTCAACACATATATTCATGGTTTTTAGCTAATATCTCTTGAAATACACATGATAGAGAGATAAACCAAAAATAAAGTCACTCCTTAATTACTGTAGTAACACAGATATGAATTTTATTTGACAAGCTATAAGCAATGTTATAACTTCTAAGGGTTTATTGAACAAAATCACTAGAGCTGTTGACCACATTGTTGTGAAAGTGGTTCAAACTTGAAAAAAGGAGATATTCAGATTCTAATAGCTCATAAGTGAAGAATGTTGTAACTCTTATTATAATATTTAAGGTATAACCCCTTGAAATAAAGGTTTGAAGTTTAAAATATTGAATTTCAACAGAAAAGATGAGTTACATGAAAAATCATCAAAAATGGAGTTTTGATGATGTATTGAAAAGCTCTTGGCAGTTTAATAAGGACACTTCATGCTCCCAGAATTCACTCTCAGAATAGCTGTAGCGTGTATAAGTTAAAAGTTATTAATTATCAAAGTTTGAGCTTAAATTTGATCATTTATGATCACTCACTTTAATCTTATACAACTGGTTAATATCATTAGATTATGACTAAACTAATTAAATCCAAAAATCATAGGATTCTTCCAAGCCTATGATGTCATAAAACTTAGAGTTCTAGTGATAACTCTAAATAATGGCCTAATAATGAGATAAGATGGTTTGATCATGATGTAATCATCACTAAACATCAAAATACTGATATTTTCCAGTGGATACCATCAGTACACATCTATAAAAAACCTACTGGACTCTGGAAGGGAGGTATTTACTATAAATAGAGCTTATTTTACTGTATTTTCCCCTCAGATGCATCAAAACAATAATACAATTAAATCAAAATAGGAAAGATCTTTTATTCTTTATATAAATCTCTTATGTTATTAAAGACTAGAGGCTCTCTTTGTTATAATCATCATCTTTGACGTGATTACTTCAATTGTACTATTTGTTTGTGATAAATCTCTTAAAAAATCTCATTTCCATGTAAAAAATCAAGAAAATTTGTGATTTCTTTTATTTTTATTTGTAAATACAGCCTAAATACGTTGTATTTACATTATTTGGAATAAATGCTTCCAAGAGTATTATATTAAGCTTCAAAAGTATGTTATTTTATCCTATTATATTAACTTCTCCCTATTATTACTATTAATAATTCTTGAATTAATATAAATAGTATTTATATCAATATATAACTTGAATATTAGTAATATCTTAGTTACTTATTGTTTTTGTTTGATAAAAAAAATTCCCTATGCCTTTATTATTCACTTGTGACAATAATAAAGTGCTTTTAAATATATTATATTAATTATCAAATATTAATATATTTACTTATTATATTATTTTTTCATAATATAAATTATATTATTATATTTATTTAATGATAGTTATTTTTATTCCATAATTATAATTATTATCTATTATTATAATTATTTATATCTTATTTATCCTACTTATAAGGACATTTAGAATACAAGAAGTAAAATATTTGTAATTTTTACTTATTGTTTCATAGTCGAACCTTACATTTGGGTGCCTGGCTGTGATATTTACTTAAAAAAACCTTCAGAAAACTTATAAATGGGTTTATCCAATAATAAATATTATTTGTAATCATAATATTATATAGTAAATCTATATTTACTAATTTTAAAAGCTATTGAGGCATTTGGAAAGCAATTGTACTGTCTTACACGTGGTTTTTTCACATTCTTAGACTTGCAAGAACTTTCTTAGAGTGACTCTAGAGATTAAAAGAGATATTTCATAAATGAAAATGATTTTATATAATAAATTAATTTCATAAGAGAATCAACTTCATTTTTTTTCTCTTGAAAAATAAACATATAAAAAGATTAAAAAGTTTAAAAACCAAATGAAAAAGTTATTTTTATTCAGCTTTTATTCATTTCACTTATTCTGAAATATAAAAGGAATTTTTAAATGGAAAATTGCCATATATTACCAAAAATACAAGTTTTTATAAAAGGTTTATATTTATTTTTCTTCTTTAGTGTTTGAAGACAATCAAACAGCAGACAATAAAACCACTGGTAAAAGTTTGGTGGAAGAAACTTTCCCAAGTTCTCCAACACCAATTGTCATTAAGAGAAAGAAAGTTCAGAAATTAGAATTTCCAGGACCCACTTTTCAGGACTCTGAAGGTGAGTACCTCCTTTATAAATTGCCATAAAAAGAAATTCTTGTACTGAAGTCTTTTTAAATTTTATTTTCTTAAATAGTGACTAACAGAAGAGGTCCCAAATACTCCATCCAATTAGAGGGAGTTGGACTCAGAGGTAAAATTGATCCCTCAAAAGGGAAAAGAAAGGGCGAAATCATGAGTGGAACAGAATCCACACAAGGAATTTCCTCATCCTAAAGGAAATTCCTATAAATGCCCATGATATCTGAACCAGAGTTAGAACTAAGTATGAGTAGCTAAAATAGGTATAAATCACATTCAGAGGGCTCAGATAGACATCTACACAAGCCAGTACAAGCAGTACTACACAGTGTACAAGGAAAAGAACTGGGAAATGTTGCCAAAAATACACCAAAGAGTGATGAACTCCTGGCACATCTTCAAAATGCTCCCCAAATAGTAGGAAATAGTGAGATACTCCAATGGGTGGACACCACTATCATTCAAAACCTCAAATTAAAAAGATCAAGAAATAACATGCCAAAAAGAGTGAGGCAACCAAGGAAGAAGCCTCAGTATCCTCTGCCAGCAAGCCCCAAGCCAACCCACTTCACCAATAAAGGAAGAAGAACAAGAAAAAGAACTGGAGAAAACCATATTTCCCAAGCTACAGGATTCCAAAAATCCAAAAAGCTTCCATGGAAAATGTTTTCAAAATGGCCATAACCTTGATTGAATTCAAGGACAAGGAGGAGAAAAGAATGAGAGAACCTCACTTCCCAAAGAAATAACCTTGTCTCTAGATGTTGCAAGTACTTTAACAGAAATTAAAAATGGTATTTTACCTCTTAAAGAAATTAAAAATAGTTTATTATCATTAAAAGACATAAGTAATAACTTATCATCTTTAACAAAAATTGTTTTACAAAACAAAAAAAAATTGATAACATTAAATTTATTGTTGAAAGTAATAAACCAAAATTTTTAATTGACAATACTCAGAAATTAATAAAAGGACAACAGCAATTGTATCAGTATATAAAAGATATTAAAGAGAAAACTTTGACAATCAATCATGACATGAGTAATGTTAATCTTTCAGAAAAATTAAAAAAATTGAGTATTTCTGTAGAAATATTTGAAGAAAATCCTTCATCACACCAAAAATTACTTCTAAACCATGTGGAAAAAAGTGATGAAGCAAGAATGAATCTGAAAGATTACATTCAGAGTGAAATAAGAATTATTACTGAGAAAATGGATAAAATAAATGAGGGTAACTTAAATATGCCAAAGTTACCAACCCCATTTTCTCACATAAGAAGTGCTGTTAAACCAAAAGAGGAAGTAACAAATCCATTCATAACAGACTTGAGTCATCAAGACAATAACCAAGTATTAATGAAAGAAGCACCTCAATTAAAAGAATGGCCAACATTCACAGGAGAAGGTGAATATTACCATATGTAATTTATTAAAACAATTGACATTTTACAAGAAGATTATGCCATACCAGATGAATTGATCACCGCCAGATTACACTCACTATGTGAGAAATCTGCAAAAAGTGTGTATTATGGCATAAGGCAAACAAATGGAAAAAATACCTGGTCTTGGTGGAAACAAGAAATAATCACCAAGTGGGCTAATGATGACTGGAGGTACAAAATAGAAACTGTATTTTAAAATTCCTTCTTTGACCCAGACAAGGATAAGCCTTTGACTTGGTTCTTAAAAAAAGTCAAAAGATTAAATGTGCTGTATACAGAAATGTCACAAAAAATGGTACACATGAAAATAATTAAGAAATGTGGAGGAGAATCGGAGCATGCCCTGAGAAGAAGGTGTATAGAGCCATGCTCCACAGAAGAGCATATCAATGCATTAGAAGATATAGTGATAAGGACAAAAATCGGCAAAACTTGGAAAAATTGCACATTGAAAGTCCAAATAAACCATTTATAAAGAAAAATAAATCAAGAGAAATTTTTAAGCCCAATACATCCAACATTAATGAGAAAAGAAAGTGCCTCAAATGTGGAGGTATTGGACACTTAGCCAATAATTGCCTTAAAAAAGCAAAAATATTCTGAAAAGGACACTGAAGAATTGGAAAATTCTGAAAGCAATTAAATTAATATGATTAATGCACAAATTAATAATATTGATTTAATATATGAAGTACTAGATGTCAATTCAAACTTACCACAAGTTGGGACATCTGATACAAGCCTAACAAAGATACAAGATGCCAAGTTGTATAGAACCAAACCAGGAAAAGGAATGGGATATACAGCTGGGAAATCAAGTATAAGTATTGTCATGGTGGAAATCCAAGAGGCAAAAGTGAACTTAGATACAGTAGCAGATTTTATCTGTGTTAGTATGAGTTATTTAAAAACAATTGTACCAGATTGGGGGGAAAAACTTTTACCAATACAAGGAGTAAAACTGAGTAGTGCAAGTGAAAGCATGAAGCCCCTTGGAATAATTGACATAGCACTCATTTCTCCTCATCCTTCACAATGTATCAGATTGAAAGTGGAGTTTTTAGTAATGAAAAACTGCACTAGTAACAATTTTATACTTGGAAATGACTACTTGTCAATTCATGGCATAGATATCTCTATCCAATAAGATAGATATTTTACCATAAGAATCATACCTTCATGAGTATAATTAAAAGGTTTACTTACAGTCCATTTTTGAGGATTCCACGTGAAACACTTAATCTTCAAAAATTCACTGAAAATACACTCTGTGATGAAATTCCCAATTGTAAGGTTTGACTATGAAACAATAAGTAAAAATTACTACTATTTTACTCATTGTACTATGAACTCCCTTATAAGTAAAATAAATAAGATGAAAAATCATTATAATAATAAAGAATTATTAGAATTATGGCGTAAAAATGAATATATTAATAAATAAATACAATAATATAATAAATAAATATTAATATAAGATAATTAATATATTTGAAAGCACTTTATTATTTCTAACCACCAATAATAAAGGTGTAAAAAATTGCTTTTTATTAATAAAAAACAATTAATAACAATAATTGTACTAATATTAAAGCTATAAATTGATATAAATACTATTCATATTAATTAAAGAATTATTAAAGCAATAATTGAGAGAAAATTATTATAAAAAGAAGAAATAACCTACTTTTTACTAAATATAATAATTTTGAATGCGTTTACGCCAAATAATATAAATAAAACTTATTTAAATTGTACTTACAATAAAAATTAAGAGAAATTACAAATTATTTTAATTTTACGTGGATTTGAGATTTTTTAAGAGAAATATAACAAAAACAGTGAAGTAGTTGAACTAATCACGTCAAGATTGATGATTATAAGAAAGATGATCTTTGGTATTTAATGAGATAAGAGTTTTATATATAAAGAATGAAGAAATTACATTTTTGATTTAATTATTTAGTGTTTTGTAAGCATCTGAGGTGAAAATAGAGTAAAAAGAGCTGTATTTATAGTAAATACTTCCCTTCTAGAGTTCAGCAGGCCTCTAGTAGACGTGTACTGACGATTTCTACTATAATTGATCAATATTTTAAGGTTTAGTGATGATTACATCATGATCAAACCATCTTACCTCATTATTATGCCATTATTTAGAATTATCACTGTAGCTCTAAGTTTGATGACATCATAGGCTTGGCAGAAGCATAAAATTTGTGTACTTTGTTAGGATTAATCATATTCTAATAGTATTCATCATTTTTATTACTTATATGACTGTTAAGCCTAAAATAAGATTACAGTGAAAGATCACAAATGATAAAATTAAAGCTTAAACTTGGATCATTCATAACTTTGACGTTATACACACTACAGCTATTGTGGGAGTGGTGTCTGATAGCTTGGCATTTCCTTTTGAAACTACCAAGCGCATTCTATTACCACATTAAAACTCTTTTTTTGATGATTTTTCTTGTAGCTCATCTTTTCGGTCAAAATTTAATATTTTAAACTTCAAACCATGATTTCAAGGGGTTATACCTTGAATATTCTAATAGAAACTACATCATTATTCACAAATGAGCTAGTAGAATATACCCATCTACTTATTTTGAAGTTTGGGCCACTTTTACAACAAAGTGGTCAACAGCTCTATTGATTTTATTCAATAATCCATTACAAGTTTTAACCTTGTTTATAACATGTGAGATAAAGTTCATATCTGTATTTCTACAGTAATTATGTGGTGACTTTATTTTTGGTTCATCTCTCTATCCTGTATATTTGAAGAGATATTAGCTAAAAACCATCATTATATGCATTGACCAAAAAAGTGCATATATTCAGCTTAATTCCTTAAGTATTGCACTTAGAGATTAGCTTTATAATTGTTTTGTGTGTAGAGCCCTATGGATAATACAATGGTACAATTTCTCCACATGTTGCTTCATTGGCCTCTGAGATAAATGAGCTTTTGTACCTTTTTTAAGGTATCATTACTTATACTTTAGTAATTATTGACTTTTCAGATATGCCATAAAAATGAAATATGTGTATTTTACAATGAGGAATCTAATTGTTTAATTCATTTCCCATGTTTATTCATTAGATTCCGAGTTGATTCAAATTTTGTACTTATTTATGGTATTTTACTAACTTTTGAGATAATTATCATAAGTAAAATTATTATTACAAAAATTTTGTTGGGACCTTTTTGGGTATGTTGTCATATCTCAAAGGCTGACATTCCCTACCACCAAAAAAGATTGTACCAGAATCTGATATAGTTAATTAGGGTATCATCTACTGTCCTACCTCTTCAATAGAGTTTGTTAGTTTTGAATCTCAATAATGCTTGATTTTTGTATTCTTTAGGTTTTTTTTTCATGTCTGAACCTTCTTAGTAGTTTACCAGAATTTGTTATGTCTTTCTCAAGTGGCCATTCATCTTCTTGAGTTTGATTTCTATGCCTTACAAGGTATTCTCTCTCTTTTTTATTTCTTGTTTTTCTTTCTTTAGTGACCTTCACATTTTTCTTTTCCTCTCCTTCTTCAAAAGGGGGTTTTTCAAGTGGCTGTCTATTTCTTAGTGGGAATAATTCCTTGTCACTTGAGCTGTAAGGTGTTATCAGACTGACAGGGAAAGCTGGGTGTTTATTCATTACTTCACCTGTGAGCTCCAAATTCACAGCATTAGGTCCATGTAGTGCTTTCATAATGAATTGTCCTGCAAAGGAATCTTTCAATTTCTCTGGTCCTCTTGTATTATTGAAATTAAGAGTTGACACTAGGACCAAGTCTCCTATTCTGAAGTCAGGTGGTTTATGACTTTTATATCATCTTTCTTTTTCATATTTGAAAGAATCTTGCATAAATCTGTTTGCATGGTGTCTTGCTTTGTCAAGCATTATCTCAAAACTGCTTGCTGTTTGATGTATATCCACTAAGTCCTTTTTGAGAGTATCATAAGAAAGTCTTGGATTCCAATCTTTTTCTATAATTGGTGGTGTTTTGCCAGTAGAAAAATGTATTGATGTTTTATATGCCAGTTAAAGAGCTGGTACTAATGTACACCAATCATGGCTAAAACCATCAGAATCTTTGAGTTCTGGTCCATATGCACAAAATCTTCTGATCATGTCCTCCAAGGTTTGTATCATTCTTTCTGCTGATCCATCAGTTTGAGGATGGTAAGCTGTTGAGAATCACAATTTTGTCCCAAACAAGTTATGCAGGGTTTTGCATAATTCTGAAGTGAACTTTGGGTCTCTGTCACTTATGATATTTTGGAATAGGCCTGTGTGCCTAATGACTTTATTCCATATCATTATGGCTGTGTCCATAGCTGTGCCATCTTTGTGACATGGTAGGAACATAGGATTTTTGCTATACCTGTCAACTAACACTAGGCATGCATTATAACTTCTGTCTCCTCCTGGAGGTAGTGCTGTTACACAATCCATATGAGCTATTTCCCAAGGGGATTATGGTTTTTGGATTTGGATCATCCTTCCAAATTTCTTTCCTGTGGATCTGTTGGCTTTTTGACATCTGTCACAGGTTTGGAAGTATTCTGAAACATCTTTCTTCCAATTGGGCCAACTCAAGCAGGTTTTCACCCTCTCTAGTGTTCTATCTTCTGAGAGATGTCCAGCTGCAACACTATGATGACACTCATGTAAAATGGTGTTTATTAGAGTTCTTTGCTTTAAGGCAATAACACATGTGTGTTGTGTTCTATGATAGAGAATTCCATCAAGGAGGTGGAATCTTCCTTAATCATATGCCTTTTTCCATATTTCATCTAATTTTGATGAAAGTGATGAGTCTTTGGAGTCTTGCATTAGAAGTTGGCTTAAGATAGGGCAATTCTGATCTATTTCATAGCTTTCTTTAACTTGGTTAAAAGGTTCTGTGGCAATGTCTGTGACACATATCCCTTCTATATGGTGCTCCTCCTGTTGTACCCATGCTGGACATTCAGGTTTATGTGCTACAGCCCATCTGCTAAGACATCTGCATTTTTATGAGTATTATCAGATTTATGAAAAATAGTCATATTTCCTCTGTATTCTTGGATAGCAATTTTCCATCTCAGCATATGTCTATTTGGAGGTTTCATATTTAATAAAGATTTTACAGCATTACAGTCTGTAATCACATCAAATACTGTTCCATCCAAGTAATAGTGTAATTTTTCTCAAGCTCACACTAAGAAGAGGCATTCCATTTGACTTGCTACATATATTACCTATGTTGGCTTCATCTGTCTTGACATAATACAGATTGGTCCTTCCACTGGTTTATCATTGATGATTTGTGTCTGGTGTAGTGCAGCACCTAGTCCTTCTCCACAAGCATCAATGTAAAGCTTAAAGGGTAGTTTCAAATCTGGAATTAGAAGAAATGGGGCCTTTGTTAAGGAATTTTTCAATTCCTCATATGCTTTAACTCTTTTTTCAGTCATTTCATAGACTGTTTGTTGGTCACGTAATTTTTACAAGGATTTGGCAATTTTTACAAAGTCTTTTATATGCTGTCTATAGTAACCAGCAAATCCTAGAAATGATTGCATTTCTTTTTTGGTTTGGGGCATTGGTTTCAATAGTACTGCTGCTCCTTTCTTTTTGTCTATGCCCAAACTTAGTCTAGATACCACATGTCCTAGTGCTTTCAGTTCACTGTATGAAAAATGACACTTTTTCAGAGATATTTTCATTTTTGCTTGGAATATTTTTTGTAAGACTCTTTCTAGTCTTAATAGGTGACTTTCCCAACTCTCTGAGCAAACTATGATATCATCAATATAAATAATAAGCCATCCTTCTGATAATTCTTCACGAAATATGGTATTCATCATCCTCTGGTAGTGGGATGGTGCATGTTTTATAACAAATGGAATCCTGAGATATTCAAAGATTCCACAGTGGACCATTATCCTTAGTAGTTTCTTGTAATTGTCTGTTAAGAAATTTCTATGAAAACCCTTTAGAGCATCCATGGCTGTTATGAGCCTAGCCTGAGATAATTGTATTAATGTCAAGTGGATTCTGGGTATTGGATATCTTTCAGGGATAGTATAGGTGTTCAGAGCTCTAATGTCTCCTACCATCCTTTATTTTCCATTATGCCAGGCTATAATGACAGGTGCAGTTACCTCTACCTAATCATTATGTCCTACTTTCCTTGGTACTCCAAGGTCCATTAGTTCTTTAATGTGTACCTCCAAAGCTTGTCTAGCTTTTGGGCTGGCTGAACAAGCTGGTCTTCTTAATAGAGGTGGATAAGGTTTTTCTACATTAAGAATTATGTCTACCTCATGTCCAATTATGGAACCTAGTGGTTCTTTGTCAGTTGCAATGGCATTTTTATATTTAATTAAGAGGTCAATCAATTTTTCTTTCACTTTTGCTGTTAATTCATGATTAAATTCTGCCTCTTTTCGATGTTCAGTTATGAAAAATCCATTTCTGGGCTTTTTTCTTCATTCTTGACAACTGTTATTTGTCTTTTATTATTAAGAAAGCCAAATTTGTATCTTTTATTGTCACCTATGGTAAAATATCTATCCTTTTGGTTAGAGATATCTATGGCATAAATTGACAAGTATTCATTTCCAAGCATGAAATGATTACTAGTACAGTTGTCCATTACCACAAACTCTACTTTAATTCTGACAAATTGTGAAGATAGAGGAAAAATGAGTTTTAAGTCAATTATTCCAAGGGGCTTCATGCTCTCAATTGCACTACTAAATTTGACACCTTGTATTGATATAGCTTCTTCTTGCCAATCTGGAACAATTTCTTTTAAATAACTTTTACCAACACAAGTGCAATATGCTCCTGTATCAGATCTTACTTTTGCCTCTTGGTTGTTAACCATTACAATACTTATACTTGATTTTCCAGCTGTATATCCCATTCCTTTTTCAGGTTTGGTTCTATACAGTTTGGCATCTTGTACATTTGTCAGGTTTGTGTCAGATGTTCCAACTTGTGGTAAGTTTGAGTTAACAACTAGTACTTCATAAATCATATCAATATTGTTAATTTGTGCATTAATTATATTAATTTAATCACTTTCAGAAGTTTCCGACTCTTCCATCTCTTTTTCAGAGTCATATTCCTTGTCTTTGTCATTGTGGTTTTCTGTTTCCACAATTTCATTGATTTTTGGCCCCCCGAGGCAGTTATTGGCTAAGTGTCTAATACCTCCACATTTATGGCATTTTGCTTGCACATTATTGTTGGATGTATTGGGATTGAAAGCTTCTTTTGATTTATCTTTTTTGATAAATGGCTTATTTGGGCTTTTGATGTCCAATTTATTCCAAGTTCTGCCAATTTTTGTCCTTTTCACTATGTCTTCTAGTGCATTTATATACTCTTCTGTGGAGCATGGTTCTATACACATGCTTCTTAGGGCATGTTCTAGCTCTCCTCCACATTTGTTAAGTGTTTTCATATGCACCATCTTTTGTGACATTTCTGGGTACAGTGCATTTAGTCTTTCAACTTGTTTTAAGAACCAAGTTAAAGGTTTGTCTTTGTCTGGGTCAAAGAAAGAATTTTCAAATGCATTTTCTATCTTGTACCTCCAGGAATCATTTTCCCATTTGGTGATTATTTCTTGTTTTCACCAAGACCAGGTATTTTTTCCATTTGTTTGTCTTATGCAATAATACCATCTTTTTGCAGATTTCTCAATCAGTTAATGTAATCTTGCAGTGATCAATTCATCTGGTATGGCATAATCTTCTTGTAACATGTCAATTGTTTTAATAAATGACATATGGTCAGATTCACCTTCTCCTGTGGATGTTGGCCATTCTTTAATTGAGGTGCTTCCTTCATTAAGACTTGGTTATTGTCTTGATGACTTAAGTCTGTTATGAATGGATTTTTTACTTCCTCTTTTGGTTTAACAGGTCTTCTTATGTGAGAAAATGGACTTGATATCTTTGGAATATTTGAGTTAGCCTCATTAATTTTATCCATTTTTTCAGTTATAAGCCTTATTTCACTTTGAATATCATCTTTCAGATGCATTCTTGCTTCATCACGTTATTCCACATGGTCTCATAGTAATTTCTGGTGTGATGAAGTCTTTTCTTCAAATTTTTCTACAGAAATACTTAATTTGTTTAATCTTTCTGTAAGATTATCAATACTCACATCATAATTGATTGTCAAAGTTTTATCTTTGATATCTTTTATGTATTTATACAGTTCTTTTTGTCCTTGTATCAATTTTTGAGTATTATCAATCAAAACCTTTGGTTTGTTATTTTCAACCATAAATTGAATGTTATCAATTTCTTCTTTATGTTGTACAAGAATTTTTGTCAAAGATGATAAGCTATTATTTATTTCTTGTAAAGATAATAAACTATTTTTAATGTCTTTAAGAGGTAAAATACTGTCTTGAAACCCTGTTAAATTATTTACAACATCTGGAGATAAGGTTATTTTTTTGGGAAATGGGTTTGTCTCATTCTTTGCTCCTCCTTGTCTTTTAATTCCATCAAAGTTCTGGCCATGTTGAAGACTTTGTCCATGGCATCCTATTGGATTTTTGGAATCCTGTAGCTTTGGGAATATTGTTTCCTCCAATTATTATTCTTGTTCTTCTTCCCCTCTTGGGGAGGTTGGTTTGTTTGAGGCTTGCTGGTAGAAGCTACTGGGGTTTCCTCCTTGCTTGTCTCCTTATTTTTGGAGTGGTACTCCTTGATCTTTTTGATTTGAGGCTTGGATGACAGTGGATTCCATTCATTGGAGTATACCACTATCTCCTCCTCTGTGAGGAACCTTTTTTGAGGATGTGCCAGGAGTTCATCACTACTTGTTGTATTTGAGGCAACATTTCTGTGAGCCTTAGAGGTGATTTCATATACCCAAAAGACCACAAATACAAAATTAACATATAAATATGAATAAAATAAATTTATTTTTATTATTAAAATGAAAATCAAAATATAAATATAAAATTATATTCACAATTAAAAAACTTAATTACATTAAATTTTAGATTGTAAAATTACATTTATACTTGAAAAAATTAAGTAAAAATGAATTTTTAACAAAATTGTAAAAAAATAAATAAATTTGGAAAAAAGTTAAATGAAAATTATTATAACTTTTATCTAATATATAAACATATAAAAATTATTTCACCATTGGATTCCTCATAAAAAATCAGGTGGGGTCACCTCTGAGTGGAGATTTTGTAACTCAACTCTAAATAAGCTTAAATGAAGTTTTTAGTATTTTCTGTATGAAAATTGAAAATCCTCAAAACTTTAATTTAATTCACATCACATGTAGTGTTAATCACCAAAATTTGTGTTAAAATTGAGGTGTTGTGTATATTTTAGAAGTTATGAGGAATTAAAGTATTTTCAATTGAATTCAATTGAAATGTGAAAATGTGCGCGTGTATTACATAAGTGAACTTTGATTTACATATGAGGTATCAATTATTACTGTATTGAAATTTACAGCTCAATTGAATTACATATGTAAATTATAAGTATAATACATGATGAGGAATTAAAGGAAAAATAAATTGGAAAGATTAAATTTGGGGGGGGGAAAGGAACTCCAGCTCTAAGGCGGAGCTAGACCCCCAAAATCCTTGCTGACAGGCGTGTGGTGTCAAAATTCATGCAAAGGCTCATCACCTTTGTCCTGGAATTGAGTTACAAGGTCTGTGTACTCAATTGATGATGAGGTTTTGATACCAACTGGGGTAGTTTCAGCTGTTGCCAAGAGGGTAACACTACCCTTAAGATACAACAATCATAGTAAAAAACAGTTTTAACTGGTTTCTACGTCTCTTACACACATTCTGACGTGTTTTGAAGGCTCTAGACCAGGTATTGCTATAGTAATGGCTGAAGTAAGGGTCTAAAATGGCTTAAACCAGCCCTTTTTTGGTTTAAACCAGGGTTCAATGATGCCATAATTGGATTTTCTGTTGTCAGACTGTTTTCACGACTGACAAGAGTAAATTTTACTTTTGGAGTAAGAAAATTGATGGATATAAAAGAATGTCTTCTTTGCCCCACTTTTCTCTTCATGTTAGAATCTTTTCCTTTTATCATTAGTTTAAACATTGTTAAACCAATCAATAAAAGATTCCAACCACCTTTCTTAAATCATTTTAAGCCTTCTCACCACGTGAAAAAATTATTATAATCATTTTTTGTAACTCTTATAATTATTTTTACCCTGAACCACCCCAAAAGTGAATTAAAGCATCTTTCATCACTGTTAACCTTGTCACTTTGTTTCCAAATTCACTCTGGTCACTTTTGGGAGTATTTTCTCTTTATTATTCTTTTTAAAGACTCTTTTATTTAAATAATTGATTGCAGTTCATTGCTCAATTAATTCCAATTGAAATTGCTCTTGAAGAAATTGCTTTTGTAGCCTTGAAATATCTCTTGTAGAGTATTTTTTGGAATAAATTTTTATTGTTGGTAAAACAATAAATCTTTATAATAGAATTGTTTTATACTAATAAAGTTAAAAACAATAAAGTTGGCATGTTTTCTCTTGAAAATAATATTTCTTACTATTTGTAATTGATTTTTACCTTTTACAAATTTTGAGGACAGGAAAAGTACTTGATTTTTAATCAAAGTTTCATATCCACACCTTACAATTTCCCAGTCCTTGTCTTTGTACACTGTTTATTACTGCTTGGACTGGATCATGTAAATGTCTATCTGAGCCCTCTGAATGTGATTTCTACCTGTTTGAGTTACTCATACTTAGTTCTAACTCTGGTTCACATATCACGGGCATTTCTGGGACTTGCCTTTGGGATAAGGCACTTCCTTGTGTGGATTCTGTTCCACTGCGGATATTTCCCTTTCTTTTCCCTTTTGAGGAATCAATTCTACCTCTGATTCCAGCTCCATCTAGTTGGATGAAGCATTGGGAGCCTCTTCTGGTAGTCATGATTGAAAAATAAGAAATAAGAGGATTTCAGGACAAGAATTCTTCTTATGGTAATTTAGAAATGAGGTACTCACCTTCAGAGTCCTGAGTAGTGGGTCCTGGAAAGTCTAATTTCTTAGCTTTCTTTTTCTTAATGACAATTGGTTTTGGAGAACTTGAACAAGTTCTTTCCACCAATCTTTCAACAGTGGCTTGGTTGCTTTCTGTTGGATTGTCTTCAAACACTAAAAAAGACAAATAAATGTAAGGCTTTTATGAGAAGTGTCATTTTCGGTAATATATGGCAATTTTCCACATAAAAATTGCTTTTATATCTTTGAAAAAATGAAATGAATAAAGAAATGAATAAAAATAACTTTCTTCATTGGTTTTTAATATTTCTTAATATTTTTTATGCTTTTATTTTTAAAGAATAGAATGAAAATGAATATGATTCTTTTATGAAATTAATTTGTCATATAAAATTATTTTGAATTTATAAATATTTTTTGTTAATGACTAGAGTAACTCAAAGAAAGTTCTTGCAAGTTGTAGGATGTGAAAAACCATGTGTAAGACAGTACAATTGCTTTCCAAATTCGTCTATAGCTTTTAAAATCAATAAATAGAAAATTATTATATAATTTTATGATTATAATTATAATTTATCATTGTATAAACCCAATTAGAATTGTTTTAAAGGTCTTTTAGAGTAAATATCATGGCCAAGACCCCCAAGGTAATGTGAGCCTTGAGGTCTATTTTACATACCCAAATAGGCCACAATTATTCAAAAATAAATTCTGAATTGTGCATAACTCATAAGTCATGCATATATCAAAAATTCATCATTTTTGATTTCAGAAAAGATGAAGAACTTTTTATTGAGTATGTAAATCCATGGATTGAAGGCCAGATTTGGATTATACACAAAAATTCACCTAGGGTAGCTCCATAGAGTGAATTAGCTCAAATTAACTTTTTGAGGTGGTAATATGGAAAATACTTCAATACCACATGAAAGATCCGTGAAAAGTTTTGTTTTTCTTAATTTAACAGCAAAATAATGGGAATGTGAGAAATACCATGTTACATATACACTAAGAATAGTGTTATGCATGTTTTGGGCACTTAATATCATGGTATTCCTACATGGACCTTTGGTACACCCATATTGAATATCTCACTTGAAGCTTAATTTTCTATTTTGACGTGAAAAATAGGCAAGGGGGACAAAAGAAATCAAAGAGGGCCAGGGTACCCCACTTCTGAGGCCTCAGGGGTGTGAAAAGCTCCAAAGCTTGGATCCATGGCTGATCTTGGCCCAATTAGTAAACTAAAACACTTTGGGAACCTGGTTACCATGTTACAACTACAGTAAATCTAAATAAAATAGCAAATAACCTGCTATTTTGACATGCAAAGGAGGTAAAGAGCTACTTAGACTCTTGTAACCATGTCAATTCTTAATGAATTTCCATGGATAAACCCCAAAAGAGTAATTAATACCCTTTTTGGACAAGTATCCATTGATTTACCTCATAGCAACCAGTTAAACACTGATACTTGTAATTCTATGTAGAAATGTGGTAAAAACTTCAAAAATTCATTTAAGATACAATTCTTAATGAATCTTTCTGAAGAATTCAGGACCAATAGAGGACTGTGATATCTATGGTACAACCAAAAAGAATTATAGTTTTACTAGTAAAATTAAACGTTTTACTTACAGTCCATTTTTGACTATTCTACATGAAACACTGAATCTTCAAAAAGTCATAGTAATTACAACCTGTGATGAAATTGCCAATAACATTGATAGCTTTGAGAAATCAATGTTCCTTTGGGAATGAAAGAAGATTTACAGATGTTACTCCTTTTATTCTTAACCATATTGGGGTTGGTAGTCCCGTAAAAGCATCAATTAAGTAATTATGATAATCTTACATGACAACAGATGATGCAGTCAATAATCCAAAAGGGTTTATTGTTTTCTCACTCACTGGTTTTTTGGTTTGCGCCATGGAACACCTCTGTGAGCTATTGCTGACTTAAAATAGGCCTCCTCTTGCTGTTTTTTCCACATCAAATCCTCTTATTATCCATTTATATCATTTTTACCAACAAGTAAGTATTAGTTGAACTATTCTTAAGTGTTTTAATTCTTTAAGAATAAATCAGAAGGACATGAAATCATATAATCCAACCATAAATTTTTGTAATCCTGCTATAAATCATTTTGATCCCTTAAATCCACAATTCTATGTCAAATTTCTCTACTTATATCTTTCAATAAGTTCTTTAGAGTATAAGTGAGTCATTTATCTTTAATTCTTAAAGTTTTTCTCTAAAATTAGTTTTCTTCAAGAATTATCTTTATAATTATTCTTGCAAAAGATAATTATATATTAAAATAATTTCATTATTTTAATAAAAGAAGTTTTTATTATTAAATTCTTCTTGTAATTGCTTCTTGTAGACAATTACTGCTCACTTTTAAAATCACTTGTAGTGTTTAACGCGTGAAAGAAATAATTCCTCAATTATTTAATTGTGGTTATAATAATATTTTATTATTATATTTCATAAGAATAGACATAGTACTGTTGATTAATAGTAATATTATCATCAGTTTCATAGTCAAATCTTACATGTAAGGTTTGACTATGAAACAATAAGTAAAAATTACTAATATTTTGCTTATTGTACTATGAATATCCTGATAAAAAAATAAGATAAGGAGTAATTATAATAATAAAGAATTATTATAATCATGGCATAAAAATGATTATATTATTAAATGAATATAATAATAGAATTTATATTATAAAAAAAATACAATAAATAAATATATTAAGGGTGTTGGTAAAAGCACGTAAGCCCTTACATGTTTTTACCAAATTATGGCCAAAACACATAATTTTAAGGTAAAAACACGTAAGTGACCTAATTTTCTTATAAAAATTCCTCAGGTTCTGTTTTGAGAATTTTTAACATTTTTTTTGCCATATTTTTTCCGACATGGATGTGAAGGTCCCCAAATTTTTTCAAATTTTTTTTTTTGCCCAATTTTTCTATTTTGGGCAATTTGGTAAAATGGCCCATTTTTTTGAAAACTTCATTAAAAATGTTCCCACTCATGAATTTCAATATTATTTTTTTAAAAATGAAGGTGAGAATGTTGAGAATAATAAACCAGAAGCCCAACATTTTGGTATTTTTTTTGCAAGAGCATTTGTAGGGCCAAAAAGTCCATGTTTTTTTATGTTCTTTTGTTCATGTTTGTAATTAAATTGAAAACGCCATTAATGACATAAATTGAATTCAAAATGTAATTTATGATGAGTGGAAGTTAAAATTTGATTTTTGGCATTAACAGTGCCATTTATCACATCAAAAGTGCCACAAATGGCAACACTAATGACATAATAATGCCATAAATGGCATCAAGAATGACCTACAGATGCTATTTATGGCCAGAAAACTGGCATAAGTGGCATTACAGCAATGCCATAAATTGAATTTAATGGCCTTGACAATGCCATTTATTCATTTGACAATGCCATAAATGGCCTTAACGTTGGCCTTAAAAATGGCATGAATGGCCTTAACATTGGCCTTAAAAATGGAATTAATGGCCTGAACTATAACATAAATGGCATCAAAATTGCCATATATGGAATCAAAAATTCCATTTGTGGCATTACATAAATGGAATTAACAATGCCATTAATGGTGTTACATAAATGGCATGATGCCATTTATTGCATTGATACTTCCATTCATGGTATTAGTAATGCCATGAATGGCATTGTTACTGTGGCATTATTAATGCCATTTATGGCATCAATGGCATCAGAAATGTTGCATTTTTAATGCCACAAATGCAATTGTTGATGCCATAAATGGCATTAATGGCATCAATAATATTTCATTGATAATGCCATTAATGGCACTGTTAATGCCATTAATGGCACTGTTAATGCCATTAATGGCACTTTTAATGCCATTAATGGCACTGTTAATGCCATTAATGGCACTGTTAATGCCATTAATGGCACTGTTAATGCCATTAATGGCACTGTTAATGCCATTAATGGCACTGTTAATGCCATTAATGGCACTGTTAATGCCATTAATGGAACTGTTAATGCCATTAATGGCACTGTTAATGCCATTAATGGCACTGTTAATGCCATTAATGGCACTGTTAATGCCATTAATGGCACTGTTAATGCCATTAATGGCACTGTTAATGCCATTAATGGCACTGTTAATGCCATTAATGGCACTGTTAATGCCATTAATGGCACTGTTAATGCCATTAATGGCACTGTTAATGCCAGTTATGGCACTGTTAATGCCAGTGATGGCACTGTTAATGCCAGTTATAGCACTGTTAATGCCAGTTATGGCACTGTTAATGCCAGTGATGGCACTGTTAATGCCAGTTATAGCACTGTTAATGCCAGTTATGGCACTGTTAATGCCATAAATGGCATTGTTAATGCCATAAATGGCATTGTTAATGCCATAAATGGCATTGTTAATGCCATAAATGGCACTGTTAATGCCATAAATGGCATTGTTAATGCCATAAATGGCATTGTTAATGCCATAAATGGCACTGTTAATGCCATAAATGGCATTGTTAATGCCATAAATGGCATTGTTAATGCCATAAATGGCATTGTTAATGCCATAAATGGCATTGTTAATGCCATAAATGGCATTGTTAATGCCATAAATCGCATTGTTAATGCCATAAATGGCATTGTTAATGCCATAAATGGCATTGTTAATGCCATAAATGGCATTGTTAATGCCATAAATGGCATTGTTAATGCCATAAATGGCATTGTTAATGCCATAAATGGCATTGTTAATGCCATAAATCGCATTGTTAATGCCATAAATCGCATTTTTAATGCCATAAATGGAATTGTTAATGCCATAAATGGAATTGTTAATGGCATTGTTAATGCCATAAATGGAATTGTTAATGGCATTTATGGCATTGTTAATGGCATTTATGGAATTGTTAATGGCATTTATGGCATTGTTAATGGCATTTATGGCATTGTTAATGGCATTTATGGCATTGTTAATGGCATTTATGGCATTGTTAATGGCATTTATGGCATTGTTAATGGCATTTATGGCATTGTTAATGGCATTTATGGCATTGTTAATGCCATTTATGGCATTGTTAATGTCATTTATGGCATTGTTAGTGCCATTTATGGCATTGTTAATGCCATTTATGGCATTGTTAATGCCATTTATGGCATTGTTAATGGCATTTATGGCATTGTTAATGCCATTTATGGCATTGTTAATGCCATTTATGGCATTGTTAATGGCATTTATGGCATTGTTAATGCCATTTATGGCATTGTTAATGCCATTTATGGCATTGTTAATGGCATTTATGGCATTGTTAATGCCATTTATGGCATTGTTAATGCCATTTATGGCATTGTTAATGGCATTTATGGCATTGTTAATGCCATTTATGGCATTGTTAATGCCATTTATGGAATTGTTAATGGCATTTATGACATTGTTAATGGCATTTATGGCATTGTTAATGGCATTTATGGCATTGTTAATGGCATTTATGGCATTGTTAATGGCATTTATGGCATTGTTAATGGCATTTATGGCATTGTTAATGGCATTTATGGCATTGTTAATGCCATTTATGGCATTGTTAATGGCATTTATGGCATTGTTAATGGCATTTATGGCATTGTTAATGGCATTTATGGCATTGTTAATGGCATTTATGGCATTGTTAATGCCATTTATGGCATTGTTAGTGCCATTTATGGCATTGTTAATGCCATTTATGGCATTGTTAATGCCATTTATGGCATTGTTAATGGCATTTATGGCATTGTTAATGGCATTTATGGCATTGTTAATGGCATTTATGGCATTGTTAATGCCATTTATGGCATTGTTAATGCCATTTATGGCATTGTTAATGCCATTTATGTCATTGTTAATAGCATTTATGGCATTGTTAATGGCATTTATGGCATTGTTAATGCCATTTATGGCATTGTTAATGCCATTTATGGCATTGTTAATGCCATTTATGGCATTGTTAGTGCCATTTATGGCATTGTTAATGGCATTTATGGCATTGTTAATGGCATTTATGGCATTGTTAATGGCATTTATGGCATTGTTAATGGCATTTATGGCATTGTTAATGCCATTTATGGCATTGTTAATGGCATTTATGGCATTGTTAATGGCATTTATGGCATTGTTAATGCCATTTATGGCATTGTTAATGGCATTTATGGCATTGTTTAATGGCATTTATGGCATTGTTAATGCCATTTATGGCATTGTATAATGGCATTTATGGCATTGTTAATGCCATTTATGGCATTGTTAATGGCATTTATTGCATTGTTAATGCCATTTATGGCATTGTTAATGCCATTTATGGCATTGTAATGCCATTTATGCATTGTTAATGGCATTTATGGCATTGTTACATGCCATTTATGGCATTGTTAATGGCATTTATGGCATTGTTAATGCCATTTATGGCATTGTTAATGGCATTTATGGCATTGTTAATGCCATTTATGGCATTGTTAATGCCATTTATGGCATTGTTAATGCCATTTGTGCATTGTTAATGGCATTTATGGCATTGTTACTGGCATTTATGGCATTGTTAATGCCATTTATGGCATTGTTAATGCCATTTATGGCATTGTTAATGCCATTTATGGCATTGTTAATGCCATTATATGGCATTGTTAATGCCATTTATGGCATTGTTAATGCCATTTCATGGCATTGTTAATGCCATTTATGGCATTGTTCATGGCATTTATGGCATTGTTAATGCCATTTATGGCATTGTTAATGCCATTTATGCATTGTTAATGCCATTTATGGCATTGTTAGTGCCATTTATGGCATTGTTAATGCCATTTATGGAATTGTTAATGGCATTTATGACATTGTTAATGGCATTTATGCATTGTTAATGGCATTTATGGCATTGTTACTGGCATTTATGGCATTGTTAATGGCATTTATGGCATTGTTAATGGCATTTATGGCATTGTTAATGGCATTTATGGCATTGTTAATGGCATTTATGGCATTGTTAATGCCATTTATGGCATTGTTAATGCATTTATGGCATTGTTAATGGCATTTATGGCATTGTTAATGGCATTTATGGCATTGTTAATGGCATTTATGGCATTGTTAATGGCATTTATGGCATTGTTAATGCCATTTATGGCATTGTTAATGGCATTTATGGCATTGTTAATGCATTATGGCATTGTTAATGGCATTTATGGCATTGGTGTAATGCCATTTATGGCATTGTTACTGCCATTTATGGCATTGTTAATGCCATTTAGTGGCATTGTTAATGGCATTTATGGCATTGTTAATGGCATTTATGGCATTGTTAATGCCATTTATGGCATTGTTAATGCCATTTATGGCATTGTTAATGCCATTTATGGCATTGTTAATGCCATTTATGGCATTGTTAATGCCATTTACTGGCAGTGTTAATGCCATTTATGGCATTGTTAATGCCATTTATGGCATTGTTAATGCCATTTATGGCATTGTTAATGCCATTTATGGCATTGTTAATGCCATTTATGGCATTGTTAATGCCATTTATGGCAGTGTTAATGCCGATTTATGGCATTGTTACTGGCCATTTATGGCATTGTTAATGGCATTTATGGCATTGTTAATGGCATTTATGGCATTGTTAATGCCATTTATGGCATTGTTAATGGCATTTATGGCATTGTTAATGGCATTTATGGCATTGTTAATGGCATTTATGGCATTGTTAATGGCATTTATGGCATTGTTAACTGGCATTTTATGGCATTGTTAATGGCATTTATGGCATTGTTAATGGCATTTATGGCATTGTTAATGCCATTATGGCATTGTTGGCATTATGGCATTGTTATGCCATTATGGCTTGTAATGCATTTTGGCATTGTTATGCCATTTATGGCATTGTTAATGGCATTTATGGCATTGTTATGGCATTTATGGCATTGTTAATGGCATTTATGGCATTGTTAATGCCATTTATGGCATTGTTAATGCATTTCTGGCATTGTTAATGCCATTTATGGCATTGTTAATGCCATTTATGTCATTGTTAATAGCATTTATGGCATTGTTCATGGCATTTATGGCATTGTTAATGCCATTTATGGCATTGTTAATGCCATTTTATGGCATTGTTTTAATGCCATTTATGGCATTGTTACTTGCCATTTATGGCATGTGTTAATGGCTTTTATGGCATTGGTAATGCCATTTATGGCATTGTTAATGGCCATTTATGGCATTGTTAATGGCATTTAAGGCATTGTTAATGCCATATATGGCAATTGTTAATGGCATTTATGGCATTGTTAATGGCATTAATGGCATTGTTAATGCATTTATGGCATTGTTAATGGCATTTATGGCATTGTTTACTGCCATTTATGGCATTGTTAATGCCATTTATGGCATTGTTAGTGCCATTTATGGCATTGTTAATGCCATTTATGGCATTGTTAATGCCATTTATGGCATTGGTTAATGCCATTTATGGCATTGTTAATGGCATTTATGGCATTGTTACTGCCATTTATGGCATTGTTAATGGCATTTATGGCATTGTTAATGGCATTTATGGCATTGTTAATGGCATTTATGGCATTGTTAATGGCATTTATGGCATTGTTAATGCCATTGTATGGCATTGTTAATGGCATTTATGGCATTGTTAATGGCATTTATGGCATTGTTAATGCCATTTATGCATTGGTAATGCATTTATGGCATTGTTAATGCCATTTTTGGCTTAATGGCATTTATGGCATTGTTAATGCCATTTATGGCATTGTTAATGGCATTTATGGCATTGTTAATGCCATTTTATGGCATTGTTAATGGCATTTATTGGCATTGTTAATGCCATTTATGGCATTGTTAATGCCATTTATGGCATTGTTAATGCCATTTGTGGCTTTGTTAATGGCAATTTATGGCAGTTGTTAATGGCATTTATGGCATTGTTAATGCCATTTATGGCATTGTTAATGCCATTTATGCATTGTTAAATGCCATTTATTGGCATTGTTAATGCCATTTATGGCATTGTTAATGCCATTTATGGCATTGTTAATGCCATTTATGGCATTGTTAATGCCATTTATGGCATTGTTAATGGCATTTATGGCATTGTTAATGGCATTTATGGCATTGTTCATGCCATTTATGGCATTGTTAATGCCATTTATGGCATTGTTAGTGCCATTTATGGCATTGTTAATGCCATTTATGGAATTGTTAATGGCATTTATTGACATTGTTAATGGCATTTATGGCATTGTTAATGGCATTTATGGCATTGTTAATGGCATTTATGGCATTGTTAATGGCATTTATGGCATTGTTAATGGCATTTATGGCATTGTTTCCTGGCATTTATGGCATTGTTAATGGCATTTATGGCATTGTTAATGCATTTATGGCATTGTTAATGCATTTATGGCATTGTTAATGCCATTTATGGCATTGTTAATGGCATTTATGGCATTGTTAATGGCATTTATGGCATTGTTACTGGCATTTATGGCATTGTTAATGCCATTTATGGCATTGTTAATGGCATTTATGGCATTGTTAATGCCATTTATGGCATTGTTAATGGCATTTATGGCATTGTTAATGCCATTTATGGCATTGGTAATGCCATTTATGGCATTGTTAATGCCATTTGTGGCATTGTTAATGGCCATTTATGGCATTGTTAATGGCATTTCATTGCATTGTTAATGCCATTTATGGCATTGTTAATGCCATTTATGTGCATTGTTAATGCCATTTATGGCATTGTTAATGCCATTTATGGCATTGTTAATGCCATTTATGGCATTGTTAACTGCCATTTATGGCATTGTTAATGCCATTTATGGCATTGTTAATGCCATTTATGGCATTGTTAATGCCATTTATGGCATTGTTAATGCCATTTATGGCATTGTTAATGCCATTTATGGCATTGTTAATGCCATTTATGGCATTGTTAATGCCATTTATGGCATTGTTAATGGCATTTATGGCATTGTTAATGGCATTTAGGGCATTGTTAATGGCATTTATGGCATTTGATTAATGGCATTTAATGGCATTGTAATGGCATTTATGGCATTAGTTAATGGCATTTATGGCATTGTTAATGGCATTTATGGCATTGTTAATGGCATTTATGGCATTGTTAATGGCAATTTATGGCATTGTTAATGCATTTATGGCATTGTTAATGCCATTTATGGCATTGTTAATGCCATTTATGGCATTGTTAGTGCCATTTATGGGCATTGTTAATGCCATTTATGGCATTGTTAATGCCATTTATGGCATTGTTAATGCCATTTATGGCATTGTTTAATGCCATTTATGGCATTGTTAATGGCATTTATGGCATTGTTAATGGCATTTATGGCATTGTTAATGGCATTTATGGCATTGTTAATGCCATTTATGGCATTGTTAATGCCATTTATGTCATTGTTAATAGCATTTTATGGCATTGTTAATGGCATTTATGGCATTGTTCATGCCATTTATGGCAGTGTTAATGCCATTTATGGCATTGTTAATGCCATTTATGGCATTGTTAGTGCCATTTATGGCATTGTTAATGGCATTTATGGCATTGTTAATGGCATTTATGTCATTGATAATGGCATTTATGGCATTGTTAATGGCATTTATGGCATTGTTAATGCATTTATGGCATTGTTAATGGCATTTATATGGCATTGTTAATGCCATTTATGGCATTGTTAATGCCATTTATGGCATTGTTAATGGCATTTATGGCATTGTTACAGGCATTTATGGCATTGTTACATGCATTTATGGCATTGTTAATGGCATTTATGGCATTGTTAATGGCATTTATGGCATTGTTCACTGGCATTTTATGGCATTTTAATGGCATTTATGGCATTGTTAATGCAATTTATGGCAGTGTTAATGGCATTTATGGCATTGTTAATGGCATTTATGGCATTGTTAATGGCATTTATGGCATTGTTAATGGCATTTATGGCATTGTTAATGGCATTACTGGCATTGTTAATGGCATTATGCATTGTTAATGGGCATTTATGGCATGTTAATGGCATTTATGGCATTGTTAATGGCATTTATGCATTGTTAATGCCATTTATGGTCATTGTTAATGCCATTTATGCATTGTTAATGCATTTATGGCATTGTGTAATGGCATTTATGGCATTGTTAATGGCATTTATGGCATTGTTAATGGCCATTTTATGCATTGTTAATGCCATTTAATGGCATTGTTAATGCCATTTATGGCATTGTTACATGCCATTTATGGCATTGTTAATGCCATTTATGGCATTGTTACTGCCATTTATGGCATTGTTAATGGCATTTTATGGCATTGTTAATGGCATTTATGGCATTGTTAATGCCATTTATGGCATTGTTAATGCCAGTTATGGCATTGTTAACTGGCATTTATTGGCATTGTTAATGCATTTATGGCATTGTTAATGGCTATTTATGGCATTGTTAATGGCATTTATGGCATTGTTAATGGCATTTATGGCATTGTTAATGGCATTTATGGCATTGTTAATGCCATTTAAGGCATTGTTAATGGCATTTATGGCATTGTTAATGGCATTTATGGCATTGTTAAATGCCATTTATGGCATTGTTAATGCCATTTATGGCATTGTTAATGGCATTTATTGGCATTGTTAATGGCATTTATGGCATTGTTAATGGCATTTATGGCATTGTTAATGGCATTTATGGCATTGTTAATGGCATTTATGGCATTGTTAATGGGCATTTATGGCATTGTTAATGGCATTTATGGCATTGTTAATGGCCATTTATGGCATTGTTAATGCCATTTATGGCATTGTTAATGCCATTTATGGGCATTGTTACTGCCATTTAATGGCATTGTAATGCCATTTATGGCATTGTTACTGCCATTTATGGCATTGTTAATGCCATTTATGGCATTGTTAATGCCATTTATGGCATTGTTAATGCCATTTGTGGCATTGTTAATGGCATTTATGGCATTGTTAACTGGCATTTATGGCATTGTCAATGCCATTTATGGCATTGTTAGTGCCATTTCATGGCATTGTTAATGCCATTTATGGCATTGTTAATGCCATTTATGGCATTGTTAATGCCATTTATGGCATTGTTAATGGCATTTATGGCATTGTTAATGGCATTTATGGCATTGTTAATGGCATTTATGGCATTGTTAATGGCATTTATGGCATTGTTAATGGCATTTATGGCATTGTTAATGGCATTTATGGCATTGTTAATGCCATTTATGGCATTGTTAATGCCATTTATGGCATTGTTAATGCCATTTATGGCATTGTTAATGCCATTTATGGCATTGTTAATGCCATTTATGGCATTGTTAATGCCATTTATGGCATTGTTATGCCATTTATGGCATTGTTTGTTAGCCTGGGGCCTCTAACGTGGCCTTCCAGTCTAATTACTAGGAATTTTAATAAACTAAAAAGGTAGTGGAATACTATCAGGTTTAATTGATAGAGACGTCACTATTAAAAAGGTATTCTAATTGGTGGAATGGGCTTCACCAATAAAAAAAGTACTAAAAGTAATTTTTAACTACTTATATTTGAGAGATCTAATAACAAGAAATTGTTACGAATTTATTTGTAAAAAATATATTTCTAAGAGCTCTGAGGAATCATTCTCAAGTAGAATGATCCTCTTTAAATGTTGTAGGTACAAAATCAAAGTAAGACACAAATAAACTGATAAACTGTTTAGAAGAAAATATATTGTGATAGTAACCTGATCTATAGTCAGGGAGATGCTGTTTCTATAGAAGCAAAGTTACCATCTCAACAAATTAAAAGGGTGTTATAGAAACAAGATGAAACAATATTTCTATAACTACAAATTTTTAAATGAGTGACTTGGAAATGAGATTACTATAACAACTAATCTTAAAAGAGTGACTTATAAAAAAATAGAAGAAAACAAAATTAAAAGTGAATTTACACAGGTCAATTGAAATAATTCAAAGAAAATTTAATGAAAGTTTTTGGAGCTTGTGTAGCATGTAATTCTTTTCATGCTTGCAGGCTCACATTTGGTAACACAAAAAAAAAGGTAAAAAAAAAATCATATTTTGTGAAACTAGTAGTATATATTTTGAAGTTTTGAAATGATATCTTTCACTTTCAAGTCATTGTAATAGCTTGATTTTTTGTCTTGAATTTTTAAATTGTTGAAGGTTTCTAATATCTTGAATTCTTGTTCAGTTAGCATTTCTCTAAAAAGTCCATCTTCCTTTAAAATTAACTTTATTCCAGTGTGTAAGGTGTTGTAAATTTCTTCTTCATGTAGTAATTCATATAATTCAATTTCTTGATTCAATCCTTTCAATATTTGTGTTATTTTTGTTAATGTCATTTTCTTTGTTGAAATTGGTTGATTGTTTAATTTTCTTTCAATGTAACTTTCAATCTTATTCAATATGGTTTCTTCCTTATTTTTTCTAATAGACATATCTTTTGTTGTTTTTGTACTGGTATCATTAATTGTTTTGATAGTTCTTGCTTTGATCTTCGTTCTATCAATACAAGGAACATTGGTGGTTTCACTTGCAATAATTGTTTTTTGAACTGAAACTAGAGTATCATTCAATATAGGCGGCGTGTCGGCTTTAGATGACCTACCGTTATAGTAGAGACCAGATTGTATATTTTTAGAACAATCAGGTATTGAAATGTCTGATATGGGGTCGTCAACTGTATTTGATGAATAGTCAATAATATTATTCCTATTCCTATCTTCTAAAGCTGTATTGGTTGCTGAATCGTTAATGGAGTTTGATTTATCTTGTAAATTTTGCTTCGTTGTTATGGTTTCTCTATCCTTATCACCTAATTGTGAACCTTTAGGTCGAAAGGACTTCAATTTGAACTCTTTGGTGGTCTTGGGACTTCTGGATTGAAGATTTGCAGTGGGATGCAAGGGTAAACTGTCATAACTACAAGATTCATATTGGGAATGTTCCCTTTTCCAGGCTTCCGACCGAGTTGTAGGTTTTCTTCCCCGACGACGAGAGGTAGAGTAGTTTGAAGAACTGTTACTGGTCATCATTTTGGATAGATGACCAGTAGCAATGCTTATGTCTTTCATGAACAAAGACAAGCGTTTAAAAGCTTCGATTTCAGAGGGGTCCATGGTCATCGAAACTTGATTGTTGGGGTTGGAGAGTAGTATTGATGGATCCAACTATATTTAGAGATAGTTAAAAATATAAATCTATAGCTTTTGGTATCTATTCTTCAATCGTATATAGAATTTATATAAGAAAAATCAGGATTTTGACGTTGATTCTTCAAAAGGTGTTTTTTTTTTTTTTTTTTTTAAAAAAAAATATCAGAATGACGTTGATATTTTACTTTGGATGGGAGAGTAAGTTATAGGGGTAAAAATTATTATCAATTAGGTATTCCAACGTCTAATTAGTTTATTAGAATTAATTAATTAATTAATTAGTTCTAATTTGAATTTTAAATTTTAATATATTAAATGTTAGCCTGGGGCCTCTAACGTGGCTTCCAGTATAATTACTAGGAATTTTAATAAACTAAAAAGGTAGTGGAATACTATCAGGTTTAATTGATAGAGACGTCACTATTAAAAAGGTATTCTAATTGGTGGAATGGGCTTCACCAATAAAAAAAGTACTAAAAGTAATTTTTAACTACTTATATTTGAGAGATCTAATAACAAGAAATTGTTACGAATTTATTTGTAAAAAATATATTTCTAAGAGCTCTGAGGAATCATTCTCAAGTAGAATGATCCTCTTTAAATGTTGTAGGTACAAAATCAAAGTAAGACACAAATAAACTGATAAACTGTTTAGAAGAAAATATATTGTTATAGTAACCTGATCTATAGTCAGGGAGATGCTGTTTCTATAGAAGCAAAGTTACCATCTCAACAAATTAAAAGGGTGTTATAGAAACAAGATGAAACAATATTTCTATAACTACAAATTTTTAAATGAGTGACTTGGAAATGAGATTACTATAACAACTAATCTTAAAAGAGTGACTTATAAAAAAATAGAAGAAAACAAAATTAAAAGTGAATTTACACAGGTCAATTGAAATAATTCAAAGAAAATTTAATGAAAGTTTTTGGAGCTTGTGTAGCATGTAATTCTTTTCATGCTTGCAGGCTCACATTGTTAATGGCATTTATGGCATTGTTAATGTCATTCATGGCATTGTTAATGGCATTTATGGCATTGTTAATGGCATTCATGGCATTGTTAATGGCATTCATGGCATTGTTAATGGCATTCATGGCATTGTTAATGGCATTCATGGCATTGTTAATGGCATTCATGGCATTGTTAATGCCATTTATGGCATTGTTAATGCCATTTATGGCATTGTTAATGCCATTTATGGCATTGTTAATGCCATTTATGGCATTGTTAATGGCATTTATGGCATTGTTAATGCCATTTATGGCATTGTTAATGCCATTTATGGCATTGTTAATGGCATTTATGGCATTGTTAATGGCATTTATGGCATTGTTAATGTCATTCATGGCATTGTTAATGGCATTTATGGCATTGTTAATGGCATTCATGGCATTGTTAATGGCATTCATGGCATTGTTAATGCCATTTATGGCATTGTTAATGCCATTTATGGCATTGTTAATACCATTTATGGCATTGTTAATGCCATTTATGGCATTGTTAATACCATTTATGGCATTGTTAATGCCATTTATGGCATTGTTAATGCCTTTTATGGCATTGTTGATTCCATAAATGGCATTAATGGCATCAGAAATATTGCATTGATAATGCCATTAATGGCACTGTTAATGCCATAAATGGAATTTTTAATACCACAAATGGCATTAATGGCATCATAAATGCCATAAATAGCCATATTTCATCCAAAAACCATCCCTTACATGTTTCTACCAATACCCCATATTAATATAAGATAATGAATATATTTAAAAGCACTTTATTATTGTTACCAACAAATAATAAAGGCGTAAAAAATTATTCACTATCAATAAAAGACAATTAATAACAATAATATTACTAATATTAAAGTTATAAATTAATATAAATACTATTTATATTAATTAAAGAATTATTTAAGTAATAATAAAGAAAAAATTATTATAATAAGAAGAAATAACCTACTTTTAATACTTAATATAGTAATTTTGAATGATTTTACGCCAAAAATATAAATAAAACTTATTTGAATTGAATTTACAATAAAAATCAAGAGAAATCACAATTTTTCTTGATTTTATGTGGATTTGAGGTTGTTAAGAGAAATTTAAACAAAAAAAGTTAAATAATTGAAGTAATCACGTCAATGATGATGATTATAATAAGGATGACCTTTAGTCTTTAATAATATAATAGTTTTATATACAAAGAATAAAGAAATTACCTTTTTGTTTTAATTATTTAGTGTTTTGTAAGCGTCTGAGGGGAAAATAGAGTAAAAATATCTCTATTTATATTAAATACCTCCCTTCTAGAGTCCAGCAGGCTTTTAGTAGACGTGTACTGATGATTTCTACTATAATTGATCAATATTTTAAGGTTTAGTGATGATTACATCATGATCAAACCATCTTATCTCATTATTACGCCATTATTTAGAGTTATCACTATAACTCTAAGTTTGATGATATCATAGGCTTGGGAGAAGCCTCAAATTCGTGGATTGTATTTGTAAGGTTTGAATATGAAACAATAAGTAAAGATTACTAATATTTTACTTATTGTACTATCAATGTCTTTATAAATGAAATAAATAAGATGAAAATAAGTATAATAATAAAGAACTATTATAATTATGGCGTAAAATAATTATATCATTGAATAAATATAATAATATGATTTATATTATAAAAAATAATATATATGAGATAAATATATTAATATAAGATAATTAATACATTGAAAAGCCCTTTATTCTTGTTACCAACAAATAATAAAGGCGTAAAACATTGTTTTTTATTGATAAAAAACAATTAATAGCAACAATATTACCAATATTAGAGTTATAAACTAATATAAATACTATTTATATCAATTATAGAATTATTAAAAGTAATAATAGAAAAAAATTATTATAATAAGAGAAATAACCTACTTTTGATGCTTAATATAATAATTTTGAGTAAATTTACGCCTATAAATGTAAACACAACTTATTTAAACTGTAGTTACAATAATGCTTAAGAGAAATTACAAATTTTCTTGATTTTACGTGGAATTGAGGTTTTTGAGAGCAATTTAAACAAAACAATTAAATAATTGTAATAATCACATCAAGGATGAAGATTATTATAAGATGATGTTTGGTCTTTAATATTTTAAAAGTTTTATATATAAAGAATAAAGAAATTACCTTTTTATTTAATGATTTAATGTTTTGTAAGCGTCTGAGGGGAAAACAGAGTAAAAAGAGCTCTATTTATAGTAAATACTTCCCTCCTAGAGTCCAACAGGCTTCTAGTAGATGTGCACAGATCATATCCACTGGAATTGATCAATAATTTAAGGTTTGGTGATGATTACATCATGATCAAACCATCTTATCTCATTATTATCCCATTATTTAGAGTTATCACTATAACTCTAAGTTTGATGACGTCAACGCTTGGCAGAACCTCAAAATTCGTGGATTTTATTAGTTTTAATCATAAAATAACAGTATTCATCAATTTTATCACTCATATGACTGTTAAACTTAATTTAAGGTTACAGTGAGTGATCATAAATGATCAAATTAAGCTCAAACTTTGATCTTTAATAGCTTTTAAGTTTTACACGCTACAGCAATTCAGATAGTAAATTCTAATAGCTTGGCATAACCTCAATATGATGTCAAGAGCATTTCATTACATAATCAAAACTCTATTTTTGATGATTTTACTTGTAACTCATCTTTTCTGTTGAAATTTAATATTCTAAACCTCAAACCATGATTTGAAGGGGTTATACCTTGAATATTATAGTAAGAAATACATCATTCTTCACGAATGAACTAGTAGAATCCAACTTTGTACTTTCTTTTAAGTTTGGACCACTTTCACAACAAAGTGGTCAACAGCTCTATTGATTTTAATCAATAATCCCTTACAGGTTTTAGCCTTGTTTATAACTTGTAAAAAAAACTTCATATCTGAATTCCTACAGTAATTACGTGATTACTTCATTTTTGGTTCATCACTCTATCATGCATATTCCAAAAGATATTAGCTAAAATCCTTGAATATATGTGTTGCCCAAAAAAGTGCATATATTCAGCTTAACTCCTTAAGTATTGACTTTGGAGTTTAGCTTCTTAATTTTTTTATATGTGGAATTTTATGGAGAATCCAATGGTACCATTTATTATACTTGTTTCTCCATTGGCCTTTGAAATAATCATGGATTTGTGTTTCTTATAAGGTATTATTACTTATAACTTATTAAATATTGACTTTACAGATATGCGATAAAAATGGTATATGTGTATTTTACCATGGGGAATCCAATGGTATAATTTATTTCACATTTTTATTCATTGGTTTTTAAGTTAAAATACATTTTATGCCAATTTATGGAATTCTTGCAGCTTTAAGGTACTTATTTTTAATGTATAATTATTTTAAATGTTTCTTGTGACCTTTTTGTGTATGTGGTCATATCTCAAAGGTTCACAGTATTACTATTAATCATAATCTAATAGTATTCATCAGTTTTATCACTTATATGACTGTTAAACCTAAAATAAGATTATAGTGAGTGATCATAAATGATCAAATTTAAGCTTAAACTTTGATCATTGATAACTCTAAGTTATACATGCTAGAGCTATTCTAAGAGTGGATTCTGATAGCTTGGAATTTACTTCTTAAATTTCCAAGAGAATTTCATTACATCATCAAAACTCTATTTTTGATGATTTTTCTTGTAACTCATCCTCTCTGTTGAGTTTTAATATTTGAAACCTCAAACCATGATTTCAAGGGTTTAGACCTTGAATATTTTAATAAAAACTACATGATTATTCACTAATGAATCAAAAGAATCTAACTGTCTACTTTTTTTAAGTTTGGACCACCTTTACAACAAAGTGGTCAACCGCTCTATTGATTATATTCAATAATCCATTACAGGATTTAACCTTGTTTAAAACTTGTCAAATACAGCTCATATATTTATTTTTACAGTCATTACATCATGACTTTAATTTTGGTTTATCTCCTTATCTTGTATATTTCAAGAGATATTAGCTAAACACCATGAATATATGTGTTGACCAAAAATGTGCATATATTCAGGTTAATTCCTCAAGTATTGCCTTTTGAGATTAGCTTTATAATTGATTTATGTGTATAGCTTTATGGATAATCCAATGGTACAATTTATTCTACATGTTTCTTCAATGGCCTCTGAGATGAATGAGGTTTTGTACCTTTTTTAAGGTATTATTACTTATACCTCAGTAAGTATTGACTTTTCAGATATGCCATAAAAATGACATGTGTGTATTTTACCATGAGTAATCTAATGGTGTAATTTATTTCAGATTTTTATTCATTAGATTCTGAGTTAATTCAGATTTTGTACTTATTTATGGTATTTTACTAATTTTTGAGATAATTATCATAAGTATAATTATTACAGAAATTTTGTTGTGACCTTTTGGGGTATGTGATCATATCTCAAAGGCTCACATCAATAAAATTGATAAGCTTGAGAAATTAATATTTCTTTTGAAATAAAATATTCACAGTTGTTACTCTTCTTATTCTTAACCATATTTGAGTTGTTTGTCAGGATGAAACTATGATAAAGGTGTAAATAGGCTAATTTACAGCTTTAACTATGTTTGTGACATGGTAAAAATGGTTTCAGAAGATTTATAAAGGTAAAATATGGTTTGATTTAAAATTAAAAGGGCTTTACTATATATGATATAGTGGTGGTAAGCGCCGTTGAAATCCCTGGGTGCAGCTTTATCTGTTGGGTTACAATAATAAAAGACTACAATAATTAAAACTTATAATTATAGCTGATTAATAACCAATAGTAAAACTGTTTTTGACAGTTTACTACGTAGGTTATTCAAGAGCAGGATGAGGAAACAATTCTGGCTGTGAAAAGCCTCCTTTTTATCCTGAAATGGGGTGGAAAGGGTACTAGACCTTTCCACGTAGAGGAAGTGAAGATTTTTTCACTCTCTAGTACTGGCTTGTGGTTTGAAAATAGCCTGTAAAACCTGTATTGGGCTCAGATGTGGTTTTGAAACCACATCTGGGCAGTTTTCACCAATACAGGGTGAAGATTTTCATCTGGGGACCTCACAGCCTGATTCTGACGTGTATGATGCATAGAATGCTGTACAGAAACTTTATGGGACCCCAATATTGACTGAAATATGAGTTATTGAAGTAAAAAAAAGCTTCTTTGTCTATTTGACACCTCATATTCATGGTTATAGGATATTATCCCATGGTAAGGCTGTATTGGTCAGAATGTGGGATTTTGACCTTGAAACAGCTATAACTTTGTCTGTTTTTGAGATATCAACCTCAAAACTGAACCAGTGTGTAGCCCTAGATGTTTTCTACACAATGGTACCTTATTTGATATGGTTATCATTGAATATGGCAAAGTTATGCCATGTACAAGATTTTTGTACATATACATGGTTTTAGGCAAAAATCTGTATTGAGCTTGTTTGCCCCATACCTTCTGCTATAGTTGGGATATGGGGAAATGAATGACACCATCAGATAGCCCTGGTTGTGCTCTTTCCAAAAAGACCCAACTTTAAGTATCTCACACTAAAACTGTAGAAGTTAGATGAGAGGTGAATGTTTTGTTCACTTGATTTGGCCTGAAATTGAGCATAACTCCAGTAATATTGGTGCTAGCTCAGTTTGGCTGGTACCATTGGATAGCGCTGGCTTAGAGCTTCATTTCGAATACCAATTTGATGGGGTGAAGCCTCTTCTTCTGGATTTCAGATGAGAGGTGAAAATTAAGGTTTATGCTCAGCAACAACTTTGAGCAAGAATAACTTTGTTATTCTTTGTCCTATGGTGACAGGACTTATATTTTCAGGAAGAGATGAGTTTCCTCTTTAATTTGATACCTTTTGAGCTGATTTGGCTCAGCTCCATGCTTTGGTGGTATCTTGGCTCTACCATTGATTTATGGTATTTTGGCTGTCATGCTTGTGCTCTGGTTTTGAGTCACAGGCTGACATTGTTAGTTATGTAAAAGCATCAATTAAGTAATTATGATAATCTTACATGACAACAGATGATGCAATCATTAATCCAAGAAGGATTACTGTTTTCTCACTCACTGGTTTTTCAGTTTGCTCGATGGCATGTCTCTGCAATCTGTCTTAGACTTAAAAGGGCCCCCTTTTTGCTGATTTTTACAAATCATCACATTATTCAATTATACCATTATTACCAGCAAGTAGGTATTAGTTAATCTTTTATCAAGTGTTTTATTCTTTCAGAATCAATCAGAAAGATGTGAAATCATATAAATTAACTATATACTGTTGTAATCCTGTCATAAATCCATTTTGATCCATTAAATCCACAATTACCCATCAAATTTCTCTACTATTATTTTTAATGAGTTCTTTGGAGTATTGGTGATTTTTTGTCTTAATTCTTAAAGTTTTCCTCTAGTAATAGTTTTCTTCAAGAATTATATTTATAATTATTCTTGAAAAAGATAATTATACATTGAAATAATTTTATTATTTTAATAAAGAAGTTTTATTACTAAATACTTCTTTTGATTCATTCTTGTAGACAATTACTGCTTAATGTTATAACCACTAGTAGTGTATAACAAGTAAAAGAAATAATTAAGTAATTAATTTTTTAATTTTTATAATAATAATTGTATTATTATATTTCATAAGAACAGTCATAGTACTGCTGATTAATAGTAATATTATCAACAGCTTCATAGACACATCTTACACTATCTAATATCATAAAAATCATGAAGTGCAATATCACAAACAAAGTTTTAAGCAGAGGATAACCAAGATAAAGTAATTAATGAATGAGATTAACTATCATTTAGCACCATAAAATGCTTTACAGGAGGAATTCTTTCTTATATTCAAAATATCTGGGTTTATCTTTCCATTGGGGAATTTTCATTATCAAATCCTAAGTTTTAGATTTGTAATCATCGTCATTTTCATGGCAAAAATACAGATTGATAATTGGATAGTTGATTCTCATAAGATAGAATATCAAGTTCTTTTTTTTCCCATTAAATCCTTTTCTTTTTAAATAAAAATTTATATATCACCCTATATATTCATTCTGAAAATATAATTCATCCCTAATTTAACTTTTGTAGTTGATTATTTTAAAATTTGAAAAATTTAGAAGATTTTTTAAAAATTCCTGATCTTTTTTGTTTATATTTTATAAAGCTCAGGGGAAGCCATATCAAGAAGTCTAATATAGTTTAAATACCTGATATTTATATAGATTATAGCAAGGAAATTGAAATATATGTTTCAAGCTTTAGAGGAGGTCAAATTAACTCTCATAAAGAATTCCCTCAATTCAAAATATTACATCAAGATTACTTGCTATATCTTTTATTTTTTATTTATGTTGACTATTTTTTATAATTTAATTTTATTTTTTTTCAAGCTAGTTTATTCTGATTCCCTGTTGGAATTATTAGGATGTATGGAGAGCCCTTCATGTTTTTGTCAATTAAAATGTGAATCTGAATTGAATGGGTTTATAGCTCAGCTATCCCAAATGCTTTTGTGATTTTATTATTGATTAACTATGAGAAAACCTAAGATATCAAGATTTATTGAGGGAATTATTTGAGAATGCCTTAAAAATTGATTTTTTTTCAAAGATATTGGGGAAATCTTTGTGTACTTCTTTTTCCCATTTAGTGTGAACCAATTTGCATATGAAATATCTATTTCATAGAATAATCCACCCGCCATTTATAAATAAATATACATCTAATCTGATTGGTTTTTGTTTATTGAAATCCACTGTGATATTGAAAAAAAAATAACTGTTAAAAATAAGATCTTCTAGAAAATCTTTTGATCAAAGTATATTCATTAAGATTATTAGAGGTTTTGCAAACTTAATTTACATTGATAAACTCCTGAGGCCTAAAAAAAGAGTAAAGTGAGGATCATGAGCTGATTGAAATGGATATATATTTCATTCAAGTTTCTTCAAGATAGAAGATTTGAATAATTGTCATTTTTCTTTTTGGTGTTTATGTGAAAATATGGCTTGACATATTGAATAAAGTGATATTCTCAAAAGAGAGAATACAGAAATAAGATGGTGCCTTTTATGAAGTAAGCTTGAAGAATTACAGCCTTCACTTAAAATCCATGTCAGACCAACTTTGGAATATAGTCTCAATCACTGGTAAGTCATTTCCATTTATTTAGGGTGTTGGTAAACACACGTAAGCTTTTAGTAAAAACATGTAAGCCCTTACGTGTTTTTACTAAAAATGTTAAGGCCAAAAATGACAATAACAATGCCATTTATGGAATTTTTAAGGCTATAAATGCCAGTAAAAATGCCATTTATGGAATTGGTAAGGCTATAAATGACATTAATAATACCATAAATGGCATTAATGGCCTTAAAAATGCCATTCATGGCATTGTTAATGTCATTTATAGCCTTAAAATTTCCATAAATGGCATTGTTAATGTCATTTATAGCCTTAAAATTTCCATAAATGGCATTGTGAATGTCATTTGTGGCCTTAACAATGCCATAAATGGCATTAATGGCCTTCAAAATACCATAAATGGCATTAAAAGACCCATTGATGGAATTAATAATGCCCTTTATTGCATTTATAATGCCATTAATGGCCTTAAAAATGCCATAAATAGGCATATTTCATTTAAAACCCACCCCTTATGTCTTTTTAACATATAATTACGTGTTTTTACCAAAAATTGGTAAAAACATGTAAGGGCTTACGTGTTTTTACTAAAAGCTTACGTGTGTTTACCAACACCCTTTATTTATTGAAAATTTCCAAAGGCATTCAAATTTTTTCAACTCTCCTTTCATGGGAATTAATGAAAATTTTCAACCACATAAATAGAGTTTTGGTCCTTAAATTGGAGCCATTCCTAATTAAAATAATGAGAAATATGCATTGTTGAATGAAATTAGGATTATATTTTGAAATAATATCATTTTAAAAGCTCAAAGAGTACACTAATCCCTTTTAAAGTAGAATAATTGAGTCAATTTTAAGGTTGAACTTATTTGACCAGGATTAAAATTCAATTAGGATTCTTTTAACATCTCTTACTGAAACATATAAATAAATTTTAAGATAGATTTCAGATCTTTAGTGACTTCCTCCTTGTTTCTTCAAACAAAATAGAATATTGAGGTCTGTAGGTAACATGACCAGCAGTATATTGAAGTCAGATATTGGTATTATCACCTCTATCATGTTTTCTTGCTTTATTAGGTAGTGTTTTTTTTATTAAGTATACAAAAGAAAGTCAGAAACTGTCACAATGCTGTCTGCCAGACCGCAGCAAAGGGAACTCTTTCTGAAAAGGCTATTAAACCAGTTGAAAGACTGATTAATACTGGCAAGTTGTAGATCACATTCCACCATGTGACATTACCCCCAGGTTTAGGGCACTGCGTCCCAAAGTGCATGTAACTGATGGTCACAATGCTGTCTGCAAGACCTCAGCAAAGGAACTCTTGCCAAAAAGGCTATTAAACCGGTTGAAAGAACAATTAATACTGGCAAGTTGTAGATCACATTCCACCATGTGACAGAAACTAACAAAGAATGAATTCATAATTCTTTTTACAAAGAATTAAACTAAAAGTATAAAAAAACGGCTGTAAATTAATAATAAAAATATTTGTTGAAAATGAGTGACTTGTCTCTACGTTATTATTAATAAGATTCTTTTTTTAATCTCATTTGAAGAATTACAGTTGAAAGGACTATATTTCTGCCACTACAATTTTTTTTTCTTGAGTAAATCCAGTTTTGTAACTTTTATTATAAATTTTTCCATGATTGTATGATATCCTCTTATATGGTTGATTTTTTAGTTTTTTCTGTTTCCCCAAATGTCTCTGAGGTTTTATTTTAACTATTCTTTTGTTTCAATTCTATTTTTTTAGGGGTTGAAATTCTTTAATTTTTTGGTGTTGAGATTACAGTAGCAGGCTTGTAAGGCCTGCTACTGCAAATGTGTTAAAAATTGTTGAAAATTCTGCATGAAAGGTCCTGTAAGACCTACTACTGCAATATTCCTTACACTTCTCATAAGTTTCAAATAAGTGGGCTCCTAATGTGAGCCTGGAGGTATATTTTACATACCCAAATAGGCCACAATTATCTTTAAAAATACTTTTTGAACTATGCATAACCCATAAGCCATGCATATATTAAAAATTAATCATTTTTGATTTCAGAAAAGATAAATAACTTTTTATTGAGTAAGTAAATCCATTTCTTTAAGGCTAGATTTGAATTTTACACAAAATTTCACCTAGGGTAGCTGCATAGAGTGGATAAGCTCAAATTAACTCTATGAGGTGGTAATATGGAGAATACTTCAATAACACATCATCAATACCACAAAAAAGAATTGTGAAAAGTTTTGTTTTTCTCAATTTCACACCAAAATAATGGGAATGTTAGAGATCCCATGTTACATATACACTAAGAATAGTGTTATGCATGTTTGTGGCACTTAATATTATGGTATTCTTACATACACATTTTGTACACCCATAGTTGATATCAGTCTTAAAGCCTGAATTTCTATCTTGATGTGAAAAATAGTCAAGAGGGAGAAAAGACATCAAAGAGAGCCAGGGTACCCAACTTCTGAGGCCTCTGAGGCATGGATAGCTCTAAATCTTTGATCAATGGCTTATCTTGGCCCAATTAGTATACTAAAGCCTTTTGGGAACTTGTTACCAAGTTAAAATGTCATTAAATCATAAGTGTGAGCCTTGAGGTATACTTTACATACCCAAATAGGCCACAATTATCTTAAAAAGAAATTTTGAATTATGCACAACTCATAAGTCATGCATATATCCAAAATTCATCATTTTCAATTTCAGAAAGATGAATAACATTTTATTGAGTAAGTAAATCCATGGATTTAAGAACAGATTTGGATTCTACACAAAAATTCACCTAGGGTATCCCCATACAGTGAATAAGCTCAATTTAAGTATTTGAGGTGGTAAAATGGAAAATGCTTCAATACCACATCATTAATACCACATAAAAGATCTGTGAAAATTTTTGTTTTTCTTGATTTTAAGCCAAAATAATGGGAAAGTGAGCAATCCCATGTTACCTATACACTAAGAATAGTGTTATGCATGTCTTGAGCACTTAATATCATGGTATTCTTACATGGACCTTTGGTACACCCATAGTGGATATCTCACTTGAAGCTTAATTTTCTATTTTTACATGAAAAATAAGTAAGGGGGACAAAAGACATCAAAGAGAGCCAGGGTACCCAACTTCTGAGGCCTCAGAGGCGTGGATAGCTCCAGAGCATAGATCCATGGCTCATCTTGGCCCAATTGGTAAACTAAAACTCTTTGGGAACTTGGTTACCAAGTTACACCTACTGTAATCAGAAGAAAATAGCAAATAACCTGCTATTTTGACGTGCCAAGGAGGTAATAAGCTACTTAGACTCCTGTAACCACGTCAATTCTTGATGACTTTCCATGACTAGACCCTAAAAGAATAATTAAAACCCTTTTGGGACATATATTCATTGATTTACCTCATAGCAACTAGCAAAATACTGCTATTTGCAATTCTACGTAGAAATGAGGTAAAAACTTCAAAAATTCATTAAAAATACAATTCTTAATAAATCTTTCTGAAACTCTCAGGACCAATAGAGAGCTGTATTATCTATGGTACAACCAAAAATAATTATGGTTTTACTAGTAAAATTAAAAGTTTTATTTACAGTCCATTTTTCACCATTCTACGTGAAACCCTGAATCTTCAAAAATTCACAGTAATTACAACCTGTGATGAAATTGGCAATAACATTGATAACTTTGAGAAATCAATGATTATTTTAGAATAAAAGAAGATTTACAGATGTTACTCCTTTTATTCTTAACCATATTGGGGTTGGTAGTCACGTAAAACCATCAATTAAGTAATTATGATAATCTTGCATGACAACTGATGATGCAATCAATAATCCAAAAGGGTTTATTGTTTTCTCACTCACTGGTTTTTCAGTTTGCTCCATGGCACGCCTCTGTGAGCTGTTGTTGACTTAAAAGAGGCCTCCTCTTGCTGTTTTTTTCCAAGAATCATCTCATCAATTTATTAAATCATTATTACCAACAAGTAAGTATTAGTTACAGCTATTCTTAAGTGTTTTAAATCTTTCAGAATCAACCAGAAAGACGTCAAATCATAGAATCCAACTATATATTGTTGTAATACTGTTATAAATCCTTTTGATCCCTTAAATCCACAATTCCACGTCAAATTTCTCTACTTTTATCTATCAATAAGTTCTTTGGAGTATTAGTGAGTCATTTATCTTTAATTCTTAAAGTTTTTCTCTAGTAATAGTTTTATTCAAGAATTATCTTTATAATTATTCTTGTAAAAGATAATTATATATTAAAATAATTTTATTATTTTAATAAAAGAAGTTTTTTATTATTAAATTCTTCTTGTAATTGATTCTTGTAGACAATTACTGCTCACTGTTATAATCACTAGTAGTGTATAACACGTGAAAGAAATAATTTTATAATTATTTAATTGTGGTTATCATAATTTTTATTATTATATGTCATAAGAACAGACATAGTACTGTTGATTAATAGTAATATTATCATCAGTTTCATAGTCAAATCTTACAATAAGAAAGCTGCAAATACGCTGCTATTTTGAGGTGCCAAGGAGCTAAAGAGCAACTTAGACTCCTGTAACCATGTCAATTCTTAATGATTTTCCATGGATAAGCTATAAAATATTAATTATAACCCTTTTGGACTAGTATCCATTCATTTACCTCATAGCAACCAGTACTATAGTGCTATTTGCAATTCTACATAGAATTGGGGTAAAAACTTCAAAAATTTACACAAAATACAATCTGTGATGAAATTTCCAATAACATTGATAACTTTGAGAAATCAATGACCATTTTGAAAGAAAAAGAAGATTTAAAATTGTTACTCCTTTTATTCTTAACCATAAATGGGTTGGTAGGCATGTGAAAGCATCAACTAAATAATGATGATAATCTTCCATGACAACAGAGGATGAAATCAATAATCAAAAAGGTTTATTTTTTTATAACTCACTGGTTTTTCAGTTTGCTCCATGTCACGCCTGTGTGAGATGTTGTCTATTTAAAAGAGGCCTTCTCTTGCTGTTTTTTGCAAATCATCACATCATCCAATTATCCCATTATTACCAACAAGTAAGTATTAGTTAATATCTTCTTAAGTGTTTTATTTATTTCAGAACCAATAAGAAAGAGGTGAAATCAGAGAAATTGGCTAGATATTCTTTTAGTCTTGCTATAAATCAGTTTTGATGCTTTAAATCCACAATTACCCGTAAAATTTCTATACTATTATCTTCCAATAGGCTCTTTGGAGTAGTAGTGGGTGGTTTATCTTGATTCTTAAAGTTTTTCTCTAGTAATAGTTTTCTTCAAGAGTTATCTTTATAGTTATTCTTGTAAAAGATAATTATATATTAACATAATTTTATTATTTTAATAAAGAAGTCTTTATCATTACATTATTCTTGTAATTGATTCTTGTAGACAATTACTGCTTACTGTCATAGTCACTAGTAGTTTATAACAAGTAAAAGAAATAATTAAGTAATTAAGTATTCAATTGTGGTTATAATAATTTTCATTATTATATTTCATAAGAACAGTCATATTAATGTTGATTCATAGTAATATTATCAACAGTTTCATAGACAAATCCTACACCTAAATTAATGAAATTTTGATTCTCACCAATTTCAGCTCTTTTTCAGTAGTAGGTTCTGTACTCCACAGTGCCTGCTACTGCTATTTTTATTTTAAAAATAAAAATTCTTAAAACAACAGTGAAGCATGATTTTCTCTCTCAAAGAGAAAAATAAAATTATCAATAATAGAAAAACTGATGAGCTTCATAAAATAAATAAAGAATTATATAATGAAAAATCAATTGTAATAAGAATAAAACTAAAAATATCCTGCACAATAAAGAAAAGATTTATGCATGTTGTATTGTTTTCTTTTTGAAATAAATTACTAATGATAAATTTTAGATTAATTTATCTTTCCTTTTAAGCTTATATATATCTGAATATAAAAGTTGAAAAAAGCTAAAAATTATATAGTTTTTGAATATAAGGATCTCATTAATAATAGGTAATTCTGTGAGAAATATTCTCAAAGTAAATAGGTAGTGTGCCATTCCATACCTTTTTACCAGTTGCAAGAGATTTTTTGAAAAGTAAAAGTTTGAAAATCAAGATCACAATGGCTAATCCAGAAATTCACCACTAAAAAGACATTATTAAAATCACAAAAAAAACAGGAGTAACATCAACAGTAGGGAGGAAAGGAAGATTTTAGAATTCACAATTGAAATAATCAATATAATTCTATAATTAAATGAATGATAGAGGAGTCCAATATTATGGAGTTACACAATGAAACCTACATATAAGGCTTACATGATCAACAATATAAGCTTAATACATACATAAAACTCAAAATTACATGCACAAAGTCACATTGTAGTATTATATCCACCCTCAAGCCATCAAGAAGATTATATTATCAAGAATTACAGTAACCAAAATACAGTTCATGTGACACAAGGATCATATGACAGTATCCAATTCAACTCAATACATGGGAAATCCACTAAAATCCTGAAATTAAATAACAATACAGGCACTTTAAGAAGGTTATGCAATCCACATGCATGACATATGTACATTACACAGCCTCAAGATCATCAAATACCACTCAATTCAAGTTCAACTAGCTGCATACAAGGGGAATACACTAAAATTTAAACCACACAGCAATTACAGTAATCAAGAATCAAAACTCAAGAAGATATCCCCACATTTCACAGCATTATTTCCTGAAACTAAATAAATCTTACAAACAAAATTATACAAGGGCTTATTCACATAATACTATCTTCATCCTTTTAATCACCAGAATTAATTCCTCAAGGCTATGCAAGCTGACTAAAGCAGTGCGAAAGAGAGGTCATCTGACTTTTGTTACAAAAATCTAAACCAGCAAAATTATCTCAAGGGCAAGAATAATACTTTACATGGAGAGCCCATGGGTACTTCTCACAACATAAAAGGAGGCCTCTCTGTTATTTTATCCTATTTCCTCATGCAAATAATTATATACCAAGAAGGATAATAATAATTATCCCTTACTAGTAGGTTAATCTAGAAATTATTATTATTAAGTTAAACTAAATAGTGGTTTATAAATAGCTGTAGTTAACAGTAGGTCTTCCTTGATTATAAATTCATATCTTAGTCAAATCCTCATATTCAAACAAATTAAAAGAAATATTATTATACTCTTCTCACTAGAAGACAAGTCATTATTTTATTTATCAAATTAAAAAATAAGAAACAAAGTTACACATTAGTAGTTTCATGAAGTTTACTATTAACAGCTCTTATTATCTATTATCATTCCTCTTATTATCAACTATTACTATCATAAGTAGTAATCAATATATAAAGCTTCACCAGTATTCTTATTTTTAAAAAAAACATATAGTGGTTTCATTATCTATAATACCTATTAGCTATACAATTATTATTATCACATATATATTTAACATATTATCAAAATTATTTATCAATTACACTTATTTAAAATATTAAACAATATTATTATATATTATCACTTATATAAAATATTGTCATATTAAACTATTATCCATTAAACAAAATACCTTTAAGCAAGAAAACCACTGAAATAACCACTCAGTACTATTATATCTACTATATTCTTTACCCAATTATTACTTTATTATCCTTAAATCACCTAAAAATTTATCTTTTGAAATTATTCTATCTAAATTAGTATTATTATTTTATCATTAGGCTGATTATTGAATAGGTCTGATAGAGACTGCTGAAAAGTCTTCTTTAGTTGTAAAGCCACAGTCTTAAATATTTATTTGTGAGCTCTGTAGGGAGATTTTTGAGTATATTCAGAGGGGCAGCTAAAACACCATTAGTACCCTTGGTTACAGGATTGTTTCAGCAATTCAAAACTGTTTACCTGTTATTTCCCTCTCAAGGACTGCCTTATCCAATCCCACAGTAAAAGGAGTTCCACAGTAGTAGTATCATTTCAAAGTAAAAGATATCCAATTGATTAAGAGAAAGGATTTTTATATTTTACAATTTGTATTTGTGTCATTATTACCTTCAAAACACAAGTAGAAGTATTTAAGTCAAGATTATATCTGTAAGGTCATATTTTCATAGCGAATGATATTCGGATGGAGATGATAATTGAAAGGGAGATAGATCCAATATCACATACTATGAGCTTATTATATAAAATTCAAAAAATAATACAATTCTTTGACTTTATGTGATATTCCAGTGGCTTGGAATAACCTGGAATATCAACAAACAGTTGAATATTGGGTCCAAACCAGTTCAGAGGAAGAGCTCAAGCTCAATATGAGCCAAGTCAACACTTATTTATAAATAAAATAACTGTTTTCAGGTGACACCACCTTTCTCATGTTTAATGGAAATAGTAGCTGTAGAATTTTAGGGGTTTTATAGACAACACAACCTTCAAAAAAGTATATACTGATCAATAGGAATATACAACTTATTACATCATGAATTTTTTTCTCATGTAAACTTCTATTTATTTAATATTCTTTTAGTGGGCAATATTTTCAAGTGCTTTTGGGGTTGATAAATGTTCTTTGAAGGCTGATAATGGAATCTTGGTTTTTGCCTCCAGAGGTCTCCTTTCAGTTGTTGTTGTACTTCATATTTCGAGTAGGCAATCACAAATGGTTGTACAGTTTCTATCTCCTGGGGAAATCATCATTTTGTCTAATCCAGTTATCAGAAGATTCCCAGTTATTCTAAATCAAAGAAAAGTTTAATAGTCCCAAATTTATTCAGTTTTGCACTGGAAAAAGTATTATTGGGTATCAGTACTATGTCCATTCAAGTCTAAAAAAGGGTTTTTTTTGAAAATATATCATTATTTATAGGTTTATTCCTTTGAAATGAATTCTGGAAACTATCAAAATGTGCAAAAGACAGTGAAAATCTCAATTACCACCTCAATTATTAAGGTAGTTTAAATTCACCATGAAAAAGATCTACTCCCACAGGAAGGGGTAGGAGGATGAACTCAGCTCCAACAGGGTTTCCGGCTTGCTTCATGCTGGGATCTAACTTTCTCTTTTTATTTGGTCATATTACAAGCAGGATCTTCAATATTGACAAATATTTGACATAAAATCAAAATAAGTATGTAGCTTATTGAATTCATGCATACTGCTTTATTACAAAAAGGTATTATCAGAAAACAAAACCAACATGTTTCTCATCCAGATGGGTCAAATATCCAGCTCCCCTGCTTCATGTCTTGTTATAGTTGTCAAAACTGCATAATACTCTTTATTCATCTCCTATCATAAATTTTTCTTCATTAATGTCTCGATTGGAAAATCTTTTTGCAGATATTGGTATGTCCAACTTCAAAAATATTTACATCATTTAATTTTTCTTTAAAGACTTAAAATTTGTATATTTAATAATTAATTTTTCATGATTTGAAAAATTTGAACATGCATTAAGATATACCACTTTATTTTTTCAAGAATTGGAAAAGACCTTTCAAGTTCAGACATCTTTCAAAAAGAAACGTTTGACACATAGTCACTGTTGATAGGTTTTTATTCCTCTTATTTTTGATTTTTATCTAACTTTTTCAAATTGAGAGGCAATATTATTCTACGTTTTTCTCAAATTTCTGGATTCAGTAGCTGTGACACCTTTTTCCAATCATATAATTAGCTTGAGACTTCTTATGGGTCAAAACAAAATATCTTACTATATCACATAACACATAATATACCCAGAAATCTCAAAATAACATACTTGATATGAATATATTTGAGATTCTCAGTTCCCTTTTAAAAAGTATATTATTTGAAAGCTGCATCAATTATATCTTACTGCTGTGGGGAAATGAAAATCAACTCAGTTCTTTAGAATTTTTTTCTCTTTTCAAGAAAAAAATAAGCGATTTTGAAATATTTTTTCCAAATAGAAAAAGGGGAATACATTTCTGATCCTTCATGAAATTAAGAGCTTTTCTAATCAACTTTACAATTCTTTATATTACTTATTAATAAGGGTCACAGATGTATGTGGAATGGATATATTCATTATCCTCTAGATAATCTAAGAAATCAGGAAAACATTATCATTTTTTGATAGTCTTAAATATCAACTGAGGTCCAAAATTCATTAATCATTAGTAATAATTCCTCTTTCAAACAGAATTTATCATTTTTAAAACTAATTCAACATTTATTTGATAGATTATGCCTTGTTATGAATTTTCCTAATGATTGTAACTTAACTATCATGGAAACATTTCATGACATGTTTCTATCACTTTCAATTTCTAGAAATTCTTCTTCAGCTCAAATATTTGTTGAAAGAAAAATTATTTAATTAAATATTCTTATTGAAATTCAATCTAAAACAAACAAAGTCAACACTTCTCAAAACATTCAATCCACCACCATGTAAATTAAATCAATTTTCAAGTATTTTAGCATGTGATAAAGGGCTTAATAATAATATTCAAACATAAATATATCTTTTTGGTGCAATGATAGTATGTTTGGTTTTGAAAATTCTCCTCTGATGCATACATCTTTATCAAAACATTTATTCACAATGCCTCCTTTCAGGATCCCTTCAGGGTGATAATTATATATAAATGGTTCATTAAAACTAATGAATAACTGAGCTCTTTGAAAAAGGTTCTTCATTCATTATTCAGAATATTTCAGAAATAATAGATATTCTATCAAACTGGAAGCTCTGAAATACTATCATTTAAGGACCTCACCTCCCAGGTCTTTGGAAGAACTAATAAGCTCCAATTTTGGCTTATAGGTGCAAACATTTCATTATACTTTCTCTGTTAACATTTGAAAAATTAATAATTTATTCCAAAATACAAATCTAAAGAGTCATATAGCTTTAGATAATCACTGGGATATAGGAGAAATATTACTTAAGCTCTTCATGCATTAAGAAATAAATTTGAAGTTTGTACTTCCATTTTTTAGTTCTTATTCTTTTCAGTGATTATTCAAAGGTACCCATTTTTGTTCCAAATTTTCAATCTAAATTTATATATACTTAAGTTCTATTTGTGAAGTAGAATTATTACTATGCTTTTGAGCTTTCCTTATAAGATATCAATGCATTCCATATATATAAAAGATATAAATATCTCAAAATAATATAATATTCTCTTCCTTCATTCAGAGATTGTTCCTATTTTTATTCCCAAAAAACCACAAAGTTGAAGCTGAAAAAGTTTATTTTAAATCCTTTTGATTTTTTCAAAAGGAATATTTTTTGATAAAGTAAAAATATTAATTGTCTTTTCAGTGGGAATGTTCTATTTTGTATTTTTGGTTACTTAAGAGCAGAAATTTGCAAAAGAGTTCAAACGTGATAATGTGTGGTCATTTTTTTTATTTAAAGAAAGAATCCCGAAAGTAGTTAAAGTTACTTTCTTAACTCATTTTACATTCCTCCTCATAGAGGAATTCATTATCAAATTTTCATCATTTTGATTCCTATTTTCAGGGCTTTGGGTATCATTTACAGAAAGCAGCTGTAAAGTGGATTATATGTCAAATTTTGTGAGATTCATATTTTCAGAATTAACAATATGATATAACTGGTTTGCAATGATTAAAAAACCTAGTGTAAATGCTTCAGACATCTGAGTTAATGAGAATTAGATTTTTTGCAGGACTTCTGGATGATAAATTTAATTCAGAGCTAAGTGGGCTACAATTCTACTCATTTTCAAAATATTTATGAATCCAGAACTCATAATATTAAAAATTGAGTTCCATGGACCTATTTATGGCTATTTTATGATTCATTGGAGCCTAAAATGAATCTCATTTTTACCTTCTGTAAAACTCTTCCCAAACCATTCTCCAACACACCTAAACTGGCTAGGTTGGACCCTTATTCAATTCAAGCTGGAAACAAATTTCATATGGAAATATTCAATGATTCATTATTAATAGGGTATTGGTAGACCCACATAAGCATTCTGGTAAATATATGTAAGCTCTTATGTTTTTTTGCCATAAATTGGTAAAAACATGTAAGGGGTTCCCTGGGCCAATTTTTAATCAAAAATGAAACACCAAACACCCTGTATTGGGCCAGAACCTGCCCAAAAGAGGATTTTTCGCCACAAAACCCCTCCAACCCAATTTTTTCATTTTTTGCAGATCCCCCCCAAGAAAATACCAAACACCAAAATAATCCACATGATCCCCCGCAAACAAACATTTTTTTGAAAAAAAGCATTACCAATGCTATTTTGCAAAGGTTTTCACACTTTCTTTTTCTTTTTTCCACCAAAGACTGCATTTTCCTTGCCAGAAACCTGGTTCCAAGCCTCTAAAATTCCAATTTTTCACCATACCTAATCTGTAAGGTTTGACTATGAAATAATAAGTAAAAATTACCAATATCTTACTTATTGTACTATGAATGTCCTTATAAATGAAATAAATAAGATAAAAAGAATTATAATACTAAAGGATTAATAGAATTATAGTACTAAAGAATTAATAGAATTATGGCGTAAAAAAAATTATATTATGAAATAAATATAATAAATATATTTAAAAGCACTTTATTATCATTACCAACAAGTAATAAAGTAGTGAAAAATTGTTTTTTATTAATAAAAAACAATTCCTAACAATAATATTACTAAGATTAAAGTTATAAATTAATATAAATACTATTTATATCAATTATAGAATTATTAAAGTAATAATAGAAAAACATTATTATAATAAGAGAAATAACCTACTTTTAATGCTTAATATAATAATTTTGAATATGTGAATGCCAAAAAATGTAAATACAACCCATTTAAATTGTAGTTACAATAAACTTTAAGAGAAATTACAACTTTTCTTGATTTTACGTGGAATGGAGGTTTTTAAGAGAAATTTAAACAAAACAATTCAATAATTGGAATAATCACGTCAGAGATGTTGATTATAATAAGATTAACTTTGCGCTTTAATAATATAAAGGTTTTATATATAAAGAATAAAGAAATTACCTTTTTACTCAATGAGTTAATGTTTTGTAAGCGTCTTAGCAGAAAACAGAGTAAAAAGAGCTCTATTTATAGTAAATACCTCCCTCCTAGAGTCCAACAGGCTTCTAGTAGTGTGGTATTCCATACCATTTTTTTTCACCAGGCTCAAGCTCATAGTACCCCAAAACAGCAGTCAATCCAGCCTACAGGCAGACTTACACTCAAATCTTACACCAAAAGGTCAATTTTACAGCAAGAAGCTGGATTTAACTCATAAAACCATTGCACAGGCACCAAAGGGCAGTGTATGTGTTTAAATAAATTATTCAATTTCATTATGCATATGTAAAAAATCAAGTTACATATAGTACACTAGTTACAACAAATAAGGTACCACCCTTTAAATTACACCCCCTTACAGCCACAGGACTCATGCAGCAAGAAAATTACACATGCATTAGCTACACAGCCAACTTGCATTCAAAATCACATGATGCAAAGCTCAACTCCATGGAATTCCTGCAAGTCATTTATAACACAGCCACAGGAGTACCTTATCTTATATCCTCAGTAACCCCACTTAAAACCTTAAAACAGAATCATAATTATTTACACCACTCATCACCTCATGCAAACCAAAGCTAGTTACAACAGGCTTCATGCAGTACACAATTCTAATTAAATCTCAACCATATGACTATGCCCAGCATGTGTCAAACTCAAAAATCACATCATCTCATACATCACAGTAAATTCATCAGTGCAAGAAATTATCACCTGACCTCATTTTAAAGTTCAAAAAGAAGAAAAACAACCATGACACCTGCATAAATTACACAGCCACTTCTACCAAAACTAAAATAGGACATATGCAAAGGAATTACAAGGTAATCATGTGATACTGAATCCACCAACAGAATATCATGTGATAAGAAAGAGGCTGTGCACAACAAAAAAATCCCCAGCCAAAATTGAATCACCTCATGTATGCAAGGAAAATTCAAGAATATCACATCATAATTAGTTCACCAAAAGGCAATCATGTGATAAATGGAGGCTGTGCAGAGAGAAAATTATCACCAAACCTTAAATCACCTGACCCATGCAAGAAAGGTCCTCACCAAAAATGGAGTCACATGATGAAATCAAGAGGAATTAAAGTGGAAAAAGACAGCTCCCATGGAGGGCCCCCTGGGCTCCCAAAAGGTATAAATAGAGGGGCTCTCTCCCCCCAAATTTCAAAATCCCCCCCATGCACAATATATCCTCTGAACATTACAAGCACAGGAATAAGTCATCCCTCACCTGGGAGGTAGTCCAGAAGATTATAGTGAATTTACTTGCCCAGTAGCTAAAGCTCAGTGGAAGTATAGTGTTGAAGATTACCCAGTAGCTAAGCTCAGTGGAATCTTATTATTATTAAAATAAAAATAAAAATTACCCAGTACCCAAGATTAGGGTTACTACTCTATTAAAATATTTTATCCAGTAAAATTAACTTCATTTAACAAGATTTAAAAAATAACTTACCCCTTTAAAAAAAATTCAATATCAAAGGACCTTACCTCTTAAATTTAACAAATACAATTTTATCTTATTATTAACCACTCTTAAAAAAAATAACAAACCTTTCAAAAATTATTTTACTCTATTATAACTATACCTTAACAAAATTACCTTTATCAACACCAATCAAATTTTCCAGAAAACCTTAAATAACCCATCCTACCAAGGAATTATAACCAAGAAGAAACAACTCACCTCAATTTCACCAAAAACTATTAAAATTAAAACAGACAAGTATTTCATTAAATCTAAAAATTAACCAAATTACTGACATTATTTTTCATATTATTTATTGAATAGGTCTGATCTGAGACTGCTGAATTTTGTCTTCTGCAGTTGTAAAGCCACTTACTAATTTTATTTTGGTTTGTGAGCTCCAAGGAAGATTTTGTTCAGTATTTTAGGAGGGGCAGGCAATACACCCTTGCCACCCTTGGTTACAGGAGTTATTAGCAATTCAAAACTAGTTACCTGTGATTTCCCCCTCCAGGTACTGCCTCAGTTTAATCCCACACAAGAGGAGTTCCCACATCTGGTGTCCCAACAGTGGCCTGATAACCTCAACTTCAATAAAAATTAAATTAAAAACAACAAAAAAATCTCAACTACTCCAAGAATATCATTTACAACAAAAACTGGAGTCAAAAAGTAAAAATCAGCCAAAACCATCATCTCAAGAATCTGAATCATCAACTCACTCTGACCATTACTATTATCCACCCAAACAAGAATCAGAAGTAGGAGAGGAATCAAATAAATACTCTAATTTCCCAATTGCAACACCAAGAACCAATAAAAGGAACTTGAAGGTTGTGGAGAAATTTTTCCTTGACCTCCTTGAAAGAAATAAAATCAATAACTCAACACCAACATCAAAGGAAGAAATAAACAAATCAAAAATGGATAAACCTTCATCATCAAAATTACCTGGTAGTATTGAAGAAATCCAGGAAGAAACCTTTAATGAAGAAACTGTTGAAGGACAGGAAGAAATGTCTTCAACAGAGAGACTTCAGCAGAAGATGCTAGAAATGCAAGCAGAATTACTAGCACTAATCAAAAAGGAAGGCAAAAATAAACCATCAAGTTATACTCCACAAAATAGTCCACTTGAAGAACAGACCACCCTTCCAAGATCATTCAGGCCACAGGGATCACCTTCACCTTATCCTAGACCCATGGCCACATCAACACCTTATACAGAACAAAGACAAAGTACCTTACCAAGAAGAGTAAACATTTCTTCCCAAATACCAACTCCATCACATCAAGAAATTCCAAGAAACACTACTCCAATAGTGAAAATCAGAGCCAAGGATTATAATTTGTGGTTTGATGGAAAGGATGTTGAAAGATTCATCAAGAAAGTTGAAAATATTGCAGAAATTGAAGGAGAAAGTGGAAGAGACATTGCAAGACAAATAGCCTTTTGGACAAAAGATGAAGAAATTAGTTATCATATTGAAGGAATGCCAGGATATGAAACAGCTGATTGGGATCAATTGAAAGTGGATATGAAAAGAAGATGGGGAACAGTCTCACCTGAAAGAAGATACAGATTATCCTCAATCACTGATTTATTCACAAAAACTCAACAAGAAGGTGGAATAAGAAACATGACTCAATACAGAAAATTCATTGGGGAATATGAAGCAATCATCACTTACCTCAAAAGATACCAATATATCCAAGGTGATATCAATCATAACCAGGAAATATTGGCCAGCCTTTCCACTAGTGTTCAAGAATCAATTTACAAAGAAATGATTAAAGACAGAGCTATGGTTCAAGCCTTGGATGGAGGTTACATCATTCCAAGATTGGATATTTTGAAATTATACATTGAACAAGACTTGGAGGCCAAGGTACTTATTCAACAAAAAGAATTTTCTAAACCAAAACCTGCAGAAAAGAAAACAAGATTTGAGGATGAAAGCTGGGATGAAGTTCTAAAACAAGTAAAAGAACTCACCCAAAAGATCAAAAATCCTCCACAACCAGAACCTCAGCCAAGAAATGAGGGAAAAGAATCAGTTAAAGAAGTTTTAAATCAACTCAAAACACTTTCAGAAGCAGTGAATCCACCAAGAAGGAATTGGAACAACAATCAAGAGCAAAGATTACCTCAAAATAATCAGCCATATAGGCCAAGGAATCCTTTATCACCATTTTCATCCAGTTATCAACCTTACATACCAGCTCAAATGGCCCCAAGACCACCAATGAAGTGTGCTTACTGTAAGGAAGAAGGCCATACAGCAACTAGATGCACTCACCTTGCTGAAGACTTGGACAGAAGAATTGTCAGAACCCAAGGAGCATCTTACCTCTTCCCCAATTATCAGAGAGTACCTATGGAAGGAAATGAAAGTGCCAAAAACATAGTCAGAGCTTTTGCAAAGGAACAAGCAGAACTCAACAAGAAATTTATGGAGAAACCTGTGGTAAAACAAAAGCAAGAAGAAGAGGTTAAGCCCACTGAAAAGAAATCAGAGGATAAATCAACCTCAATTGCACATGTTGAAGATTGGTCAAATTGGAAACCACCTACCATTTCCTCAGCCAATGACCCATTTGAATCACACATTGGATTAAGGCAGACCAAGCAAAGAATGGAAAGACAATCCCAAAATCAAGAGCCAAAGAAAAAAGCAGAAATTCCAGGAACTTACATTGAAGAAGAAAAAGAAGAGGAAAGAGTAATAATTCCCACCAAATTCCAAAATTCAAATATTCCAAAACCAGACCAGCCTGAGGAGGAAGTTGAAAATATTGCCAATAAAAATGAAGATGAAGACAGTCCAAAAGAAAAGACAGTCAGAAAACCTCAGAAGAAACAAGTTGAAACTAAATTGGAAATTGACAAAATCATCAAGAAAATTATGCAACAAAAGATCAACCTCACCATTGAAGAGATTTTGAGGATGTCACCAAATTTTGTTCATAAATTACAGGAATTATCAGAAAAAGACAAAGAAAAAATTAAATCACTCAACTCAATGGATCTTCAAGAAAGACTATTAACATTTGGATTCAAAGAAATACCAAAGCCCAAGATTCATTATGCTTGTCCTTTGGGATTTATGGAAATCTTCATTGGAAAGGAAGAATATCCTATCAGAGCATTAGTGGACACTGGGGCAGAACTCAACATTATACCAGAAGAAATAGCAATCAAATACTCACTCACAACAAGGAAACTAAACATGAACCTTAGGGGAATTGGAGGCCATACCACTTCATTGGTTGCACTTTCAGAATTTACTCCAATCATTTTGGCTTCAGGTGAAGAAACTCTAATTCACTTCTTCATTGCAAAAGGATCTGTCCATACAGTACTTGGAAGACCTTTCTTGGCAGACAACAATATCAGACTAGAATTCTCCCATAAACAAGGTGAAATACTAAGCTATCAAGAACCTGATGGAAGAATATTATGCATGCCAATATGCAAACCCCAAGCACTTGGATGGCAAACTGGACCACCTAGAGGAATGGATTTATGCAATATGGCAACATTGGTCAGAAATAACCCAGGAAAGAAGGATCAAAATGCAAAAAGAGACAATACCATAATCAATTTGACCCAGAAGACCCAAGAGTTATCCATATCTCCAGAAAGTGATAAATTTGGCCAAGATTCACAAAATAACAGATGGCCAAGCAATCTCAAAAGACAACTTGAAGATTTAACCTCTGAAGATGAATTACCCAACATAGCTTACAAGCCAATATCCAGTAAGGAAGAAACTTTCCAGATTTTAGTAGATGGAAATGAGAAAATACATGGAAACCCTTTCAAAACTAAACCCAAAAAGAAGAAAGTCAGATTTAGTGAGCATCATGAGCTCTCAGATGAAGAAATTATAAATGACATTGAAAAAGACCTCAAAATTATGGAAGAAAGAGACAAAAATTTAAAAGACACATACCATATCAACTTCTTGGACAGACCATTGAACAACCAAGAAGAACTTTATGAATGGCAACTGGAAAACCCTGAATTCATCCAGCAACCTCCCAATGAAGAGGATGAAACAGAATCCATCTTAGAAAATGAATACAATTACATTTACTTGCCATATATCACTTTTGAAGATATTTATGGGGATGAAGCTCAAGAAACTTTATGTGAAGATAAATATTTATGTCACCTTCCAGGAGCAAACTTGAACAATGTTCAATTCCTAGAATTATTAACTGAAGAGGGAATTAAAGGTAACCTTGAAAACAAATTTTGGGATGAAATATTTGAAATGGCCACACTACCAAGAAGAGGACTTTACTTCAATCAAATTTGGGCCCAGTGGTACCTTGGATTAAATGGATCAACATATCAAACTGGAAGACTGAAATGGGTTGGAGATGGATATATATTCATTGATGAAGACTTATGGTGGTCAGAATTTCCATCAGAACCAGAGATTGAGGAAAGAAATAACTTTGTGGAAGCCCTCAAAGACCTGATTTTGGCCAGGTTACTCAACAGACACTCACCTTTCCCACTTGGGGGAGCTCAACTTTGAATAAAACCAACAAAATCAAGATTTTTTTTCTCTAAAAATGTATCAGTATCACCCATAAAATGTATCATTAGTTTTTTTTTTTTTTTTTTTTTTTTTTTTCTCTCAAATGGCAGTGACTTCCTGCCTTAACAAAGAAGAAATTCATCAACAAATTATCCCTTAAAAATTAAAAATAAAAAATATAAAAATATAAAAAAACCTTACATTAAAAAATATATATCAATCACCTCCACCATGGCCAATTCACCAATTTTTGTATCCTATGGCAAAGAATTAATAAAAGAAGACCAAATTATCAATAAAGAACTTCATTTGTCACCAGAAGAAGAATATTTCAATAAAGAGAACCTTTGGCACTTTAAGGATACTTCATCAATATCAAGAAACCAAGAAATTGAAGAAATCAAGGAATTGCTGAAATTTTTGGAGGATTCTGACAAAACCAATGATCAAATTACTCAAGAATTAATGGAACAATTAAATTTCAAACCATCAAGGCCCATCTTGAAGACACATAAAAGCTCTAAAAATCAAAAATCAAAGAAAAAAGTCATATTCAAATTTAATTAATCACTAGGCAGTGACCTCCTGCCTTATCAAAGAGGAAAATAATTTCTTATCAAATTAAAAAAATAACCAATAATCCCCAAAATCAAACATCACTAGGCAGTGACCTCCTGCCTTATCAAAGAGGAAAATCAATTTTTATCAAATCCAAATACTCAAATTCACTCACCCAAATCATAAACCATTAGGCAGTGACCTCCTGCCTTATCAAAAAGGAATATCAATTCTCATCAAATTAAATCAATAATTCCACTCACCAATAAAAAAACACAATAACTAACCATAAGATCACTAGGCAGTGACCTCCTGCCTTATCAAAGAGGAATATCCAAATTCTTACCCAAAATTACCATCCAAAACCCAATAAATCTACCCTTAAACTATTTTGATTTAATATACTTGATAATATTTTCAATTCTTATTACCATCAACACTTCAAAATACACCAAATCCATCAAAATGGAATCATGGCCATTACTTGAAGAAAATCCCTGGTCATTGGACACAGATATCACCTGGATAGAAGAAAAAGAAGCTTGGGCCAATTACATTAATCAACAAGAAATAGATGAAAGTCCTGACTGGTTATTGAAAAAGAAACCAGAACCCTGTCCTGATATGTCCACCATAATTCTTCCATATATTGAATTTGAAGACATCTTTAAAAAAGAAGAATCACCATCAGAAACTGTCATTTGTCATCCATGGAAAGAATTACCTGGATTCAACCTCACAAAGTATGAATTCTTGGATTTACTGACCTGGGATGGAGTTGATGGCAACCTTGGAAACCCATACTGGAATGAAATTCTTCAAATGGATGAACACCTCAGGAAATCACTGTTTTGGAGGACCTGGGAATGCCAAAACTGGTTCAACCTCCAGGATTTTGAAATAAAGAATGGAAAAATTAGCAAAGTCACTGGAGATTATATTGTAAAAAATGCCACATGGGATTTTCATTGGGAGGAAACACTTATACCACCCATACTCAGTCTTGGAGGTGGTGCAACAAAAATGAACACAGAAGATTGGACATACTTCTGCCAAGAATATTTTTTCAAACCTCTCAAAAGAGAAAACTGGAGGGGAGGGAATTTTATCAAGAAGGAATTAGTGAATAAAATAATTGGTCAAAGGAATTAATCAAAAGAAATCTTGCCTGCTAAGTCCCTAATTCTTTGTTTTTTAATCAATCCTATTTCCATTGATATTATTTCTTTTTTTACCACTTTCATCCTTCCTCTTTACAATTCAATTTTTCTTTCATACTAAAAGAAAAGAAAGAGAAACAAAATAAAAATATTAAAAATTCTAATAAATTAGCTTCAGTTCATATAATCTTAGAAGGCAGAAAAAGAAATCAGCTTACTTTATATTGAAGATTTTTCAAAAAAAAAATATACTTATTTTTCTTTTTTTCTTTCTCTAAATAAAAAAAAAACTCAGATTACCTTCAAGTAATTCATATTTTCGAAACAGAAAACAATAGGATAGCTAAATTGGCTCAAAAGCAAAACCTAACCAGGAGCTTATCTATTTATTTTCTTCATTATAGCTTATTTCTTTGTCAATATATATTTAATAGAGGTTTCTTTTATCATTATTTTCCATTTTTTATCTTTTGGTGAAAGAATCATAGGGAGCAAGCTAATCTAAAGCGTTTAGTGCATTTGGAATCCCAGCCAAATACTCGGGAGGGAATGAAACAATCATTAGCTGGTATACACCCTTTAATTCAATACAAAATGGAACCGAAGTCACTAGATAAAAGAGTATGCAACTCTGTATTGGTCGTAACTATCTCAATCAACTAGGGTTACCACAAGAGGGGGAATAGCAACAAATACCAAACCCAACAAAAGAATTTGACAGGCAAAAGTCTATTTTTTTTTTAAAAAAAATATAGAGAAATGAAATACAGTCACTAAGTCTTTATTTCTTGGTTACTGAACTCAATGCGACTGAAAGAGATGTTGCATAAAATTCATTACCTCCAAAAACAGCAAATTGAGATGCTTCATTAAAGCAGACTCAATGGTTTAATTTTCTTTTTTTTAATATACAGGTTTCTTTCCAGAGCCGACTTAGCATAACATAGTTAATATGCCTAGCAGGCTCAACAAATGATTTTTGATTTTCAATTTCATCGAGTTCCTCTAAGGCGGGACTTGGGATGTATTTCTTAACCTGAAACAATTCCATTTGATCTATTGTTCAAATTAAATAGTACTTTTAACTAATCGTAGAATCTTATCTATATCAAGAGTCGCACTTATTTCTATGAGAGAGGCGAAAGATCTGAACCAGAGGGAAGGGGTATTTATAGTCAATTCCAAACCACTCTAGACCGACTGAATCCTCTTTAACTCCATAAGGAGCTCAAACTGGAGATCCAAAGAAGCTAATGTACTTCCGCTTGAGAAGGACTACTGGAGCTAACCTATAGAGAATGCACTACCGCAACTACCAAGACAGAGAGCTACACAGCCTACTTAACTAATGCAAGATCAAAAAAAAAATCAATCAATTCAACTACTTACTAATATTTACAGCAGCAGAGAAACAAAATTTTAATCAGATCCGAGCAGTTAAGGACTTCTTTGGGTCACTTAATATACCAAAACAATTATGACCTGCCTAAATGCTTCCACTGCACTGAATTAATAAGCAAAAAAAAGAGAGTTTGTCAATATAAGACTCAAGAAAGATACGGAATACCATCTTGCATAAGCACCTCATCAAGCAACCTGTCAATCTTTGACATGAATGCACCACCGTGATACCATGTCTGAAAAACAATCCTACAGAATTTCCTGCAGTGATTTAAACAAAAGGAATTAGTACGGCTGACTAAAAAAAATAATAATAATAAAAAGCTGATAGCTGCAAGCCGACTTAAATTCATCACCAAACACACATGTGGACGGCAGAGCTTTAACCCCTGCATGCATTCGGAGGACCTTGGCTGTCACCATCATGAACCTATGGACCCCAATTTAAAGATGCTTACAGTTCAATACCCGCTTATTACCAAAAGTATAGGATAGGGAGTTTCATGACAAGCTCTTGCGCAGAAAAACCAAGACCTATCCTTACACTCTAACTCCAAGATTCAAGCAATACGATCCTGCATCAGCACCTCATCAAGCAGACCGTCAGCTTTAAAAATCAGTGCATCAACTTAATACGATGATAGAAGAACGAAACTACTGCACCTGCATGCAGTCATAACAAGACCCAATCTCTGTTTACAAAGACCATGCAGGTTAAATAACGTGACAGTATCACAACACTTTCCTGCAAGACCAGTAGGTTAGAAGATAAAAGAAGAAGCGATGATGGAGCCATGACCGAATTTAGAAAGGGCTGTTCTCATCCAAAGCATTACAATGATGCAGTTCAGAAGCTGCATCAGGGACTTAGAGCGGCACAACAAATCAATCGGTTATTGTAAGGAAAGAGCCATTACAACCACCTCACCTAGTTAGGATCACATTGGAGCCTGTGGAATGCTCGGAAGGTCACAAAAACGTCATCCAAAGTACCTAATACGACTGAATCATATGTTTAAGGTATCAAAATCAGCAAAACAACCAAAAATAAAAATAAAAAAAATAATAATAAAACAAAACAAATAAGCCATCAATCACTAAAACATAGCATAGAAAGTCATTCAACACTCACAACCTCTTGGCAACACGACCCGACTTGCTTAACCTTCGGATTGGAAACTGTTTGAAGGTAATCTAAAGGTCTTTTCAAGCAAGACACAGTTAGCCGAAGTGTTTTAAAGCTTTAATTGGGGTGTAATAACACCCCTCGAGACTACAACAGCCCACTCGAAAGGTTCCTGGGGAGATTTACAGGGTTTAGCCCCACCTTAATTAACAAAATATACTGCACTGAGGCAGCTTTCAGAAATTCTGAGTAGAGAAGAATTAACCACCCTAAGTGGTTTAAAAGCACAATAAAGTGCTGTTTAAGGTAATTAAATATAGAAACAGCCTACCCGAAGCACCCCTGAGGGGCTTTGACAATCTCTAGATCAGCCTGTTAAGCTGAGTACCTTACCTAATATAAAAAAATAATAAAATAAAATAACAAAATAAATTCATAAATAAAATAAAATAAAACAAATAACAAAAATAAAAAGTCCTGAACAAGACTTAAAACTGTTTATTTTCTTTGTTTTATTATTAAAGCTCAATATTACTGATGTTTTTTTTCTTTTGATTAATGTATTCATAAATTAAATAAAGAAGCCCTCAGCATGGATTTAAACTGCTGGTTTTCTTATTTATCTTACTTAATTTAGCTTATTAATGATCATTTTTTTTCATTCTGCAGGGCTTCAAAAAAAAAAAAAAAAAAAAAAAGCCCTCAGCATGGCTTAAAACTGCTTGATTTTATTTATTTGATTCTTCTTTCCTCTATCAATGCTAAAATTGTCTTTTTATTTTTGATGCAGGTATATTCTAATGAGAAACAAAAAGAAACAAAACAAAAACAGTATATATATAAATATTTTTCATGAATTAGGTGTTTATCATTCAAGAATTGTCCTGATGCTATAAGCATAAGGCTTATAAAGAGTAAGGAGTCCTTAACAAGACTATAAACTGTTTAATTATGCAACTGGGCTTTGAAGATAAATCAAATCCCCTGAAAACCAAAAATTATCAAACAAAAGTGTTTGGACAAAAGATAAGGCCCTCAGCAAGGCTTTAAACTGCTTATTTCTTTTTTCATTCTTAATTTGTCTTGGATAAAAATGGAGCTGACACATTTAATTGTGCTAGAGGTCTTCAATATACAAATGAGCCCTCAGTATGGCTATAAACTGCTTCTTTTACTTTATTTCTCATGATCTTTTTATGTTGGATATTAAATTAAACTGACATATTTCATTTTTAAGTGCTACAGGGCTATAAAGGACAATGCAAAGCCCTAAGCAAGGCTTTAAACTGCTATTTGATCTTCTATGCCTTTTTTATGATGAATAATAACTATACTAACATATTTGATTTGGATTTTACAGGTATTCAACATTAAAAAAAAAAAAAAAAAAAAAAAAAAACCTTCAGGATCTTATAAGCTTAAGAAAAGGATTTTAAAATGAAAATAGTCCTAAATAAGACTATAAACTGTTTAATTCAATTTTCAACTCGGCTTTGAAGATAAATCAAAACCAAAAGTATCAACATGAAATCAAGCTAAAACACAAACAATCAATGGTCCCTGGCAAGACCATAAACTGCCCACCATTAGAATTATCAACAAGGACTCAAAGCTAAAAAACAATCAACCAATGGTCCTTAGCAAGACCATAAACTTCCTATTTAAAGTATTCAAAAAGATTGGAAAAGGAATAAAAAAGGAGGATGAGTCCTAGGCAAGACTATAAACTACCTAAGGTTTTATTTCCTATTTTTTCTAATTTTATTTCATTTTAAAAAAAAGAATTGGAAAGATATACTGACTTATGCTTTTTGAACATATTTTTATTTTATTTTTTATCCCAAAATTCAACTATTTATTTTCACTAAGAATTAGGGGCATATCCCATTCATGATCTCAAGAATATTCTATTATTTTTTCTATTATATTTTTTCTACTATTACAATGAGAGCCATTAAATTGGCTCAATGTTTCCCTTCATCCAAAACAAATAATAATCAAAAAAAAAAAAAAAAAAACTCTACATCAAGTATTATTTTTTTAAAAAAAAAAAAAAGAAAAAGATCAATTTATTTGGAAATATTTCTTCAATTACAAGAGAGTGATTGGAACTTGTTTGAAAAGAAGAAGTATTTGTGCCATGAAGGCATTAATTGAACTCTGAAGGAGTTATTTATATTAAAAACTCATAAATTAATGACATAATTTGGGGAATTTACATATTAATAACACCTCAATGTGCTATTTATTCCAAATGGAATTTAAAAAGCCCCCAAAAAAAGCAAACAAGAGTTTTTTTTTGTACAAATTTTCAATTTCACTGTTTATATTTTTTTAACAACTCAAATGCATTTATGGGTAACAGAAAATCTGAACCATAAAGGGGATGGACTTGAAATAAAGTCTGAGTCACAATGATGATTCCAAAAGGAAGAGTTGTGGCATCATAAGGGTCATTATATGAATAAAGAACTCAGATTATGATCATTCAACTATGTAATATTAATCATAAATACTCCCAAGAGCACCAATTTTTACTGATTGGCACAAATCACCACCTTTAACCAAACAGCTCCATGATCTTGATTGTGATTCAGGTTTATTTCTTTTAAATTGTGATTTTTGCTCAGATCTCTCACTTAATGGTTATTTTATACTCAAAGTAGAAAAAATAAAAAAAATATATATTTATTGAATCATCATTGAAATAAAACTATGTATATTTACTGTATCATTATTTATCCTCATCAAAATCACTATAAAAAAATAAGGGGTGGGTAAACTTATTTCTTACACTATCCCTTATAGTGGAAGTTTTGGGGGAATGAGAACATATCCTCTTCAAAATTTGAAAACCAACTCAAGATTTTTAAATGGAGAGGGGGGCCCTCATCCAAAACAAATATTATTAAAAAAAATCAATCAATTAATATTAGAATCAATTTTAAATCACTTTCTTATTACAATTTTTTATTTTTTATTTTTTTATAACAGATGTAATTCAGAAATTCAGAAGAACCAAAGGACATAAATTATTTTGAAGAAATAGCAATAGAATTGGGAAACAACTTATCATAAGACAATTATTCAGAATACTAAAAATGAAGAAGATTATTTATGAAGAAAAACAGGAGTTCCTTATGGATTGACCTTTGGACAACACAAGACCTTGGACACTTCTTTGATTCTGGTTTGAAACTCATTTGGAATTCAAGAACCACTGGCCAGAATTTATGGACTGAAGGATGACTCATTGGATTAATTATTGACTCAGGACTCACTCAACATTATGGACCAACAAGATTATGTAAAACACTCAACTCAAATTGCCCTTGGGATTTTAAAGAAGATTGAAGACTCAAGAGGTCCTCAGCATGACAGTAAACTGCTTCCCCTGTAGACTTGGGCAGGGAAACTTATAAAAAAAAAATAATAACAGCCAAGAAGCTGGAGGGGATTGTCCTAGTCAGGAGAAGTGCTGAAGGACCATTTTTGTCCTTAGCATGACAATAAACTGCTCCCTTTGTGTAACAGGAACAAGGGGTTTCACAGGTGTTTATCATTATCAAATTGGCCAAAATGAACAGAGTGGAGTCCCAAGCCATCAATTAAAACAATAAAATTCCTCATCAAGAAATAAAACAACCAGAAGAATCTTGCATCAAGTGGGAATCATGAAGATTGAAGAATAAAACAAGAGTCAAGTGGAATCCAAAATCAAGCCCAAAGGAGCTCAAGAAGGAAGATAAGCCCTTGGATTAGGCCAGGAGGTCCTTGCATGACTTAAACTGCAGGACTTGTATACCTAATATACAGGGGTTACACACCTAGTTGTAGGTCCTGTATGACCTTAAACTACATTTTTTATGGAAGAAAGAAGAAAGAAGAATTGTGAAGACCTCAAGATTTCAGGACACTAGCAAATTCTTGAAAATAATTAAAAGAAAGAAGAAGAATCAAAATGACTAATCAAAGATGGATCACCAAATCTTAGCAGCCAAATACAAATCAGTCCTGAAGAAGGTGAGACCAGTCAATCAGCCAATGCCTCAAGACCTTAACTCACCTTTGGAAAGACCACCTTTGTCAAGAGATCCTTATGAAACACCCCTATCACCAAATCCACCCATATTTCAAGAAACCTTCAAGGTCACCCATGAAAGACTGCAAGCAGTTAATTTTGGCCCACCAGGATGGTTATCAAATGAAGAAATCAATCTACTTAAAAATGTTATTACCTTAAGGGAAAAAGCAATAGCTTTCTGTGAAGAAGAAAGAGGATTACTCAAATACTCATATGGAAAACCTTACAAGATACCAGTAATACCTCATGAACCTTGGCAGAAGAAACCAATTCCCATTCCCAAATCAATTTTACCTCAGTTTACTGAATTAATCAGAGAAAGAATCAGGACTGGACTCTATGAGCAATCCACCTCAAGCTACACAAGCCCAATCTTTTGTGTGGCCAAATCAGATGGGAAACTCAGAATTGTCCATGACCTTCAAGAACTCAACCAAGTCACCATCAAGGATGCTGGCTTACCACCTCATATTGAAGAATTTGTAGATGCATTTGCAGGAAGAGCATGCTATGGACTAGGAGACATCATGGGAGGATATGATGAAAGAGAATTAGATGTCACTACAAGACCCCTCACAACTTTTGAAACACCCCTTGGAAGGATGCAACTCACAAGACTACCCCAAGGAGCCACCAACTCAGTAGCAGTATACCAAGCCCAAATGACCTGGATACTTCAAGAAGAAATACCAGAAATTGTAGGAATTTTCATTGATGATGGAGGAATAAAAGGACCAAGATCACTTTACAATCAAGAAACACTACCAGAAAACCCCTCAATCAGAAGATTTATATGGGAATATGCCATAACCTTAGAAAGAATTTTATTCAGGATTGAAGAAGCAGGACTTACTATCTCAGGATCCAAGTTTGCATGCTGTGTTCCAGCTTTGGACATAGTAGGGCATGTTGTATCATTTAAAGGAATAACAATTTCAAAACAAAAGATTAACAAAATTCAGAATTGGCCAACACCTCTTAACAAGAAGGAAATAAGGGGATTTCTTGGACTTTGTGCCTATGTAAGGATGTTCATTGAAAACTTCTCACAAGTTGCATCACCACTCAGAAGGCTCACCGGAGAAGATGTTGACTGGGACTGGGATCAAAAATGTGAAGAAGCTTTCCATAAGCTCAGAAGAATAGTTGGAGAAGAAATAACTCTCAAGAAATTGGATTATGACAAAGGATCAGGAAAAATTAAGCTAGCAGTAGATTCAAGCTACATTGCTGCAGGAGCAGTACTCACTCAAGAAGATAAAGAAGGAAAAGACAGACCAGTATTATATGAATCAATAACTTTTTCAAAATTAGAATCAAAATACTCACAACCCAAATTGGAACTCTGTGGAGTTGCAAGAATTCTCAAGAAACTTCAAACAATACTTTGGGGACAACATTTTGAATTACAGGTTGATGCCAAGGCCTTAATTGAAATGATAAACACCCCTTGCTTACCCAATGCCCCCATGACAAGATGGGTGGCTTTCATTCAACTATTTTCCTTTGATTTGGTACACAAACCAGGGAAGACTTTCACTATGCCAGATGGGCTATCCAGAAGACCAAAAAACTCAGAAGAAGAAGATGAAGATGCACCAGAATTTGATGAAGAAGAAGATTGGATCGAGCCACACCCTGGATTTGGGGCTAAGAATGTAAATTCACTCCATTTTTCAGGAGTACAAGTACCAACCAAACAAGAAGGATTTTGGAAAAGAATGCAAGAATACTTAAGTACAATGAAAAAACCACAATCAAGCAAAGATGAAGAGTTTAGAAGGATTAAAAGAAGGTCACCCAACTTTTTCTTGGAAGATGGCCAACTTAAAAGAAGAAATAACCCAAACCCTCAATTGGTTATATCAAGTCATGAAGCTCAAAGCTACATTTTAAAGTCATCTCATGAAGACATGGGCCACAGAGGGGAAAATGAAACTTATAGAAGAATTAAAGCAAGATTTTGGTGGGAAGGAATGAAGAAATCAGTCAAGAAATGGGTTCAATCTTTCCTGGCCTGCCAAAAGAGAAGTCAAAGCTTACAAAGGGAACAAGGAAGGCCTACAGCAACATCAACAATCTTTGAAAGGGTAAGCATGGATGCAGTACATATTAAATCTGGAAGATGGAAATATATGGTTGTGGCCAGAGATGACTTTTCAGGATGGCCAGAAACAGTTGGACTAGTCAAATTAACAGCAAAAGCAGTTGCAGAATGGTTCATCTCAGAATGGATATGTAGGTATGGCTCACCAAAAGAAGTAACTGTTGATGGGGGGCCAGAGTTTGGAAAAGAATCCCAGGATGCAGTAAAGAAGGCAGGATCAAGGATCAGAGTCACCACACCTTATTACCCAGAGTCTCAAGGAATGGTTGAAAGGGGCAATAAGCAACTCAAAGATGCATTAATCAAGATGTGTGGAGAAAATGGAGGAAAATGGAAAAAATATCTACCTTGGGTTACCTTGGCTGACAGAATCTCCACTAAAAGGACAACTGGTTTCTCACCATATGAACTCCAATTTGGACAACTACCAGTATTACCAATTGACATTGAAACAAAAACCTTTTTAGCAGTAGAATGGCACAAAATATCCACAAATGAGGAATTTTTGGAAGCCAGAGCTAAACAATTAGAAGGAAAAGAAGAAATGAGAAGGAAAGCAGCAGAAAAACTCAAAAAATCAAGGATGGACTCAATGACATATTGGGATAGAAGAATGGCACACCAACTGAGATCACCACTCAATCCAAGAGATTTGGTCCTGGTTTACAACAAAGCAATAGAAACTAATTGGGGACTACTTTTCAAAAACAAATGGAATGGACCCTACAGAGTAATCAGACAAATAAACAATGGACCATATGAACTTGAGGAACTTGATGGAACAGAATTAGCAAGAAGATTTGCAGCATCTCAAGTCAAGAGGTTCTACCCAAGAGGAAAGCTGATAAACACAAAAGAAGACACAGAAGAAGAAGAAAGTGAAGAAGATGAATCAATAAATGAGGAGGAGGTATTGGAGGAAACCACAGAATCAGATGAAGAATAGAGAGCTCTCACCTGGAATGCTGGGGACAGCATTAAATGGAGAGGGGGATGTGGTATTCCATACCATTTTTTTTCACCAGGCTCAAGCTCATAGTACCCCAAAACAGCAGTCAATCCAGCCTACAGGCAGACTTACACTCAAATCTTACACCAAAAGGTCAATTTTACAGCAAGAAGCTGGATTTAACTCATAAAACCATTGCACAGGCACCAAAGGGCAGTGTATGTGTTTAAATAAATTATTCAATTTCATTATGCATATGTAAAAAATCAAGTTACATATAGTACACTAGTTACAACAAATAAGGTACCACCCTTTAAATTACACCCCCTTACAGCCACAGGACTCATGCAGCAAGAAAATTACACATGCATTAGCTTCACAGCCAACTTGCATTCAAAATCACATGATGCAAAGCTCAACTCCATGGAATTCCTGCAAGTCATTTATAACACAGCCACAGGAGTACCTTATCTTATATCCTCAGTAACCCCACTTAAAACCTTAAAACAGAATCATAATTATTTACACCACTCATCACCTCATGCAAACCAAAGCTAGTTACAACAGGCTTCATGCAGTACACAATTCTAATTAAATCTCAACCATATGACTATGCCCAGCATGTGTCAAACTCAAAAATCACATCATCTCATACATCACAGTAAATTCATCAGTGCAAGAAATTATCACCTGACCTCATTTTAAAGTTCAAAAAGAAGAAAAACAACCATGACACCTGCATAAATTACACAGCCACTTCTACCAAAACTAAAATAGGACATATGCAAAGGAATTACAAGGTAATCATGTGATACTGAATCCACCAACAGAATATCATGTGATAAGAAAGAGGCTGTGCACAACAAAAAAATCCCCAGCCAAAATTGAATCACCTCATGTATGCAAGGAAAATTCAAGAATATCACATCATAATTAGTTCACCAAAAGGCAATCATGTGATAAATGGAGGCTGTGCAGAGAGAAAATTATCACCAAACCTTAAATCACCTGACCCATGCAAGAAAGGTCCTCACCAAAAATGGAGTCACATGATGAAATCAAGAGGAATTAAAGTGGAAAAAGACAGCTCCCATGGAGGGCCCCCTGGGCTCCCAAAAGGTATAAATAGAGGGGCTCTCTCCCCCCAAATTTCAAAATCCCCCCCATGCACAATATATCCTCTGAACATTACAAGCACAGGAATAAGTCATCCCTCACCTGGGAGGTAGTCCAGAAGATTATAGTGAATTTACTTGCCCAGTAGCTAAAGCTCAGTGGAAGTATAGTGTTGAAGATTACCCAGTAGCTAAGCTCAGTGGAATCTTATTATTATTAAAATAAAAATAAAAATTACCCAGTACCCAAGATTAGGGTTACTACTCTATTAAAATATTTTATCCAGTAAAATTAACTTCATTTAACAAGATTTAAAAAATAACTTACCCCTTTAAAAAAAATTCAATATCAAAGGACCTTACCTCTTAAATTTAACAAATACAATTTTATCTTATTATTAACCACTCTTAAAAAAAATAACAAACCTTTCAAAAATTATTTTACTCTATTATAACTATACCTTAACAAAATTACCTTTATCAACACCAATCAAATTTTCCAGAAAACCTTAAATAACCCATCCTACCAAGGAATTATAACCAAGAAGAAACAAATCACCTCAATTTCACCAAAAACTATTAAAATTAAAATAGACAAGTATTTCATTAAATCTAAAAATTAACCAAATTACTGACATTATTTTTCATATTATTTATTGAATAGGTCTGATCTGAGACTGCTGAATTTTGTCTTCTGCAGTTGTAAAGCCACTTACTAATTTTATTTTGGTTTGTGAGCTCCAAGGAAGATTTTGTTCAGTATTTTAGGAGGGGCAGGCAATACACCCTTGCCACCCTTGGTTACAGGAGTTATTAGCAATTCAAAACTAGTTACCTGTGATTTCCCCCTCCAGGTACTGCCTCATTTTAATCCCACACAAGAGGAGTTCCCACAGTAGACGCGTCATGATTCTTTCTACTAGAACTGATCAATGTTTTAAGGTTTGGTGCTGATTACATCATGATCAAACCATCTTACCTCATAATCATGCCATTGTTTAGAGTTATCACTATAACTTTTGATTTTATGACATCATAGGCTTGGAAGAAGCATAAGCTTCATGGATTTTATTAGTGTTAATAGCTTTCTCATATTATTCACCAGTTTTATCACTCATATGACTGTTAAGGTTAAAATAAGATTACAGTAAGTGATCTTAAATGATGAAATTTAAGCTTAAACTTTGATCATTAATGAATTTTAAGTTATACACGCTACAGCTATTCTGAGAGTGGATTCTGATAGCTTGGCATGTTCCTATTACACTACCAAGAGCATTTAATAGCATCATCAAAACTGTATTTTTGATGATTTTGCTTGTAACTCATCTTTTCTGTTGAAATTTAATATTTTAAACTTCAAACCATGATTTCAAGGGGTTATACCTTGAATAGTGTAATACATATTACATAATTCTTCACGAATGAGCTACTAGAATCTAACTGTCTACTTTTTATAAGTTTGGACCACTTTCACAACAAAGTGGTCAACAGCTCTATTAATTTTAATCAATAATCCTTTACCGGTTTTAACCTTGTTTATATCTTGTGAAATAAAGTTAATTTTTGTATTCCTACAGTTAATACGTGGTTACTTTCTTTTTGGTTCATCAATCTATCATGTATATTTCAAAAGATATTAGCTAAAATCCTTGAATATATGTGTTGACCAAAAAAGTGCATATATTCAGCTTAACTCCTTAAGTATTGACTTTGTAGATTACCTTCTTAATTGTTTTATGTGTAGACTTTTGTGGAGAATCCAATGGTACTATTTATTTCACATGTTGTTTCATTGGCATTTGAAATAATTAAGGATTCCTTTTTTTTATAAGGTATTATTCCTTGTAACTCATTAAATATTGACTTTACAGATATTCCATAAAAATGGTATATGTGTATTTTACCATGGGAAATCCAATGGTGTAAATTATTTCACATTCTTATTCCTTGGTTTTTAAGTTAAACCAAGTTTTATGCCTATTTATGGCATATTTGTAGTTTTAAGGTAATTATTTTTAATGTATAAGTATTTTAAATATTTCTTGTGACCTTTTTGGGTATGTGGTCATATGTCAAAGCTTCACATTCCCTACCACCAAAAAAGATTGTACCACAATCTGATATGTGTAATTAGGGTATCATCCACTGTCCTACCTCTTCAATAGACTTTGTTAGTCTTGAAGCTCAATAATGCTTCATTTTTCTATTCTTCAGGTTTTCTTTCATGTCTGAACCTTCTTAGTAGCTTATCAGCATTTGTTATATCTTTCTCAAGTAGCCATTCATCTTCTTGAGTTGAATTTCTATACCTTACAAGGTATTCTCTTTCTTTTTTGTTTCTTGTCCTTCTTTCTTTAAGGACTTTCACAATTTTCTTTTTGCCTCCTTCTTCCATGGGGGGAATTTCAAGTGAAGGTTTGTTTCTTAGTTGAAATGATTCCTTGTGACTTGAGCTGTAAGGTTTTATCAGACTTACAGGGAAAGTTGGGTGTTTGTTCATTAATTCACCTGGGAGTTCCAATTGCACAGCATTGGGTCCATGAAGTGCTTTTATCATAAATGGTCCTGAAAACCGATCTTTCAATTTCTTTGGACCTTCCATGTTGTTGAAATTAAGGGTTGATACTAAAACCAAGTCTCCTATTTTGAAGTCAGGTGGTTTATGACTTTTATCCCATCTTTCTTTTGCATGTTTGAAAGAATCTTGCATACATCTGTTTGCATGGTGTCTTGCTTTGTCAATCATTATCTTAAAACTGCTTGCTGTTGGATGTATATCCACTAAATCCTTTTTGAGGGTATCATAACGCAGTCTTGGATTCCAACCTTTTTCTAGCATTGCTGGTGTTTTTCCAGTAGAAGAATGGATTGATGTTTTATATGTCTGTTCAAGGGCTGGTATTAGTGTACACCAATCATGGGTAAAACCATCAGAATCTTTGAATTCTAGTCCATAAGGAGAGAATCTTCTGATTATGTCCTCCAAGCTTTGTATCATTCTTTCTTCTAAACCATCAGTTTGAGGATTGGTAAGCTGTTGAGAATAATAACTTTGTCCCAAACAAGTTATGAAGATTTGTCCATAATGCTGAAGTTAATTTTGGGTCTCTGTCACTTATAATATTCTGGAATAAGCCTGTATGGCTAATTACTTTATTCTATATCATTATGGCTGTGTCTATAGCTGTGTCATCTTTGTGACATGGTAGGAACATGGGAGTTTTGCTATACCTGTCAACTAATACTAGGCATGCATTATAGCTTCTGTCTCCTCCTGGAGGTAATGCTGTTACCCAATCCATATGAACTATTTCCCAAGGGTATTTTGGTTCTTGGATTTGGATCATCATTCCAAATTTCTCCCCTGTGGCTATGTTGGCTTTTTAACATCTGTCACAGGATTGGCAGTATTCTGCAGCATCTTTCTTCCAATTTGGCCACAAAGAGCAGGTTTTCACGCTTTCTAGCATTCTATCTTCTGAGAGATGTTCAGCTGCAACACTATCATGACACTCATGTGAAATAGTGTTTATTAGGGCTCTATCTGTTAACTCCATAATGCATGTGTTTTTTGTTCTATGGTAAAGGATTCCATCAAGGAGGTTGAATCTTCCTTCATCATATGCCTTTTTCCATGTTTCATCTAATTTTGATGAAAGTGATGGATCTTTGCAGTCTTGAATTAGAAGTTGGCTTAAGATATGGCAATTATTGTCTATCTTATAGCTTTCTTTAACTTGGTTATAGAATTCTGTCCCAATGTCTGTAACACATATTCCTTCTATATGGTGCTCTTCTTGTGGTACCCATGCTCGATTGTCAGGGGTATTTGCTAGAGGCCATCTGCTAAGACCATCTGAATTTGTATTAATATTACCAGATTTATGAACAATATTCATATTTCCTCTATATTCTTGAATAGCAATTTGCCATCTCAGCATATGTCTATTTGGAGCTTTCATATTTAATACAGATTTTACAGCATTACAGTCTGTAATCACATCAAATACTGTTTCATCCAAGTAATAATGTAATTTTTCTAAACCCCACACTAAGCAGAGGCATTCCATTTGGCCTGCTCCATATCTTGCTTCTGTTGGCTTTATCTGTCTTGAAATAAAACAAATTGGTCTGTCCACTGGTTTATCATTGAGAATTTGTGTCTTGTGTAATGCAGCACCTAGTCCTTCTCCACAAGCATCAATATAGATTTTAAAGGGTAGTTTCCAATCTGGAATTAGAAGAAATGCGGCATTTGTTGAGGAATTTTTCATTTCTTCATATGCCTTGACTATTCCTTCTGTCATTTCATAGACTGTTTCTTGATCACATAGTTTATACAAGGATTTGGCAATTTTTGCAAAGTCTTTTTTATGCTGTCTATAGTAACCAGAAAATCCTAGAAATGATTGCATTTCTTTTTTGGTTTGAGGTATTGGCTTAAGTAGTACTGCTGCTACTTTATTCTTGTCTATGCCTAGACTAAGTCCAGATATAACATGTCCTAGTCCTTTTAGTTCCCTATATGCAAAATGACCCTTTTTCAAGTAAATTTTCATATTGACTTGCACTATTTTTTTAGTACCCTTTCTAGTCTTGTAAGGTGATTTTCCCAAGTTTCTGAAGAAACTATGATATCATCAATATAGATAATTAACCATCCTTTGGATAATTCTTCAAGGAATATGGTATTCATCATTCTTTGATAATGGGAAGGTTCATTCTTTATACCAAATGGCATTCTTAAGTATTCAAAAATCCCACAGTGGACTATTATCCTGAGTAGTCTCTTGGCATTGTCTGTTAATACATTTTGATGAAAACCCTTTGAAGCACTCATGGCTTTTATGAACTTAGCTTGTGTTACTTGTGTCAATGTCTCATGGATTCTTGGTATTGGATATTTGTCTGCAATGGTATAGGTGTTCAGGGCTCTGAAGTCTCCTACCATTGTTGGTTTTCCATTATGCCAAGTTATAATGTCAGGTGTAGTCACCTCTACCTGTTCATTATGTCCTACTTTTCTTAATACTCCAAGGTCCATTAAATCTTTAATGTGTACCTCCTAGGCCTCTCTAGCCCTTGGACTAGCAGTGTAAGCAGGCGTCCTTAGTAAAGGTGGGTAAGGCTTTTCCACATTAAGGATTATATCCACCTCATGCCCAATTATGGCGCCTAGTGGCTCTTTGTCAGTTGCAAAGGCATTTTTGTACTTAAATAAGAGGTCAATCAATTTTTCTTTCATTTTTTTTGTTAATTCTTGATTGAATTATTCCCCTTTGAGTTTTTCAGATATAAAAGGTTCCTTTTTGGACTTTTCTATTCATTCTTAAGAACTGTAATTTGTTTTTTGTTATTTAAGAAGCCAAATCTTTGTCTTTTGTTGTCTCCTATGGTAAAATATCTATCTTTTTGGTTAGAGATGTCTATATCATAAATTGACAAGTACTCATTTCCAAGTATGAAGTGATTACTAGTACAGTTGTCCATTATTACAAACTCTACTTTAATTCTGACACATTGTGAGGGGTGAGGAAAAATTAATGTTAAATCAATTATTCCAAGGGGCTTCATGCTCTCACTTGCACTACTAAATTTGACACCTTTCATTGGAATATATTTTCCTCGCCAATCTGGGACAATGGTTTTTAAATAACTTTTACCAACACAGGTAAAATATGCTCCTGTATCCAAGTTTTCTTTGCCTTCTTGGTTATCAACCATAACAATGTTTATACTTGATTTTCCAGCTGTATATCCCATTCTTTTTGCAGGTTTGGTTCTATACAGTTTGGCATCTTGTACATTTGTCAGGTCTGTTTCAGATGTTCCAACTTGTGGTAAGTTTGAGTTAACATCTAGTACTTCATAAATTATATCAATATTATTAATTTGTGCATTAATTATATTAATTTCATCACTTTCACAACTTTCTGACTCTTCTGTTTCTTTTTCAGAGTCATATTACTCCTCTTTTTCATTGTGGTTTTCTGTTTCCATAATTTCATTAATCTTTGCCTTTTCGAGGCAGTTATTGGCTAAGTGTCCAATACCTCCACATTTATGGCATTTGCTTTGCTCATTATTTTTGGATGTATTGGGCTTGAAAGCTTCTTTTGATTTATCTTTTTTGATAAATGGCTTATTTGGACTTTTAATGTCCAATTTCCTCCAAGTTCTGCCAATTTTTGTTCTTGTCACTATGTCCCCTAGTGCATTGATATACTCTTCTGTGGAGCATGGTTCTATACACCTTCTTCTTAGGGCATGTTCTAGCTCTCCTCCACATTTCTCAAGTATTTTCATGTGCACCATCTTTTGTGACATTTGTGGGTACAATGCATTGAGTCTTTCAACCTGTTTTCATAACCAAGTTAAAGGTTTGTCTTTGTCTGGGTCAAAGAAAGAATTTTGAAATGCATTCTCTATCTTTCATGTCCAGGCATCATTAGCCCACTTGGTGATTATTTCTTGTTTCCACCAAGGCCAGGTGTTTTTGCCATTTGTTTGTCTTATTCCATAATACCATCTGTTTGCAGATTTTTCAAACAATGAATGTAATCTTGCAGTAATTAATTCATCTGGTATGGCATAATCTTGTTGTAGAATTTCAATTGTCTTGATAAAGGACATGTGGTCATATTCACCTTCTCCTGTGAATTTTGGCCATTATTTTAATTGAGGTGCTTCCTTCATTAAGACTTGTTTATTGTCTTGGTCACTTACGTCTGTTATGAATGGATTTGTTAATTCCTCTTTTGGTTTATCAGGCCTTCTTATGTGAGAAAATGGGGTTGATAACTCTGGCATATTTGAGTGAGCCTCATTAATTTTATCCATTTTTCCAGTGATAAGCCTTATTTCACTTTGAATGTCATCTTTCAGATTCATTCTTGCTTCATCACTCTTTTCCACATGGTCCAAAAGTAATTTTTGGTGTGATGAAGTCTTTTCTTCAAAACTTTCTACAGAAATACTTAGTTTGTTTACTTTTTCTGTAAGATTGTCAATACTCACGTCATAATTGATTGTCAAAGTTTTTTCTTTGATATCTTTTATGTATTTATACAATTCTTGTTGTCCTTGTATTAATTTTTGTGTGTTATCAATAAAAATCTTTGGTTTATTATTTTCAGCAATAAACTTAATGTTGTCAATTTCTTTTTTATTTTGTACAACAATTTTGTTAGAGAAGATAAGTTGTTTTTTATTTCTTGTAATGATAATAAACTGTTTTTAATGCATTGCAGAGGTAATATACTATCTTTAATTTCTGTCAAACTATTTACAACATCTTTGGACAAGGTTATTTCTTTGGGAAATGAGGTTGTCTCATTCTTTGTTCTTCCTTGTCCTTGAATTCAATCAAGGTTCTGGCCATTTTGAATACATTTTCCATGGCATCCTTTTGGATTTTTGGAATCCTGTAGCTTGGGGAATATGGCTTTCTCCAATTCTTTTTCTTGTTCTTCTTCCCTTATTAGGGAAGTGGGTTGACTTGTGGCTTGCTGGTAGAAGCTACTCCGGCTTCTTCCTTGGTTGCCTCCTTCTTTTTGGCATGGTACTCCTTGATCTTTTTGATTTGAGGTTTGGATGATAGTGGATTCCATCCATTGGAGTAACTCACTATTTCCTCCTCTTTGAGGCACTTTTTCAGGATGTTCCAGCAGTTCATCACTCCTTGGTGTATTTGAGGCAATATTTCCCAGTCCTTGTCTTTGTACACTGTGTAGTACTGCTTGTACTGCCTCATGTAAGTGTATATCTGAGCCCTCTGAATGTGATTTGTACCTAGATGAGTTACTCATACTTAGTTCTAACTCTGGCTCAGATATCATACGCATTTCTGGGACTTGCCTTTGGGATAAGGCACTTCCTTGTGTGGATTCTGTTCCACTGGGAATATTGCCCTTTACTTTCCCTTTTGATGAATCAATTCTACTTCTAAGTCCAGCTCCATCTGTTTGGATGGAGTATTGGGATCCTCTTCTGGTAGTCATGATTTAAAAAATAAGAAATAAGAGAATTTTAGAACAGGAATTCTTCTGAAGGCAATTTATAAATGAGGTACTCACCTTCATATTCCTGAATAGTGGTTCCTGGAAAGTCTTATTTCATGGCTTTCTTTTTCTTAGTGATTATTGGAGTTGGAGAACTTTGACAAGTTTCTTCCACCAATATTTCAACAGTGGTTTGGTTTTCCTCTGTTGGATTGTCTTCAAACACTAAAAAAGACAAATAAATATAAGTCTTTTATATAAAGAGTGTTATTTTTGGTACAATATGGCAATTTTCCACATAAAAATTGCTTTTATATCTTGAAAAATTAGAAGAAATAAAGAACTGAAATTAAAATGAATAAGAAATAACTTTTTTTTATTGGTTTTTATTCATAATTCTTTTTTTGGTTTTTTTTATATTTTCATTTTTAAAGAATAAAATAAAAAAATGAATATGATTCTTTTATAAAATTAATTTATAATGTAAAATTATTTTTGACTTATAAAATATCTTTTTTAATTACTAGAGTCACTCAAAGAAAGTTCTTGCAAGTCTAAGGATGTGAGAATCCATGTGTAAGACAGTACAATTGCTTTCCAAATGCCTCAATAGTATTTAAAATCAATAAATTTAAAATTATTATATAATTTTATGATTCTAATTGTAATTTATTATTAGATAAACCCAATTAGAATCTTTTCAAAGGTCTTTTAGAGTAAATATCATGGCCAGGCCCCCAAATGTAAGGTTTGACTATGGAACAATAAGTAAAAATTACTAATATTTTAATTATTGTACTATGAATGTCCTTAGAAATGAAATTAATAAGATAAGAATAATTATAATAATAAAGAATTATCATAATTATGGCGTAAAAATAATCATATTATTAAATAAATATAATAATATAATTTATATTTTAAAAAAATAATATAATAAATAAATATATTAATATAAGATTATTAACATATTTAGAAGCACTTTATTATTGTTACCAACAAATAATAAAGGCGTGATAAATTGTTTTTTATTAATAAAAATCAATTAATAACAATAATATTACTAACATTAAAGTTATAAATTGATATAAATACTATTTATATCAATTATAGAATTATTAAAGTAATAATAGAGAAAAATTATTAGAATAAGACTTTGAATGCTTAATATAATAATTTTGAATACTTTTATGCCAAAAAATGTAAATACAACTTATTTGAATTGTGGTTACAATACAATTTAAGAGATATTACAATTATTCTTGATTTTACATGGAATGGAGGTTTTTAAGAGAAATTCAAACAAAAACAATTAAATAATTGCAATAATCACGTCAGAGATGATGATTATAATAAGATTACCTTTGGTCTTTAATAATATAAAAGTTTTATATATAAAGAATAAAGAAATTTCCCTTTTATTTAATGATTTAATTTTTTTGGAAGCACCTGAGGGGGAAATAGAGTAAAAAGAGCTCTATTTATAGTAAATACCTCCGTCCTAGAGTCCATAAGGCTTCTAGTAGACTTGAACTGATACTTTCTACTAAAATTGATGAATATTTTAAGGTTTGGTGATGATTAAATCATGATCAAACCATCTTACCTCATAATTACGCCATTCTTTAGAGTTAGAACTATAACTCTAAGTTTAATGACATCATAGCCTTGGAAAAAGCCTAAAATTCGTGTATTTTATTAGTATTAATCATATTCTCATAGTATGCATCAGTTGTATCACTTATATGACTGTTAAACTTAAAATAAGATTACAGTGAGTGATGTTAAATGATCAAATTTAAGCTTAAACTTTGATAATTAATAACATTTAGGTTATACACACTACAGCTATGATTAGAAAGGATTCTGATAGCTTGGCATGTCCTCATTACACTTCCAAGTGAATAAAATTACATCATACAAACTGTATCTTTGATGATTTTTCTTTTAACTCATCTTTTCTGTCAAAATTTAATATTTTAAACTTCAAACCATGATTTCAAGGGGTTATACTTTGAATATTGTCATACAAAATCCATCATTCTTCACAAATGAACTTTTAGAATCCAACTTTCTACTTATTTTTAAGTTTGGACCACTTTCACATAAAGTGGTCAACAGCTCTATTGATTTTAATCAATAATCCATTACAGCTTTTAACCTTGTTTATAACTTGTGAAATAAAGTTCATTTCTGTATTCCTAAAGTAATTACATGGGGCTTTTTTTTTGGTTAATCACTCTATCATGTATATTTCAAAAGATATTAGCTAAAATCCTTGAATATATGTGTTGACCAAAAAAGTGCATATATTCAGCTTAACTCCTTAACTGTTGACTTTGGAGATTATCTTCTTAATTGTTTTATGTGTAGACGTTTATGGAGAATCTAATGGTACCATTTATTTCCCTTGTTGTTTCATTGGTATTTGAAATAATTAAGGATTCATGTTTTTTATAAGGTATTATTACTTATAACACATTAAATATTGACTTTACAGATACACCATAAAAATGGTATATGTATATTTTACCTTGGGGAATCCAATGGTGTGATTTATCTCACATTTTTATTCATTGTTTTTTAAGTTAAACCAAGCTTTATGCCTATTTATGGCATTTTTGTAGTTTTAAGGTAATTATTTTCAAGGTATAATAATTTCAAATATTTCCTGTGATCTTTTTGGGTATGTGGTCATCTCTCAAAGGTTTACAGTCACTTTTGGTGTAGAATCCAAAGATGACATAATATTTATAACTTTGTTTATCCAAAAAAACTCTACTTATTTTTTGTTATTTTTTATTTTAAATTCAATTGAAAATTCTGTTGAAGATTAATTCAGCTGTATATAAAATCATTTGTGGCCTCATGGGTATGTTATACAAACACCTCACAGGCTCATAAAAATGGAGTTAAAGCAAACTAAACTCCCTGAAGGTACTCAGAATTATATGCCACATGGGTTTATAGGAGTAAACCAGGATGCCATTTGGCATCCAAAATGCACCAGCCCACTTTAAAAGGATGATGGACAAAATATGTCAAGAGGAAATATTCAAACGAAAGATGGTAGTATGGTATTACATACCATTTGTCAACAGGCTCAAGCTTATAGTACCCCATACCAGCAATAATTTCAACTCACAGGCAGACTTACAGTCAAAACTCACACCAAAAGATCAGTTTTACAGAAGGAGGCTGGAGTTAATTCATAATAACATGACACAGGCACCAAAGGGCAGTGTATGTATTCAAGAAAATTATTCAATTCCATTATGCATAAGTGAAAATCAAATTACATGTAGAAAACTATTTACAACAAATAAGGTACCACCACCCTTCAAATTACACACCCCACCCAGCCTTACACCTCTTCTATAGCCACGTGACTCATGCAGCAGTAAAATGACACCTGCATGAATTTCACAGCCAACTTGCATTCAAAAGATAAACGTTACATGATTCAAAGATCAACCACATGGAATTCCTGAAAGTCATTCCCAACACACCCACAGGAGTACCTTATCTTATATCCAAAGTAAACCCACTTAAAATAGCCCCAAATTTAGAAGGAAACATCCATCAAAGTTATGCAAGAAAATTCATAAACCTTTTTGGCGCATAATCAGTATGCTCAAAATTCTTTACACCACTTAAACCCTCATACAAGAAAAAACTACCTACAACAGGCTACATGCAGAAATTCATTGGTGCAAGAGATTATCCCCTGACCTCACTATAAAGCTCAAAAAATAAGAAACACAACCATGACACCTGCATAAATTAAACAGCCACTTCTACAAAGCCTAAAATATGACATATGCAAAGGAAATACAAGGTTATCATGTGATATTGCAGCCACCAACAGCATACCATGTGACAAAAAGGAGGTTGTGCACAAAAGAAATTTCCAGCCAAAATGAAATGGGCTCATGTATGCAAGGAAAATCCAAGAATATCATGTCATAATAAGCTCAGCAAAGAACCATTGTTGAATAAATGGAGGGTGTGCAGAAAGAAGAGTTTTCACCTGACCCTTTCAAGAATTTTCCAAACCAAAAACAAAGTCACATGATGGAATCAAGACCAATTAAAATGGAAAAAGACAGTTCCCATGGAGGTCCTTTTGGGCTCCCAAAGGTATAAATAGAGGGGCTCTCTCCCTCAAAACTTCAAAATCCTGCCATGCCCATTATAATCATAGGAAGAAGTCATGTCTCACCTGGGAGGTAGTCCATCATATTCTAAGATATTTAATTTCCCAGTAGGTAAGCTCAGTGGAAGTATAGTGTTGAATATTTCCCAGTAGTTAAGCTCAGTTAAGTTTTAGTATTAAAAATGAAAATTATCCATCAAACAAGATTAGGGTTATCAATCTATTAAAATATTTCATCCAGTACACTTAACAGCATTTACCAAGATTTAAAGTTAGCTTACCCCTTCAACCACCCAATATCAAAGAATCTTACCCCGTAAATTTAACAAATACAATTTTATCTTATTATGAACCACTCTTAAAAAATAAAAAACCTTCAAAAAGAAATATTCACTCTATTATAACTTTACCTTAACAAAATTACCTTTATCAACACTTATAAGCTTTTCTAGTACACCTTAAATAACCCATCTGACAAAATGTTTATCACCAAGAAGAAAATACTCACCCCACTTTCACTAAAAATAAAAATGATACAGACAATTATTTAATTAAAATCTAAAGATTAACAAAATAACTGAAATTAGATTTCTTATTATACATTGAATAGGTCTGATCTGGGACTGCTGAATTTGGGCTTCTGCAGTTGCAAAGCCACTTAATGGCTTTATTTTGGTTTCTGAGCTCCAAGGAAGATTTTTTTCAGTATTTAGGAGGGGCAGGCAATACACCCTTGTCACCCTTGGCTACAGGGGTTATTAGGACTTCAAAACTAGTTAACTGTTATTTGCATCTCCAGGTACTACCTCATTTTAATCCCACACAAGAGGACTTCCAAAAGTATTATATAGTGATGATATCATTATCTACCCAGAAACATTGGAAGACCATGTGCAGTAAATAGAAAGAATCTTAAGTAAATTCCCACCCATAAATATGAATATTTCACTTAAGAAGTGAAATTTTGTCCAAAAAGAGCTATTGGAACTGGGAAATGAAGTCTCCAGCCTTAGCCTGGTCATAGATCAGAACAAATTAGCAGCAGTACTACAAGATCCAGTACCAAAGAACCTCAAAGAGATGCAATATTTCCATGGGTTTTCTAGCTATTACAGAAACCACATAAAAACCTATTCCCAAATACCTAGCAGCTTCTATAAGCTATGTTCAAAAGATTTAGTTTTGAATATTAACAATGAGAGGAGGGATGCATATGAGAGGATCAAGCATGTACCCACTTATGCACCTGTCCTCATGCTACCCAACTTTGAACTACTGTTCAAGTTGTAAATAGATGTAGCTTGAAGCCAAGGATTAGGAGAAGCCCATCACCAAAGACAAATTGTAGATGGTAAACCTAGGGAAGGGGTAATCTGTTATAGCTTCAGGTAGCTGATAGATTAAGAGGGCAGATATGGAGAAACACACAATTAATTCTTATCTTTTGTGTGGTCTCTAGAGAAAATAAATTACTATTTGCAGGGTGCAGTCTTTGAAGTATACACAGAATTCACCTCACTCAAGTCTCTACTCAACATCAAGACTACTAACAGGCACATTTGTAGATGGTAAATGGCCATCCAGGAGTAAAGAGGCATTATGAACATCATATAAAAGGAGGGCAAAAGCCATACTAATGATGATATCCTTGGTAGATGATAATTATACAATCTCAAAAGCAATGCATATTATGGGCCAGAAGTAGCTGCCAAGATTTATATCCATTGTATGTAAATAGATAGGAAGAAGAAATTCAGATTTTCTGAATGGGCACTAAGAAGTGGTACCTCAGATACAAACCAAAGTGGGTCATAGGAGACAGAAACTCCAATATTTGGAATAAGATCCTCTGAACTTCACAATGAATTTTTTAATGCAGTTATTAAGTATTATGCCAAACGCAAACATTGTAGCATATTTTTACAACTCCTCCAACAAAAATACAGGAGCCCAGAACTGGAAATGCAGCTACAGGAAACCTGGTTGAGGGATTATAAATGAATTAAATCTTTCTTCTAAATGGACTCCTTTATCACAGAGAAAAGCACACTAGTTCCCTTACAGTGATAGACAGGGACCATATCTCCCTGATCCTTCAAGAATGCCATGAAAGCCCCTACATGAGAAACATGAGTAAAGACAGGATAAAAGACAAGGTAGCAAGCATAGCTTGGGGGCCTCAATGGGAGAAAGAGTTGAGTTAATGCATATTCACTTTTGAAAGATTCAAGAAGGAAAAAAGGAAACATAGGAACACATATGGGCTACTCCAACACACAAAGGAACCCAAGAACCAATGGTAAACCATTTACATGGACTGGGTAACAGGAATTTTCCCAGGAGGCAAAGGAAACTTCACTGCTTGCCAATTCATATAAGACAGGTATAGTAAAGGTTTCAGCTGCCTACCATGCCACAATAGGGACACAGCTGTGGAAACAGCATTGTTATTCTTAAATAAAATAATAGCTACATGCAGAGTCCCTGAAATCATCATTAATGATAGGGATGCAAAGCTCACATCAGAATTTAGGACAAACCTCTATGACAAACTTAGAACCAAACTTGAATTTTTTTATAGCTTACCATTCACAAACAGATGGCCCAGCTGAAAGGATGATCCAAACCATGGAGGATATCCTTAGGAGGTTTTGTGCATATGAAATGGAATACAAGTACCATGAAGAATACACCCATGACTGGGTTAGCCTTCTACCAGCAGTCCAACGGGCCTATAACACTAGTCAGAATTCTATCACAGGGAAATCACCTTCACTGGTAGAAAAGGGGGGGAACCCCCTATTTCCTGTGGATCACTTGAAGAAGAATCTTCTAACCATAAACCCCACAGCCAAGGGCTTCCATGATATGTGGAAGAAGGTATGTGAAACAGCTGCAAGATGCATAGCTAAGTCAAAAGAATACAACAAGCAGATGTATGACAAGACCCACAAGGAACCAGAATTTCAAGAGGGGGAACAAGTGTTGGTATCTACTCTGAATTTCAACGAGCTCAGAGGTCCCAAGAGAATGAGAAACTCATTTTTGGGACCATTCACTATCATTAGATTGATAGGGAAAAATTAAGTGGAGGTCAGACTCAAAAAATAGTTTCTAGGAATCACTCATTGTCCCAGTGAGTTGAGTCAAGCCCTATCACTAGACAGGGGAGTATAAGACCCGCTCCATAAACAAGAGTCACGCTCCACAGGACAAAGTGGAGATATAAGGCTCTCCTGGACCAGTGAAGAAAATTATAAAGGCCAGTAAGATCAGACTTAGAGGTAAATACCATCGAACGTATTTGGTCATATTTAAGAACCAAACAGCTGATAAAGATAAATGGTTGGCAGAAGATTACATACCAGATGATGACCTTCACCTAAGAAGGATTAAGAGTCTCATCAATGTTTATCCTTTTTTAGACGGAGGGTATATCAGCCTGTCACTCAAAGCCAGAGCACAAGCATGACAGCCAAAATACCATAAACCAATGGTAGAGTAAAATACCACCAAAAAAAGAGCTGAGCCAAACAAGCTCAAAAGGTATCAAGAGGTAAAGGAAAGTCATCCCTTTCCAAATATACAACTCCCATAATCATACAAAAAATACAAACAAAGCTATTCAGGCTCAAAGCAGTTTCTCAGCATAAACCTTAGCTTTCACCTCTTATCTAAAATACAGAGGAAGGGGAAGAAGCCCATAAAATTGGTGTTCAAATTAAAGCTCCGAGTCAGTGCTATTCAATGGTACTAGCCAAACTGAGGTAAAATAAAAAATTCAGAAGCTATGTCCAAATTAAAGCCAAATAAGGGTGCATAAAATATTCACCTCTCACCTAGCTTGTAAGGTTTGACTATGAAACAATAAGTAAAAATTACTAATATTTTACTTATTGTACTATGAATTTCCTTATAAAGGAAGTAAATAAGATAAAAATAATTATAATAATAAAGAATTAATATAATTATGGCATAAAAATAATTATATTATTAAATGAATATAATCATATAATTTATATTATAAAAAAATAATATAATAATTAAATATATTAATATAAGATAATTAATATAGTTAAAAGCACTTTATTATTGTTACCAACAAATAATAAAGGCGTAAAAAAAAATTTTTTATTAATAAAAAGCAATTAACAACAATAATATTACTAATATGAAAGTTATAAATTAATATAAATACTATTTATATTAATTATGTAATTATTAAAGTAATAATAGAGAAAAATATTATAATAAGAGAAATAAACTACTTTTAATGCTTAATATAATAATTTTGAATAATTTTACGCCAAAAAATGTAAATACAACTTATTTAAATTGTAGTTACAATAATATTTAAGATAAATTAAAATTTTTCTTGATCTTACATGGGATAGAGGTTTTTAAGAGAAATTGAAACAAAATAATTAAATAATTGCAATAATCACGTCAGGTATGATTAATATAATAAGATTAACTTTGATGTTTCATAATATAAAAGTTTTATATATAAAGAATGAAAAAATTACCTTTTTATTTAATGATTTAATGTTTTGTAAGCGTCTGAGGGGAAAACAGAGTAAAAAGAGCTCTATTTATAGTAAATACCTCCCTCCTAGAGTCTAAAAGGCTTCTAGTAGACGTGTACTGATGCTTTATACTAGAATTGATCAATATTTTGAGGTTTGGTGATGATTACGTCATGATCAAACCATCTTACCTCATAATTATGCCATTATTTATAGTTATCACTATAACTCTAAGTTTGATGACATCATAGGCTTTGCAGAAGCCTAAACTTCGTGAATTTTATTAGTATTAATCATATTTTAATAGCATTCACCAGTTTTTTCACCTATATGACTGTTAAACCTAACATAAGATTACAGTGAGTGATCTTAAATGATCAAATTTAAGCTTAAACTTTGATCATTCATAACTTTGAAGTTAAACACGCTACAGCTATTCTGATAGTGAATTATGATAACCCGGAATTTCCTCCTTACACTCCCCAGAGCATTTTATTACATTGTCAAAACTGTATTTTTGATAATTTTTCTTGTAACTCATCTTTTCTGTTAAAATTTAATATTTTAAACTTCAAACCATGATTTCAAGGGGTTATACCTTGAATATTGTAATAAAAAATACATCATTCTTCACGAAGAGACTAGTAGAATCCAACTTTCCACTTTTTTTTGAGTTGGGACCACTTTCACAACAAAGTCATCAACAGCTATATTGATTTTAACTAATAATCCCTTACAGGTTTTAGCCTTGTTTATAGATTGTGAAATAAAGTTCATTTCTGTATTCCTACAATAATTAAGTGATGACTTCACTTTTGGTTCATTACTCTATCAAGTATATTTCAAAAGATATTAGCTAAAATCCTTGAATATATGCGTTGACCAAAAAAGTGCATATATTCAGCTTAACTCCTCAAGTATGGACTTTGGAGATTAGATTCTTAATTGTTTTATGTGTAGAACTTTGTAGATATTCCAATGGTACCATTTATTAAGCATTCTGTTTCGTTGGTATTTGAAATAATTAAGGATTTCTGTTTTTTATAAGGTATTATTACTTATAACTCATTAAATATTGACTTTACAGATATTCCATAAAAATGGTATATGTGTATTTTACCATGGGAAATCCAATGGTGTAAATTATTTCACATTCTTATTACTTGGATTTTAAGTAAAACCAAGTTTTATGCCTATTTATGGCATTTTTGTAGTTTTAAGGTAATTATTTTTAATGTATAATTATTTTAAATATTTCTTGTGAACTTTTTGGGTATGTGGTCATATCTCAAATGTTTACATAGCTTCTACAGCTTTAGTATGAGATACTCAAAGTGGTGTCATTTTGGAAAGAGAACAATTGAGGATATGTGATGGTGCAATCCATTTCCTCATAACTCATCTCAAACACAAATTATGGATGAAACAAGTTTCATATGGCATTAAGAAAAATCCATATTGGAATCATGTAAATTGAACATGGTATAAGTTTTCCATATTGAATGTTACCCATACCAAATGAGGTTGCATTCTCTTGACCCATGAAGGGCTACACAACGAACCAACTTTAAGCTCAATATCTTGAAAACTGACAAAGGTATAGAATTTTTATGGTTAAAATACCACAGTTGGGTCAATACACCTTTACTGTGGGATACTATCCTATATGTTTCATTATGAGGTGTCAATTAGAAAAAGTAGCCTTTTTATCCTTCAATACCCCATAGTTTATTAAATATGGGGTCCACGTACAGGTTCTTTACAGAATTCTATGTGTCATACATGTCAGAAGAGGGCTGTGTGGTCACCAGATGACAATTTTCACCCTGTATTGGTGAAATATTCCCAGATGTTGTTTCAAATCCACATCTGAGCCTAATAGAGACTATACAGGCTTTGTGAAAACCACAAGCCAGTCCTTGTAAGTGTAAAATACTCAATTCCTCTATATTAATTGGTCTCAAGGACCTTTTCACCCATTTTCGGGATAAAAAGGGACCTTTTTACCAAAATATATACTATTGGAAAATAATAATGTATAAAAATAGTATCAATTATTTTAGTCTTCATTATCACAAACCAATTGATAAAACTAAAATCAGGACTTTCAACGGAACTCACCACCACTATTCCTCAATGGTAAAGCCCTGGATATCATTTTACAACTAGTTTTTATTTCAGATTATCTGTTTCACAGTCAGAGTCAGAGTTTTAAATACATTTAATATCAATTTTTGATAGACTCAGCCTGTGTAAGATTTTTCTATGAAACTGTTGATAATATTACTATTAATCAACAGTACTATGACTGTTCTTATGAAATATAATAATAAAAAATATTATAACCCAATAAAATAATGAATTACTTAATTATTTCTTTCACTTGTTATAAACTACTAGTAATTATAACACTAAGCGGTAATTTTCTACAAGAATCAATTACTAGAAGAACTTAATAATAAAGACTTTTTTATTAAAATGATAGGATTATTTCAATATATAATTATGTTTTGCAAGAATAATTATAAATGTAATCCTTGACGAAAACTATTACTAGGGAAAAACTTTAAGAATTAAGACAAAACACTCACTAATACTCCAAAGAACTCATTGAAAGATAATAGTAGAGAAATTTGATGGATAATTGTGGATTTAACGGATCAAAATTGATTTATAACAGGATTACCGCAATATATAGCTGATTTCTATGATTTAACGTCTTTCTGATTGATTCTGAAATAATAAATACCTTAAGAAAAGACTAACTAATACTTACTTGTTGGTGATAATGGTATAATTGAATAAGATGATTTTGGAAAAAACAGCAAGAGGAGGTCTCTTTTAAGTCAACAAAAGCTCACAGAGGCATGCCATAAAGCAAACTGAACAATCAGTGAGTGAGAGAACAATAAAACGTTTTGGATTATTGATTGCATCATCTGTTGTCACATAAGATTCTCATAATTACTTAATTGATGTTTTTATGTGACTACCAACCCATTTATGGTTAAGAATGAAAGGAGTAACAACTGTAAATCTTCTTTTACTTAAAAATAATAATTTATTTCTCAAGCTTATAGATATTCTTTGAACTTTCATTTCAGAGTGTATTTTTTGTGAATTTTTGAAGATTTAGTGTTTCACATGGAATCATAAAAAATGGACTGTAAGTAAAACTTTTAATTTTACTTAAAAAATTATAATTAGTTTTGGCTTTTATATGAATCATACAGCTCTTGATTGGTCCTGAAAGCTTCAGAAATACTCATTAAGAATTGTACTTTTAATGAATTTTTGAAGTTTTTACCCCATTTCTACATAGAATTGCAAATAATACTGTATTTCTGGTTGGTATGAGGTAAATAAATGGATACTAGTCAAAAAAAGGGTTTCAATTACTCTTTTAGGGCTTATCCATGGAAAATCATTAATCATTTACATGGTTACAGAAGTCTAAGCTGCTTTTTACCTCCTTGGTATGTCAAAGTAGCAACTTATTTGCAATTTTCTCATGATTAAATGAGATTTTAACTTGGTAACTAGGTTCCCAAAAGGCTTTAGTATACTAATTGAGACAAGATCAGCCATGAATCTAAGCTTTAGAGCTATCCATGCCTCAGAGGCCTCAGAAGTTGGGTACCTTGGCTCTCTTTGATGTCTTTTGTCCCCCTTAGCTATTTTCACGTCAAAAATAGAAATTCAGGCTTAAACACTGATAGCCACTATGGGTGTATTGAGACTGTATGTAAGAATACCATAATATTAAGTTCCACAAACATGCATGTAATCTAGGGTCTCTTTTGTGACTTCCAGTTTATATAGAAGGAATTTCATAAATCAATTAAAAGTGGAATACTATTTTATAATAAGTATAGAGACACCACTGTAGTTTTTCAATGGAGTACTGTTGGAATTTAAGCTTCAATAGTATAATAAGGTGTAAAAATGAATTAAATCATTTATTTGTGAGAGAGCTGATATTTCTCAAATAAAAATGTAAGTAATTTTAATTTATAAAAATATAATGTGTTAGAGCTCTGAGGTATCATTCAAAGGTAAGAATGGTCCTCTTAAATATTGTAAATACAAAAATAGAAATGATGTCATAGTAATATTTTATGACATCATCAAAAGGAAGTAATTAATAATTTATTTACAAAAGAAACTGATGTCATAAGATTTGATGACATCATCAAGATTTAAAATAAACAATTTTAACTTTTTAAGTTGAAGTTTGGACCTAATAATTGAATGAAACAAAAACTTAAGATGGAGATGTTGTAGTAGATAAGCCAGTACATTCTTGCAGGCTCACAATGAATAACACTACTCTTAGTGTATATGTAACATGGGGTTTCTCACATTCCCGTTATTTTGGCATGAAATTGAGAAAAGCAAAAAGTTTCACAATTCCTTTATGTGGTATTGATGATATGGTATTGAAGTATGATCCATATTACCACCTCTTAGAGTTAATTTAAGCTTATTCACTCTATGGAGTCAGCCTAGCTGAATTTTTTTGTAGAATCCAAATCTGGCCTTAGATCCATGGATTTACTTACTCACAGAAAATCTATTTATCTTTTCTGAAATCAAAAATGATTAATTTTGAATATATGCATGACTTATGGGTTATGCATAGTTCAGAATTTATTTTGAAAGATCGTTGTGGCCTATTTGGGTATGTGAAATATACCTCAAGGCTCACAGCCTGGCAAGTAGTTTGTATTTGAGGTATTAGTAAATAGATAGAGATAATGTAAAACTCATAATCTTTTATCGAAATTGAGTAGAATTCTGAATGTCTAAAGCTGCAGCTGAAAGTATTCACCAAAAACCTTCACTTTAGAGCCAAGGTTGAGATATATGTTAAAGGAAGGTTAGACCTGGGTTAGACCTGATACCCCTGCCATTGGAGATAGCATTTTTCATGGTGATTGGAGAAATTGTGAGTACAGATCAAATAAATGTTTGTTTGCTACTAATACATACCCACTTAACTCATATTCAGTTTGTATCAGAAAATGTCAAGAATTTATTAGCAAAGACCAACTTGACTAACTGACATTCAAGAATTGTCTTTTATTGTTTCCTTGATTTTTCATATTTCACATTTGTTTTATTTTAAGACTATGAAGCAATTGAAGTAAACATTTAGCTATAATTTGCCTGTTCTAAGGCCAAAGATCAATGAAGCAGCTCCCCTCTGGAGATGGGTAAGTTTTCCTTTAAAAGGGTTTGGGGTTTGGAGGCTTTAATCAATTTCATTTATTTCCACAAACTGGAATAACATTTTCCCTTTGCATTTGAGTAATGGACTCAGGATTTCCAGGCTTAGTGGGCTGATTTGTTGGGTGGAATTCTTGCAAGATTCCCCTTCTAGAGATGCAAAGGGGTTATTAGCATCTTTTTTTGGCCAATTTATCAACTGTTTAATGAATATTTATTCCTTAGTTACCACTAACAGTATTTAATAGAGCACTTCAACCTTTTCTGCATAAAAAGCTCTTACAACCCCAAACCGTTGACATATTTGGGTCAAAAACCACTGGGAAATCACCAAATCAGGCAAAAATCTGGAGCCAACCAGTGGCTCCCCCAGCTCTTAGGGCACTCATAGATCTATGAAGAGGTGGTCAAAAAAGGAACCTGTTCTGGCAATTCTGTGTTCAGGAATTGGTGCAACTGGGGTTTCAGGGGTATTCTCCCACTTGAAAATCTCTGTGAGATTTTTACAAATAGGGATTCTTCCCAAAACAAAAATAAGGCTGAAAGATTTGGTGTAATAATAAAGCTGGCTTTACCCAAATGTTGAAGTGCCCTAATAGGGGGATTCACTGCTTGACACAAATAAATTTCTGAAATCCTCAAATCTGCCTATGTGAAATTGCAAATCAGGGCTGCTTAATTTTCTTTTTTATTATGAAAATAAAGGAATCACTTACCCTGAGGGTTTCCAGGTGTTCAGATTATTACTTCAGCCTTGCCCCCTTTGGGGAATTTCCAGATAGTTTTAGAATTTTTCTGTAAATGGTGCTTTCTCATGGGGATTTTGCTACCAAAATCAAAATTCAATTTCTGGGGAAAGAGACACCCATTTATATCAAGATTCTAATCCCCCTGTTTTAAAAAATTAATATTGATTTCACATATCACATTAAATATGCAGTTGTTATTATAAGCCTATATACAAGGTAAATGGAAAGGAAGGGTCTTTAAAATGAAAAATACTTGAGCTTTAAACAGAGTACTTTGAGGGTGGAAGTGTGGTACATTTTCTTTTTCCAGGTATTAGCTCATAGAGGGAAAGGGGTGGCATTGATTCAACTCTAGAGAGGCTTTTATTTGTTTTCATTTTTTCAAGACCCCTAAGGTGGTTTTTCTTTGTGTTTTCAAAGTCATAAATGAGGTGTTCATCTCCCACCTTACTCTTTCACTGGTGAGAGGCACTTTTCCATCCTTACCAGGTATACCCTTGCATGTATGCTGTATTGTTTATCTTGGACCAAAATGAGTGGTTCCTCTTCCATTTCATTCCTACCCAAGTGAGAGGCACTTTTCCATCCTCACTAAGCTGTCCAAGCACATCTAGAGTGGTTAAAAAAAGTTTTTTTTCATCCTCTGCAGTATTGTGAATCTCTTTAGAAGAGTCCTGAGACAACTACCTTTGCCTATAGTCTTTACCTGGACTTGGAAGGCTACTACCTGGCCTTGGACTAGGGGAGGTTATGTGTTGGGTGATGATATAATCTATTGTGGGGAAATCTATCTGTGTATAGGATATAGTTTACTATATAGGGGATAAATGCAGTGGACTCTAATAATTCTGTGTGATTATGAAAGTTTATTCTGCTCTTTGTTTGTGCTAGTTGTTGTGGTAGAAGGTGTCTCTTTGTGTTATACATAGGTCAAAAAATCAAAGAGTGAGCTACCATTTCTGGATGGTTGTGGTGGGGGAAGTATGCGGTAAAAAATATCTTGATATGGAATAGGTAAGGACTTAGTGGGACATGTAACATTCTTAGTTGGAAAATAAGGGTAGCTTCCCATCACTCCCAAGCTTCTAGGGCCATTGACATGGTTTGTGCGTTGGTGTGGAAAGGGTAACATCTTATTGGGTCCCAGGCTGCCTCTACCTTTGAGGAAATATGAATTTGTGGTTTTAGTAAGTTTTTTAAGTCTTGGTGGGAGCATGTACTTCTTTGCTAATGGGTCATCTTCTGCTAATTATTTAGCTAATTGGTTGTCTTTTTTGTTTTCCAGGATTTTGATATGGCCAAGGCACAGAACAGCTTCACTGGTGTCCTAAGTTGTTGTAACTTCTTGGATCACATGTGAATTTTTGTGCATAGGTCCAAGGACTTGTTCTTGTGCTTGGGTTATTCAATTTTTTTCAGGGCCACTTGGCTGTCCAAAAAGATAGGTATTGCTTGGTTTTGTTCTGGTGGTGGTATTCTGTTTAAGGCAAGTTCTGTGGCCTGGGGAATTGAAGTTAGTTCAGCTTTGTAGCTTCTCAGGTGCTCACCCAAGTTCAGGTAAACTTTCATCGTTACTGGGCCTTGGGGTGAATAGAGAGCAGCTGCAGCCTTGTTTACTGCTGAAAGGGAGCCATCTGTGAATAGTACCATATTTTCCTCCTGTAGTTCCTGTCAGAATTTGGTTGTGACCACATCTTTTTCTGCTTCTTTGAAAGGGTACCATCCCAGGCAGGAGGTTGAATAGGGTTTTGACTTCTGTTTCCAAAGAATTTTGGCCTTGTATAAGTTGCTTGTGTAACAATCACTAATCAGGGGTAAGGGTATTCATACTTACACCTACTCAAACACCTCAAACCAGCAAATTCACTGTGTGTATCAGCATTCAGTTTCAGCCATCTTCCTTGCTGAAACATTCATACAGTCTGGTTCATCAATAAAGCCTGTCAATACTTGTACAGGTTGGAATTACCCAATACAGTTTGGATACACCATTTCCAAACTGTATGATCACTCAATACCACCACTCCTATTGTACAGATCCTGTACATCCATACAGGCCCTGTATTGGCCACACTCAATTCAATCATCAAATCTTCTCATGGAAGTTCTCTGTCTGGATCAGGGCTGGTGATTCTCACATATACCAGCCACTCTTTCTCCCCCCTGGGGACTTTTCCCCAGTTAATTAATTTAGTAAATTTATTATCTTATAATTATTCTTATCCTTATTTTTGGTGTTATAATTATTTGATTTTAAGTTAGTCTTAGCCCTTTTTCTTTCTTTTCCTGTACAGTATGAGTTGGGTGGACATATCCTTATTAACCCTTCTCTTTCCATTCTGACAGGTTGAAAAAGTGGACTTGTCTTTTATTCTTAATGTTATTATTTGTTGCTGCTTTTATTATATTCTTCTATTCAGTAATTCATCTCTTAACACTCTTCAGTGTACTCTTTTCTTACCATATCCTGAGCCCTCCATAAGTAAGTCCCAGTTTAGTGAGTACCAGGCCCTCTTCACTTAGAAGAGCCCCTGTGACAGCTTGTCAATTAAGCTGTGTAGCCAGGATCTGAAGGAGCTCATTTATTCAAAAAGTTCTCTTTTGATGACTGTCCAGAGCTGCCATCCTGTCATGTACATAACAATGGGTTTGGTCAAATTTGATTAACCCTCCATCTCTTTTGAGGAAAAGGATTGGTGTTTGTCTCATCATCCCAGTGATTAGTCCAACCACTTTGTTGTGAACCTTGTTCAGCCATGTCTGCACCAATTTCTGTTTTATCTTGGTAAACCCAAATGATGATTCCAAAGAGGATGTAGAGTCAGAGGACCCCTACTATTAGCAATTTTACTTCATTTGGGTTAAGGCTGTATAGGGCATGGACAATCCACCTCAATTTCAAAATGGTGGTGATTGTCTTTTTGAGGTGATGGATGTGTGTACTTTAGGTTAGTTTTTACTCAAAGTAGATTTCCAGCCAATTTGCCAAGCTCTGAAATGGGATGAATTTTCCATTTACTAGAAGCTGGTACTCACATATCTTTCTCTTTGTGAACCACATCAAGTTGGTCTTTCTCTTGTTGAAAATGGCTCCATAGCACAGGTACCAGCTGAGTGACAGATGGATTAGTATTTTGACATCTTTCAAGGATCTTTCAAAAGCTGGGGTGGCTACAAGGTGAACTACATCATCTACATAGGCAATTGATAATCTGTCTTCTTCCACTGTAAGGGGGTTTGGTAGCAGAAGTGCTTAGTTGTATATCAGGTAGAGAATCACTGATAAACGTGAGCCTTGTGGGAGTACCTGTGGGATTGGGAAGCTTTTTTACAGGTAGATGTTCAGTTTAATCCTCATGGTCCTGTCTAAGAGAAAAGAGGAGATTATATCTATCAGGTAGGGGGGGGCATTCTTCTGTGTCAAGCAGTCAAATAGCCTAGTTTTATGGAATTTAGGGTAGGTAGATTTGACATCTAGCAAACACCCTGCTACTATTTTTACTTGTCTCCACTTAGCTTTTATCCAGAAATTTAGAATGAGTAGTTAATTGTTGATATTCATATGTCTTCATGCTCTCATCTGTCCCTGGGCTATTTCATTGTTGTGCTCAGCCCAGTGTATTAGGTGGTCATTGAATCTTTGCTCTAGGAGCTTGCGTTTTTTATTTACGGGTGCAATTGGTTGGTTTTCATTTGAATCAGAGAAATCCTCCTTAGAAGATCTCTGGATTATGGCTGGGATTTCTTCCCTCCATTGGTGAGGGAAGTGTCCTCCTCTAAGGTAGTCATTTGAGTATTTTGTCAAAAATAGTGTTAGTAGGGCTTCACCTACCTTTAGTACCTTTTTTGGTATCTGTTAATGTTCTTATGTCTTTTGGTTTGGGATATTGTTTATAACCTCCTCTACTTCATACTGGGTGATGGGGGGAAAGGGGGCTCTATTTGGTGATTGAGCTAGGTGACGCAGTATATAACCTACCTTGGAGTCTGTATTTATTACTGATCTACCTGGAAACATGATAGCCCCCATCTGACCTGTATCTGTGGTTGTTTCCCCAGTATCTGTTCTGAGGGGGTCTATGGAGTTGGAGCTCTGTTCTTTGGTGAACTTGTAAGCTTTGTATGCATGTTCAGGTCCCTTCTCAGCTAGAAATCTTTGTCATTGTGCCCTCTTCATGTCCTGTACCTTATGATGGAAGCTTTCTTGAGCTTCATAGTATGTCATTTACAATGTGTCTGTAGGTGTCCTAAGCATGACGCATCTTCCTGCATTTCCTGTTCTGAATAAGGTTTTGACAGTTTTAAGGTTCCCCCAAGGTTTTCTTCTGCTTCCATTTAGGCTGAACCACTTTCCTTTGTTGTGGTAAGAATCCTTAATTTCCAATATTAATTTATCTGGGTCTAGAGTGGAGGTGTGAGAGTGGTTCTGGATTTTTTGAATCTGGCTGTTGAGCAATTGTGTTAGTTTTTCTGGGTCCACTCCTCTTGGATTTAAGGAGATAATCTTTTCCAGGATGAGAAGGGAGTTTTCCATAAAGTGAAGTCTTGTGATGATGGGTTTGTGGTCAGAGGACTGGCTGTTTAACTGAATGGTAATGATTGGGCAGAGGGGCCTGGTTGGGTGATTGGCCCAGTTCAGATCAATTATTGTAGATCTTCCTTTGGCTCCTAGGGAGATGGGCACTACTCTTGGTGAGCTGAGTCAGAAGCCTTTGGTGGCTCTTATTGTTATGAGTTCTTTGGCTTCTGCGTGGAAGTGGCTGTATCTTGGGGGGTTCCAGAGTTGGTGGTGCAGATTTGAGTAAGTTGCTAGGAATGTGGGTATGTTTCTGTGGTATTTAGGGGAAAGCTACTCCTTCAGAGGTTTCAACCCTATTAAGGAGTACAGTGGGTTGTAAAGTGAGATCAGCATTATTAGCTGAGGTTGGTGGTTGTTTGGGTAGGACAAGGATGTTGCTATAATGAGCCGGTGTTTTATGGGTTGGTGTGCTGTTTGGTGAAGTGGAACTTGCTTGTTGATGGAGATACAGTTTCTAGGCTGTTTTCTTCTTATTTCAGGGTTTGTGACTGGAGACAGTAGATGAAATGAGTAGTTAACAGTCTTATAATTTCTATGATATTTCTGAAACCAGTGGTGAATAATACTAAAACAGACGGCAAGTACAGTATCATTCATAGCATGATATTTTTAAGCTAAAGAATGTACCTGAAAGGAACCTATTTGTTTTTTCAACAATTCAATATGTAACAAATAACAATAATATACCCAATGCTCTATACTGAAAGATCTAATTTCAGTTGATAAAGCTACAAGGTGATATGGAGTGATCAACTATACCTATACTCCTCCAGGGCTATGTGTACAAGTATTAGGTTTAGGATATTTAACTAGGTTATACAATGAAATAATTGATTGAATTGTCTTTCTGATAGTTCAGGTCGATTAGCACACTTTTTATATACCATTGACAAACCCAATGGTTAGTTATTCTCACATTCCCCCATTGCCATTACAGTCAAGTTTAAGACACAATAGTTTATGTTTAATCTCAGAGTACCCCTTCAGAGATGTCTCCAAGGATTGATAGACAACACCTGCATAGCGGCTAGCCAAGACTATTCTCATCAATTCATAACACTCCTCCAGAATCCTCAAGCTGTAATTGTTTGTACACTTCTTGAAGTTTGACTACCCCAAGGGTTTTTGTTAGTATATCAGCTATCATATCATTGGTTGAGACTTGAACCACCTTAATGAAATTCTTCATTACAAAATCTTGATCATATTGATATCTTACTTATATATGCTTAGTGTTAGCATTCAGTGAAGCCTGTCTCAAGATGGTCACTTCTCCCAAGGTGTCATTAAGAATAATTGGCTGAAGTGAGGCATGACCTGAATTGTTGAGCACAAAGGTGATCCATTGGAGCTGTTTTAAGCAGAAATTCATGGCGATGTATTCAGCCTCAGTGGTGGATCGGTCTACCACTGATTGCTTTTTACTCAGCCAGCATATTGGATTGCCAAAGGCTAAGATCACATATCCAGATACAGATTTTCCATCTTCATTATAATTTGCATAGTCTGAATCAGCCCAACCAGTTGAGCTTTCCTTGATTGACTGTTGTTTATAGACTAGGCACTTGTCCTTTGTTCCATTCAAGTCACAAAGCAGATGTTTCAGGGCACTCCAATGTAATTGTTTGGGCTTGGTTGAGTGTTTGGAGAGCTGATTTACCGTGAAAATCATGTCTGGTCTGGTGTGATGGGCTAGGTAGTTGATGCTTCCAATAGCTTGTTGGAATGAAGTGACTTGAACAGTGTTGTCTGATAAGTTTGATTTTATTTCCTTGAGAAAGTTACCATTGCAAGGGGTCTTGACTGGCTTGCTCTCTTGCATTTAAAACTGTCTAAGGAGTTTTATAATCAAATCTGTTTGATTAATATTGAGCTCATTTTCACTCCATTCAAAATTGTAGCCTAGATGCTGTGTAGGTCTCTTTTTATATTTTAATTTGAGAATTGTATTGAGGTTGTTCAGGAAGGTAATGATAGTATTTGCTGACTTACTAATTATGAATCCATCATTGAAATGGACATGTAGTAGTAATTATTTATCATTATGAGTGAATAATGACTCCCTGGACTGTGCACTTACCAACCCAAGTCTGCTGAGAGTGGTTGTAAGCTCAGCCTTCCACATACCTGGGGCCTGTTTAGTACTTTAGAGTGCTTGACGCGATTGCCAGACCAAACTTTCTTTTCCCTTCACTTCATAACCCTTGAACTGTTTTAGGTAGACAAGTGCATCCATTTTGCCATGCAAAAATGCTGTCTCAATATCAAATTGATAAAGAATATAATTGAAGTTTACTGCAAGTTTCAACATAATTTTGAACGTCTCATTTCGTCCAACTGAAGCCCAGGTATCATATCAATGCAACATATGTTCCTGATGATTGCCCAGCACCACCCATCAAGCTTTGTATTGATACACCTCACCATGATCATTCCGTTTTCGGGATAATCTCCACATACCCCCAATACCTTTTTCAGGTTTGGAGGGCTATGAGATCAGCTCACCCTTCCCATGAGAGGTGAGTGATTTATACTCTGCATCCATTGATTTTTTCCATTCTGTTGCCTCTATCAGATCAGTTACTGCTTTTGAGTAAGGAACTGCATCTGTGAGTAGGAGGCTGTCTCTGTCAATGATGCTTCTTTTGCAGGTAATAATGTTTTCTTTACTTATCAAACTTGTGATATCTCTTGGTGCTTCCTTATAATAAGGTACATACTCATAGTTATTTGACGATTCAAGTCTTCTTACATTTTGGGGGGGCTTGAAATAGGTGGCTGGAATTTGCTGTTGAGTGGTTGATCAGCTGGTGATTGAGCTGGCAATTCAGGCAATTGAGGGCTGGGGAGTCATAGCTTAATTTTTAAGGACAAGACACTTGGGAGCAATGATTCTGGATGGTTCATAGACAAGGTGGGGGTACTAGATGTCACTGTATAGTCACGGGACACCTCAATCTTCCCTGTTTCAAGTTTCGGGAGTGGCATACAATCAGAGTACTTTTCAAATGGTAGTGCTCTCAGTATTTCTCCTCTAGGCTCAATTTTGGACACCAGGTTGGGGATATTTGTTGTCACTTTCATGCCAAAAGGAATGAGTTTTACAAGGTTGACCTCTGGCTCAATAAGATAGTGTTTACTGTCCAGTACACTTGCAGGTGTTTTCATCATCAGGTGCTTGTGCGGAAGCAAGTTGGAAAGTAGGGATGCATGGTTTGCGGCTTCATACCAGTAGGATACGGGTATGTTTGATTGTCCCAGGAGATACCTTATTTTAGATAAAAGCATTAGGCTGAATTTTTTGGCAAGGCCATTGGTCTGAGGTGACTCAGGGGGACCTCTTTCAAGGGAAATGCCCTGACTGGTGAGAAAATCAACAAATAATTTAGAAATAAATTCTCCTCCTCAGTCTGTGTGGAGGTATTCTGGGATGATATTGAGCTTGTTTTTGATCTCCATCAGGAACAACTTGATATGTCCCTTCAACTGACCCTTGTCTGACATCAGGTATATTCTGTTGAAATGACTGTAGTCATCAATGAGGACCAACACATATTTGTGACCCTTGCAAGTTGGAGGATTGATCTGCAATGTATCCAGGTGGATTTTGGAAAAAGGTGCATCATCACATGGCAGAGTTTGTGAGTGAGGACAATTTCTAATCTTAGTTTGTTGACATACTGGGAAATCTGTTGAATGTGTGAAATTTCCTTTTATCTTGCATTCTTTCAGAAAGATTCTTATGTATGAATCAGGGGGGTGGCCTAGTGCTAAATGCCAATCAAGGTTGAAGGTAGGTAGGCTGTACACTTAGTTTGAGATCATTGGTAATCTTGAGGCAAAGAGGTTCCCTTGTCGGTGAAATGTGTCAACAATTTGGTTGTCATCCTTGATTAGGAACATATTTGATTTAGATACTAACTTCATGCCATGATCAACTAGTTGTGAGACAGAAAGCAAGCTGACAGGACCATCAGGAACATATTAGAAATGATAGAGCTTAACACCCTTGAATACTAAAGTTCCCTGGTGACTAACTTTGACTGGATTCAAAAAGGTATTGATGTGTTTGAGGACTGGAGTGGGGTTATCTAGTAGTGTTAAGTCATTTACAATGGTTCTACCAGCTCCAGAGTCGAGGTATATAAGTCGTTGATGATTTTTCCCAATCATAGCATTGACTTTGTCAAATATGAATGCTTCAGAGTCTGTCTCTGATGGGCAATTAAGTTCTTTTGATTCTGACGCAGCATTCAGCGAGGTCAAGTTTGTAGAGGATTGGAGCTGTTCTAACAGTTTATCAATTCTTTCTATTGGTTTTTTAGTATCTTGTTCTTGGGTAGGACCCCTCCCTGTCCCTTTACTATTGTTTTTTCCTTTCTTTTTTTCTTTAAATCCTTTCTTCTTATGGCCACCTTCTGATTGATTTTTCCCTTTGGATTTTGACGATTTGGCCTGTTTGTTTTTTTCAAACAATAATGCCTGATCATAAGTGGATTCTTTTCATGAGTGTTCTATTGACACTCTGTTGGTAATGGTGTTCATATCAAAGGGTTTTATGTCATACAGAGTCTGACATAAAATGCTCAGTTCCTTACCATTATCCAGGCTTTGAAGAAAAAATGCTGCAGCCATGCTTGACAATAAGCTCATACTGATGGAGAAGTCTACTGAGATAGATAGATAGCTGGCATGTATCTTGTGGAATCAATCAACATGTTTTTCTAAAGACAAACCAGGTTTGTATCTTAGATTCACAAGTTTGTGAAGTGTTTGACAGATAACAACCACTGAGTTCTTTCCACAGCAGTTCCCTAAGCCGACCCAACAATCATAGAAGGATTCCTTATTATTCAAGAGCACACCTTTAAACTCAGTGCTTACACTGGACCATAATAGGGTAAGGGCTCCACCATTCCTTTTTTTGAACTTGGTGGTCTTTTTCACATCTTCAGATGGCGGATCTAATAGATCATCCATACCTTTGCTGATCAGGTAGTTCTTGAATTGACAGCTCCACTGTACCCAATTTTTATATGTGAGCTTTGTAATCCTAGCCTTGATTACCTCTTTGTCTGAGGAGGAATCCTTGATCTCTAATGGTATTTTGGGCATTGACCTTGATGTGAATGTATTCTAACTCTGGTTTCAAGAATATAATAAACAATTACACAACTAACTCTCGCTACCATGCAATGAGTAGTTGTTAACAGTCTTATAATTGCTATGATATTTTTGAAACCAGTAGTTAATAATACTAAAACAGATGGCAAGTACAGTATCATTCATAGCATGATATTGTTAAGTTGAGGAATGTACCTGAAAGGAATCTATTTGTTTTTTCAACAATTTAGTATGTAACCAATAAGAATAATATACCCAATACTCTATACTGACAGATCTAATGTCAGTTGATAAAGCTACAAGGTGAGCTGGAGTGATCAACTATACCTATACTCCTCCAGGACAATGCGTACGAGTATTAGGTTTAGGATATTTAACTAAGTTATACAATGAAAGAGTCGATTGAATTGTCTTTCTAATAGCTCAGGTCGATGAGCAAACTCTTTTATATACCATTGACAAACCCAATGGTTAGTTATTCTCACATTCCCCCATTGCCATTACGGTCAAGTCTAAGACACAATAGTTTATGTTCAAACTCACAGTACCCCTTCAGAGATGTCTTCAAGGATTGATCAACAACGCCTGCATAGCCGCTAGCCGAGACGATTCTCATCAATTCATAGCAGTAGGTGCCAGCTGGGGTGGGTTGGGGGGAGGTCCAGGATTCCTGGAGCAAAAGGGCCGTATTTGTCAGTTCTGTATTTAATACACTAAAGATGGTGTCCCTACGATTATGACATTTTGGTTGAAGAATGGATAGGTAGTCATTTTTGTTTCCACTGCTTTCCTCTGCGTGTGGTAGTTCTAATTGAGTTTGTTCTGTCACTGGGTAATCTATGTGTTGGGCCTGGTTATTCATGGTTGGTTGGGGGTCAATTTTTTAGGAGGAGGAGTTCTTCGGCTTTTATTGGGCATTTGTTGCTTAGACCTGGGTGTCTGTATTTGTCTGTGTAAACGTCGGTTGTTGGGTTTGTTTTCAAATTTTGGTTTATGCATCTATAACATCTGGGGATCAAGGGGGTGAAAGAAGAGTCTTTGCAGTCTTTAGCGTGGTGGGGGTTCTCACATCTTTGACACATTGGTTCTGATTTGCAGAGATGGGTAAGGTGTCCAACTTGGTAGCAGTTAAAGCACTGGGGTTCTCCTTGTTGGAAGGGTGCTGTTCGGAGGTACGCTCCGTTGAAGACTAGGCCTCCCGAGAGTAGCAAAGGGACCAGTTGTCTGTCAGTGAGTGTAAAAGTAGAGTGCCATGTGACTTATCTGATGCCTTTGGGTGTCCCAGCCATCTAATGTTGTGTATTTTACTGCTATCTAACTCGTTCTGATTAAGTAATTCCTTTCTGCAGTTTTCTTCCTCAGGGTCAAACTCCGTCGGACACGAACGGGCTAGTATGGGGAACATTGTGGGGGAGGTGATAAAATTTGGGTCAGCTAAGTGCGTCGAGTTGTTACGATTGGTCAGTAGCCATCTGGCCTCCATTCTAGATCTTACAAAGAGGCGAATATCCCCTGAGGGGAACCTGGTTGCAGCTTTAATTTGGATCGGGTTGTCGTTTTTTCCTCCTCACTAGCGGGAGCCATGAGGAGATTATCTATGTGGGGGGGGGGGGAGAAAACGAGCTGGGCTAGGGCTCCTGGAATGCACAGAATGAGTAGTGTAAGTAGAGACAAGTGGGGAGGGAGGTGGATTAATCTACGAAGAGGTTAAGTTAGTATAGTGGTGGTCAAGTTGATGGTTGATCGAGTAGGATAAATATCAGGTTTTTTACGAATTTGTTGGTATAGGGTGTCTGGACGAGCGAAATAAAGGGTGGTGAGGTGATGGTGCAAGTTAGGAAGCCCCTGTGAGTCCCCTTGATGTTACTAGAATTTTCTTTAGGCATGTTGAATCCCTCAGGGAAGCCCAATAAATTTTGCAACTAAAGTCATTGTACCTATAGATTCTCAAATTTAGTAGTAAATGAGACTTAAAAATTCAACTACATCCAGGCTGTCGGATTTCACAATTTCCCAAAGTGCTTCCGGCACGCCTTGCGTCACCTCAACGGGTTCTCACGGTGCTCATACCACCAAGTGATGCGTTAGCAGGAGTCTCGAGGCAACTTTCCCCGTTGTCTGAGCGTCAATGAATTTTATAGTGTGCGTTTGTATTGTTGCACAGGTCGGGGCTCAGCCCATATATCCAATTGCTAAGGAGACGAACAATGAAAAGCAATGGAACGGTTTAATGCCGTGGTTGATATCAGAGCAGAGCTTGCTCTAGACGCTTCGATTCCAAGCCGAAGAAGAATGGCATCCATAGAAATACCACACGCAACCAAGGAGGGTGAGAGTTGCTGATCTCTGGCATACGCCCCAAGTTGTTTCCTCTCCTTTGCGAGCTCCTTTCCAAGCTACAAAGGCTCTTGAGTCTTGGGGCCCCTTCATGAGCCTTTTTGACAAGTATGTACTGCTTGGTGGGGAACTTCAAGTTGTTCAACCAAACAAAGTCTCACCCTTGAGGAAAGGAATCGTTTTTTCGAATGTTTTCCTTCGTCCAATTCCCTAACAGTATCTAAAACGCACTTACAAAGCAATACGCTACAAATTCCAAAGCTTATTCGGTATATCAAAAGCATTTCAAAAAGTCCTTTCTATTTATTTCTTGTTTTATACAAAAGGACCCCTCCAAGAAACCTGACACTTCCATCGTACTTTTTTTTCGAAGTGATCTCATGCGCTTTTTGCTTTCAGAACGAAAATATACAAGCTCATCACTCCATTCCTCGCATTCAGAGTACGCTGCTTTGTTTCAGTTCTGTAGTTGGGCTTTCACCGGTAATATAGCGTTTGAGTATTTAGTTTAAAAAGAACACGAAAAATATTACCTTTAATTAGCGTAGGAGATAGAAGCCTCAGCAAGAAATGGAAGCTACAGATAAACTATGTGTTCTTATCAAGCAAGTCGCAAAGGTCCGGTTGGTTGGGCTGAAATTTAGCATTCCAATAATTATCACCAACATCGCTATCAAAAATGCCTTGGGACAGCGGCAGCGAACGGACCTTCCGGATAACGGACTTAGATTTTTACCTGAAGATCTTGAAAGGGTGATCCCAACTTCGATTCCGCTTACAAATGATAGTATTGATGATGAAGGCGGTAATTCAAAGGCATTAATAGTGAACTTTTCCTTGTTTATGCTGCTGTTTGCCGCGTTTGTTCTGGTGCTTTACCTTCAAACATGGAGACGTCGGAAGGCGGACCAAAAGTTGTTTCAAGATGCACTAGAAAGCACTCAACGCCAGAGCATTCTGTCAAATTGGTCAAAGAACGCAGAGGCTCAAATGGCCGAGAACTCAAGAATTTCTGACAAATGGGTTTCCATTTCAATCCCTCCAGAACCTTTCAACACTTCAGCCACGAAAGAGGGAGATTTAGAGGGTTTCTTTCTGGAACAACCGCAGCACCAGGAACAGACGTCTATCCCTGAAATTGTTGATTGCGGAAAAATGGGTTCATCAACTGCAGGTACTCCCCACATAGCTTTGGGTAAGTAGCGAAATTATGGTGACGCTTGGTCTGGCTTCCTGGGAAGATCTTAGAGCAGAGGACCTTATCTGTCTAACAAAAATATTAATATCCCAAAGGTGAACAGGCGTGGTTGCGTTCAGCTATCCCAGAGAAACTTTTAGATTCAAACGACCCTGACATTCAAAATCAAGCAAGCCCTCTCGCTTGCTACGCCAAGATCGGTTCGGCTTCGATAAACTGCAAAAAGAAAAGCAACGTAGCTGGGGAAGGTCTTGGCTCGACGGAAAATTGACCCAAATACTTTAAGAACAAAAATACTAGCGTCCGCTTTGTGCTACACATATACAGACCACTTGCGCCTCAAAGCCATTCATTAGGCGACCCATTGAGTTGGGTGAGTCTTCATTATCTTTCTAAAAAGAAAGCGATACTTCAAAACGACACTAAAAGAGTATGATTTTTTTTACTGTCAACTATAATTTGCGACGTCACTTTCTTGCCAAAAGAGGAATAATTTTCTTGAAATTATATCGTAAAATAAAATTTCAGTATGAATATTGTCAAATCGCAAAGGGGGAACTATTTATCTTTATATCATATCTTATTCGGTCAGCTGACAGGATATTTTTAAATGTACATAATGATTATTAAAACAAAACTCGTAATTTGTCATGTTAGAAAAGTCTATAGAATTGTTTTTCTCCGTGAAAAACTACATTACCAACTGCCAAGTCACCTTTTCTTCAAATGGCCCCATTACATTTTGAAGTGAAACTTAAACTTTTGTGTGCTTGATTTTAGGTGATATAAAGGGTACACATCTTGAAATTGATTTAGGAATCGCAAAACTTCAAACCTGTTACAATTCAATCTGTAAAGCTTCGTCCACTTACAAGAATTCGCTTCAAAACGCCAAATTTGTTTCAGAAAGATATTTTTTTGTGAAATATCTAGCTTATATAAGCTAACACGGGTAGCCATTTTAAAGGAAATAAGTTGTTTGAAAATAATTTTTTCGTTAATGGAACAAATGATTGTATGAGCTGAATTAGACAGCGTTTTAAGTGAGATTTTTTAAATGAAGCACATCTGTGTTAAGAGTGAGAGGATGAGGTCAAGCTTGCTCCTTCCGCTCTTAGTCGGATCTGTTGAAAAATAAAGCCGTGAAGAGCTAAGGTTAGTTCCATCCCAGCCCAAAAACACTTAAAACTGCCGTAGGCAGCAAGGCATATATCAGAAACTAACTCTGATCCATGCCTACAGACTTAAGTCACCGACGTAGAAGTGACTACAGATTATTGCAAGAGATTTAGTTATAAGATCTTGATGTTGAAAGTAGAAGAGAATCATCTCGGCTAATCAAGAGCTGCACACCAATCTGTGAGACTACTCTTTGAGTGGTACTTATAGACGAAGTATAAAATTACAATCTTAGAACTATTTATAATTGATGAAGTATTTAATGAGAATGACTAATCATCGGGTCTGTCGATGATATAAATAGAGTCCATGTATTAACTCCTCAAGTTAAATTAGGACGATCAAGTTGTTGCACTTTCTTATAGCTATTTTCTCATTTCTATTACACTAATACTTGTTCATCTTATCCTGGAGGAGTATAGGTACAGTCTCATTGATTTGTTCATTAGCTGGCTCAGCAAATTAACATTGAACCATTGATTCAGAGTACTAGTCGTAATAGTTTAATTTTAGTTGCTTATTAGAATTATATATATAGACTGACTCCACAGGTACTGTCCTTCATGCTGTTAATTCCAATAATTGGAATACTTTACTTACTTTATGTCTTAGTATTATTAACTACTGGTTTTTCAATTATCATAGCAATTATAAGATTGATTAACAACTACTCATTGCATGGTAGCGAAATTTAGTTGTGTCATTGCTTATAATAATTTCAAAACCAGAGTTAGAATACTTTCACATTTAGGAAAATGCCAGAAATCCCAATAGACATCAAGGGTTCCTCCTCAGATGAGGAAGTGATCAAGGCAAAAATGACAAAACTCACACGTACCAACTGGGTACAATGGAGTTTTCAATTTGAAAACTACCTTATCAGCAAAGGCATGGATGATCTATTAGATCCACCAACCGAAGACGTGGAAAAAACCAGCAAGTTTAAAAAAAGAAATGGTGGAGCACTTACCCTGTTGTGGTCTAGTGTTAGCACTGAGTTCAAAGGCGTGCTCTTAAACAACATATCATCATTTTACAACTTCTGGGTCGGGCTAGGAAACTGCTGTGGAAAAAATTCAGTGGTTGTCATTTGTCAAACGCTTCATAAGCTTGTGAACTTGAGGTATGAACCTGGCACATCTCTAGAAAAGCACATTGATGAATTCCACAAGATCCACGCCAGTGATTTATCTATCTCAGATGGCTCTTCTATTAGCATGAATCTTTCACCTAGTATGGCTGCAGCCTTCTTCCTTCAAAGCCTGGATAATGATAAGGAATTGAGTAGTTTGTGTCAAACATTGTATGACTTAAAACCTTTTGAGTTGAGCACCATCACCAATAGAGTATCAATTGAACACACCCATAGTGAATCTTCTCATGACCAGGTACTACTGGTTGACAATAACAAACAGACTGAGTCATCAAAAACAAAGAAAAAAATAGATCTGAGGGAGGACGCAAGAAGACTGGGTTCAAAGACAAAAAGAAAGGAAAGAATAACAATCAAGGAACAGCGAAGAAACCCACTCAAGAACAAGATACAAATAAAAGAATTGAGAGAATAGAGCAGCTTCCAGAAAAACTTCAGCATTCTGCACACTCAACATCAGTCGATGAAGCATCAGAATCAAAAGAACTCATCTGACCATTTGGGTCAGACTCTGGTGCATTCATATTTGAAGACGTCAAGGCAATGATTGGTAAAAAACACCAAATACTGATATACCTTGACTCTGGAGCTGGAGGAACTGTCGTAAATGACTTATTGCTGTTAGAAAACCCTACCCCGATCAACAAATATATCAAGACTTTCTCAAATTCTGTCAGGGTTACTCATCAGGGAACTCTACTTTTCAAGGGAATTAAGCTTTATCCAGTCTACTATGTTCCTAACAGGACGGTCAACCTCTTGTTGGTATCACAACTGTGTGATCATGGAATGAAGCTGATCTCCAAAAATAACCTGTTTTTAATCAAATACAATGATCAAAGTGTTGATACCTTTCTTTGACAAGGAAATCTGTTTGCCTCCAGACTATCCTCAAGCTCAAACTCAATATATGCTTTTCTAAGCCTGCCGCCTGACCCCAGGTTTTCAAGGAATCCCCACGGAGACCCCTTTTGGGGACAGGGTCAGAGATGATGATTTTTCTTATTTTATTGGGGGCTCAAACTCTCACAGTGGCTGGGGTAGAGTGCAAACCCCTGAAGGGGAAATAGACTCATGAAGGCATGAATTGAGATGTAATTTCAATTCAAATGCACACATAGTTACAATTGATAAGCTAAAAATAAAAAATACGAATTAATCATTTGTGTAGATGCGACCACATGTACAGACCCAATCTTTGAGACATGATAGCTGCTCAACATGGGTAGAAGATAGAGGGGCTCGTTGATAGGTTAGTATTTTTCTCCCACAAGAGAAAACCTGCTCAGAGGGGGCACTGGTGGCTGGAATTGAAAGATATTTGCAAGCCATGAGAGAAAGATGTGGGAAAATGCCACCACGGGACTTCCAAAATAAAAGTATATCAGTAGATTTGGGTTTGGGGGGTTCTGCCAAAACCACTGGATTTCGCTTTCCACAGTACCTCCTTCAAGCGATTTTGCAGAGTACATCTTGTCAAACAAACCACTTTGTCCATCGTGTTCAGGCTCTGGTGGTGGATTATTAACACTGGTGCATTGTTTTTGGGCTTTGTCTTCAAAAATTTTGGCCAGTGTATTTGCTGATGTCCCAAACTGAGCCAATGTTGTGTTGTGGGCTGTAAAGAATTTCATCTTGCAGCGGGGATCAAGAATGGAGGCACAGATAACTGGTGTCTTATGTAAGAGTAGTGTGAGGTATTTTTTAAGCTTTGAGGTCATTGCAAGAGCAGCAGCTTCAATCGGTGCCACATCATATTGCTGACAGGCCTATTGAAAAGGCATTATAAGAATACATGAAAAAAAACGATTCAAGAGAAAACTTATTTACCTGGTTAAGACGTTTTATCAAAAGAATATATAATGGGAGGGCCTGATTAATTGTTGGGTATTTTGAGCCGCAAATGATGTTTGTGGCCTCATACAAAGTTTGAAGGAAATTTACCATGACTTCAACTTTCTCCCATTCAATTGGGCTGAGGCGAAATGATTCCATGTTTTCTGGACTGCAGTACTGATTGTATGCCTCTCTAAGGCATAGTACTCGCTCCAGCATGTCATAAGTAGAGTTCCAGCAAGTACGTACATGGCATAATAGAGTGTTGGCATTGGTTGGTTTGGGTCCATTGTAATTAAGCTTGACAGTTGCTACAAACTTCTCTCTGCGTTGTGGGCTTTGCCGTAGACAGGAAGCTAATTGTGCCACATGGGATATAATGGAATCATACCTGAGGCTTGATCCATCAGGTGTGTTGATGATGTTGACAATAGACATTGGGACAGGATGTTGTTCTTGCTTGCAGGTGGTTGGCGCTACTCCTTTGGAAAGAGCTTTGAGTCCATCTTGGGCTGCTAGATGGAGTACATGGGCCATGCATCCAATGGCATGTGTACTGGCATTGAATGTTGGAGCCATACTTGCTATCTCGTTGACCATAGAGCTGTTTCTGGAGGCATTATTGGTTGTGATGCTTGTGATACAATCCTCTAGGTCAAATTGATGTAGTATGCTGAGAAAATGGGTTGCAAGGGCCACTCCAGAGTGTGGTCCTAGAAAAATAATTATTTTAAAAAAGTGAAAAAAAGCCAGTTATAATGAATAAACTTACCTTCAATCTCCGAAAGTCCTAATAATATGGAGGTCAGGTTGAAATCTTGATCTAAGAAATGCCCTGTTACTGCCATATAGGCAGTCACATTTGGGCTTGTCCAGGCATCCATGGTATATCAAACAAAAGTTGCCTTCTTGGTGAGCAATTGGCGAATGTGTTTGTGATAAAAAAAACACTTTATTTAAATGTGTAGTGAGAGCAGTCCAGCGAACTAATAATCTTGATATTCTTGGGTTGCACAGCTCAAGTAAGGCCCGAAAAGAGTGTGAATCAGTTAGTGATAAAGGTAGATCACACTCTGATATGAAATAGATTAATGCAGTCTTCAACGATTTGCATGTGAGGATCTACAATAGAATTTTGTATTAGCTTAATGAAAATAAGACAGCTAAAGTGGCCAGGCACTTACTTTATTTGACTTTGAGCACATCACAAAACTGTCCAATGACATGTTGTAATATGGAATGTTTTTGGTATTGGGATTTGACAGGTGGTGCAGAGCAAAGAGATGATCACTCATTGATTTTGTACTTCCTGTCCAATCATGCTTTAATTGCTTCTTGCAAATTTTTCCTGTTGGATCAATGGCATTGCATTCAACATATCCTTCATCTGCATCGCCAAAATACGACCATACCCATGATCGTTTGGTGTGGGTTGTTGCTTCACTGCGGGATGCTTGCGTTGTTGTATCACCAGGGGTTGATGGACGTGAGGCTAGTGAGGACATTGTTAAGAAAGAAGTAACAAATAATAAAAAAAGGTAGTTTAAAAAAACAGAAAACAAAAAATGAAAAGGGGAAAAAAAAAGGTAGTTCAAAAAAACCAAAAACAAAAAATGAAAAGGGGGAAAAAAAGAAAGAGAAGATGGAAATTGGATAAAAAGAAAGAGGAGGTGTGTCAGAGACTCAGAGGCAAACCATGGAAATTTGGTTGACCCCAGGAACCCCTCCAGTGTTGTTGGTCTTTGTGGGGGCCACTCCGGAGTGGAGATTGTTCAAGAATGTTCCCCGGGCTTGTACCCGGGGGAGGGGAAGGGGTCATTCCTTCCACGCGGGGATCCCACGGGCGGCAGGCCTACGCTTTTCCAACAGGCTGCCTGGATTGGCACTTGATTCTTGGACATCCCTCTGACTTGTATGTTGAAGCACTGTTGAAGGAGAAAAAGATAAATGGACGCTTTACTCACTCCTCAGACTGTCCAGTATGTCATCAAGCCAAAATCAGAAATTGTCCTCACTCACAGGTGTTACCTTGTGCTGATGCACCTTTTTTCAAAATTCATATGGATACCTTGCAGATTAATCCACCAACTCGCAAGGGGCACAAATACGTTCTTATCCTTATTGATGATTTTAGTTGGTTTAACCATATATATTTACTTTCAGAAAAAAGCCAAGCTACAGAACATATCAAGTTGTATCTGATGGAGATAAAGAACAAACTCAATATCACTCCAGAATATCTCTACAATGACCAAGGAGGAGAGTTTAGCTCTCAATTGTTTATTAATTTTCTTATCAGTCAGGGAATCTCCCTTGAAAGGGGACCTCCTGAGTCACCCCAGACAAATGGTGTTTCAGAAAGGTTTAATCAAACACTTCTATCAAAAATACAATGTTTTCTTGAACAGTCAAATATCCCTGTCGGCTATTGGGATGAAGCTGCAGCACATGCATCTCTCCTTCTGAATTTGCTTCCACATAAGCATCTGAAGATGACCCCACCAGTCAGCATGTTGAAAGAGAAAGACTGTCTAATTGAGCCTGAGATTGATCTTGGAAAACTCATTCCTTTTGGAATGAAAGTCACAGTCTGTATTATCAATAATTCATCAAAAATTGAACCCCGAGGAGAGATACTCCGAGCTCTGACATTTGAAAAGTACTCTGATGGATTACAACTCCTCAATCTTGAAAAAGGGAAGATAAGGGTGTCATGTGACTACTCACTGTCAGGGCATAACCCAACTCTAACCATGAACCAGCCACCATTGGTGCTACCCAGCGCTTCAGCTGTGAGAATCAAGTTGCAAATCCCTAGTGTAACACCAAGTGAACCGCCAGCTCAATCAGTAGACCTGCAGTCATCAATCCAACCATCTGTCACTCAAAACACCTCAAGACAATCTTTTACCTCAGCTATACTTGAACCCTCAAAGAATTATGACTATGTCCCATACTATAAGGAAGCACCAAGAAATATCTCTAGCCTGATCAATAAAGATAATATTATCACTGGAAAAAGAAATTTGCAATACAGAGACAATGTACTGCTTGCAGACACAGTTCCCTATTCAAAAGCTTTGATTGATCCAATTGAAGCACCAGAATGGAATAAAGCAATGGATTCAGAATACCACTCACTAACTTCACATAACACAGGTGAACTCGTACCATATCCAACTAAACCACAAAAGTCATTGGAGGAATGTGGTGACTTTCCTGTAAAAGAAATGAACACGGTGAAGTCTATTGATACAAAGCTTGGTGGGTTGTGCTAGGAAACCATCAATAACACATGTTACACTACTATGATACTTGGGCTTCTGTTGGTAGAAACAAGACACTTAAGGTTATTTTGTCATTGGTTGTGAATTTTAACTATATCCCCTATCAATTCGATATAGAAACTGCCTTTCTTCATGGGGAAATGGATGCATTAGTGTATGTTAAGCAAGTGAAAGGTTACGAAGTAAAGGGGAAATAAAATTGGGTCTGGCGCCTCTGTAAGTCATTATATGACACTAAGCAGGCCCCACTCATGTGGAAGGAAAAACTCACAGCAACCCTGAATAAGCTTGGATTGGCAAGTGCACAGTCAGACAAATCTCTGTTTGTTAATAGCGATAAAACACTTCTCCTCCATGTCCACGTGGACGATGGATTTGTTATTAGAAAGTCAGAGAATGACATTATCATTTTCCTCAATGAATTGAACAATACTCTTAAGTTGAAGTATAAAAAGAGGCCGACGCAACACCTAGGCTATAATTCAATTTGGTGTAAGAATGAGCTTAAAATTAATCAAACGGATTTGATAGTTAAGCTTCTTAGACAGTTTGAAATGGAGGATTGCAAGTCAGTCAAAACCCCTTGTAATGGTAACTTCCTCAACAAAATAGGACGTGGTCCAATGGACGATGTTATTGAAGTAACTCATTTCCAACAGGCAATTGGAAGCCTCAACTATCTAGCTCATTATACTCGACCAGATGTGCTGTTCACAGTAAATCAGATCTTGAGATACTCAACTAAGCCAAATCAATCTCATTGGAATGCTCTGAAGCACCTACTTCGTTATGTGAAAGGCACAAAGGATAAGTGCTTAGTCTACAAACAACAATCAAACAAGGAAGCATTCACCGGGTGGGCCGATGCAGACTATGCAAATGATTATGAAGACAGAAAGTCAATCACAGGCTATGTTATTCTGGCATTCAGTAATCCAATATGCTGACTTAGTAAGAAAAAATCAATAGTAGCTCAGTCTACCACTGAAGCTGAATATGTTGCTATGAATATCTGCTCAAATAAGCTATGGTGGCTCACCTTTGTGTTCGATGGCTTAGGTCATGTTCCATCTCAACCCATTTTGTTCAACGACAACTCAAGAGCAGTGACTATATCAAAACAAGCGTCTCTCAACGCCAATACCAAGCATATAGAGGTAAGATACCAATACATTTGTAATTGCGTAATGAAGAAGTTGCTTAAGGTGGTTCAAGTCTCAACCAATGATATGATAGCTGATGTGTTGACAAAGCCACTTGGAGTAATGAAATTACAAGAAGTGTACAAGCAATTACACCTCAAAGATCCTGGAGGAGTGTTGAAAGTAGAAGAGAATCATCTTGGCTAATCAAGAGCTGCACACCAATCTGTGAGACTACTCTTTGAGTGGCACTTATAGACAAAGTATAAAATTACAATCTTAGAACTATTTATAATTGATGAAGTATTTAATGAGAATGAGTAATCATCGGGTCTGTTGATGATATAAATAGAGTCCATGTATTAAATCCTTAAGTTAAATTAGGACGATCAAGTTGTTGCACTTTCTTATAGCTATTTTCTCATTTCTATTACACTAATACTTGTTCATCTTATACTGGAGGAGTATAGGTATAGTCTCATTTATTTGTTCATGAGCTGGCTCAGAAAACTAACATTGAACCATTGATTCAAAGTACTAGTCGTAATAGTTTTATTTTAGTTGATTATTAGAATTATATTTATAGACTGACTCCACAGGTACTGTCCTTCATGCTGTTAATTCCAATAATTGGAATACTTTACTTACTTTATGTCTTAGTATCATTAACTACTGGTTTTTCAATTATCATAGCAATTATAAGATTGATTAACAACTATTCATTGCACTTGATTGCATTTCAACTCAACAAAGAAACCAGTAGTAGTAATAGCAGACTAAGAGCATATGCCAGTGAGTAAGCTGAAACAAGAATACAAGACATAGGCAGATAGACAAGATACCTGATTGAGGAATTATATAAATATAATGTAGTGTATAGACACACACCGGGGCGAATCTCGTGTCAATCGTCGGCGATTGACTTCACGTCAAGCAAACGTCAAGCAGGATAAAAGTCGAGCTCACGTCAAGCAAAAATCAAGAGAACGTCAAGCACACGTCACACTCTGGTCTTACACCAAATCCTGTGACATCCAATAATATTGGTTCCCCTGTGCCTTCAACTCAGATTCCTCACCACCTGATCATCCCACAACCGTCCGATGATTGGTAAAAATTACACCAGACCCGCCTGTTTGCACACACACACATCAAAGATGTCCTTCAGCCAGTTTTGATGTAGGCGGGGGGTTTGACTTCACCAGGTCATCCATGAAGTGTGCGTGTGCATTGGCGTGTGCGGGCGCGTTTGCGTGTGCATTGGCGTGTGCGGGCGCGTTTGCGTGTGCATTGGCGTGTGCGGGTGGGTTTGCGTGTGCATTGGCGTGTGCGGGTGCGGGTGGGTGTGCGTGTGCATTGGCGCGTGCGGGTGCACATGCGGGTGTGGGTACGCAAAAGCCGATTCCGCTTCCAACATGATGATGGCGCAGTTAGAAATTTTGGATGCTATGAAAGGTGAGTGTGTGGGTCATTTGATCATTGGACTTGGCTTATTCACACTGTACCCAATGTCAAAATAGTAAGTTCTTTGTGGCAATGTGAAATAATGGGCTTTGCTTGTCACAATGGCATGTCTCTGTCACTAAATTTTGAGGCAATGATTTCACTAGCAAAATTGCTAATGAATCTGAGAGATTTGCATTTTTGTAGACTAAATATCATGAAATAACGGCTTTATCATTACAAGCAGTCCAAATGACAGAGCTTTGTTATCATACAATCCACAGTTACCTTCTATTTCTTCTTCTGATATAATCAAGTGTCCATCATCAAAACCAACAGCTTTATAAATATTGAGATACGGCCAATCTGGTAGGAAATTCACATCAATCTTCAAAGTTTTTAAAATCAGAAAGTTATTATTCAGTATGCTAGATGGCTCAGAGACTTTGAAAATGCTATCAATAATACCAAATTGTCGTGAGTTGCCCCTCAGAAAACATATCACACTGTTGCTGATATTTTTGGATTCAGTTGAAAATATATTGTTCCCAATATTAATGTTTGAAACTGGAAAATACCAAGGTGAGACAATCCTTGAAGTGGGAGGACTTGTGGATTGCATGGTAGTGTCTAAGCTGATCCAATCAACTACTTCCCTTGTGGAATGAAAATTCTGTAAGTACTCAACCAGGCAAGCATAATTTTGTTGGTCATGGCGGGATGGCTTGTTATATTTATGGTGATTGAACACGGCAGGTGGCTGTGATTCGAAAAGCTGTTTTATTTCACATGGCACAGATGGGGATTTCAGGAGAACGGAAAGGTTGGAACATCGACAGATATGTTGAAGTAAGGTTTTATCTATATCATCTATTCAGAGTTGCAAAAAGTTAGTCTTATTCAGTTCAGGTGTTTCATCAATGTGAATATATTGATCTTATTAATTGACGTACATATCTTGTTATTTGTTGGCATCTTTGCAAATACTCCAATCAAGCGCTCATAACCCCATGTGGCTGAGGCTTGTGCTGGGCCCCAACGTTGGAAGAGTTCGGGAATATGATCAGCAAAATGATGATTTGGTTTACTTTTCTGTTTTGGGAACAGGTGTTGATTGGAAAGGCGGAATTTTTTCCAATGTTCAGCAAATGCAGTCGCATCATCTATTGAAACAGTCCAGCTTGTGGCAATGTTGATAGCACTAATCAAATGGAATGTATTCTTGGCTAGTTCATTTGCAAGTTCTTCTGACTGACCCATTTTTCTTTGTGTGTTGGCGGATTGGTGTGCATCTAATGACATCTGTTGACTGAGCATTAGAAATGGAATATATACCTTATATAAGAGAGCCCATTCAGCGGCTTTTAAGCTACCATGAGAGGGGGAACCCATTTTGCGGGGAACTCTTGTCCATGATGAGGGAATTATGGTCTCAGATATGATTTGTCGGAGATGCTCAAGAGCCTCACCCTTGATCTGGTGATCGCTCAGTGCAGTGATATCCAATTCAGAGGGTATTTCAGAAGTGGGGATGTAATCGGCATCAAATGAAGGAATCTCCGCAGAACCACTAGATGGATGTTCTGTGTGAAGGGTGGGCATTGGGAAGTAGTTTTTCCGGGTGGAAGTAGTGGGGAGTGGCTCATTTATTATTTTTGCTGCGTCTCTTCTCAGGGAGCGGGCCTCTCTCAATGTGATTTTTTCAAGAGAGCTGTTGGAGGTCATGGAATCTGAGTCTGAACTGTTGGTGTCATTGGATTTCCTGCGGGACCTGAAGTAAATTTTTGATTTCGCCTCTGGAATGCACAATTTGAAAGTTGCATGATCCTTCAAAATTCCAAGTATTAAATTATGCATTATGTCAAGATTAACCATTCTGGTTGCATCCCAATACGGAAGGTCTTCCAAAATTGAATATCGCACTCCATACTCAGAGAAAATTGCTTGTCTTTGTTGTGGGGTTGCCCGAAGCCATTTGGCAATGGTTGATTTATGACTTTGGTATGAGCGCGTGTAGTGAAATTGAGGACCAATTTCTTCAATTTGAGCTTTGTGAATGGTGCAAAAATTACAAAAGTGGTTTCCTGAATGGGAAATAAATCCAGTAAGCTTGCGCATGGCTGTGAGGATGGCAACACGGATAAAGGATCCTGATGGACCTGTTGAGGTGGGTGCAAAATGGTAACCTTGCCATAGCTCTTTGAGCTCGTTGATGAGTGGCATTAATAGATAATTCAATTGAAGCGCAGTTGGCTCCTTCGGACCAGGGATGATTCCTGCAACATAGACATTCTCGGGCTTCAATCTTTCACTTGGGGGGAGATTAAGACAAATAAGCATGATAGGTCCAATGCTAGCCAACCGGGTTGACTTTCCATGTGCATTAAACCAGTCCACATATATGGAGAAGGCCAATGCACCAGGAATGGACATGAATGGGGGGTCATGGATATTTCTAGTGCCAGTGAAGCGTCTCCAGACCAATCCATCCCAGACGTCACATTTTGGGGAATCTTCGGGAGTTTGGGATTGTTGATGTTGATGCAGAATGTCCATAATTCCAGCCCGCTGGAGAAATCTGGCAAGCCAATTTTTGAATGGTTGATAAATGAAATGTTTTGTTGGTATAAATTTTTGCTTCATGTTGGTTGTGTTTTGGGTGTGGGGTTCAGATGAATAGATGAATTTGCCTAATGATTGTGTGCAAGGGGGATCATGATCATTTGGGTCATTATGGCGTTGACAGTGGGGTTGGTCAGTTGTGACTGATTCAGTAAGGCCATTAAGAGAGAAACATTGAGGACAACATATATAGTTTTGAATCACTGGCTCCAATTGGAGATGTTCAAATATGGTACTCAGATCTTGAGGTATATGGAATGCAGGAGCGGGGGGACCAGCTGAGCTTGAGATACTGGACTTGATCAGCAGGTTCAGGGCGGGGTTGAGTATGCGTGAAGCCCTGCGGGGTAAATTAAACCTTAATGATAGAATGGCAGATATTATCATTCCTAGGTCTTGTGGGGGAAGGGTTTGACTGCCACTATATGGTTTCTGTGCAGTTGAATTGAGACCCGCTGGAGTTGGGAAAGTGCTTTGGGTCAAACGTGAATAATCAGCTGGGAAGATTTGATCCAATAGAATTTGTGGGCACCCAGATCCTGATGCAGAAGTAGGGATGTTTGGAAGAGATTTGGGTGCAATGGTTGATTTGAGCTTTTTAATGTGCTGTTTATATTGGAAAGGTGTGAAGGCAACTCCTTGCCTATCACCCTCAGGGGAAGAGTGTGTTTGAGTTGAGCAGTGTTGACACATGCATATACGCATTGAGGAATATGGCCGGGTTGTCATTGCTGCAGGAATTGGGAGTACGGTTGGTTTGTGTATAAATATCTATGGTTGATGTGAAAGTGTTTAGGAGTGTTATTAATTGGAAATAAAATTCAGTGATTATTTATGAAGGGGGAGATGATTTGAGCCAGCTGAGGATTTTATCCCATTTGTAATGGAGCATGAGCTGCAGTGGATAAAGTTTAACATGTCTCATCTGGATGGCGGAATTGGTTAGGCGTTTAATTGGGTAAAATGCCATGCTGCTCAATGCTCATACATATTCTAGTTTATTTACACATTGTGATAGTGCGGGTTTGACCATTGAGGGGGTTCCATTAGTGAAGTGTTACCATTGAATTGAGGGGATTAACATTTAATCCATGTATGCTGGCACGCCATCGTACATGGTTTAAACCTTATTACAGACATAACTATATAACTCTATTACATAAGGGGTTGGATTGCAGCTAAAGTCTTGGTATTTGGTTTGAGTGCGGCGGGCTTTGAATCAGTTGGAATGTGATTTGGATTGTCTTGCCTTTCGGGAAAAGGTGATGTCTCTTTTGTGGGTAAATCCTTCATGAATATACCCCTTTACAGATGTACAATGTTGTGGAATTTCAATGCATATATGGGCAGTTTGGATAATTCACAAAATGTGACAATGGGGAGGCATAAATGGTACTGAATATGATTACTTATGAATGATGGGTCCCCTTTGAGATCAAGGAAATACCACATTATATGCTGGTAGGCCGTGCAGGGTGGTTTCCGACAAAAGCGGAGGAGCTCAAGAGGAGGCAGGGAGGATTCTCCTCAAAAGAGTCTTATCTGACTTCCACACAACACTTAGTTCCAACTATTCATAGAATTTCTCTATTCTAAATTTGAAAAGATTTCATCTCATATCACTCTATTTTATCATAATACTGAGGTGTTTTATCTAGTTAAAAATATTAGTGTACTTTTTCAGCCCTTATGTCATCTTTCAAGTCACATAAATCCCGTTCAGGTTCTGTTCATGACTCAAATAGTGAATCTAGCATAGAATATGTTCAAACACAGTCACCATTGAGTCCCAACATTCCTCTCACAACCCCTATCGCATCCTCAATGAATGTATCAGGTCTTAACATTGATGTGGGCAATCCAAAGGCTCCAACTTCAAGCACTTGGTCGATCCCAAATATTTCTGTCACTCCAATTCCCCCGAATCCCACTAATACACAAATTCATGTGTCTCAGGGGCCAGAAGGCACACCTCAAATCTCCTCACACGCTAATCCCCAATCAAAATTTCCACGTGAGTTCCTCCTTAATCCCGGTCGGAATCCAGTCGCATCCCAGGATCCCTTTGGCCAAAGTAAACAGCCAACCCTCAATATTCCATCAGGATCGCAGGTTCATGTGGGTGATGAAAGGCGCGTGGATGGGGGGCGACGAAAAAGACCTTTGGAAAATGTATCTTGGAGCGGTCTGTTGGAGGGAAATCCAGTATTGACGCTTCATCAAAGTAAGTCATTTGAGTTTTGGAGTAGAAACTTATTCACAATTTGATATGTTTGTTTCATGGGTTAGATATGGCACCTAAAGGCAAGTCAGTCCGATCTCAGGAGCCAATTGAAGATCGTGAGGATGACCAGTCTTCATTAATGTTTTGATGTGTTAACTGATGATTTGCATAGCAGGGGATGAACTTTATGCGTCTTCACCTCTGGTCCATAAAGAGAAAGTCACTGGACGTCATCATCCATATGCCTCCAAACCAAGAACGGGTCATGCCAGTACATCAAGAGCAACAATGGTGGATGATGAGGATGAGAACATGTCTCCGACTCAAAGTGAAAGAAATGATGAACCAAGGAGGGACAATTTCACCGCGCATGAGCAAGGCACTCAATCAAATAGTGAGTTCACCCATCCTCAGCTGGGCCTCGCCCAGAGTATGCTTGAACAATCCGAGGTCAGACAGCAAAGGAACCAGGCCCGCAAAGCTCACAATGTGGCGAAACGTGCAAGCCAGAAGGAGCAACAAAAATGGCTGAAGGCAGAACTTCCAGAGAATGTCCATGGAATGAGATCAGCAGTACATGCACATTGCCTGTTCCTACTCAAAGTTAGGGATAAGGATTTTTCCTCACTACCAGCACCACCCAGCACAGAAGAGCGTGAAATTGCAATTCAAGTGGCTGGTCATCTCGGATATGTCCCCGAGGATGTGTTCAATGAGCCATCAACACAGGTTCAGTCTCAGGGTTTCCAAAGCTACTGCGAAAATGAGCTGCACAAGCTAGGACTAAAGCGATTCACTTGGGACTGGGAGAGCTCATGGCAACATCCGTTCAACGAGCTGATGTCTATGGTGTTTTACCGTACATTCCGTCTCGCACTTGTCAGCACTGAGTATCATCACTACTGTTGGAACAAGGATCATAACAACTATGGGGTCGTGGCGGCTTTAATGGAGCGATATTTCACTTATTTGAAAAGAGAATGGAAGTCTATTCAAAAGGATGCCGAGTATTTGGTAAAAAAGAAGGAGAATCAAAAGCTCACAAAGATTCGTCAAAGAGTTAGTTACTGTATCTCTTCTTCATTGTGGACCAAGTCTGATGATGATCTACTTGATTATGTGCAGACCTGTGAGCGCCGTCGTGAATGGTGTGATACGGCTAAATTTCCCATTCTAGCATCACAATTCAATGACCCTCGAGTATGCTCAGATACTGAGGAGGTACTGGAAAATGGCCGTCAAGTTTACCGCAAAGTGGGATTACGCTGGCGCTCCCAGTTATTTAATGATTTGGTATTGAAAATGGATAGAGACATAGAGTTTTGTAATCGGATTAAAAAAAAGGGTAAAAAAACTATTGATAGATTGCCAGAATTACGATCGACAGATGATGGTGATATTCCGGAAGGCCTATCATTTCAGGTATTTGATCAAGATTGGCTCAAAGGCTGTAGTAAGATGCAGACTAGCGCCCTCAAGATACTTGACATGCCAGTTATTAGGCCTAATGGTGATGCTCTGCAATAATTTAGTAATTTGTCACGGTATAGCACTGTGACAAATTAAAATTTTGTGAATTATTTGTGCAGGTGTAATAAAATCTGATTATTATCTCTTAAGGATGCAACAACTTGCTAAATATGTTAGAATATAGACAATATGAATTGAAATGTATCACCGTCTCCCTTGCAATAATACTCTATTGCTCATTTTCATTGAGGAAATATTGAAGAAGTTCGATCCAGCTCATGGTGTTCATAATTGTGGACCTGTGCCAGAGTCAACAGGAGTTATCAACTTTGTCAATCACAAATTATATAATATCAGTAAGGCTCACGCAGTTAATGATTTTTTCTTTTCTTGGACCTATTGGTGATTGGAATATGGCATTCCCATAAGGAAGGATTTCAGAATAGTAATACAATCAAGTGAAAGATGAGGTTGAAAGGTACCTTCCGCATGTTGACCTCAACTGAATGAGGAGTGATATAGTGGATGACCTGTACAGGTCGTTGTTGGCCAATACGATGTAGATGATCAACAGCCTGAGCCTCAATGGCTGGGTTCCAATTAGGCTCCTGGAAATGTGGATGTCAGGGTCCGAAAATCAGGGGAGAATTTTGGGGGGCCCCTCACCATTAAATAGACTATATTAGCACAAGTTATATTGAGGCCAGTTCCAGCCGCGGCAATGGATGCAATCAGTACTTCACATTCAGGATTATTGAAGAAATTCTCAAGCGCCTTGTCCTGCGCTCGTGGTGTAATTGTTCCATCAATTCGTGCTGAAAGGATAGAGTGATGGGCAAGAGCAATACCAATTCTACAATATAAAAAAGTCAGATGGAGTCAATTGGTAATGGATGCATATTAGAATTAACGCACAAATCTAGAAATTGGGTCCATTGGGTATAAACCACCGATTTCGTCGGACCACACCTTGTTTGTTTGTTCTTCATTAAGCTTTGTAGGAGGTGTGCAATTTTACTACTCATCATGCATGTTTCCACATCCACAAAAGTTCGTGTGATTCTTGGGGAGTTATCCTGAGTGCTCCTGCCCTCGGGGTCTTCCAGCTCTGCCTCCGCAATTGTGTTAAGCATGATGTGATGGTTACAACATATTCGCAGCTTATTAATATTTCTGAAAAACTCTCCTGGTCCTTTGCTTTTGGATGATAGAAATTCTTCATATAATGTGGAATATTCTTGCTGCATGGTCGGGTTGAGTGGGAGCAGCTCATAATGATGGCTAATAGTGGGGAGAGATTCGAGATGTGTGGTTTTGGTGCGGCGCAAACTTAAATGCCGCAATGCCAAATGCAAAATATCATTGCAACCTTTTGAAAGACTACTCAGGATGAATGGTGACCAGTTATCTTGATCGGCGCTCTGGGGTTGAGTGATGAAGGATATTATGCCCAAAAGGTCATAAATGGTGTTGTGAATAGGTGTGCCCGTTAAACATATTTGACGGGATGAAAGGAGGCTATTAATGGCACGGTGAGTGGCAGTGTATTGAGAGCGAATATAGCTATAAGAGGGGGCAAGGGTTATTGGATATAAAAGGTAATTTGAATCATTTAAGCTCAGCCACTCACTGTGCTTCATCCAAGATTATACGATGCCAATTGATTTGAAAAATGAATGATGTAGAGGGATTGGTTTGCTTAAATTCTTGGGTGATAGTATTGTAAGAAGTGATGATGATATCATATTTTAAGATGTCGGCTTGGGATAATGAGTGACGAGTGGGACCATGGTAGATTTTGGCATGCAGTGCTCCAGCCTGAGCATGCTTGGATATTTCTGATTGCCAGTTGGTAATTAAGCGAGGGGGGCAGATGATCATGGTGGGCGTGGAGCGATGGGGGTTTGCAATCATCCGCTCCTTGGAGGTACCAATTAGAGCAATGGCCTGAATGGTTTTACCTAATCCCATATCATCCGCAAGCAGTCCTCCAAGAGGGGTATTGGTCGAAAGGGATTCAAATGAGCTAACGACCTTGTTTGTAATGATGTGCCTGGCATTAAAAGTGGATCCTGGGGGTGAGGTTGCCCAAAGGTTACGGGCTGATTGGCCATTGGGGATTTCTCGATCCCAGAGAAAAGCTAGTCCGGTCTTTTGATGAGGGAGGAGGGGGGTTTGAATAATGGAATGGGGCGCGGTCATCATGGGGAGGTCTGATCCACTGGGTAATTGTATCAGTTTTTGCTTGGAAATCAATGATGAAACAGCAGGATATGAAGCAGGCGTCGAGTTTGAAGCGGGAAATGTCGGAGTAAAGAGTTGACATTGACAATGAGTAGTACAGTCATATTCTTTGGGCATTTTAAGCTTGAAATCTTGTGTTCGAAAGCTTTCCATTATGAATAGAATGTTTGGATACCATGTGAAGAACATCAATGCTAGATTGGGTTTCTGAGATGAGGAGGGATCATTGGCATCAGTCATAAATACTCCCTCAACGAATAATATTTGAGTAGGATTGGATTGGCAATTTTCAATCCATGCCCCACCAGGACCACAGTGCATGAACGTTTTGGGTGCCCCAAGGAATGGTATCAACGTTTGGGAAAGGGTTCCCGGGAGAGAGCCAATAGCATGCTGGTGATTGGGGAGATATACGAATATGTTGTGTTGATTGTGCCATAGGATAATCCAAGAACCTAAGTGGGAATTCTCAGGCTTTAAGGTTATATCACTATTTATTTGAATACGAATATTAATCATCCCAATGCAAAGTGGTTGTGAAGGGGTTGACATGATGGCTATTTTGAATTATTTGGGGACAGTTGGGAATTATATGATCGGGAAGGGTTAGCTAAAGGGAATGAAGAGGAATAAGCGCAGGTGGGGAACTTATATGAGTGGCAGCAACAGGCCAAAAGGGGGATGGCCTGTGGTTACGTGCATGGTCTTGATGGAGGTGGGCCTCTTGGGCTCATAATTTTCATATCCGATTTGGGGCATATATCAAGGCAAGGTGGCCAAAATGTGGGTGCACCATTTGACTGCTGGATCTGCAGCGAGTTACGAAACCTTTGGTGGAACAAGGCTGACATTAGCACATCCGAAATTGGGTGGGTTGTAGCAGCTTATTGTGGAGGGCATATTAGAGGCATGCAGTCATGTTCGCTGGTGTGACAGCGAACAATGAGCGTATCCTCCCCAGGTTAATTGTTCACAGGGACCTACTGGGCAATGTTGGCAGTTTCAAAGGGCAATCTCACTGTGGGGATGTTTGTGTGTGGGCGGGTGAGATATGTTCGGTGGCATGCCACCGAACATGACTTTGGTTTGGCCTGAAGTTTTTTGCTGACTGATGCATACTGGGCTTTCAGGGGGGAATGTCTGGGATGATCAAAGGGGGCGCCAGCCGTGAGCCGTGATCCACATATACATTCACCCCTATGGCGTTTGAGGCGAGTACTAATCCACCGAGATTGGCATTGGCCTCTTTGCCTCACGCGCGTACAGAACTCCGGAGAAAGAGGCCACACGCCCGAGGAATTTTTTGGCTGCAAGCCAGGTGCCACAACTTGCGCGGGGCGTGTGAGAACGTGAAGAAAATGACCCGCGGTGGGAGATACCCACGCGAACATGACCAGCCTCAGCAATCATAGGCTGGGATTGTTATTCTAATGTGGATGAGGCTGAAGCAAATCCACACTGATTGGCCTCAGGTTTCCACGCGCAAGCGGGTGAGCGTCTGCAGTCAAGCTGACAACCCGACCAAGAAAATAGGCAGCTGGAAGACTGGCAGTAAAATGTCTTCCAGGCGTGTGAAAGTTGCCTGCGTATGACCCATCGGGGGTGCGTATGAAAGCGTGTGGCTGCCCGACAATGAACAAGCGGGCCAGTCATTGTTTGCCCCAACAATGGCACCGGAGTGAATCAACTCTTTGTGTTAGACCCAAAGATTAAGTCATCCCATTAAGACCCACTTACATTAATTTGGATTACATGCGCATCTGTGCCGTAGTTAGGCAGAGCTGTCCAACAAGGTGCATCAAAGGGATGCAGGTGAGAGATATGACTCGATGGCTTGACGTTATTGCATGTTACATTGTTGAACAGCTTTTTGCTCTGCCCCGCAGTACATTTACAAAGGTGTACTGCGTACTACAGTGTCGACTGTACTGTACAGATCAGGAAGGTGTAATACTACTTGAGCCTGCATCCATCTAGCAAATGTGCATGCACCTTCCGATCGTTTGCATATACGTAGCTCATGTGCCACATGCTCAGCATTGCGTTTCACCCGATTTGCACACGCAAGCTGAGCATGTCATGGTCAAAAGCACCGTGAGAAAGTGCTCAGTAAAGCCATGGAATGAACTTTTTTGCAATAGTTCATTGGAAGGCTCAGTTTGGAGCACTTCACCAAAGCGTGTGAAATGCTGCACCTGGCTGAAATGTCATCCGATGCTGTGCCAAATGCTCAGAGTGCGCGCATACAAAAACGACTGAGCAATGGCTCAGCATGGTGCATTTGATATTGTTATATCTATAGTTCAATCACTGTGCAATTCCAATGTTCAGCCACTGAGCATTTCAATTATGACCCGAAAGCAAACCTGAGCAATGGGTCGAGGCAAGCTCACGCTGTATTCACTTGTCTTACAGCCCCCCCCTTTGTTCACATACTATTACCAGGCCATATGGCCGGTAATCTCGCCGCGGTCACTTGTGACCAAATGCACCGGGTGCTTTTCTGCATGGGTCACTTGTGCATTGCACCCCCAATGCACATTCAACATGGGCCTCACGACCACCCTCCTGGGTGATCGGGTGGCTATTTAAGGAAACAAAGGGGATTTGACTCAGCTTGACAATTCAATAAATTGCAATACTCAGCGGTGCATTTGATATTGTTATATCAATTGTTCAATTACTGTGCAATTAAAATGTTCAGCCACTGAGCATTTCAATTATGACCCGAAAGCAAACCTGAGCAATGGGTCGAGGCAAGCTCACGCTGTATTCACTTGTCTTACAGCCCCCCCCTTTGTTCAAAGACTATCACCAGGCCATAAGGCCGGTGATCTTGCCACGGTCACTTGTGCATTGCACCCACAATGCACAATCAATAAGGGCCTCACGACCACCCTCCTGGGTGATCGGGTGGCAATTTAAGGAAACAAAGGGGATTTGACTCAGCATGACAATTCAATAAATTGCAATACTCAGCTTGACAATACAATAAATTGAAATACTCAGCCAGACCCCCATTGTTCTTCTGCCTCACGCGAGCATTTCACTTCTCAGTTGCAGCATTCGCTGAGACTCAGCTTCAATTTTGCCCACACGCCTTGAAGCTGAGACTTTTGCGGGTGCTGCAACTGCTGAGATCGTCTCAGCTTCACCTTGGTATAAAAGACCATCTTCACACGACACGCACTTCACTTTCTTTCTCACCCGCTCCACTTCGCTCAACCTCACCCGCGTTTGTCCTTCTTGTGCGTATTCCCCCTCGTCTTCCTGCCTTTCCAGTCTTTTCTTTCGCACTCGACTAACCCCACTCCCCTTCCTGCTCGCTTTTTGTTTTTCCTGCTAATACTTTCAGAACCCCACTTCTATCTACTTTGTACGTTTTCTCCAATTAAACTTTCGTCAACATTATGTACCGATATTAATATTTTTCTTTCTTCACGACTTCCTTCCAGACTTTTAAAAACTTCCGACTAGAGCGTTTTTATATTGATTCCGTTTTAAATTTATATATATCATTGTATGTCTTCCTTTTCTTTCGTGATTGCTTACTTTCTATTCAGTTACTAACCTGTTTTGTTTTGTTTTTAGATGTCGTGCACGTTATGCACCAAGCGGGGTATCCCCTGCATTCGCTCCTCGACGACGAACGACGCTTGTGATGCTTGCCAACAAGCACACAAGAAATGTTTGTTCGTTGTCCGCCCCTTCTGACCACGAGGCCAGACGAGTTCTCGCCCAAGACGCCCTCGCGAGGACTCCTTTGTGGTCGACGATGATGAAACCATTTCCGAGCGTGAATGGACGCCGGGCCCCCAAACAGGCCAACGGGAACAATTCCGGACGATTAGCCCTGTCCCCTCCAGTATCGATTTGTCCACTCCCCCTCCTAGGCCACCATCCGATGGTCACTTCACTCCTCGACCGGAGCGAAGTGATTATCCGGCCGATGAAGGATGGCGATGGCGAGAGGACATTCGAGCTTGGGCTGATCGTCACCATGTCTTGTCACCGATGGGATTCAAACGCCAAAGTAAGTTTTATTTCTCCTCTTTATCTCATTTCTCTTCACGCAATAATACTGACTTTTTTCCATTACTCATAGAACCAAACCCCCCGAATCCCCCCCGACACGACTCTCCCATTCCCAGTTTGCCTCGCGAGCCAACCCCCCGGCAACCCACTCCAGGCCCGAGTGGCACCCGATGGTCTGAGGAATTATTCCGTGGTAAGCAGCCAAAGTTTCATTTCATTTTCACTTTCACTTTTGAGTCGAGTGAACTGACTCTTACTCCTTTTTTAGAACCCTCCCGAACCGAAGAGCCACCTATTCCTGGCCCGAGTCCATCGTCCCAACCACCTGAGGACAATACGACTCGTGAGCCAGAACCTGAGGTGGCTCCTACGCAATCCACGGAGGAACCTTATGGTAAGTCACCCCTTCTTTCTCTTCGATCCATATTCACCTTTCCTCATTTTTTCTTCAACCGTCTCCAGATCGTCCCGCCACTCCTCGCTCGATCATCATCATCGACGATACGCCCGTGGGATCACCCCATCCCCCTCCCCCTTCTTCTTCACCGACTCCACCATCTTCCCCTTCCACTCCAACCCCGGTTCCCTCCCCAGAGATCCCTTCCAGTGCCCCCGAGAACCCCAACGCCTCCTCCCCCCCGGTGCCAAGCTCGTCTCATTCCCACGATGACGCTCGCCAGGAATTCACCGACCTGCGACCAACCCTAATGATTCCTCGAGTAATCGTCCACGATTCGATCAACCGAATCTTGTTGGAGCATCGTCGCTTGCTCCACATGATTCCTTTCGTGGATGCAACTCATCGAAATGAGATGCACCGGGACTTCCGGGACAAACTAAACCGCCTCCTTGCCCAGGCACTGGAGGCTTATCCAAAGGAGGACATAACCGGGATAGTCTCCAAATTCCTCGAAAAATAAAAAATTAAAAAAAAATCCCATTATTTCCTCTTTTTATTTTTTGTAATACTTTCTTTTGAATAAAATATTTGTCTTCAATTCTTGTTATGTTCAAATTCTATTACATTCTTTGTTCACGTAAAAATTACTTATTTCCTCCTTAGAGAAAAACCCTGATTGCGTGAGAATTATTTTTGTAAGTGCCCCACCAAGAGTTTGAGTGAGTATTTGTTTTAGTGAACCTCTTTTTCTCAAAATGCGCCAATAGTTGCCGTTATCCTCTCGTATATTTTCTTCTTCCATGGTTTAGAGCCATACCCATTCCTAACTGTAAAAAAGCGGGAGGTTCCCGTATGTGAGCAATCGAGTCCAGATTCGTGAAACATGGCCTTTCCTATGGTCACACGCTATTAGTCTTACTCATGTATTGAATTGTTTAAATTTTCTAGAACCTTCACAAGCGTAAGGATTGGCGTGTGACTTGTCGGGAGGCTGCACAGGCGTAAGGATTGGCGTGTGAATTGTTGGGAGCCTGCACAGCCATAAGGATTGGCGTGTGAATTGTTGGGAGCCTGCACAGGCGTAAGAATTTGTCAGCATTGTTGGCAACCTTCCCAAGCGTAAGGATTGGCGTGTGAATCGTCGGAAGCCTGTACAGGCGTAAGGAATTTTAGCACTTTTGGGACCCTCCCCAAGCATAAGGATGGGCGTGTGAATTGTTGGGAGCCTGCACAGGCGTAAGAATTGGCGTGTGAATTCTTGGGATCCTGCACAGGCTAAAGAAAATTTCAGCATTGTGGGGAAGCTTCACAAGCGTAAGAATTGGCGTGTGAATCGTCGAAAGCCTGTAAAGGCGTAAGGATTGGCGTGTAAATTTTCGGGAGCCTGCACAGGCCCAAGGATTGGCGTGTGTAGCGTTGGCACCCCGCATAGGCGTAAGGAACTTTCACCATTGTCAGAACCTGCACAAGCATGAGGATTCGCGTGTGAAGCATTGGCATCCTGGACAATAGCAACAAACCAGGACAGATGTACGATGGCATGCCACCGTACATAATCCACTTCACCCCTTTTTCATGTCAGACACCCCATCTCCCGCACTCGAATCCATCCAATCCTGGTGTATATTGTCCTCTGCCTTACCTCACCATTACTTACCCAACCCACTTGCAAATCTCCTCATTCTTTGAATCGGCATGAGATTGTATTACCATCCCTGATTTGATAGCCCGCTCTCTCGCCAATCTCATAATAGCCATTGCTTTTTTGCCGCATTGTTTTTGCTAACCTGCTTGAGCATTGTGCGGACATACCCACTAGTGTCGTGCTTTCGTTGTCCTGTGCTGGATCAGTATAATGAACAAATGTACTACTGGCCCACACTACCTGAATGAGCCCATGACATGCGGATAGATCAATCCAAAAATGCTCATTTGGGAAAATCAATTTTCCCCCTGTACACCGCTTTGACGCATCTCTTTGAATTTGGCCGGTCCGCTTATCAGCTTGAAACCACCATCCCGAAGCATACAGCGATGCATCCTTATCAACATGAGGTGCGTTTTTGAATCCATTCATGGTGAAAGTGAGTGCGGAAGCGAACTCGAATGCACCCTGATTTGCCGGAATATCGCCTTCATAGTTGACTTGATCAAAAGACGGAACCCCCAATGAGTTGTAGCAATTTTGAATCTTCTGAAATAAATTATCCCCAACATATCGTAAGGATTGACCTAGAATGCGACCCACCGAGCTAAGATTGGCACCTCGGTCCCGCCATTCATCTTTTGCATTTTCAATTTTGCCAGCACTACCATACAGACCAAATTGTTCATTCTTCGTGGTGCATTTGCGCCACCCAATCGCGAACATAAATCCCTCCAGTAATGCTCCATTTGTTGCAATAGGGTCGGTGAAACTCTTTTCGCGAAATAGGAATTGTGATAATTCATCCCATTGATTGACCTCGACTTCACTCATTGTTGTGAATGGTCGGAATTTGACAAGGGCAATGAGTAATCCGGTTGAAGAGAAAATTGCCACACGCCCAAAGTGAATGTGTTTGATCTGATTGACATCCACAACCCTCCGAATTTCACTTGGGGTGATATTTGCTGATACTGGCATTGATATTTGTGCTGTTGGGCGAGAGGAGGAAAACAACCTATTCATTCGGGTCGTTTTGCTCTCATTTGTCTTTTGGGATCTGCTACTATTCCCGAGTGGTTGAGGGATCACTACGTGTTGAAGCACACAAGATATCAGATACTGCCAAGGAGCTTTCTTCGGCACACATCCTTTGACTTCCCTGTTGGAGCCCACATGACATTGGCACAATCTGAACCGACTAAAGCCCATGTTCTTCAGTGGGGCCCAATGAGGGTGCCACATAAATGTGGAAGCATATATATATATCTATATATATGCACTGAGATTAAGCGAGTAACTCACACTTTCCTTCCTCAGCCCGACGCTTTCTCGCGAGTTCCCTTTTACGCTCTTTTCCTTTTTTCGTGAATGGCATGCTTTCAGCAGAAAATGAAATGAAACCGAATGATTACTGATTTCTTAATATCACCTAAATTGGATTGCGGTGGATGAATCTTTTTTAATTGCGGCTAAAAAGAAAGCTCACGCCTGACCTTGGCAAATTCACGATCTCAAATACCTGAACCTGAAAATTGCAGTGGATAGTGCATTATTCAATTTTCCACATTGATTTTCCCATGCAATCACTTTCCAATCCAACCATTTGGAATATTGCAAGCACACGCAAATGCAATATGCATCCTGCTGCGGATCCCTAGCTATCCTAGTCCTCTTGAAAGACACAGGAACATTTGGCCTATTATGGGCTGGCGGGAAGTGATAAACGCGACTTCCCGCAATGCACCCGGGTGTGCTACTCGCGGGCACATCGCCTGACTCAGCTTGCGTCTTGTCGGAGTCTTTGCAATGATGTACGGAGGCATGCCGCCGTACAATTACTATTGGTACTCAGACTGTGGCATCCGGGCAGTAGTAGGATAGGAAGTCATGATTATTAAATTCATAAATAACTTTGCAAAATTCAATTACAATCTATCTAGTACAAAGCTAATCTAAAACGGGTCAATCCTGGTTGTGAGTTTAGCTGACCTGGGTACCGTCAAGGTGACCTCATCACTTGAACCAAGCCCGCGATTCGCCACCCAGGCATCACCAAAGTCTAATACTAAGCATCGTGCAAAATCAAATCTAAGAGGTACAGTGGGGTTAAAAGACTCTGATGAGAAGAAACTTTTATTCAGTAAATTACATATATACTTATTAGTACGTAGCCACACTGGCTCCACTAGATTTTTACCCTCTGAAAGTTTTGCGGAAATGTCAATTAGTGCTAAAGCCCCTTTAACTGAGCTTGTTCTCCAGTCATCTGAGCATACCATCAAACCACGAACCCCCGCCGCACAGAATGCCGCTAATATACCATAGCAAATTCGATTGATTCCAAGATTCTTGTGACACGCCAAAAGATCTTTGATGGCCTCATTTTTTTTTGAGTTCGTGAGTTTGCCTTTGATGCCATTAACTTCGACCTTTGTATGTGCACGTACCATGTTGTATGCAATCATCAAATGGATAACTGTATCCATTAGATCCTCCAGGTTCTTGTGCGGCTTTGTGGATATCTCATTGTCAGCCCCGCCACCTTCAATGCTGAGTTGGGTTGCACGTTGCTTCAATTTACTCAAGCAGGAGGCAAGGTATTCAACTGCTCCCCGTTCGAGTCCAAGAGGATCGGTCGAATTTGATGTTGGTGCAACATATGGTTTGGGTGCAATCACATCGTATGAGACTAAACTAATGGATTCAAACATAACATTTGCCCAAAAATGTTTAACTGGATTGGCGGGGTAAAGAAGGCTCTGAACCATTTTGAAGAAGGAGTGTTCAGATTTTGCGAGATTATCTGGAGGTTTAGCTGATTCCTTCATCAATTTGAGATTCCAAATGTTGTGATCAAAAAACGCTTCTGTTTCGGTTGGCTTAAAAAAATCTAACCCTGTATATTGCAATTTATATCACCAGTCAACAGCCAATAATCAAGTATCATGCACAAAGATAAAAAAAAACTCACCTGCCATCTCAAGGTCCTGCAGCCAAGCCGACATTTTAAGATCTCGGTTACTGATCACCTTAATACCAACGGGCAGGAATGTATGAGCATCCTTTGTTGGTAAATTGTCCCATCTATTTTTGTAAATCCTATTGATATTATCAAGCCCCCTTTTCCATGATTGTTGAGTAATATTGGAATGATAATTCAAAACGCCTGCAAACTCTTCCATGCGGGATAAAAATATTCCTTGAAAATTCGCAGCGGATGACACTTCGGGCTCAGCGTCGGGAATTATATCAGTCATATCTCGTCCCATTGTATCATGTTTAATTGTTTCCCTTTCTTGAAAGGCTTGAATATTCCGAGGAGAGGCGGGAGGGGTTGCATCATGCATTGTTTCATTGGGTATCGGGGGACTTTCTGTATGTGGAGCTTCATCATGGATTGTTTCATTGAGTATTGGGGAGGGTTCAGTATGCGGAGGTTCATTATCAATATGGTCCCCTTCAACATTGATAATTTCATCACCTTGATCGCGAGAATCGTTTGCGGCTTCAAAGGTACGGCTTTTTTTGTTTGTTTTTTTGGTCGCATGTATATTTGGTCTTTTTCCTAATCCTTTGCCTGGAAATCCAATTACGACTCGAGATCCTTCAGGTAGAGATTCTCCCACCTCCACACCTGCCCATATATTGTAAGCAGCTATTTTTATCGATTTTGTTTTGAATTAGTAATGGACTTACGGTTCAAATCCATTTTGAGCAGGCTCATGGCTTCAGCAATCTTTTGACGCACATAATCAGGAATTTTACTATCATTTTGGATTTTTTCGAGCCTTGGGATTGTTTGAGCAATGTTGGAGACAAATTGTTCCTTGGATATAATTTCCACCTCCCCACTGAAAATTACATCATCTTGCCCATCATCTTCTGTCGGTGCACAAGGTTCAACAGTCTTTTCCTTCTCATAACTTTTAAAATTCGGTTTCTGAGAGCTTGGCGGTTGACCTGAAATAAAGGCTATGACACAATATCAGGTTTTGAGAGATTAGAAATACTCAAGATGGATGTATACTCACATTCTGGAAGAGCTGGTGGATCTTGATTATCTTCATGTGACTGGCTCTCTGCTTCAATGCCTAATTCACGACTACTGGCCATATCAGAGATTTCACTTCCACTCTCTGGGGCTGAAGTTGGTCGTTCATTAAATTCCGTTGAATTTCCCGGGGTTTGGGCCATCGCGGAGGTAGTTTAGTAAGCAAATAGATGGTGACGAGTTGATTGATAACTTGTTTGAAAATTTTGAATAAAAAGATCCAAATTGAAGAAAATAGGTGGAAGTAAAATAATCGCATTTGCAAAATGCGATTTGGCGGGAAATTGAAGGAGGCGATGTTTTGCAAATTATTTCATATCATGCAAATGAAATCACTTCCCTGTGAGACATTGAATAAAGTTGACTAGTGAGAAACCTACTAAAGTCAACTTTTGAACTATTCGATGCTCATGAGGTAAGGACTAAGCAAAGTGTTCATTTGATTGACATGAAATAAAATGGTTTTGTCGGCGAAACAGGAGACACAATTCTTGTCTTAAATAGTCCACTTATTAGGTTTTAATTTATGAGTCTCATGATTTAAACCCTAACCACAACATGGTGAATATACTGACCAATATCCCCTTAGGTCCTGTTGGCAGAGAAGGCCACTCAGCATATTTCGGCAATTGCGTTCATCGTGTACGCCAACAAGCCACCATACTGTACAGTACACTATGAATGTAATACGGAAGCGTGAGGAGGGTAAGCGTTGTCGGAGGCATGTCGGGAGGGCACTACTGTACATGAGCGTAAGGATGGTAAGCAGTGTCGGGAGAATGTCGGGAGGGAGGGTAACTGCTGTCGGAGGCATGTCGGGAGGGCACTACATGAGCGTAAGGATGGTAAGCAGTGTCGGGAGAATGTCGGGAGGGAGGGTAAGCGTTGTCGGAGGCATGTCGGGAGGGCACTACATGAGCGTAAGGATGGTAAGCTGTGTCGGGAGGGAGGGTAACTGTTGTCGGAGGCATGTCGGGAGGGCACTACATGAGCGTAAGGATGGTAAGCAGTGTCGGGAGAATGTCGGGAGGGAGGGTAACTGTTGTCGGAGGCATGTCGGGAGGGCACTACATGAGCGTAAGGATGGTAAGCTGTGTCGGAGGCATGTCGGGAGGGCACTACACAAGCGTAAGGGTCATCAGTGGTGTCGGAGGCATGTCGGGAGGGCACTACATGAGCGTAAGGATGGTAAGCGTTGTCGGAGGCATGTCGGGAGGGTACTACACAAGCGTGAGGATGGTAGGGGCGTGGGTGTGAAAGCGTAGCGAGTGGTGAGGACGGAGAGGGGCGGGCAGTGTCGGAGTCTCATACGGATGGAGGGCGGTGCGGGTGCGTAAGCATGCTAAGCGTCGGGGAGGCGGAAGCCAATGAGGTGAAATTACACGAACGTTGCGCATAGTGTTGAAATGGGTTTGGGCTTTGAGTGACATTCTCATGTGACACATGTGACGATTGACGTTGTCTTGACGCTGACGTGACGTGACCCACTAAATCCAGTGACTATAAAGTGACACTAACGCGACTGAAGCAAGATTTTATACTGACCGCGGTGCGACGTGAAGTCAATCGCCGACGATTGACGCGAGATTCGCCCTGGTGACAAGTAGAGCGTACTTGTGCGTGGACTGAGATTACAGTAAGAGGAAATAAGAGTAAGCACCATAACACATTATAACTCATAATTGATCAAGCTACCTTGCTTTTCAGTCCTATCACTTCTTCAAGAGTGAATACACACTTCATTGGGGAGAACACACGAGTTCTGGTAACAAAGAACTGAGAGTTAATACCGATTGGCTAACTACTCATGTGCTGTGCTTTACCTCCAACCTCCTCTTAGCCAAGCAATAAACCTTGCTGTCATGATGAAGGAAATAATAATAAAGGAAAAATAAACTGATTTGTTTTTCTCTAGATCCCGCCTTGGATCATCGTTTTTATATCACACAAAAGCAGTTCCTGATATGATCATAAAGATAGCTGTGTGTCATATCGATTTTCATGCAGGGGAGTAGAGCTTCATTGTTGGTCTACACGTAGAGAATCATTACTTGTCTCCCTTACCTCTTGACAATTATTGCTGTTGTTGAACAGTGACAACAGAATCACATAGTGATCTCAATAAGAACGGATGTGCTCTTACTATAAATAGAATAACTTATGACAGGAAGCTAGAGGGGGCAAGCACGCTTCTGGTGACAGAGTTAGTTTTGGTCTCTCAACCTTAATCCATGAATACCAAGCACTGAGGGACTTTAACCATCATTGTCAACATTCATGAGCGATGCTCTTACCAATTGAGCTAAGTGCTCGTTGCAGATGAGCGGTGAGTGAAGAAGCCATTCCTGCTTTGACTATGTATTAGCCCTGCCTAATCATGGTGCAGCAGGTGTGAAAGCATGCTTAAGAGCAGCTATAACATGCTCCAATATCTTGATAGCTATCACTTTTTGTTGTAAACAGACTTTATTATCTTAATTGCTTTCTTGTACTCTTGCCACCGAAAATACTTGCTGTAAAACATTTTCTTCAAAAACTGTCTCCCACTAATATTTTATCAGATTTACAGTCTCGAGTCTCTCAGCTACTACTAAAATAAATAAAATTACGAAAAATAAGAGTGAAAAAACACATGAAATGAAGAACATCTCCACCATACCAGTCCTTGATGGAACCAACTACAGCCATTGGCAAATGAGAATGAAAACTTATTTATGATCCAGAGATTTGTTCAATGTTTGCAAAAAATGTTGAAAGAGAAAAGTCTCTCCCAGTCCAAGAGAAGCTAGAGTAGATTGTAAATTCTATAGTGCAGTGTTAAGATTGCAGATGTGGTATGACAATATTTAAAGAGAGCACCTTCTTGAGTTGAGAAGAGGCACCAATTCAAATCATACTACCCATCATTTTAGTGCTTATCTACCTGGACATTGAGGGCTTTCCAATTTCTACCACTCACTCACACCCAAATACAGCTACATGTCGTGTCCTCCTTTTTTTTATAAAAAATAGCACTTTCTCTTCCAAAAATCTACTCAGGAAATAAACCTTCTGTTAAAAATAGAAACCATGAGCCCTAGCCCAGCTCGTGGTAATAAAGAACCACCACCACTTCCAAGAGGCAGTGATGCCATTAACCTAGCATACCTCCCCCTGGAGGACATGATGATGTGTTAAGAATATAACATTAATTAAAATGAGCCTGATGAAGGGACTAAAGCACTTTTTAACATGATCAAAAACATTAATAATAGACTAGATAAAATAGAAAGAAATAACACTCAAAGGCCTACAACCAATGATACCGTTCATCCCCCCTCGGAACAAGATGTCATCAACAGACTAAGAGCAGCAAATGAAGAACTAATGACAGAAGTACAGCGATTAAAGAAAATCATAGCCAGCCATATTCCCTCTACAACCAATCCCAACCCAAAACCACCAACATTTGCTGAAAAATTAACACAAAACACCAAAATCAAGCCTACACCAACAAGAACTCCACATCCTCTCCCAGCGCCCCGAAATAGGGCAATAAATATGTTTAAGCGACGAAATATCCTTATAAGAACTAAGCAAGAAGGAGGGAAATATTACAGAAAGATAACACAGAAAAAATTGCAGGTAAGGTTATCAAAGCCTTGAAATCTCTGAATGTCAGAGTGAATGGAGAGGAGATGGAAATAAAAGCAGTAATCAGATATGGGTCAGGCAATGTAAGATTTTACGCCAAAGACAGAGCACAAGCAAGATGGCTATTAGAAAACAGACACCACTGGACTCACCTAGCTGACCCTCTCTTCATCACATCCCAAGCCCTATTCCTTGTTTTAATCCACTCTGTATCAACACAATTTGATATTGCAGACAAGTCATTAGTTAAAGAATTCTGCCAAGAAAATGACATCCTGATAGAGTCCCTTAAGAAATTGAAATGGGTAGGTGACCCATCTAGCAAAGAAAAAGCTCATGGCTCATTGATTGTGTACTTAAGTGATAAAGAGATTGCTAACAATATTATTAGAGGACACCTAGCATACAAAATATTGCACATACAAACGGTAACCTTTCAACAAGGACCAATTTGATGCTTTAATTTCCTAAAGGTAGGCCACATAGCAGGAAGCTGTAAGAATAAGCCCCTCTGCATAAGGTGCGGCGATCAACCCAATTTAAGAGAATACAAGGAAGAGATAGAAGATAAGCATTTCATCAGATGCATGAGCTAAGACATGGAAAATGAAGAACCTGTTGATAGAATGGATGAAAAGTACTTCCATTTGGCTTTCAGTAACAAATGCCCCACTAAGCAGGCCGAGCTGGAGAAATCCAGCTCGACCCGATGCTTATGAAGGGCAGCCAACACCCACCGCAACAAAGAATATGAATAATAGATAGGTTCTCTGAAACCAGAATAAGCTTAATCCCTACAGCAAAACATGACAAAATATCAATACTACAACTACATTGTCAAAACAGAAAAGACACAATGCTCAGCTTATGAAAAACCAAACAAGAAAATCTGGCGCTACTCATCCAAGAACCATGGGTCTACCACCACAATCTACAGCCACCTACCCACAATGCCTGGAGAAGAATAACCCCAGTCAACTCACCACAAACACAAGACAATAGAGCAAGATCATGTATCTATATCAGAAGCTTTATCCCATCAAAGAATATTGAAATTGGCGAAGACAATAACAAACTCCTGACCTTGGTATCAATCAAGATAGGAGGAGAAAAGAAACTCACCTTGAAATCCTTATACAATCCACCCAAAAAATTTGAGGGAATTGAAATCCTAAAACACTCTTTGAATAATAACAACCCCCGGGACAACCCAACCATTATTTCCAACCTTCACTCAAAACTTTGGAACCCCAGAGGCTACAACCACGTCCATCCCCAATGAAAAGACCTCATTAAAATATGCAGTTGAAAAGGCTCTAAGCTTTTCTCACCCAAGGGAAACCCAAAATTTATACAATCAACAAACATTGCAACAACAATTGATCTCCTTTGGGCCAACTCAACAGCAGTACAGCTAATAGAAAAGTCTAGCATCAAAACAGATATCCATTCTTCTGACCACCAACCAATAAAGACAATTTTGAATCTGAAAGGGAAAAATCTTGAATTCAAAGAACCCCACCGAGCCATGAAACCCACCAACCTAGATAAAGACACTTCAACCCAAGACATACAACAAGGATTGACAGAAGAACTAGTGAGTAATAACCAACAAACAAAAGAGAAATTCAACAAAGATGCAGAGTGGATAAGTAGTATATTGAAAGAAGCGTACTTTAAGCAAGGAAAGTGGGTGAGAATGAACACCTGCAAGAAAAAGGACTGGTGGGATAGGAGGCTACTGAATCTTATTGTAAAGGGAAAAAATAGGGCAAGGAGATGGATGCTACTAACTAGATCAATGGAGGCTAAAAGCTGTTACCAAGACTGGCAACAGGTATTCAAAACCAAAGTCAACGAATTAAAAAGAAATAACTGGCAAACCTTCCTGTCAACAAATGGACCAAACCATGCATTTGATGCTTTTTGATTCACAAAAACAATGGCACCTGGGGAAGTACAACCATTAAAGAACATGGAAGGTAAACTAGCCAATAACAAAAAAAAAACTGACCTGTTCTTCCACATGTTCACTCAGGAAGGAACTACAATAAAGGATGTGGAAGACACAGAAATAATAATTAACCAAACCCAACCATTCCGTTTTGCAAAAATAACAATAGATGAAATAAGAAGTAACATTAAACAAATCCTCAACAAGAAGAGCCAGGATCAGACAGAATACTCAATGAGCTAATAAAAATAGCTTGAAAACTGATTATAAATAAACTTGCTGACCTATGTAACAGCTTCTTCACAATAGGACACTTCCCAACACCCTGGAAAAGAGCATAAACAATCATCATCCAAAATTCAAATACGAGCAACTACTCAGACCCAACAGCTTACAGGCCAATCACCCTTCTGAATACATTAAGAAAACTTTTTGAAAGGATACTAAACACCCAAATAATGTACTGGGCCCACAAAACAAGAGCCATTGCAGAAGGCCACTTTGGAGGTAGAAGAGGACACAATATATAAGAAGCCATGATTCTGTTAGACTCCTGGATCAAGGAGAAATGGAGGAAGGGTAAAGTAGTGGAGGGCCTTTTTATAGATGTAAAATAAGCCTATCCTGCAGTCTAAAGAGAAAAACTTGTACAAATACTAACCTAGAAACAGGCTCCAGACTACATAATAGCCATAATAAACTCCTTTCTATGGTCTAGACATACAAGCTACAATTAGACGACATCAAATCCCATATGAAGTCACTGAAAAGGGGACTTCCCCAAGGCTCACCACTATCAGTAACACTATAATTACTCTACAAATCTGAATTATTAGATATGAATTTTGTCCTAGCCAAGCCAAATTGACTACCTGTAGGGTAAATCGACAATATCACACACCTGTTTGCGGCAGATACAACACTAGAAGCAACAATAGGAATAGAAGACCTTGGCAGAAGGACTATTGAGTGGGGTAGGAAAATGGGTTCCAAATTTGACAAGAAAAAGACAAAGTCATGTTGTTCAATAGCCCCAAAGAAGAACAAAGACAAGTGAAATTTGGAGATGAACAACTGAGCCGCAGTAACAACACAAGGTGGCTGGGAATAACGTTAGATTCAAAACTAATATATGCAAAGAATATTGAAACAATTAAATCAAGAGCAGACATGACATTAGTGAAAATCAACAGGATCATCAGAAAATACTTTGGAATTAACATGACAGACACACACACTGTGATTAAAGCAGTCCTGTATACCAGAATACTATTCAGAAGTATTCTGTGGCTAACCACATCAGCACAAAGCAAAATCAAACCTATATTTGAGAACGTATACAACAAGGCAGCAAGAATGGTGCTGGGTTCCTTGAAATCAACACCAATAATATTCTTTAAGAGAGATAGCAAGCTAAAATCAATCTTAGCCACACACATTGTAAGAGCACACAATATGGTACTCTTTTTGGAAACAAAAGAAGAAACAAACTCAGTAAAGACCAGATTTCTGAGATAAATACAAAAAGAAGTGAGTTCATATCCATCCTCAATCCATAAACTAATTAGACAGGAGAAGATAGCAGAAAAAATCAGCCCAGGACTGGAATTAATAAATCCCTTCCCAACAAAACCATGGAGGAAAATTTTATCAATCAAGAACATAGGAACAGCAAAGGAGGAAGCAGGAAAAAGAGTTACCCAGCTGGTAAGAAACAAGAAATCACAAGAAATCCTGATATTCACGGCTGGATCAGACATACCAGGCAAAGGTAAGGGTGCTGCAGCAGTCGCAGTACCATTGGGAATTACTATCACAGGACACATCACAAACACTACCCCAGTGACCAATTTTGAAGCAGAGCTATTAGGGATAAAACTAGCCATCAAACTGATAAGGTGGGAGCTTTACGCAAGAAGAGACAAAGGAGAGCAGATGGGTTAGGTACACATATTGTGCAATAATCAAGCGGCACTCAGGGAAGTGGCAGACCCAACAAAACTGTCAATGGGAAAACACCTGTATCTTCTGAAAGGCAACAAGCTGATATCACTATCTCAATTAACACCAATCCACCTAAAATGGTGCCCGGGACATACAGGTATATAAGGAAACAAAAAAGAAGACAATGAGGCAAAAAGAGCTGCATCCAACCCATCAGCCCAATGGAAAATGATACCTCCCAGCAAGGCCAAAATTAAACAAAGAATTTTGAACAAAAAAAAACAAGAGCACTTCACGCCTGAAGAAAACAAAAAACTTCAGGTCAAATCCTGTCCTTGGAAATTCAATAAAGAACTAAATTCACATTAAAAGGCTTCTCAGGGTGACTCTATGAAATAGCTTCAAAATGATAATAAAAGATATAACTCTGAGTGTGACACAAAAATAATGATGATATTAAAGTGAGAGAATGAGTAAAAGGGCTAAACTAAAATAATTTAGTGATGGTGAGTGCTGCTGATAGCCCTTGGTGCAGTGTTTTCCTGTTGGTTTAAAATAACAAAACCTACAATAATTAAGACTTATAATTATAACCTGTTAAATTCTAAGGGTACCACTTCTTTCAAGAGGTTATACCATGTAAGAATATTAAGAAAAGGATTCTGGATTAGCCTCCTGGTGAGGAAAAGCCTCCTTTTATCATGTTCTGGATTAGTGGGAGGTGGTTTACCTCTGCACACAACCACAGAGTGAAGCTTTTCACTACTGTGGTCTGGTTTGTGGTTCTATATACTCAATACAAACTATTATTGGGTGGAAATGTTTTTTTAGAACCACAAGTAGTCATTCTAACCCTATAAAAGGTGAAGATCTTCGCCAATGGAGTTTACAGGTGTGTTCTGGTGCTTCTGACGCCCCAGAAGCCATACAGAACCTATATGGACCTCTGTATTTGACTTAACTATCAGGTATTGAAGTATAAACAAGCTTCTTTGTCTGTTTAACACCTCATAAGAATACTTATGGGATAGTATCCCACTATGAGGCTGTGTTGGCCAAACTGTGGGATTTTGACCTTAAAACAACCATAACTTTGTCCGTTTTTGAGATATAAACCTCAAAACTTGTTCAGTGTGTAGCCCTGATTGCTTTCTACACAATGTTACCTCATTTGATATGGTTATCATTAAATATGGAAAAGCTATGCCATGTACAAGTTTTTTTGTACATATGTACATTTTGGCCAAAAGCTGTATGGAGCTTGTTTGCTCCATAAATTTTGTTCTAGGTGCGGTATGGGGAAATCAATTGCACCATCAGATAGTCCTGATTGTGCTCTTTCCAAAGAGACCCCACTTTAGGTATCTCACACTAAAAATGTAGAAGTTAGATGAGAGGTGAATATTTTTATCACCCTTTTTTGACCTTATTTTGGTCATAACTTCTGTGATTCTGGTACTAGCTCAGTTTGGCTAGTACCATTGGATTGCCCTCACTTAGAGCTTTAATTTGAATACCCAGCTGATGGGGTTAAGCCTCTTCCTCTGGATTTCAGATGAGAGGTGGAAATTAAGGTTTATGCTCAGCAATAGCTTTGAGCAGGAATAACTTTGTTATTCTTTGTCCTATGATGATGGGACTTGTATATTTGGAAAGAGGTGATTTTCCTCTTGCTTTTGATACCTTTTGAGTTAATTTGGCTCAGCTCCATGTTTTGGTGCTATCTTGGCTTTACCATTGGTTTATAGTATTTGGATGTCATGTTTGTGCTCTGGTTTTGAGTCACAGGCTGACAAAGCTGCCACCTCAACAATAAACCAGCTTCGTAGCAAGTATGTGGTACTAAACACATACCTAAATAGAATTGGGGCAGGAGGAGACCCCATATGTGTTGAATGAAACCAGTTCAAATCAGTGAGACATTTTCTGTCTCACTGCATAGGATATAAAGCACAGAGGAAGAGAATGGAAACTGACTTATGACATGACAAGATAAGATTCAAATCCAACTACATGAGAAGAGCACTAGATCACCCAAGAGCAATAACACATTTAGCCAGGTTTATATTAGATTTGAATATATTTGAACATCTTCAATTATACAGAAAACAGGAATCATGATATGACATACTTTAAGCAGGAAATCAACAACATACTGTAACTGTGACAGAGATTGTTAAAGTAATCAGGTTAAAGTTTAGTAGGAACATGCAACCTCACACAATGTCAAAATAAAATAGGTGCCAAACATCATCAGTAACCCTAACCTCAATATAGACATAGTGCAGAATTTAAAATACATAGCCCTCAAAAAAAATATCTACCTGTGTAAAAGACTCTGGACACCAACCACTCATACACAACCATTATTGAGAGTGGTGTATTTGCTTCAGTTTCTCTTAGAATCAGAATAACACTATTGTAGCATACAGTAATCAATAATACTGAAATGTATAGCACTGCGTTGTACATGCAAGATATTAGTCTTCTGTCATATAACTATTTGTTCACCTTTTGTTTGTTGCATTCTTTCAGATTTACAGCCTCAGTCAGCTCCAGTAGAAAAAAACAACACACATCACAAAGGTGAACAAATTGGCCTGAAAAACCATCAATAAAGGAAACATCACACATACCATCCTAGATGGTCAAAACTACAACATCTGGAGCATTATGATGGGCATTGAGCTCTGTCACAGGGGCTCTTGGAAGAAGAGGGCCTGGCACTCAGGAATCAAGAACTCACTTGGAGGGCTCCAAAGATAAAAGAATAATAAGAATGAATTTCTTTAAGAAAGAATATGGGAGAAAACAAGTATGCCAAAAGATGAGATAAGAAAAAGATGAAGCCAGTGGCCAAAGATAATAAAGAAGCCAAAAGCCAAGAAGCCAACCAAGTGAATCCTCAATTCACTGTTTCAACCTGCCAGAAAAGGAAATGGAATTAGGATAAGGATATGACCACCAATATCCACTGGACAGGCGAGGAAATAAAAGAAAAGGGTGCTGAATGACTGACTTAAGATTATCAGTATTAGCTTTAATAAGGTAAAAGAAAATAAGGATAAAAACAAATCCAGTATATTAATTAACTGGGGAAAAAGTCCCCAGGTGATGAAAGGTGGCCGGTATATGTGAAAAACTGAAAGATTGATCCTGGAAGGTGGATCAATGACTGTATTGTCCAAATCGGGAAATACAGTTCTGGCCATCTTGAAATTTGAACTGTGTGATGGAATTCCCACAGTGGAATAAGAAATGGCCCAATTGGGCCAAGGCCATACAGATTGATTGAACAAGGCCTGTACGGATGAATTGGGTTGTCCAAGGAGTATTGAAATCCTTGATACCTTGACAACTGATTGAAAAGATGTAATACCTTTGAGAATTGCCCTTAGAATAACCCTGAATGAAATTGCCAACCCAACTCCTGCTGAGCCAGGTGGTTGGAGTCCTTGAATGGTCTTCTGATTGCCGCCATGGATTACTAAACTGATGAGTCCAAAGGTCCTCCTTCGAAATGGGCGTTGGATCTTGGTACCTTGAGTTAAGAAGGTTGATTTGGGTCCTGAAAACGTCACCATTGAATTGCTGAGCAAAAATGGTGCATAATGGTATATAACACCATATATGCACCACTCCTGCAACCTTGAGTACGGGGTTCATGGAGGAATGAAGCAATCTTCCCTTAAGTTGAGGGAATGCTTGTTGAGATGATTTGGTGGCCTCTGGTGGTTTCCAGAGGCCATGAAGGTGAAGTTGGTCCATGGTGGTCCAGGGCCAAAAATGGGTCCTACGGGATTTATGGCCAAAAATGGATCCAAGGTGTTTTTGGTCCAATTTGGGTCCAAGGGATTGGTGGCCAACAAATGGCTCAGGTGGGCCCAATTGTGGTTTGGGACCCACCTGGCCTTGGGGGCTAGGTGGCTGCCCCCTTTGGCCCCTTTTGGCCTCATTGGATTAGGCCAAAAGGGGCCTAATCCGCCTACGGACCGCGGACCGTAGAAGCTGTGGGGGGCCTAAATGGCCCAAAAAGGCCATTTAGGCCAAAACCCCCATAATGAAAGGGGTGGCCAGGAAACCAATGAAGGTGGCCATGGGGCCTGGAAGCCCCTAGAAGACAAAGGGACCCCCCAGGCCCAAAAACAGTGATGGAGGCCTGGGGGTTGGTGAGATGGGAATTGGCCAAGAGGGCCAATGACGCAGGATATGGCCTGAGGCCATAAAAGATGATGGTGGCCATACGTGGCCAATGGAATGGGTTATGGCGTAAGAGCCATGGAACACCCAAAAGGGGTCAATTGGCCATAAATGATATGACATGGCCAATTGGCCTCAACTTGGCTCCAGGTTGGATTGCCGCCGCCATCAAGGAGGAGGGTCAAAATACGTGGTTGTGACAAACTCTCAGCAAGGGGTCTCTGTGAAGTTTGTCACTCCAATTCACCTCCTGCCTGAGACCCCTCCTTTGGGCCTTTGAGATATGACCACATACCCAAAAAGGTCACAAGAAGAACTTTCTAATAATTATACTCATAACAATTATCTTAAAATCTGTGAAAATGCCATAAAGAGGTAAAAACTCTGAATTAACTCAAAATCTAGGAAATAAAAATGTGAAAAAAAGCTATACCATTAGATTCCTCATCATGAAATACACATATATCATTTTTATGGCATATCTAGAAGTCAATAATTACTGAATAATAAGTAATAATACCCTAAAAAGACATAAAATCTTATTTAGCTCAAACGCCAATGTAACAACATGTAAAATAAATAGAACCATTGAATTCCTCATAAACAACTACACATAAAGCAATTTTATGAAAATTCTCTAAAGTCAATACTTAAGGAATTAAGCTGAATATATGCACTTTTTTGGGCAATGCATATATTCATGGTTTTAGGCTAATATCTCTTGAATTATACATGATAGAGAGTTGAACCAAAAATGAAGGCACAACGTAATTGCTGTAGTAACACAGCTATGAAATGTTTTTGACAAGGTAGAAACAAGGTTATAACTTGTAAGGGTTTATTGAACAAAATTAGTAGGGATGTTGACCACTTTGTTGTGAAAGTGGTCCAAATTTAAAACAAAGCAGATATTCAAATTCTACTACTTCATACGTGAAGAATGATGTATTTTGTATCATAATATTCAAGGTAAAAACACCTGAAATCAAGGCTTGAAGTTTAAAATATTGAATTTCAACAGAAAAGATGAGATACAAGAAAAATCATTATAAATAGAGTTTTGATGATGTAATGAGATTCTCTTGGAAGTTTAATAAGGACATACCAGGCTATCATTATTAACTCTCTGAAAGGCTGTAGCATGTATAAATCAAATGTTCCTAATGATCCAAGTTTATGCTTAAAATTGATCATTTATGATCACTCACTGTAATTCTATTCTAAGGTTAACAGTTATATAAGTGATATAACTGGTGGATAATATTATATTATGATAAATACTAATAAAATACACAAATTTTAGCCTTTTTTCAAGCCTATTATGCCATCAAAATTAGAGCTATAGTAAGAACTCTATATAATGGCATAATAATGAGATAAGATGGTTTGATAATGATGTAATCATCACCAAACCTCAAAATAATGATCATTTCCGGTGGACACCATCAGTAAGCGACTACTAGAAGCCTACTGGACTCTAGAAGAGAGGAATTTACTATAAATAGAGCTCTTTTTACTGTATTTTCCTCTCAGATGCATCAAAATAATAAAACAATTAAATAAAAGGTTCAAACCTTCATTATTTATATATAAATCTCTTATATTATCAAAGACCAAAGATAATCTTTATTATAATCATAAATCTTGATTTCATTACCCAAATCTTTCTTTGTCTTTTTATAAATCTCTTAAAAATCTTATTTCCATGTAAAATAAAGAATATTTGTAATTTCTATTATTTCCATTTGTAAATAAACTTTAAAGAAGTTGTATTTACATTATTTGGCATAAATTCTTACAAAACTATTATATTAAGCATAAAGATTAGGTTATTCTTTCTTGTTATGAAAATTTCTCTCTATTATTACTATTGATAATTCCTTAATTAATATAAATAGTATTTATATTAACATATATCTTTAATATTAGTAATATTATTGTGATTAATTGTTTTTTATTAATAAAAAACAATTTTTTACATCTTTATCATTTGTTGATAACACTATTCAAGTGCTTTTAAATGAATTAATTATCAAATATTAATATATTTCTTTGTTATATTATTTTTTTATGATATAAATTATATTATTATATTTATCTAATGATATAATCATTTTATGCCATAATTATAATAAATCTTTATTATTTTACTTATTTTTTATCTCATTTACTTTATTCATGAGGACATTCAGAGTACAATAAGTAAAATCTTAGTAATTTTTACTTATTGTTTCATAGTCAACCTTTACATTTGGGGTCCTGGCTGTGATATTTACTTAAAAAGACCTCAAAAAAGATTCTAATTGGGTTTATACAAATATAAATTGTAATTATAATCAGAAAATTATATGATATTTTTATATTTTATTGATTTTAAAAGATATTGAGGCATTTGGAAAGCAATTGTATTGTCTTACACGTGGTTTTTTGCATCCTTAGACTTGCGAGAACTTTCTTTGAGTGGCTCTACGGATTCAATAAGATTTATTATAAATTCAAAATAATCTTATATTATAACTTAATTTAATAAAACAATCATCTCACCTTTCATCTTATTCTTTAAAAATAAAAATATAAAAATACTAAAGAATATTAAAAACTAATAAAAAAGCTATTCTTATTAATTTTTTTCTTTATTAATTTCATTGATTCTAAGATTTAAAAGAAATTTGCATGTGGAGAATTGCCATATCTTACCAAAAATAACACTTTTTATATAAAAGACTTATCTTTATTTTTCTTTTAAGTGTTTTAAGACAATCCAACAGAGGACATCAGACCACTGTTGAAAGATTTGTGGCAGAAACTTGCCCAAGTTTGCCAACACAAATTGTCATTAAGAAAAAGAAAGCTAAGAAATTAGAGTTTCCAGGACCCACCATCCAAAACTCTGAAGGTGAGTACCTCCTTTAAAATTTGCCATAAAAAGAAATTCTTGTCCTAAAATCATTTTATTTCTTATTTCTTGAACTATGCCTACCAGAAGAGGTTCCCAATACTCCATCCAATCAGATGGAGCTGGACTCAGAGGTAGAATTGATCCCTCAAAAGGGAAAAGAAAGGGCAAAATTCCCAGCGGAACAGAATCCACACAAGGAAGTGCCTGATCCCAAAGGCAAGTCCCAGAAATGCCAATAATATATGAACCAGAGTTAGAACTAAGTATGAGTGACTAAAATAGGTACAAATCACATTCAGATGGTTCAAATAGACATCTACATGAGCCAGTGCAAGCAGTACTACACTTTGTACAAGGACACACCAGGGCAGATCTTGCGTCAATTGTTGGCAATTGACTTCATGTTGCACCGCAGTCAGTATAAAATCTTGCTTCAGTTGCTTTAGTGTCACTTTAAAGTCACTGTATTTAGTAGGTCACATCACGTCTGTGTCAAGAAAAAGTCAATTGTCACATGTATCACATGAGAATGTCACTCAGCGGCCAAACCCATTTCAACACTGTTTGCATTGTTTGGGTAATTACACCTCATGGTGTACCAAGCAGTTTGGCATGTTCATATTTGTGCATGAGATGACTTCAGCCCCACTTCCTGGTCATCTCACCCCTTTACCATGCCTACTCTCACGCTTGAATTGGCTTCTGCATCCCCGCCTAATCCTCTCTGACGCTTAGCATGCTAACGCGCCCACACCCCCACCACTCCTTGCGCTTCCACACCCCTGCGGCTTACCATCTTTATGCTCCTGCAGCGCCCTCACCACTCCTTGCGCTTCTGCACACCTGCCTCATCTTCTCCTTGGATTACAATCCTTAGGCTCCTGCAGAGCCCTCAAGCAATGCCTCCAATGCCACCCTCATCCCCCTTTATGTCTCCTTGCACCTGCCACTTACCATCCTTACACTTGTGGAGTGCCTTCCCGACATGCCTCTTATGCCGCTTACCATCCTTATGCTTGTATAGTGCCTGCCCGACACTGCTTACCATCCTTACACTCACAATGCCCTCCCAACATGCCTCCGACACTGCTTACCATCCTTATGCTTACAGTGCCCTCCCGACATGCCTCTGATGCCCCCTAACACTGGCCTAATCCGCAAGGCCGCTTATGATCCTTACGCTCCTGCAGCCCCCTCAAGATGAGACTACAATGACTCCCCCATCTCCACCCTCACCACCCCTTATGCTTCCACATCCCTGCCTTATCTTCTCTGCCACTTAAAATTCTTAAACTCCTGTCTGTCACATGGTGGAATGTGATCTACAACTTGCCAGTATTAATCGGTCTTTCAACCGGTTTAATAGCCTTTTCGGCAAGAGTTCCCTTTGCTGAGGTCTGGCAGACAGCATTGTGACAATAAACCAGTTACCAACGTCATGGGTTCGATTCCGGTTGGAGACAAGAGGAGGTCTCAATCAAACAACCAGAAATTGCTGGGTTTTCCGCTCCATTGGCATACAAGGGTTCCGCCCCTTGGGGGTTCCTTGTAGGCTCCTGTTGTGACTAATGTAACTCCATGAGGGTCACATGGGTAATACCATCAGTTACATGCACTTCGGGACGCAGTGCTCTAAACCCGGGGGTACTGTCACATGGTGGAATGTGATCTACAACTTGCCAGTATTAATCGGTCTTTCAACCGGTTTAATAGCCTTTTCGGCAAGAGTTCCCTTTGCTGAGGTCTGGCAGACAGCATTGTGACACTGTCGCACCCTCAAGATATGCCTCTGATGCCACCCTCAACCCCCCTTATGCCTAATCCTCTCTCTTCCGCTTACCATCCTTACCCTCAGGTACTACATCCATAGGGTACAGTGGCTTGTTGGCGTACATGATGAACGCAATCAGCAAGATATGCTGATTGGCCATCTCTTCCAACAGGTTCTGGGGGGAAATTGGTAGGTATATTCACAATGTTGTGGTTAGGGTTTAAATCATGAGGCTCACAAATTTAAAACTAATAAGTGGACTATTTAATACCCAAATTGTATCTTCTGTTTTTGCAACAAAAGCATTTTATTTCATATCATTCAAGTGGAACACTTTGCTTAGTACTTACCTCATGAGCATTGAATAGTTAAAAAGTTGACTTTAGTAGGTTTCTCACTAGTCAACTTTATTCAATTTCTCACAGGGAAGTGATTTCATTTGAATGATATGAAATAATTTGCAACACATATTACCTCCTTAAATTCCCCAAAAAATCATATTTTGCAAATGCAATACAACAAGCTCAATAGATATTGATGGAAGGTTCCAAGGCTGTTGATGGGCAGGTTTCTTTTGGTCAGCTTGTGGTTTGAAAATGGCTTTTTTCTAGAAAATTCACCCACTATTGAACTGATTTAAATTGATATTTAAGTTCTTTCAAACTTTCCAAAATTCTCAAATATTGATATTACCTAAAAAGGAATTAATAATTAATATTGTAAGCTTATCTTAGTTCAACCACTTTCAGAACTCCCACCTTTTTTCATCAATTTTAATCTTTTTGATCAAAGAATTTCAATAAAGTTATGCATCAACTTTTCACCTCTCTTTACTCAATAAAGTACCTCCGCTGTAAGGTGTGGATATGAAACTTTGATAAAAAATCAAGTACTTTTCCTGTCCTCAAGATTTGTATAAGGTAAAATTCAATTAAAAATAGTAAGAAATATTATTTTTAAGAGAAAACACGCCAATTTTATTGTTTATAACTTTATTAGTATAAAACAATAATATTATAAAAATTTATTGTTTTACCAAAAATAAAAATTTATCCAAAAAATACTCTACAAGAGATATTTTAAGGCTACAAAAGAAATTTCTTCAAGAGCAATTTCAATTGGAATTAATTGAGCAAAGAACTGCAAGCAATTAATTAAAGAACAGAGTCTTTAAAAAGAATATTAAAGAGAAAACACGCCCAAAAGTGACCAGAGTGAATTTGGAAACAAAGTGACAAAGTTAACAGTGATGAAAGATGCTTTAATTCACTTATGGGGTGGTTCAGGGGTAAAAATGATTATAAGAGTTACAAACAATGATTATAATGATTTTTTCACGTGGTTAAAAGGTTCAAAATGATTTAAAAAGGGTGGTTGGAATCTTTTATTGATTGGTTTAACAGTTTTAAACTAATTAATAAAAGGAAAAAGATTCTAACATGAAGAGAAAAGTGGGGCAAAGAAGACATTCTTTTATAGCCATCAATTCTCTTACTCCAAAAGTAAAATTTACTCTTGTCAGTCGTGAAAAACAGTCTGACAACAGAAAAGCCAATTATGGCATCATTGAACCCTGGTTTAGACCAAAAAGGGCTGGTTTAAGCCATTTTTAGCCATTTTTAGCCATTTTTAGCCATTTTAGACCCTTAAATCAGCCATTACTATAGCAATACCAGGCCTAGAGCCTTCAAAACACGTCAGAATGTGTGTCAGAGGCGTAGAAACCAGTTAAAACTGTTTTTATTATGATTGTTTTATCTTAAGGGTAGTTTTACCTTCTTGGCAACAGCTAAAACTACCCCAGTTGGTATCAAAACCTCATCATCAATTGAGTCCACAGACCCTGTAACTCAATTCCAGGCCAAAAGTGATGAACTTTTGCGTGAATTTTGACATCCCACGCCTGTCAGCAAGGATTTTGGGGTTGTAGCTCCCCCTTAGAGCTGGAGTTCCTTTTCCCCCCCAAATTTAATCTTTCCAATTTATTTTTCCTTTAATTCCTCATCATGTATTATACTTATAATTTACACATGTAATTCAATTCAATTGTACAGTACAATACAGTAATAATTGACACCTCATATGTAAATCAAAGTTCACTTATGTAATACACGCGCACATTTTGACATTTCAATTGAATTCAATTGAAAATACTTTAATTCCTCATAACTTCTAAACTAAACACAACACCTCAATTTTAACACAAAAATTGATGGTTAACACCACATGTGGTGTGAATTAAATTAAGGTTTTGAGGATTTTCAACTTTTGTATTGAAAATACTAAAAACTTAATTTAAGCTTATTTAGAGTTGAGTTACAAAAATTTCACTCAGAGGTGACCCCACCTGATTTTTTATGAGGAATCCAATGGTGAAATAATTTTTATATGTTTATTTATTGGATAAAAAGTTATAATAATTTTTATTTAACTTTTTTCCAAATTTATTTATTTTTTCACAATTTTGTTAAAATTTCATTTTTACTTAATTTTTTCAAGTATAAATGTAATTTTATATTTACAAAATTTAAAGTAATTTTATTTTTAAATTATAATTAATTTTTTATTTTTAATATAATTTTATATTTATATTTTTATTTTTATTTTAATAATATAAATAAATTTATTTTATTTATATTAATATGTTATTTTTTATATTTGTGGTCTTTTGGGTATATGAAATTACCTCTAAGGCTCACATTCCCTCCCCCTAAAAAAGAATATTACTTTGTAATATTGGTGTTTCTAGTGTGTCTGAATCTCCTCAGGAGTTTGGTGGCTTCTGGTATATCTTTCTCTTCTAACCATTCATCTTCACAAGTTGGGTCACTGTACCTAACAAGGTATTCCCTTACTTTCTTGGTTCTTAATTTCCTTTCTTTAAGAACTTTGGTTATTTTCTTAGTACCAGATGTCTCAATAGGAAAGTATCTGTTTTTGTTATTATGTAAATCTATCCCATGAATCATTAAATTGTTATTTCCCAATAAAAATGGGTACTAGAGCAATTTTCCATAACAACCAATTCAGCTGTGATTCCCAAAGATTCCTAATGCTTTTATTGGGTTACTTGTACTGTTGAATTTTATACTATCAAGTAGGTGAAACCTTCCTTTATCATATGATCCTTTCCATACTTCATCCAAGGCATGTATTAGAGAGTTGTCTTTACGGTCTTTGTTCACTAATTGGTATAAGATGCTACAATTGTTATCTTGAATGTAACTATTTCTGACCTCTTCAAAGAAGGTGGTGTTCAAGTCTGTAACACTTATTCCTTCTATTGGGATTTGGTTTTCATAAGTTGTGCCCCTTGAGCTTTTGATAAATCAAGTTGACTATTGCTCAATTGTGGCAAGTGGGAATAAGATTCCATGATGTCAAAAGTGGCATTGATATTTTCTATATCTTTTGAAGATTCAGAAAATATGGATGATTTATCATCTGAATTGTCTTCAATTATGTCATCTTTTTCAACATCAGGTCCCTTTCCAATATTAATTTCATTGATTTTTCCCCTTTTTGGACATGTATTAGCTAAATGGGTGGTGCTTTGGCAAATATGGCACTTTTTGACTGTATCTGCAGATTTATACCCAACATTGTTAGAATTTTCTTTGGGGTTTTTGTCCACGGAATCTTTCCAAGGTGTATTAAACCTTGATTCAAGATTCACCCTACTAGAACCAATTTTTGTTCTGGTGGTTACTTCTTCTAATATATTGATAATATCCTCTGCTGAAGATTGTTCAGTAGTCCTGCTCTTGACAGCATGCTCTAAGTCACCTCCACATTGTCTCAGAATTTTTCTATGGATCATGAATTCTGACATGTCAGGATATAATGCTGTTAATCTGTCCTTTTGTTGGCAAAACCATGGTAAAGCTTTGTCTTTATCAGCATTAAATTTGGCAGATTCAAAGGCTGTTTCAACTTTAAACCTCCAAGCATCATTTGCCCATTTGTTGATGATTTGGGTTTTCCACCAAGTCCAACTCTGGTGTCCATGTGCTTGTCTTATTTTGATGTACCATCTGTGAGCTGATCTGGTAAACAAGGTGTTAAACCTGGCTGTTACCAATCTGTCTGGTAATTCAAAATCCTCTTTGATCATGTCAATACCTCTAATGAATTCCATATGGTCATACTCTCCTTCACCACTGAAGTGAGGCCATTCTTTAAGTTTTGGAACTTCTTTCAAGAGTGCTTGGCCCATTGATGGTTCCAAGTTATGAAAAGAAGTGGATAATTCATTTTTTAATTGTGAATTATCAGGATCCAATACTTGTGGATTTGAAATTCTTGTGCCCTCATTTTGATTTAGAGGTGTAGACATTCTTGGTAAGGTGTTCAGTAATTGTTCAATGTCATTCATTTTACTGTTGCTACACCTTTGGGAATTTCTGTATTCATGTTGGAAGCTTTGTATTAAATTTATTACTTCAATTTTATACATGTCTTCTTTATGTGTAAGTTCTTGCCATAACTCTGTCTGTCTTGTATTATCAGCAGTGACTTGATTCAATTTCATTGATAATTTTGATACTTCTTCTTGTGAAGCATCAAAACACTTTTTCAAGGCAATGGTATATGTCTTTACTTCATTAAATGAATTTGAAATGTCATCAAGGACTTTCTTGTTATCTGTCTTGATAATATTTATGGCTTGTTTAATTCTTGTTTCAATTATGTCATCAATATTGAATTTAGAATATTTATCTGTTAATTCTTTAATAATGGCAGATTGTTCATTTATTTTATTGTTAGAAGAATTATCATTATTGGAATTTTTAATTGTTCTCAAAACTTTCTCAAAACACATAAGTGTTTCATTAATTTGGCACAGACTCAGGTTGTTTGTTTTAATGTTGTTACAAATGGTGTCATTTTTATCAGAAAGATGTTTTTTCACGTCATTTATAGCATTATACAACTCTGGGATGGAATCAAATATGTCAGAAATCATTTCTGGAACCTTAATCTGGCTTCCTCCTTCTTCTGTAATTCCATCATGGTTCTGGCCATCTGAAATACATTTTCCATGGCATCCTGCTGAATCTTTGGGATTCTGTAGCCCTGGCTGTAAGGTTTTGGGGCTGGTGCCTTCCCTTTGCCCTTGTTTGGAGTTTGTGGCTGCTTTCTCACGTTGGAATTGCTGCTGCTGGCCACTGGGGCTGTTTTTGGCACTGGTTTGGGTGGTGGAGGGTTGTTTTTCCTCCATTCTAGTGTCAAAAGCATCATGTTTTTCTTCTCCATCAATGGATGCCATCCATTGAGCAATTTGCAAGTGTTGGGATGGCCCAAGAATTTTCTTACTGTCAGGTAAGAATTCATGCAATTCTTCCACAGGTCTGCAAGGATCTGGTACTCCTTGAATTGGAGTGCATTGTTGTATGCACTGTGGCTGGCTTTGTATATGTCCACAGAGGCTTGTTGTGGCGGTGTCAGCTCTTTTTGAAGGTAAAATGGTATTATCAGCTTCAGAATGACCCATTTTAGTTGTTTGGAAGTCATCAACTGACCCTTTTCCTTCTGTACCTGGTTGGCCTCTGCCATAATCACGTCTATTACCTTTTTGGGAGCTGCTTGAGGGGTTGTAGCTGGCTTCTGACCTGGTTGAAGGCATAATTATGGTTAAAAAAGGCTTAAAATAGTATTTTTACGTCAAAAACTTACTATTGGCCAAATTTTTGGCTTTCTGAAGTGTATTACTTATATCCAAGTTAATTAATTCAGAAGATATTGGTTCAGGTTGATTATTTTGAGTCACAATAACAGTACTATTATGATCAGAATTAACAGTACTGGCAGGGATAATGCTGGTTACTGTTGAGGCTGTTTCAATGTTTTCTTGTCTTACCACGTTGTCAGACACTAAAATTAATGAAAAAGCCAATTAATTAAGTAAAAAAAGGTTATTTCAAAAAAAGAAATAAAAATATAAGCCTCACTTATAATATGAAAAAAATTATTTTTTAAGGATTTTTTTGGATTATAAGTATTTTTTATATGTTTTCAAATTTTTCAATATAAGAAAAAAGATTTAAAAAGAGTAAAAAAAATATGTCACAGGTAAAATATCACGGCTGGGCCCCCAAATGTAAGGTGTGGATATGAAACTTTGATAAAAAATCAAGTACTTTTCCTGTCCTCAAGATTTGTATAAGGTAAAATTCAATTAAAAATAGTAAGAAATATTATTTTTAAGAGAAAACACGCCAATTTTATTGTTTATAACTTTATTAGTATAAAACAATAATATTATAAAAATTTATTGTTTTACCAACAATAAAAATTTATCCAAAAAATACTCTACAAGAGATATTTTAAGGCTACAAAAGAAATTTCTTCAAGAGCAATTTCAATTGGAATTAATTGAGCAAAGAACTGCAAGCAATTAATTAAAGAACAGAGTCTTTAAAAAGAATATTAAAGAGAAAACACGCCCAAAAGTGACCAGAGTGAATTTGGAAACAAAGTGACAAAGTTAACAGTGATGAAAGATGCTTTAATTCACTTATGGGGTGGTTCAGGGGTAAAAATGATTATAAGAGTTACAAACAATGATTATAATGATTTTTTCACGTGGTTAAAAGGTTCAAAATGATTTAAAAAGGGTGGTTGGAATCTTTTATTGATTGGTTTAACAGTTTTAAACTAATTAATAAAAGGAAAAAGATTCTAACATGAAGAGAAAAGTGGGGCAAAGAAGACATTCTTTTATAGCCATCAATTCTCTTACTCCAAAAGTAAAATTTACTCTTGTCAGTCGTGAAAAACAGTCTGACAACAGAAAAGCCAATTATGGCATCATTGAACCCTGGTTTAGACCAAAAAGGGCTGGTTTAAGCCATTTTTAGCCATTTTTAGCCATTTTTAGCCATTTTAGACCCTTAAATCAGCCATTACTATAGCAATACCAGGCCTAGAGCCTTCAAAACACGTCAGAATGTGTGTCAGAGGCGTAGAAACCAGTTAAAACTGTTTTTATTATGATTGTTTTATCTTAAGGGTAGTTTTACCTTCTTGGCAACAGCTAAAACTACCCCAGTTGGTATCAAAACCTCATCATCAATTGAGTCCACAGACCCTGTAACTCAATTCCAGGCCAAAAGTGATGAACTTTTGCGTGAATTTTGACATCCCACGCCTGTCAGAAAGGATTTTGGGGTTCTAGCTCCCCCTTAGAGCTGGAGTTCCTTTTCCCCCCCAAATTTAATCTTTCCAATTTATTTTTCCTTTAATTCCTCATCATGTATTATACTTATAATTTACACATGTAATTCAATTCAATTGTACAGTACAATACAGTAATAATTGACACCTCATATGTAAATCAAAGTTCACTTATGTAATACACGCGCACATTTTGACATTTCAATTGAATTCAATTGAAAATACTTTAATTCCTCATAACTTCTAAACTAAACACAACACCTCAATTTTAACACAAAAATTGATGGTTAACACCACATGTGGTGTGAATTAAATTAAGGTTTTGAGGATTTTCAACTTTTGTATTGAAAATACTAAAAACTTAATTTAAGCTTATTTAGAGTTGAGTTACAAAAATTTCACTCAGAGGTGACCCCACCTGATTTTTTATGAGGAATCCAATGGTGAAATAATTTTTATATGTTTATTTATTGGATAAAAAGTTATAATAATTTTTATTTAACTTTTTTCCAAATTTATTTATTTTTTCACAATTTTGTTAAAATTTCATTTTTACTTAATTTTTTCAAGTATAAATGTAATTTTATATTTACAAAATTTAAAGTAATTTTATTTTTAAATTATAATTAATTTTTTATTTTTAATATAATTTTATATTTATATTTTTTATTTTTATTTTAATAATATAAATAAATTTATTTTATTTATATTAATATGTTATTTTTTATATTTGTGGTCTTTTGGGTATATGAAATTACCTCTAAGGCTCACATCCGCTATGCCCCAACCACTGTCCCGCACCCCAGGAAATTCAACTGAATTCAATGAACTAGAAACTTCAGCCCGAGACAGTGGAAGTGAATTCTCTGATATGGTCAGTAGTGATGAATTAGGCTTTGAAGTAGAGAGCCTGGCACATGAAAGTAATCCAGATCCACCAGTTCTTCCGGAATGTGAGCATAGATTTATCTTGAATATTTGTAGTCTCTCCAAACCTGATACTTTTGTCATACCTTTATTTCAGCTCAGCCTCCAAGCTCTCAGAAACCAAATTTTAAAAGCTATGAGAAGGAAAAGACTGTTGAACCTTGTGCACTGACAGAAGATGCTGGGCAAGATGACGTAATTTTCAGTGGGGAGGTTGAAATTATATCCAAGGAAGAATTTGTCTCAAAAATTGCTCAAACAATCCCAAGGCCTGAAAAAATTCAAAATGATAGTAAAATTTCTGATTATATGTGGCAAAAGATTGCTGAAGCAATGAGCCTCCTCAAAATGGATTTGAACCATAAGTCCATTACTAATTCAATACAAAAACGTTAAAATGGCTGCTTACAATATATGGGCAGGTGTGGAGGTTGGAGAATTTCTACCTGAAGGATCTCAAGTGGTAATTTGAGATCCAGGCAAAGGATTAGGAAAAAGACAAAATATAAATGCCACCAAAAAAACCAACAAAAAAGGCCGTACCTTTGAAGCCGCAAATGACACCCAGGAACAAGGTGATGACATGATCAATGTTGAAGTGGACCATATTGATAATGAACCTCTGCATACTGAAAGCCCTCCCATACTCCATGAAACAATCCATGATGAAACCCCTCCCCCCTCTCCTTGGAAGATTTAATCTTTTCAAGAAAGGGAGACAATTAAACATGATACAATGGGACAAGATATGACTGATATAATGCCTTACCCTGAGCCCAAAGTGTCATCCTCCGCTAATTTTCAAGGAATTTTTTCATCCTGCATTGAAGAGTTTGGATACATTTTGAATTATAATTTCAATACTACTCAAGAATAATGGAAAAGGAGGCTTGATAACATCAATAGTATTTACAAAAATCAATGGGACAATTTACCAACAAATGATGCTGATAAATTCCTGCTCATTGGTATTAAGGTGATCAGTAAACAAGAGCTTAAAATGTCGGCCTGGCTTGAGGAGCTTGAGATTTCAGGTGAGTTTTATCTTTGTGCATGATGCATGATTATTTCCTGTTGACTCATGATATAAATTAAAATATACAGGGTTATATTTTTTTAAGCCAACAGAAACAGAAGCGTTTTTTAATAACAACATTTTGAATCTCAAATTGATAAAGGAATCAGCTAAACCTCCAGATAATCTCTCAAAATCTGAACACTCCTTCTTCAAAATGGTTCAGAGCCTTCTTTACTCCTCAAATCCAATTAAAAATTTTTGGGCAAATTTTATGTTTGAATCCATTAGTTTAGTCTCATATGATGTGATTGCACCCAAACCATATGTGGCACCAACATCAAATTCGACCAATCCTCTTGGACTGGAACAGGGATCAGTTGAATACCTTGCCTCCTGCTTGAGTAAATAAAAGCAACATGCAACACAACTTAGCATTGAAGGTGGTGCGGCTGAAAATGAGATATTGACAAAGCTGCACAAGAACGTGGAGGATCTAATGGATACAGTTATCCATTTGATGATTGTGTAAAACATGGTATGTGCACATAAAAAGGTTGAAGTAAATGGAATTAAAGGCAAACTCACAAGCTCAAAAAAAATGATTCCATCAAAGATCTTTTGATGTGTCACAAGAATCTTGCAATAAATCAAATTTGCTATGGTATATTAGCGGCCTTCTGTGTGGCCAGGGTTTGTGGTTTGATGGTATGCTCAGATGACTGGAGAACAAGCTCAGTTAAAGGGGATTTATAACTAATTGACATTTCCAAAAGACTTTCATAGGGTAAAAATCTAGTAGAGCCCGTGTGGCTATGTACTAATAAGTATATATGTAATTTACTGAATAAGAGTTTCTTCTCATCAGAGTCTTTTAACACCACTGTACCTCTTAGATTTGAATTTTCACAATGCTTAGTATTAGACTTTGGTGATGCCTGGGTGGAGAAGCACAGTCTTGGTTCAAGTTATGAGGTCACATTGACTGTACCCAGGTCAGCTGAGCTTACAACCAGGATTGAACCATTTTAGATTAGCTTTGTACAGACAAATTGTAATTTAATTTCGGAAATTTATTTATGAATTTAATAATTGTGACTATCTATCCTACTACTGTATGGATGCCTCAGTATCAATACCAATAATAACTGCCTTTGTATGGAGGCATGCCTCTGTAAACCATTGAAAATATTCTGACAAGACGCAAATGAGTCAGGAAGTTGTGCCTGCAATCATCACACGCAGGGGAATCACAGGAATTGGGCTTTATCACTTCCCACCAGCTCAAAATAGGCCAAAATGCACTGGTTCTCTCATAGAGGGCTAGGATGATGAGGGATCCGCAGCGGAGTGCATATTGCATTCGCGCATGCTTGCAATATTCCACATGGTTGGATTTGAACCTCATTGAATGGGAATATGAATATATCAAATTGAATAATGCAGTATTCACTGCTTTTTTTAGGTTCACGTACTTGAGATCGCCAATTTTCAAAAGTCAGATTTAATATTTCATTTTTAGTGGCAATTAGAAACATTCATCAACCAAAATCAAATTTGGTTCAAATTAATAATTCACACAACATTCACTAATCATTTGGCTTAATTTCATTTTCCGCTGCAAGCATGCCATTCACAAAAAAAAAGAAGGAGCATAAAAGGGAACTCACGGGAAAGCGTTGGGGTGAAGAAGGAAAGTGTGAGTAGCTCACTTATTCTCAGCATATATATATAGATATATATATGGGTTGGTATTCATGTGGCACCCTCATCGGGCCCCATGGAACAGCATTGGCTTTAGTCGGTTTAGATTGAGCCAATGCCATGTGGGGTCCAACAGGGAAGTCAAGGATGTGTGCTGAATAAGGCTCATTGGGCATTGGGCACCATTATGGACTCAAAAGGCCTTAGGTTCAAAGGAGAGGAAGCAGTATGTGATATCTTGTCTGTTCAACACAAAGTGATCCCTCACCCACTCGGGAATAGTGGGACATCCCAAAAGACAAATGAAGCCAAAACCACCCAAAAGAATAAGTTTTTTTCCTCAACTCAACCTACAGCACAAATATCAATGCCAGTATCAGCAAATATGACCCCAGGTAAAATTCAGAGGGTTGAATCAGATCAAAAGCATTCACTTTGGCCACGTGGCAATTTTCTCTACAACTGGATTACTCATTGTCCTTGTCAAAATCAGAACATTTACAACAATGAGTGAAGTAGAGGTCAATTAATGAGATGAATTATCACAATTATTATTTCGTGAATGGAAATTCACTGACCCAATTGCAACAAATGAGGCATTACTGGAGGGATTTATGTTTGCAATTGGATGGTGCAAATGCAGCACAAAGAATGAACAATTTGGTCTTTATGGAAGTATTGGGAAAATTGAAAATGCAAAAGATGAATGGTGGAACCAAGGGACAAATCTTAGCTTGGTTGGCTGTATTCTAGCTCAATCCTTACAATATGTTGGGGATAAGGTATTTCAAAAGATTCAAACTTGCTACAAGTCATTGGGGGTTCCATCCTTTGATCAAGTTAACTATGAAGCCAATATCTCTGTAAATCAGGGTGCATTTGAGTTTGCTTCTGCACTAACTTTCACCATGAACGGATTCAAAAACTCACCTCATCTTGATAAGGATGCATCGTTGTATGCTTTGGGATGGTAGTTTCAAGCTGATAAGCGGACCAGCTGAATTCAAAGAGATGTGTCAAAGCGGTGTACAGGGGGAAAATTGATTTTCCCAAATGAGCATTTTTGAATTGATCTATCCAATTGTCATGGGCTCATTCAGGTAGTGTGGGACAGTAGTACATTTGTTAATTATACTGATCCAGAACACAACAATGAAAGCACAACACTAGTGGGTATGTCCTCACAATTCTCAAGGAGGTTAGCAAAAACAATGTGGTGGAACAGCCACGGCTATTATGAGATTGGCGAGGGAGCAGGCTATCACATCAGGGATGGTAATACAATCTCATCCCAATTAGAAGAATGAGGGAGTGTGGATGCATCTGGGAGTTAGAGGGTGATAATGTGCAGGACAGTATACACCTGGTTTTGATGGGTTGGGATTGGGGTTATGCGGTGGATCACATGAAAAAGAGGTGAAATGGCTCATATATGGTGGCATGCCACCGTACGCTTGTCCTGGTTCATTGTTCTTTTCCAGGATCCCAACGCGTCACACGCAAATCCTTATGCCTGTCCAGGATCCCAACACTTCACACGCAAAACCTTGCACTGTAAATCCTTACGCTGGGGCAGCCTTCCAGCAATGCCAACAATTCCTTATGGCTGTCCAGGCTCCCAACGCTTCACAGGCAAAATACTTAGCCTTGTACAGGTTCCCAACAATTAAAATAATTCCCTATGCAAGGGAAGCCTCCCAAAAGCTCAGACACTTCCTTATGTGGGTGCAGGCTCCCAAGGCTTCACATGCAAATCCTTACACTTGGGCAGGTTCCCCACAATTCAAACAATTGCTTACGCCAGAGCAGGCTTCTGAAAGTTCACACACAAATGCTTATGCTTGTAAAGGTTCCCAAAGCTTCACACACACATCCTTACTCTTGTACAGGTTCCCAACAATTAAGACCATTCCTTACACCTGGGCAGCCTCCCAACAATTCTAAAAATTGCTTACACGACTAAGATTAATAGCATGTGACAATGGGAAAGCCAATTACTCATGAATCTGGAGTGGATTGCTCACATGCGGGGAACCCCCAAACTTTTACAGTTAAGATCTCTGAGATGATTGTAATCCATGGAAGAAGAAAATATAGGAGGGGTAATGGTGACTATTGGCACATTTTTGACAAAAGACGTTATCAAAAACAAATACTGACTCAAAAATTTGGTGGGGCACTTACAAAAATTACTCTCACGCAATAGGATATTTGAACCATTGAGGAAAATATAATTTCAGGTGAGCAAAGAATGTAATGTAAATTGAACATTATAATCATTGAATACAAATAATTTATTTAAAAGAAAGTATTACAAAAGATTAAAAGAGGAGAGAATGTGATTTTTTTACTTATAAAGGTATTTTGAGACTATCCCAGTGATGTCCTCCTTTGGATAAGCCTCCACTGCCTGGCCAAGGAGGGAGTTTAGTTCCTCCCAGAATTCCCAGTGCATCTCATTTCGATTAGTTGCATCCACAAAGGGAATCATGTGGAGCAATTGGCGATGGTCCAACAAGATTGGGTTGATTGATTTGTAGATGATGGCTTGAGGAATCATTAGTGTTGGTCGCAGTTCAGTGAATTCCTGGAGAGCCTCATTGTGGGAATGAGGGGAGTAGGAGGTTGGGTTCTCAGGGGCAATGGGAGGGATCTCTTGGGAAGGAACCGGGGTAGGAGTGGATGGAGGGGGAACACAAGGGGGTGATCCAATGGGCATATCATCAATGATGATTACAGAGTGGGGTGGAGTAGGATGAGCTGGAGATGGTCAAAGGAAAGAAGAGGAAAAGTTGGGACTTACCAAAAGGTTCCTCCATGGATTGTGTCAGAGCCATCTCAGGTTCAGGCTCACGAGTCGGAACATCCTCATGTGGTTTGGAAGATGGACTTGGGCCAGGAATAGGTGGCTAATCAGTTTAGGAGGGTTCTACAAAAGGAGGAAGAGTCAGTTCACTTGAGTCAAAAGTGGAAATTAAATGGAAATTTGGCTGCTTACCGCGGAATAAGTCCTCTGACTATTGGGTGCCAGTTGGGCCTGGGGTCGGTTGCCACGGAGTTTGCTCGCAAGGCAAACTAGGAACGGGAGATTCTTGTTGCGGGGGAATTGGTTTGTTTTTTTCTATGCGTAATGGAAAAAAGTCAGTATGATTGTGTGAAGAGAAATGCGCTAAGGGGGAGAAAGAAAACTTACTTTGGCGTTTGAATCCAATGGGTGACAAGACATAGTGACAATTGGCCCAAGCTCAAATGTGCTCTCTCCATTGCCATCCTTCATTGGCGGGATAATCACTTCGCTCTGGTGGAGGAGTGAAGTGACCATTGGATGGTGGCCTAGCAGGGGGGGTGGACAAATCAATACTTGAGGGGACTGGGCTAATAAACCGGAATTGTTTGTGTCTGCCTGTTTGGGGTCCCGGCGTCCATTCCTGCTTGGGAATTCTTTCATCATTGTCAACCACAAAGGAGTCCTCACAAGGGTGTCTTGGTTGGGAACTCCTCCCGCCGCGTGGTCAGAAGGGTCAGACAATGAACGAGAATTTCTTGTGTGCTTCTTGGCAAGCATCACAAGCGTTGGTCATTGTTGAGGATCAAATTCAGGGGATACCTTGCTTACTGCATAAAGTGCACAACATCTAAAAACAAGACAAATGAGGTTAGTAACTGAATAGAAAGCTAACAATCAAGAAAAAAAATGATGACATACAATGAATTATAAATTTAAAATTTAAACAAAATAAAGACGCTTAGTTGGAAGTTTGGAAAACTATAAAGGAGATTCATGAAGAAGAATTAGAATTCATATTGGAACATAATATCAAAGAAATTTTTAAATGAAGGAGATGCACAAGATGAATGGAAGGGGGGTTCTGGATGTATAAGTGGGAAAAACAAAAAGTGAGAAGGAAGGGGAGTGGGGTTAGTGGAGTGAAATAGAAAAGAGTGGAAATGCAGGAAGAAAAAGGGGAATAAACACAAGAATCAGAATAGTGGGTGAGCTGTAACAAAGTGGAGGGTGTGCCGGGAAAAGATCATCTTTTATACCATGGTGAAGTTGAGACAATCACAGCAGTCGCAGCACCCACCAATGTCTCAGCTTCAAGCTGTGTTGGGAAAATTGAAGCTCAGTTGCAGCATTGGCTGTGACTGAGAAGGGATATGCCAATGTGAGGCAGAGGAACAAAGGGGTTCTGGCTGAGTATTGCAATTGATTGAATTGTCAGACTCAGTCAAATCCCCTTTGTTACCTTAAATAGCTACAAAATTTCCCGGGAGGGAATTGTTGAATGTGCACAGTGGGTGGAATCCACAAATGCCCCATGCAGAAAAGCACATGGCATGTTTGTTCACAGGTGACCGCGGCAAGCATACTGGCCTTATGCCCAGGTGATAGTGTTTGAAGAAAAGGTTGGGCGGCTGTATGAAAAGTGAATACAGTGTGAGCTTGGGTTGACCCATTGCTCAGGCCTGCTTTGGGGTCATAATTGAAATTCTCAGTGCCTGAAAATTTGAATTACACAGTTGTTGAGCTATTGATATAACAATATCAAATGCACCATGCTGAGAAATTTCTAGGTCATTTTTGTAAGAATAAAATCTGAGAATTTGGCACAGCATCGGATGAAATTTCAGCCAGGCGCAGCATATCACACGCTTTGGTGAACTGCTCTGAGATGAGCCTTCCAATGAGCTCTTTCAAAAAGTGTTCCAACCATGGCTCTCCCAAAAACTTCCACACAGAGCTTTTGAACATGATATGCTCAGCTTGCGTGTGCAAATAGGGTGAATCACAATACTGAGCATGTGGAACATGAGCTATATGCATGCCAACAATTGGAAGGTGGATCCCAATTGGTAATATGCATGCAGGCAGAAGTAGTATTACACCATCCTAATTTGTACAGCAAACATTGTAGTACATACAGTACACCTTTGTACATGTATGCTGCGGGGCAAAGTAAAAGCTGTACAAGAATGTAACATGCAATCACGCCAAGCCATCAAGTCAAATTTCTCAAATGAATACCTTTGATGCACCTTTTTGGAGAGCTCCGCCTAACTACTGCACAGATTCTGGTGTAATCCAAGTTAATGTAAGGGGTGCATAATGGGATGACTCATGATTTGGGTCATACGCAAATGGTGGATTCACTCCGGTGCCAAGGTTGGGGCAAACAATGATTGGCCCCACTTTTTTTTTGCATCCGCTCATTGTCAGCCCCCCACACCCCCTCATGGGTCATATGCAGGGAATTTTCACATGCCTGGCGCACCTTTTATGTGCCTGTCTTCCAACCAGCTATTTTCTTGTGCGGGTAGCTTGCTTAACTGCAGGTGCTCACCTGCTTGGGCCCAGAAACCTGAGGCCAATAAGCATGGATTTGCTTAAGCCTCATATGCATTAGCATAACCCCCGCCTATGATCCCTGAGGCTGGTTATTTATGCGATGGGATCTTCCATTGTGGGTCATGTGCTGGAAATTCTCACATGCCCTACAGATGTTTTGGTGCTTGGCTTGCAGCCAAAAAATACCTTGGGCGGTGGCCTATTCCTCCGGAGTTTCTCACACGCGTGAGGGAAATACCCTGATGAAAATCGGAGTGGATTAGTAACAGCCTCAAACGCAATAGGGGTGAATGTGTAAGTGGATCACGGCTCATGGCCGGTGCCCCCTTTGACCATGCCACACATTTGCTACTGGAATTCCAGTAGGCATCAGTCCACAAGAGTTTTCAGGCAAAACCAAACTCATGTTTGGTGTCACGCCAGCAAACATACCTCACCTGCCCACACAGAAAGATCCCCACAGTGAAATTTTCCTATCCACTCCCACCATTGCCCAGTATGTCACTGTAGGACAATTAGCCTGGGGAAGATATGCTTATTTTTTGCTGACACACCAGCAAACATGGCTGCATGCCACTCATATGCCACTGCAAAATACGTTTCTACAACACACCCAATTTTTGATATGCTAATGTCAACTTTGGTCCACCAATCCTTGCGTAATATGCTGCAGATCCAGTAGTCATATCAGTGCACCCACATTCTTTCCATCTTGCCCTGATATATGCCCCCAATTGGATATTAAAATTATAGGTCCAAGATGCCCATCTTCCTAATGACCATGCCCCTTTGAGTCCATTGCTGCCTCTCATATAAGTTCACCACCTGCGTTTGTTGGTCTTCATTCCCTTTAGCTAGCCCTTCCTGATCATATAATTTCCCACTGTCCCCAATATTTCATAACAGCCATCATGTCAACCCCTTCACAACCACTTTGCATTGGGATGATTCATATTTGTATTTAAATAAATAGTAATATAACCTTAAAAATTGATAATTCCAACTTAGATTCTTGGATTATCCTATGGCACAATCAACACAACATATTTGTATATTTCCCCAATGACCAGCATGCTATTGGCTCTCTCCCTGGCACCCTTTCCAAGACGTTTATACCATTCCTTGGAGCACCACAAACCTTCATGCACTGTGGTCCTGGTGGGGCATGGATTGAAAATTGCCAATCCAATCATACTCAAACATTATTTGTTGAGGGAGTATTTCTGACTAATCCAAATGATCCTTTCTCAGCTCAGAAACCCAATCTAGCATTGATGTTCTTCACATGGTATCCAAACATTATATTAATAACTGAAGGTTTTTGAAAACAAGACCTCAAGCTTAAAATGCCAAAAGAATATGACTGTAATACTCATAGTCATTGTCAACTTTTTAATCCCACATTTCCCGCTTCAAACTCCATGCCACCCTCATATCCTGCTCTCTTTTCATTGACTTCCAAGCAAAAACTGATGCAATTACCCAGTGGATCAAACCTCCCCATGATGACCCCACCCCATTCCATTATTCAAACCCCCCTCCTCCCTCATCAAAAGACTGGACTAGCTTTTCTTTGGGATTGAGAAATCCCCAATGGAAAATCATCCCGTAACCTCTGGGCCACCTCAACCCCTGCATCCACTTTCAATGCCAGGCACCTAATTACAAAAAAGGTCGTCAGCTCATTTGAATCCCTTTCTACCAATACCCCTCTTGGAGGACTGCTCGCGGATGATATGGGATTATGAAAAACCATATAGGCCATTGCTCTAATTGGTACCTCCAAGGAGCGGCTAATTACAAAACCCCAACACTCCACGCCCACCTCACTTAATTACCAACTGGCAATCTGAAATATCCAAGCATGCTCAGGCTGGAGCACTGCAAGCCAAAATCTACCATGGTCCCACTTGCCACTCATTATCTGAGGCTGACATCTTAAAATTTGATATCATCATCACTACTTACAATACTATCACCCAAGAATTTAAACAAACCAATACATCTACATCATTCATTTTTAAAATCAATTGGCATCGTATAATTTTGGATGAAGCACAGTGAGTGTCTGATCTTTAAATGATTCAAATTACCTTTTATATCCAATACCCTTATTCAATTTTATAGCTATATTTTCTCTCAATACACTTCCACTCACCATGCCATTAATAGCCTCCTATCATCCCATCAAATATGTTTAACGAGCACACCTATTCACAACACCATTTATGACGTTTTGGGCATAATATCATTCATCACCCAACCCCAGAGCTCAGATCAAGATAACTGGTCACCATTAATCCTGAGTAGTCTTTCCAAAGGTAGAAATGATATTTTGCATTTAGAATTGTGGCATTTGAGTTTGTGCTGCACCAAAATCACACATCTCAAATCCCTCCCCACTATTAGCAATCATTATGAACTGCTCCCACTTAACCCAGCAATGCAGCAAGAATATTCCACATGATACAATGAATTCCTATAATCAAAAAGAAATGGACCAGGAGAGTTTTTCAGAAATATTAATAATATGGAAATATGTTGTAACCATCACCTCATGCTTAACACAATTGCGGATGTGGATTTGGAAGACCACGAGGGCAGGAGCACTCAGGATAACTCCTCAACAATCACAGGAACTATTGTGGATGTGGAAACATGCATTATGAGTAGTAAAAACACACAACTCCTAAAACGCTTACTGAAGAACAAACAATCAAATTGTGGTCCAACCAGATCAGTGGTTTATATGCAATCGACCAAATTCCTTGATTTGTGAGTTAATTCTAATATGCAGCCATTACCAATTGAATCCATCTGAACTTTTTTTTGGCAGAATTGGTATTGAACTTGCCCATCACTCAATCATTTCAGCACAAATTGATGAAATAATTACAGCACAAGTGCATCAGAACTCCTGGGAGAATTTCTTCAATCATCCTGAATGTGAAGTACTCATTGCATCCATTGCCATAGCTGGAACTGGCCTCAATATAACTTGGGCTAATATTGTCTATGTAATGGTGAGTGGACCCCCAAAATTATACTCTGATTTTTGGACACTGACATACACATTTCCAGGAGCCCAATTGGAACCCAGCCATTGAGGCTCAGGCTTTTCATCAACTCCATTGTATTTGCCAACAACAACCTGTGTAGGTCATTCACTATATCACTCCTCATTCAGTTGAGGTCAATATGCGGAAGGTACCTTTCAAGCTCACCTTTGTCCCTGATTATATTACTATTCTGAAATCTTTCTTTATGGGAATCCCATATTCAAATAACCAATGGGTCCAAGGAAAGAAAAACTCATTAACCATGTGAGCCTTCCTGATATTATTTAATTTGTGTTTGACAAAGTTCATAATTCCCTTTCACCCAGTTACAGGTCCACAATCATGAACACCATGAGCTGGATAGAACTTCTTGAATATTTCCTCAATAAAAATGAGCAATAGAGTATTATTTCTAAGGGAGAGAGTGATAAATTCCAATGAATATTGTTTATATTCTAACTTATTTAGCAAGTTGTTTCATATTTGAGAAGTAATAATCAGATTGTATTACACCTGCACAAAAAATTCACAAAGCCTAAATTGGTAGCTGTCCTTTACATTTATTTTACTCATTTATTGGAGAGAATCACCATTTGCACTAATAACTGGCATTTCAAGTATCTCAAGGGCAATAGTCTGCATCTTACTACAACCTTTGAGCCAATCTTGATCAAATACCTGAAAAGATAGCACTTCAGAAATTACACCATTGTCTATTGATCTAATTTCTGGTAATATATCAATATTTTTTACCCTTTTTTTAATCTGATTACAAAACTCTATGTCTCTATCAATTTTTAATACCAACTCATTAAATAAGTGTGAGTGCCAGCGTAATCCCACTCTGCCGTAAACTTGACGTCCATTTTCCACTACCTCCTCTGTATCTGAGCATACTCAAGTATCATTGAATTGTGATTCTAGAATGGGAAATCTGCCATATGAAACCATTCATGACGGCGCTCACAGGTCTGCACATCATCAATTGAACTATCATCAGATCTAATGCATAATGAAGAAGAGATACAGTAACTAACCCTTTGACAAATCTGTGCAAGCTTTTGATTCTCCTTCTTTTTTTACCAAATAATCCACATCCTTTCGAATAGACTTCCATTCTCTTTTCAAATAAGTGAAATATCACCCCATAGTTATTATGATCCTTGTTCCAACAGTAATGATGATACTTGGTGCTGACAAGTGCAAGACAGAAGGTAAAGTAAAACATCATAGACATCAAGTCATTGAACAAATGTTGCCAGGAGCTCTGCTAGTACCAAGTCAATTGCACCAGTCATAGCTTATGGAGCTCATTTTTGCAGTAGCTTTGAAAAACCTGAGACTGAACGTGTGTTGATGGCTCATTGAAAACATCCTTGGGAACATATCCCAGATGACCAGCCACTTGAATTGCAATTTCACTCCCTTCTGTGTTCAGTGGTGCTGGTAGTGAGGAAAAATCCTTATTCCTTACTTTGAGTAGGAACAGACAATGGGCGTGTATAGCTGATCTCATCCCATGGACATTTTCTGGAAGTTCTGCTTTCAGCCATTTTTGTTGCTCCTTCTTCCTTGCACGTTTTGCCACATTGTGAGCTTTGAGAGCTTTGTTCCTTTGCTGTCTCATCTCAGATTGATCAAGCATACTCTGGGCAAGGGGCATTTGAGGATGTGTGAACTCACTATTTGACTGAGTTCCTTGCTCATGCACCATGAAATTGTCCCTCCTTGGTTCATCATTTCTTTCACTTTGAGTCAGAGACATGTTCCCATCCTCATCATCCACAATTTCTTCTCTTGATGAACTGGCATGACCCGGTATTGGTTTGGAGGCATTTGAATGATGATGTCCAGTGAATTTCTCTTTATGGACCAGTGGTGAAGATGCATAAAGTTCATCACCTTCCCTGCAAATCATCAGTTAACAAATCAACAAATTATTTAAGACTGGTAATACTCACGATCTTCAATTGGCTCCTGAGATTGGACTGACTTGCCTTTAGGTGCCATATCTAACCCATGAAACAAACATATCAAATTGTAAAAAGGTTTATACTCCAACATCAAAATGACTTACTTTGATGAGGCGTCAATCCTGGATTTCCCTCTGACAGACCACTCTGAGTAACATTTTCCAATAGTCTTTTTCATTGCCTGCCATCAACCCGCTTTTCATTGCCCACATGAACCTGAGATCCTGATGGAATATTGAGGGTTGCCTGTTTACTTTGTCCAAAGGGATCCTGGGATGTGACTGGATTCCAACCAGGATTAAGGATGAACTCACCTGGAAATTTTGATTGGGGATTAGCCTTTGAGGAGACTTGAGGTGTGCTTTCTTGCCCCTCAGACTCATCCATTTGTGTATTAGTGGGTTTTGGGGGAATTGGAGTGATGTAAATATTTGGGAATGACCAAGTGCTTGAAGTTTGAGCTTTCGGATTTCCCACATCAATTTTAAGACCTGATACATTCATTGAGGATGCAATAGGGGTTGTGAGAGGAATGTTGGGACTCAATGGTGACTGTGTTTGAACATATTCTCTTCTAGATTAACTATGTGAGTCATGAACAGAACCTGAACAGGATTTAAGTGGCTTGGAAGATGACATAAGTGCTAAAAAAGTACAGTATTTTTTTAACTTGATAAAACAGCTGAGTATTATGATAAAATAGAGTGATATGAGATAGAATTTTTTCAAATTTATAATAGAGAAATTCTATGAATAGTCAGAACCAAGTGTCTTGTGGAAGTCTAATAAGACTCTTTTTAGGAGAATTCTTCCCACCTCCTCTTGAGCTCCTCCCCTTTTGTCGGAAACAACCCTGCATGGCCTACCAGCATATAATGTGATATTTACTTGATCTCAAAGGGGACCCATTATCCATAAGTAATCAGATTTTATAAACATTTCCCCCTGCCCATTCTGACATTCTGTGTATTATCCAAACTGCCAATATATGCATCAAAATTCTACAGCATTCTATATGTGAGCCTTTGAGATATGACCACATACCCAATAAGGTCACAAAAAGATTAAGAATAATTATACCTTTAATATAATTATACTAAAATTACTTAGAATAATTATACATTAAAATTAATTACTTAAATATACAAAAAATACCATAAATTAACACAAAAATTGGTTTAACTTAAAAACCAATGAATAAACATGTAAAATAAATTATACCATTGGATTCCTCATGGAAAAATACACATATACCATTTTTATGGCATATCTGTAAAGTCAATATTTAATGAATTATAAGGTATAATACCTTATAAAAACCATAAAATCCTATTTATCTCAGAAACCAATGAAACAACATGTGAAATAAATTGTACCAGTGGATTCCCCATACAAATCCACACATAAAACAATTAATAAGCTACCTCTCAAAGTCAATACTTAAGGAATTATCCTGAATATATGCACTTTTTTGGTCAACGCATATATTCAAGGATCATAGCTAATATCTTCTAAACTATACATGATAGAATGATGAGCCAAAAATAAAGTCACCACGTAATTACTGTAAGAACACAGATATGAACTTTATTTTACAAATTATAAACAAGGTTAAAACCTATTATGAAATATTGATAAAAATCAACAGAGCTGTTGACCACTTTGTTGTGAAAGTGGTCCAAACTTAAAAAAAAGTATACAGTTGGATTCTACTAGTTCATTCGTGAAGATTGATGTAATTTTTATTATTAAATTCAGGGTATAACCCCCTGAAATCAAGGTTTGAAGTTTAAAATATTGAATTTCGACAGAAAAGATGAGTTACAAGAAAAATCATCAAAATTAGAATTTTGATGATGTAATGATAAGCTCTTGGCAGCATAATAAGGTTATGCCAGGCTATCAGAATTCACTCTCTGAATTGCTGTAGCGTGTAAATCTTAAAAGTTATTGAAGATCAAAGTTTGAGCTTAAATTGAGCAGTTATGATCACCTACTGTAACCTTAAATTGAGTTTAACAGTCACAAGAGTGATAAAATTGGTGAATACTATTAGTTTATGATTAAAACTAATAAAATCCACGAAATTTGGGGTTCTGCCAAGCCTCTGATGTCATCAAACTTAAAGTTACAGTGATAACTTTAAATAATGGTGCAATAATGATGTAAGATGGTTTGATCATGATGTAATCACCCTCAAACCTTAAAATATTGATCAATTCCAGTGGATATGATCAGTACACGTCTACTAGAAGCCTGTTGGACTCTAGGAGGGAGGTATTTACTATAAATAGAGCTCTTTTTACTCTATTTTCCCCTCAGACGCATCAAAAACATTAAATCAATTAAATAAAAGGTAATATCTTTATTCTTTATATATAAAACTCTTATATTATTAAAGACCAAAGACCATCTTATCATTAATCACCACTTTTACGTGATTAAATCAATTTTTTAATTGTTTTTGTTATAAATCTCTCTATAAACTCATTTCCACGTAAAATCAAGAATTTTAGTAAAATTTCTTTATTTTTTATCGTAAATACAATTTGAAAAAGTTGTATTATATTCTTTTGGCGTAAAATATCTCAAAATTATTATCTTAAGTGTTAAAAGTAGGTTATTTCATCTTATTATAATAATTTCTCTCTTATTATTACTCTTAATAATCTTTATTTAATATAAATAGTATTTATATTAATATATAACTTTAATATTGGTAATATTATTGTTATTAATTGTTTTTTATTTATAAAAAACAATTTTTTACGCCTTTATTATTTGTTTGTAACAATAATAAAGAGCTTTATAATATATTAATTATTTTATATTAATATATTATTTTCAATATTATAATCTTTTATAATATTAATTATATTATTATATTTATTTAATAATATAATATTTTTACGCCATAATAATAATAATTCTTTATTATTATTATTATATTAATCTTATTTATTTCAATTATAAGGACATTCAGAGTACAATAAGTAAAAAATTAGTAATTTTTACTTATTGTTTCATAGTCAAACCTTACATTTGGGGGCCTGGCCGTGATATTTACTTAAAAGACCTTTAAAAAGATTCTATTTGGGTTTATCCAATAATAAATTATATTTATAATCATAAATTATATAATAAATGTATATTTTATTGATTTTAAAAGCTATTGAGGCATTTGGAAAGCAATTGTACTGTCTTACACGTGGTTTTTCACATCCTTAGACTTGCAAGAACTTTCTTTGAGTGACTCTAGTGATTAAAAAAGATATTTTATAAATTAAAAATAATTTTATAAGAATCATATTCTTTTTTATTTTATTCTTTAAAAAATAAAAAATACATAAAAAATATTAAAAAATATTAAAAACCAATAAAAAAAGTTATTTTTATTCATTTTTATTCATTTCTTTATTTTATTTCAATTTTTTAAGATATAAAGCAATTTCTACGTGGAAAATTGCCATATCTTGCCAAAAATAAACACTTCTTATATAAAGACTTATATTTATTTGTCTTTTTTAGTGTTTGAAGATAACCCAACAGAAGATAACCAAGCTACTGTTGAGAGGTTGGTAGAAGAAACTTGTCAAAGTTCTCCAACACCAGTTATCACCAAAAGAAAGAAAGCTAAGAAATTAGACTTTCCAGGACCCACCATTCAAGACTCTGAAGGTGAGCACCTCTTTTTATAATTGCCATAAAAGAATTTTTATTCTAAAATACTTTTATTTTTTCTTATTCTTTAATTATGACTACCAGAAGAGGTTCCCAATACTCCATCCAATCAGATGGAGCTGGACTCAGAGGTAGAATTGATCCCTCAAAAGGGAAAAGAAAGGGCAATATCCCCAGTGGAACAGAATCCACACAAGGAAGTGCCTTATCCCAAAGGCAAGTCCCAGAAATGCCCATGATATCTGAGCCTGAATTAGAACTAAGTATGAGTAACTCAAACAGGTACAAATCACATTCAGAAGGCTCAAATAGACATCTACATGAGCCAGTACAAACAGTATTGCACAGTGTACAAGGACAAAGATTGGGAAATGTTGCCTCAAATACACCAAGGAGTGATGAACTCCTGGCACATCCTGAAAAAGTTCCTCAAAGAGGAGGAGATAGTGAAATACTCCAATGGATGGAATCCACTGTCATCCAAACCTCAAATCAAAAAAATCAAGGATTACCATGCCAAAAAGAGGGAGGCAACCAAGGAAGAAGCCCCAGTAGCTTCTACCAGCAAGCCCCAAGCCAACCCACTTCCCCAAGAAGGGAAGAAGAACAAGAAAAAGCATTGGAGGAAACCATATTCCCCAAGCTACAGAATCCCAAGAATCCAAAAGGATGCCATGGACAATGTTTTCAACATGGCCAGAACCTTGATGGAATTCAAGGACAAGGAAGAGCAAAGAATGAGACAACCTCATTTCCCAAAGAAATAACCTTGTCCAAAGATGTTGTAAATACTTTAACAGAAATTAAAAATAGTATATTACCTCTAAAAGAAATTAAAGACAGTTTATTATCACTACAAGAAATAAATAATAATTTATCTTCTTTAACAAAAATTGTTGTACAAAACAAGAAAGAAATTGACAACATTAAGTTTATTGTTGAAAATAATAAACCTAAAAATTTAATTGACAATACTCAAAAATTAATACAAGGACAACAAGAATTGTATAAATACATAAAAGATATCAAAGACAAAACTTTGACAATCAATTATGATGTGAGTATTGACAATCTTACAGAAAAATTAAATAAATTAAGTATTTCTGTAGAAAAATTTGAAGAAAAGACTTCATCACACCAAAAATTACTTTTGGACCATGTGGAAAAAAGTGATGAAGCAAGAATGCATCTGAAAGATGATATTCAGAGTGAAATAAGGCTTATCACTGAAAAAATGGATAAAATTAATGAGGCTAATTTAAATATGCCAAAGTTATCAACACCATTTTCTCATATAAGAAGCCCTGTTAAAACAAAAGAGGAATTGTCAAATCCTTTCATAACAGACTTGAGTAACCAAGATAATAACCAAGTCTTAATGAAGGAAGCACCTCAATTAAAAGAATGGCCAACATTCACAGGAGAAGGTGAATATGACCACATATCATTTATTAAAACAACTGACATGTTGCAAGAAGATTATGCCATACCAGATGAACTAATCACTGCAAGATTACATTCTTTGTTTGAGAAATCTGCAAAAAGATGGTATTATGGCATAAGACAAACAAATGGTAAAAATACCTGGTCTTTGTGGAAACAAGAAATAATCACCAAGTGGGCAAATGATGCCTGGAGGTATAAGATAGAAAATGCATTTGAAAACTCTTTCTTTGACCCAGAGAAAGACAAACCTTTAACTTGGTTCTTAAAACAAGTTGAAAGACTTAATGCACTATACCCAGAAATGTCACAGAAGATGGTGCATATGAAAATACTTAAAAAATGTTGAGGGGAACTAGAACATGCCCTAAAAAGCAGATGTATAGAACCATGCTCCACAGAAGAGTATATAAATGCACTAGAAGATATAGTGACAAGAACAAAAATTGGCAGGACTTGGAAAAAATTGGACATTAAAAGCCCAAATAAACCATTTATCAAAAAAGATAAATCAAAAGAATCCTTTAAGCCCAATACATCCAACAATAATGAGCAAAGAAAATGCCATAAATGTGGAGGTATTGGACACTTAGCCAATAATTGCCTTAAAAAAGCAAAAATTAATGAAATTGTGGAAACAGAAAGCCACAATGACAAAGAAGAGGAATCTGACTCTGAAAAAGAGACAGAAGAATCAGAAAGCTCTGAAAGTGATGAAATCAATATAATTAATTCACAAATTAATAATATTGACTTAATTTATGAAGTACTGGATGTTAATTCAAACTTACCACAAGTTGGAACATCTGACACAAACCTAACAAACATACAAGATGCCAAAATGTATAGAACCAAACCTGCAAGAGGAATGGGATATACAGCTGGAAAATCAAGTATAAGTATTGTTATGGTTGATAACCAGGAAGGAAAAGTTAACTTGGATACAGGAGCATATTGCACTTGTGTTGGCAAAAGTTATTTAAAAACCATTGTCCCAAATTGGCAAGAAAAACTTATGCCAATACAAGGTGTCAAATTTAGTAGTGCAAGTGAGAGCATGAAGCCCCTTGGAATAATTGATTTAACACTAATTTTTCCTCATCCTTCACAATGTGTTAGAATTAAAGTAGAGTTTGTAGTAATGGACAACTGTACTAGTAATCATTTCATACTTGGGAATGACTACTTATCAATCTATGGTATAGATATCTCCAACCAAAAAGACAGATATTTTACCATAGGAGATAACAAAAGACAAAAGTTTGGCTTCTTAAATAACAAAAAACAAATCACAGTTATTAAGAAGGAAGAAAAAATTCCAGAAAAAGAAATTTTTATATCTGAACAACTTAAAGAGGCAGAATTCAATCAAGAATTAACAGAAAAAATGAAAGAAAAATTGATTGACCTCTTATTTAAGTATAAAAATGCCTTTGCAACTGACAAAGAGCCACTAGGTGCCATAATTGGACATGAAGTGGATATAATTCTTAATGTAGAAAAGCCTTACCCACCTTTATTAAGAAGACCTGCTTATCCAGCCAGTCCAAGAGCTAGAGAAGCCTTAGAGGTACACATTAAAGAATTAATGGACCTTGGAGTATTAAGAAAGGTTGGACATAATGAACAAGTAGAAGTTACTACACCTGTCATTATAACTTGGCATAATGGAAAGTCAAGGATGGTAGGGGACTTCAGAGCCCTGAATACCTATACCATTCCAGACAGATATCCAATACCCAGAATCCATGAGACATTAACCCAATTGTCACAAGCTAAGTTCATCACAGCTATGGATGCTCTCAAAGGTTTTCATCAAAATGTCTTAACAGACAATGCCAAGAAACTACTAAGAATAATAGTCCATTGTGGAATTTTTGAATACTTAAGAATGCCATTTGGGATAAAAAATGCACCTTCCCATTATCAAAGAATGATGAATACCATATTTCCTGAAGAAATATCAGAAGGATGGTTAATTATCTATATTGATGATATTATAGTTTGCTCAGAAACTTGGGAAAATCACCTTACAAGACTAGAAAGAGTACTACAGAAAATAGTTCAAGTGAATATGAAAATTTCCTTGAAAAAGTGTCATTTTGCATATAGTGAATTAAAAGCACTAGGACATGTGGTATCTGGACTTAGTCTAGGCATAGACAAAAATAAAGTAGCAGCAGTACTACTTAAACCAATGCCTCAAACCAAAAAAGAAATGCAATCATTTCTAGGATTTGCTGGTTACTATAGACAGCATATAAAGGACTTTGCAAAGATTGCTAAATCCTTGTATAAGCTATGTGACCAACAAACAGTCTATGAGATGACAGAAGAAAGAGTCAAGGCATATGAAGAATTGAAAAATTCCTTAACAAATGCCCCATTTCTCCTAATGCCAGATTGGAAACTACCCTTCAAACTGTACATTGATGCTTGTGGAGAAGGACTAGGTGCTGCACTTCACCAAACACAAATTATCAATGATAAACCAGTGGAAGGACCAATTTGTTTCATTTCAAGGCAAATAAAGCCAACAGAAGCAAGGTATGGAGCAAGCCAAATGGAATGCTTATGCCTAGTGTGGGCTTTAGAAAAATTGCATTATTATTTGGATGGCACAGTATTTGATGTAATCACAGACTGTAATGCTGTGAAATCACTATTAAATATGAAGACTCCAAACAGACATATGCTAAGATGGCAAATTGCTATCCAGGAATATAGAGGAAATATGACTATTGTTCATAAATCTGGAAATATTCACAAAAATGCAGATGGTCTCAGCAGATGGGCTCTAGCAAATACCCCTGACAATCCAGCATGGGTACCACAAGAAGAGCACCATATAGAAGGAATATGTGTTACAGACATTGGCACAGAATTCTTTAACCAGGTTAAAGAAAGCTATAAGACAGACAAAAATTGCCATATCTTAAGCCAACTTCTAATGAAAGACTGCAAAGATCCATCACTTTCATCAAAACTAGATGAAATATGGAAAAAGGCATATGATGAAGGAAGATTTCACCTCCTTGATGGAATCCTTTACCATAGAACAAAACATACATGTGTTATGGCCTTAACAGACAGAACACTAATAAACACCATTTTACATGAGTGTCATGATAGTGTTGCATCTGGACATCTCTCAGAAGATAGGACACTAGAGAGAGTGAAAACCTGTTCTTGGTGGCCAAATTGGAAGAAAGATGTTGCAGAGTACTGCCAGACCTGTGACAGATGTCAAAAAGCCAACAGAGCCACAGGAAAGAAATTTGGAATGATGATCCAAATCCAAGAACAAAAATCCCCATGGGAAATAGTTCATATGGATTGGGTAACAGCCTTACCTCCAGGAGGAGACAGGAGTTATAATGCATGCCTAGTGCTAGTTGACAGATACAGCAAAACTCCCATGTTCTTACCATGTCATAAAGATGACACAGCTATGGATACAGCCATAATGATATGGAATAAAGTCATTAGCCACACAGGCTTATTCCAAAATATTATAAGTGACAGAGACCCAAAGTTCACTTCAGCATTATGGACAAATCTCCATAACTTGTTTGGGACAAAATTATCATTCTCAACAGCTTATCATCCCCAAACTGATGGTTTAGCAGAAAGAATGATACAGACTCTAGAGGATATGATCAGAAGATTCTGTGCTTATGGGCTAGAATTCAAAGATTCTGATGGTTTTACCCATGATTGGTGTACACTAATACCAGCACTTGAACTGGCATACAAGACATCAATCCATTCTTCCACTGGCAAAACACCAGCAATGCTAGAGAAAGGTTGGAATCCAAGACTTCCTTATGATACCCTCAAAAAGGACTTAGTGGATATACATCCAACAGCAAGCAGTTTCAAGATAATGCTTGACAAAGCAAGACACCATGCAAACAGATGCATGCAAGATTCTTTTAAATATGCAAAACAAAGATGGGATAAAAGTCATAAGCCACCTGATTTCAAAATAGGGGACTTGGTTTTACTATCAACCCTTAATTTCAATAACATAAAAGGCCCAAAGAAATTGAAAGATTCCTTTGCAGGACCATTTATGATAAAAGCACTTCATGGACCCAATGCTGTGCAATTGGAACTCACAGGTGAACTAATGAACAAACACCCAACTTTCCCTGTAAGTCTGATAAAACCTTACAGTTCAAGTGACAAAGAGTTATTTCCACTAAGAAATAAACCCCCACTTGAGATTCCCCCCTTGGAAGAAGGAGAGGAAAAGAAAATAGCAAAAGTCCTTAAAGAAAGAAGGACAAGAAACAAAAAAGAAAGAGAATACCTTGTAAGGTATAGAAATTCAACTCAAGAAGATGAATGGCTACTTGAGAAAGATATAACAAATGCTGATAAACTACTAAGAAGGTTCAGAAATGAAAGAAAACCTGAGAAATAAAAAAGTTAAGAATTATTGAGCTTCAAGACTAACAAAGTCTATTGAAGAGGTAGGACAGTGGATGATACCCTTATCATACATATCAGATTGTGGTACAATCTTTTTTGGTGGTAGGGAATGTGAGCCTTTGAGATATGACCACATACCCAATAAGGTCACAAAAAGATTAAGAATAATTATACCTTTAATATAATTATACTAAAATTACTTAGAATAATTATACATTAAAATTAATTACTTAAATATACAAAAAATACCATAAATTAACACAAAAATTGGTTTAACTTAAAAACCAATCAATAAACATGTAAAATAAATTATACCATTGGATTCCTCATGGAAAAATACACATATACCATTTTTATGGCATATCTGTAAAGTCAATATTTAATGAATTATAAGGTATAATACCTTATAAAAACCATAAAATCCTATTTATCTCAGAAACCAATGAAGCAACATGTGAAATAAATTGTACCAGTGGATTCCCCATAAAAATCCACACATAAAACAATTAATAAGCTAATTCTCAAAGTCAATACTTAAGGAATTATCCTGAATATATGCACTTTTTTGGTCAACGCATATATTCAAGGATCATAGCTAATATCTTCTAAACTATACATGATAGAATGATGAACCAAAAATAAAGTCACCACGTAATTACTGTAAGAACACAGATATGAACTTTATTTTACAAATTATAAACAAGGTTAAAACCTATGATGAAATATTGATAAAAATCAACAGAGCTGTTGACCACTTTGTTGTGAAAGTGGTCCAAACTTAAAAAAAAGTATACAGTTGGATTCTACTAGTTCATTCGTGAAGATTGATGTAATTTTTATTATTAAATTCAGGGTATAACCCCCTGAAATCAAGGTTTGAAGTTTAAAATATTGAATTTCGACAGAAAAGATGAGTTACAAGAAAAATCATCAAAATTAGAGTTTTGATGATGTAATGATAAGCTCTTGGCAGCATAATAAGGTTATGCCAGGCTATCAGAATTCACTCTCTGAATTGCTGTAGCGTGTAAATCTTAAAAGTTATTGAAGATCAAAGTTTGAGCTTAAATTGAGCAGTTATGATCACCTACTGTAACCTTAAATTGAGTTTAACAGTCACAAGAGTGATAAAATTGGTGAATACTATTAGTTTATGATTAAAACTAATAAAATCCACGAAATTTGGGGTTCTGCCAAGCCTCTGATGTCATCAAACTTAAAGTTACAGTGATAACTTTAAATAATGGTGCAATAATGATGTAAGATGGTTTGATCATGATTTAATCACCCTCAAACCTTAAAATATTGATCAATTCCAGTGGATATGATCAGTACACGTCTACTAGAAGCCTGTTGGACTCTAGGAGGGAGGTATTTACTATAAATAGAGCTCTTTTTACTCTATTTTCCCCTCAGACGCATCAAAAACATTAAATCAATTAAATAAAAGGTAATATCTTTATTCTTTATATATAAAACTCTTATATTATTAAAGACCAAAGACCATCTTATTATTAATCACCACTTTTACGTGATTAAATCAATTTTTTAATTGTTTTTGTTATAAATCTCTCTATAAACTCATTTCCACGTAAAATCAAGAATTTTAGTAAAATTTCTTTATTTTTTATTGTAAATACAATTTGAAAGAGTTGTATTATATTCTTTTGGCGTAAAATATCTCAAAATTATTATCTTAAGTGTTAAAAGTAGGTTATTTCATCTTATTATAATAATTTCTCTCTTATTATTACTCTTAATAATCTTTATTTAATATAAATAGTATTTATATTAATATATAACTTTAATATTGGTAATATTATTGTTATTAATTGTTTTTTATTTATAAAAAACAATTTTTTACGCCTTTATTATTTGTTTGTAACAATAATAAAGAGCTTTATAATATATTAATTATTTTATATTAATATATTATTTTCAATATTATAATCTTTTATAATATTAATTATATTATTATATTTATTTAATAATATAATATTTTTACGCCATAATAATAATAATTCTTTATTATTATTATTATATTAATCTTATTTATTTCAATTATAAGGACATTCAGAGTACAATAAGTAAAAAATTAGTAATTTTTACTTATTGTTTCATAGTCAAACCTTACACTATATCTGTAAAGGGGTATATTCATGAAGGACCTACCCACAAAAGAGACATTACCTTTTCATGAAAGTCAATACAATCCAAATCACATTCCAACTGATTAAAATCCCACTGCACTCAAACCAAATACAAAGACTTTAGCTCCACTTCAAATGATTATGTAATAAAGCTATATTGTTATGTCTGTAATAAGGTTTCAACCATGTATGATGGCCTGCCAGCGTGCATGGTTTAAATGTTAATCCCCTCAATTCAATGTTGACACATCCCTAATGGAACGCCCCTCAAGGGTCAAAACCATAGTATCACCATGTGCAAATAAAATAGAATATGTATGAGCATTGAGCAGCATGGCATTTTACCCAATTTAGTTCCTAACCAATTCAGCCATCCAGATGAGACATGTTACACTTTATCCACTGCAGCTCAGCCACCATTACAAATGGGATAAAATCCTCAGCTGGCTCAAATCATCTCCCCCTTCATAAATAATCACTCAATTGTTTTCCCAATTAATAACACTCCCAAACACTTTCACATCAACCATAGATATTTATACACAAACCAACCTTACTCACAATTCCTGCAACAATGACAACCAGCCGCTAATCCTCAATGAGTATATGCATGTGTCATCACTGCTCAACTAAAACACACTCTTCCCCTGAGGGTGATAGGAAGGGAGCTGCATTCACACCTTTCCAATATAAACAGCACATCAAAAAGCTCAAATAAACCATTGCACCCAAATCTCTTCCGAAAATCCCTACTTCTGCATCAGAATCTGAGTGCCCACAAATTCTATTGGACCAAATATTCCCAGCTGATTATTCACAACTGACCCAAAGCACATTCTCCAATCCAGCAGGTCTCAATTCAACTGCACAGAACCATACAGTGGTAGTCAAAACCTTCCACCACAAGGCCTTGGAATGATAATATCTGCCATTCTATCATTAAGGTATAATATACACCACAGGGATTCACGCATTCTCAACCCCACCCTGAACCTGCTGATCAAGTCCAGTATCTCAAGCTCAGGTGGTCACCCCACTCCTGCATTCCATATACCTCAAGATCTCAGTACCATATTTGAACATCTCCAATTGGAGCCAGTTATTCAAAAATATATATGGTATCCTAAATTTTTCTTTGTTAATGGCCTTACTGAATCAGTCACAACTGACCAACCACACTGTCAACACCATAATGACCCAAATGATCATGATCCTCCTTGCACAAAATCATTAGGAAAATTCATCTATTCATTTGAACCCCGACCCAAAACACAACCAACATGAAGCAAAGTTTTATACCAAAAAAACATTTCATTTATCAACCATTCAAAAATTGGCTTGCCAGATTTCTCCAGAGGGCTGGAATTATGGAAATTCTGCATCAACATCAACAATCCCAAACTCCCAAAGGTTCCCCCAAATGTGAGATCTCGGATAGATTAGTCTGGAGATGCTTCACTGGCACTAGAAATATTAATGACCCGCCATTCTTGTCCATTCCTGGTGCATTGGCCTTCTCCATTTGTGTGGACTGGTTTAATTCACATGGAAAGTCAACCCAGTTGGCCAGCATTGGACCTATCATGCTTATTTGTCTTAATCTCCCCCAGGTGAACAATTGAAGCCAGAGAATTTCTATGTTGCAGGAATCATCCCTGGTCCAAAGGAGCCAACTAACCTTCAATTGAATGACTTATTATTGCCACTCATCAAGGAGCTCAAAGAGCTATGGCAAGGTTACCATTTTTCACCCACCTTAACAATGTCACAACCATGGCAATTCACCTCCTTGGATCTCCGTATGGAATATCAAGCCACAGTCCTTTTATGGCCAATTGGCCATATGCATCACCAGTGGCCAATATGGCCACGTCATCATCTTATGGACCATTTATGGACATTTGTCTTTTGGAGCCTTCATGGCCCTTCACCTCAATCCAGAAGCCATAGCGGCAATTTATGCCCAATGGGGTATTTCTGGTCATTTCCCTAAAAACCAGGGGAAATGGCCCAAATGGCTGTTTTTGGCAATTTGGGCTCATAATGCACATCTGTGCACTTTGCGCATTTGTGCACTTTGACGCAAAGTGTCCAAAAGACACTTTCCCGCCCTTTGAGCCAGTTTTTGGCACAGAACCCAAAAGTGGCCAAAAACCCCAAAGGACCCAGAATCACCTTTCCAAGCTCTGAAGCCATCACATCCATCTTTTTCCCCTCTGCCTTTCCATCTCAAGACCTTTGGACGTAATCTTCTTTCCAATGAACCAATATGCCATAAATGATGTTATATATCATTATGCATCATTTTTCAACAGCAATTAAATGGTGGTAATATCAAAGGGTCATTTCAATATTCCAACATATCATCATTTCATCAAGGCACCCAATCATTCAGAGCACTTATCAAGGCTCAAGAGCAGGTGTTTCAGCGTCAAAGACCAATGACACCATCAAGACCTCATTGGATAATTTCTTTCACAGTATTCCTCCAAGGCAAAAATGTTCAATCATTCTCAAGGGATTCAAGAGGCACTTCATTCATGTGTCAAGTGTCAAAGCTCCACTCAATCCATCTTGGCAACCACCTTCATTTCAATACAGTCTGGATCCATCAAGAACTGTATTTCATTTTCAAGTATGGGAAATTCATTCAACCCATTTCAATTTCAATATTAGCCAGCTGTATCAATTCCCAAAATAATCAATACATCTCAGTTTTCAGCCTGAAGAACTCAAGCTCCCAACTTTTCACATATACTGGCTACCCTTTCCACCCTGGGGTGTTTTTCCCCAGTTAATTAATATATTTTTATTTTTATTTTATTTTATCTTTGTTTATCTTACCATTTTTGTTAAGTGAATACTGATATTATCAAGTCAGTCATTTAGCACCTTCTATCTTTTCTTTCTTTGCCTTTCAATGGATATTTGGTGGTCATATCCTTACTAATTCCATTGTTCATCTTTGCAGGTTGAAACAGTGATTAAGGAATTACTTGGTTGGCTCTTTCAGCCATTTGGCTTCTCTCTCCTCTTATTGCATCTCATCTTGTACCTGCCTATTTCTTAGAGGAATTTATTCTTTTATTTTTATTTCTTTATTCTTTTGGAGTCTTTCAAGTGAGTTTCCCAATTGCTGAGTGCCAGGCCACTCTTGTTTTCTGTCCAAGAGCCCCTGTGACATTATATTAATTAACTCATAATTTCTTTTCATTCTTTTAATTCTTCTTTTATAATTTCATTCACTCATTTCATTGAAATTATGACTCTTTAATGCTTATGAACCTTATGATTCATTGTCACCTCTCAATTTTCTCTCATTCATTATTCATTCTGAAAATTGAAAGCTGACCCCAATTTTATTTTTTGTTTCTCTTTTTGAAATCTTATCTCAAATCATCATTTTCAATTCATTCACAATTCAGGTGTCATCTTAATTTTCATTTGATTTCAAATATTTCATCAAGTTATTCAGACACATTCTTCACATCAAGATTCATAATTGATTCATTCTTCAAGAATTTTGATTTTTAAGAAGAACTCACTTGATTTTGATTTGATTGATTGATTTGAAATAAATTGATATTGACCTGAAGATTTCATTGATTTTGCTGATTTTTCACATCAAGAATTTTGACATAAATTAATTTTTCTTCAAGAATTCATTTTATCGATTGATTGATTTTGCAAGATTTTGATTTTGATTGATTTGAACTATTTGATTAATTGACTTCAAGTTTTCATTTGATATTGAATTAATTGATTTACCTGAAGATTGCATTTCATTTCTTGATTTTATTGATTTTCCTCAAGATATTGATTTTGATTTTTGACTGCAAGCATTGTTTCAATTGCCTCAAGTTTTCACCTTCAAATCTTGATTCTTGTTCATTTTATTTTATTTTATCCTGTAATCATGCCCATCCAACACTCACCTCCTGCAAGGCAGACAAGATCTCAAGCCAGAACTCAAGCTGTTCTCACTCCAACTCCTGGGGCTCCTCTTGATGGCACCCCAGCAGTTTCTCAACAGAGGCCCAAATTGGACAGAGGACCCACTTTGGAAGGAGAAGAACTGTCCAGGAAGGAAGGAAGAGTGCCAAGAAGATCAAGCTCATTCTCAGCAGTAGTTGGCGGATTTCCAGGAACTTCAAGGACCATTTTCAAGGGTCCAGGTGAAGATGGTGAAGAGGAGGAGGAGAATTCTGTGAAAGAGGAAGATTCTGATGGTACTGAAGGTGTCCCTGCTCCTGTGGGGGTATCCCAAAGTACTGGAGGACTAACTCTAGCCCAGTCTGATCAGCCTATCCCTCATCAATCTGAACCATCTTTATTGGCCATTATGCAGCAAATGACTCAAATTGTGGCCAATCTTCAAGCAGCTTCATCCTCTGAAGCATCAAGACCACCAGCCTTCAAGACTGCATCTATGAAGGCACCAGAATGATTTGATGGGACCCAACCCTTCAAAGGTAGAAGCTTTATTCAGTCTTGTCAACTGATTTTTCATAATGATCTGCCAAATTTTGCTCAAGACAGAAAGAAGGTCCTTTATGGCACTTAATTTCTCATTGGCAGGGCTGCAAAATGGATTGAGCCTTATCTTTCCAATCTCAACAATCAAGATCCAAATTACCTTCTCAATTCATGGAAATTATTTGAACCTCAACTCTTCACCTTATTCAGGGACCCAAATGAAGTAAGAAAAGCTGAAGCAGAATTGGATTCTTTAAGAATGAAAGAAGGTGGGCATGTATCCTTATACATTGCTGATTTCAGAAGTCTTGTCTCAAGAATTGGAGATTGGGGTGAAAGGGCTTGTATCCATCAGTTCAGGAAGGGATTGCCATCCAGAATTTTGTATCAATTGGCCTCCCATCCTTCAAGAATTGATCCTCTTCAAGACTTAATGGATGTTACCCTGGAACTTGATACCAGGTACCATGAAAGGAAAAAGGAGAAGAATCACTATCAAGAGAAGAAACCTGAAGCCCCAAGATCAAGTACTTCTCATCCTTAAAATTCATCAAGTTCAAGTCAGAAGAAAAAGAAGAATTTTCAGAAGAGGGACAAGCCCCATTCTTCTTTGTTGAATAAGGACTTCAAGCTCATGAACTCTGAAAAAGAAAAAGAATCAAAGAGGGTCTTTGTACCTATTGTGGTGGGAATCATAGTCTTGAGTCTTGTTTCAAAAGGCCTCAAAACAAGCTTACCCAACCTTCAGGCCAATTTCCCAGCCAGGGAAAAGCCTTAGTGGAGACCATGTTGTGTTCAATGGTCTTCACAGTTTTCCTTCCAGAGAACAATTGTGCATTCTGAATACTGGTGTCATGAATTGTCTTAAATTTTTTGTTTTTTCTCCTCTTTTTGATGTTTTTTACAGTATTTTCATTGATTCTGATGCTACACACTCATTTATTGCAAAGCAGTTTGCTCACAAGTACTCATTGACTACGTCAGAACTTCCAGCGAAGATTGCTCTTATCATTTTGGACTCCTCTGAGTCCTCTTCCTTAGTTGTGACTCACCATACTAAATATATGGTTGAGCTCCCTTCCTTCCCAAGCTTTGAATGGGACTTTTTAGTCATTGATACTCCCAAGGGAGAAGACCTCATATTGGGCTTTGACTTTCTCAATAATTTTAATCAATTTATTGATTGGAGGCAAGGGCTGATCACCTTTAATTTTGATCATAAGGACTATTATGATCCTTCAAAATCTTTCAGTAATGACTTTTCTTCTGCCAAATCATGTGCAGCTCTGGTTGGTGATTCTAGAACACCATCATTTCCATCTTCTTTCCATATTCCTTCCCTCAATTCCCATCAGTCATTACTATCATCTAGAGATGAAGTCTTCAAAGAGATTCAAGATGTTGGAGAAGATAACTCTGTATCTTCACTTCATCTCTTCTTTGGGAATATTTACCTTCCTCCTTCATCTTATCATGACTCCCTGGAGGAGTTGTGGGATGAAGAGGAAGAGCCAGAAGAAATAGAAACCATGATGAAGGTTGTTTTTCCTGCCTATCACCAGTACTTGGATGTATTCTCCAAGGTGAAAGCAGAGAAACTTCCTCCTCACCGCGCCTGTGATCATCATATTGAGCTGGAGGGGTCTCTACCTCCAGTTGGGGTGATCTACTCTTTATCAAACCAACAGTCAGATACACTCAGGGCCTACATTTCAGAGAATGTGGAGAAAGGTTTCATCCGGCCAAGCTCCTCTTCAACAGGAGCACCTGTCCTCTTTTTCAAAAATAAAGATGGTGGCCTCCATTTGTGTGTTGATTACCGCAAACTCAATGCTGTTACTAGGAAGAACGAGTATCCTGTTCCTCCTATGAATCAGCTTCTTACTGCTTTAAATGGTTCTTCTATCTTCTCCAAGATTGATTTGTGTGGTGCATATAACCTGCTCAGAATCAAGGAAGGTGATGAACATTTGACATGTTTTAGAACTAAATATGGCAGGTATGAGTATTTGGTTATGCCATTTGGGCTCACCAATGCTCCTGCCTCTTTCCAAAACCTTGTCAATGATATTTTTTATGATCTTCTTGATATTTATGTTGTGGTTTATTTGGATGACATTATGGTCTTTTCCAAATCTGAAGAGGAACATTTCACTCCTGTGTCCACTGTTCTTTCCAGACTCAGAGCCAATAACCTCTTTGCTAAGGCCTCAAAGTGCCTGTTTCATGTTACTAGTGTAGAGTATTTGGGTTATGTTGTTTCTTGTGAAGGCCTCAAGATGGACCAAGCAAAAGTCCAGCAAATTCTCAATTGGCCACCTCCAAGAGACCTCAAGGCTCTTCAATCATTCCTTGGCTTTGCCAATTTTTACCGCCGTTTCATCAAGAATTATTCAAAGAAGATTAGTTCACTCATGAGTTTCCTCAAGAAAGATTCCCATTTTCCCCTCATTGAGGAAGCTCTTAGGCAGTTTCATCAACTCAAAGAGGCTTTCACCATTGCTCCAATCCTTTCTCACTTTGATCCTTCTCTACCCACCATTGTAGAGACTGATGCATCAGATTATGCCTTGGGTGCTGTAGTGAGTCAGATTTCTGACTCAGGAAAACATCCCATTGCATTTGATAGCCGCAAGCCTCTCCCAGCTGAGCTCAATTATGAGATTCATGACAAGGAACTCCTTGGCATAGTCTGGGCTCTCAAGAGCTGGAGAGCTTTTTTCCTTTCACTTTCTTCCTCTTTTGAAGTTCTCACCAATCATTCCTCACTTCAATATTTCATTTCATCAAGGATTCTCACTCGCCGTCAAGCCCGCTGGCCTGAATTTCTTGCTGAATTCAATTTTTCTATCACCTACTGCCCTGGCTGCTTTGCCACCTGTGAGCCTGTGAGTTATATATAACATACCCATAAGGCCACAAATAAATTTATACACAGTTAAAATTGTCTTCAACAGACTTTTTAATTGAATTTAAAATAAAAAATAACAAAAAATAAGTATAACTTTTTTTGGATAAACAAATTTATAAATATTATGTCATTTTTGGATTCTACACCAAAAATAACCTAGGGTACATCCATAAGGTGTTATACCCAAAAACACTTATTTCTTATGTTATTAGAAGATTTAAGAATCTCACAGTACTAATGTAACTTTTTTAACATATTTTTTAAAATTGTTAAGCTTAAGCTTAAATAAGTTTAAATTTAAAGCTGCATAAGGTTTATGCAAACTTACCAAAATTTTAGTTAAAATTGTTGTGTGGTGTATATTTACTGAATTGGCTAACGATTTTCCATACAGAATGTAAATCCTGCGTGAGCTCAATTTAAAAGGATATAAGGCCATAGTATGGTTTAAATAAATAAAAGGGCAAAATCCATGCAAAAAGGTGGGACAAAGGAAAAAGACCAAATAGAGCTGGGGTACCCAACTTTTTGGATCTGCAAGGATTCAATTAAGGTTGTCCACCTGTATTGGAGGATTTTCAACCTTATTTAAAGTTTATAATTAGACTTTGATCCAACATTAAAGTTTAAGCTTGTTTTATCCCAATTTAGACAGGAATTTCAAGCTGCCAAAGGGTAAATCCCAATATGCAGGCTTGAAATCAAGGTTTTAAAAACTGTCAAAGCTTATTTAAGCTCAAAAATCTTGAATAAGATGAAAACCTTAAGATTTCAAACATTAAAACCTTATCAAAACGTAAGGTTTAGTGTGTATTGCTATTTTACGTGGAAAATAAGCGATAACTTCAAAAATTCATTAAAAATGCAATTCTTAAGGCTTTTGATTGAAAATTTCACACAGCTTACAATTTGATATTATCTACATAAAAATACAATTTTAAGTATCTTTTATAAATAAATTTCCTGGGTAAATAGCCTGGAAAGTTACTCTTTTAATTAAAACTCAAAGAAATTTATAACTTCTTTAAAAATTAATTAAAAATTGAGTTTATGAGATTTCTGCTTGAAACTCTCTATTTAAGTTGTTCATGTGATCAACTTTAATATGAATAAGTTAATTTATATTAAAAACTTAAAATAATTAGTTTAAATGAGGATTAAAGCTACATGGAGTTAAGAATAACACTGTTAACTTTAAATTGGAATTAAAATTAAGTTACCTTAAGTTAAGAACTTTATTTTGAGCATGGTTTTTAAGTTTTGACCTGAGCACGCTCTCTATATCCATCATGAATCATGAGAGCTTCTCTGAAGACATAAAAAGAGTCTTTTTCATCACTGTTTTTGTACATCATCAATTATCAATACAATAATATTAGAAATTTAAACAGGTAAAGTTTTATTAAATATAAAATCTTATTATTAAAGTAATTCTTAAGTTATTTTATTCTTTATTAATTGAAATTAAGGAATTGAAATCATAGAATTTAGATTATTGTTGTAATCACCAATAATATATTTTACTATATAAAATTAATCATCTTTAATATATTTTAAAAATCCACAAATTCCTCTTACAAACTGTTTAATCATAATTTTTATTATAAAAAGTTGTTTTATCTCTTAAAATATTGATTTTTGGCGTGTTTTTACGTTATAATTATTATTTAATATAAAAAATGTTGTTGTTTGACTTGTTGTATTAAATAAATATTAAAAGTAAGTTTTCTCTAAAGTTCTATATTTTTTTATCTAGTATCATTTTTTTATATAGAATTTTTATTCTAAAAGAATTATTTCTGCACAGTGTGTGTTTTAATTCTTTTATAAATAATATTTACATTATTTATAAGTGGTTAATATTCTTATTTTCCATGTGTCATTGTCTCATTAAGAGCTTTACATTTCTTATTGTTATAACTGTCAGTGACTATAACAATAATAGAATAATTATAATCTATTATAATTATTATATCTTTATAATAATAATTAAATTTAAATTTGTGGTTATAATATTTTGTTATATTATATATTTCTAATGGGTACAGTCATAGTACTCTTGATATTGCTACTATTATCAAGAGTTTCATAGACAAACCTTACATTTTGAGGCCTGGCCATGATTTTAACCAATTTTTGGGACATAAATTGTAAGGTTTGTCTATGAAACTCTTGATAATAGTGACAATATCAAGAGTACTATGACTGTCCTCAGTAGAAAAATATAATATAATGAAATATTATAACCACAAATTTAAATATAATTAAAAAATAATTATATAAAAAAATAAATTTAATTATTATTATAAAAATATAATAATAAAAAAAATATAATAATTATAATAAATTATAATTATTCTATTATTGTTATAGTCACTGACAGTTATAACAATAAGAAGTGTAAAGCTCTTAATGAGACAATTACACGTGGAAAATAAGAATATTAACCACTTATAAATAATATAAATATTATTTATAAAAAAGAATTAATCACACACTGTGCAGAAATAATTCTTTATAGAATAAAATTCTATATAAAAAAACTAATAATAGATAAAAAAATATAGAACTTTAAAGAAAACTTACTTATAATATTTATTTAATACAACAAGTTATAAAACAACAGTTATTATATTAAGTAATGATTATAAGTTAAAAACACGCCAAAAATCAATAAAATCAAAGATAAAACAACTTTTTATACTAAAATTTATGATTAAAGAGTTTTTGAGAGGAATTTGTGGATTTTAAAAGATATTTAAGATGATAATTTTATATAATAAAATTTATTATAGATGATTACAACAATAATCTGAATTCTATGACTTCAATTCTTTAATTTAATAAATAAAGAATAAAAATAACTTAAGAATTACTTTTAATAATAAGATTTTATATTTAATAAAACTTTACCTGTTTAAATTTCTAATATGATTGGATTGATTCTGAATGATGGACAAAAACAGTGATGAAAAGACTCTTTTTATGTCTACAGAGCAGCTCTCATGATTCATAATGGATGTAGAGGGCTTGCTCAGGTCAAAACTGAAAAACTATGCTTAAAAATTAAGTTCTTATCTTAAGGCAACTTATTTTTACTTCCAATTTAAAGTTACCAGTGTTATTCTTAACTCCAAGTAACTTTAATCCTCATTTAGTTTAATTATTTTAAGTTTTAATATAAAATAAGTTTATTTATATTAAAGTTCATCACATGAACAACATAAAATCAGAGTTTCAAGCAGAAATCTCTTAAACTGAATTTTTAATTAATTTTTAAAGAAATCATAATTTTCTTTAAGCTTAATTAAAAAGGTAATTTTCCCGGCTAATTACCCAGGAAACCTATTAATAAAAGATACTTAAAATTTAATTTATATATTGATAATATTGAATTCTAAGCTGTGTGAAATTTTCAAAGAAAACCATTAAGATTTGGATTTTTAATGAATTTTTGAAGTTATTACTATTTTTCCAGGTAAAATAGCAATACACACAAAACCTTAAGTTTTGATAAGGTTTTGATGATTGAAACCTTAAAGTTTTAAGCTTATTTAAGCTTTTTAAGCTTGATTAAGCTTTGACAGTTCTTAAAACCTTGATTCCAAGCCCGCTTATTGGGATTTACCCTCTTGGCAGCTTGAAATTCTTATCCAATTTAGGATAAAATCAGTTTAAACCTTAAGGTTGGATCAAAGTCTAATCTTAAAGTTTAAATAAGGTTGAAAATCCTCCAATACAGGCGGACAACCTTAATTGAATCATTGCAGATCCAAAAAGTTGGGTACCCCAGCTCTATTTGGTCTTTTTCCTTTGTCCCACCTTTTTGCTGGGATTTTGCCCTTTTATTTATTTAAAGCCATACTATGGCCTTAAACCCTTTTAAATTGAGCTCACGCAGGATTTACATTCTGTATGGCAAATCCTTAGCCAATTCAGTAAATATACACCACACCTCAATTTTAACTAAAATTTTGGTAAGGTTGCATAAACCTTATGTAACTTTAAATTTAAGCTTAATTAAGCTTAAATTTAACAATTTTAAAAAATGTTAAAAAAGTTACATTAGTACTGTGAGATTCTTAAATCTTCTAATAACACCAGAAATAAGTGTTTTTGGGTATAACACCCTATGGGTGTACCCTAGGTTATTTTTGGTGTAGAATCCAAAAATGACATAATAATTATAACTTTGTTTATCCAAAAAAAAGTTATACTTATTTTTTATTATTTTTTATTTTAAATTCAACTAAAAAGTCTGTTTAAGACAAATTTAATTGTTTATAAAATCATTTGTGGCCTTATGGGTATGTTAAACATACCTCACAGGCTCACATTCCCTACCACCAAAAAAATCGGACCACAATTTTCCTTTGTAGTATACCCCCAAGTTATTTGGGGGGGGTATAATCCACTGTCCAACCTCTCTACTTATACTGTTCAAGTATGTAAAGCACACAATTCAAACTTTTATTGAGGAATTGGTCTTCTCTCATGTCTGAATCTTCTGAGAAACTTTTGGGAATCAGGTATCTTACTTTCCTCAACCCACTCATCTTCATGTTGTGGATTTCTGTACCTGACTAAGTATTCTCTTTCATTTTTACCCCTAAGTCTTCTTTCTTTTAAGACTTTCAGTACTTTCTTTTCCTCACTTGGTTCAAGTGGGGGTACTTCTAAGGGTGTTTCATTTCTCAAAGGAAATAATTCCTTATCACTTGATGTGTAATGCTTTACAAGACTGACAGGGAAAGTTGGGTGTTTGTTTCCTAACTCTCCTGACAGTTCTACTTGTACTGCATTTGTCCCATGGAGGGCTTTAATAATAAATGGTCCTGCAAAGGAATCTTTCAATTTCTTTGGACCTTTAATATTATTAAAGTTCAAGGTTGAAACTAGTATTAAGTCCCCTACTTTGAATTCTGGTGTCTTATGACTTTTATCCCATTTCTGCTTAGCATATTCAAAGGCATCATTCATGCTTTGATTTGCATGATGTCTCACTTTATCAAGCAGCAGTTAAAGCTTGAAGCAGTTGGATGAATGTCAACCAAATCTTTTTTCAAAGTATCAACTGGAAGTTTGGGGTTCCATCCTTTTTCCAAAATTGCAGGAGTCTTGCCTGTTGAAGCATGGATGGAGGTTTTGTAGGCTAATTCCAATGCTGGTATAAGAGTACACCAATCATGGGTAAAGCCATCAGAATCTTTAAACTCCAGGCCATAAGCACAAAATCTTCTGATCATGTCCTCAAGGGTTTGAATCATTCTTTCTGCCAGTCCATCTGTTTGTGGATGGTAGGCTGTTGAAAATGATAATTTTGTACCCAAAAGCTTATGTAGATTAGTCCATAAGGCTGATGTGAATTTTGGGTCTCTATCACTAATGATATTTTTAAAGAGACCAGTATGGGATATGACTCTGTTCCAAATCAGAAGAGCTGTATCCATAGCTGTGTCATCTTTATGACATGGTAAAAAGATTGGTGTTTTGCTATATCTGTCCACAATAACAAGACATGCATTGTAGCTTTTATCACCTCCAGGTGGTAAAGCAGTTACCCAATCCATGTGAACCACTTCCCATGGGGTACTTGGTTCTTGAATATGGATCATTAAACCAAATCTTTTACCAGTAGCTTTATTGGCTTTCTGGCATCTATCACAACTATGACAGTACTCAATGACATCTTTTCTCCAAGATGGCCACCAGGCACATGTCTTAATTCTTTCCATTGTTCTGTCTTCAGACAGATGTCCAGAATAAATGTTATCATGGCATTCTAGTAGTATTGTGTTAATCAACATTCTACTACATAGGACCATGACACATGTGTGTTTAGATCTATGATATAGTATACCATCAAACAAATGGAATCTCCCATTATCATAAGATGTTTTCCAAATATCATCCAGAGAATTAGCCAAGGCTACATCTTTACAATCTTTGTCAAGTAGAGCAGTAAGAATATGACAATTCTTATCTTGCTTGTAGCTTTCTCTAACCTCTTCAAAGAATTCTGTTCCAACATCTGTGATATTAATTCCTTCAATTGGGATTTGAGGTTCTGCACTTGTAGGAACATAGGCAGGATTATCAGGTGTATTGGGTAATGCCCATCTACTTAAGCCATCAGCATTCTTATGAATATTTCCAGCTTTATGTACTATGGTCATATTACCTCTATACTCCTGTATAGCAATCTGCCATCTTAACATGTGTCTGTTTGGAGTCTTCATGTTAAGAAGTGATTTTACTGCATTACAATCAGTAATTACGTCAAACACACTACCATCAAGATAATAATGAAGTTTTTCCAGAGCCCAAACAAGGCAAAGGCACTCCATTTGGCTAGCTCCATATCTTGCCTCAGTAGGTTTAATTTGTCTTGAAATAAAACAAACTGGACCTTCATAAGGTTTGTCATTGACAATTTGGACTTGATGAAGAGCAGCTCCTAAACCATCACCGCATGCATCAATATACAGCTTGAAAGGAAGTTTCCAGTCTGGCATCAATAATAATGGTGCATTGGTCAAGGCATACTTGATTTTATCATATGCTTGAATTCTCTCCTGTGTCATTTCAAAAACAGTTTGTTGATCACAAATTCTGTATAATGATCTGGCATGGATTGCAAAATCTTTAAGGTGTTGCCTGTAATAACTGGCAAATCCTAAGAAAGACATCATCTCTTTTTTGTTCTGGGGCATTTGTTTCAGTAAAACTGCAGCCACTTTGTTTTTGTCAACACCAAGGCTTAGTCCTGATACTACATGTCCCAGAGCTTTCAACTCATGAAACCCAAAATTACATTTTTTAAGAGAAATTTTCATGTTCACTTGTAGAATTTTCTTAAGTACTAATGAAAGTCTCTCTAAATGTGATTGCCAGGTTTCTGAACAAATGATAATGTCATCAATATAAATGATTAACCATCCCTCTGATAATTCATGTGGGAATATGGTATTCATCATTCTTTGATAATGAGAGGGTGCATTTTTAATACCAAAAGGCATCCTCAAATATTCATAAATACCACAATGAGCTATTATTCTCAATAATTTCCTAGCATGAGGTGTTAAAACATTCTGATGGAAGCCTTTAAGAGCATCCATGGAAGTAATAAACTTTGTTTTGGATAATTGAGTCAAAGTCTCATGGATTCTAGGGATTGGATACCTGTCTGGAATAGTATAGGTATTCAGTGCTCTAAAATCACCAACCATCCTTGACTTATCATTATGCCAAGTAATGATTACTGGAGTTGTGACTTCCACTTCCTCATTGTGTCCAACTTTTCTAAGAACTCCCAGTTTCATTAGTTCATGAATATGACTTTCTAATGCTTCTCTAGCCCTAGGGCTAGCTGGGTAAGCTGGTCTTCTTAATAGTGGGGGATAAGGTCTCTCCACATTAAGCATGATATCCACTTCATGGCCTTTTATAGCCCCAAGTGGTTCATCATCAGAAGCAAAGGCTTTTTGAAATTGAAATAAAATTTCAATAAGTTCTTCCTTCATTTCTGGTGTTAATTCAGGACTAATTTGTGCTTCACTTAATTGATCTGACACAAATTTTTCTTTATTAACATTTCTTACTTGTTGAATGACAGTAATTTCTTTTCTTTCTGGAGAAAAAGCAAATTTTTGCCTTTTATTTTCCCCTATAGTGAAATATCTGTCCTTATAATTATTAATATCAATACCATAGATATTGAGATAATCATTCCCAAGTATAAAGTGTTGTGAAGTACAATTATTCATAACAACAAATTCAGCTTTCAATCTCATACTTCCTGCAGGGTGAGGAAATATTATTGTAGCTTCAAATATAACCAAAGGATGCATATTCTGGCTAGCACTGCTGAATTTTACACCTTCAATTGGCATCAACTTGTCTTGCCAATTGGTATAAATTTTGTCAAGATAATCCTTCCCAACACAAGTGCAAAAAGCACCTGAGTCAAGATGTGTCTTGGCTTCTGTGTTATTTATCACAATATTAGTGATACAAGATGACCCAGCTGTATAACCTTTACCTCTGGCAGGTTTGGTTTTTTGCATTCTGGCATCTTGCACATGTATGAGATCCATACATTCATCACTGTACTGTGGTAAGTGAGTATGTACCTCAGTGACCTCAAAAGAAACATTAATACTCTCTATACTAAGTTCTTCTGATGTTTCTTCTTCTTCTGAAGGTTCAGAATCACTTTCATGTAAAGCTACATCAGTTTCTTTTGTGTCTTCCACTTTTTCAACATTTATCTCATTGACTCTTGTCTTTTTTGGACAAGTGTTTGCTAAATGAGATGTGCTTCGACATTTATGACATTTTGGAGGAGGTCGGTCATGTGGTTTATTTGGTTTTGAAATTGGTTTCCCACTAGTCTTGTTGTCTATTGGGGGTTTATACCAATTTCTTCCAATTTTTGTTCTAGTAGTGATATCCTCCATAGCATTGATATAATCTTCTGTAGAGCAAGGCTCAATACATCTGCTTCTTATAGCATGCTCAAGGTCACCACCACACTTTCTTAATATCCTTTTATGTACCATTGGTTCAGACATATCAGGATGAAGGGCAGTTAATCTGTCCTTCTGTTTAAGAAACCAAGTCATGGGCCTGTCCCTCTCAATATTAAAAATGGCTTCCTCAAAAGAATTTTCCATTCTAAATCTCCAGGAATCATTTACCCATTTGGAAATAACTTGTTCTTTCCACCAAGGCCAGGAATGTTTACCATGGTCTTGTCTCATTTTATAATACCATTTCTTAGCTGATTTGGTAAATAATGAGTGTAATCTGGCACTTATGTATTCATCTGGTATGTTAAAGTCTTCTTTGAACATATCAATTGTTTTCATAAATTCCATATGATTATATTCTCCTTCACCACTGAAGGTTGGCCATTCCTCTAATCTTGGAATGTCTTTGAAATTGCAAGCAGTTTCCACATCATTACTTGAAATTGTATGATGTAAATCATTATTCAAGTTAAGAACATTTCTGTCAAGAAATGGTGTGGATTGCCTTGCAATTCATTTTTCAGTGATATATTGTTAATACTTGATTGAAAATCTTCTTTCAATTCAAGTCTTGCTTTATCACTTTTTTCCAATTGTTCTTGAAAAAGAGCTGCATTGTGGCCAGTTGAATTTTCCAAGTTTTGAACTTGTATTTTCAATTCTCTTAACTCTCCAGTTATAAAAGAAATTGAATTCTCATCTGGTTGATTGAGTAAGGTAACTTTATGCTCAAGTCTTTCACAAATTTGCGTCAAAGACAAAATATTTGCCTTATTAACATTTTCAAGGCCAATAATGGTCTTTTGTTGGTCTTTAACTTGTACTATCTCATTGCCCAGCTTTTGTTGGACATGATCAAATGCTTTAAATTTTGCCATAATTTCTTTATTACAAGATTCAAAGTAAGTTACAAGCTTTACAAGGTCTATTTCTTTGGAAAGGATTGGTTCAATCTTTCCTCCTCCTTGTTTTTGAATTCCATCAAAGTTCTTGCCATATTGAACACATTGTCCATGGCTGTCTTTTCCTTCTTTGGAATCCTGTAATTCTGAGGGTAAGGCTTGTTCCACTTGGGCTTTGCCTTTCCCTTTGCCTTTTGCTTGCCCTTCTGGTTGGTCTTTGGGGCTTGCTTGGGCTTGTTTGGCACTTGTTGAGGCGGATTTTTGCTGGTGGATGCTTGAGGAGCTTCCACTTGGCTGTTGCCCTTGCCTTGGCCCAACTTCTTCTTCTGATCCTCTGATAATATGCTTTGGTTTTTCAACCAAGCTTTTATCTGTTGGACTTGTCCTTTGACAGACATTGGTGTCCAACCCAATAGAAGATCTTCTGTCTTTTCTGGCCCCATGAACTTCTTCACTTGAAGATAAGAGTTCATGGTGCCTATCCAAAGACTTGGAAGGAGTTCCCACTCTTGTTGTTTTGATGCCAGGAACCAGTTTTTCCATTGGGATTGATAAATTTCCACAGTTGCCTGTTGGAAATGGTTCAGGTCTAACAGCAATAGCAGTTATGTCAGCTTCTGGACTCTCAATAAGAGGTTCAAAGGTGCTGGCTAACCTTTGGGAACTGGTGGAAGTTCTGGCATCCTCCATTTGTGCCTCTCCTCTGGGAGGACATTCTTGCCTTTTGGATTTATGGCTGGAATGTCCTGGTCCAGATCCATTTGATTGGATGGAGTAGTTGCTTCCACTTCTAGTAGGAGTCATTTCACGTCAATTTTAATAAAAATTAGAGTAAAAATGGATTGAATTCACCTGCAGGACCTTTAAAGGGCTTCTTGGTTATTAAACCCCTTGGTGCTGGGCTGGTTTGAATTTCAATACTTGACTCTGAGGCTTCAGAGTCTGAAGAATTTTCTCTGATGGAAGACACTAGAGAAAAAACATATATAAGTTATTTTATAAAGCAATGAAAATAACTTATAAACTCAACTTATTAAATAAAGTTGTTTTTATGTAATTTATGGCAAATTACGTCAAAAAATAAAGAAAAAATGTCTAAGATAAAAGAAAAAAAATATTTTTAGTAAAGTTTTTTTATTTTTAGAAGATTTTTTATTTGATTTATTATTTTCTTTAAAGAAATAATAATTATGCAATTAACAAGTTATTAATCAAAATTATATTTATTATTCACTTTATACTAGAATAACTCAAAGAATAAATTTCAAGTCTGTGATGTGAAAAAGCCACTAGTTAGACAAAAGAAATTTATTCCAAGTCACTCAATAGTATATTGTTTCAAACAATATTCTTAAGAAAAAACAACTTTATTAATATTATAAAGATTATTTATAAGGGATAAGTCCCAAAGAAGCCAATATTAAGACAAATATGGCAATTTTACGTCAAAAAAGGTAAAGTAAGGTCTAGAATATGATTTATGTCCCAAAAATTGGTTTAAAATCACGGCCAGGCCCCCAAATGTAAGGTTTGTCTATGAAACTCTTGATAATAGTGACAATATCAAGAGTACTATGACTGTCCTCAGTAGAAAAATATAATATAATGAAATATTATAACCACAAATTTAAATATAATTAAAAAATAATTATATAAAAAAATAAATTTAATTATTATTATAAAAATATAATAATAAAAAAAATATAATAATTATAATAAATTATAATTATTCTATTATTGTTATAGTCACTGACAGTTATAACAATAAGAAGTGTAAAGCTCTTAATGAGACAATTACATGTGGAAAATAAGAATATTAACCACTTATAAATAATATAAATATTATTTATAAAAAAGAATTAATCACACACTGTGCAGAAATAATTCTTTATAGAATAAAATTCTATATAAAAAAACTAATAATAGATAAAAAAAATATAGAACTTTAAAGAAAACTTACTTATAATATTTATTTAATACAACAAGTTATAAAACAACAGTTATTATATTAAATAATGATTATAAGTTAAAAACACGCCAAAAATCAATAAAATCAAAGATAAAACAACTTTTTATACTAAAATTTATGATTAAAGAGTTTTTGAGAGGAATTTGTGGATTTTAAAAGATATTTAAGATGATAATTTTATATAATAAAATTCATTATAGATGATTACAACAATAATCTGAATTCTATGACTTCAATTCTTTAATTTAATAAATAAAGAATAAAAATAACTTAAGAATTACTTTTAATAATAAGATTTTATATTTAATAAAACTTTACCTGTTTAAATTTCTAATATGATTGGATTGATTCTGAATGATGGACAAAAACAGTGATGAAAAGACTATTTTTATGTCTACAGAGCAGCTCTCATGATTCATAATGGATGTAGAGGGCGTGCTCAGGTCAAAACTGAAAAACCATGCTTAAAAATTAAGTTCTTATCTTAAGGCAACTTATTTTTACTTCCAATTTAAAGTTACCAGTGTTATTCTTAACTCCAAGTAACTTTAATCCTCATTTAGTTTAATTATTTTAAGTTTTAATATAAAATAAGTTTATTTATATTAAAGTTCATCACATGAACAACATAAAATAAGAGTTTCAAGCAGAAATCTCTTAAACTGAATTTTTAATTAATTTTTAAAGAAATCATAATTTTCTTTAAGCTTAATTAAAAAGGTAATTTTCCCGGCTAATTACCCAGGAAACCTATTAATAAAAGATACTTAAAATTTAATTTATATATTGATAATATTGAATTCTAAGCTGTGTGAAATTTTCAAAGAAAACCATTAAGATTTGGATTTTTAATGAATTTTTGAAGTTATTACTATTTTTCCAGGTAAAATAGCAATACACACAAAACCTTAAGTTTTGATAAGGTTTTGATGATTGAAACCTTAAAGTTTTAAGCTTATTTAAGCTTTTTAAGCTTGATTAAGCTTTGACAGTTCTTAAAACCTTGATTCCAAGCCCGCTTATTGGGATTTACCCTCTTGGCAGCTTGAAATTCTTATCCAATTTAGGATAAAATCAGTTTAAACCTTAAGGTTGGATCAAAGTCTAATCTTAAAGTTTAAATAAGGTTGAAAATCCTCCAATACAGGTGGAAAACCTTAATTGAATCATTGCAGATCCAAAAAGTTGGGTACCCCAGCTCTATTTGGTCTTTTTCCTTTGTCCCACCTTTTTGCGTGGATTTTGCCCTTTTATTTATTTAAAGCCATACTATGGCCTTAAACCCTTTTAAATTGAGCTCACGCAGGATTTACATTCTGTATGGCAAATCCTTAACCAATTCAGTAAATACACATCACACCTCAATTTTAACTAAAATTTTGGTAAGGTTGCATAAACCTTATGTAACTTTAAATTTAAGCTTAATTAAGCTTAAATTTAACAATTTTAAAAAATGTTAAAAAAGTTACATTAGTACTGTGAGATTCTTAAATCTTCTAATAACACCAGAAATAAGTGTTTTTGGGTATAACACCCTATGGGTGTACCCTAGGTTATTTTTGGTGTAGAATCCAAAAATGACATAATAATTATAACTTTGTTTATCCAAAAAAAAGTTATACTTATTTTTTATTATTTTTTATTTTAAATTCAACTAAAAAGTCTGTTTAAGACAAATTTAATTGTTTATAAAATCATTTGTGGCCTTATGGGTATGTTAAACATACCTCACAGGCTCACATAAATCATATTCTAGACCTTATTTTACTGTTTTTTGACGTGAAATTGCCATATTTGTCTTAATACTGGCTTTTTTGGGACTTATCCCTTATAAATAATCTTTATAATATTAATAAAGTTATTTTTTCTGAAGAATATTGTTTGAAACAATATACTATTGAGTGACTTGGAATAAATTTCTTTTGTCTAAAAAGTGGCTTTTTCACATCACAGACTTGAAGTTTATTCTTTGAGTTATTCTAGTATAAAGTGAATAATAATACAATTTTGATTAATAAATTTCTTAATTGCATAATTATTATTTCTTTAAAGAAAATTAAAAATCAAATAAAAAATTAAAAATTAAAAATCTTTACTAAAAATATTTTTTTTCTTTTGTCTTAGACATATTTCTTTATTTTTGACGTAATTTGCCATAAATTACATTAAAACAACTTTATTCAATAAGTTGAGTTTATAAGTTATTTTTATTTTTTGATAAAATAACTTATATTTTTATTTTTCTCTAGAGTCATCAATTAGAGACAGCTCTTCAGACTCTGAAGCCTCAGAGTCTAGTACTGAAATTCAGACTAGCCCAGAACCAAGGGGTTTAATAACCAAAGAACCCTTTAAAGGTCCAGCAGGTGAATTAAATCCATTCTTAGTCTATTTTTTCTTAAAATTGACGTGCAATGACTCCTACTAGAAGTGGAAGTAATTACTCCATCCAATCAAATGGATCTGGACCAGGACATTCCAGTCATAAATCAAAAAGACAAGAATGTCAGCCCAGAGGAGAGGCACAAATGGAGGATGCCAGAACATCCACCAGTTCCCAAATGTTAGACAGCACCTTTGAACCTCTTATTGAGAGTCCACAAGCTGACATAACTGCTATTGCTGTTAGACCTGAATCATTTCCAACAGGCAGCAGTGGAGATTTACCAGTGTCAGTACAAGAACTGGTTTATGGCCGCCAAAAAGCAAGAGTGGGAACTTCTCCCAGGTCTTTGGATAGGCACCATGAACTGTTATCTGCAAGTGAAGAAGTTCATGGGGCCAGAAAAGACAGAAGAACTTCTGAAGGGTTGGACACCAATGTCTTGCAAAGGACAAGTCCAACAGATAAAATCTTGGTTGAGAAATCAAAGCATGTTATCAGAGGATCAGAAGAAGAAGTTGGCCCAAGGCAAGGAAAACAGCCAAGTGGAAGCTCCCCAAGCTTCCACCAGTAACAATCCGCCTCAACAAGTGCCAAGCAAGCCCAAGCAAGCCCCAAAGACCAACCAGAAGGGCAAGCAAAAGGCAAAGGGAAAGGCAAAGCCCAAACGGAACAAGCCTTACCCACAGAATTACAGAATCCCAAAGAAAGAAAAGACAGCCATGGACAATGTGTTCAATATGGCCAGAACTCTGATGGAATTAAAAAACAAGGAGGAGGAAAGATTGAGCCAATCCTTCCCAAAGAAATAGATCTTGTTAAGCTTGTAACTCAATTTGAATCTTGTAATAAAGAAATTATAAAAAGTTTAAAAAATTAAAGTATATCCAACAAGAGTTGGGTAATGAGATATTACAAGTGAAAGAGCAACAAAAGACCATTATTGGCCTTGAAAATGTTAATAAAGACAATATTGTGTCTTTGACGCAAATTTGTGCAAGAATTGAGTCTAAAGTTACTTTTCTCAATCAACCAGATGACAATTCAATTTCTGTTATAACTGGACAGTTAAGAGAATTGAAATTACAAGTTCAAAACTTGGAAAATTCAACTGGTCACAATGCAGCTCTTTTCCAAGAACAATTGGAAAAAAGTGATAAGGCAAGACTTGAATTGAAAGAGGACATTTAATCAGGTATTAATAATATATCACTGAAAAATGAATTTCCAAGGAAATCCACACCAATTCTTGACAGAAATGTGCTTAATGATTTATATCATACCATTTCAAGTAATGAGGTGGAAACTGCTTGCAATTTCAAAGACATTCCAAAATTAGAGGAATGGCCAACCATCAATGGTGAAGGAGAATATAATCATATGGAATTTATGAAAACAATTGATATGTTTAAAGAAGACTTTAACATACCAGATGAATACATAAGTGCCAGATTACACTCATTATTTACCAGATCAGCAAAGAAATGGTATTACAAAATGAGACAAGACCATGGTAAACATTCTTGGCCTTGGTGGAAAGAACAAATTATTTCCAAATGGGCAAATGATTCCTGGAGATTTGGAATGGAAAGTTCTTTTGAAGAAGCCATTTTTAATATTGAGAGGGACAGACCCATGTCTTGGTTTCTTAAATGGAAGGACAGATTAACTGCCCTTCATCCTGATATGTCTGAAACAATGGTACATAAAAGGATATTAAGAAAGTGTGGTGGTGACCTTGAGCATGCTATAAGAAGCAGATTTATTGAGCCTTGCTCTACAGAAGATTATATCAATGCTATGGAGGACATCACTACTAGAACAAAAATTGGAAGAAATTTGTCCAAATCCCTAATAGACAACAAGACTAATGGGAAACCAATTTCAAAGCCAAATAAGCCACAGGACAGACTTCCTTTGAAATGTCACAAATGTGGAAGTACATCTCATTTAGCTAACACTTGTCCAAAAAAGACAAGAATCAATGAGATAAATGTTGAAAAAGTGGAAGACACAAAAGAACCAACTGATGTATCTTTACATGAAAGGGATTCTGAGCCTTCAGAAGAAGAAGTACCAGAGGAGCTTAGTATAGAAAACATTAATGTTTCTTTTGAAGTCACTGAGGTACAAACTCATTTACCACAGTATAGTGATGAATGTATGGATCTCATACATGTGCAAGATGCTAAAATGCAGAAAACCAAACCTGCAAGGGGTAAAGGTTATACAGCTGGTTCATCTTGTATCACTAATATTGTGATAAACAACACAGAAGCCAAGATACACCTTGACTCAGGTGCTTTTTGCACTTGTGTTGGTAAAGATTATCTTGACAAAATTATACCAATTGGCAATACAAACTAATGCCAATTGAAGGTATAACATTCAGCAGTGCTAGCCATAATATGCACACTTTGGGTATATTTGAGGAAGCAATTATATTTCCTCATCCTGCAGGAAGTATAAGATTGAAATTTGAAATTTTTGTCATGCATAATTGTACTTCACAACACTTTATACTTGGAAATGATTATCTCAATATCTATGGTATCGATATTAATAATCATAAGGACAGGTATTTCACTATGGGGGAAAATAAAAGGCAAAAATTTGCTTTTCCTCTAGAAAAAAGAGAAATTACTGTCATTAAACAAGTAAAAAATGTTAATGAGAAAACATTTGTGTCAAGTCAATTCATTGAAGCACAAATTAGTCCTGAATTAACACTGGAAATGAAGGAAGAGCTTATTGACATTTTATTTCAATACAGGGAAGCTTTTGCTTCAGATAATGAACCACTTGGGGCTATAAAAGGCCATGAAGTGGACATTATGCTTAATGTGGAAAGACCTTATCCGCCACTATTAAGAAGACCAGCTTACCCAGCTAGCCCTAGGGCTAGAGAAGCATTAGAAAATCATATTAATGAACTAATGAAGCTGGGAGTTCTTAGAAAAGTTGGACACAATGAGGAGGTAGAAGTCACAACCCCAGTAATCATTACTTGGCATAATGATAAGTCAAGGATGGTTGGTGTTTTAGAGCACTGAATACCTATACTATTCCAGACAGGTATCCAATCCCTAGAATTCATGAGACTTTGAATCAATTATCCAAAGCAAGATTCATTACTTCCATGGATGTTCTGAAAGGCTTCCATCAGAATGTTTTGACACCTCATGCTAGGAAATCATTGAGAATAATTGCTCATTGTGGGATTTATGAGTATTTGAGAATGCCTTTTGGTATTAAAAATGCACCCTCTCATTATCAGAGAATGATGAACACCATCTTCCCACATGAATTGTCAGAAGGATAGTTAATCATTTATATTGATGACATTATCAGTTGTTCAGAAACCTGGCAATTACATTTAGAGAGACTTTCATTAGTACTTAAGAAAATTCTTCAAGTGAAAATGAAAATATCTCTTAAAAAATGTAATTTTGGGTTTCATGAGTTGAACGCTCTGGGACATGTAGTCTCAGGACTGAGCCTTGGTGTTGACAAAAACAAGTGGCTGCAGTTTTACTGAAAAAAATGCCCCAGAACAAAAAAGAACTGATGTCTTTCTTAGGATTTGCCAGTTATTACAGGAAACACCTAAAAGATTTTGCAATCCATGCCAGATCATTATACAGAATTTGTGATCAGCAAACCATTTTTGAAATGACACAGGAGAGGATTCAAGCATATGATAAAATCAAGTATGCCTTAACCAATGCACCATTATTATTGATGCCAGACTGGAAACTTCCTTTCAAGCTGTATATTGATGCATGTGGTGAAGGTTTAGGGGCTGCTCTTCATAAAGTTCAAATTGCCAATGACAAACCTTATGAAGGTCCAATTTGTTTTATTTCAAGACAAATTAGACCTACTGAGGCAAGATATGGAGCTAGGCAAATCAAGTGCCTTTGCCTTGTTTGGGCTTTTGAAAAACTTCATTAATATCTTGATGGTAGTGTGTTTTAATCAATTCCTGATTGTAATGCAGTAAAATCACTTCTTAACATGAAAACTCCAAACAGACATGTGAGCCTTTGAGATATGAACACATACACAATAAGGTCACAAGAAAGACTCAGAATAATTAAACCTTGAAGATAATTATACTAAAATTACTTAGAATATTTATACATTAAAAATAATTACTTTAATAATACAAAAATACCATAAATTGGTACAAAGATTGGCTTAACTTAAAAACCAATGAATCAACATGTAAAATAAATTATACCATTGGGTTCCTCATGATAAAATACACATATACCATTTTTATGGCATATCTGTAAAGTCAATATTTAATGAGTTATAAGGAATAATACCTTATAAAAGCCATAAATCCTTCTTTCTTTCAAGACCCAATGAAAGAGCATGTGAAATAAATTGTACCATTGGATTCCCCATGAAATTTCACACATAAAACAATTAATGAGCTAATTTCCAAAGTTAATACTTAAGGAATTAACCTGAATATATGCACTTTTTTGGTCAACACATATATTCAAGGATCATAGCTAATATCTCTTAAACTATACAAGATAGAGTGATGAACCAAAAATAAAGTTACCACGCAATTACTGTAATAACACAGATATAAACTTTATTTTACAAATTATAATAAAGGTTGAAACCTATGATGAAATATTGATAAAAATCAACAGAGCTGTTGACCACTTTGTTGTGAAAGTGGTCCAAACTTAGAAAAAGGTACACAGTTGGATTCTACTAGTTCATCGGTGAAGAAGGATGTAATTTTTATTATTAAATTCAGGGTACAACCCCCTGAAATCATGGTTTGAAGTTTAAAATATTAAATTTTGACAGAAAAGATGAGTTACAAGAAAAATCATCAAAATTAGAGTTTTGATGATGTAATAAAAGGCTCTTGGCAGCATAATAAGGTTATGTCAGGCTATCAGAATTCACTCTCTGAATCGCTGTAGCGTGTAAAACTTAAAAGTTATTAAAGATCAAAGTTTGAGCTTAAATTGAGCAGTTATGATCACCTACTGTAACCTTACATTACGTTTAACAGTCATATGAGTGATAAAATTGGTGAATACTATTAGTTTATGATTGAAACTAATAAAATCCACGAAATTTGGGGTTCTGCCAAGCCTCTGATGTCATCAAACTTAGAGTTATAGTGATAACTCTAAATAATGGTGCAATAATGATGTAATATGGTTTGATCATGATGTAATCATCCTCAAACCTTAAGATATTGATCAATTCCAGTGGATATGATCAGTACACGTCTACTAGAAGCCTGTTGAGCTCTAGGAGGGAGGTATTTACTATAAATAGAGCTCTTTTTACTCTGTTTTCCCCTCAGACGCATCAAAAACATTAAATCAATTAAAATCAAAGGTAATTTCTTTATTCTTTATATATAAAACTATTATATTATTAAAGACCAAAGACCACCTTGTTATAATCATCTATTTTGACGTGATTAAATCATTTATTTAATTGTTTTTGCTAAAAATCTCTCTAAAAAACTCATTTCCACGTAAAAATCAAGAATATTAGTAATTTTCTTTATTTTTATTGTAAATACAATTTGAAAAGGTTTTATTTATATTTTTTGGTGTGAAATATTACAAAATTATTATATTAAGTGTTAAAAGTAGGTTATTTTCTCTTATTACAATAATTTTCTCTTTATTATTATTTTAATAATTCCTTAATTAATATAAATAGTATTTATATTGATTTATTACTTTAATATTGGTAATATTATTGTTATTAATTGTTTTTTATTAATAAAAAACAATTTTCCACGCCTTTATTATTTGTTTGTAACAATAATAAAGTGCTTTTAAATATATTAATTATTTTATATTAATATATTTATTTTATTATATTATATCTTATAATATAAATTATATTATTATGTTTTATTAATAATATAATTATTTTTACGCCTTAATTATAATAATTCTTTATTATTATAATTATTTTTTATCTTCTTTATTTCATTTATAAGGACATTCATAGTACAATAAGTAAAATATTAGTAATTTTTACTTATTGTTTCATAGTCAAACCTTACATTTGGGGGCCTGGCCATGATATTTACTTAAAAGACCTTTTAAAAAGATTCTAATTGGGCTTATCCAATAATAAATTATATTTATAATCATAAAATTATATAATAATTTTATATTTTATTGATTTTAAAAGCTATTGAGGCATTTGGAAAGCAATTGTACTGTCTTACACGTGGTTTTTCACATCCTTAGACTTGCAAGAACTTTCTTTGAGTGACTCTAGTGATTAAAAAAGATGTTTTACAAATCAAAAATAATTTTTTATAATTTAATTTTATAAAGAATCATATTCATTTTTTATTTTATTCTTTAAAAATAAAAATATAAAAAAAAGAAAAATATTAAAAAATATTAAAAACCAATAAAAAAAGTTATTTTTATTCATTTTTATTCATTTCTTTATTTATTTTAATTTTTTAAAGATATAAAAGCAATTTCTACATGGAAAATTGCCATATCTTACCAAAAAATAACACCTCTTATAAAAAGACTTATATTTATTTGTCTTTTTTAGTGTTTGAAGATAACCCAACAGAAGACAACCAAGCTACTGTTGAGAGATTGGTGGAAGAAACTCGTCAAAGTTCTCCAACACCAGTTATCACTAAAAGAAAGAAAGCTAAGAAATTAGACTTTCCAGGACCCACCATTCAAGACTCTGAAGGTGAGCACCTCTTTTATAATTGCCATAAAAAGAATTTTATTCTAAAATACTTTTATTTTTCTTATTCCTTAAACTATGACTACCAGAAGAGGTTCCCAATACTCCATCCAATCAGATGGAGCTTGACTCAGAGGTAGAACTGATCCCTCAAAAGGGAAAAGAAAGTGCAATATCCCCAGTGGAACAGAATCCACACAAGGAAGTGCCTTATCCCAAAGGCAAGTCCCAGAAATGCCCATGATATCTGAACCTGAATTGGAACTAAGTATGAGTAACTCAAACAGGTACAAATCACATTCAGAGGGCTCAAATAGACATCTACATGAGCCAGTACAAGCAGTATTACATAGTGTACAAGGACAAAGATTGGGAAATGCTGCCTCAAATACACCAAGGAGTGATGAACTCCTGGCACATCCTGAAAAAGTTCCTCAAAGAGGAGGAGATTGTGAAATACTCAAATGGATGGAATCCACTGTCATCCAAACCTCAAATCAAAAAAATCAAGGATTACCACACCAAAAAGAGGGAGGCAACCAAGGAAGAAGCCCCAGTAGCTTCTACCAGCAAGCCCCAAGCCAACCCACTCCCCCAAGAAGGGAAGAAGAACAAGAAAAAGAATTGGAGGAAACCATATTCCCCAAGCTACAGGATCCCAAAAATCCAAAAAGATGCCATGGATAATGTTTTCAACATGGCCAGAACTTTGATGGAATTCAAAGACAAAGAGGAACAAATAATGAGACAACCCCATTTCCCAAAGAAATATCCTTGTCTCCTGATGTTGTAAATACTTTAACAGAGCTTAAAAATAGTATTTTACCTCTTAAAGACATTAAAAATAGTTTATTATCTTTCCAAGAAATAAATCATAGCTTATCATCTTTAACCAAACTTGTTGTACAAAATAAGAAAGAAATTGATAACATAAAATTTATGATTGAAAACAATAAACCAAAAGTATTAATTGACAATACTCAGAAATTGATACAAGGACAACAAGAATTGTACAAATATATAAGTGATATCAAAGAAAAAACTTTGACAATCAATTATGATGTGAGTATTGACAATGTTACAGAAAAATTAAACAAATTAAGTATTTCTGTAGAAAAATTTGAAGAAAAGACTTCATCACACCAAAAATTACTTTTGGACCATGTGGAAAAAAGTGATGAAGCAAGAATGCATCTAAAAGATGATATTCAAAGTGAAATAAGGCTTATTACTGAAAAAATGGATAAAATGAATGAGGCTAATTTAAATATGCCAAAGTTATCAACTCCATTTTCCCATGTAAGAAGCCCTGTTAAAACAAAAGAGGAATTGACAAATCCTTTCATAACAGACATGAGTCACCAAGATAATAACCAAGTCTTAATGAAGTAAGCACCTCAGCTGAAAGAATGGCCAACATTCACAGGAGAAGGTGAATATGACCACATGTCATTTATTAAAACAATTGACATGTTACAAGAAGACTATGCAATACCAGATGAATTAATCACTGCAAGATTACATTCATTGTTTGAGAAATCTGCAAAAAGATGGTATTATGGCATAAGACAAACAAATGGTAAAAATACCTGGTCTTGGTGGAAACAAGAAATAATCACCAAGTGGGCAAATGATGCCTGGAGGTACAAATTAGAAAATGCATTTGAAAATTCTTTCTTTGACCCAGACAAAGATAAACCTTTAACCTGGTTCTTAAAACAAGTTGAAAGACTTAATGCATTATACCCAGAAACGTCACAAAAAATGGTGCATATGAAGTACATTAATGCACTGGAAGACATAGTGACAAGAACAAAAATTGGCAGGACTTGGAAGAAATTGGACATTAAAAGCCCAAATAAACCATTTATCAAAAAAGATAAATTAAAAGAATCCTTCAAGCCCAGTACATCCAATAATAATGAGCAAAGAAAATGCCATAAATGTGGAGGTATTGGACACTTAGCCAATAATTGCCTAAAAAAGGCAAAAATCAATGAAATTGTGGAAACAGAAAACCACAATGACAAAGAGGAGGAATCTGACTCTGAAAAAGAGACAGAAGAATCAGAAACTTCTGAAAGTGATTAAATCAATATAATTAATGCAGAAATCAACAATATTGATATAATTTATGAAGTATTAGATGTCAACTCAAACTTACCACAAGTTGGAACATCTGACACAAACCTGACAAATGTGCAAGATGCCAAACTGTATAAAGCCAAACCTGCAAGAGGAATGGGGTATACAGCTGGAAAATCAAGTATAAGTATTGTCATGGTTGATAACCAAGAAGCAAAGGTTAACTCGGATACTGGAGCATATTGCACCTGTGTTGGTAAAAGTTATTTAAGTACAATTGTTCCAGACTGGCAAGAAAAACTTATACCAATCCAAGGTGTCAAATTTAGTAGTGCAAGTGAAAGCATGATGCCCCTTGGAATAATTCACTTAACACTTATTTTCCCTCACCCTTCACAATGTGTCAGAATTAAAGTGGAATTTGTGGTAATGGACAACTGTACCAGTAATCACTTTATCCTGGGAAATGACTACTTATCAATCTATGGTATAGATATATCTAACCAAAAGGATAGATATTTTACTATAGGAGATAATAAGAGACAAAAGTTTGGCTTCTTAAATAACAAAAAACAAATTACAGTTATTAAGAAGGAAGAAAAGATTCCAGAAAAGGAACTTTTTATATCTGAACAACTTAAAGAGGCAGAATGCAATCAAGAATTAACAGAAAAAATGAAAGAAAAATTGATTAACCTCTTATTTAAGTATAAAGATGCCTTTGCAACTGACAAACAGCCACTAGGTGCTATAATTGGGCATGAAGTAGACATAATTCTTAATGTGGAAAAGCCTTACCCACCCTTACTAAGAAGACCAGCTTACCCAGCTAGTCCAAGGGCTAGAGAAGCCTTAGAGGTACACATTAAAGAATTAATGGACCTTGGAGTATTAAGAAAAGTTGGACATAATGAACAGGTAGAAGTTACTACTCCTGTCATTATAGCTTGGCATAATGGAAAATCAAGGATGGTAGGAGGTTTCAGAGCCCTGAATACCTATACCATTCCAGAGAGATATCCAATACCTAGAATCCATGAGACATTGACACAATTGTCACAAGCTAAGTTCATTACAGCTATGGATGCCTTAAAGGGTTTTGATCAAAATGTCTTAACAGACAATGCCAAAAAACTACTGAGGATAATAGTCCACTGTGGAATTTTTGAATACTTAAGAATGCCATTCGGGATAAAAAATGCACCTTCCCATTACCAAAGAATGATGAATACCATATTTCCTGAAGAATTATCAGAAGGATGGTTAATTATCTATATTGATGATATCATAGTTTGCTCAGAAACTTGGGAAAATCACCTTACAAGACTAGAAAGGGTACTACAGAAAATGGTCCAAGTGAATATGAAAATTTCCTTGAAAAAGTGTCATTTTGCATATAGTGAATTAAAAGCACTAGGACATGTTGTATCTGGACTTAGTCTAGGCATAGACAAAAATAAAGTAGCAGCAGTACTACTTAAACAAATGCCTCAAACCAAAAAATAAATGCAATAATTTTTAGGATTTGCTGGTTACTATAGACAGAATATAAAGGACTTTGCAAAATTTCCAAATCCTTATATAAATTATGTGACCAACAAACATTTTATGAAATGACCGAAGAAAGGGTCAAGGCATATGAAGAATTGAAAAATTTACTAACAAATGCCCCATTTCTTCTAATGCCAGATTGGAAACTACCCTTCAAACTATACATTGATGCTTTTGGAGAAGGACTAGGTGCTGCACTTCACCAAACACAAATTATCAATGATAAACCAGTGGAAGGACCAATTTGTTTCATTTCAAGGCAGATAAAGCCAACAGAAGCAAGGTATGGAGCCAGCCAAATGGAATGCTTATGCTTAGTGTGGGCTTTAGAAAAACTGCATTATTACTTAGATGGCACAGTATTTGATGTAATAACAGATTGTAATGCTGTGAAATCACTATTAAATATGAAGACTCCAAATAGACATATGCTGAGATGGCAAATTGCTATCCAAGAATACAGAGGAAATATGACTATTGTTCATAAATCTGGTAATATCCATAAAAATGCAGATGGTCTTAGCAGATGGGCTCTAGCAAATACCCCTGACAATCCAGCATGGGTGCCACAAGAAGAACACCATATAGAAGGAATATGTGTTACAGATATTGGCACAGAGTTCTTTAACCAAGTTAAATAAAGCTATAAGATAGACAAAAATTGACATAACTTAAGCCAACTTCTAATGAAAGACTGCAAAGACCCATCACTTTCATCAAAACTAGATGAAAAATGGAAAAAGGCATAAGATGAAGGAAGATTCCACCTACTTGATGGAATCCTTTACCATAGAGCAAAACACACCTGTGTTATGGCCTTAACAGATAGAACCCTGATAAACACTATTTTACATGAATGTCATGACAGTGTTGCAGCTGGACACCTTTCAGAAGATAGAACACTAGAGAGGGTGAAAACCTGCTCTTGGTGGCCAAATTGGAAGAAAGATGTTACAGAATACTCCCAAACCTGTGACAGATGTCAAAAAGCCAACAGAGCCACAGGAAAGAAATTTGGAATGATGATCCAAATCCAAGAACCAAAATCCCCATGGGAAATAGTTCATATGGACTGGGTAACAGCTTTACCTCCAGGAGGAGACAGGAGTTATAATGCATGCCTAGTGTTAGTTGACAGATAAAGTAAAACTCCCATGTTCTTACCATGTCATAAAGATGACACAGCTATGGACACAGCCATAATGATATAGAATAAATTTATTAGCCATACAGACTTATTCCAGAATATTATAAGTGACAGAGACCCAAAGTTCACTTCAGCATTATGGACAAATCTCCATAGCTTATTTGGAACAAATCTATCATTCTCAACAGCTTACCATCCCCAAAATGATGGTTTAGCAGAAAGAATGATACAGACCTTAGAGGACATGATCAGAAGATTCTGTGCTTATGGGCTAGAATTCAAAGATTCTGATGGTTTTACCCATGATTGGTGTACACTAATACCAGCTCTTGAACTAGCATATAAGACATCAATCCATTCTTCTACTGGCAAAACACCAGGAATGCTAGAAAAAGCTTGCAATCCAAGACTTCCTTATGACACCCTCAAAAAGGACTTAGTGGATATACATCCAACAGCAAGCAGCTTTAAAATAATGCTTGACAAGGCAAGACACCATGCAAACAGATGTATGCAAGATTCTTTTAAATATGCAAAAGAAAGATGGGATAAAAGTCATAAGCCACCTAATTTCAAAATAGGAGACTTGGTCCTAGTGTCAACCCTTAATTTCAATAACATAAAAGGCCCAAAGAAATTGAAAGATTCCTTTACAGGACCATTTATGATAAAAGCACTTCATGGACCCAATGCTGTGCAATTGGAACTCACAGGTGAACTAATGAACAAACACCCAACTTTCCCTGTAAGTCTGATAAAACCTTACAGTTCAAGTGACAAGGAGTTATTTCCACTAAGAAATAAACCCCCACTTGAGATTCCCCCCTTGGAAGAAGGAGAGGAAAAGAAAATAGTAAAAGTCCTTAAAGAAAGAAGGACAAGAAACACAAAAGAAAGGGAATACCTTGTAAGGTATAGAAATTCAACTCAAGAAGATTAATGGCTACTTGAGAAAGATATAACAAATGCTGATAAACTACTAAGAAGGTTCAGACATGAAAGAACGCCTTAAAAATAGAAAGGTTAAGCATTATTGAGCTTCAAGACTAACAAAGTCTATTGAAGAGGTAGGACAGTGGATGATACCCTAATTACACATATCAGATTGTGGTACAATCTTTTTTGGTGGTAGGGAATGTGAGCCTTTGAGATATGACCACATACCCAATAAGGTCACTAGAAAACTCAGAATAATTATACCTTTAAGATAATTATACTAAAATTACTTAGAATATTTATACATTAAAAATAATTACTTTAAAAATACAAAAATACCATAAATTGGTACAAAAATTGGTTTAACTTAAAAACCAATGAATCAACATGTAAAATGAATTATACCATTGGATTCCCCATGATAAAATACACATATACCATTTTTATGGCATATCTGTAAAGTCAATATTTAATGAGTTATAAGGAATAATACCTTATAAAAACCATAAATCCTTATTTATTTCAAGAACCAATGAAACAATATGTGAAATAAATTGTACCATTGGATTCCCCATGAACGTTCACACATAAAACAATTAATGAGCTAATTTCCAAAGTTAATACTTAAGGAATTAACCTGAATATATGCACTTTTTTGGTCAACGCATATATTCAAGGATCATAGCTAATATCTCTTAAACTATACAAGATAGAGTGATGAACCAAAAATAAAGTTACCACGTAATTACTGTAATAACACAGATATAAACTTTATTTTATAAATTATAATCAAGGTTAAAACCTATGATGAAATATTGATAAAAATCAACAGAGCTGTTGACCACTTTGTTGTGAAAGTGGTCCAAACTTAAAAAAAAAGGACACAGTTGGATTCTACTAGTTCATTGGTGAATAATGATGTAATTGTTATCATTAAATTCAGGGTACAACCCCCTGAAATCATGGTTTGAAGTTTAAAATATTCAATTTTGACAGAAAAGATGAGTTACAAGAAAAATCATCAAAATTAGAGTTTTCATGATGTAATGAAAAAGCTCTTGGCAGCATAATAAGGTTATGTCAGGCTATCAGAATTCACTCTCTGAATTGCTGTAGCGTGTAAAACTTAAAAGTTATTAAAGATCAAAGTTTGAGCTTAAATTGAGCAGTTATGATCACCTACTGTAACCTTAAATTAAGTTTAACAGTCATATGAGTGATAAAATTGGTGAATACTATTAGTTTATGATTAAAACTAATAAAATCCACGAAATTTGGGGTTCTGCCAAGCCTCTGATGTCATCAAACTTAGAGTTATAGTGATAACTCTAAATAATGGTGTAATAATGATGTAATATGGTTTGATCATGATGTAATCATCCTCAAACCTTAAGATATTGATCAATTCCAGTGGATATGATCAGTACACATCTACTAGAAGCCTGTTGGACTCTAGGAGGGAGGTATTTACTATAAATAGAGCTCTTTTTACTCTGTTTTCCCCTCAGACGCATCAAAAACATTAAATCAATTAAAATCAAAGGTAATTTCTTTATTATTTATATATAAAAGTATTATATTACTAAAGACCAAAGACCACCTTGTTATACTCATCTATTTTGACGTGATTAAATCATTTATTTAATTGTTTTTGCTAAAAATCTCTCTAAAAAACTCATTTCCACGTAAAAATCAAGAATATTAGTAATTTTCTTTATTTTTATTGTAAATACAATTTGAAAAGGTTTTATTTATATTTTTTGGCGCAAAATATTACAAAATTATTATATTAAGTGCTAAAAGTAGGTTATTTTCTCTTATTACAATAACTTTCTCTTTATTATTATTTTAATAATTCCTTAATTAATATAAATAGTATTTATATTGATTTATAACTTTAATATTGGTAATATTATTGTTATTGATTGTTTTTTATTAATAAAAAACAATTTTTCACGCCTTTATTATTTGTTTGTAACAATAATAAAGTGCTTTTAAATATATTAAGTATTTTATATTAATATATTTATTTTATTATATTATATCTTATAGTATAAATTATATTATTATATTTTATTAATAATATAATTATTTTTACGCCTTAATTATAATAATTCTTTATTATTATAATTATTTTTTATCTTCTTTATTTCATTTATAAGGACATTCATAGTACAATAAGTAAAATATTAGTAATTTTTACTTATTGTTTCATAGTCAAACCTTACAAGACACATGTTAAGATGGCAGATTGCTATACAGGAGTATAGAGGCAATATGACCATAGGAAATAAAGTTGGAAATATTCATAAGAATGCTGATGTCTTAAGTAGATGGGCATTACCAAATACACCTGATAACCCTGCCTATGTTCCTACAAGTGCAGAACCCCAAATTCCAATTGAAGGAATTAATATCACAGATGTTGGAACAGAAGTCTTTGATGAAGTTAGAGAAAGCTATAAGCAACATAAGAATTGTCATATTCTTACTGATCTACTTGAAAAAGATTGAAAAGATGTAGCCTTGGCTAACTCTCTGGATGATATTTGGAAAACATCTTATGATAATGGGAGATTCCATTTGTTTGATGGTATACTATATCATAGATCTATACACACATGTGTCATGGTCCTATGTAGTAGAATTCTAATTAACATCATACTACTAGAATGCCATGATAACATATATTCTGGACATCTGTCTGAAGACAGAACTATGGAAAGAATTAAGACATGTGCCTGGTGGCCATCTTGGAAAAAAGATGTCATTGAGTACTGTCACAGTTAGGATAGATGCCAGAAAGACAATAAAGCTACTGGTAAAAGATTTGGTTTAATGATCCATATTCACAAACCAGGTACCCCATGGGAAGTGGTTCACATAGATTGGGTAACTGCCTTACCACCTGGAGGTGATAAAAGTTACAATTCGTGTCTTGTTATTGTGAACAGATATAGCAAAACACCAATCTTTTTACCATGTCACAAAGATGACACAGCTATGGATACAGCTCTTTTGATTTGGAATAGAGTCATATCCCATACCGGTCTCTTTGAAAATATTATCAGTGATAGAGACCCAAAATTCACATCAGCCTTATGGACTAATTTACATACGTTTTTGGGTACAAAAATATCATTCTAAACAGCCTACCATCCACAAACAGATGGACTGGCAGAAAGAATGATTCAAACCCTTGAGGACATTATCAGAAGATTTTGTGCTTATGGCCTGGAGTTTAAAGATTCTGTTGGCTTTACCCAGGATTGGTGTACTCTTATACCAGCATTGGAATTAGCCTACAAGACCTCCATCCACGCTTCAACAGGCAAAATTCCTGCAATGTTGGAAAAAGGATGGAAACCCAAACTTCCAATTGATACTTTGAAAAAAGATCTGGTTGATATTCATCCAACTGCTTCAAGCTTTAATTTATTGCTTGATAAATTAAGACATCATGCAAATAGGAGCATGAATGATGCCTTTGAATATGCTAAACGGAAATTGGATAAAAGTCATAAGACCCCAGATAAAAGTATGAGTAGAGAGGTTGGACAATGGATTATACCCCCCAAATAACTTGGGGGTATACTACAAAAGAAAAATTGTGGTACAATTTTTTTTGGTGGTAGGAAATGTGATCCTGTGAGGTATGTATAACATACCCATAAGGCCACAAATAAATTTATACAAAGTTAAAATTGTCTTCAACAGACTTTTTAATTGAATTTAAAATAAAAAATATCAAAAAATAAGTATAACTTTTTTTTGGATAAACAAAGTTATAAATATTATGTCATTTTTGGATTCTACACCAAAAATAACCTAGGGTACATGCATAAGGTGTTATACCCAAAAACACTTATTTCTTATGTTAATAGAAGATTTAAGAATCTCTCAGTACTAATGTAACTTTTTTAACATTTTTTTAAAATTGTTAGATTTAAGCTTAAATAAGCTTAATTTTAAAGTTGCATAAGGTTTATGCAAACTTACCAAAATTTTAGTTAAAATTGAGGTGTGGTGTATGTTTACTGAATTAGCTAGGGATCTGCCATACAGAATGTAAATCCTGCGTGAGCTCAATTTAAAAGGGTTTAAGGCCATAGTATGGTTTAAATAAATAAAAGGGCAAAATCCATGCAAAAAGGTGGGACAAAGGAAAAAGACCAAATAGAGCTGGGGTACCCAACTTTTTGGATCTGCAAGGATTCAATTAGGGTTGTCCACCTGTATTGGAGGATTTTCAACCTTATTTAAAGTTTATAATTAGACTTTGATCCAACATTAAAGTTTAAGCTTGTTTTATCCCAATTTAGACAGGAATTTCAAGCTGCCAAAGGGTAAATCCCAATATGCAGGCTTGAAATCAAGGTTTTAAAAACTGTCAAAGCTTAACTAAGCTCAAAAATCTTAAATAAGATCAAAAGTTTAAGATTTCAAACATTAAAACCTTATCAAAACTTAAGGTTTAGTGTGTATTGCTATTTTACGTGGAAAATTAGCAATAACTTCAATAATTCATTAAAAATCCAATTCTTAATGGATTTGCTTGAACATTTTACGCAGCTTACAATTTAATATTCTCTACATAAAAATTAAAGTTTAAGTATCTTTTATAAATAAGTTTCCTGGTTAATTAGCCTGGAAATTTACTCTTTTAATTAAAGCTCAAAGGAAATTATAATTTCTTTAAAAATTAATTCAAAATTGAGTTTAAGAGATTTCTGCTTGAAACTCTATTTTTAAGTTGTTCATGTGATGAACTTTCATATAAATAAGTTTATTTATATTAAAAACTTAAAATAATTAGTCAAATGAGGATTGAAGTTACATGGAGTTAAGAATAAAACTGATAACTTTAAATTGAAATTAAAAATAAGTTACCTTAAGTTAAGAACTTTATTTTTAAGCATGGTTTTTCAGTTTTGACCTGAGCACGCCCTCTTTATTCATTATGAATCATGAGAGCTTCTCTGAAGACATAAAAACAGTCTTTTCATCACTGTTTTTGTCCAGCATTCATTATCAATCCAATCATATTAGAAATTCAAACAGGTCAATTTTTATTGAATATAAAATCTTATTATTAAAGTAATTCTTAAGTTATTTTATTCTTTATTAATTAGATTAAAGAATTGAAATCATAGAATTTAGATTATTGTTGTAATCACCAATAATATATATTTTATTATATAAAATTAATCATCTTTAATATCTTTTTAAAAATCCACAAATTTCTCTTAAAAACTCTTTGAATCTTGAATTTTATTATAAAAAGCTGTTTTATCTTTAAAATTATTGATTTTTGGCATGTTTTTAACTTATAATTATTATTTAATATAATAACTGTTGTTGTTTGACTTGTTGTATTAAATAAATATTATAAGTTTTCTCTAAAGTTCTATATCTCTTTTATCTTGTATTAGTTTTTTTATATAGAATTTTTATTCTATAATAATTATTTCTGCATAGTGTGTGTTTAATTCTTTTATAAATAATATTATATCTTATTTAGAAGTGGTTAATATTCATATTTTCCACCTGTAATTGTCTCATTAAGAGCTTTACACTTCTTATTGTTATAACTGTCAGTGACTATAACAATAATAGAATAATTGTAATTTATTATAATTATTATTATTTTTTATTATTATATCTTTATAATAATAATTAAATTCTTTTTTTTATATAATTATTTTTAATAATTATATTTAAATTTGTGGTTGTAATATTTCAATATATTATATATTTCTACTGAGGACAGTCATAGTACTCTTGATTTTGCTACTATTATCAAGAGTTTCATAGACAAACCTTACATAAATTCATTAAACCCATCTCAATTTCAATATTAGCCAGCTGTATCAATCCCCAAAACAATCAATACAGCCTCAAGGATCAACACAGATCAGTTTTCAGCCTGAAGAACTCAAGCTCCCAACTTTTCACATATACCAGCTACCCTTTCCACCCTGGGGGCTTTTTCCCCAGTTAATTAATATATTTTAATGTTATTTTAGCTTTATTTATCTTACCATTTTTGTTAAGTGAATACTGATATTATCAAGTCAGTCATTTAGCACCTTCTCTCTTTTTTTTTGCCTGTCAATGGATATTTTGGTGGTCATATCCTTACTAATTCCATTGTTCATCTTGGCAGGTTGAAACAGTGATTAAGGACTCACTTGGTTGGCTCTTTGGCCATTTGGCTTCTCTCTCCTCTTATTGCATCTCATCTTGTACCTGCATATTTCTTAGAGGGATTTATTCTTTTAATTTTATTTCTTTGTTCTTTTGGAGTCTTCCAAGTGAGTTCCCTGATTGCTGAGAGCCAGGCCACTATTGTTTTCTGTCCAAGAGCCCCTGTGACAAACGGGTCCTTCAGGATCTTTTATCTGTTTTGCCATCCTCATGGCCATTGGGGATGTGGTTGAGATGTGCAAGCTTATTGGCTTTATTTCTCATTCATCAAACCACTTTTGTAATTTTTGCACTATTCACAAAGATTAAATTGAAGAAATTGGTCATCAATTTCACCACACCCACTCATACGAAAGTCATCAATCAACTATTGCCAAATTGCTTTGGGAAACCCCAAAACAATAAGCAATTTTCTCTCACTATGGAGTGTGATATTCAATTTTGGAAGACCTTCAATATTGGGAGGCATCCAGAATGGTTAATCTTGACATAATGAATAATTTAATCCTTGGAATTTTGAAGGATCATGCAACTTTCAAAATTTGCATTCCAGAGTCCAAATCAAAAATTTACTTCAGGTCCTGCAGGAAATCCAATGACACCAACAGTTCAGACTCAGATTCCATGACCTCCAACAGCTCTCTTGATCAAATCACATTGAGAGAGGCCCGCTCCCTGAGAAGAGACACAGAAAAAACAATAAATGAGTCACTCCCCACTACTTCCACCTGACAAAAATACTTCCCAATGCCCACCCCTCACATGCAACATCCATCTAGTGGCTCTGCGGAGATTCCCTCATTTGATGTGGATTACATCCCCACTTCTGAAATGCCCTCTGAGCTGGATATCAGTGCACTGTGTGATCACCAGATCAAGGGTGAAGATCTGGAGCATCTCTGACAAATCATATCTGATACCATAATTCCCTCATCATGGACAAGAGGACCCCACAAAATGGGTTCCCCCTTTCATGGTAGTTTAAAAGCCGCTGAATGGGCTCTCTTATACAAGGTCTATATTCCATTTATAATGCTCAGTCAACAGATGTCATTAGATGAACACAAATCTGCCAACACACAAAGAAGAATGGTCTATCAGAAGAAATTGAAAATTAACCAACCAAGAATATATTGCATTTGATTATTGCTATCAACATTGCCACAAGCTGGACTGTTTCAATGGATTATGCGACTGCATTTGCTGAAAATTGGAAGCAATTGCGCCTTTCCAATCAACACCTGTTCCCAAAACAGAAAAGTAAACCAAATCATAATTTTTCTGATCATATTCCCAAACTCTTCTAACGTTGGGGCCCAGAACAAGCCTCAGCCACATGGGGTTATGAGTGCTTTATTGGAGTATTTGAAAAGATGCCAACAAATAACAAAATATGTACGTCAATTAATAAGATCAATATATTAACATTGATTAAACACATGAACTGAAAAAGAATAACTTCTTGCAACTCTGAATAGATGATTTAGATAAAACCTTACTTCAACATATTGTCACAGGGGCTCTTATGGAAGCAAGAGGGCCTGGCACTCAGGAATTAAGAACTCACTTGGAGGGCTCCCAAGGTAAAAGGAATAATAAAGATTTATTTCTTTAAAGAGGAGGAAAGGGAAAGACAAGTATGCCAAAAGATAAAAGAAAAGAAAAGAAGCCAAAGGCTCAGAAGCCAACCGAGTGAATCCTCAATTGACTGTTTCAACCTTCCAGAAAAGGAAATGGAATTAGTAAAGGATATGACCACCAATATCCACTGACAGGCAAGGAAGAAAAAGAGAAAGGGTGCTGAATGACTGAATTAAATTATCAGTATTAACTTTAATAAAGTAAAAGAAAATAAAGATAATAATAAATCCAATATATTAATTAACTGGGGAAAAAGTCCCCAGGTGCTGAAAAATGGCCAGTATATGTGAAAAACTGAAAGACTGATCCTGGAAGGTGAATCACCGGCTGTATTGTCTGAATTGGGCCAATACAGCTCTGGCCATCTTGAAAATGAACTGTGTGATTGAATTGGCCCAATTGGGCCAAGGACATACAGGTTGATTGATTGACGCCGGTATGGACCAATTGAGTTGTCCAAGGAGTATTGAAATACTTGATGCCTTGACAACTGATTGAAAGACTGTATCACCTCTGAGAATGGCCTTGGAATTTTCCTGAATGAAATTGCCACCCAGCTCCTGCAGGGCCAGGTGATTGGGATCCTTGTATGGTCTTCTGATTGACGCCATGGATTGCCAGACTGATGAGTTAAAGAATCCTCCTTAAAAATGGGCATTGGATTTTGGGACCTTGATTTGGAATTGTGGGCTTTGGTCCTGAAAATGTCACCATTGAACTCCTGAGCAAAAATTGTGCATAATGGTATATAATACCATACATGCACCACTCCTGCAACCTTGAGTACAAGGTGCATGGAGGAATGGAAAGAATTCCCCTTAAGTTGAGGGAAAGGATGGCTGAGCTGGTCTGGTGGCCTCTGGTGGTTGTCAGAGGCCATGGTTGAAATAATGGTCCATGGCCAAAAATGGGTCCTATGGGTTCTATGGCCATTTTGGTGTCCAAAGGGTTTTTGGCCAAATTTGGGTCCAATGGGTTGGTGGCCAAAATTGGCTCAGGTGGGCCCAAATGTGGTTTGGGACCCACCTGGCCTTGGGGGCTAGATGGTTTCCCCCTTTTGCCTCATTGGATTAGGCCAAAAGGGGCCCAATTGGCCTACGGCCCGCGGACTGTGGACTGTGATTACGGCCCACAGGCCGCAGAAGCCCTAGGGGGCCTAAATGGGGCAAAAAGGCCATTTAGGCCTAAACCTTCCTAATGAAAGGGGGTGTCCCAAAACCAAAGATGATGGCTAGGGGGTTCAGAGCCACCTGGAAGACTAAAGGACCCCCCAGGCTCAAAACAAAGATAAAGGCCTGGGGGTTGGTGATATGGAAATTGGCCAAGGAGGCCAGTGATGGCAGGATATGGCCTGAGGCCATAAATGGCCAAGAAGAGGTGTCATGGCCAAATGGCCATAGAGCACCAGAGGGGACCAATTGGCCATAAAAGATATGGTTTGGCCAATTGGCCCCCACTTGGTTCCAGGTTAGAATTGCCACATTACCCATCGAGGAGGGTCAATCTTCGTGGTTGTGACACATATCTGTTCTCCTGAAATCCCCATCCGTCACATGTGAAATATAACAACTTTTTGAATCACAGCTGCCTGCCCTGTTCAATCACCTAAAATATAACAAAACATACCTCCATGACCAATAAAATTATGATTTCCTGGTTGAGTACTTACAGAATTTTCATTCAACAAGGGAAATAGTTGAATGGATAAGCTTAGACACTACCATAAAATCCACAAGTCATCCCAATTCAAGGATTGTCTCACCTTGGTATTTTCCAGTTTCAAAGATGAATATTGGGAACAATATATTTTCAACTGAATCCAAATATGTCATCAACAGTGTGATATGTTTTCTGAGGGGGAACTCACAATGTTTTGATGTTATTAATAGCATTTTTAAAGTCTCTGAGCCATCTTGCATTTTGAACAATAAATTTCTTATATTAAAAACTTTGAAGATGAATGTGAATTTCTTACCAGATTGGCTGCATCTCAATATTTATAAAGCTGTTGGTTTTGATTATATCTGAAGAAGAAATAGAAGGTAACTGTGGATTGTATGATAACAAGGTTATGTCATGTGGACTGCTTGTAATGATAAAGCCGTTATTTCATGATATTTAGTCTACAAAAATGCAAATATCTCAGATTCATTAGCAATTTTGCTAGTGAAATAACTGCCTTGAAATTTGTTGACAGAGACATGCCATTGTGACAAGCAAAGCCCATTATTTCACATTGCCACAAAGAAATTACTATTTTGACATTGGGTACAATGTGAATAAGCCAGTTCCAATGATCAAATGACCCACACACTCACCTAGCACCGCATCCAAAATTTCCAGCAGGGCCATCAATACATTGGAAGGGGAATCTGCCCTTATGCACCGGCCCCTGCACATGCCAATGCAACTGCACCGCACCCGCTGTGGTATTCCATACCATATTATCAGTTTAGAGCTTACCAGTAAAGAAATAAAAAAAAAAATACAAAAATTTATAGAACTAAATATATCCAATATTTTTGAAGATTTGAGAGAGCTGAAAAGGATTGTAGTGCTATGGAAACACTTAGAATTCCGGACTTAAAAAAGAAAACCTTCCTGTCTCAGTTGACACCACGCGCAAGAAGGGGCAGTTTCTTTTACAACAATGCTCAGTAGTTTTGTTAATCTTTCATGGTTTTTAAAAAATGTACTTACTTACATACAATACAGTACAGCACAGTCCATTACTGTGATTTACAATTTATTTATGTAATTTACTGTAATTATTTTGGCATTTCAGGCACTGTGCATGACTGTTCAGTGCAATGAAAGGTTCAGTACATTAACATGCCATTATAGCATCATTATGAAAGGCTATATGATTGATTGTGCATGTTTTCCTTTTTCACAACGTATGCAAATTGTATTTACCTTTGAAATAAAAATCACCATCAAAAAGTCAAGGGGCTTTTAAATTTTTCCTTTGTTGCCTCCAGCTCCTATAGATATTATTTTTATAAGAGATAGACAGAAACGTTTGAGATGACTGCACATTTTATTTGACCAAACCTTTCCTCCAATCCAACTAGTTTGGTCAACTCTTAACTCAAAATGATTTTCAAATTACTCTTATTTCTTCTTAAGTTTCTTTTTTTTGTGACTTTTAGAGGCTTGACATTAGTTATTTTTCTTCTTTCTATCATGAATCCAAAAAACTTTAATCCAGAGCCGCAATCTAACAAGAATACTGATCATTCTATTACATTCACCCCCGAACTCCTGTTAGACCTACAACAAAATCTTTCACGAAAAGATGAAATCATCTCTCTCCTTGCTGAAAAGGTTGAATCAATGGAATTTTCACTTCGCACGAAAGAGAAGAAGGCAACTTCTGTTGATGAACCAAATTCTGAATCCTACACAAACAAATTGAAGACAGCCTCCACAAGCTCCATAAAAAATAAAAAGAATAAAAATAGTAAAAAAGCAAAACATCTACATAGCAAGGCAAAATCATCTAAGAAAAGCCCTATTCAAATGGTCAAGAACGATCATCCCACTGTATTTGAAAAAACAAAAGTAATTGTTTTTCTTTATCCTTTCAAAATATTGTAAGCTTACTCTTGTCTTTTTGAATTCAGGATGCATTTTATTCACATGTAAAGCTTCTATGGGGCCTTCTTGAAAAAGGAAAGGTTCCTGCACCACCCAAACTAGAACAATTAAAAGAGTTGTATCAAAGGTTTTCCAATGCAGATCAGATTGAAACAGCTATTGAAAACAAGGGACCCAAATTAGTACCAATTGACACAATTGAAACACTTCGCAAAGCTCGAGAGAAGAATATCAAAATTGGGAAAAACTTCTTGTATTTGCCTGACTTTCTGATCCGATATGTTCATAGTGCTCTTGCTAAATTAGGTATTCAAAATTTGTCACCAAATATTTATGAACAACCCGACTCGCTCTATAATGAAGCATGTTGAATAAGTGCATTTTGAACATTCCGTCAGCTAGCAATTGGTGGTGCCTTTCAATTTATGAGTATCAATATGACTTACCTCGATGATCTTGAGCTCTTGACTCAGACGTATGATCACTATGTTCATTATTACTGGTATAGTATATTTCACAAAGAGCAAAAGGATTCTGGAAGTCACCACCGCACTAATGAAAGGAAGGCAATACAAGGAGCTTGTCAGAAAGTAAGCTTACAAATCAATCATAAAGAATTAATAATTTATTTACTCATTTATTTGATTGATTAGCTACGCGATACACGTTATAGGTTTGCTATCAATCAAAATCTTCCTAAATGATATATCCAAGTTATTAGTCCCATCCAAGCCCACAGCAATGATGAATACTATGAGCCCAAGAATGCTTACATAGCCAGGAATCTCCCCTTCCAATCTGAATCTTCCAACATCTTTATGCGCAAATTGGACCACTTGATTTCAAAAACTGAAAATGATGAAGGAAAGAGGTCACAAGGTCAATACCAAATCCATGTCAAAAACCCACCTCAAACAATGTTCCCTACTGCTCCAAAAGGCTTACCTCTAGATTTTTATGACGTCAAATGGTATAACTCCAAGCTTCCAACACAACGCCAAAATATAGCTGAGTGGAAGAGGGTAGCATTTTTGCAAAACCCAAAATGCCTACTGGAATTCACTTGGCCTGACGAAAAAATTGGTGATTGAAGCTTCAATGATAAGAACTGGGAAGTTTTGGCAAAGGACTATAACTTGGAATTTCTCTCATTTGATGCGCCAGACGACAAAAATGATGCGACCAAGGAAGAAAGCAATTATGGCAAGAGCCTTGAACTTGATATAGGGGAAGAAGAGGAAGGCAAAGAAAAAAACGATGAGGAATTGGAACCTGTTAGAAGAAAAGAAAAGGGAAAGGCTCAAATGGTCAAAGATGAAGAGGAAAGAAGTGAAGATGATAACATGGATATTGACAATGCTGCGAGCAATGGATTTTATGGAGGTCTTACTGAGGAGGAGTGGAATGCTTGGCAGTGATAAGTTAATATAAAAGTAATTTAACCGTTTTTGACTTTTTGGTTTTATTTTTCTTGCTCAGATGTGGTTCTATAGAAACATCCAGTATCAGTATTAGAGTTGAGATGATTTTGGCTTTTGTTTCTTCATTTGTACATAGTGTCCTGTGTTTTTCAATCTGGAGATTTTTTGTGAAGGAATTTATTCAGATTGTGTATTTAATTAGAGCCAACCTATTTATTCGAGTCAGAAAGAAAAAACATACCAGCGATGAAAGAAGAGTAACACTCTTCATAGAAAAAGGCTTGAAAAAACTTTGAGTGATTATAATGCGCTCAGAGTGCATATATAGATTTGAAGAGTGTTTAAACAAACAACAAAAGACCTGTCGTACCTGTAAAAAAAGATTATTATGGGTAAGTTAAATGATTTTCAATGATGCCAATCAAATAACAAACATACCAGCAGAGTTATTAGACCAAAGAAATACAAAATGATCTTTTTTGGTAGATAAGATCATTGTCTAATGCTGAATTTCTTGACAATAGCGTGTTGGAAATGCAAATTTGGTGACCAGTTTCATAAATCGAATGATTTGTTTGCGTCTTTATAATTTTTCCTTGGATTTTAGTTGAAATGAGGTTGATTTGAGCTTTGGTGATGCAAGCTTTGAAGTTTCATTTATTTATGTGAGATGAGAATAACAAAATGCTGATTTATCAATGAGAAATAGATTGATTGTTGGAAAAAAAAGAAGATCAGATGATGGAAAATCAAAGAAAAAATTGAGCAATGATGTTTCACTAAGAGCGGATTTATTAATTTGAAAAAGATTTTTCAAAGTTAATTAATTTTTGAAAATAATCTTGGATAAAAAAAACCATAGCTTTAAAAATAAAAAATAAATTTCCACTACCAATATCATAAAAAAATTAACTGGTTTCAAAAATTAATCATAATTAAAAAAATTCATACTTTTTTGTTTTAAAAATGAAAATATCATAATTTTGCATTTTTTTTGTGATTATTTTTTAAAAAAATACATTATAAATTATGATTATTATTTTGTAAAAATATTCATTATTATTTTAATAATTTGATTAAAATCAAAATGATAAAAATGTTCTTCCAGTTTTTTAAAGTATTATTCATTTCTCAGTATTTTGATATTTAAAACTCTAATTAAACTATAATTAAGATAATAATGAGATATTTCTCCATAAATTAATAATAATATCTTTCATATAAACAAGCTTAAACAATTAGGAATTTATTATTATTATTATAATATTAAGATGCAGGGTCTAAATAAAAGGGGAATTCTTACTATATTATAAAGCCTCTTATTACTCTTTCTTATTTGTTCAATGATATAATAATCAGAAATAACATCATAATGATATCCAAAATTATTTAGTAGAATACTTTAATTTTTTTAATAATATCATTGGAGTTACAATTAACTTATATCATTTTTTGTCTTATCATTTGTTTGATTGAGAGGTAACATGAGTTTTTTAGTGATATCATAGTTTTTTTCCAAAATCAATTATTATTCTTATCTTGATTCCTTACTATTTCATTAACTTGATCAGGATCATGATTTCCAGAACAAAAACAAATATAAATTACTGAGAGGATCTTTATGGATGATACTCCCATATGTATCAAAATAATTATAAAATTTGTATTATTTTGGGAGTCAAATCTTTAAAACCAATTATATTACTGGAATTGAAATAATTAATTTATAAAAGAACCATTACTCTATTTGTCATGATAAAATAATATCAGGCTCCTTTAATAAAAAAACATCAAAATTATATGTTTCATTGGCATGAGAAAAATTGGGGTATATTCGGTATAGAATTTGTTAACAATAATTTTTGAGAATCATCTTTGGGATAGTGGGGTTCTTATAGCTTCAATAGCAAAAGACTTTTGAGCTTAATAATTAAAAAGCACAATTGACTAATAGAAGAACCATTATTCTTTGAAGAAGATTTCTGTTTATATTCCCTTGATATTATTTTATCATTACAAATAGAGAAAAGTAATAAATATTCTACAATTAATCTGATATAAATTGGTACAGAAATCTTCTTCAAATAAAAAACCACACTCTCCTGACCCCCCAAAGCTCAGAACAAAAAGATATTAATAGGCCATATGCAAAAGAATTTAAAGCTTATTACAAAGAGAACATAAATGTCATCATCTTAATATTCTCATAATGAAATTGTTATTATGGGGATAGCCAGCTCCTTTTTTCTTTTATAATCAAGCTTTTGTTATTCCAAAATGAATTCAGTTGTATTTCAAAAATGATACTTTTACTATGATAATAATACAGCTGTAACAACTTGAGATTTTTTTGATTCACCCATATCTTCCAAATCTTCATGAATTCCAATTTATACTAGTTTTAATAGTCAAATTTGAATAGGGTTATTGTTAAAATGATAACAGGCACATTTTCAAAATAAGATTGTTATTTATAAAATAATTTATATTTGCATACTAGAATAACCAAGGTAGTACTATTGAATTAATAGAATTTGATAGGACAAAATATATTACTAAAATGGTACTTATTTATTCAATTTATAATAACAATAATGTTCTTATCAGGATTCTTACAGTTCTAGGAATAAGACATTCAAAAATCTATTGGTAAAAAGCTTATTTTCAGAGCAATAAGATTCCACAAAGATAGTATGAGTAAAACTATGATGGCATTATTAAGATGATGATAATACTTGTATAATTCATTCAATAAGAAGAATTTTATTTCTAATGCCAAAACAATATTTACATGATAATCATAATTAAAATGCAATATCTTATTAATTTCACTTCAATAAGAATAATTTCATTAGTAAAATGGTCATGTGACTATTAAAACGTGAAAATGGTATCTTAAGAATAAGCCTAATTGTATGGTTTAGATAAGAGGAATGTGCTTTGGAATAAAATGTTTATGGTTAGGTAGATACAAAGGTAATGGTTATATATATATTATTAGCAACCTTATCATGTGAAAATTGATAATGATATCATAATAATCATGAAATTATTCTAGATATATTAAAAGAGTGTAGTATATTGATAGGCCAGTTTTTATGTATATCATAAATAGATGTTTTTCTTAATTAGGCAATGAACTACTTCTTTTGTTAAAAATGGTCTTATTAGGTTTTGATAATTCATTCATTATTATTTAAAAAATAAAATTCTTTTGATAGTGGAATATTATTGAAATGAAAATTTAATTTATGAAATAATTTATATGTTCATACTAGAAGAATTTAAATAATATAAGGAATACTATTAAAGGAATATCATCTAAGTGATGAGCATGATATGACTAAAATATTCATATATATTATGATAATTTCATTCTGTAGAAAATGATAATGATCTAAAAATACCAATAAAATCATTTTAAATATAGGGTAAAAGGGTAGTCTCTTGATATGCCATGTTTTACCTATATAGTTAATATATGTTTTTAGTACTTTAACAATGAGATATCTCTTAGGTTAAAAATGTGCTTATTGATATTTTTCTAATTAAATCATCATCATTCCAAAAATCAAATGATTTTCATTTTGGAATATTATTAAACTGAATTTTATTTTATTAAATAATGTATGGATTCATACTTGATTGTCCATCTTGTCACAAATGTGACAAAGAAATTCATAAATCTTTTGGTGAAAGGTTATTTCCCAAATGAATGATATTTTTGAAAGATAATATGAGGAAAGATATGATGGTATCATCAAAATGTCAATATAATTCATTCAAATAATAATAATTGTATTTTCATTACCCATAAAATCAACTATTTTGATGATGATACTAATTAAAAGTCTTCATTTTTGTCCTTTTTCTTAGTAGAATGGTAACTTTATTATTCAAAAATTTAAATGTGAATTTAATAATATGACTAATTACATTTTTATGATAAGAGCACTGTTGTTTCAAATAAGAATTTCATTGTTAGGTCAAGACACTGGTAATTTATATATATATATATTATCAAAAATTTTATTCTGAAAATATTGATTATGAGATAAGAATAAGAATAGAATCATTATCAATTGAGACACAATGGGGAATTTGTCAATATTACAGCTTTAATTTATATGATGGGTAATCTTTTTAATTTCTTGAAGAATGAAACAAAACTTATGTTAAACATATGATTATTACAATTTTGATAATGAATTCATCATGATTTCAAAAATTAGATTATTATAGCTCTCATAATGAAATAATCTTTATTTCAATAAGAAAATTGGAATTATTGTAATAATCAAATTATCATTGTTCAAATGTCAAAATAACCATCATTTCAAGTATTATCCACCATTTGAATATGTTTTTTTTAACAAGAAAGGTAGAATTTGTTCCAAAACAAAATTATTAAAATTTGAATAATGAAAAAATCATCATATTAATAATAAAACTGTGATGAACTTGATTTTCCAATTGCTATTATATTTATGGATAAAGTACAGAGTATTTTAACAAAAAATATTTATATTTTAATAAAACAATCATTATGATTTTAATGATAAAACCATCATATTGAGACTAAGATTATTATTAGAGAAAATGGAATTATTTTTGTAGTAAAAGTGTTAAGAATTTGTTAATAAAATTAAGTTCTCATTAATAATTAAATTAATTATTGTAATAAAGATTTTTTTTAATGACAAGAGCTCTTCCTGCACGGCCCCTATTTCCGGGGCCCCCTTTCCAAAATTAACCAATCTGCCTGCGCACGCAGACCCCAGCTTTTTTCAATATGTTTTCTTTTTTTTTTTGCTTCACCAATCCACTTTTTTATTTTTATTTTTCAATTATCTCGTACCTTTCTATATCAAAGAAAGTTACCAGTCACCAAAAGTTGAATTTCTGAAGTATTCAACCAGCCTAAATGTTTTGTGTTTTGTTTCAAGCTTAATTTTCTTTTTTTCTTTTACTTTTTTCTTTTAAAAGGTCATCGTCTTTTCTCTTCATGACAATTTCAATGGCAAAATCTACCTCACTTCTTTCGCTTAATCTCTATGATTCATATGACCACTAAAGGTGAGTGACCTTATGAATGATCAAAGTTTTTATTTTTATTTCATTGAACGTTTATGCTAATCTTTATTTCTTTAAAAAATCAAATTCTCTGTGATAATCTTGAAAAGAAAATCGGAAAAAAATATCTCAGCACAGTAAGTATTTTAAATTCCTATTTTTTATCATTTTATCATTTCAAAATATTATCAGTAGTGATTTACGAAATGCTAATCACTGTCTATTTCCATAGAACTTTCTGCTAAAAAGGATGCGTAAGGTACCGATGTCAATCGGCACAGAAGATACGTTGGATTTCTTTGACCAAGTGACCATGCAGGAAGCTGTTGGTATGCAACAGGTCCAACAATATCTGTTTCCTTTACAAAAGCATTGGAACTAAGGGGTACTTGAGCCACATTCAACCTTGCAAAGAAATTCTTGAGGTTGTTTTCTAGATCGACCGGGATACCTTTTGCTACCTTTATTAATGCAAGATTAATTCCATCAACTATCTTTATTATCTCTCTTACCCTTCCATGACTGACTTCACCCTTTATTTTGTATTCAATCACATTGTTTGGTTTTTTTTTTGATATTTTTCTACCTGCACCACCATCAAGAAAGTCCAATTTGCTTATTTGTTTCAGAAGTACTTTTGAGCCTTCTGGATGTGGCACCCAATTGTAAGGCCTCAAATCGGGTATGAATTTCTCGCAAAATTTCCAAATCTCAACATAGTATTGATCTTCAATGTGAATTTTCTTTTTCATTGATTTCTTTTTTCTTTTTCCTACACCAAAAAAACCCTCTTGAGCCTCTAGTCGTTTAATCATACAAAATTCCTTCATTATTGAGCAACCAATGTACCCTACAAGAAGCATCATTCAAATTAACAAGGAAATAAAATTATAGATTTTGACACGTACGTTAATTGGAATTTTTCTTTAGCTTTTGCATCATCCCGGTGAGTCTCTCTCCAGGGAATTCCAAAATTGCAATCAGTGGACCCCACCATTGAAGTTGCTCAGGTATGTGGAGTGCATAATGGTGGTTAGGTAAAGTTTTCATATTTCAAAATATTTTTCTTGATGTACTTGAATATACTCAATATTTCTCTTCAAATTTCTTACAATCATATTTTCTGATTATTTGAGAGCTGATGATGTTTGTACACTCAACTAGGCAACAGAAGTTTTCAATCACGTTTTCATACTGCAGTAGATCTTCTTTTAATGAGCTTGATCAAACCAAGATATCCAGAAAGACTAATGGCAAATGGATCGCAAACAGGGAATGCCACTCACTTGCCTTCAACTTCCCATTTTGTGCAGAACCTAACTGTTTTGGCATATGAGTAATCTGACTTGGAACTACAATGTCGATTATTGATGAAATTAATTTCTTTTTGACTTTGATATTGAACAATTCAACAATGGTCAGAGTTTCTTCATTTTCACTTATCAAATTGTTTGATGTATCTAATATTGCATCTATTGCAGGCTCTTTGGAACCACGATTCGATAATCTGTTTATACCCCAAAGAAAACAAAAATGATGCTGTAATACCCCTTTGTACCAATTGTGCAGCACACCAAGCACTACACCTCTCACAGGATCCCAATAAGGAAGTCGATTGAGCTCACACCACCTTACACCTACCCTTTTAGCTAGGATTTCACACTCACTGATTGTTTTGGTATCCCTCAATTGGTAAGAAATGGCTTGTGTATCAAACTGATGTCGCCGTCTTTTCATTTCCATTTGATCAATATCGCCCTTTGTTGTCATGCACCAGGAGCAAAACATATTTGAAGAATGTGACAAGAATCTGGCAGTCTTGTGTGTTGCAATTATATCACCAATCAAGGCTGCCAGTGTTACTGTTATGTTTCGGCCTTGTGGGAATTTGAAAGTTTGTATATTTATTGTCCTATATAAGCTGAGTAATTCATCTACCAAAGGCTGTAAAATGTTATTTATTGTTGTCGTATTTGGCTGATTGGGTGCTGGAATCATACCAGAAAGGTGGATGTATTTATTTTTATGTTGCAAGAATGGAGGTAGGTTCAGGCAGGTGAGTGCCAGGATTCCTAATGATACCTGCTTTCCAGAAAGCTTATTTCCTAGCGGGTTGAACCAATCAATAAAGAGGCTAAATTGTAAACAAAATGGTGAATTCATTTGGTGTAAGTTCCTTTTTGAGTAGTAAGACTTCAATTTCTTGGATGAATTTGAATGGCAATAATAAAATGTTTCTGAAGGGTTTTCACCCAAGCTTTCTGCCCAAGTTTCAACGGACGATTCAACCTCTGGTAAGCCAAGGAACCATTTCAACCACTCAGTAAAGCTTTGGCTAACAAATACACTTCTTGGACTCTTTTTTCGGCTATGTTTTCTCTTATTGAGCTCATAATGATATGGGCTCTGTTCAATCAGTGAAAGGTTGAATTGTTCAAAAAGGTCATCTCCACATTTCAACAGGTTTGGTGCCATCTGATAGCTACATTCTCCTGGTGCTGTTTCAAAATCATAAAGCAAGTAACAAGTTGGACAACTGACATGGAACTCGAGCTTTGCATTGAGCTTCAGCAGCTTGGTAATGGTACGAATATCTCTTGGAATTTTTTTTGCAAACTCTACACCAGTCGCAAATTTTCGAGACTGTTGAATGACTTTAATGATGTATGTTATTGCTAATCGACATTTTTCTTGGCTCAGTCCACAAACAAGGTATAGCCATGAGACAAAAAACAAAAGAAAGCCTGAAAAAATAAACGAAGTGAGTTAATTTTGGAAAAAAGTATTTATATTCAAAGTATTGAAGGAGGGAAATACAATTGTTGTTTATTTTTTGTCCATAAACACAGGTATTTGATTCATTTGAAAGAATTTCAGATTCAGTATAGGATTTGCTATCTATCATTTTTTTTTCCTCTTTTAGACTATCTGAACATTGTTGTAGTGAAACTTGTGTTATTGATTTTTCAAAGTCTTCTTCTGCCTTTTCCCTACTTTTATACCAGTGTCTTTTACTTGTACTTGGATGCACATACATCCCTTTTTGCTTTATTCCTTGTTTGTCAATGAATTTATGAACAATACATCTTCAACAACTACAAATAACTTGTTTTGGATCCATTTGTACTGAAATTATTTTGAGGCGACAATTGGCTCAGTTATTATGTATGAAGAAGATGAAAAAATGTTATAACAAGAAAATTTAATAGTATTTGATAAATGAGTATATTTAATTTATTGTAATAAAAATATTGATATTTTGAAAAAAAGATGTAGTCAAAAGAGAATTTGATAGCATCATGGGATATTAGTGCCTTTGTCATGTAAAATTCCTTTGATTCCTTTGTAGTTCATTTGATTGAAAAAACCTTGAAAACTATACGTAATCAAAAGTGCATGTTTGTGGGTGAAACTAGCCCTTCTTGCGTGTGGTGTGACAAGAAGGAGCCATTAACCTCTGGATTGGTCATGTAGCTGATTCAAGCCACATTGAAGACAAGTTTTTTTTTTTTTAAAAAAAAAAAAAAAAAAAGAATTAATTTAACCTAACCCATAAGCTGGACATCAAAAATGGACAACAATTTCACAGCAATTCAAATCAATTCCAGGTGCATACCTATAATTACCAATTGAAATGACAACTCAATCTCATTGGTCAGAAATTGGATCCTGTGTCACGTTGCTACACCAAAACTACACATCTCACTAGCTAAAACCTCTCAACTATGATTTTTTTCTAAGTACCCTGTTTTGAGAAGCTCTATGGAGGCCCAAAAGCTAGAAATAGAGGTCCTCTCTCCCTCATTTTTCCCAGCATCATGGAACAATTTCCCACTATCCAGGATCACCACCATCCCTGAACTAGCAGGATATCTAGAATAGTAGTAGTGTTTTAGTAGTGAAAAGCTCAGTAGCCTTGCTCAGTAGCTTAGTATTAGTGAAGAATAGTAGTATAACTGTAGTAAAAGCTCAGTAGCTTAGTATTAGTGAAGAATAGTAGTATAACCGTAGTTAAAGCTTAGTAGCCTTGCCCAAAAGCTTAGTGTTATTAACAAAGAGAAGTAGTAGTGATATAAACTCAGTATCAAAAAAAATCCTAAAATAATCAAATCCAGTAGTCTTATTATTAGTACTCATATCAAAAATAATCATTATAATCAACCTAAAACCATAAAAATTATATATATTCTTATCATTCTTATTAACAAAAAGAAACAAAAAAAATCTTCTTATTAGTTTTATTAAAATAACAGAAACCCAAAACATATATATATATATTATCCTCACTTTTATTAAAATAAAATAAAAAGAATCTAGTGTTTATTTTATCAGAAATTTTAGATCAGAGTTTTTACTGTAGTGTTATTGATAGGTCTGATTTAGAGACTGCTGATAAGTCTTCTCTATCTGTTAAAGCCAAAAATCTTATTTCATTTCGTGATTCTCTGTAGGTTGACTATTCAGTATTATTTAGAGGGGCAGCTAATACAAATGAGCACCCATGGTTATTGGACAATTCTTAGATTCAAAACAGACTTACCAATAATTTCCCCCTCAAGGTACTGCCTTATTTCATCCCACATCTGGTGTCCCAACAGTGGCCAACAACAACTTCAATCATCAATAATCCGTCAATTATCAAAGAAAAAAAAACATTAAAATTTAGTCCATAAAAAAAAGCCTTTTATCAATAAAAAAATTTGAAGCAACTATCAAGTCAATCTGGAATAAGAAAACCCACAAAATTCTAAATCATCATGTCCATCAAGTTCTTCAACAAAATCATCTCACTATTATTATCCAAAAAGAGGAGAAACATCACCTGGAGAAGAATCACCTATAGATTATAGTATACCAGTTGGTACACCTAGAACCAAGAAGAAAGATCAAAAGATAGTTACAGTTATTTTCAGAAATTACTCAAGGAACTATTTGAAATTAAAAATAAAAGTGTGAAAGAGGAAATCAACAAAGAATATATCAATATGGATTCAGCATCATCATCAAAGATACCACACAATCCAGATGAATTCAAAGAAGAAATTATAAATGAAGAGACCATGAAAGGACAAGAAGATATTTCTGATGTAGAAAGACTCCAGCAAAGAATGTTGGAAATGCAACAAGAGTTAATTGAACTCCTTAGAAAAGAAGGGAAAAGGAAAGAGTCAAGTTTTACTTCAGAAAACAGCCCAATGGAAGAAACTACAAGCATGCCAAGAATATTTAGACAAGAAGGGTCACCATCACCATTTTCAAGGCCTATGGCCTCATCAACTCCATTCACTTCACAAAGACCAAATACTCTACCAAAGTGGTTAATATTCATGCACAGGCTTCAAGCCCATTGCAAGAAGAAATCCCACAAAACAATAAACCCATTGTGAAGATCAGACCAAGGGATTATAGTTTATGGTTTGATGGAAAGGAAGTGGAAAGATTTATTAATAGAGTAGAAAATATAGCAGAAATTGAAGGAGAAAGTGGAAGGGATATAGCAAGGCAGATATCCATTTGGACTAAAGATCAAGAAATTAGCTACCATATTGAAGGAATGCCTGGATATGAAACTGGCGATTGGGAGCAATTAAAATTGGATATGAAGAGGAGATGGGGAATAGTCTCACCTGAAAAAAAGATAAAAGCTGTACTCCATTACTCAATTATTTACAAAGATTCAACAAGAAGGAGGAATTAGAAATATGACTCAATATAAAAAGGTCATTGGTGAATATGAAACCATTATTAGTTATCTCAGAAGGTATCAATATATTCAAGGAGATATAAATCACAATCAAGAAATTTTGGCAAGTATTTCCTCAAGTGTTCAAGAATCTATTTACAAAGAAATGATTAAAGATAAGGCCATGGTGCAAGCTTTGGATGGTGGTTATATCATTCCAAGATTGTAAATCTTGAAGTTATATATTGAAAAAGATTTAGAAGCCAAAGTCTTAATTCAACAGAAGGAATTTTCACAACCAAAGTCACAAGAGAAGAAAGCTAGGTTTGAAGAGGAAAACTGGGAAGAAGTCTTAAAGCAAATGAAAGATCTTACCCAAAAAAGTTAAAATCCTCAGCTGCAAGGGCATCAATAAAAAGATACTGGGGAGGAATCAGTTAAGGAAGTATTGAATCAGCTCAAACACCTTTCAGAAGTAGTTGAATCTCCAAATAAAATACAAGCAGGCAATAATCAAGATCAGAAAGTTACGCAAACCTTACAGCCACTCAGGCCAAGATATCCTTTACCACCCATATCTTCTGGTTATTAACCATATGTTCCAGCACAAATGGCCCCAAGACAGCTACTGAAGTGTTATTACTGCTTAGAAGAAGGTCATTCTGCAATAAGATGTAATAACCTCACAGAAGACTTGGAGAAAATAATTGAATTGAAGCATGGAGGAACATATCTTTTTCCAAATATTCAAAGAGTACCCACAGAACAAAGTCCATTGAAGAGGTAGGACAGTGGATGATACCCTAATTACACATATCAGATTGTGGTACAATCCTTTTTGGTGGTAGGCAATGTGAACCTTTCAGATATGACCACATACCCAAAAAGCTCACAAGGAATATTTAAAATAATTATACATTAAAAATAATTACCATAAAACTTCAAAAATGCCATAAATTGGCATAAAACTTGGTTTGAATTACAAACCAATGAATAAACATGTGAAATAATTTATATCATTGGATTTACCATTGTAAAATACACATATACCATTTTTATGGCATATCTGTAAATTCAATATTTAATGAGTTATAAGTAATAATACCTTATAAAAAACAAAAATCCTTAATTATTTCAAATACCAATGAAACAACATGTGGAATAAATGGTACCATTGGATTCTCCATAAAGGCCCACACATAGAACAATTAATAAGCTAACCTTCAAAACCAATACTTAAGGAATTAACCTGAATATATGCACTTTTTTGGTCAATGCATATATTCAAGGAGTTTAGCTAATATCCTTGAAATATGCATGATAGAGTGATGAACCAAAGAAAAAGTCATAACTTAATTACTGTATGAATACAGAAATGAATTTTATTTCACAAGTTATAAACAAGGTTAAAACCTGTAAAGGCTATCTTGATTAAAATCAATAGAGCTGTCAACCACTTTGTTGTGAAAGTGGTCCAAACTTAAAAAAAAGTAGACAGTTGGATTCTACTATTTAATTTGCAAAGAATGATGTATGTTTTATTATAATATTTGAGGTATAACCCCTTGAAATTATGGTTTGAAGTTTAAGATATTGAATTTTGACAGAAAAGATGAGTTACAAGAAAAATCATCAAAAATAGAGTTTTGATGATGTAATGAAATTCTCTTGGAAGAATAATGAGGTTATGCCAAGATATTAGAATTCACCTTCCGAATTTTTTTCGCATGTAAAACTTAAAAGTTATTAATGATCAAAGTTTGAGCTTAATTTGATCATTTATGATCACTCACTGTAACCTTAAATCAAGTTTAACAGTCATATGAGTGTTAAAATTGGTGAATACTGTTATTTTATGATTGAAACTAATAAAATCCACAAATTTTGGCGTTCTTCCAAGCCTTGACTTCATCAAACTTAGAGTTATAGTGATAACTCTAAATAATGGCGTAATAATGAGATAAGAGTGGTTGATCATGATGTAATCATCACCAAACCTTAAAATATTGATCAATTCCAGTGGATATGAACAGTGCACGTCTACTAGAAGACTGTTGGACTCTAGGAGGGAGGTATTTACTATAAATAGAGCTCTTTTTACTCTGTTTTCCCCTCAGATGCTTACAAAACATTAAATCATTAAATAAAAAGGTAATTTCTTTATTCTTTATATATATAACTTTTATATTATTAAAGACCAAAGGTAATCTTACAATAATCTTCATCTTTGGCGTGATTATTACAATTATTTAATTGTTTTGTTTAAATTTCTCTTAAAAACCTCATTTCCACGCAAAATCAAGCAAATTTGTAATTGATCTTAAATTTTATTGTAACTAAAATGTAAATAAGTTGTATTTACATTTCTAGGCGTAAATTTTTTCAAAATTATTATACTAAGAATTAAAAGTAGGTTATTTCTCTTATTATAATAGCTTTTCTCTCTTATTACTTTTAATAATTCTACAATTAATATAAATAGTATTTGTATTAATTTATAACTTTAATATTGGTAATATTATTTCTATTAATTGTTTTTTATTAAAAAAAAAATTTTTTTAAGCCGTTATTATTTGTTGGTAACAATAATAAAGTGCTTTTAAATATATTAATTATCTTATATTAATATATTTATTTATATATATTATTTTTTTATAATATAAACTATATTATTATATTTTTTTCAATAATATAGTTATTTTAGGCCATAATTATAATAATTCTTTATTATTATAATTATTTTTATCTCATTTATTTCATTTATAAGGACATTCATAGTACAATAAGTAAAATATTAGTAATTTTTACTTATTTTTTCATAGTCAAACCTTACATTTGGGGGTCTGGCCATGATATTTACTCTAAAAGACCTTTAAAAAGATTCTAATTGGGTTTATCCAATAATGAGTTATAATTATAATCATAAAATTATATAATAATTTTATATTTATTGATTTTAAAATTGATTGACGCATTTGGAAAGCAATTGCACTGTCTTACACATGGTTTTTCACATCCTTGGACTTGCAAAGACTTTCTTTGAGTGGCTCAAGTGATCCAAAAAGATATTTTATAAATTAAAAATAATTTTATATTATAAATTAATTTTATAAAAGAATCATATTCATTTTTTTTATTGACAATTTTTTACATGGAAAATTGCCATATCTTACCAAAAATAATACTTTTATATAAAAGACTTATATTTATTTGTCTTTTTTAGTGCTTGAAGACAATCCAACAGAGGACAACCAAACTTCTGTTGAAAGATTGGTGGAAGAACTTGTCAAAGTTCTCCAACACCAATAATCACTAAGAAAAAGAAAGCCAAGAAATTGGACTTTCCAGGACCCACTATTCAGGACTCTGAAGGTGAGTACCTCATTTTTAAATTGCCATAAGAAGAATTCATGTTCTGAAATCTTCTTATTTCTTCTTTTTCTTAAAATATGACTACCAGAAGAGGCTCCCAATACTCAATCCAATCAGATGGAGCTGGACTCAGAGGTAGAATTGATTCCTCAAAAGGGAAAAGGAAGGGCAATATCTCCAGTGGAACAGAATCCACACAAGGAAGTGCCTTAGCCCAAAGGCAAGTCCCAGAAATGCCCATGATATCTTAACCTGAATTGGAACTAAGTATGAGTAACTCAAACAGGTACAAATCACATTCAGAGGGCTCAAAGAGACATTTACATGAGACAGTACAAACAGTACTACACAGTGTACAAGGACAAAGATTGGGAATTGTTGCCCCAAATACACCAAGGAGTGATGAACTCCTGGCACATCCTGAAAAAGATCTTCAAAGAGGAGGAAATAGTGAGATTCTCCAATGGATGGAATCCACTATCATCCAAACCTCAAATCAAAAAGATCAAGGATTATCATGCCAAAAAGAAGGAGGCAACCAAGAAAGAAGCCCCAGTAGCTTCTACCAGCAAGCCCCAAGCCAACCACTTCCAAAAGAAGGGAAGAAGAACAAGAAAAAGAATTGGAGAAGACCTTATTCCCCAAGCGACAGGATTCCCAAAATTCAAAACAATGCCATGGACAATGTCTTCAACATGGCCAGAACTTTGATGGAATTCATAGACAAAGAGGAAAAAAGAATGAGACAACCGCATTTCCCAAAGAAATAACCTGGTCTCCTGATGTTGTAAATACTTCAACAGAGCTTAAAAATAGGATTTTACCTCTTAAAGACATTAAAAATAGTTTGTTATCTTTCCAAGAAATAAATAATAGCTTATCATCTTTAACAAAACTTGTTGTACCAAATAAAAAAGAAATTGATAACATAAAATTTATGATCAAAAATAATAAACCAAAAGTATTAATTGATAATACTCAGAAATTAATACAAGGACAACAAGAGTTGTACAAATACATAAGTGATATCAAAGAAAAAACTTTGACAATCAATTATGACGTGAGTATTGACAATCTTACAGAAAAATCAAACAAATTAAGCATTTCTGTAGAAAAAGTTGAAGAAAAGACTTCATCACACCAAAAATTGCTTTTGGACCATGTGGAAAAGAGTGATGAAGCAAGAATGCATCTGAAAGATGACATTCAAAGTGAAATAAGGCTCATCACTGAAAAAATGGATACAATTAATGAGGCTAGCTCAAATATGCCAAAGGTATCAACACCATTTTCTCACATAAGAAGCCCTGTTAAACCAAAAGGGGAATTAATAAATTCATTAATAAAAGACTTAAGTCACCAAGAGAGTAACCAAGTCTTAATGAAGGAAGCACCTCAATTAAAAGAATGGCCAACATTCACAGGAGAAGGTGAATACGACCACATGTCATTTATCAAAACAATTGACATGCTACAAGGAGATTATGCCATACCAGATGAATTAATCACTGAAAGATTACATTCATTGTTTGAAAAGTCTGCAAAAAGATGATATTATGGCATAAGGAAAACAAATGGCAAAAATACCTGGTCTTGGTGGAAACAACAATAATCACCAAGTGGGCTAATGATGCCTGGAGGTACAAGATAGAAAATGCATTTTAAAATTTTTTCTTTGACCCAGACAAAGACAAACCTTTAACTTGGTTATGAAAACAAGTTGAAAGACTCAATGCATTGTACCCATAAATGTCACAAAAAATGGTGCACATGAAAATACTTAAGAAACGTGGAGGAGAGCTAGAACATGCCCTAAGAAGCAGGTGTATAGAACCATGCTCCACAGAAGATTATATTAATGCACTAGAAGACATAGTGAAAAGAACAAAAATTGGAAGAACTTGGAAGAAATTGGACATTAAAAGCCCAAATAAACCATTAATCAAAAAAGATAAATCAAAAGAATCTTTCAAGCCCGATACATTCAACAATAATGAGCAAAGAAAATGCCATAAATGTAAGGTTTGACTATGAAACAATAAGTAAAAATTACTAATTTATTACTTATTGTACTCTGAATGTCCTTATAAATTGAGTAAATAAGATTAAAAATATAATAATAATAAATAATTATTATTTATTATGGCGTAAAATAATTATATTATTAAATAAATATAATAATATAATTTATATTATGAAAATATAATATAATAAATAAATATATTAATATAAAATAATTAATATATTAAAAAGCTCTTTATTATTGTTACCAACAGATAATAAAGGCGTAAAAAATTGTTTTTTATTAATAAAAAACAATTAATAACAATAATATTACTAATATTAAAGTTATGAATTAATATAAATACTATTTATATTAATTAAAGAGTTATTAAGAGAGTAATAATAGAGAAATTATTATAATAAGAGAGAATAACCTACTTTTAACACTTAATATAATAATTTTGAAGTATTTTACGCCAAAAAATATAAATACAACCTTTTCAAATTGTATTTACAATAAAAATAAAGAAAATTACAAATTATTCTGGATTTTTACGTGGAAATGAGTTTTAGAGAGATTTTTAACAAAAACAATTAAATAAATGATTTAATCACGTCAAAATAGATGATTATAGCAAGGTGGTCTTTGGTCTTTAATAATATAATGCTTTTATATATAAAGAATAAAGAAAATTACCTTTTGATTTAATTGATTTAATGTTTTTGATGCGTCTGAGGGGAAAATAGAGTAAAAAGAGCACTATTTATAGTAAATACCTCCCTCCTAGAGTCCAACAGGCTTCTAGTAGACGTGTACTGATCATATCCACTGGAATTGATCAATATTTTAAGGTTTGAGGGTGATTACATCATGATCAAACCATCTTACATCATTATTGCACCATTATTTAAAGTTATCACTGTAACTTTAAGTTTGATGAAATCAGAGGCTTGGCAGAACCCCAAATTTCGTGGATTTTATTAGTTTTAATCATAAACTAATAGTATTCACCAATTTTATCACTCTTGTGACTGTTAAACTCAATTTAAGGTTACAGTAGGTGATCATAACTGCTCAATTTAAGCTCAAACTTTGATCTTCAATATCTTTTAAGATTTACACACTACAGCAATTCAGAGAGTGAATTCTGATAGCCTGGCATAACCTTATTATGCTGCCAAGAGCTTATCATTACATCATCAAAACTCTAATTTTGATGATTTTTCTTGTAACTCATCTTTTCTGTCGAAATTCAATATTTTAAACTTCAAACCTTGATTTCAGGGGGTTATACCCTGAATTTAATAATAAAAATTACATCATTCTTCACGAATGAACTAGTAGAATCCAACTGTATACTTTTTTTTAAGTTTGGACCACTTTCACAACAAAGTGGTCAACAGCTCTGTTGATTTTTATCAATATTTCATCATAGGTTTTAACCTTGTTTATAATTTGTAAAATAAAGTTCATTTCTGTGTTCTTACAGTAATTACGTGGTAACTTTATTTTTGGTTCATCATTCTATCATGTATAGTTTAGAAGATATTAGCTATGATCCTTGAATATATGCATTGACCAAAAAAGTGCATATATTCAGGATAATTCCTTAAGTATTGACTTTGAGAATTAGCTTATTAATTGTTTTATGTGTGGATTTCTATGGGAAATCCACTGGTACAATTTATTTCACATGTTGTTTCATTGGTTTCTGAGATAAATAGGATTTTATGGTTTTTATAAGGTATTATACCTTATAATTCATTAAATATTGACTTCACAGATATGCCATAAAAATGGTATATGTGTATTTTTCCATGAGGAATCCAATGGTATAATTTATTTTACATGTTTATTCATTGGTTTTTAAGTTAAACCAATTTTTGTGTTAATTTATGGTATTTTTTGTATATTTAAGTAATTAATTTTAATGTATAATTATTCTAAGTAATTTTATTATAATTATATTAAAGGTATAATTATTCTTAATCTTTTTGTGACCTTATTGGGTATGTGGTCATATCTCAAAGGCTCACATTCCCTACCACCAAAAAAGATTGTACCACAATCTGATGTGTATGATAAGGGTATCATCCACTGTCCTACCTCTTCAATAGACTTTTTTAGTCTTGAAGCTCAATAATGCTTAACTTTTTTATTTTTCAGGTTTTCTTTCATGTCTGAACCTTCTTAGTAGTTTATCAGCATTTGTTATATCTTTCTCAAGTAGCCATTCATCTTCTTGAGTTGAATTTCTATACCTTACAAGGTATTCTCTTTCTTTTTTGTTTCTTGTCCTTCTTTCTTTAAGGACTTTTACTATTTTCTTTTCCTCTCCTTCTTCCAAGGGGGGAATCTCAAGTGGGGGTTTATTTCTTAGTCGAAATAACTCTTTTTCACTTGAACTGTAAGGTTTTATCAGACTTACAGGGAAAGTTGGGTGTTTGTTCATTAGTTCACCTGTGCGTTCCAATTGCACAGCATTTGGTCCATGAAGTGCTTTTATCATAAATGGTCCTGCAAAGGAATCTTTCAATTTCTTTGGGCCTTTTATGTTATTGAAATTAAGGGTTGATACTAAAACCAAGTCCCCTATTTTGAAATCAGGTGGCTTATGACTTTTATCCCATCTTTCTTTTGCATATTTAAAAGAATCTTGCATGCATCTGTTTGCATGGTGTCTTGCTTTGTCAAGCATTATCTTGAAGCTGCTTGCTGTTGGATGTATATCCACTAAGTCCTTTTTGAGGGTATCATAAGGAAGTCTTGGATTCCAACCTTTCTCTAGCATTGCTGGTGTTTTGCCAGTAGAAGAATGGATTGATGTCTTATATGCCAATTCAAGTGCTGGTATTAGTGTACACCAATCATGGGTAAAACCATCAGAATCTTTGAATTCTAGCCCATAAGCACAGAATCTTCTGATCATATCCTCTAGGGTCTGTATCATTCTTTCTGCTAAACCATCAGTTTGAGGATGATAAGCTGTTGAGAATGATAACTTTGTCCCAAACAGGTTATGGAGATTTGTCCATAATGCTGAAGTGAACTTTGGGTCTCTGTCACTTATAATATTTTGGAATAAGCCTGTATGGCTAATGACTTTATTCCATATCATTATGGCTGTATCCATAGCTGTGTCATCTTTATGACATGGTAAGAACATGGGAGTTTTGCTGTATCTGTCAACTAGCACTAGGCATGCATTATAACTCCTGTCTCCTCCTGGAGGTAAGGCTGTTACCCAATCCATATGAACTATTTCCCATGGGGATTTTGGTTCTTGGATTTGGATCATCATTCCAAATTTCTTTCCTGTGGCTCTGTTGGCTTTTTGACATCTGTCACAGGTCTGGCAGTACTCTGCAACATCTTTCTTCCAATTTGGCCACCAAGAACAGGTTTTCACCCTCTCTAGTGTCCTATCTTCTGAGAGATGTCCAGATGCAACACTATCATGACACTCATGTAAAATGGTGTTTATTAGTGTTCTGTCTGTTAAGGCCATAACACATGTATGTTTTGTTCTATGGTAAAGGATTCCATCAAGGAGGTGAAATCTTCCTTCATCATATGCCTTTTTCCATATTTCATCTAGTTTTGATGAAAGTGATGGATCTTTGCAGTCTTTCATTAGAAGTTGGCTTAAGATATGGCAATTTTTGTCTGTCTTATAGCTTTCTTTAACTTGGTTAAATAATTCTGTGCCAATGTCTGTAACACATATTCCTTCTATATGGTGCTATTCTTGTGGTACCCATGCTGGATTGTCAGGGGTATTTGCTAGAGCCCATCTGCTGAGACCATCTGCATTTTTGTGAATATTTCCAGATTTATGAACAATAGTCATATTTCCTCTATATTCCTGGATAGCAATTTGCCATCTTAGCATATGTCTGTTTGGAGTCTTCATATTTAATAGTGATTTCACAGTATTACAGTCTGTGATTACATCAAATACTGTGCTATCCAAATAATAATGCAATTTTTCTAAAGCCCACACTAGGCATAAGCATTCCATTTGGCTTGCTCCATACCTTGCTTCTGTTGGCTTTATTTGCCTTGAAATGAAACAAATTGGTCCTTCCACTGGTTTATCATTGATAATTTGTGTTTGGTGAAGTGCAGCACCTAGTCCTTCTCCACAAGCATCAATGTACAGTTTGAAGGGTAGTTTCCAATCTGGCATTAGGAGAAATGGGGCATTTGTTAAGGAATTTTTCAATTCTTCATATGCCTTGACTCTTTCTTCTGTCATCTCATAGACTGTTTGTTGGTCACATAGCTTATACAAGGATTTAGCAATCTTTGCAAAGTCCTTTATATGCTGTCTATAGTAACCAGCAAATCCTAGAAATGATTGCATTTCTTTTTTGGTTTGAGGCATTGGTTTAAGTAGTACTGCTGCTACTTTATTTTTGTCTATGCCTAGACTAAGTCCAGATACCACATGTCCTAGTGCTTTTAATTCACTATATGCAAAATGACACTTTTTCAAGGAAATTTTCATATTCACTTGAACTATTTTCTGTAGTACCCTTTCTAGTCTTGTAAGGTGATTTTCCCAAGTTTCTGAGCAAACTATAATATCATCAATATAGATAATTAACCATCCTTCTGATAATTCTTCAGGAAATATGGTATTCATCATTCTTTGATAATGGGAAGGTGCATTTTTTATCCCAAATGGCATTCTTGAGTATTCAAAAATTCCACAATGGACTATTATTCTTAGTAGTTTCTTGGCATTGTCTGTTAAGACATTTTGATGAAAACCTTTAAGAGCATCCATAGCTGTGATGAACTTAGCTTGTGACAATTGGGTCAATGTCTCATGGATTCTGGGTATTGGATATCTGTCTGGAATGGTATAGGTATTCAGGGCTCTGAAGTCTCCTACCATCCTTGACTTTCCATTATGCCAAGTTATAATGACAGGTGTAGTAACTTCTACTTGTTCATTATGTCCAACCTTTCTTAATACTCCAAGGTCCATTAATTCTTTAATGTGTACCTCTAAGGCTTCTCTAGCTCTTGGACTGGCTGGATAAGCAGGTCTTCTTAATAAAGGTGGGTAAGGCTTTTCTACATTAAGAATTATATCCACTTCATGTCCAATTATGGCACCTAGTGGCTCTTTGTCAGTTGCAAAGGCATTTTTATACTTAAATAAGAGGTCAATCAATTTTTCTTTCATTTTTTCTGTTAATTCTTGATTGAATTCTGCCTCTTTAAGTTGTTCAGATATAAAAATTTCTTTTTCTGGAATTTTTTCTTCCTTCTTAATAACTGTGATTTGTTTTTTGTTATTTAAGAAGCCAAACTTTTGTCTTTTGTTATCTCCTATGGTAAAATATCTGTCTTTTTGGTTGGAGATATCTATACCATAGATTGATAAGTAGTCATTCCCAAGTATGAAATGATTACTAGTACAGTTGTCCATTACTACAAACTCTACTTTAATTCTAACACATTGTGAGGGATGAGGAAAAATTAGTGTTAAATAAATTATTCCAAGGGGCTTCATGCTCTCACTTGCACTACTAAATTTGACACCTTGTATTGGCATAAGTTTTTCTTGCCAATTTGGGACAATGGTTTTTAAATAACTTTTGCCAACACAAGTGCAATATGCTCCTGTATCCAAGTTAACTTTTCCTTCCTGGTTATCAACCATAACAATACTTATACTTGATTTTCCAGCTGTATATCCCATTCCTCTTGCAGGTTTGGTTCTATACATTTTGGCATCTTGTATGTTTGTCAGGTTTGTGTCAGATGTTCCAACTTGTGGTAAGTTTGAATTAACATCCAGTACTTCATAAATTAAGTCAATATTATTAATTTGTGCATTAATTATATTGATTTCATCACTTTCAGAGCTTTCTGACTCTTCTGTCTCTTTTTCAGAGTCAGATTCCTCTTCTTTGTCATTGTGGCTTTCTGTTTCCACAATTTCATTAATTTTTGCTTTTCTAAGGCAATTATTGGCTAAGTGTCCAATACCTCCACATTTATGGCATTTTCTTTGCTCATTATTGTTGGATGTATTGGGCTTAAAGGATTCTTTTGATTTATCTTTTCTGATAAATGGTTTATTTGGGCTTTTAATGTCCAATTTTTTCCAAGTCCTGCCAATTTTTGTTCTTGTCACTATATCTTCTAGTGCATTTATATACTCTTCTGTGGAGCATGGTTCTATACATCTGCTTCTTAGGGCATGTTCTAGTTCCCCTCCACATTTTTTAAGTATTTTCATATGCACCATCTTCTGTGACATTTCTGGGTATAGTGCATTAAGTCTTTCAACTTGTTTTAAGAACCAAGTTAAAGGTTTGTCTTTCTCTGGGTCAAAGAAAGAGTTTTCAAATGCATTTTCTATCTTATACCTCCAGGCATCATTTGCCCACTTGGTGATTATTTCTTGTTTCCACCAAGACCAGGTATTTTTACCATTTGTTTGTCTTATGCCATAATACCATCTTTTTGCAGATTTCTCAAACAAAGAATGTAATCTTGCAGTGATTAATTCATCTGGTATGGCATAATCTTCTTGTAACATGTCAATTGTTTTAATGAATGACATGTGGTCATATTCACCTTCTCCTGTGAATGTTGGCCATTCTTTCAGTTGAGGTGCTTCCTTCATTAAGACTTGGTTATTATCTTGGTGACTCAAGTCTGTTATGAAAGGATTTGACAATTCCTCTTTTGTTTTAACAGGGCTTCTTATATGAGAAAATGGTGTTGATAACTTTGGCATATTTAAATTAGCCTCATTAATTTTATCCATTTTTTCAGTGATAAGTCTTATTTCACTCTGAATATCATCTTTCAGATGCATTCTTGCTTCATCACTTTTTTCCACATGGTCCAAAAGTAATTTTTGGTGTGATGAAGTCTTTTCTTCAAATTTTTCTACAGAAATATTTAATTTATTCAATTTTTCTGTAAGATTGTCAATACTCACATCATAATTGATTGTCAAAGTTTTGTCTTTGATATCTTTTATGTATTTATACAATTCTTGTTGTCCTTGTATTAATTTTTGAGTATTGTCAATTAAATTCTTAGGTTTATTATTTTCAACAATAAACTTAATGTTGTCAATTTCTTTCTTGTTTTGCACAACAATTTTTGTTAAAGAAGATAAATTGTTATTTATTTCTTGTAGTGATAATAAACTGTCTTTAATTTCTTTTAGAGGTAATATACTATTTTTAATTTCTGTTAAAGTATTTACAACATTTTTGGACAAGGTTATTTCTTTGGGAAATGAGGTTGTCTCATTCTTTGCTCTTCCTTGTCCTTGAATTCCATCAAGGTTCTGGCCATGTTGAAAACATTGTCCATGGCATCCTTTTGGATTCTTGGGATTCTGTAGCTTGGGGAATATGGTTTCCTCCAATGCTTTTTCTTGTTCTTCTTCCCTTCTTGGGGAAGTGGGTTGGCTTGGGGCTTGCTGGTAGAAGCTACTGGGGCTTCTTCCTTGGTTGCCTCCCTCTTTTTGGCATGGTAATCCTTGATTTTTTTGATTTGAGGTTTGGATGACAGTGGATTCCATCCATTGGAGTATTTCACTATCTCCTCCTCTTTGAGGAACTTTTTCAGGATGTGCCAGGAGTTCATCACTCCTTGGTGTATTTGAGGCAACATTTCCCAATCTTTGTCTTTGTACACTGTGCAATACTGCTTTTACTGGCTCATGTAGATGTCTATTTGATCCCTCTGAATGTGATTTGTACCTGTTTGAGTTACTCATACTTAGTTCTAATTCAGGCTCAGATATCATGGGCATTTCTGGGACTTGCCTTTGGGATAAGGCACTTCCTTGTGTGGATTCTGTTCCACTGGGGATATTGCCCTTTCTTTTCCCTTTTGAGGGATCAATTCTACCTCTGATTCCAGCTCCATCTGATTGGATGGAGTATTGGGAACCTCTTCTGGTAGTCATAATTAAAGAATAAGAAAAAATAAAAGTATTTTTAGAATAAAAATTCTTTTATGGCAATTATAAAAAGAGGTGCTCACCTTCAGAGTCTTGAATGGTGGGTCCTGGAAAGTCTAATTTCTTAGCTTTCTTTCTTTTGGTGATAACTGGTGTTGGAGAACTTTGACAAGTTTCTTCCACCAACCTCTCAACAGTAGCTTGGTTATCTTCTGTTGGGTTATCTTCAAACACTAAAAAAGACAAATAAATATAAGTCTTTATATAAGAAGTGTTATTTTTGGCAAGATATGGCAATTTTCCACGTAGAAATTGCTTTATATCTTAAAAAATTGAAATAAAATAAAGAAATGAATAAAAAATGAATAAAAATAACTTTTTTTATTGGTTTTTAATATTTTTTAATATTTTTTATGTGTTTTTTATTTTTTAAAGAATAAAATAAAAAAGAATATGATTCTTATAAAATTAAATTATAATAAAATTATTTTTAATTTATAAAATATCTTTTTTAATCACTAGAGTCACTCAAAGAAAGTTCTTGCAAGTCTAAGGATGTGAAAAACCACGTGTAAGACAGTACAATTGCTTTCCAAATGCCTCAATAGCTTTTAAAATCAATAAAATATAAAATTATTATATAATTTATGATTATAAATATAATTTATTATTGGATAAACCCAAATAGAATCTTTTTAAAGGTCTTTTAAGTAAATATCACGGCCAGGCCCCCAAATGTAAGGTTTGACTATGAAACAATAAGTAAAAATTACTAATTTATTACTTATTGTACTCTGAATGTCCTTATAAATTGAGTAAATAAGATTAAAAATATAATAATAATAAATAATTATTATTTATTATGGCGTAAAATAATTATATTATTAAATAAATATAATAATATAATTTATATTATGAAAATATAATATAATAAATAAATATATTAATATAAAATAATTAATATATTAAAAAGCTCTTTATTATTGTTACCAACAAATAATAAAGGCGTAAAAAATTGTTTTTTATTAATAAAAAACAATTAATAACAATAATATTACTAATATTAAAGTTATGAATTAATATAAATACTATTTATATTAATTAAAGAGTTATTAAGAGAGTAATAATAGAGAAATTATTATAATAAGAGAGAATAACCTACTTTTAACACTTAATATAATAATTTTGAAGTATTTTACGCCAAAAAATATAAATACAACTTTTTCAAATTGTATTTACAATAAAAATAAAGAAAATTACAAATTATTCTGGATTTTTACGTGGAAATGAGTTTTAGAGAGATTTTTAACAAAAACAATTAAATAAATGATTTAATCACGTCAAAATAGATGATTATAGCAAGGTGGTCTTTGGTCTTTAATAATATAATGCTTTTATATATAAAGAATAAAGAAAATTACCTTTTGATTTAATTGATTTAATGTTTTTGATGCGTCTGAGGGGAAAATAGAGTAAAAAGAGCACTATTTATAGTAAATACCTCCCTCCTAGAGTCCAACAGGCTTCTAGTAGACGTGTACTGATCATATCCACTGGAATTGATCAATATTTTAAGGTTTGAGGGTGATTACATCATGATCAAACCATCTTACATCATTATTGCACCATTATTTAAAGTTATCACTGTAACTTTAAGTTTGATGAAATCAGAGGCTTGGCAGAACCCCAAATTTCGTGGATTTTATTAGTTTTAATCATAAACTAATAGTATTCACCAATTTCATCACTCTTGTGACTGTTAAACTCAATTTAAGGTTACAGTAGGTGATCATAACTGCTCAATTTAAGCTCAAACTTTGATCTTCAATAACTTTTAAGATTTACACACTACAGCAATTCAGAGAGTGAATTCTGATAGCCTGGCATAACCTTATTATTCTGCCAAGAGCTTATCATTACATCATCAAAACTCTAATTTTGATGATTTTTCTTGTAACTCATCTTTTCTGTCGAAATTCAATATTTTAAATTTCAAACCTTGATTTCAGGGGGTTATACCCTGAATTTAATAATAAAAATTACATCATTCTTCACGAATGAACTAGTAGAATCCAACTGTATACTTTTTTTTAAGTTTGGACCACTTTCACAACAAAGTGGTCAACAGCTCTGTTGATTTTTATCAATATTTCATCATAGGTTTTAACCTTGTTTATAATTTGTAAAATAAAGTTCATTTCTGTGTTCTTACAGTAATTACGTGGTAACTTTATTTTTGGTTCATCATTCTATCATGTATAGTTTAGAAGATATTAGCTATGATCCTTGAATATATGCGTTGACCAAAAAAGTGCATATATTCAGGATAATTCCTTAAGTATTGACTTTGAGAATTAGCTTATTAATTGTTTTATGTGTGGATTTCTATGGGAAATCCACTGGTACAATTTATTTCACATGTTGTTTCATTGGTTTCTGAGATAAATAGGATTTTATGGTTTTTATAAGGTATTATACCTTATAATTCATTAAATATTGACTTCACAGATATGCCATAAAAATGGTATATGTGTATTTTTCCATGGGGAATCCAATGGTATAATTTATTTTACATGTTTATTCATTGGTTTTTAAGTTAAACCAATTTTTGTGTTAATTTATGGTATTTTTTGTATATTTAAGTAATTAATTTTAATGTATAATTATTCTAAGTAATTTTATTATAATTATATTAAAGGTATAATTATTCTTAATCTTTTTGTGACCTTATTGGGTATGTGGTCATATCTCAAAGGCTCACATTCCCTACCACCAAAAAAGATTGTACCACAATCTGATGTGTATGATAAGGGTATCATCCACTGTCCTACCTCTTCAATAGACTTTTTTAGTCTTGAAGCTCAATAATGCTTAACTTTTTTATTTTTCAGGTTTTCTTTCATGTCTGAACCTTCTTAGTAGTTTATCAGCATTTGTTATATCTTTCTCAAGTAGCCATTCATCTTCTTGAGTTGAATTTCTATACCTTACAAGGTATTCTCTTTCTTTTTTGTTTCTTGTCCTTCTTTCTTTAAGGACTTTTACTATTTTCTTTTCCTCTCCTTCTTCCAAGGGGGGAATCTCAAGTGGGGGTTTATTTCTTAGTCGAAATAACTCTTTGTCACTTGAACTGTAAGGTTTTATCAGACTTACAGGGAAAGTTGGGTGTTTGTTCATTAGTTCACCTGTGAGTTCCAATTGCACAGCATTTGGTCCATGAAGTGCTTTTATCATAAATGGTCCTGCAAAGGAATCTTTCAATTTCTTTGGGCCTTTTATGTTATTGAAATTAAGGGTTGATACTAAAACCAAGTCCCCTATTTTGAAATCAGGTGGCTTATGACTTTTATCCCATCTTTCTTTTGCATATTTAAAAGAATCTTGCATGCATCTGTTTGCATGGTGTCTTGCTTTGTCAAGCATTATCTTGAAGCTGCTTGCTGTTGGATGTATATCCACTAAGTCCTTTTTGAGGGTATCATAAGGAAGTCTTGGATTCCAACCTTTCTCTAGCATTGCTGGTGTTTTGCCAGTAGAAGAATGGATTGATGTCTTATATGCCAATTCAAGTGCTGGTATTAGTGTACACCAATCATGGGTAAAACCATCAGAATCTTTGAATTCTAGCCCATAAGCACAGAATCTTCTGATCATATCCTCTAGGGTCTGTATCATTCTTTCTGCTAAACCATCAGTTTGAGGATGATAAGCTGTTGAGAATGATAACTTTGTCCCAAACAGGTTATGGAGATTTGTCCATAATGCTGAAGTGAACTTTGGGTCTCTGTCACTTATAATATTTTGGAATAAGCCTGTATGGCTAATGACTTTATTCCATATCATTATGGCTGTATCCATAGCTGTGTCATCTTTATGACATGGTAAGAACATGGGAGTTTTGCTGTATCTGTCAACTAGCACTAGGCATGCATTATAACTCCTGTCTCCTCCTGGAGGTAAGGCTGTTACCCAATCCATATGAACTATTTCCCATGGGGATTTTGGTTCTTGGATTTGGATCATCATTCCAAATTTCTTTCCTGTGGCTCTGTTGGCTTTTTGACTTCTGTCACAGGTCTGGCAGTACTCTGCAACATCTTTCTTCCAATTTGGCCACCAAGAACAGGTTTTCACCCTCTCTAGTGTCCTATCTTCTGAGAGATGTCCAGATGCAACACTATCATGACACTCATGTAAAATGGTGTTTATTAGTGTTCTGTCTGTTAAGGCCATAACACATGTATGTTTTGTTCTATGGTAAAGGATTCCATCAAGGAGGTGAAATCTTCCTTCATCATATGCCTTTTTCCATATTTCATCTAGTTTTGATGAAAGTGATGGATCTTTGCAGTCTTTCATTAGAAGTTGGCTTAAGATATGGCAATTTTTGTCTGTCTTATAGCTTTCTTTAACTTGGTTAAATAATTCTGTGCCAATGTCTGTAACACATATTCCTTCTATATGGTGCTATTCTTGTGGTACCCATGCTGGATTGTCAGGGGTATTTGCTAGAGCCCATCTGCTGAGACCATCTGCATTTTTGTGAATATTTCCAGATTTATGAACAATAGTCATATTTCCTCTATATTCCTGGATAGCAATTTGCCATCTTAGCATATGTCTGTTTGGAGTCTTCATATTTAATAGTGATTTCACAGTATTACAGTCTGTGATTACATCAAATACTGTGCTATCCAAATAATAATGCAATTTTTCTAAAGCCCACACTAGGCATAAGCATTCCATTTGGCTTGCTCCATACCTTGCTTCTGTTGGCTTTATTTGCCTTGAAATGAAACAAATTGGTCCTTCCACTGGTTTATCATTGATAATTTGTGTTTGGTGAAGTGCAGCACCTAGTCCTTCTCCACAAGCATCAATGTACAGTTTGAAGGGTAGTTTCCAATCTGGCATTAGGAGAAATGGGGCATTTGTTAAGGAATTTTTCAATTCTTCATATGCCTTGACTCTTTCTTCTGTCATCTCATAGACTGTTTGTTGGTCACATAGCTTATACAAGGATTTAGCAATCTTTGCAAAGTCCTTTATATGCTGTCTATAGTAACCAGCAAATCCTAGAAATGATTGCATTTCTTTTTTGGTTTGAGGCATTGGTTTAAGTAGTACTGCTGCTACTTTATTTTTGTCTATGCCTAGACTAAGTCCAGATACCACATGTCCTAGTGCTTTTAGTTCACTATATGCAAAATGACACTTTTTCAAGGAAATTTTCATATTCACTTGAACTATTTTCTGTAGTACCCTTTCTAGTCTTGTAAGGTGATTTTCCCAAGTTTCTGAGCAAACTATAATATCATCAATATAGATAATTAACCATCCTTCTGATAATTCTTCAGGAAATATGGTATTCATCATTCTTTGATAATGGGAAGGTGCATTTTTTATCCCAAATGGCATTCTTGAGTATTCAAAAATTCCACAATGGACTATTATTCTTAGTAGTTTCTTGGCATTGTCTGTTAAGACATTTTGATGAAAACCTTTAAGAGCATCCATAGCTGTGATGAACTTAGCTTGTGACAATTGGGTCAATGTCTCATGGATTCTGGGTATTGGATATCTGTCTGGAATGGTATAGGTATTCAGGGCTCTGAAGTCTCCTACCATCCTTGACTTTCCATTATGCCAAGTTATAATGACAGGTGTAGTAACTTCTACTTGTTCATTATGTCCAACCTTTCTTAATACTCCAAGGTCCATTAATTCTTTAATGTGTACCTCTAAGGCTTCTCTAGCTCTTGGACTGGCTGGATAAGCAGGTCTTCTTAATAAAGGTGGGTAAGGCTTTTCTACATTAAGAATTATATCCACTTCATGTCCAATTATGGCACCTAGTGGCTCTTTGTCAGTTGCAAAGGCATTTTTATACTTAAATAAGAGGTCAATCAATTTTTCTTTCATTTTTTCTGTTAATTCTTGATTGAATTCTGCCTCTTTAAGTTGTTCAGATATAAAAATTTCTTTTTCTGGAATTTTTTCTTCCTTCTTAATAACTGTGATTTGTTTTTTGTTATTTAAGAAGCCAAACTTTTGTCTTTTGTTATCTCCTATGGTAAAATATCTGTCTTTTTGGTTGGAGATATCTATACCATAGATTGATAAGTAGTCATTCCCAAGTATGAAATGATTACTAGTACAGTTGTCCATTACTACAAACTCTACTTTAATTCTAACACATTGTGAGGGATGAGGAAAAATTAGTGTTAAATAAATTATTCCAAGGGGCTTCATGCTCTCACTTGCACTACTAAATTTGACACCTTGTATTGGCATAAGTTTTTCTTGCCAATTTGGGACAATGGTTTTTAAATAACTTTTGCCAACACAAGTGCAATATGCTCCTGTATCCAAGTTAACTTTTCCTTCCTGGTTATCAACCATAACAATACTTATACTTGATTTTCCAGCTGTATATCCCATTCCTCTTGCAGGTTTGGTTCTATACATTTTGGCATCTTGTATGTTTGTCAGGTTTGTGTCAGATGTTCCAACTTGTGGTAAGTTTGAATTAACATCCAGTACTTCATAAATTAAGTCAATATTATTAATTTGTGCATTAATTATATTGATTTCATCACTTTCAGAGCTTTCTGACTCTTCTGTCTCTTTTTCAGAGTCAGATTCCTCTTCTTTGTCATTGTGGCTTTCTGTTTCCACAATTTCATTAATTTTTGCTTTTCTAAGGCAATTATTGGCTAAGTGTCCAATACCTCCACATTTATGGCATTTTCTTTGCTCATTATTGTTGGATGTATTGGGCTTAAAGGATTCTTTTGATTTATCTTTTCTGATAAATGGTTTATTTGGGCTTTTAATGTCCAATTTTTTCCAAGTCCTGCCAATTTTTGTTCTTGTCACTATATCTTCTAGTGCATTTATATACTCTTCTGTGGAGCATGGTTCTATACATCTGCTTCTTAGGGCATGTTCTAGTTCCCCTCCACATTTTTTAAGTATTTTCATATGCACCATCTTCTGTGACATTTCTGGGTATAGTGCATTAAGTCTTTCAACTTGTTTTAAGAACCAAGTTAAAGGTTTGTCTTTCTCTGGGTCAAAGAAAGAGTTTTCAAATGCATTTTCTATCTTATACCTCCAGGCATCATTTGCCCACTTGGTGATTATTTCTTGTTTCCACCAAGACCAGGTATTTTTACCATTTGTTTGTCTTATGCCATAATACCATCTTTTTGCAGATTTCTCAAACAAAGAATGTAATCTTGCAGTGATTAATTCATCTGGTATGGCATAATCTTCTTGTAACATGTCAATTGTTTTAATGAATGACATGTGGTCATATTCACCTTCTCCTGTGAATGTTGGCCATTCTTTCAGTTGAGGTGCTTCCTTCATTAAGACTTGGTTATTATCTTGGTGACTCAAGTCTGTTATGAAAGGATTTGACAATTCCTCTTTTGTTTTAACAGGGCTTCTTATATGAGAAAATGGTGTTGATAACTTTGGCATATTTAAATTAGCCTCATTAATTTTATCCATTTTTTCAGTGATAAGTCTTATTTCACTCTGAATATCATCTTTCAGATGCATTCTTGCTTCATCACTTTTTTCCACATGGTCCAAAAGTAATTTTTGGTGTGATGAAGTCTTTTCTTCAAATTTTTCTACAGAAATATTTAATTTATTCAATTTTTCTGTAAGATTGTCAATACTCACATCATAATTGATTGTCAAAGTTTTGTCTTTGATATCTTTTATGTATTTATACAATTCTTGTTGTCCTTGTATTAATTTTTGAGTATTGTCAATTAAATTCTTAGGTTTATTATTTTCAACAATAAACTTAATGTTGTCAATTTCTTTCTTGTTTTGCACAACAATTTTTGTTAAAGAAGATAAATTGTTATTTATTTCTTGTAGTGATAATAAACTGTCTTTAATTTCTTTTAGAGGTAATATACTATTTTTAATTTCTGTTAAAGTATTTACAACATTTTTGGACAAGGTTATTTCTTTGGGAAATGAGGTTGTCTCATTCTTTGCTCTTCCTTGTCCTTGAATTCCATCAAGGTTCTGGCCATGTTGAAAACATTGTCCATGGCATCCTTTTGGATTCTTGGGATTCTGTAGCTTGGGGAATATGGTTTCCTCCAATGCTTTTTCTTGTTCTTCTTCCCTTCTTGGGGAAGTGGGTTGGCTTGGGGCTTGCTGGTAGAAGCTACTGGGGCTTCTTCCTTGGTTGCCTCCCTCTTTTTGGCATGGTAATCCTTGATTTTTTTGATTTGAGGTTTGGATGACAGTGGATTCCATCCATTGGAGTATTTCACTATCTCCTCCTCTTTGAGGAACTTTTTCAGGATGTGCCAGGAGTTCATCACTCCTTGGTGTATTTGAGGCAACATTTCCCAATCTTTGTCTTTGTACACTGTGCAATACTGCTTTTACTGGCTCATGTAGATGTCTATTTGATCCCTCTGAATGTGATTTGTACCTGTTTGAGTTACTCATACTTAGTTCTAATTCAGGCTCAGATATCATGGGCATTTCTGGGACTTGCCTTTGGGATAAGGCACTTCCTTGTGTGGATTCTGTTCCACTGGGGATATTGCCCTTTCTTTTCCCTTTTGAGGGATCAATTCTACCTCTGATTCCAGCTCCATCTGATTGGATGGAGTATTGGGAACCTCTTCTGGTAGTCATAATTAAAGAATAAGAAAAAATAAAAGTATTTTTAGAATAAAAATTCTTTTATGGCAATTATAAAAAGAGGTGCTCACCTTCAGAGTCTTGAATGGTGGGTCCTGGAAAGTCTAATTTCTTAGCTTTCTTTCTTTTGGTGATAACTGGTGTTGGAGAACTTTGACAAGTTTCTTCCACCAACCTCTCAACAGTAGCTTGGTTATCTTCTGTTGGGTTATCTTCAAACACTAAAAAAGACAAATAAATATAAGTCTTTATATAAGAAGTGTTATTTTTGGCAAGATATGGCAATTTTCCACGTAGAAATTGCTTTATATCTTAAAAAATTGAAATAAAATAAAGAAATGAATAAAAAATGAATAAAAATAACTTTTTTTATTGGTTTTTAATATTTTTTAATATTTTTTATGTGTTTTTTATTTTTTAAAGAATAAAATAAAAAAGAATATGATTCTTATAAAATTAAATTATAATAAAATTATTTTTAATTTATAAAATATCTTTTTTAATCACTAGAGTCACTCAAAGAAAGTTCTTGCAAGTCTAAGGATGTGAAAAACCACGTGTAAGACAGTACAATTGCTTTCCAAATGCCTCAATAGCTTTTAAAATCAATAAAATATAAAATTATTATATAATTTATGATTATAAATATAATTTATTATTGGATAAACCCAAATAGAATCTTTTTAAAGGTCTTTTAAGTAAATATCACGGCCAGGCCCCCAAATGTAAGGTTTGACTATGAAACAATAAGTAAAAATTACTAATTTATTACTTATTGTACTCTGAATGTCCTTATAAATTGAGTAAATAAGATTAAAAATATAATAATAATAAATAATTATTATTTATTATGGCGTAAAATAATTATATTATTAAATAAATATAATAATATAATTTATATTATGAAAATATAATATAATAAATAAATATATTAATATAAAATAATTAATATATTAAAAAGCTCTTTATTATTGTTACCAACAAATAATAAAGGCGTAAAAAATTGTTTTTTATTAATAAAAAACAATTAATAACAATAATATTACTAATATTAAAGTTATGAATTAATATAAATACTATTTATATTAATTAAAGAGTTATTAAGAGAGTAATAATAGAGAAATTATTATAATAAGAGAGAATAACCTACTTTTAACACTTAATATAATAATTTTGAAGTATTTTACGCCAAAAAATATAAATACAACTTTTTCAAATTGTATTTACAATAAAAATAAAGAAAATTACAAATTATTCTGGATTTTTACGTGGAAATGAGTTTTAGAGAGATTTTTAACAAAAACAATTAAATAAATGATTTAATCACGTCAAAATAGATGATTATAGCAAGGTGGTCTTTGGTCTTTAATAATATAATGCTTTTATATATAAAGAATAAAGAAAATTACCTTTTGATTTAATTGATTTAATGTTTTTGATGCGTCTGAGGGGAAAATAGAGTAAAAAGAGCACTATTTATAGTAAATACCTCCCTCCTAGAGTCCAACAGGCTTCTAGTAGACGTGTACTGATCATATCCACTGGAATTGATCAATATTTTAAGGTTTGAGGGTGATTACATCATGATCAAACCATCTTACATCATTATTGCACCATTATTTAAAGTTATCACTGTAACTTTAAGTTTGATGAAATCAGAGGCTTGGCAGAACCCCAAATTTCGTGGATTTTATTAGTTTTAATCATAAACTAATAGTATTCACCAATTTCATCACTCTTGTGACTGTTAAACTCAATTTAAGGTTACAGTAGGTGATCATAACTGCTCAATTTAAGCTCAAACTTTGATCTTCAATAACTTTTAAGATTTACACACTACAGCAATTCAGAGAGTGAATTCTGATAGCCTGGCATAACCTTATTATTCTGCCAAGAGCTTATCATTACATCATCAAAACTCTAATTTTGATGATTTTTCTTGTAACTCATCTTTTCTGTCGAAATTCAATATTTTAAATTTCAAACCTTGATTTCAGGGGGTTATACCCTGAATTTAATAATAAAAATTACATCATTCTTCACGAATGAACTAGTAGAATCCAACTGTATACTTTTTTTTAAGTTTGGACCACTTTCACAACAAAGTGGTCAACAGCTCTGTTGATTTTTATCAATATTTCATCATAGGTTTTAACCTTGTTTATAATTTGTAAAATAAAGTTCATTTCTGTGTTCTTACAGTAATTACGTGGTAACTTTATTTTTGGTTCATCATTCTATCATGTATAGTTTAGAAGATATTAGCTATGATCCTTGAATATATGCGTTGACCAAAAAAGTGCATATATTCAGGATAATTCCTTAAGTATTGACTTTGAGAATTAGCTTATTAATTGTTTTATGTGTGGATTTCTATGGGAAATCCACTGGTACAATTTATTTCACATGTTGTTTCATTGGTTTCTGAGATAAATAGGATTTTATGGTTTTTATAAGGTATTATACCTTATAATTCATTAAATATTGACTTCACAGATATGCCATAAAAATGGTATATGTGTATTTTTCCATGGGGAATCCAATGGTATAATTTATTTTACATGTTTATTCATTGGTTTTTAAGTTAAACCAATTTTTGTGTTAATTTATGGTATTTTTTGTATATTTAAGTAATTAATTTTAATGTATAATTATTCTAAGTAATTTTATTATAATTATATTAAAGGTATAATTATTCTTAATCTTTTTGTGACCTTATTGGGTATGTGGTCATATCTCAAAGGCTCACATTCCCTACCACCAAAAAAGATTGTACCACAATCTGATGTGTATGATAAGGGTATCATCCACTGTCCTACCTCTTCAATAGACTTTTTTAGTCTTGAAGCTCAATAATGCTTAACTTTTTTATTTTTCAGGTTTTCTTTCATGTCTGAACCTTCTTAGTAGTTTATCAGCATTTTTTATATCTTTCTCAAGTAGCCATTCATCTTCTTGAGTTGAATTTCTATACCTTACAAGGTATTCTCTTTCTTTTTTGTTTCTTGTCCTTCTTTCTTTAAGGACTTTTACTATTTTCTTTTCCTCTCCTTCTTCCAAGGGGGGAATCTCAAGTGGGGGTTTATTTCTTAGTCGAAATAACTCTTTGTCACTTGAACTGTAAGGTTTTATCAGACTTACAGGGAAAGTTGGGTGTTTGTTCATTAGTTCACCTGTGAGTTCCAATTGCACAGCATTTGGTCCATGAAGTGCTTTTATCATAAATGGTCCTGCAAAGGAATCTTTCAATTTCTTTGGGCCTTTTATGTTATTGAAATTAAGGGTTGATACTAAAACCAAGTCCCCTATTTTGAAATCAGGTGGCTTATGACTTTTATCCCATCTTTCTTTTGCATATTTAAAAGAATCTTGCATGCATCTGTTTGCATGGTGTCTTGCTTTGTCAAGCATTATCTTGAAGCTGCTTGCTGTTGGATGTATATCCACTAAGTCCTTTTTGAGGGTATCATAAGGAAGTCTTGGATTCCAACCTTTCTCTAGCATTGCTGGTGTTTTGCCAGTAGAAGAATGGATTGATGTCTTATATGCCAATTCAAGTGCTGGTATTAGTGTACACCAATCATGGGTAAAACCATCAGAATCTTTGAATTCTAGCCCATAAGCACAGAATCTTCTGATCATATCCTCTAGGGTCTGTATCATTCTTTCTGCTAAACCATCAGTTTGAGGATGATAAGCTGTTGAGAATGATAACTTTGTCCCAAACAGGTTATGGAGATTTGTCCATAATGCTGAAGTGAACTTTGGGTCTCTGTCACTTATAATATTTTGGAATAAGCCTGTATGGCTAATGACTTTATTCCATATCATTATGGCTGTATCCATAGCTGTGTCATCTTTATGACATGGTAAGAACATGGGAGTTTTGCTGTATCTGTCAACTAGCACTAGGCATGCATTATAACTCCTGTCTCCTCCTGGAGGTAAGGCTGTTACCCAATCCATATGAACTATTTCCCATGGGGATTTTGGTTCTTGGATTTGGATCATCATTCCAAATTTCTTTCCTGTGGCTCTGTTGGCTTTTTGACATCTGTCACAGGTCTGGCAGTACTCTGCAACATCTTTCTTCCAATTTGGCCACCAAGAACAGGTTTTCACCCTCTCTAGTGTCCTATCTTCTGAGAGATGTCCAGATGCAACACTATCATGACACTCATGTAAAATGGTGTTTATTAGTGTTCTGTCTGTTAAGGCCATAACACATGTATGTTTTGTTCTATGGTAAAGGATTCCATCAAGGAGGTGAAATCTTCCTTCATCATATGCCTTTTTCCATATTTCATCTAGTTTTGATGAAAGTGATGGATCTTTGCAGTCTTTCATTAGAAGTTGGCTTAAGATATGGCAATTTTTGTCTGTCTTATAGCTTTCTTTAACTTGGTTAAATAATTCTGTGCCAATGTCTGTAACACATATTCCTTCTATATGGTGCGCTTCTTGTGGTACCCATGCTGGATTGTCAGGGGTATTTGCTAGAGCCCATCTGCTGAGACCATCTGCATTTTTGTGAATATTTCCAGATTTATGAACAATAGTCATATTTCCTCTATATTCCTGGATAGCAATTTGCCATCTTAGCATATGTCTGTTTGGAGTCTTCATATTTAATAGTGATTTCACAGTATTACAGTCTGTGATTACATCAAATACTGTGCTATCCAAATAATAATGCAATTTTTCTAAAGCCCACACTAGGCATAAGCATTCCATTTGGCTTGCTCCATACCTTGCTTCTGTTGGCTTTATTTGCCTTGAAATGAAACAAATTGGTCCTTCCACTGGTTTATCATTGATAATTTGTGTTTGGTGAAGTGCAGCACCTAGTCCTTCTCCACAAGCATCAATGTACAGTTTGAAGGGTAGTTTCCAATCTGGCATTAGGAGAAATGGGGCATTTGTTAAGGAATTTTTCAATTCTTCATATGCCTTGACTCTTTCTTCTGTCATCTCATAGACTGTTTGTTGGTCACATAGCTTATACAAGGATTTAGCAATCTTTGCAAAGTCCTTTATATGCTGTCTATATTAACCAGCAAATCCTAGAAATGATTGCATTTCTTTTTTGGTTTGAGGCATTGGTTTAAGTAGTACTGCTGCTACTTTATTTTTGTCTATGCCTAGACTAAGTCCAGATACCACATGTCCTAGTGCTTTTAGTTCACTATATGCAAAATGACACTTTTTCAAGGAAATTTTCATATTCACTTGAACTATTTTCTGTAGTACCCTTTCTAGTCTTGTAAGGTGATTTTCCCAAGTTTCTGAGCAAACTATAATATCATCAATATAGATAATTAACCATCCTTCTGATAATTCTTCAGGAAATATGGTATTCATCATTCTTTGATAATGGGAAGGTGCATTTTTTATCCCAAATGGCATTCTTGAGTATTCAAAAATTCCACAATGGACTATTATTCTTAGTAGTTTCTTGGCATTGTCTGTTAAGACATTTTGATGAAAACCTTTAAGAGCATCCATAGCTGTGATGAACTTAGCTTGTGACAATTGGGTCAATGTCTCATGGATTCTGGGTATTGGATATCTGTCTGGAATGGTATAGGTATTCAGGGCTCTGAAGTCTCCTACCATCCTTGACTTTCCATTATGCCAAGTTATAATGACAGGTGTAGTAACTTCTACTTGTTCATTATGTCCAACCTTTCTTAATACTCCAAGTTCCATTAATTCTTTAATGTGTACCTCTAAGGCTTCTCTAGCTCTTGGACTGGCTGGATAAGCAGGTCTTCTTAATAAAGGTGGGTAAGGCTTTTCTACATTAAGAATTATATCCACTTCATGTCCAATTATGGCACCTAGTGGCTCTTTGTCAGTTGCAAAGGCATTTTTATACTTAAATAAGAGGTCAATCAATTTTTCTTTCATTTTTTCTGTTAATTCTTGATTGAATTCTGCCTCTTTAAGTTGTTCAGATATAAAAATTTCTTTTTCTGGAATTTTTTCTTCCTTCATAATAACTGTGATTTGTTTTTTGTTATTTAAGAAGCCAAACTTTTGTCTTTTGTTATCTCCTATGGTAAAATATCTGTCTTTTTGGTTGGAGATATCTATACCATAGATTGATAAGTAGTCATTCCCAAGTATGAAATGATTACTAGTACAGTTGTCCATTACTACAAACTCTACTTTAATTCTAACACATTGTGAGGGATGAGGAAAAATTAGTGTTAAATAAATTATTCCAAGGGGCTTCATGCTCTCACTTGCACTACTAAATTTGACACCTTGTATTGGCATAAGTTTTTCTTGCCAATTTGGGACAATGGTTTTTAAATAACTTTTGCCAACACAAGTGCAATATGCTCCTGTATCCAAGTTAACTTTTCCTTCCTGGTTATCAACCATAACAATACTTATACTTGATTTTCCAGCTGTATATCCCATTCCTCTTGCAGGTTTGGTTCTATACATTTTGGCATCTTGTATGTTTGTCAGGTTTGTGTCAGATGTTCCAACTTGTGGTAAGTTTGAATTAACATCCAGTACTTCATAAATTAAGTCAATATTATTAATTTGTGCATTAATTATATTGATTTCATCACTTTCAGAGCTTTCTGACTCTTCTGTCTCTTTTTCAGAGTCAGATTCCTCTTCTTTGTCATTGTGGCTTTCTGTTTCCACAATTTCATTAATTTTTGCTTTTCTAAGGCAATTATTGGCTAAGTGTCCAATACCTCCACATTTATGGCATTTTCTTTGCTCATTATTGTTGGATGTATTGGGCTTAAAGGATTCTTTTGATTTATCTTTTCTGATAAATGGTTTATTTGGGCTTTTAATGTCCAATTTTTTCCAAGTCCTGCCAATTTTTGTTCTTGTCACTATATCTTCTAGTGCATTTATATACTCTTCTGTGGAGCATGGTTCTATACATCTGCTTCTTAGGGCATGTTCTAGTTCCCCTCCACATTTTTTAAGTATTTTCATATGCACCATCTTCTGTGACATTTCTGGGTATAGTGCATTAAGTCTTTCAACTTGTTTTAAGAACCAAGTTAAAGGTTTGTCTTTCTCTGGGTCAAAGAAAGAGTTTTCAAATGCATTTTCTATCTTATACCTCCAGGCATCATTTGCCCACTTGGTGATTATTTCTTGTTTCCACCAAGACCAGGTATTTTTACCATTTGTTTGTCTTATGCCATAATACCATCTTTTTGCAGATTTCTCAAACAAAGAATGTAATCTTGCAGTGATTAATTCATCTGGTATGGCATAATCTTCTTGTAACATGTCAATTGTTTTAATGAATGACATGTGGTCATATTCACCTTCTCCTGTGAATGTTGGCCATTCTTTCAGTTGAGGTGCTTCCTTCATTAAGACTTGGTTATTATCTTGGTGACTCAAGTCTGTTATGAAAGGATTTGACAATTCCTCTTTTGTTTTAACAGGGCTTCTTATATGAGAAAATGGTGTTGATAACTTTGGCATATTTAAATTAGCCTCATTAATTTTATCCATTTTTTCAGTGATAAGTCTTATTTCACTCTGAATATCATCTTTCAGATGCATTCTTGCTTCATCACTTTTTTCCACATGGTCCAAAAGTAATTTTTGGTGTGATGAAGTCTTTTCTTCAAATTTTTCTACAGAAATATTTAATTTATTCAATTTTTCTGTAAGATTGTCAATACTCACATCATAATTGATTGTCAAAGTTTTGTCTTTGATATCTTTTATGTATTTATACAATTCTTGTTGTCCTTGTATTAATTTTTGAGTATTGTCAATTAAATTCTTAGGTTTATTATTTTCAACAATAAACTTAATGTTGTCAATTTCTTTCTTGTTTTGCACAACAATTTTTGTTAAAGAAGATAAATTGTTATTTATTTCTTGTAGTGATAATAAACTGTCTTTAATTTCTTTTAGAGGTAATATACTATTTTTAATTTCTGTTAAAGTATTTACAACATCTTTGGACAAGGTTATTTCTTTGGGAAATGAGGTTGTCTCATTCTTTGCTCTTCCTTGTCCTTGAATTCCATCAAGGTTCTGGCCATGTTGAAAACATTGTCCATGGCATCCTTTTGGATTCTTGGGATTCTGTAGCTTGGGGAATATGGTTTCCTCCAATGCTTTTTCTTGTTCTTCTTCCCTTCTTGGGGAAGTGGGTTGGCTTGGGGCTTGCTGGTAGAAGCTACTGGGGCTTCTTCCTTGGTTGCCTCCCTCTTTTTGGCATGGTAATCCTTGATTTTTTTGATTTGAGGTTTGGATGACAGTGGATTCCATCCATTGGAGTATTTCACTATCTCCTCCTCTTTGAGGAACTTTTTCAGGATGTGCCAGGAGTTCATCACTCCTTGGTGTATTTGAGGCAACATTTCCCAATCTTTGTCTTTGTACACTGTGCAATACTGCTTTTACTGGCTCATGTAGATGTCTATTTGATCCCTCTGAATGTGATTTGTACCTGTTTGAGTTACTCATACTTAGTTCTAATTCAGGCTCAGATATCATGGGCATTTCTGGGACTTGCCTTTGGGATAAGGCACTTCCTTGTGTGGATTCTGTTCCACTGGGGATATTGCCCTTTCTTTTCCCTTTTGAGGGATCAATTCTACCTCTGAGTCCAGCTCCATCTGATTGGATGGAGTATTGGGAACCTCTTCTGGTAGTCATAATTAAAGAATAAGAAAAAATAAAAGTATTTTTAGAATAAAAATTCTTTTATGGCAATTATAAAAAGAGGTGCTCACCTTCAGAGTCTTGAATGGTGGGTCCTGGAAAGTCTAATTTCTTAGCTTTCTTTCTTTTGGTGATAACTGGTGTTGGAGAACTTTGACAAGTTTCTTCCACCAACCTCTCAACAGTAGCTTGGTTATCTTCTGTTGGGTTATCTTCAAACACTAAAAAAGACAAATAAATATAAGTCTTTATATAAGAAGTGTTATTTTTGGCAAGATATGGCAATTTTCCACGTAGAAATTGCTTTATATCTTAAAAAATTGAAATAAAATAAAGAAATGAATAAAAAATGAATAAAAATAACTTTTTTTATTGGTTTTTAATATTTTTTAATATTTTTTATGTGTTTTTTATTTTTTAAAGAATAAAATAAAAAAGAATATGATTCTTATAAAATTAAATTATAATAAAATTATTTTTAATTTATAAAATATCTTTTTTAATCACTAGAGTCACTCAAAGAAAGTTCTTGCAAGTCTAAGGATGTGAAAAACCACGTGTAAGACAGTAAAATTGCTTTCCAAATGCCTCAATAGCTTTTAAAATCAATAAAATATAAAATTATTATATAATTTATGATTATAAATATAATTTATTATTGGATAAACCCAAATAGAATCTTTTTAAAGGTCTTTTAAGTAAATATCACGGCCAGGCCCCCAAATGTAAGGTTTGACTATGAAACAATAAGTAAAAATTACTAATTTATTACTTATTGTACTCTGAATGTCCTTATAAATTGAGTAAATAAGATTAAAAATATAATAATAATAAATAATTATTATTTATTATGGCGTAAAATAATTATATTATTAAATAAATATAATAATATAATTTATATTATGAAAATATAATATAATAAATAAATATATTAATATAAAATAATTAATATATTAAAAAGCTCTTTATTATTGTTACCAACAAATAATAAAGGCGTAAAAAATTGTTTTTTATTAATAAAAAACAATTAATAACAATAATATTACTAATATTAAAGTTATGAATTAATATAAATACTATTTATATTAATTAAAGAGTTATTAAGAGAGTAATAATAGAGAAATTATTATAATAAGAGAGAATAACCTACTTTTAACACTTAATATAATAATTTTGAAGTATTTTACGCCAAAAAATATAAATACAACTTTTTCAAATTGTATTTACAATAAAAATAAAGAAAATTACAAATTATTCTGGATTTTTACGTGGAAATGAGTTTTAGAGAGATTTTTAACAAAAACAATTAAATAAATGATTTAATCACGTCAAAATAGATGATTATAGCAAGGTGGTCTTTTGTCTTTAATAATATAATGCTTTTATATATAAAGAATAAAGAAAATTACCTTTTGATTTAATTGATTTAATGTTTTTGATGCGTCTGAGGGGAAAATAGAGTAAAAAGAGCACTATTTATAGTAAATACCTCCCTCCTAGAGTCCAACAGGCTTCTAGTAGACGTGTACTGATCATATCCACTGGAATTGATCAATATTTTAAGGTTTGAGGGTGATTACATCATGATCAAACCATCTTACATCATTATTGCACCATTATTTAAAGTTATCACTGTAACTTTAAGTTTGATGAAATCAGAGGCTTGGCAGAACCCCAAATTTCGTGGATTTTATTAGTTTTAATCATAAACTAATAGTATTCACCAATTTCATCACTCTTGTGACTGTTAAACTCAATTTAAGGTTACAGTAGGTGATCATAACTGCTCAATTTAAGCTCAAACTTTGATCTTCAATAACTTTTAAGATTTACACACTACAGCAATTCAGAGAGTGAATTCTGATAGCCTGGCATAACCTTATTATTCTGCCAAGAGCTTATCATTACATCATCAAAACTCTAATTTTGATGATTTTTCTTGTAACTCATCTTTTCTGTCGAAATTCAATATTTTAAATTTCAAACCTTGATTTCAGGGGGTTATACCCTGAATTTAATAATAAAAATTACATCATTCTTCACGAATGAACTAGTAGAATCCAACTGTATACTTTTTTTTAAGTTTGGACCACTTTCACAACAAAGTGGTCAACAGCTCTGTTGATTTTTATCAATATTTCATCATAGGTTTTAACCTTGTTTATAATTTGTAAAATAAAGTTCATTTCTGTGTTCTTACAGTAATTACGTGGTAACTTTATCTTTGGTTCATCATTCTATCATGTATAGTTTAGAAGATATTAGCTATGATCCTTGAATATATGCGTTGACCAAAAAAGTGCATATATTCAGGATAATTCCTTAAGCATTGACTTTGAGAATTAGCTTATTAATTGTTTTATGTGTGGATTTCTATGGGAAATCCACTGGTACAATTTATTTCACATGTTGTTTCATTGGTTTCTGAGATAAATAGGATTTTATGGTTTTTATAAGGTATTATACCTTATAATTCATTAAATATTGACTTCACAGATATGCCATAAAAATGGTATATGTGTATTTTTCCATGAGGAAGCCAATGGTATAATTTATTTTACATGTTTATTCATTGGTTTTTAAGTTAAACCAATTTTTGTGTTAATTTATGGTATTTTTTGTATATTTAAGTAATTAATTTTAATGTATAATTATTCTAAGTAATTTTATTATAATTATATTAAAGGTATAATTATTCTTAATCTTTTTGTGACCTTATTGGGTATGTGGTCATATCTCAAAGGCTCACATTCCCTACCACCAAAAAAGATTGTACCACAATCTGATGTGTATGATAAGGGTATCATCCACTGTCCTACCTCTTCAATAGACTTTTTTAGTCTTGAAGCTCAATAATGCTTAACTTTTTTATTTTTCAGGTTTTCTTTCATTTCTGAACCTTCTTAGTAGTTTATCAGCATTTGTTATATCTTTCTCAAGTAGCCATTCATCTTCTTGAGTTGAATTTCTATACCTTACAAGGTATTCTCTTTCTTTTTTGTTTCTTGTCCTTCTTTCTTTAAGGACTTTTACTATTTTCTTTTCCTCTCCTTCTTCCAAGGGGGGAATCTCAAGTGGGGGTTTATTTCTTAGTCGAAATAACTATTTGTCACTTGAACTGTAAGGTTTTATCAGACTTACAGGGAAAGTTGGGTGTTTGTTCATTAGTTCACCTGTGAGTTCCAATTGCACAGCATTTGGTCCATGAAGTGCTTTTATCATAAATGGTCCTGCAAAGGAATCTTTCAATTTCTTTGGGCCTTTTATGTTATTGAAATTAAGGGTTGATACTAAAACCAAGTCCCCTATTTTGAAATCAGGTGGCTTATGACTTTTATCCCATCTTTCTTTTGCATATTTAAAAGAATCTTGCATGCATCTGTTTGCATGGTGTCTTGCTTTGTCAAGCATTATCTTGAAGCTGCTTGCTGTTGGATGTATATCCACTAAGTCCTTTTTGAGGGTATCATAAGGAAGTCTTGGATTCCAACCTTTCTCTAGCATTGCTGGTGTTTTGCCAGTAGAAGAATGGATTGATGTCTTATATGCCAATTCAAGTGCTGGTATTAGTGTACACCAATCATGGGTAAAACCATCAGAATCTTTGAATTCTAGCCCATAAGCACAGAATCTTCTGATCATATCCTCTAGGGTCTGTATCATTCTTTCTGCTAAACCATCAGTTTGAGGATGATAAGCTGTTGAGAATGATAACTTTGTCCCAAACAGGTTATGGAGACTTGTCCATAATGCTGAAGTGAACTTTGGGTCTCTGTCACTTATAATATTTTGGAATAAGCCTGTATGGCTAATGACTTTATTCCATATCATTATGGCTGTATCCATAGCTGTGTCATCTTTATGACATGGTAAGAACATGGGAGTTTTGCTGTATCTGTCAACTAGCACTAGGCATGCATTATAACTCCTGTCTCCTCCTGGAGGTAAGGCTGTTACCCAATCCATATGAACTATTTCCCATGGGGATTTTGGTTCTTGGATTTGGATCATCATTCCAAATTTCTTTCCTGTGGCTCTGTTGGCTTTTTGACATCTGTCACAGGTCTGGCAGTACTCTGCAACATCTTTCTTCCAATTTGGCCACCAAGAACAGGTTTTCACCCTCTCTAGTGTCCTATCTTCTGAGAGATGTCCAGATGCAACACTATCATGACACTCATGTAAAATGGTGTTTATTAGTGTTCTGTCTGTTAAGGCCATAACACATGTATGTTTTGTTCTATGGTAAAGGATTCCATCAAGGAGGTGAAATCTTCCTTCATCATATGCCTTTTTCCATATTTCATCTAGTTTTGATGAAAGTGATGGATCTTTGCAGTCTTTCATTAGAAGTTGGCTTAAGATATGGCAATTTTTGTCTGTCTTATAGCTTTCTTTAACTTGGTTAAATAATTCTGTGCCAATGTCTGTAACACATATTCCTTCTATATGGTGCGCTTCTTGTGGTACCCATGCTGGATTGTCAGGGGTATTTGCTAGAGCCCATCTGCTGAGACCATCTGCATTTTTGTGAATATTTCCAGATTTATGAACAATAGTCATATTTCCTCTATATTCCTGGATAGCAATTTGCCATCTTAGCATATGTCTGTTTGGAGTCTTCATATTTAATAGTGATTTCACAGTATTACAGTCTGTGATTACATCAAATACTGTGCTATCCAAATAATAATGCAATTTTTCTAAAGCCCACACTAGGCATAAGCATTCCATTTGGCTTGCTCCATACCTTGCTTCTGTTGGCTTTATTTGCCTTGAAATGAAACAAATTGGTCCTTCCACTGGTTTATCATTGATAATTTGTGTTTGGTGAAGTGCAGCACCTAGTCCTTCTCCACAAGCATCAATGTACAGTTTGAAGGGTAGTTTCCAATCTGGCATTAGGAGAAATGGGGCATTTGTTAAGGAATTTTTCAATTCTTCATATGCCTTGACTCTTTCTTCTGTCATCTCATAGACTGTTTGTTGGTCACATAGCTTATACAAGGATTTAGCAATCTTTGCAAAGTCCTTTATATGCTGTCTATAGTAACCAGCAAATCCTAGAAATGATTGCATTTCTTTTTTGGTTTGAGGCATTGGTTTAAGTAGTACTGCTGCTACTTTATTTTTGTCTATGCCTAGACTAAGTCCAGATACCACATGTCCTAGTGCTTTTAATTCACTATATGCAAAATGACACTTTTTCAAGGAAATTTTCATATTCACTTGAACTATTTTCTGTAGTACCCTTTCTAGTCTTGTAAGGTGATTTTCCCAAGTTTCTGAGCAAACTATAATATCATCAATATAGATAATTAACCATCCTTCTGATAATTCTTCAGGAAATATGGTATTCATCATTCTTTGATAATGGGAAGGTGCATTTTTTATCCCAAATGGCATTCTTGAGTATTCAAAAATTCCACAATGGACTATTATTCTTAGTAGTTTCTTGGCATTGTCTGTTAAGACATTTTGATGAAAACCTTTAAGAGCATCCATAGCTGTGATGAACTTAGCTTGTGACAATTGGGTCAATGTCTCATGGATTCTGGGTATTGGATATCTGTCTGGAATGGTATAGGTATTCAGGGCTCTGAAGTCTCCTACCATCCTTGACTTTCCATTATGCCAAGTTATAATGACAGGTGTAGTAACTTCTACTTGTTCATTATGTCCAACCTTTCTTAATACTCCAAGGTCCATTAATTCTTTAATGTGTACCTCTAAGGCTTCTCTAGCTCTTGGACTGGCTGGATAAGCAGGTCTTCTTAATAAAGGTGGGTAAGGCTTTTCTACATTAAGAATTATATCCACTTCATGTCCAATTATGGCACCTAGTGGCTCTTTGTCAGTTGCAAAGGCATTTTTATACTTAAATAAGAGGTCAATCAATTTTTCTTTCATTTTTTCTGTTAATTCTTGATTGAATTCTGCCTCTTTAAGTTGTTCAGATATAAAAATTTCTTTTTCTGGAATTTTTTCTTCCTTCTTAATAACTGTGATTTGTTTTTTGTTATTTAAGAAGCCAAACTTTTGTCTTTTGTTATCTCCTATGGTAAAATATCTGTCTTTTTGGTTGGAGATATCTATACCATAGATTGATAAGTAGTCATTCCCAAGTATGAAATGATTACTAGTACAGTTGTCCATTACTACAAACTCTACTTTAATTCTAACACATTGTGAGGGATGAGGAAAAATTAGTGTTAAATCAATTATTCCAAGGGGCTTCATGCTCTCACTTGCACTACTAAATTTGACACCTTGTATTGGCATAAGTTTTTCTTGCCAATTTGGGACAATGGTTTTTAAATAACTTTTGCCAACACAAGTGCAATATGCTCCTGTATCCAAGTTAACTTTTCCTTCCTGGTTATCAACCATAACAATACTTATACTTGATTTTCCAGCTGTATATCCCATTCCTCTTGCAGGTTTGGTTCTATACATTTTGGCATCTTGTATGTTTGTCAGGTTTGTGTCAGATGTTCCAACTTGTGGTAAGTTTGAATTAACATCCAGTACTTCATAAATTAAGTCAATATTATTAATTTGTGCATTAATTATATTGATTTCATCACTTTCAGAGCTTTCTGACTCTTCTGTCTCTTTTTCAGAGTCAGATTCCTCTTCTTTGTCATTGTGGCTTTCTGTTTCCACAATTTCATTAATTTTTGCTTTTCTAAGGCAATTATTGGCTAAGTGTCCAATACCTCCACATTTATGGCATTTTCTTTGCTCATTATTGTTGGATGTATTGGGCTTAAAGGATTCTTTTGATTTATCTTTTCTGATAAATGGTTTATTTGGGCTTTTAATGTCCAATTTTTTCCAAGTCCTGCCAATTTTTGTTCTTGTCACTATATCTTCTAGTGCATTTATATACTCTTCTGTGGAGCATGGTTCTATACATCTGCTTCTTAGGGCATGTTCTAGTTCCCCTCCACATTTTTTAAGTATTTTCATATGCACCATCTTCTGTGACATTTCTGGGTATAGTGCATTAAGTCTTTCAACTTGTTTTAAGAACCAAGTTAAAGGTTTGTCTTTCTCTGGGTCAAAGAAAGAGTTTTCAAATGCATTTTCTATCTTATACCTCCAGGCATCATTTGCCCACTTGGTGATTATTTCTTGTTTCCACCAAGACCAGGTATTTTTACCATTTGTTTGTCTTATGCCATAATACCATCTTTTTGCAGATTTCTCAAACAAAGAATGTAATCTTGCAGTGATTAATTCATCTGGTATGGCATAATCTTCTTGTAACATGTCAATTGTTTTAATGAATGACATGTGGTCATATTCACCTTCTCCTGTGAATGTTGGCCATTCTTTCAGTTGAGGTGCTTCCTTCATTAAGACTTGGTTATTATCTTGGTGACTCAAGTCTGTTATGAAAGGATTTGACAATTCCTCTTTTGTTTTAACAGGGCTTCTTATATGAGAAAATGGTGTTGATAACTTTGGCATATTTAAATTAGCCTCATTAATTTTATCCATTTTTTCAGTGATAAGTCTTATTTCACTCTGAATATCATCTTTCAGATGCATTCTTGCTTCATCACTTTTTTCCACATGGTCCAAAAGTAATTTTTGGTGTGATGAAGTCTTTTCTTCAAATTTTTCTACAGAAATATTTAATTTATTCAATTTTTCTGTAAGATTGTCAATACTCACATCATAATTGATTGTCAAAGTTTTGTCTTTGATATCTTTTATGTATTTATACAATTCTTGTTGTCCTTGTATTAATTTTTGAGTATTGTCAATTAAATTCTTAGGTTTATTATTTTCAACAATAAACTTAATGTTGTCAATTTCTTTCTTGTTTTGCACAACAATTTTTGTTAAAGAAGATAAATTGTTATTTATTTCTTGTAGTGATAATAAACTGTCTTTAATTTCTTTTAGAGGTAATATACTATTTTTAATTTCTGTTAAAGTATTTACAACATTTTTGGACAAGGTTATTTCTTTGGGAAATGAGGTTGTCTCATTCTTTGCTCTTCCTTGTCCTTGAATTCCATCAAGGTTCTGGCCATGTTGAAAACATTGTCCATGGCATCCTTTTGGATTCTTGGGATTCTGTAGCTTGGGGAATATGGTTTCCTCCAATTCTTTTTCTTGTTCTTCTTCCCTTCTTGGGGAAGTGGGTTGGCTTGGGGCTTGCTGGTAGAAGCTACTGGGGCTTCTTCCTTGGTTGCCTCCCTCTTTTTGGCATGGTAATCCTTGATTTTTTTGATTTGAGGTTTGGATGACAGTGGATTCCATCCATTGGAGTATTTCACTATCTCCTCCTCTTTGAGGAACTTTTTCAGGATGTGCCAGGAGTTCATCACTCCTTGGTGTATTTGAGGCAACATTTCCCAATCTTTGTCTTTGTACACTGTGCAATACTGCTTTTACTGGCTCATGTAGATGTCTATTTGATCCCTCTGAATGTGATTTGTACCTGTTTGAGTTACTCATACTTAGTTCTAATTCAGGCTCAGATATCATGGGCATTTCTGGGACTTGCCTTTGGGATAAGGCACTTCCTTGTGTGGATTCTGTTCCACTGGGGATATTGCCCTTTCTTTTCCCTTTTGAGGGATCAATTCTACCTCTGATTCCAGATCCATCTGATTGGATGGAGTATTGGGAACCTCTTCTGGTAGTCATAATTAAAGAATAAGAAAAAATAAAAGTATTTTTAGAATAAAAATTCTTTTATGGCAATTATAAAAAGAGGTGCTCACCTTCAGAGTCTTGAATGGTGGGTCCTGGAAAGTCTAATTTCTTAGCTTTCTTTCTTTTGGTGATAACTGGTGTTGGAGAACTTTGACAAGTTTCTTCCACCAACCTCTCAACAGTAGCTTGGTTATCTTCTGTTGGGTTATCTTCAAACACTAAAAAAGACAAATAAATATAAGTCTTTATATAAGAAGTGTTATTTTTGGCAAGATATGGCAATTTTCCACGTAGAAATTGCTTTATATCTTAAAAAATTGAAATAAAATAAAGAAATGAATAAAAAATGAATAAAAATAACTTTTTTTATTGGTTTTTAATATTTTTTAATATTTTTTATGTGTTTTTTATTTTTTAAAGAATAAAATAAAAAAGAATATGATTCTTATAAAATTAAATTATAATAAAATTATTTTTAATTTATAAAATATCTTTTTTAATCACTAGAGTCACTCAAAGAAAGTTCTTGCAAGTCTAAGGATGTGAAAAACCACGTGTAAGACAGTACAATTGCTTTCCAAATGCCTCAATAGCTTTTAAAATCAATAAAATATAAAATTATTATATAATTTATGATTATAAATATAATTTATTATTGGATAAACCCAAATAGAATCTTTTTAAAGGTCTTTTAAGTAAATATCACGGCCAGGCCCCCAAATGTAAGGTTTGACTATGAAACAATAAGTAAAAATTACTAATTTATTACTTATTGTACTCTGAATGTCCTTATAAATTGAGTAAATAAGATTAAAAATATAATAATAATAAATAATTATTATTTATTATGGCGTAAAATAATTATATTATTAAATAAATATAATAATATAATTTATATTATGAAAATATAATATAATAAATAAATATATTAATATAAAATAATTAATATATTAAAAAGCTCTTTATTATTGTTACCAACAAATAATAAAGGCGTAAAAAATTGTTTTTTATTAATAAAAAACAATTAATAACAATAATATTACTAATATTAAAGTTATGAATTAATATAAATACTATTTATATTAATTAAAGAGTTATTAAGAGAGTAATAATAGAGAAATTATTATAATAAGAGAGAATAACCTACTTTTAACACTTAATATAATAATTTTGAAGTATTTTACGCCAAAAAATATAAATACAACTTTTTAAAATTGTATTTACAATAAAAATAAAGAAAATTACAAATTATTCTGGATTTTTACGTGGAAATGAGTTTTAGAGAGATTTTTAACAAAAACAATTAAATAAATGATTTAATCACGTCAAAATAGATGATTATAGCAAGGTGGTCTTTGGTCTTTAATAATATAATGCTTTTATATATAAAGAATAAAGAAAATTACCTTTTGATTTAATTGATTTAATGTTTTTGATGCGTCTGAGGGGAAAATAGAGTAAAAAGAGCACTATTTATAGTAAATACCTCCCTCCTAGAGTCCAACAGGCTTCTAGTAGACGTGTACTGATCATATCCACTGGAATTGATCAATATTTTAAGGTTTGAGGGTGATTACATCATGATCAAACCATCTTACATCATTATTGCACCATTATTTAAAGTTATCACTGTAACTTTAAGTTTGATGAAATCAGAGGCTTGGCAGAACCCCAAATTTCGTGGATTTTATTAGTTTTAATCATAAACTAATAGTATTCACCAATTTTATCACTCTTGTGACTGTTAAACTCAATTTAAGGTTACAGTAGGTGATCATAACTGCTCAATTTAAGCTCAAACTTTGATCTTCAATAACTTTTAAGATTTACACACTACAGCAATTCAGAGAGTGAATTCTGATAGCCTGGCATAACCTTATTATTCTGCCAAGAGCTTATCATTACATCATCAAAACTCTAATTTTGATGATTTTTCTTGTAACTCATCTTTTCTGTCGAAATTCAATATTTTAAATTTCAAACCTTGATTTCAGGGGGTTATACCCTGAATTTAATAATAAAAATTACATCATTCTTCACGAATGAACTAGTAGAATCCAACTGTATACTTTTTTTTAAGTTTGGACCACTTTCACAACGAAGTGGTCAACAGCTCTGTTGATTTTTATCAATATTTCATCATAGGTTTTAACCTTGTTTATAATTTGTAAAATAAAGTTCATTTCTGTGTTCTTACAGTAATTACGTGGTAACTTTATTTTTGGTTCATCATTCTATCATGTATAGTTTAGAAGATATTAGCTATGATCCTTGAATATATGCGTTGACCAAAAAAGTGCATATATTCAGGATAATTCCTTAAGTATTGACTTTGAGAATTAGCTTATTAATTGTTTTATGTGTGGATTTCTATGGGAAATCTACTGGTACAATTTATTTCACATGTTGTTTCATTGGTTTCTGAGATAAATAGGATTTTATGGTTTTTATAAGGTATTATACCTTATAATTCATTAAATATTGACTTCACAGATATGCCATAAAAATGGTATATGTGTATTTTTCCATGGGGAATCCAATGGTATAATTTATTTTACATGTTTATTCATTGGTTTTTAAGTTAAACCAATTTTTGTGTTAATTTATGGTATTTTTTGTATATTTAAGTAATTAATTTTAATGTATAATTATTCTAAGTAATTTTATTATAATTATATTAAAGGTATAATTATTCTTAATCTTTTTGTGACCTTATTGGGTATGTGGTCATATCTCAAAGGCTCACATTCCCTACCACCAAAAAAGATTGTACCACAATCTGATGTGTATGATAAGGGTATCATCCACTGTCCTACCTCTTCAATAGACTTTTTTAGTCTTGAAGCTCAATAATGCTTAACTTTTTTATTTTTCAGGTTTTCTTTCATTTCTGAACCTTCTTAGTAGTTTATCAGCATTTGTTATATCTTTCTCAAGTAGCCATTCATCTTCTTGAGTTGAATTTCTATACCTTACAAGGTATTCTCTTTCTTTTTTGTTTCTTGTCCTTCTTTCTTTAAGGACTTTTACTATTTTCTTTTCCTCTCCTTCTTCCAAGGGGGGAATCTCAAGTGGGGGTTTATTTCTTAGTCGAAATAACTCTTTGTCACTTGAACTGTAAGGTTTTATCAGACTTACAGGGAAAGTTGGGTGTTTGTTCATTAGTTCACCTGTGAGTTCCAATTGCACAGCATTTGGTCCATGAAGTGCTTTTATCATAAATGGTCCTGCAAAGGAATCTTTCAATTTCTTTGGGCCTTTTATGTTATTGAAATTAAGGGTTGATACTAAAACCAAGTCCCCTATTTTGAAATCAGGTGGCTTATGACTTTTATCCCATCTTTCTTTTGCATATTTAAAAGAATCTTGCATGCATCTGTTTGCATGGTGTCTTGCTTTGTCAAGCATTATCTTGAAGCTGCTTGCTGTTGGATGTATATCCACTAAGTCCTTTTTGAGGGTATCATAAGGAAGTCTTGGATTCCAACCTTTCTCTAGCATTGCTGGTGTTTTGCCAGTAGAAGAATGGATTGATGTCTTATATGCCAATTCAAGTGCTGGTATTAGTGTACACCAATCATGGGTAAAACCATCAGAATCTTTGAATTCTAGCCCATAAGCACAGAATCTTCTGATCATATCCTCTAGGGTCTGTATCATTCTTTCTGCTAAACCATCAGTTTGAGGATGATAAGCTGTTGAGAATGATAACTTTGTCCCAAACAGGTTATGGAGATTTGTCCATAATGCTGAAGTGAACTTTGGGTCTCTGTCACTTATAATATTTTGGAATAAGCCTGTATGGCTAATGACTTTATTCCATATCATTATGGCTGTATCCATAGCTGTGTCATCTTTATGACATGGTAAGAACATGGGAGTTTTGCTGTATCTGTCAACTAGCACTAGGCATGCATTATAAATCCTGTCTCCTCCTGGAGGTAAGGCTGTTACCCAATCCATATGAACTATTTCCCATGGGGATTTTGGTTCTTGGATTTGGATCATCATTCCAAATTTCTTTCCTGTGGCTCTGTTGGCTTTTTGACATCTGTCACAGGTCTGGCAGTACTCTGCAACATCTTTCTTCCAATTTGGCCACCAAGAACAGGTTTTCACCCTCTCTAGTGTCCTATCTTCTGAGAGATGTCCAGATGCAACACTATCATGACACTCATGTAAAATGGTGTTTATTAGTGTTCTGTCTGTTAAGGCCATAACACATGTATGTTTTGTTCTATGGTAAAGGATTCCATCAAGGAGGTGAAATCTTCCTTCATCATATGCCTTTTTCCATATTTCATCTAGTTTTGATGAAAGTGATGGATCTTTGCAGTCTTTCATTAGAAGTTGGCTTAAGATATGGCAATTTTTGTCTGTCTTATAGCTTTCTTTAACTTGGTTAAATAATTCTGTGCCAATGTCTGTAACACATATTCCTTCTATATGGTGCGCTTCTTGTGGTACCCATGCTGGATTGTCAGGGGTATTTGCTAGAGCCCATCTGCTGAGACCATCTGCATTTTTGTGAATATTTCCAGATTTATGAACAATAGTCATATTTCCTCTATATTCCTGGATAGCAATTTGCCATCTTAGCATATGTCTGTTTGGAGTCTTCATATTTAATAGTGATTTCACAGTATTACAGTCTGTGATTACATCAAATACTGTGCTATCCAAATAATAATGCAATTTTTCTAAAGCCCACACTAGGCATAAGCATTCCATTTGGCTTGCTCCATACCTTGCTTCTGTTGGCTTTATTTGCCTTGAAATGAAACAAATTGGTCCTTCCACTGGTTTATCATTGATAATTTGTGTTTGGTGAAGTGCAGCACCTAGTCCTTCTCCACAAGCATCAATGTACAGTTTGAAGGGTAGTTTCCAATCTGGCATTAGGAGAAATGGGGCATTTGTTAAGGAATTTTTCAATTCTTCATATGCCTTGACTCTTTCTTCTGTCATCTCATAGACTGTTTGTTGGTCACATAGCTTATACAAGGATTTAGCAATCTTTGCAAAGTCCTTTATATGCTGTCTATAGTAACCAGCAAATCCTAGAAATGATTGCATTTCTTTTTTGGTTTGAGGCATTGGTTTAAGTAGTACTTCTGCTACTTTATTTTTGTCTATGCCTAGACTAAGTCCAGATACCACATGTCCTAGTGCTTTTAATTCACTATATGCAAAATGACACTTTTTCAAGGAAATTTTCATATTCACTTGAACTATTTTCTGTAGTACCCTTTCTAGTCTTGTAAGGTGATTTTCCCAAGTTTCTGAGCAAACTATAATATCATCAATATAGATAATTAACCATCCTTCTGATAATTCTTCAGGAAATATGGTATTCATCATTCTTTGATAATGGGAAGGTGCATTTTTTATCCCAAATGGCATTCTTGAGTATTCAAAAATTCCACAATGGACTATTATTCTTAGTAGTTTCTTGGCATTGTCTGTTAAGACATTTTGATGAAAACCTTTAAGAGCATCCATAGCTGTGATGAACTTAGCTTGTGACAATTGGGTCAATGTCTCATGGATTCTGGGTATTGGATATCTGTCTGGAATGGTATAGGTATTCAGGGCTCTGAAGTCTCCTACCATCCTTGACTTTCCATTATGCCAAGTTATAATGACAGGTGTAGTAACTTCTACTTGTTCATTATGTCCAACCTTTCTTAATACTCCAAGGTCCATTAATTCTTTAATGTGTACCTCTAAGGCTTCTCTAGCTCTTGGACTGGCTGGATAAGCAGGTCTTCTTAATAAAGGTGGGTAAGGCTTTTCTACATTAAGAATTATATCCACTTCATGTCCAATTATGGCACCTAGTGGCTCTTTGTCAGTTGCAAAGGCATTTTTATACTTAAATAAGAGGTCAATCAATTTTTCTTTCATTTTTTCTGTTAATTCTTGATTGAATTCTGCCTCTTTAAGTTGTTCAGATATAAAAATTTCTTTTTCTGGAATTTTTTCTTCCTTCTTAATAACTGTGATTTGTTTTTTGTTATTTAAGAAGCCAAACTTTTGTCTTTTGTTATCTCCTATGGTAAAATATCTGTCTTTTTGGTTGGAGATATCTATACCATAGATTGATAAGTAGTCATTCCCAAGTATGAAATGATTACTAGTAAAGTTGTCCATTACTACAAACTCTACTTTAATTCTAACACATTGTGAGGGATGAGGAAAAATTAGTGTTAAATCAATTATTCCAAGGGGCTTCATGCTCTCACTTGCACTACTAAATTTGACACCTTGTATTGGCATAAGTTTTTCTTGCCAATTTGGGACAATGGTTTTTAAATAACTTTTGCCAACACAAGTGCAATATGCTCCTGTATCCAAGTTAACTTTTCCTTCCTGGTTATCAACCATAACAATACTTATACTTGATTTTCCAGCTGTATATCCCATTCCTCTTGCAGGTTTGGTTCTATACATTTTGGCATCTTGTATGTTTGTCAGGTTTGTGTCAGACGTTCCAACTTGTGGTAAGTTTGAATTAACATCCAGTACTTCATAAATTAAGTCAATATTATTAATTTGTGCATTAATTATATTGATTTCATCACTTTCAGAGCTTTCTGACTCTTCTGTCTCTTTTTCAGAGTCAGATTCCTCTTCTTTGTCATTGTGGCTTTCTGTTTCCACAATTTCATTAATTTTTGCTTTTCTAAGGCAATTATTGGCTAAGTGTCCAATACCTCCACATTTATGGCATTTTCTTTGCTCATTATTGTTGGATGTATTGGGCTTAAAGGATTCTTTTGATTTATCTTTTCTGATAAATGGTTTATTTGGGCTTTTAATGTCCAATTTTTTCCAAGTCCTGCCAATTTTTGTTCTTGTCACTATATCTTCTAGTGCATTTATATACTCTTCTGTGGAGCATGGTTCTATACATCTGCTTCTTAGGGCATGTTCTAGTTCCCCTCCACATTTTTTAAGTATTTTCATATGCACCATCTTCTGTGACATTTCTGGGTATAGTGCATTAAGTCTTTCAACTTGTTTTAAGAACCAAGTTAAAGGTTTGTCTTTCTCTGGGTCAAAGAAAGAGTTTTCAAATGCATTTTCTATCTTATACCTCCAGGCATCATTTGCCCACTTGGTGATTATTTCTTGTTTCCACCAAGACCAGGTATTTTTACCATTTGTTTGTCTTATGCCATAATACCATCTTTTTGCAGATTTCTCAAACAAAGAATGTAATCTTGCAGTGATTAATTCATCTGGTATGGCATAATCTTCTTGTAACATGTCAATTGTTTTAATGAATGACATGTGGTCATATTCACCTTCTCCTGTGAATGTTGGCCATTCTTTCAGTTGAGGTGCTTCCTTCATTAAGACTTGGTTATTATCTTGGTGACTCAAGTCTGTTATGAAAGGATTTGACAATTCCTCTTTTGTTTTAACAGGGCTTCTTATATGAGAAAATGGTGTTGATAACTTTGGCATATTTAAATTAGCCTCATTAATTTTATCCATTTTTTCAGTGATAAGTCTTATTTCACTCTGAATATCATCTTTCAGATGCATTCTTGCTTCATCACTTTTTTCCACATGGTCCAAAAGTAATTTTTGGTGTGATGAAGTCTTTTCTTCAAATTTTTCTACAGAAATATTTAATTTCTTCAATTTTTCTGTAAGATTGTCAATACTCACATCATAATTGATTGTCAAAGTTTTGTCTTTGATATCTTTTATGTATTTATACAATTCTTGTTGTCCTTGTATTAATTTTTGAGTATTGTCAATTAAATTCTTAGGTTTATTATTTTCAACAATAAACTTAATGTTGTCAATTTCTTTCTTGTTTTGCACAACAATTTTTGTTAAAGAAGATAAATTGTTATTTATTTCTTGTAGTGATAATAAACTGTCTTTAATTTCTTTTAGAGGTAATATACTATTTTTAATTTCTGTTAAATTATTTACAACATCTTTGGACAAGGTTATTTCTTTGGGAAATGAGGTTGTCTCATTCTTTGCTCTTCCTTGTCCTTGAATTCCATCAAGGTTCTGGCCATGTTGAAAACATTGTCCATGGCATCCTTTTGGATTCTTGGGATTCTGTAGCTTGGGGAATATGGTTTCCTCCAATGCTTTTTCTTGTTCTTCTTCCCTTCTTGGGGAAGTGGGTTGGCTTGGGGCTTGCTGGTAGAAGCTACTGGGGCTTCTTCCTTGGTTGCCTCCCTCTTTTTGGCATGGTAATCCTTGATTTTTTTGATTTGAGGTTTGGATGACAGTGGATTCCATCCATTGGAGTATTTCACTATCTCCTCCTCTTTGAGGAACTTTTTCAGGATGTGCCAGGAGTTCATCACTCCTTGGTGTATTTGAGGCAACATTTCCCAATCTTTGTCCTTGTACACTGTGCAATACTGCTTTTACTGGCTCATGTAGATGTCTATTTGATCCCTCTGAATGTGATTTGTACCTGTTTGAGTTACTCATACTTAGTTCTAATTCAGGCTCAGATATCATGGGCATTTCTGGGACTTGCCTTTGGGATAAGGCACTTCCTTGTGTGGATTCTGTTCCACTGGGGATATTGCCCTTTCTTTTCCCTTTTGAGGGATCAATTCTACCTCTGAGTCCAGCTCCATCTGATTGGATGGAGTATTGGGAACCTCTTCTGGTAGTCATAATTAAAGAATAAGAAAAAATAAAAGTATTTTTAGAATAAAAATTCTTTTATGGCAATTATAAAAAGAGGTGCTCACCTTCAGAGTCTTGAATGGTGGGTCCTGGAAAGTCTAATTTCTTAGCTTTCTTTCTTTTGGTGATAACTGGTGTTGGAGAACTTTGACAAGTTTCTTCCACCAACCTCTCAACAGTAGCTTGGTTATCTTCTGTTGGGTTATCTTCAAACACTAAAAAAGACAAATAAATATAAGTCTTTATATAAGAAGTGTTATTTTTGGCAAGATATGGCAATTTTCCACGTAGAAATTGCTTTATATCTTAAAAAATTGAAATAAAATAAAGAAATGAATAAAAAATGAATAAAAATAACTTTTTTTATTGGTTTTTAATATTTTTTAATATTTTTTATGTGTTTTTTATTTTTTAAAGAATAAAATAAAAAAGAATATGATTCTTATAAAATTAAATTATAATAAAATTATTTTTAATTTATAAAATATCTTTTTTAATCACTAGAGTCACTCAAAGAAAGTTCTTGCAAGTCTAAGGATGTGAAAAACCACGTGTAAGACAGTACAATTGCTTTCCAAATGCCTCAATAGCTTTTAAAATCAATAAAATATAAAATTATTATATAATTTATGATTATAAATATAATTTATTATTGGATAAACCCAAATAGAATCTTTTTAAAGGTCTTTTAAGTAAATATCACGGCCAGGCCCCCAAATGTAAGGTTTGACTATGAAACAATAAGTAAAAATTACTAATTTATTACTTATTGTACTCTGAATGTCCTTATAAATTGAGTAAATAAGATTAAAAATATAATAATAATAAATAATTATTATTTATTATGGCGTAAAATAATTATATTATTAAATAAATATAATAATATAATTTATATTATGAAAATATAATATAATAAATAAATATATTAATATAAAATAATTAATATATTAAAAAGCTCTTTATTATTGTTACCAACAAATAATAAAGGCGTAAAAAATTGTTTTTTATTAATAAAAAACAATTAATAACAATAATATTACTAATATTAAAGTTATGAATTAATATAAATACTATTTATATTAATTAAAGAGTTATTAAGAGAGTAATAATAGAGAAATTATTATAATAAGAGAGAATAACCTACTTTTAACACTTAATATAATAATTTTGAAGTATTTTACGCCAAAAAATATAAATACAACTTTTTCAAATTGTATTTACAATAAAAATAAAGAAAATTACAAATTATTCTGGATTTTTACGTGGAAATGAGTTTTAGAGAGATTTTTAACAAAAACAATTAAATAAATGATTTAATCACGTCAAAATAGATGATTATAGCAAGGTGGTCTTTGGTCTTTAATAATATAATGCTTTTATATATAAAGAATAAAGAAAATTACCTTTTGATTTAATTGATTTAATGTTTTTGATGCGTCTGAGGGGAAAATAGAGTAAAAAGAGCACTATTTATAGTAAATACCTCCCTCCTAGAGTCCAACAGGCTTCTAGTAGACGTGTACTGATCATATCCACTGGAATTGATCAATATTTTAAGGTTTGAGGGTGATTACATCATGATCAAACCATCTTACATCATTATTGCACCATTATTTAAAGTTATCACTGTAACTTTAAGTTTGATGAAATCAGAGGCTTGGCAGAACCCCAAAGTTCGTGGATTTTATTAGTTTTAATCATAAACCAATAGTATTCACCAATTTTATCACTCTTGTGACTGTTAAACTCAATTTAAGGTTACAGTAGGTGATCATAACTGCTCAATTTAAGCTCAAACTTTGATCTTCAATAACTTTTAAGATTTACACACTACAGCAATTCGGAGAGTGAATTCTGATAGCCTGGCATAACCTTATTATTCTGCCAAGAGCTTATCATTACATCATCAAAACTCTAATTTTGATGATTTTTCTTGTAACTCATCTTTTCTGTCGAAATTCAATATTTTAAACTTCAAACCTTGATTTCAGGGGGTTATACCCTGAATTTAATAATAAAAATTACATCATTCTTCACGAATGAACTAGTAGAATCCAACTGTATACTTTTTTTTAAGTTTGGACCACTTTCACAACAAAGTGGTCAACAGCTCTGTTGATTTTTATCAATATTTCATCATAGGTTTTAACCTTGTTTATAATTTGTAAAATAAAGTTCATTTCTGTGTTCTTACAGTAATTACGTGGTAACTTTATCTTTGGTTCATCATTCTATCATGTATAGTTTAGAAGATATTAGCTATGATCCTTGAATATATGCGTTGACCAAAAAAGTGCATATATTCAGGATAATTCCTTAAGCATTGACTTTGAGAATTAGCTTATTAATTGTTTTATGTGTGGATTTCTATGGGAAATCCACTGGTACAATTTATTTCACATGTTGTTTCATTGGTTTCTGAGATAAATAGGATTTTATGGTTTTTATAAGGTATTATACCTTATAATTCATTAAATATTGACTTCACAGATATGCCATAAAAATGGTATATGTGTATTTTTCCATGAGGAATCCAATGGTATAATTTATTTTACATGTTTATTCATTGGTTTTTAAGTTAAACCAATTTTTGTGTTAATTTATGGTATTTTTTGTATATTTAAGTAATTAATTTTAATGTATAATTATTCTAAGTAATTTTATTATAATTATATTAAAGGTATAATTATTCTTAATCTTTTTGTGACCTTATTGGGTATGTGGTCATATCTCAAAGGCTCACAATAAATGTAGAGGTATTGGACACTTAGCCAATAATTGCCTCAAAAAGGCAAAGATTAATGAAATTATGGAAACAGAAAACCACAATGTCAAAGAGGAGGAATATGACTCTGGAAAAGAAACAGAAGAGTCAGAAAGTTCTTAAAGTGGTGAAATTAATATAATTAATGCACAAATTAATAATATTGATATAATTTATGAAGTACTGGATGTTAACTCAAACTTACCACAAGTTGGGACATCTGACACAAACCTGAAAAATATATAAGATGCCAAATTTTATAGAACCAAACCTACAAGAGGAATGGGATATACATCTGGAAAATAAAGTATAACTATTGTTATGATTGATAACCAAGAAGGAAAGGTGGATTTATATACAGGAGCATATTGCACCTGTGTTGGTAAAAGTTATTTAAAAGCCATTTTCTAAGACTGGCAAGAAAAACCTATGCCAATACAAGGTGTCAAATTTGGTAGTGCAAGTGAGAGCATGAAGCCCCTTGGAATAATTGATTTAACACTAATTTTTCCTCACCCCTCACAATGTGTCAGAATTAAAGTAGAGTTTGTAGTAATGGAAAACTGTACTAGTAATCACTTCATACTTGGAAATGACTACTTATCAATTTATGGTATAGATATCTCTGACCAAAAAGATAGATTTTTTACCATAGGAGACAACAAAAGACAAAAGTTTGGCTTCTTAAATAACAAAAAACAAATCACAGCTATTAATAATGAAGAGAAAATTCCAGAAAAGGAACTGTTTATATCTGAACAACTCAAAGAGGCAGAATTCAATCAAGAATTAACAGAAAAAATGAAAGAAAAATTGAGTGACCTCTTATTTAAGTACAAAAATGCCTGTGAAACTGACAAGGAGCCACTAGGTGCCATATGTGGGCTTGAGGTGAATATAATACTTAATGTGGAAAAGCCTTACCCACCTTTACTAAGGAGACCTGCTTACCCAGCTAGCCCAAGGGCTAGAGAAGCCTTGGAGGTACACATTAAAGAATTAATGGACCTTGGAGTATTAAGAAAAGTAGGACATAATGAACAGGTAGAAGTCACTACACCTGTCATTATAACTTGGCATAATGGAAAATCAAGAATGGTAGGAGATTTCAGAGCCCTGAACACCTATTCCATTCCAGACAGATATCCAATACTCAGAATCCATGAGACATGGACACAATTGTCACAAGCTAAGTTCATTAGAGCCATCGATGCCTTAAAGGGTTTTCATCAAAATGTCTTAATAGACAATGCCAGTAGACTACTGAGGATAATATTCAACTGTGGGATTTTTGAATACTTAAGAATGTCATTTGGCATGAAAAATGCACCTCCCATTATCAAAGGATGATGAATACAATATTCCCTGAATAATTATCAGAACAATGGTTCATTATCTATATTGATGATATCATAGTTTGCTCAGAAACCTGGGAAAATCACCTTACAAGACTAGAAAGGGTAATTCAAAAAATAGTGCAAATAAATATGAAAACTTCCTTGAAAAAGTGTCACTTTGCATATAGTGAACTGAAAGCACTAGGACATGTTGTATCTGGACTTCGACTAGGCATAGACAAGAATAAAGTAGCAGAAGTACTACTTAAGCCAATCCCTCAAACCAAAAAAGAAATGCAATCAGTTCTAGGATTTTCTTGTTATGAATGACAGCATATAAAGGACTTTGCAAAAATATGCCAAATCCTTGTATAAGCTATGTGATCAACAAACAGTCTATGAAATGACAGAAGAAAGATTCAAGGCATATGAAGAATTGAAAAATTCCTTAACAAATGCCCCATTTCTCCTAATGCCAGATTGGAAACTACCCTTCAAACTTTACATTGATGCTTGTGGAGAAGGACTAGGTGCTGCACTACACCAGACACAAATTATCAATGATAAATCAATGGGAGGCCCAATTTGTTTTATTTCAAGACAGATAGAGCCAACAGAAGCAAGATATGGAGCAAGCCAAATGGAATTCCTCTACTTAGTGTGGGTTTTAGAAAAATTACATTATTACTTGGATGGAACAGTATTTGATGTGATTACAGACTGTAATGCTGTAAAATCTCTATTAAATATGAAAACTCCAAATAAAAATATGCTGAGATGGAAAATTGCTATCCAATAATATAGAGGAAATATGACTATTGTTCATAAATCTGGTAATATTCATAAAAATGCAGATGGTCTTAGCAGATGGGTTCTAGCAAATACTCCTACAATCCAGCATGGGTACCACAGGAAGCGCACCATATAGAAGGAATATGTGTTACAGACATTTGCACAAAATTCTTTAACCAAGTTAAAAAAAGCTATAAGATAGACAATAATTGCCATATCTTAAGCCAACTTCTAATGAAAGACTTCAAAGATCCATCATTTTCATCAAAATTAGATGAAACATGGAAAAAGGCATATGATGAAGGAACATTCCACCTCCTTGATGGAATCCTCCACCATAGAACAAAACACACATGTGTTATGGCCTTAACAGATAGAACCCTGATAAAGACTATTTTACATGAGTGTCATGATAGTGTTGCAGCTGAACATCTCTCAGAAGACAGAACACTAGAAAGAGTGAAAACCTGCTCTTGGTGGCCAAATTGGAAGAAAGATGTTACAGCATACTCCCAAACCTGTGACAGATGTCAAAAAGACAACAGAGCCACAGGAAAGAAATTTGGAATGATGATCCAAATCCAAGAACCAAAATCCCCTTGGAAAATAGTTCACATGGATTGGGTAACAGCCTTACCTCCAGGAGGCGACAGAAGTTACAATGCATGCCTAGTATTAGTTGACAGGTATAGCAAAACTCCCATGTTCCTACCATGTCACAAAGATGACACAGCTATGGACACAGCCATAATGATATGGAACAAAGGCATTAGCCATACAGGCTTATTCCAGAATATTAGAAGTGATAGAGACCCAAAATTCACTTCAGCATTATGGACAAATCTCCATAACTTGTTTGGAACAAAATTATCATTCTCAACAGCTTACCATCCTCAAACTGATGGTTCAGCAGAAAGAATGATACAAACCTCGGAGGACATAATCAGAAGATTCTGTCCTTATGGACTAGAATTCAAAGATTCTGATGGTTTTACCCATGATTGGTGTACACTAATACCAGCCCTTGAACAGACATATAAAACATCAACCCATTCTTCTACTGGAAAAACACCAGCAATGCTAGAAAAAGGTCGGAATCCTAGACTTCCTTATGATACCCTAAAAAAGGACTTAGTGGATATACATCCAACAGCAAGCAGTTTTAAGATAATGCTTGACAAAGCAAGAAACCATGCAAACAGATGTATGCAAGATTCTTTCAAATATGCAAAAGAAAGATGGGATAAAAGTCATAAACCACTTGAATTGAAAATAGGAGACTTGGTACTAGTATCAATGCTTAATTCCAATAACATAAAAGGTCCAAAGAAATTGAAATATTCCTTTGCAGGACCACTTATGATAAAAGCACTTCATCAACCCAATGATGTGAAATTAGAACTCACAGGTGAATTAATGAGCAACCCAACTCTCCCTGTAAGTCTGATAAAACCTTACAGTTCAAGTGACAAGGAGTTATTTCCACTAAGAAATAAACCCCCACTTGAAATTCCCCCCTTGGAAGAAGGAGAAGAAAAGAAAATTGTAAAAGTCCTTAAAGAAAGAAGGACAAGAAACAAAACAGAAAGAGAATACCTTGTAAGGTATAGAAATTCAACTCAAGAAGATGAATGGCTACTTGAGAGAGATATAAAAAATTCTGATAAACTACTAAGAACGTTCAGACATGAAAGCAAACCTGAAAAATAGAAAAGCTGAGCATTATTGAGCTTCAAGACTGCACATATAAGATTGTGGTAAAATCTTTTTTGGTGGTAGGGAATGTGAACCTTTGAGATATGACCACATACCCAAAAATGTCACAAGAAATATTTAAAACAATTATACATCAAAATTAATTACCTTAAAGCTACAAAAATGTCATAAATTGGCATAAAATTTGGTTTAACTCAAAACCCAATGAATAAACATGTGAAATAAATTTTACCATTGGATTACCCATGGTAAAATACACATATACCATTTTTATGGCATATCTGTAAAGTCAATATATAATGAGTTATAAGGAATAATACCTCATAAAAAACACAAATCCTTAATTATTTCAAATACCAATGAAACAACATTTAAAACAAATGGTACCATTGGATTCTCCATAGAAATCCACATATAAAACAATTGAGAAGCTAATCTCCAAAGTCAATACTTAAGGAGTTAAGCTGAATATATGCACTTTTTTGGTCCAAGCATATATTCAAGGATTTTAGCTAATATCTTTTGAAAAATGCATGATAGAGTGATGAACCAAAAATGAAATCATCACGTAATTACTTTTGGAATACAGAAATGAAGTTTATTTTACAAGTTATAAGCAAAGTTAAAACCTGTAAAGGATTATTGATTAAAATCAATAAAGCTGTTGACCACATTGTTGTGAAAGTGATCCAAACTGAGAAAAAAGTAGAAATTTGGATTCTACTAGTTTAGTCGTGAAGAATGATGCATTATATATTATAATATTCAAGGTATAACCCCTTGAAATCATGGTTTGAAGTTTAAAATATTAAATTTTGACAGAAAAGATTATTTACAAGAAAAATCATCAAAAATAGAGTTTTGATGATGTAATGAGATCCTCTTGGCAGCACAATGAGGTTATGCCAAGATATTAAAATTCACTTCCTGAATTTCTGTAGCATGTAAAACTTAAAAGTTATTAATGATCAAAGTTTGAGCTCAATTTGATCATTTATGATCACTCACTGTAACCTTAAATTAAGTTTAACAGTCATATGAGTGATAGAACTGGTTAATACTGTTAGTTTATGATTAAAACTAATAAAATCCACAAATTTTGGGGTTATGCCAAGCCTCGACGGCATCAAACCTAGAGTTATAGTGATAACTCTAAATAATGGCGTAATAATGAGATAAGATGGTTTGATCATGATGTAATCATCACCAAACCTTAAAATATTGATCAATTCCAGTGGATATGATCAGTGCACGTCTACTAGAAGCCTGTTGGACTCTAGGAGGGAGCTATTTACTATAAATAGAGCTCTTTTTACTCTGTTTTCCCCTCAGACGCTTACAAAACATTAAATCATGAAATAAAAAGGCAATTTCTTTATTCTTTATTTATAGAACTTTTATATTGTTAAAGACCAAAGGTAATATTACAATAATCTTCATTTTTGACGTGATTATTACAATATTTAATTGTTTTGTTTAAATTTCTCTTAAAAACCTCATTTCCATGTAAAATCAAGAAAATTTGTAATTTCTCTTAAATTTTATTGTAACTAAAATTTAAATATATTGTATTTACATTTCTAGGCATAAATTTATTCAAAATTATTATATTAAGCATTAAAATTAGGTTATTTCTCTAATTATAATAATTTTTCTCTATTATTACTTTTAATAATTCAATAATTAATATAAATAGTATTTATATTAATTTATAGCTTTAATATTGGTAATATTATTGTTATTAATTGTTTTTTATTGATAAAAAACAATTTTCTATGCCTTTATTATTTGTTGGTAACAATAATAAAGTGCTTTTAAATAGATTCATTATCTTATATTCATATATTCATTTTATATATATTATTTTTTAGTAATATAAATTATATTATTATATTTTTTTTAATAATAAAATTATCATATGCCATAATTATAATAATTCTTTATTATTAGAATTATTTTTATCTTATTTATTTCATTCATAAGGACATTCATAGTACAATAAGTAAAATATTAGTAATTTTTACTTATTGTTTCATAGTCAAACCTTACATGAAACCTTTCTCTACATTCTCTGAAATGTAGGCCCTGAGTCTATCTGAATCTTGGTTTGATGAAGAGTACGTCACCCCAACTGGAGGTAGAGACCTCTCCAGCTCAATATGATGATCACAGGCAAAGTGAAGAGGAGGTTTCTCTGCATTCACCTTGGAGAATACATCCAAGTACTGGTGATAAACAGAAGGAACAACCTTCATCACAGTTTCCATTTTTTCTGGCTCTTCCTCTTCATCCCACAACTCCTCCAGGGAGTCATGATAAGATAAAAGAGGAAGGTAAATATTCCCAAACAAGAGATGAAGTGAGGATACAGAATTATCTTCTCCAACATCTTGAATCTCTTTGAAGACTTCATGTCTAGATGATAGCAATAACTGATGGGAATTAAGGGAAGGAATATGGACAGAAGATGGAAATGATGGTTTTCTGGAATCACAAACCAGAGATGCACATGATTTGGCAGAAGAAAAGACATTACTAAAAGATTTTGAGGGATCATAATAATCCTTATGATCACCATTAAAGCTGATTCGCCCTTGCCTCCAATCAATATATGGATCAAAATGATTGACAAAGTCAAAGCCCAATATGAGGTCTTCTACCTTGGGAGTATCAATTACTAAAAAGTCCCATTCAAAGCTTGGGGAAGAAGGGAGCTCAACCATAAATTTAGTATGCTGAGTCACAAATAAACAAAGGAGACTCAGAGTCAAGAATGATAAGAGGAAGCTTCTCTGGGAGTTCTGACATGGTCAAAGAATACTTTTGAACAAACTGCTTTGCAATAAATGAGTTGGTATCACCAGAACCAATGAGAAGACTGTAAAACATATCACAGAGAGAAGAGGAAACAAAGAATTTAAGAGAATTTTTGACAAAAGTATTCAGAATGCAAAATTGTGCTCTGCATGGAAAGCAGTGAAGATCATTGAACACAACATCATCTTCACTCAGGCTTTTCCCTGGCTTGGAAAATTTCCTGACGGTTGGTTAAGCTCGTTTTGAGGCCTTTTTAAACAGGAGTCAAGACTATTCTTCCCACCACAATAGTAACATAATCCCTACTTGATTCTTCCTTCTTTTTCAGCATTCATAAACTTGAAATATTTATTCAATAAAGAAGAATGGGGCTTGTCCCTCTTCTGAAAGCTCTTCTTCTTCTTTTGACTTGAGGTAAAAGAATTTTGAGGATGAGAAGAATTTGACTTTCAGGATTCTGTCTTCTTCTCTTGATTATGACTCTTTTTATTTTGCCTCCCAAGGTACCTGGTATCAAGCTCCAGGTTAATGTCTATTAAGTCTTGAAGAGAGTCAATTCATGAAGGATGGGAGGCCAATTGATCCAAAATCCTGGATGGCAATCCCTTCCTGAAATGATGAATAAGAGCACTTTCACCCCAATGTCCAATTGTTTAAACCAAACATCTGGAATCAGCTTTGTATAAAGAAATGTGGCAAACTTCTTTCATTATTAGAGAATCCAACTCTGCTTCAGCTTTGCTAACTTAATTTGGGTTCCCAAATAAAGTAAAGAGTTGAGATTAAAATAAGCTCCAAGAATTGAGAAGGTAATTTGCGTCTTGATTGGTGAGATTGGAAATATAAGGCTCGATTCATTTTTCAGCCCTGCAAATGAGAAATAAAGTGGCATAGAGAACTTTCTTTCTTTCTTGAGAGAAATCTGCCGGATCATTATGAATAATCAATTGACAAGACTTATTAAGACTTCTAACTTTGAAGGGTTGAGTCCCATCAAAGCATTATGGTGCCTTCATAGATGGAGTCTTGAAGGCTGGTGGTCTTGATGCTTCAGAGGATGAAGCTGCTTGAAGATTGGCCATAATCTGGCTCATTGGATTCATAATGGCCAATAAAGATGGTTCAGACTGATGAGAGACAGGCTGATTAGACTGGGCTTGAGCTGGTCCTTCAGTACCTTGGGCTGCCCCACAGGAGCAGGAACACCTTCAGTACCATCAGAATTCTCCTCCTCCTCTTCACCGTCTTCACCTGGACCTTTGAAACTAGTCCTTGACATGCCTGGAAATCAACCAACTACTCCTGAAAATGAACTCAATCTTCTTGGTCCTTTTCCTTCCTTCCTGAATGGTGCTGCTCCTTCCAAAATGGGTCCTCTGTCCAATTTGGCCCTGAGTTGAGGAACTGCTGTGGTGCCATCGAGAGGAGTGTTAGCCTTAGAGGTATTTTCATATACCCAAAAGACCACAAAAAAAATATTATACAAACATAAATCAATTTACTTTATTTATATTATTAAAATGAAAATTGAAATATAAATATGCATTTATATAAAGAATCAGAAATTTAATGAGAATTTAAAAATAAAAATACATTGAATTTGAAAATTGTAAAAACCCATTTTTACTAGAAAAAATTAAGTAAAAATGAATTTTCAACAAAATTACCCAAAATAAAATAATTTTGGAAAAAAGTTATATAAAATTTTTCATAAATTTTTATTTAACAAATAAACATATAAAATTGACTTCACCATTGGATTCCTTATAAAAAATTAGGTGGGGTCACCTCTGAGTACAATCATTGTAACACAACTCTAAATAAGCTTAAATTAAGTTTTTTGTATTTTCTGTATAAAAGTTGAAAATCCTCAAAACCTTAATTTAATTCAAATCACATGTAGTGTTAATCATCAACTTTTGTGTTAAAATTGAGGTGTTGTGTATATTTTGGAAGTTATGAGGAATTGAAGTATTTTCAATTGAATTCAATTGAATTCTCAAAATGTGCGTGTGTATTAAATAAGTGAACTTTGATTTACATATGAGGTGTCAATTGTTACAGTAGTGTACTGTAAAGCTCAATTGAATTACATATGTAAATTGTGAGTATAATACATGGTGAAGAACTAAAGGAAAGAATAAATTGGAAAGATTCAATTTGGGGGGGAAAAGGAAGTCTAGCTCTAAGGGGGAGCCAGACCCCAAAATCCTTGCTCAAAGGTGTGAGATGTCAAAATTCACGCATAAGTTCATCAATTTTGGCCTGGAATTGAGTCACAGGCTGTGTGACTCAATCAATGATGAGGTTTTGATACCAACCAGGGTAGTTTTAACTGTTGCCAAGAGGGTAAAACTATGCTTAAGATAAAACAATCTTAGTAAAAACAGCTTTAACTGTTTTCTACGTCTTTTGAACTCATTCTGACTTGTTTTGAAGGCCCTAGGCCAGGTATTACTACAGTAATGGCTGATTTAAGGGTCTAAAATGGCTAAAACCAGCCCTTTTTTGGTCTAAACCAGGGCTCATTGATGCCATAATTGGCTTTTCTGTTGTCAGAGTGTCTTCCACGACTGAAAAGAGTAAATTTTACTTTTGGAGTAAGAAAATTGATGCCTATAAAAGAATGTCTTCCTTGCCCCACTTTTCTCTTCATGTTATAATCTTTTCCTTTTATAATTAGTTTAAACACTGTTAAACCAATCAATAAAAGATTTCAACCACCCTTTTCATATCATTTTAAACCTTCTAACCACGTGAAAAAATTATTATACTCATTTTTACCCCTGAACCACCCCAAAAGTGAATTAAAGCATCTTTCATCAGTGTTAATTTTGTCACTTTGTTTCCAAATTCATCCTGGTCACTTTTGGGCATGTTTTCTATTTGAATATCCCTTTAAAGACTTTTCTCTTTAATCAATTTCTTGCAGTACTTTGCTCAATTAATTCCAATTGAAATTGCTCTTGAAGAAATTTCTTTTGTAGCCTTAAATATCTCTTATAAAGTGTTTTTGGACAAATCTTCATTGTTGGTAAAACAATAAATTTTTATTAAATTATTTTTCATACTTACAAAGTTGAAAACAATAAAATTGGTGTGTTTTCTCTTTAAAAATACTATTTATTACTATTTTTAAATAATTTTACCTTATAAAAATTTTGAGGACAGGAAAAGTATTGGGGGCCCAGCCGTGATATTTTACCTGTGAAATATTTTCTTACTCTTTTTTAATCCTTTTTATTATATTTAAAAATTTAAAAAACATATAAAAAATACTTATGATTCAAAAAATCCATAAAAAATAATTTTTTTCATATTATAAGTGAGGCTTACATTTTACTTATTTTTTGAAATACCTTTTTTTACTTAATTTAATTGACTTTTTGATTGATTTTAGTGTCTGACAATGTGGTAAGACAAGAAAACATTGAAACAGCCTCAACAGTTACCAGCATTATTCCTGCCAGTACTGTTAATTTTGACTATAATAGTACTGTTATTGTGACTCACAATAATCAACCTGAACCAATTTCTTCTGAATTGATCAACTTGCATATAAGTAATACTCTTCAGAAAGCTAAGAATTTGGCCCATAGTAATTTTTTGACATAAAATTACTATGTTCAAGCCTTTTAACCATGAAAAATGCCTTCAACCAGATCAGGACCAAGCTATAACCCCTCAAGCAGCTCCCAAAAAGGTCATAGACGTGATTATGGCAGAAGCCAATCAGTTACACAAGGACAAGGGTCAGTTGATGACTTCCAAATTAACAAATTATGTCATTCTGGAGCTGATAATACTGTTTTAGCTTGAAACAGACCTGACACCGCCACAAGAAGCCTCCGTGGACATCTACAAAGCCAGCCAGAATGCTTAAAACAATGCACTGCAGCACAAAGAGTACAAGCTCCTTGTAGATCTGTGGAAAAACTGCATGAATTCTTACCTGACTGTGAGAAAGTTCCTGGGCCATCCCAACACTTGCAAGTTACACAATTGATGGAATCCATTGATGGAAAAGAAGAACATGATTCTCTTAACAGCAGAATGGAGGAAAAACAACCCTCCACCACCCAAACAAGTTCCAAAAACATCCCAAGTAGCCAGAAGCAGCAATTCCAACGTGAAAAAGCAGCCACAAGCTCAGAAAAAGGGCAAGGAAAGGCACCAACCACAAAACCTTACAGCATGGGCTACAGGATTCCAAAGATTCAACAGGATGCCATGGAAAATGTAATTCAGATGGCCAGAGAAATGACAGAATTACAAAAGGAGGAGGAAGCCAGATTAAAATATCAGAAATTATTTCTGATATTTTCTATGCTATCCCAGAATTGTATGAAGCTATAACTGATGTAAAAAGTCATATTTCTGATACAAATTCATCAATTTGTAACAATCTTAAAACAAATACCTTGAGTCTGAGCCAAATCAATGAAAAACTTATGTGTTTTGAAAAGGTTTTAAGAGCAATGAAAAAATCCAATAATGATAGTTATTTTGGCAATAATATAAATGAACAATCTGCCATTATTAAAGAATCAACAGACATATATTCTAAATTCCATATTGATGACATAATTGAAACAAGAAATGAGAAAGCCATAAATAATATAAAGACAGATAACAAGAAAGTCCTTGATGACATTTCAAATTAATTTACTGAAGTAAAGATATATACCATTGCCTTGAAAAATTGTTTTGATGCTTCACAAGAAGAATTATGAAAATCATCAATGAAATTGAATCAAGTCACTGCTGATAATACAAGACAGAAATAGTTATGGCAAGAACTGAAGCATAAAGAAGACATGTATAAAATTGAAGTAATAAATTTAATAAAACCCTTCCAACATGAATACAGAAATTCCCAAAGGTTTAGCAACAGTAAAATGAATGATATTGAACAAATACTGAACACCTTACCAAGAATGTCTACACCTCTGAATCAAAATGAGGGCTGAAAACAATGAGCATCAGAAATTTGCCTTTTTACCATTTAAAAGACAAATTACAGTAATTAAAGTAGCAGAAGTCAACTAAGAGTTGCAAAGATTCAACTCTGAACAGTTAAATGAAGCTGAAATAAGCCTTCATCTGACTGATAATCAGGGAAATGAACTTTCTGCCCTTTTATATGACCACAGAGAACATTTGCATCACAAAAAGAACCTTTGGGAGAAATTTTTGGTCATGAAGTTGACATCATCCTTAATATTGAGAGACCTTATCCACCACTCTCAAGAAGACCTGCATATCCAGCAATTCCTAAATCAAGAGAAGCGCTAGAAATTCATATTAAAGAACTTTTAGATCTTGGTGTAATAAGAAAGGTTGGCCATAATGAGAAACTGGAAATAACTACACCAGTCATAGGGGCATGGCACAATGGAAAATCTAGAATGGTTGGGGAATTTAGAGCTCTGAATACTTACACTGTTCCAGCCAGATACCCAAAACCAAAAATCCAAATTGATCTTGCTCAGATATATCATGAAGTATATATATCCACTATGGATGCCCTTAAAGGATTTCATAAGAATGTGGTGACACCAAGAGCAAGAAAATACTTGAGGATTATTGTTCATTGTGGAGTATATGAGTATTTGAGGATGCCTTTTGGTAGCAAGAATGCACCTTCACACGTGCAGAGAATGATGAATAAAATCTTCCCTAAAGAGCTTTCAGAGGGATGGTTAATCATTTACATTGATGACATTATATGTACAGATTATCCAGAGTTTTGACAAAACTCCAATCGGTCTACAAAAAGTTCCATTAAGAAATGCCAATTTGGATTTAAAGAGCTTAAAGCACTGGGAAATGTAGTATCTGGTTTATCCCTTGGAATTGACAGAACCAAACTTGCAGCAGTATTGCTGAAACCTATGTGTCAGCCTGTGACTTAAAACAGAGAACTAGCATGACATCCAACATACCATAAATAATGGTATGACAAGTATTGAACAAACATAATCAATACAAGTAATAAATAAGAGGAAAAAACTCCAAGTCAAAACCCTTATTTTCACCTCTCATCTAACTTATGCATATTTAAGTTATTCTATACCAAAATGATATTTTTCTTAGAGCTCACATAGAGAGCTACACAATGGTATCATCCATGTTGCTGTAACACCACCACAACTGGAGATACCATATGATCTTTATTTTAAAACCAAGACCCCCTTGAAAGTCAAAGAGGGCTTGTACAAAACTGTACAAAAGTACAACCGAATTAAAGATCTAAACAAGAGCTTCAATTTGAGACACCTTAGATCTCTGTATCTCTTAAATTGACTGAGGGATCTTGGTTCAAAGGTTTAAACACCAAAATACAGATATTCTGAAAAACAACAATATAAACAAATCCCTGTATCTTTGGCATACACTCATACAACTGTACAGAGTAATATAACAAACTGTAGAGCTAATCAAGCCCTACAATACTGTATCATCAGAATACAGATATCTTCCAAATTGAAGAAGATATCTGGTATGGAAGTTTTTGAAGCTTCATACTGATGTACAAAAATACATCCAAAAACTTAAAACCCTTATAGCTTTTGCTATTTTAAAGAAGGGTAAACATGAAGCATACTAAATTGAAGAGCTCATTAAGCCCTTCAATTCTGTGCTCTTGGTTTCTTGATATCTTAAGAACTGACTGAGATATCTTGACTGGAAGGTTTTTCTAGCAATACATGACTGTATCAAACTTGTATCAAACAGTATTGCTCTAATACTTAAAATAATATACTTAGGAAGATATAACCTCTCTAAAATCATCATTACTGATGATACAGACACTAGAATAACGTCATCCAAGTGCTGACGTGGCAGGTGAAAAGTTTTTTCACCCTGTATTGATCCAGAATGATCATTTGTGGTTCCAAAACCACAATTATGCCTCTATTGACGTCAGAATTGATGATCCAGAACCACAGATTGATCATTGGAGTTAAAATTTTCACTCCTCTAACGTGTGAAGAGTTCATAACTCTTGACAGTCTTGAAAGATATAAAAAGAAGGGTTTTTTCCTTGAAAACCCCATCATATCTTATCTTATTTACCCATATTCTTAGGTGACAAAACTGTTATCCATCAGTAGTGTCCTTAGAATTATTAAAGATATAATTAGAGCATAATGATTGTAGTACTTCTTGTCACAACCATGGTAATTCACCTCTTTGGATCCCCATATGGCATATCAAGCCATAGTTCTCTTATGGCCAATTGGCCATATCTATCACTGGTGGCCAATATGGCCACGTCATCATCTTATGGACCTTTTATGGCCATTTGTGTTTTGGAGCCTTCATGGCCCTTCACCTCAATTCAGAACCCATAGCGGCAATTTATGCCCAAATGGGTATTTCTGGTCATTTCCCTCAAAACCAGGGGAAATGGCCCAAATGGCTGTTTTTGGCCATTTGGGCTCATAATGCGCATTTGCGCACTTTTTGCGCTTTTTGCGCATTTTGCGCATTTTGCGCACTTTTGCACATTTTGCGCACTTTTGCCCATTTGTGCATATTTGCGCACATTTGCGCATTTTGCGCACTTTGACGCAAAGTGTCCAAAAGACACTTTCCCGCCTTTTGGGCCAGTTTTTGGCTCAGAACTGAAAAGTGGCCAAAAACCCCAAAGGGCCCAGAAACACCTTTCCAAGCTCTGAAGCCATCACACCCATTCTTTTCCCCTCTGCCTTTCCATCTCAAGACCTTTGGACGTAATCTTCTTACCAATGAACCAATATGCCATAAATGATGTTATATATTATTCACCAGGGAGAATCTTGCGTCAATCGTCGGCGATTGACTTCACGTCGCACTGCGGTCAGTATAAAATCTTGCTTCAGTCGCATTAGTGTCACTTTATAGTCACTGGATTTAGTGGGTCACGTCACGTCAGCATCAAGACAACGTCAATCGTCACATGTGTCACATGAGAATGTCACTCAAAGCCCAAACCCGTTTCAACACTATTCGCAACGTTCGGGTAATTTCACCTAATAGCTTCCGCCTCCCCAACGCTTAGCATGCTTACGCGCCCGTACCACCCTCCAGATGAGACTCTGACACTGCCTGCCCCCCCATCTCCGTCCTCACCACTCCTTACGCTTTCACACCCCCACCCTTACCATCCTTACGCTCATGAAGTGCCCTCCCGACATGCTCCCAACACTGCTCACCATCCTTACGCTCATGAAGTGCCCTCCCGACATGCTCCCGACACTGCTTACGATCCTTACGCTCATGAAGTGCCCTCCCGACATGCTCCCAACACTGCTCATGAAGTGCCCTCCCGACACTGCTTACAATCCTTACGCTCATGAAGTGCCCTCCCAACATGCTCCCGACACTGCTTACAATCCTTACGCTCACGGAGTGACCTCCCGACACTGCTTACGATCCTTACGCTCATGAAGTGCCCTCTTGACATGCTCCCGACACTGCTCACCATCCTTACGCTCATGAAGTGCCCTTCCGACATGCTTCCGACAATCCTTACGATCCTTACGCTCATGAAGTGCCCTCCCGACATGCTCCCAACACTGCTCACCATCCTTACGCTCATGAAGTGCCCTCCCGACATGCTCCCGACACTGCTTACGATCCTTACGCTCATGAAGTGCCCTCCCGACATGCTCCCAACACTGCTCATGAAGTGCCCTCCCGACATGCTCCCGACACTGCTTACGATCCTTACGCTCATGAAGTGCCCTCTCGACATGCTCCCGACACTGCTCACCATCCTTATGCTCATGAAGTGCCCTCCCGACATGCTCCCGACACTGCTTACGATCCTTACGCTCATGAAGTGCCCTCCCGACATGCTCCCGACACTGCTTACGATCCTTACGCTCACGGAGTGACCTCCCGACATGCTCCCAACACTGCTTACAATCCTTACGCTCACGGAGTGCCCTCCCGACATGCCTCCGACACTGCTTACCATCCTCACGTTTCCGTATTACATCCACAGTGTACGGTGGCTTGTTGGCGTACACAATGGACGCCATCACCAAAATATGCTGAGTGGCCTTCTCTGCCAACAGGACCTCAGGGGAAATTGGTCAGTATATTCACAATGTTGTGGTTAGGGTTTAAATCATGAGACTCACAAATTAAAACCTAATAAGTGGACTATTTAAGACAAGAATTGTGTCTCCTGTTTTGCCGACAAAACCATTTTATTTCATATCATTCAAATGGAACACTTTGCTTAGTCCTTACCTCATGAGTGTTGAATAGTTCAAAAGTTGACTTTAGTAGGTTTCTCACTAGTCAACTTTATTCAATGTCTCACAGGGAAGTGATTTCTTTTGAATGATATGAAATAATTTGCAAAACATCGCCCCCTTCAAATTCCCGACAAATCGCATTTTGCAAATGCGATTATTTTACTTCCACCTATTTTCTTCAATTTGGATCTTTTTATTCAAAATTTTCAAACAAGTTATCAATCAACTCGTCACCATTTATTTGCTTACTAAACTACCTCCGCGATGGCCCAAACCCCGGGAAATTCAACGGAATTTAATGAACGACCAACTTCAGCCCCAGAGAGTGGAAGTGAAATATCTGATATGGCCGTTAGTCGTGAATTAGGCATTGAAGCAGAGAGCCAGTCACATGAAGATAATCAAGATCCACCAGTTCTTCCAGAATGTGAGTATACATCCATCTTGAGTATTTCTAATCTCTCAAAACCTGATATTGTGTCATAGCCTTTATTTCAGGTCAGCCTCCAAGCTCTCAGAAACCGAATTTTAAAAGTTATGAGAAGGAAAAGACTGTTGAACCTTGTGCACCAACAGAAGATGATGGGCAAGATGATGTAATTTTCAGTGGGGAGGTGGAAATTATATCCAAGGAACAATTTGTCTCCAACATTGCTCAAACAATCCCAAGGCTTGAAAAAATTCAAAATGATAGTAAAATTCCTGATTATGTGCATCAAAAGATTGCTGAAGCCATGAGCCTCCTCAAAATGGATTTGAACCGTAAGTCCATTACTAAATCAAAACAAAATTGATAAAAATACCTGCTTACAATATATGGGCAGGTGTGGAGGTGGGAGAATCTCTACCTGAAGGATCTCGAGTCGTAATTGGATTTCCAGGCAAAGGATTAGGAAAAAGACCAAATATACATGCGACCAAAAAAGCCAACAAAAAACGCCGTACCTTTGAAGCCGCAAAGGATTCCCGGGATCAAGGTGATGAAATGATCAATGTTGAAGTGGAACATATTCATAATGAACCTCCGCATACTGAACCCCCCCCATACTCAATGAAACAATCCATGATCAAGCTCCACATACTGAAAGCCCCCCGATACCCAATGAAACAATGCATGATGCAACCCCTCCCGCCTCTCCTCGGAATATTCAAGCCTCTCAAGAAAGGGAAACAATTAAACATGATACAATGGGACGAGATATGACTGATATAATTCCCGACGCTGAGCCCGAAGTGTCATCCGCTGCAAATTTTCAAGGAATATTTTTATCCCGCATGGAAGAGTTTGCAGGCATTTTGAATTATCATTCCAATATTTCTCAACAATCATGGAAAAGGGGGCTTGATAATATCAATAGGATTTACAAAAATAGATGGGACAATTTACCAACAAAGGATGCTCATACATTCCTGCCCGTTGGTATTAAGGTGATCAGTAACCGAGAGCTTAAAATGTCGGCTTGGCTGGAGGACCTTGAGATGGCAGGTGAGTTTTTTTTTATCTTTGTGCATGATACTTGATTATTGGCTGTTGACTGGTGATATAAATTGCAATATACAGGGTTAGATTTTTTTAAGCCAACAGAAACAGAAGCATTTTTTGATCACAACATTTGGAATCTCAAATTGATGAAGGAATCAGCTAAACGTCCAGATAATCTCCCAAAATCTGAACACTCCTTCTTCAAAATGGTTCAGAGCCTTCATTACCCCGCGAATCCAGTTAAACATTTTTGGGCAAATGTTATGTTTGAATCCATTAGTTTAGTCTCATATGATGTGATTGCACCCAAACCATATGTTGCACCAACATCAAATTCGACCGATCCTCTTGGACTCGAACGCGGAGCAGTTGAATACCTTGCCTCCTGCTTGAGTAAATCGAAGCAACGTGCAACCCAACTCAGCATTGAAGGTGGCGGCGCTGACAATGAGATATCCACAAAGCCGCACAAGAACCTGGAGGATCTAATGGATACAGTTATCCATTTGATGATTGCGTACAACATGGTACGTGCACATACAAAGGTCGAATTTATTGGCATCAAAGGCAAACTCACGAACTCAAAAAAAAATGAGGCCATCAAAGATCTTTTGGCGTGTCACAAGAATCTCGGAATAAATCGAATTTTCTATGGTATATTAGCGGCATTCTGTGCGGCGGGGGTTCGTGGTTTGATGGTATGCTCAGATGACTGGAGAACAAGCTCAGTTAAAGGTGCTTTATCACTAATTGACATTTCCGCAAAACTTTCAGAGGTTAAAAATCTAGTGGAGCCAGTGTGGCTACGTACTCATAAGTATATATGTAATTTACTGAATAAAAGTTTCTTCTCATCAGAGTCTTTTAACCCCACTGTACCTCTTAGATTTGAATTTGCACGATGCTTGGTATTAGACTTTGGTGATGCCTGGGTGGCGAAGCGTGGTCTTGGTTTGAGTGATGAGGTCACCTTGACTGTACCCAGGTCAGCTAAACTTACAACCAGGATTGACCCGTTTTAGATTAGCGTTGTACTAGATAGATTGTAATTGAATTTTGCAATGTGATTTAAGAATTTAATAATCATGACTTCCTATCCTACTAGTTCCCGGATGCCACAGTCTGAATACCAATAGTAATTGTACGGCGGCATGCCTCCGTACGTCTTTGAAAAGACTCCGACAAGACGCAAGCTGAGTCAGGCAGCTGTGCGCGTGAGGAGCACATGCGGGGGCATTGTGGGAGGTCGCGTTTATCACTTCCCGCCAGCCCATAATAGGCAAAATGTTACTGTGTCTTTCAAGAGGACTGGGATAACTAGGGATGCGCAGCAGGATGCATATTGCATTTGCGTGTGCTTGCAATATTCCAAATGGTTGGATTGGAAAGTGATTGCATGGGAACATCAATATGTCAAATTGAATAATGCACTATCCACTGCAATTTTTAGGTTCAGGTATTTGAGATCTCGAATTCGCGAAGGTCAGATGTGATCTTTCTTTTTAGCCGCAATTAAAAAAGATTCATCGTCCGCAATTCAATTTAGGTGGTATTAATAAATCAGTAATCATTTGGTTTCATTTCATTTTCTGCTGCAAGCATGCCATTAACGAAAAAAGGAAAAGAGCGTAAAAGGGAACTCGCGAGGAAGCGTCGGGTTGAGGAAGGAAAGTGTGAGTTGCTCGCTTAATCTCAGTGTATATATATAGATATATATATATGCTTCCACATTTATGTGGCACCCTCATTGAGCCCCACGGAAGAACATTGGCTTTAGTCGGTTCAGATTGTGCCAATGTCATGTGGGCTTCAACAGGGAAGTCAAAGGATGTGTGCCGAAGAAAGCTCCTTGGGCATTGGGCACCATTCTGGACTCAAAACTCCTTAGCTTCAAATGGCAGGAAGCAGTATCTGATATCTTGTCTGCTTCAACACATAGTGATCCCTCAACCACTCGGGAATAGTAGCAGATCCCAAAAGACAAATGAGCGCAAAACGACCCGAATGAATAGGTTGTTTTCCTTCTCTCGCCCAACAGCACAAATATCAATGCCAGTATCAGCAAATATCACCCCAAGTGAAATTCGGAGGGTTGTGGATGTCGATCAGATCAAACGCATCCACTTTGGCCGTGTGGCAATTTTCTCTTCAACCGGATTACTCATTGCCCTTGTCAAATTCCGACCATTCACAACAATGAGTGAAGTCGAGGTCAATCAATGGGATGAATTATCACAATTCTTATTTCGCGAAAAGAGGTTCACTGACCCTATTGCAACAAATGGAGCATTACTGGAGGGATTTATGTTTGCGATTGGATGGCGCAAATGCACCACGAAGAATGAACAATTTGGACTGTATGGAAGTGCTGGCAAAATTGAAAATGCAAAAGATGAATGGCGGGACCGAGGTGCCAATCTTAGCTCGGTGGGTCGCATTCTAGGTCAATCCTTACGATATGTTGGGGATAATTTATTTCAGAAGATTCAAAATTGCTACAACTCATTGGGGGTTCCGTCTTTTGATCAAGTCAACTATGAAGGCAATATTCCGGCAAATCAGGGTGCATTCGAGTTCGCTTCAGCACTCACTTTCACCATGAATGGATTCAAAAACGCACCTCATGTTGATAAGGATGCATCGCTGTATGCTTCGGGATGGTGGTTTCAAGCTGATAAGCGGACCGGCCAAATTCAAAGAGATGCGTCAAAGCGGTGTACAGGGGGAAAATTGATTTTCCCAAATGAGCATTTTTGGATTGATCTATCCGCATGTCATGGGCTCATTCAGGTAGTGTGGGCCAGTAGTACATTTGTTCATTATACTGATCCAGCACAGGACAACAAAAGCACGACACTAGTGGGTATGTCCGCACAATGCTCAAGCAGGTTAGCAAAAACAATGCGGCAAAAAAACCATGGCTATTATGAGATTGGCAAGAGAGCGGGCTATCAAATCAGGTATGGTAATACAATCTCATGCCAATTCAAAGAATGAGGAGATTTTCATGTGTGTTGGGTAAGTAATGGTGGGGTAAGGCAGAGGACAATATACACCAGGATTGGATGGATTCGAGTGCCGGAGATGGGGTGTCTCACATGAAAAAGGGGTGAAGTGGATTATGTACGGTGGCATGCCATCGTACATCTGTCCTGGTTTGTTGCTATTGTCCAGGATGCAAATGCTTCACACGCAAAACCTTATGCTTGTGCAGGTTCTGCCAATGCTAAAAGTTCCTTAGGCCTATGCGGGCTGCCGACGCTTCACACGCCAATCCTTACGCCTGTGCAGGTTCCCGACAACTCACACGCCAATCCTTATGCCTGTGCAGGTTCCCAACAGCTCACACACCAATCCTTATGCCTGTGCAGGCTCCCGAAAGCCCACACGCCAATCCTTACGCCTGTGCAGGCTCCCGACAGCTCACACGCCAATCCTTACGCTTGTGAAGGTTGCCAACAATGCTGACAATTTCTTACGCCTGTGCAGGCTCCTGAAAGCTCACACTCCAATCCTTACGCCTGTGCAGGCTCCCGACATCTCACACGCAAATCCTTAGGCTTGTGAAGGTTGCCAACAATGCTGAAAATTTCTTATGCCTGTGCAGGCTCCCGACAATTCACACGCCAATCCTTTCGCCTGTGCAGGCTCCCGACAGCTCACACGCCAATCCTTACGCCTGTGCAGGTTCCCGACAGCTCACACGCCAATCCTTACGCCTTTGCAGGCTCCCGACAGCTCACACGCCAATCGTTACGCTTGTGAAGGTTCCCAACAATTTAAACAATTCAATACATGACTAAGATTAATAGCGTGTGACCATAGGAATGGCAATTTCTCATGAATCTGGAGTGGATTGCTCACATGCCGGAACCTCCCACTTTTTTACAGTTAAGATTTGATATGGCTCTAAACAATGGAGGAAGAAAATATAGGAGGCAGGAATGGTGACTATTGGCGCATTTGTGGCAAAATATTTTCTCACATACAAATACTAACTCAAACATTTGGTGGGGCACTTACGAAAATTATTCTCACACAATAGTAAATATGAATCATTGAGGAATTATAATAAATTCACGTGAACAAAGAACGTAAGAGAAATTGAAAATATCTTTCATTGAATACAAAAAATTTATCTAAAGGAGTGTAATACAAAAGGTAAAAAGAGGAAAGAATACGATTTTTTTTGTGGATTTTATTTTTCTAAGAATTTTGAGACTATCCCGGTGATGTCCTCCATTGGATAAGCCTCCATCGCCGCGCCAAGGAGGGAGTTTAGTTCCTCCCGGAATTCCCAGTGCATCTCATTTTGATGAGTTGCATCCACGAAAGGAATCATGTGGAGCAACCGACGATGCTCCAACAAGATTCGGTTGATTGATTTGTGGACGATGGCTCAAGGGATCATCAAAGTCGGTTGTAAGTTGGTAAATTCCTGGCCAGCGTCATCGTAGGAATGAGAGGAGGTTGGCACCGGGGGGGAGGAGGCGGTTGGGTTGTCGGAGGCAATGGGAGGGATATCCGGGGAAGGAACCGGGGTAGGAGGGGAAGGTGGCGGAGTCGGTGAAGAAGAAGGGGGAGGGGGGGAACCGACTGGCATATCGTCGATGATGATAATTGAGCAGGGAGTGGCGGGACGAGCTGGAGATGGTTGAAGGAGGGGTGAGGAAAAGTTGAGTAGAGTTAAAAAAGTGAAATAGGGACTTACCAAAAGGTTCCTCTGTTGATTGCGTAGGAGCCACCTCAGGTTGAGGCTTACGAGTCGCAATGTCCTCAGGTGGTTCGGAGGATGGACTCGCGTGAGGAATAGGTGGCTCATTGTGCTGGGAGGCTTCTACAAAAGGAGGAAGAGTCAGTTAACTTGATGCGAAAGTGAAAATGAGAAAAGAGAAAGTTGGCTGCTTACCGCGGAATAAGTCCTCAGACCATCGGGTGCCACTCGGGCCTGGGGTGGGTTGCCGCGGGGTTTGCTCGCGAGGCAAACTAGGAACGGGAAAGTCTTGTCGGGGGGGATTCGGGGGGTTTTGTTCTATGAGTAATGGAAAAAGGTGAGTATTATTGCGTGAAGATAAATGAGATAAGGAGGAGAAAGAAAACTTACTTTGGCGTTTGAATCCCATCGGTGAAAAGACATGGTGACGATCGGCCCAAGCTCGAATGTCCTCTCGCCATCGCCATCCTTCATCGGCCGGATAATCACTTCGCTCCGGTCAAGAAGTGAAGTGACCATCGGATGGTGGCCTAGGAGGGGGAGTGGACAAATCGATACTGGAGGGGACAGGGCTAATCGTCCGGAATCGTTCCCGTCAGCCTGTTTGGGGGCCCGGCGTCCATTCACGCTCGGAAATGGTCTCATCATCGTCGACCACAAAGGAGTCCTTGCGAGGTCGTCTTGGGCGAGAACTCCTCTGGCCGCGTGGTTGGAAGGGTCGGACAACAAACGAGCATTTCTTGTGTGCTTGTCGGCAAGCATCACAAGCGTCGGTCTTTGTCGAAGAGCGGATGCAGGGGATACCCCGCTTGGTGCATAACGTGCACGACATCTAAAAACAAAAAAATTGGGGTTAGTAAGTGAATAGAAAGTAAGCAATCAAGAAAGAAAAGGATGACATACGATGAATTATATAAATTTAAAACGGAAACAAATCAAAAACGCTCTAGTCGGAAGTTTTTAAAAGTCTGGAAGGAAGTCGTGAAGATAGAAAAATATTAATATCGGATAATAACGTGGACAAAACTTTATTTGAATGGAACGCACGAAGTAGATAGACGGGGGGTTCTGGAAGTATAAGCGGGAAAAAAACAAAGCAGAACAATAGGATAGTGGTTAGTGGAGTGCGAAAGAAAAGAGTGGAAAAGCAGGAAGACCTAGGGTAATACGCACAAAAAGGAGAACAGCGGGTGAGGTGGAGCGAAGTGGAGCGGGTGAGAATGAAAGTGAAGGGCTTGTCGTGTGAAGATGGTCTTTTATACCATGGTGAAGCTGAGACAATCTCAGCAGTTGCAGCACCTGCAAAAGGCTCAGCTTCAAGGCGTGTGGGCAAAATTAAAGCTGAGTCTCAGCGAATGCAGCACCCAACAAAGGCTCAGCTTCAAGGCGTGTGGGCAAAATTGAAGCTCAGTCACAGCAGTTGCAGCACCCGACAAAGGCTCAGCTTCAAGGCGTGTGGGCAAAATTGAAGCTCAGTCACAGCAGTTGCAGCACCCGACAAAGGCTCAGCTTCAAGGCGTGTGGGCAAAATTGAAGCTCAGTCACAGCAGTTGCAGCACCCGACAAAGGCTCAGCTTCAAGGCGTGTGCGCAAAATTGAAGCTCAGTCGCAGTGAATGCTGCAACTGAGCTTCAATTTTGGCGTGAGGCAGAAGAACAATGGGGTTCTGCCTGAGTATTGCGATTGATTGAATTGTCAAACTCAGTCGAATCCCCTTTGTTTCCTTACATAGCCACGCGATCACCCAGGAGGGTGGTCGTGAGGCCCTCGTTGAATCTGCATGGTGCACACGTGCCCCATGCAGAAATGCACGTGGTGCATTTGGTCACAGGTGACCGCGGCGAGCATACCGGCCTTATGGCTGGGTGATAGTGTTTGAACAAAGGGTCAGGCGGCTGTATGACAAGTGAATACAGCGTAATCTTGGCTCGACCCATTGCTCAGGTTTGCTTTCGGGTCATAATTGAAATGCTCAGTGGCTGAACATTTTAATTGCACAGTTGTTGAACTATTGATATAACAATATCAAATGCATGGTGCTGAGCAATTGCTAGGTCATTTTTGTAAGCACACAATCTGAGCATTTCGCACAGCATCGGATGACATTTCAGCCAGGTGCAGCATTTCACACGCTTTGGTGAAGTGCTCCAAACTGAGCCTTACAATGAACTATTGCAAAAATGCTCCGGACCATCGCTTTACTGAGCACTTCCACACGGTCCTTTTGACCATGACATGCTCAGCTTGCGTGTGCAAATTGGGTGAAACACAATGCTGAGCATGTGGCACATGAGATACGTATATGAAAACGATTGCATTGGCTATATGCATGCAGGCTGAAGTAGTATTACACCTTCCTAATCTGTACAGCCAACAATTTAGTACGCAGCAGGGCTGGATATGCGGTCCCAAATCGGTCTGAAGTACAACTTCATTAAAAAAACATTCGGTCGTACTGGAACTTGCGAGATATGTTATCACTATGTCCTCATTAAGTACCATACCTGATAAGGTCATTGTCAGTTCCAGTCTAACCGGTTTTAATTCAATAAAAATTGTATTCCGTTATTCAAAATATTTTGTTATCATCTCTTTTTCTCACGGCTCAAAACAAAATCTTATCAATTTTAAATTGTGTTTGTTATAATTTCAAATGAACATCCTTTATTGTAGTTTGCAAAGGACATGTATTAAGCAAAAATGAATTGTAAGTGGGATTAAGGAACCTATGAGTCATTGTAGCTATAATTGATGAATTAAATAGTCGTTTAATTGGAATGAGTTTTTGTAAAGATCGTATATTTTTCCTCATTATAAACAAATGAGAATTAAAGAAAATGATTAAAAAATTATAAATAAAAATGATAAAACATTTGAGATACGTGAGATGTTGCGCGAAATAATTAGTTGGGATTTATTCAGTGCGTAGTTGCTATTTGATTGGTCAGTTTCAGTTCCACGCGAAAAAAAAGGCATTGGAACTGTTAATTCTGGTAGAATTAACAACCTCAATCAGTTTAGCCGAACTGCACGGAATAACCGACATGACAGCCTTGGTACGCAGTACACCTTTGTAAATGTATGCTGCAGGGCAGAGCAGAAGCTGTTCAGCAATGTAAAATGCAATCACATCAAGCCATCAAGTCATATATCTCAACTGCATCCCTTTGTTGCACCTTGTTGGACAGCTCTGCCTAACTCCGGCACCGATGCGCGTGTAATCCAAGTTAATGTAAGTGGGTGATATCGGGGCAAACTTTGACTGGCCGCGCATGCTCATTGGCGGGCAGCCACACACTTTCTCATATGCACCACCCGACGGGTCATACGCAGGCAACTTTCACACGCCTGGAAGACATTTTACTGCCAGTCTTCCGACCGGCTATTTTCTTGGTCGGGTGGTCAGCTGCACTGCAGACGCTCACCAGCTTGCGCATGGAAACCTGAGGTCAATCAGTATGGATTTTCTTCAGCCTCATCCGCATTAGAATAATCCCGGCCTATGATTGTGTTGGGATCTCCCACTCCGGGTCATTTTCTGCACGTTCTCAAGCGCCTGACACAATCAAACTCATGTTCAGTGGCACGCCACCAAACATATCTTACCCGCCCACACACACACATCTCTACAGTGAGTTTGACCTTTGAAACCGCCAACATTTCCCAGTAGGTCCCTGTGCAAAAATTAACCTGGGGATGATACGCTCATTGTTTGCTGTCACACCAGCGAACATGACTGCATGCCTCTAATATGCCCTCCACAATAACTTGCTCCAACCCACCCAATTTTGGATATGCTAATGTCAACCTTGTTCCACCAAAGGTTTTTTAACTTGCTGCAGATCCAGCAAAATATTGGTGCACCCACATTTTGGCCCCCTTGCCTTGATATATGCCCCAAATTGGATATGAAAATTCTCTGCCCAAGAGGCCCAGCCCCATCAAGTCCATGCACGTAACCACAGGCCATCCCCCCTTGACCCCATTGCTTCCTCTCATATAAGCTCCCCACCTGCGCTTATCCGTCTTTATCCCGTTTAGCTAACCCTTCCCGATCATATAATTTCCAACTATCCCCAAATCATTTAGAATAGCCATCATGTCAACTCCTTCACAACCACTTTGCATTGGGATGATTAATATTTGTATTCAAATAAATAGTGATATAACCTTAAATCCTGAGAATTCCCACTTAGGTTCTTGGATTATCCTATGGCACAATCAACAGAACATATTCGTATATCTCCCCAATCACCAGCATGCTATTGGCTCTCTCCTGGGAACCCTTTCCCAAACGCTGATACCATTCCTTGGGGCACCAAAAACGTTCATGCACTGTGGTCCTGGTGGGGCATGGATTGAAAATTGCCAAACCAATCCTACTCAAATATTATTTGTTGAGGGAGTATTTATGACTGATGCAAATGATCCCTCCTCATCTCAGAAACCCAATCTAGCATTGATGTTCTTCACATGGTATCCAAACATTCTATTCATAATGGAAAGCTTTCGAACACAAGATTTCAAGCTTAAAATGCCCAAAGAATATGACTGTACTACTCATTGTCAATGTCAACTCTTTACTCCGACATTTCCCGCTTCAAACTCAACGCCTGCTTCATATCCTGCTGTTTCATCATTGATTTCCAAGCAAAAACTGATACAATTACCCAGTGGATCAGACCTCCCCATGATGACCCGGCCCCATGCCATTATTGAAACCCCCCTCCTCCCTCATCAAAAGACCGGACTAGCGTTTCTCTGGGATCCAGAAATCCCCAATGGCCAATCAGCCCGTAACCTTTGGGCCACCTCACCCCCAGGATCCACTTTCAATGCCAGGCACATCATTACAAACAAGGTCGTTAGCTCATTTGAATCCCTTTCGACCAATACCCCTCTTGGAGGACTGCTTGCGGATGATATGGGATTAGGTAAAACCATTCAGGCCATTGCTCTAATTGGTACCTCCAAGGAGCGGATGATTGCAAACCCCCATCGCTCCACGCCCACCATGATCATCTGCACCCCTCGCTTAATTACCAACTGGCAATCAGAAATATCCAAGCATGCTCAGGCTGGAGCGCTGCATTCCAAAATCTACCATGGTCCCACTCTTCACTCATTATCCGAAGACGACATCTTAAAATATGATATCATCATCACTTCTTACAATACTATCACCCAAGAATTTAAGCAAACCAATACCTCTACATCATTAATTTTTCAAATCAATTGGCATCATATAATTTTGGATGAAGCACAGTGAGTCTCTGATCTTAAATGATTCAAATTACCTTTTATATCCAATAACCCTTGCCCCCTCTTATAGCTATATTTGCTCTCAATACACTCCCACTCACCGTGCCATTAATAGCCTCCTTTCATCCTGTCGAATATGCTTAACGGGCACACCTATTCACAACACCATTTATGACCTTTTGGGCATAATATCATTCATCACTCAACCACAGAGCGCCGATCAAGATAACTGGTCACCATTCATCCTGAGTAGTCTTTCAAAAGGTTGCAATGATATTTTGCATTTGGAATTGCGGCATTTAAGTTTGCGCCGCACCAAAACCACACATCTCGAATCCCTCCCCACTATTAGCCATGATTATGAGCTGCTCCCAATCAACCCAACCATGCAGCAAGAATATTCCACATTATATGAAGAATTCCTATCATCCAAAAGCAAAGGACCAGGAGAGTTTTTCAGAAATATTAATAAGCTGCAAATATGTTGTAACCATCACATCATGCTTAACACAATTGCAGAGGCGGAGTTGGAAGACCCCGAGGGCAGTAGCACTCAGGATAACTCGCCAACAATCACACGAACTATTGTGGATGTGGAAACATGCATGATGAGTAGTAAAATTGCACACCTCCTACAAAGCTTAATGAAGAACAAACAAACAAGGTGTGGTCCAACCAAATCGGTTGTTTATACCCAATGGACCCAATTTCTAGATTTGTGCGTTAATTCTAATATGCATCCATTACCAATTGACTCCATCTGACTTTTTTATATTGTAGAATTGGTATTGCTCTTGCCCATCACTCTATCCTTTCAGCACGAATTGATGGAACAAATACACCACGAGCGCAGGACAAGGCGCTTGAGAATTTCTTCAATAATCCTGAATGTGAAGTACTCATTGCATCCATTGCCACGGCTGGAACTGGCCTCAATATAACTTGTGCTAATATAGTCTATTTAATGGTGAGTTTCCCCCCAAAATTCTCCCCCGATTTTTGGACCCTGACATCCACATTTCCAGGAGCCCGATTGGAACCCAGCCATTGAGGCTCAGGCTGTTGATCGTCTACATCGTATTGGCCAACAACGACCTGTACAGGTCATCCACTATATCACTCCTCATTCAGTTGAGGTCAACATGCGGAAGGTACCTTTCAAGCTCATCTTTCACTTGATTGTATTACTATTCTGAAATCCTTCCTTATGGGAATGCCATATTCCAATCACCAATAGGTCCAAGAAAAGAAAAAATCATTAACTGCGTGAGCCTTACTGATATTATATAATTTGTGATTGACAAAGTTGATAACCCCTGTTGACTCTGGCACAGGTCCACAATTATGAACACCATGAGCTGGATTGAACTTCTTCAATATTTCCTCAATGAAAATGAGCAATAGAGTATTATTGCTAAGGGAGACGGTGATACATTTCAATTCATATTGTCTATATTTTAACATATTTAGCAAGTTGTTGCATCCTTAAGAGATAATAATCAGATTTTATTACACCTGCACAAATAATTCACAAAATGACAATTTGTAACGGTGCTATACATTTATATTACTAAGTTATTGCAGAGCATCACCATTCGGCCTAATAACTGGCATGTCAAGTATTTTGAGGGCGCTAGTCTGCATCTTACTACAGCCTTTGAGCCAATCTTGATCACATACCTGAAATGATAAGCCTTCCGGAATATCACCATCATCTGTCGATCGTAATTCTGGCAATCTATCAATAGTTTTTTTACCCTTTTTTTTAATGCGATTACAAAACTCTATGTCTCGATCAATTTTTAATACCAATTCATTAAATAACTGGGAGCGCCAGCGTAATCCCACTTTGTGGTAAACTTGACGGCCATTTTCCAGTACCTCCTCAGTATCTGAACATACTCAAGGGTCATTGAATTGTGATGCTAGAATGGGAAAATTAGCCGTATCACACCATTCACGACGGCACTCACAGGTCTGCACATAATGAAGTAGATCATCATCAGTCTTTGCTCACAATGAAGAAGAGATACGTTAACTAACCCTTTGACGAATCTTCGCGAGCTTTTGATTCTCCTTCTTTTTAACCAAATACTTGGCATCCTTTTGAATAGACTTCCATTCTCTTTTCAAATAAGTGAAATATCGCTCCATTAAAGCCGCCACGACCCCATAGTTATCATGATCCTTGTTCCAACAGTAATGATGATACTCGGTGCTGACCAGTGCAAGACGGAATGTACGGTAAAACACCATAGACATCAGCTCATTGAACGGATGTTGCCATGAGCTCTCCCAGTCCCAAGTGAATCGCTTTAGTCCTAGCTTGTGGAGCTCAGTTTCGCAGTAGCTTTGGAAACCCTGAGACTGAACCTGTGTTGATGGCTCATTGAAAACATCCTTGGGGACATATCCGAGATGACCAGCCACTTGAATTGCAATTTCACGCTCTTCTCTGCTGGGTGGTGCTGGTAGTGAGGAAAAATCCTTATCCCTAACTTTGAGTAGGAACAGGCAATGTGCTTGTACTGCTGATCTCATTCCATGGACATTCTCTGGAAGTTCTGCCTTCAGCCATTTTTGTTGCTCCTTCTGGCTTGCACGTTTCGCCACATTGTGAGCTTTCCGGGCCTGGTTCCTTTGCTGTCTGACCTTGGATTATTCAAGCATACTCTGGGCAAGGCCCAGCTGAGGATGGGTGAACTCACTATTTGATTTAGTGCCTTGCTCATGCGCCGTGAAATCGTCCCTCCTTGGTTCATCATTTCTTTCACTTTGAGTCGGAGACATGTTCTCATCCTCATCATCCACAATTCTTTCTCTTGATGTACTGGCATGACCCGTTCTTGGTTTGGAGGCATATGGATGATGACGTCCAGTGACTTTCTCTTTATGGACCAGAGGTGAAGATGCATAAAGTTCATCACCTGCCATGCACATCATCAGTTAACACATCACAAAATTAATGAAGACTGGTCATACTCACAATCTTCAATTGGCTCCTGAGATTGGACTGACTTGCCTTTAGGTGCCATATCTAACCCATGAAACAAACATATCAAATTGTGAATAAGTTTCTACTCCAAAATTCAAATGACTTACTTTGATGAAGCGTCAATCCTGGATTTCCCTCCGACAGACCGCTCCAAGTTACATTTTCCAAAGGTCTTTTTCGTCGCCCGCCATCAACGCGCCTTTCATTTCCCACAGGAGCCTGAGATCCTGATGGGATATTGAGGGTTGGCTGTTGACTTCGTCCAAAGGGATCCTGGGATGCGACTGGATTCCGACCGGGGTTAAGGAGGAACTCACGTGGAAATTTTGATTGGGGATTAGCGTTTGATGAGATTTGAGGTGTGCCTTCCGGCCCCTCAGACACATGCATTTGTGTATTAGTGGTATTCGGGGGAATTGGAGTGACAGAAATATTTGGGATCGCCCAAGTGCTGGAAGTTGGAGCCTTCGGATTTCCCACATCAATGTTAAGACCTGATACATTCATTGAGGATGCGATAGGGGTTGTGAGAGGAATGTTGGGACTCAATGGTAATTGTGTTTGAACATATTCTATGCTAGATTCACTATCTGAGTCATGAACAGAACCTGAACGGGATTTATGTGACTTTGTGAGCCTTAGAGGTAATTTCATATACCCAAAAGACCACAAATATAAAAAATAACATATTAATATAAATAAAATAAATTTATTTATATTATTAAAATGAAAATAAAAAATATAAATATAAAATTATATTAAAAATAAAAAATTAATTATAATTTAAAAATGAAATTACTTTAAATTTTGTAAATATAAAATTACATTTATACTTGAAAAATTTAAGTAAAAATGAAATTTTAACAAAATTGTGAAAAAATAAATAAATTTGGAAAAAAGTTAAATAAAATTTATTATAACTTTTTATCCAATAAATAAACATATAAATTTTATTTCACCATTGGATTCCTCATAAAAAATCAGGTGGGGTCACCTCTGAGTGAAATTTTTGTAACTCAACTCTAAATAAGCTTAAATTAAGTTTTTAGTATTTTCAATACAAAAGTTGAAAATCTTCAAAACCTTAATTTAATTCACACCACATGTGGTGTTAACCATCAATTTTTGTGTTAAAATTGAGGTGTTGTGTTTAGTTTAGAAGCTATGAGGAATTAAAGTATTTTCAATTGAATTCAATTGAAATGTCAAAATGTGCGCGTGTATTACATAAGTGAACTTTGATTTACATATGAGGTGTCAATTATTACTGTATTGTACTGTACAACTGAATTGAATTACATGTGTAAATTATAAGTATAATACATGATGAGGAATTAAAGGAAAAATAAATTGGAAAGATTAAATTTGGGGGGGAAAAGGAACTCCAGCTCTAAGGGGGAGCTAGACCCCCAAAATCCTTGCTGACAGGCGTGGGATGTCAAAATTCACGCAAAAGTTCACCACTTTTGGCCTGGAATTGAGTCACAGGGTCTGTGGACTCAATTGATGATGAGGTTTTGATACCAACTGGGGTAGTTTTAGCTGTTGCCAAGAGGGTAAAACTACCCTTAAGATAAAACCATCAGAGTAAAAACAGTTTTAACTGGTTTCTAAGACTCTGACACACATTCTGACGTGTTTTGAAGGCTCTAGGCCTGGTATTGCTATAGTAATGGCTGATTTAAGGGTCTAAAATGGCTAAAAATGGCTAAAAATGGCTTAAACCAGCCCTTTTTGGTCTAAACCAGGGTTCAATGATGCCATAATTGGCTTTTCTGTTGTCAGACTGTTTTTCACGACTGACAAGAGTAAATTTTACTTTTGGAGTAAGAGAATTGATGGCTATAAAAGAATGTCTTCTTTGCCCCACTTTTCTCTTCATGTTAGAATCTTTTCCTTTTATTAATTAGTTTAAAACTGTTAAACCAATCAATCAAAGATTCCAACCACCACTTTTAAATCATTTTAATCCTTTTAACCACGTGAAAAAATCATTATAATCATTGTTTGTAACTCTTATAATCATTTTTACCCCTGAACCACCCCAAAAGTGAATTAAAGCATCTTTCATCACTGTAAACTTTGTCACTTTGTTTCCAAATTCACTCTGGTCACTTTTGGGCGTGTTTTCTCTTTAATATTCTTTTTAAAGACTTTGTTCTTTAATTAATTTCTTGCAGTTCTTTGCTCAATTAATTCCAATTGAAATTGCTCTTGAAGAAATTTCTTTTGTAGCCTTAAAATATCTCTTGTAGAGTATTTTTTGGATAAATTTTTATTGTTGGTAAAACAATAAATTTTTATAATATTATTGTTTTATACTAATAAAGTTATAAACAATAAAATTGGCGTGTTTTCTCTTAAAAATAATATTTCATACTATTTTTAATTGATTTTTTACCTTATACAAATTTTGAGGACAGGAAAAGTACTTGATTTTTAATCAAAGTTTCATATCCACACCTTACATTTGGGGGCCCAGCCGTGATATTTTACCTGTGACATATTTTTTTTTACTCTTTTTAAATCTTTTTTCTTATATTGAAAAATTTAAAAACATATAAAAAATACTTATAATCCAAAAAAATCCTTAAAAAATAATTTTTTTTCATATTATAAGTGAGGCTTATATTTTTATTTCTTTTTTGAAATAACCTTTTTTTTTACTTAATTAATTGGCTTTTTCATTAATTTTAGTGTCTGACAACGTGGTAAGACAAGAAAACATTGAAACAGCCTCAACAGTAACCAGCATTATCCCTGCCAGTACTGTTAATTCTGATCATAATAGTATTGTTATTGTGACTCAAAATAATCAACCTGAACCAATATCTTCTGAATTAATTAACTTGGATATAAGTAATACACTTCAGAAAGCCAAAAATTTGGCCAATAGTAAGTTTTTGACGTAAAAATACTATTTTAAGCCTTTTTTAACCATAAGAATGCCTTCAACCAGGTCAGGAGCCAGCTACAACCCCTCAAGCAGCTCCCAAAAAGGTAATAGACGTGATTATGGCAGAGGCCAACCAGGTACAGAAGGAAAAGGGTCAGTTGATGACTTCCAAACAAATAAAATGGGTCATTCTGAAGCTGATAATACCATTTTACCTTCAAAAAGAGCTGACACCGCCACAACAAGCCTCTGTGGACATATACAAAGCCAGCCACAGTGCATACAACAATGCACTCCAATTCAAGGAGTACCAGATCCTTGCAGACCTGTGGAAGAATTGCATGAATTCTTACCTGACAGTAAGAAAATTCTTGGGCCATCCCAACACTTGCAAATTGCTCAATGGATGGCATCCATTGATGGAGAAGAAAAACATGATGCTTTTGACACTAGAATGGAGGAAAAACAACCCTCCACCAGCCAAACAAGTGCCAAAAACAGCCCCAGTGGCCAGCAGCAGCAATTCCAACGTGAAAAAGCAGCCACAAACTCCAAACAAGGGCAAAGGGAAGGCACCAGCCCCAAAACCTTACAACCAGGGCTACAGAATCCCAAAGATTCAGCAGGATGCCATGGAAAATGTATTTCAGATGGCCAGAACCATGATGGAATTACAGAAGAAGGAGGAAGCCAGATTAAGGTTCCAGAAATGATTTCTGACATATTTGATTCCATCCCAGAGTTGTATAATGCTATAAATGACGTGAAAAAACATCTTTCTGATAAAAATGACACCATTTGTAACAACATTAAAACAAACAACCTGAGTCTGTGCCAAATTAATGAAACACTTATGTGTTTTGAGAAAGTTTTAAGAACAATTAAAAATTCTAATAATGACAATTCTTCTAACATTAAAATAAATGAACAATCTGCCATTATTAAAGAATTAACAGATAAATATTCTAAATTCAATATTGATGACATGATTGAAACAAGAATTAAACAAGCCATAAATATTATCAAAACAGATAACAAGAAAGTCCTTGATGACATTTCAAATTCATTTACTGAAGTAAAGACATATACCATTGCCTTGAAAAAGTGTTTTGATGCTTCACAAGAAGAAGTATCAAAATTATCAATGAAATTGAATCAAGTCACTGCTGATAATACAAGACAGACAGAGTTATGGCAAGAACTGACACATAAGGAAGACATGTATAAAATTGAAGTAATAAATTTAATACAAAGCTTCCAACATGAATACAGAAATTCCCAAAGGTGTAGCAACAGTAAAATGAATGACATTGAACAAATACTGAACACCTTACCAAGAATGTCTACACCTCTAAATCCAAATGAGGGCACAAGAATTCCAAATCCACAAGTATTGGATCCTGATAATTCACAATTAAAAAATGAATTATCCACTTCTTTTCATAACTTGGAACCATCAATGGGCCAAGCACTCTTGAAAGAAGTTCCAAAACTTAAAGAATGGCCTCACTTCAGTGGTGAAGGAGAGTATGACCATATGGAATTCATTAGAGGTATTGACATGATCAAAGAGGATTTTGAATTACCAGACAGATTGGTAACAGCCAGGTTTAACACCTTGTTTACCAGATCAGCTCACAGATGGTACATCAAAATAAGACAAGCACATGGACACCAGAGTTGGACTTGGTGGAAAACCCAAATCATCAACAAATGGGCAAATGATGCTTGGAGGTTTAAAGTTGAAACAGCCTTTGAATCTGCCAAATTTAATGCTGATAAAGACAAAGCTTTACCATGGTTTTGCCAACAAAAGGACAGATTAACAGCATTATATCCTGACATGTCAGAATTTATGATCCATAGAAAAATTCTGAGACAATGTGGAGGTGACTTAGAGCATGCTGTCAAAAGCAGGACTACTGAACAATCTTCAGCAGAGGATATTATCAATATACTAGAAGAAGTAACCACCAGAACCAAAATTGGTTCTAGTAGGGTGAATCTTAAAACAAGGTTTAATACACCTTGGAAAGATTCTGTGGACAAAAACCCCAAAGAAAATTCTAGTAATATTAAATATAAATCTGCAGATACAGTCAGAAAATGCCATATTTGCCAAAGCACCACCCATTTAGCCAATACATGTCCAAAAAGGGGGAAATCAATGAAATTGACATTGAAAAAGAACCAGATGTTGAAAAAGAAGACATAATTGAAGACAATTCAGATGATAAGTCATCCATATTCTCTGAATCTTCAAAAGATATAGAAAATATCAATGCCACTTTTGACATCATGGAATCTTATTCCCACTTACCACAATTGAGCAATGGTCAAGTTGATTTATCAAAAGTTCAAGATGCACAACTTATGAAGACAAAACCAAACAGAGGAAAAGGTTATACAGCTGTTAACTCCTGTATAACAGAAGTGGTGATTGACAACAAACCCACCAAACTTTTGCTTGACCCAGGAGCCTTCTGCTCTTGTGTTGGAAAATCTTTTCTTAAGACTTGTGTACCAAATTTTGAGGACCAATTGTTACCAATTGATGGTATAAAATTCAACAGTGCAAGTAACCCAATGAAAGCATTAGGAATCTTTGAGACCAATGTCATATTCCCACACATAAATGGGAATTTAAGGATCACAGTTGAATTTGGTGTTATGGAAAATTGCTCTAGTACCCATTTTATATTGGGAAATGACTATTTAATCATGTATGGGATAGATTTACATAATAACAAAGACAGATACTTTACAATTGGAGACAATAAGCGCCAGAAATTTGCCTTTTTACCCTTTAAAAGACAAATTACAGTAAACAAAGTATCACCAGTCAGCTTAGAGTTAGAGAAATTCAAGTCTGAACAGTTAAATGAGGCTGAAATAAGCCTTCATCTGACTGATAAGCAAGAAAATGAACTTTCTTCCCTTTTGTATGACCACAGAGGAGCATTTGCTACAGACAAAGAACCCCTGGGAGCAATTATTGGTCATGAAGTTGACATCATTCTTAACATTGAGAGACCTTATCCACCACTCTTAAGAAGACCTGCTTATCCAGCAAGTCCAAAATCAAGAGAAGCTCTAGAAATTCATATCAAAGAACTTCTAGACCTTGGTGTAATAAGAAAAGTAGGCCACAATGAGGAAGTAGAAATAACTACACCAGTCATAGTGGCGTGGCATAATGGAAAATCCAGAATGGTTGGGGACTTTAGAGCTCTGAACACTTACACTGTTCCAGACAGATACCCAATACCAAAAATCCAAATTGCCCTTACTCAAATATCTCAAGCAGTGTATATAACCACTATGGATGCCCTTAAAGGATTCCATCAAAATGTGGTAACACCAAGAGCAAGAAAATACTTGAGAATTATTGTTCATTGTGGAGTATATGAATACTTAAGGATGCCCTTTGGTATCAAAAATGCACCTTCACACTTCCAAAGAATGATGAATGAAATCTTCCCTGAAGAACTCTCAGAGGGATGGTTAATCATTTACATTGATGACATTATTATCTGTTCAAAGACTTGGGAGGAGCACATGTACAGATTATCAAGAGTTTTGACAGAAATCCAATCAGTAAACATGAAAATCTCCTTGAAGAAATGTCATTTTGGATTTAAAGAACTTAAGGCACTAGGACATGTTGTATCTGGTTTGTCCCTTGGAATTGATAAAAACAAAGTTGCAGCAGTATTGTTAAAACCCATGCCTCAGAATAAGAAGGAAATTCAGTCATTCTTAGGTTTTGCAGGATATTACAGGCAACACATTAAAGACTTTGCATCCATAGCAAGACCACTTTATAAGTTGTGTGACAAAGACACAGTATTTGAGATGACTGTTGACAGAGTCAAAGCTTTTGAGTCTCTAAGAGAAGCATTGACCACTGCTCCACTCTTACTGATTCCAGACTTTAAATTGCCTTTCAAACTGTATATTGATGCATCAGGGGATGGACTAGGTGCTGCACTTCACCAAGTTCAGATCATAAATGACAAACCTGTAGAAGGACCAATATGTTTCATATCCAGGCAAATCAAACCAACTGAAGCCAGATATGGAGCAAGTCAAATGGAATGTCTATGCCTTGTCTGGGCCTTAGAGAAATTGAACTATTTCTTAGAGGGATGTGTTTTTGAAGTAATAACAGATTGTACAGCTGTGAAATCACTTTTGAACATGAAAACACCTAACAGACACATGCTCAGATGGCAAATAGCCATACAAGAATACAGAGGCAATATGACTATTGTTCATAAGGATGGGAATATTCATAAGAATGCAGATGGACTAAGCAGATGGCCATTACCAAATAACATTGATAATCCTGCTTATGTTCCAGAAGAAGCTTCACCACAAATTCCAATAGAAGGAATAAGTGTTACAGACCTGAACACCACCTTCTTTGAAGAAGTCAGAAATAGTTACACTCAAGATAAGAATTGTAGCATCTTATGCCAATTACTTAACAAAGACTGTAAAGACAACTCTCTAATACATGCCTTGGATGAAGTATGGAGAAAATCTTATAATGAAGGGAGATTTCACCTACTGGATGGTATAATTTACCACAGAACCAAGCACACATGTGTCATGACAGTTGTAGACAGGTCATTAATCAATCTTGTACTGAAAGAATGCCATGATAGTCCCTTTTCAGGACATCTTTCTGAGGACAGAACAAGAGAGAAAGTAAAGACCTGCATATGGTGGCCAATGTGGCAAAAAGATGTTGCAGAATATTGCAAAACCTGTGACAGATGCCAAAAGGCAAATAAATCCACTGGCAAAAGACTTGGAAATATGATGAAAATCCAAGAACCAAACAGACCTTGGGAAATTGTCCATATGGATTGGGTAACTGGCCTACCACCAGGAGGTGACAGGAGCTATAATGCTTGCCTAGTAATTGTGGACAGATTCAGTAAAACTCCAATCTTTTTACCATGTCACAAAGATGATACAGCCATGGATACAGCTCTTCTGATATGGAATAGAGTAGTGTCATGGACTGGGATATTTACAAATATCATCAGTGATAGAGATCCCAAATTCACTTCAGCTCTATGGACAAATCTTCACCAATTATTTGGCACAAAACTGTCTTTCTCTACAGCCTACCACCCACAAACTGATGGTCTGGCTGAAAGAATGATCCAAACCTTAGAGGACATGGTGAGAAGATTTTGTGCATATGGCCTTGAATTTAAAGATTGTGATGGATTTACCCATGATTGGTGTACTCTGTTACCAGCACTGGAATTAGCATATAAAACATCAATCCATTCCAGTACCAATCAGACTCCTGCTATTCTAGAAAAAGGATGGAACCCCAAGTTACCCCAAGATTCCTTGAGGAAAGACTTAATTGAAATACATCCCACAGCTGCTAGCTTCAAAGGAATGCTAGACAAAGCTAGAAAGCATGCAGTGAGATGCATGGAGGACTCTTTTGCATATGCTAAAGACAAATGGGATAAATCTCATGCAACTCCAGATTTCAAAGTGGGGGACCTAGTTCTTGTATCCACCACTAACTTCAATAACATCAAAGGATGTAAAAAGTTAAAAGACTCCTTTGCAGGACCTTTTGTGATTAAGGCCCTCCATGGAGAAAATGCTGTTGAAGTAGAGTTATCTGAAGAACTTAGCAATAAGCACCCTACATTTCCAGTAAGCTTGATAAAGCCATACAAATCTAGTGATGCTGAGAAATTTCCCTTGAGGAATAAGATTCCCCAAGTTATACCTCCTATTGAGACATCTGGTACTAAGAAAATAACCAAAGTTCTTAAAGAAAGGAAATTAAGAACCAAGAAAGTAAGGGAATACCTTGTTAGGTACAGTGACCCAACTTGTGAAGATGAATGGTTAGAAGAGAAAGATATACCAGAAGCCACCAAACTCCTGAGGAGATTCAGACACACTAGAAACACCAATATTACAAAGTAATATTCTTTTTTAGGGGGAGGGAATGTGAGCCTTAGAGGTAATTTCATATACCCAAAAGACCACAAATATAAAAAATAACATATTAATATAAATAAAATAAATTTATTTATATTATTAAAATGAAAATAAAAAATATAAATATAAAATTATATTAAAAATAAAAAATTAATTATAATTTAAAAATGAAATTACTTTAAATTTTGTAAATATAAAATTACATTTATACTTGAAAAATTTAAGTAAAAATGAAATTTTAACAAAATTGTGAAAAAATAAATAAATTTGGAAAAAAGTTAAATAAAATTTATTATAACTTTTTATCCAATAAATAAACATATAAATTTTATTTCACCATTGGATTCCTCATAAAAAATCAGGTGGGGTCACCTCTGAGTGAAATTTTTGTAACTCAACTCTAAATAAGCTTAAATTAAGTTTTTAGTATTTTCAATACAAAAGTTGAAAATCTTCAAAACCTTAATTTAATTCACACCACATGTGGTGTTAACCATCAATTTTTGTGTTAAAATTGAGGTGTTGTGTTTAGTTTAGAAGTTATGAGGAATTAAAGTATTTTCAATTGAATTCAATTGAAATGTCAAAATGTGCGCGTGTATTACATAAGTGAACTTTGATTTACATATGAGGTGTCAATTATTACTGTATTGTACTGTACAACTGAATTGAATTACATGTGTAAATTATAAGTATAATACATGATGAGGAATTAAAGGAAAAATAAATTGGAAAGATTAAATTTGGGGGGGAAAAGGAACTCCAGCTCTAAGGGGGAGCTAGACCCCCAAAATCCTTGCTGACAGGCGTGGGATGTCAAAATTCACGCAAAAGTTCACCACTTTTGGCCTGGAATTGAGTCACAGGGTCTGTGGACTCAATTGATGATGAGGTTTTGATACCAACTGGGGTAGTTTTAGCTGTTGCCAAGAGGGTAAAACTACCCTTAAGATAAAACCATCAGAGTAAAAACAGTTTTAACTGGTTTCTACGACTCTGACACACATTCTGACGTGTTTTGAAGGCTCTAGGCCTGGTATTGCTATAGTAATGGCTGATTTAAGGGTCTAAAATGGCTAAAAATGGCTAAAAATGGCTTAAACCAGCCCTTTTTGGTCTAAACCAGGGTTCAATGATGCCATAATTGGCTTTTCTGTTGTCAGACTGTTTTTCACGACTGACAAGAGTAAATTTTACTTTTGGAGTAAGAGAATTGATGGCTATAAAAGAATGTCTTCTTTGCCCCACTTTTCTCTTCATGTTAGAATCTTTTCCTTTTATTAATTAGTTTAAAACTGTTAAACCAATCAATCAAAGATTCCAACCACCACTTTTAAATCATTTTAATCCTTTTAACCACGTGAAAAAATCATTATAATCATTGTTTGTAACTCTTATAATCATTTTTACCCCTGAACCACCCCAAAAGTGAATTAAAGCATCTTTCATCACTGTAAACTTTGTCACTTTGTTTCCAAATTCACTCTGGTCACTTTTGGGCGTGTTTTCTCTTTAATATTCTTTTTAAAGACTTTGTTCTTTAATTAATTGCTTGCAGTTCTTTGCTCAATTAATTCCAATTGAAATTGCTCTTGAAGAAATTTCTTTTGTAGCCTTAAAATATCTCTTGTAGAGTATTTTTTGGATAAATTTTTATTGTTGGTAAAACAATAAATTTTTATAATATTATTGTTTTATACTAATAAAGTTATAAACAATAAAATTGGCGTGTTTTCTCTTAAAAATAATATTTCATACTATTTTTAATTGATTTTTTACCTTATACAAATTTTGAGGACAGGAAAAGTACTTGATTTTTAATCAAAGTTTCATATCCACACCTTACAGACTTGGAAGATGACATAAGGGCCGAAAAAGTACACTAATATTTTTAACTAGATAAAACACCTCAGTATTATGATAAAATAGAGTGATATGAGATGAAATCTTTTCAAATTTTGAATATAGAAATTCTATGAATAGTTGGAACTAAGTGTTGCATGAAAGTCCAATAAGACTCTTTTGAGGAGAATCCTCCCTGCCTCCTCTTGAGCTCCTCCGCTTTTGTCGGAAACCACCCTGCATGGCCTACCAGCATATAATGTGATATTTCCTTGATCTGGAAGGGGACCCATCATCCATAAGTAATCATATTTGGTAAAATTTCCGCCTCCCCATTGTCACATTTTGTGAATTATCCAAACTGCCAATTTATGCATTGAAATTCCGCAACATTGTACATCTGTAAAGGGGTATATTCATGAAGGATTTACCCACAAAAGAGACATCACCTTTTCAAGAAAGGCAAGACAATCCAAATCACATTCCAACTGATTCAAAGCCCGCCGCACTCAAACCAAATACCAAGACTTTAGCTGCACTCCAACCCCTTATGTAATAGAGTTATATAGTTATGTCTGTAATAAGGTTTAAACCATGTACGATGGGGTGCCAGCGTACATGGATTAAATGTTAATCCCCTCAATTCAATGGTAACACTTCACTAATGGAACCCCCTCAATGGTCAAACCCGCACTATCACAAAGTGTAAATAAACTAGAATATGTATGAGCATTGAGCAGCATGGCATTTTACCCAATTAAACGCCTAACCAATTCCGCCATCCAGATGAGACATGTTACACTTTATCCACTGCAGCTCATGCACCATTACAAATGGGACAAAATCCTCAGCTGGCTCAAATCATCTCCCCCTTCATAAATAATCACTGAATTTTGTTTCCAACTAATAACACTCCTAAACACTTTCACATCAACCATAGATATTTTTACACAAACCAACCGTACTCCCAATTCCTGCAACAATGACAACCCGGCCCTATTCCTCAATGCGTATATGCATGTGTCAACACTGCTCAACTCAAACACACTCTTCCCCTGAGGGTGATAGGCCTGGAGTTGCCTTCACACCTTTCCAATATAAACAGCACATTAAAAAGCTCAAATCAACCATTGCACCCAAATCTCTTCCAAACATCCCTACTTCTGCATCAGGATCTGGGTGCCCACAAATTCTATTGGATCAAATCTTCCCAGCTGATTATTCACGTTTGACCCAAAGAACTTTCTCAACTCCAGCGGGTCTCAATTCAACTGCACAGAAACCATATAGTGGCAGTCAAACCCTTCCCCCACAAGACCTAGGAATGATAATATCTGCCATTCTATCATTAAGGTATAATTTACCCCGCAGGGCTTCACGCATACTCAACCCCGCCCTGAACCTGCTGATCAAGTCCAGTATTTCAAGCTCAGCTGGTCCCCCCGCTCCTGCATTCCATATACCTCAAGATCTGAGTACCATATTTGAACATCTCCAATTGGAGCCAGTGATTCAAAACTATATATGTTGTCCTCAATGTTTCTCTCTTAATGGCCTTACTGAATCAGTCACAACTGACCAACCCCACTGTCAACACCATAATGACCCAAATGATCATGATCCCCCTTGCACACAATCATTAGGAAAATTCATCTATTCATCTGAACCCCACACCCAAAACACAACCAACATGAAGCAAAAATTTATACCAACAAAACATTTCATTTATCAACCATTCAAAAATTGGCTTGCCAGATTCCTCCAGCGGGCTGGAATTATGGAAATTCTGCATCAACATCAACAATCCCAAACCCCTGAAGGTACCCCCAAATGTGACGTCTGGGATGGATTGGTCTGGAGACACTTCACTGGCACTAGAAATATCCATGATCCCCCATTCATGTCCATTCCTGGTGCATTGGCCTTCTCCATATATGTGGACTGGTTTAATGCACATGGAAAGTCAACCCGGTTGGCTAGCATTGGACCTATCATGCTTATTTGTCTTAATCTCCCCCCAAGTGAAAGATTGAAGCCCGAGAATGTCTATGTTGCAGGAATCATCCCTGGTCCGAAGGAGCCAACTGCGCTTCAATTGAATTATCTATTAATGCCACTCATCAACGAGCTCAAAGAGCTATGGCAAGGTTACCATTTTGAACCCACCTCAACAGGTCCATCAGGATCCTTTATCCGTGTTGCCATCCTCACAGCCATTGCGGATGTGGTTGCCATGCGCAAGCTTACTGGATTTATTTCCCATTCAGGAAACCACTTTTGTAATTTTTGCACCATTCACAAAGCTCAAATTGAAGGAATTGGTCCTCAATTTCACTACACGTGCTCATACCAAAGTCATAAATCAACCATTGCCAAATGGCTTCAGGCAACCCCACAACAAAGACAAGCAATTTTCTCTGAGTATGGAGTGCGATATTCAATTTTGGAAGACCTTCCGTATTGGGATGCAACCAGAATGGTTAATCTTGACATAATGCATAATTTAATACTTGGAATTTTGAAGGATCATGCAACTTTCAAATTGTGCATTCCAGAATCCAAATCAAAAATTTACTGCAGGTCCCGCAGGAAATCCAATGACACCAACAGTTCAGACTCAGATTCCAAGACCTCCAACAGCTCTCTTGATAAAATCACATTGAGAGAGGCCCGCTCCCTGAGAAGAGACGCAGCAAAAATAATAAATGAGCCACTCCCCACTACTTCCACCCGAAAAAACTACTTCCCAATGCCCACCCCTAACACAGAACATCCATCTAGTGGTTCTGCGGAGATTCCTTCCTTTGATGCCGATTACATCCCCACTTCTGAAATACCCTCTGAATTGGATATCACTGCACTGAGTGATCAACAGATCAAGGGTGAGGCTCTGGAGCATCTCCGTCAAATCATACCTGAGACAATAATTCCCTCATCATGGACAAGAGTATCTCGCAACATGGGTTCCCCCTCTCATGGTAGCTTAAAAGCCGCTGAATGGGCTCTCTTATATAAGGTCTATATTCCATTTCTAATGCTCAGTCAACAGATGTCATTAGATGCACACCAATCTGCCAACACTCAAAGAAAAATGGGTCAGTAAGAAGAACTTGCAAATGAACTAGCCAAGAATACATTCCATTTGATTAGTGCTTTCAACATTTCCATAAGCTGGACTGTTTCAATAGATGATGCGACTGCATTTGCTGAACATTGGAAAAAATTCCGCCTTTCCAATCAACACCTGTTCCCAAAACAGAAAAGTAAACCAAATCATCATTTTGCTGATCATATTCCCGAACTCTTCCAACGTTTGGGCCCAGCACAAGCCTCAGCCACACGGGGTTATGAGCGCTTGATTGGAGTATTTGCAAAGATGCCAACAAATAACAAGATATGTACGTCAATTAATAAGATCAATATATTCACATTGATTAAACACCTGAACTGAATATGACTAACTTTTTGCAACTCTGAATAGATGATATAGATAAAATCTTACTTCAACATATCTGTCGATGTTCCAACCTTTCCGTTCTCCTGAAATCCCCATCTGTGCCATGTGAAATAAAACAGCTTTTCGAATCACAGCCACCTGCTGTGTTCAATCACCATAAATATAACAAGCCATCCCGCCATGACCAACAAGATTATGATTGCCTGGTTGAGTACTTACAGACTTTTCATGCAACAAGGGAAATGGTTGATTGGATCAGCTTAGACAATACCGTGCAATCCACAAGTCATCCCACTTCAAGGATTGTCTCACCTTGGTATTTTCCAGTTTCAAACATTAATATGGGGAACAATATATTTTCAACTGAATCCAAAAATGTCAGCAACAGTGTGATATGTTTTCAAAGGGGCAACTCACGACAATTTGGTATTATTGATAGCATTTTCAAAGTCTCTGAGCCATCTAGCATACTGAACAATAACTTTCTGATTTTAAAAACTTTGAGGATTGATGTGAATTTCCTACCAGATTGGCCGTATCTCAATATTTATAAAGCTGTTGGTTTTGATGATGGACACTTGATTATATCAGAAGAAGAAATAGAAGGTAACTGTGGATTGTATGATAACAAAGCTCTGTCATGTGGACTGCTTGTAATGATAAAGCCATTATTTCACGATATTTAGTCTACCAAAATGCAAATCTCTCAGATTCATTAGCAATTTTGCTAGTGAAATAACTGCCTCAAAATTTAGTGACACAGACATGCCATTGTGACAAGCAAAGCCCATTATTTCACATTGCCACAAAGAACTTACTATTTTGACATTGGGTACAGTGTGAATAAGCCAAGTCTAATGATCAAATGACCCACACACTCACCTTTCACAGCATCCAAAATTTCTAACTGCACCATCATCATGTTGGAAGCGGAATCGGCTTTTGCGTACCCACACCCGCATGTGCACCCGCACGCGCCCACCCACCCGCACACGCCAATGCACACGCCCACCCACCCGCACACGCCAATGCACACGCAAACCCACCCGCACATGCCAATGCACACGCAAACCCACCCGCACACGCCAATGCACATGCAAACGCACCCGCCCCCGCGCATGCACACGCACACTTCATGGATGACCTGGTGAAGTCAAACCCCCCGCCTACATCAAGACTGGCTGAAGGACATCTTTGATGTGTGTGTGTGCAAACAGGCGGGTCTGGTGTAATTTTTACCAATCATCGGATGGTTGTGGGATGATCAGGTGATGAGGAATCTCAGTTGAAGGAACAGGGCAACCAATATTATTGGATGTCACAGGATTTGGAGTAAGACAAGAGTAGGACGTGTGCTTGACGTTCTCTTGATTTTTGCTTGACGTGAGCTCGACTTTTATCCTGCTTGACGTTTGCTTGACGTGAAGTCAATTGCCGACGATTGACACGAGATTCGCCCCGGTGATTGTGCATCATTTTTCAACAGCAATTCAATGGTGGCAATATCAAATGGTCATTTCAACATTCCAACATCTCATCACGTCATCAAGGCACCCAATCATTCAGAGGAATCATCAAGGCTCAAGAGCAAGTGTTTCAGCGTCAAAGACCAATGACGCCATCAAGCAGTCATTGGTTATTCTCACTCCAAGTATTCCTTCCAAGGGAATATTTTCAATTCATTCTCAAAGTGTATTCAAGAGGCAGTTCCAAAAGAAGTTGTCAAGTGTCAAAGCTCCACTCAATCCATCTTGGCAACCATATTCATTTCAATACAGTCTGGATCCATCAAGAACTGTATTTCAGTTTCAAGCATGGGAAGTTCATTCAACCCAATTCAATTTCAATATTAGCCAGCTGTATCAATTCCCAAAACAATCAATACAGCCTCAAGGATCAATACAGATCAGTTTTCAGCCTGAAGAACTCAAGCTCCCAACTTTTCACATATACCGGCTACCCTTTCCACCCTGGGGGGTTTTTCCCCAGTTAATTAATATACTTTGATTTTATTTTATCTCTATTTTCTTTTCATTTTAGTTAAGCAAGTACTGATATTATTATATCAGTCATTTAGCACCTTTCTCTTTCTCTTTCTTCGCCTGTCAATGGATATTTGGTGGTCATATCCTTACTAATTCCATTATTAATTTTTGGCAGGTTGAAACAGTGATTAAGGACTTACTTGGTTGGCTCTTTGGCCATTTGGCTTCCCTTTCCTCCTTTGCATCTCATCTTGTACCTGCATATCTTTTAGAGGAATCCATTCTATTATTTTATTCTTTATTCTTTTGGAGTCTTCCAAGTGAGTTCCCTGATTGCTGAGTGCCAGGCCACTCTTGTATTTCCACTAGAGCCCCTGTGACACTTCTTTACATTCAAAGATATTAGAGTATTGCAGCCCAGGTCCTCAACAGACTCATCACCACTGTTACGATGTAGCAGTAGGACCTGAAGAATTAAATTTATTTGTCTTTTGACATGTCACAGTCATAATACTAGCTTGTATTTACATTTTATAGCTACTATATAGACTCACCCTGACATTTTGGGGGCCTGGCCGTGGTTTTTCAACCTTATTGGACGTGTGTTGAACTGAATTAGGCGTAAAAATTCAGTTCTTTACAAGGTATTTTACTAACAGTGAGTAAAATTTTGAAATTATCTTATTTTCTATTATTATTATTATTATTTTTTATAATATAGGATCATATATTATATATATAAATTTTTTTTTCCAAAAATATATATTAAAAATATTTTTGTTGAGAGTAAGAGTACAAATCCTCTTTATTTCAGTATATTGCAATAATTTTCACAAAATTTGATAATAATACAACAGTATTATTTAAATTCCAATATAAATAATAATATACAAACAGTATATTACTTATTTTTTACTATCATTTTCACCAAAGTGCATGAAAAATTAATAAAGAAACATTTATTAATAAATAATTAATAAATATTAAATAATAAAATAATTTTTTATTATTTATAAGGAATATTTTAATTAAATATATCCTTTCAAACAAGACATCACTCAAATTGACGTGAAAACTTGTATTTGATTGATATTTTAATCAAAAATAAAATGTTAAAATAAATATTATTTATAATATTTATAATAACAAATCAAATTTATTATAATTTAATAAATTTGACGTGTTTATACAAAAATATAATAATATCCAAGTGAATCATTCACAAAACACTTGGATATTACAGTTTTCATTTATAAAACATAAGTGAAAAACTCAAAACTGTTATTTTTCAATAGAAAATATATAAAAAAAACATATTATAATAAGAATACTTAAAAATCTCAAAAAATAACAGTAGAATTGAATAAAATCATTTTGTTTTATCATAAAATACTGATATACAATTTGAAACATCTTTTCTGAATAGTGGAAAAAGATTATATTCCATTAGAAACCCAGTCACAAGGATATCCATCTGTGAGAGCCTCAGAAGACAGAGAGGTGCTGCCAAAAACCAAGGGCAAGCAGAAAAGACACAGTGAAGTGACAATCAACTCAAAAGAGTGGACACCAATAGCCGTTCCAAGGGCCAAAAAACCCAGAAAAGCTCCAACAAAACCAGTTGGATCACCAAAAAAAATTGAAAAACAGAAAATCACTGTTATCAACCCAGTTGTAAACTCTAAAGGCAAATTGCCAAAGAGTATAGATCATTAATTTGTACAAGGGCCTGCTAAAGGTAAATAAACCTTGAAACATATAACATTTTTCATTGTCTGTCATTTTTTAACATTGTTAACATGACACCTGCACTTCTTAGAGATCTTGGATTCCCAAGAAATCAACCAGAACACTGGACAAGAAGACAAAGAGGAAGAAGACAGCCAATTACTGGATCAAATGACCAGCAAAGGACTTACCAACAGGGAACTCCTACCCAAGGTCCTATTCCAAATCAAATTCAACCCAGAAATCCAACCAGGATTTTGGATAGATGCAGAATGGGTCCTTCAAATACATAAACTCCTGAAAGACCTCTTCACATGGAGCATGGACAACAAAATGTTCACTATGGCAGCATCATGGGCAGAGGTGGGGATAACAACTCAGAAGATCTGTCTCAAGCAAATGGCTTGGACAGAACTTATGACAGAAATGCAAGGTTGGAACCCCAACAAGAATTTCAAACTCTTAGAAGAAAGAGCAATCAGAAACAAAGAGAACCAGGCAGCCATACAAGCCATAGAGAGATCTTGGCACAAGGAAGAGCCCAGTCAGATTCAGGTACCCCCAGAAATGCAAGGAGAAGTCCCATCTTCCCCACAACAATCCAGCAGTTCCAGGCCTTACAAGCCAAAGGAAACTTCATCCAAGGCTCTCCAACCATTCCAGGTAGTTTCCAACAGGAGAAAAGGAGCCCAAGGGAGAAAAAAAACTTCTTTCAACCAGAGGAAGAAAGAAGCAGACCCATTTATGAAAAAGCTGATGGACTTATTCCAAGAAGTACACAAAAGCAAAAAATAGTTGTACCTACAAATAGTTTTGATAGTTCTGACTCAATTGATCCAGAATTAATAACTGAGATTACTATCAACACTCATGAGTTTGAAAACAAATTCACATGGACCAAATTGGCCCATTTCATGGATTGGACACATGAAACCTCTGAAAAAATGAGGACAGAATTGGAAACATTGAAAGAAGAAAATGCTTTCCAAGCAACAGTCATAAAAGACTTGAATACAAACCTGGCCAAAATTTGGATAGAATTTGAAAAAACTAACAGACAGTTGAATTCAATTCTAGAAGAACAACCAACTGTGAGGAGAGATCTGAGAAGTATCCAGCAACAACAGGATAGCTTTGATAAAGAAATTGATTACCTCTATGACAGAGAAGACAATCAATACCCTCCAACACAAGGTCAACCCACTACCTCTACAAAATTGAAAGAAGAGGATAAAGACTATGACCAGGAACCTGAATATCAGATTCCAAAGTCAAGATCAGAGTCAATGTACCAAGATGGGGAAAATCTCAGCTATTCAGAGAAACAGGCACTAAAACAGTTACCAGAAGTGGCAAACTGGCCAAAGTTGTCAGGAATTGGGGAATATGACCATATGGAAATCATTGACTATATTGATGGACTCTTTGTTGATGTCCCAAGGTTACCAGACTACTGGATCACAACAAGACTTAACACATCATTCAGAGGCCATGCAAACATATGGTATACTGAGATGAAAGAAATACATGGCAGGAAAAGCTGGCCATGGTGGAGGAACCAGATTATACAAAAGTATAGCAATGGTAGTTGGATCTGGCAAATAAACAATGTCCTTTGAAAGTGATAGATACTCCACAGAAAAAGACCCATATGAATGGTGTCTCAAACAAACAAAAAGGCTAAAAGCTATTGATCCCAATATGACAATAGAAATGAGAAACCATAAACTCCTAACAAAATTTCCAGGAGATCTAGAACATGCAGTCAAATGCAGATGCAACAACATCAGCAGCATTGATGACATAGCAAATGTCATACAAGATGTGAGAAAAAAAACCTCCATAGGAAGGTACACATCCTATAAACCAAACTTCAAAGACAAGAATCCTGAAGTTAAAGAAACAAACAAAGAGAAAGGGAAAGAAACCCCAAAAAAGAAATATGTGTGCCACAACTGTGGATCACCAGACCACTATGCCAACAATTGCACAAAACCAAAAAAGAAAATATAGGCAATTGATGAAGAATCAGAAGAAGAACAAACAGGTGACAAATCTGATTCTGACAGTATGGGAAATGGTATGAGAGCAGAATCACAAAGTGAACCTGATACCATAGAAGAATACATAGTGGAATGCAATGAAGAGAGTTCACTTGACATACAAGACATTGAATTAGATTCAGGAATACCACAAATAACAACAGACAAAGAGCTCTGTAAGCACACACAGAATGCACAAACATTCCTAGTAACCCCAAATAGAGGGATGGGATTCATTCATGGAACACCTACAAAATTGACAGTTTACATTGAGAACTGTAAAGATCCAATGATCATTGACACAGGAGCAAGTTGCTCCATAGTGGCAAAAGAATACTTAAAACAACACTTCCCCGAATGGGAAGAGGATATAATCCCAACAAAAGCTAGAAACTTTAAAAGTGCATCAGGCAAAATGCACTCACTGGGGACAATAATCAAAGAGATAATTATCCCACACCAAAAAGGAAATATCAGACTAGAACCTGAATTTGTAGTTCTAGAGAATGCACATGGACAAGGATTCTTACTAGGTACAGAATATTAAAGAATGTATGGTATGGACATTTGCAATAGTAAAAATAGATATCTTACCATAGGTACAAACAAAGACAAAAAAATTTCCTTTGACATAAATCATATAACAAATGATAACACCCTGAAAGAACTAGTGGAACAATTCAAAGAAGCCCAATATGGCACTCAACTCACCAGTAAAATGAAACTCAGCTTACCGAAAGTATTGAGGAAGCATAGAGGAGCTTTTGCAATAGGAGATGAACCACTAGGAAAAATCTAAGGACATGATATAGAATTATATCTGGATGTAGAGATACCATATCCACCTATGCTTAGGAGACCACCATACCCAGCCAGCATGGAAACTAGGAAAGAAATTGAGAAACATATCAATGAACTCCTAGAAATGGGGGTCATAAGGAAAATAGGACACAATGAGATAGTAGAGGTCACTACACCAGTCCTTATAACTTGGCATGATGGTAAATCCAGACTATGTGGGGACTTCAGGGCTTTGAATAATTACACCAAAGCAGATAGGTACCCCATCCCAAGAATACCACATGCACTAGATAAGCTAGCAAAAGCCAAGTTTATTACAAAAATGGATTGCATGAAAGGCTTCCACCAGAATGGGGTGAAACCAGATTCCATCAAATTGCTAAGAATTATATGCCATATGGGCATATATGAATATACTACAATGCCATTTGGCATTAAGAATGCAAAAGCCCATTTTCAGAGGATGATGGATACCATATTTCAAGATGGAATAATGGAAGGGTGGATGGTAGTGTACATTGATGATATCATAATATACTCAGAAAAATGGGAAGACCATGTGAGGAAAATTGATAAAATATTGGGAAAATGTACACCAATCAACATGAAAATATCTCTTAAAAAATGTAACTTTGGACAGAAAGAACTGCTAGCCCTAGGACGCAAAGTTTCAGGTTGAAGTCTAGCCTTAGATCAAAATAAAGTTGCTGCAGTATTGAAGAAACCAGTACCAAAGAACATTAAAGAAATGCAATCTTTTTTGGGCTTTGCTAGTTACTACAGGAGCCACATAAAAAATTTTGCACACATCACAAGTAGCCTATACAAACTGTTCTCAAAAGATGTAGTCTTTGAAATTAAAAAAGAAAGAAGAGATGCATTTAAGAAGATCAAATATGAACTGACCAATGCCCCTGTCCTAATGATGCCTGATTTTGAACTACCATTCAAACTATATGTAGATGCAGCATGTAGCCAAGGACTAGGAGCAGCACTACACCAAAGGCAACTAGTGGATGGAATACCCAAAGAAGGAGTAATTTGCTATATATCAAGACAACTGAAAGACTCAGAAGCCAGATATGGAGCTACTCAGACAGAATGTCTCTGTTTGTTATGGGCATTAGAAAAACTCCATTACTACTTAGAAGGAGCAGTATTTGAAGTTTTTACTGATTGCACAGCCCTCAAATCACTGTTAAACATGAAGACAACAAACAGACACATGCTCAGGTGGCAAATAGCCGTACAAGAATACAGAGGGAATATGACTATTATCTATAAAGAAGGGAAAAGTCATACTAATGCAGATGGTCTCAGCAGGTGGCCACTGAAGAATGACCAAGAGAATCCAGCATATGACCCAGAAAATGGGGCCAAAATACCCATACAATGCATGGAGATAGATAGGAGAAAGAACTTCAAACTATGAAACTGGGCATTAGGGAATGACCCATCAAACCTAACACAGAGCTATGGGGAGAGCAAAGAGATACCCATCTTGGGCATCAGCTCCTCTAATCTGAATACAGAGTTCTTTAGTATAGTACAATCATCTTACAATAAACACAAACAGTGTAGTATATTGATACAACTATTAAAACAAAAGTACAGGAGTCCTGAGCTAGGGAGCCAATTGGAAGAGCCATGGCTCAAAAACTTGAAAGAGAATAGATTTTTTCTGTTAGATGATCTACTATACCATAGGGAAAAACACACAAGTGCCCTGGTAATAATAAATAGAGAACATATTTCCCTGATACTACAGGAATGCCATGACTGCCCATACATGGGACATATGAGTGAAGAAAGAACTAAAGAAAGAGTCTTTAGCACAGCTTGGTGGACAAAGTGGGAACAAGACTTGAGTGAATACATAAACACTTGTACCAGATGCCAAAAAGCCAACAAAATTCATGGCAAAAGATATGGATTACTCCAGAGTATAGAGGAGCCCAAACACCCCTGGGAAATAATAAACATGGATTGGGTGACAGGCCTGGTCCCTGGAGGGAAAGACAGCTTTAATGCATGCCTAGTAGTAGTAGACAGGTACAGCAAGAGTGTCAGATGTCTCCCCTGTCACAAAGAGGACACAGAAATGGACACAGCCATATTTTTCTGGAACAATGTGATAGCAAACTGTGGAGTTCCAAAAATTATAATTAGTGACAGAGACCCTAAATTCACATCAGAATTTTGGACTAATCTATATGAGATGCTGGGAACCAAACTAGCATTCTCCACAGCTTACCATCCACAAACAGATGGTCTAGCAGAAAGAATGATTCAAACATTAGAGGACATCATTAGAAGATTTTGTGCATATGGCATGGAATATAAAGACAATGAGGGATATACCCATGACTGGGTAACCCTCCTACCAGCTGTACAATTGGCATACAACACAAGTATACACTCAGTGACAGGAAAAACCCCTGCCACATTAGAGAAAGGATGGAACCCACTACTTCCAGTAGACTACTTGAAGAAGAACCTCCTCTCAGTACACCCCACAGCTAAAGACTTCATCACAATGTGGAAAACTGCCTGTGAAAAAGCAGAACAATGTGTAGCTGAAGCTAAATTATACAACAAACAGAGATATGATAAAAGTCACCAAGAACCTGATTTAAAAGAAGGAGACCAAGCTCTAATCTCAACTCTTAACTTCAACAATCTAAGAGGACCCAAGAAGATGAGAGACTCATTCATAGTACCATTCACCATTATTAAATTAATAGGAAAGAATGCAATAGAAGTCAACCTGACCAAAGAGCTTTCTAGGAAACACCCAGTTTTCCCTGTGAGCCTGGTAAAACCCTATCACCAAACAGATGAGGAGAAATTCCCTAACAGAAAGACTACAGTCACCCATGAAAGATTGGTAGAGGAAGATGACTCACCTGGACCAGTGAAAAAGATCATTAAAGCCAGGAAAATAAGAATTAATGGGAAAGACAACAGGCAATATCTGGTTAGATTTAAGAATCAACCAGCAGATAAAGATAAATGGTTAACTGAGAAAGAAATCCCAGATGGCCAAATACACCTCAGAAGATTCAGAGCCTCCAGAAGGGCTGAAGAGTCTCATCAATGATGAGCCTTCTTTTGAGGGAGGGTATGTCAGCCTGTGACTCGTAACAGAGCACTAGCATGACATCCAACATACCATAAATAATGGTATGACAAGTATTGAGCAAACATAGTCAATACAGGTAATAAATAAGAGGAAAAAACTCCTCTTAAATTAAACACCAACCTTATCCAAACAGAATAAGGAAACCTAGAGGAAAATAAACAAGTCAAAACCCTTATTTTCACCTCTCATCTAGCTTATGCATATTTAAGTTATTCTACACCAAAATGATATTTTTCTTAAAGCTCACATAGAGAGCTACACAATGGTATCATCCATGTTGCTGTAACACCACCACAACTGGAGATACCATATGACCTTTATTTTAAAACCAAGACCCCCCTGAAAGTCAAAGAGGGCTTGTACAAAGCTGTACAAAAGTACAACCAAATTAAAGATCTAAACAAGAGCTTCAATTTGAGACACCTTAGACCTCTGTATCTCTTCAATTGACTGAGGGATCTTGGTTCAAAGGTTTAACCACCAAAATACAGATATTCTGAAAAACAACAATATAAACAAACCCCTGTATCTTTGGCATACACTCATACAACTGTACAGAGTAATATACCAAACTGTAGAGCTAGTCAAGCCCTACAAGACTGTATTATCAGAATACAGATATCTTCCAAATTGAAGAAGATATCTGGTATGGAAGTTTTTGAAGCCTCATACTGATGTACAAAAATACATCCAAAAACTTAAAACCCTTATAACCTTTGCTATTTTAAAAAAGGGTAAACATGAAGCATACCAAATTGAAGAGCTCATTAAGCCCTTCAATTATGTGCTCTTGGTTTCTTGATATCTTAAGAACTGACTGAGATATCTTGACTGGAAGGTTTTTCTAGCAATACATGACTGTATCAAACTTGTATCAAACAGTATTGCTCTCATACTTAAAATAATATACTTAGGAAGATATAACCTCTCTAAAATCATCATTACTGATCATACAGACACTAGAACAACGTTGTCCAAGTGCTGACATGGCAGGTGAAAAGTTGTTTCACCCTGTATTGATCCAGAATGATCATTTGTGGTTCCAAAACCACAATTCTGCCTCTATTGACGTCAGAATTGATGATCCGGAACCACAGATTGATCATTGGAGTCAAAGTTTCACTCCTCTGATGTGTGAAGAGTTCATAACTCTTGAAAGTCTTGAAAGCAATAAAAAGAAGGGTTTTTTCCTTGAAAACCCATCATAGCTTATCTTATTTACCCATATTCCTACATGACAAAACTGTTATCCATCAGTAGTGTCCTTAGAATTATTAAAGATATAATTAGAGCATAATTATTGTAGTACTTCTTTACAGTCAAAGATATTAGAGTATTGCAACCCAGATCCTCAACAGACTCATCACCACTGTTACCACATAGCAGTAGGACCTGAAGAATTAAATTCATTTGTTTTTTGATATGTCACAGTCACAATACTAGCTTGTATTTACATTTTATAGCTACTATATAGACTCACCCTGAGACTATGCCTCAGAATAAGAAAGAAATTCAGTCATTTTTGAGGTTTGCAGGATATTACAGGCAACATATTAAGGATTTTGCATCCATAGCAAGACCTCTTTATAAATTATGTGACAAAGACACAGTATTTGAAGTGAATGCTGACAGAGTCAAAGCCTTTGAATCTCTGAGACAAGCCTTTACCACTGCTCCACTCTTACTGATGCCAGACTTAAAGCTGTATTTTAATCTTTGTATTTATGCATCAGGAGATGGACTTGGTACTGCACTTCATCAAGTCCAGATTATCAATTAAAAAGCTGTGGAAGGACCCATATGTTTCATATCCAGGAAAATCAAACCAACTGAGTTTAGATATGGAGAAGGTCAGATGGAGTGTTTATGCCTTGTTTGGGCTCTAGAAAAACTCAACAACTTTCTTGAGGGATGTGTTTTTGAATTGATAACAGATTGCACCTCTGTGAAATCACTTTTAAAAAGGAAAACACCCAACAGGCATATTTTCAGATGGCAAATAGCCATACAAGAGTATAGGGGCAATATGACTATTGTTCATAAAGATGGGAATATTCAAAAGAATGCAGATGGACTAAGCAGATGGCCATTACCAAATGGTATTGATAATCCTTCTTATGTGCCAGAAGAAGCTTCCTCACAGATCCCAATAGAAGGAATAAGTGTTACACACTTGAACACCACCTTCTTTGAAGAAGTAAGAAACAGTTACACTCAAGATACGAATTGTAGCATCTTATGCCAATTACTTAACAAAGACGGTAAAGACAACTCTCTAATACATGCCTTGGATGAGGAATGGAAGAAATCTTATGATGAAGGAAGATTTCACCTACTGGATGGTATAATTTACCACAGGACCATCACAAATGTGTCATGACAGTTGTAGACAGATCATTAATCAATCTTGTACTGAAAGATTGCCATGAAAGCCCCTTTTCAGGATATCTTTCTGAAGACAGAAAAAGAGAAAAAGTAAAGACCTGCATATGGTTGCCAATTTGGCAGAAAGATTTTGCAGAGTATTTCAAAACCTGTGACAGATGTCAAAAGGAAAATAAATCCAAAGGAAAAAGACTTGGAAATATGATGAAAATCCAAGGACCCAGCATACTTTGGGAAATCGTCCATATGGATTGGGCAACTGGCCTACCACCAGGAGGTAACAGAAGTTATAATTCTTTCCTAGTGATTGCAGACAGATTCAGTAAAACTCCAATCTTTTCACCATGTCACAACGATGATACAGCCATGGATACAGCTCTTCTAATATGGAATAGAGTAGTGTCATGGACTGGCATATTCACAAATATCATTAGTGAAAGGGATCCAAAATTCACTTCAGCACTGTGGACAAATATTAACCATTTTTTGGCACTAAATTGTGTTTCTCTGAAGCCTATCACCCACAAACTGATGGTCTAGTTGAAAGGAAGATACAAAACTTAGAAGAAATGGTGAGAATATTTTGTGCATATGGCCCTGAACTGAAAGATTGTAATTGATTCACTCATGATTGGTGTACTACTCTACCAGAATTAGAATTGGCATATAAGACATCAATTCATGCCAGTACCAATTGTACTCCTGCTATTATAGAATAGGGATGGAATCCCAAATTACCCCAAGATTCTTTCAGAAAACATTTGGTTGAAATACCTCCTACAGCTTCCAGCTTCAAAGGAATGCTAGACAGAGCCAGAAAGCATGCAGTAAGATGCATGGAAAACTCATTTGTATAGGCTAAAGATAAATGGGACAAATCACATGCCACTCCAGATTTCAAAGTAGGGGATTTAGTACTAGTATACACCACCAACTTCAATAAAATCAAAGGATGTAAAAATCCCAATGACCTCTTTGCAGGACCTTTTATTATTAAATCCCTCCATGGAGAAAATGCTTTTGAAGTAGAATTATCTGAAGAAATTAGTAATAAGCATCCTACGTTTCCAGTGAGCTTGATAAAGCGATATAAATCTAGTGATGCTGAAAGGTTTCCCTTGGGGACAAAAGTTCCCCAAGTTATACCTCCCGTTAAGACATCTGGTATTGAGAAGATTACCAAAGCTCTTAAAGAAAGAAAATTAAGAACTACAAAAGTAAGGGAATACTTTGTTAGGTACAGTTACCCAACTTGTGAAGATGAATGGTTAGAAGAAAAGGACATTCCTGAAACTACCAAACTTCTCAGAAGATTCAGACATACTAGAAATAACAATATTACAAAGTAATACTCTTTTTTTAAGGGGCGGGAATGTGAGCCTTAGAGGTATTTTTATATACCCAAAAGACCACAAACAAAAAAAATTAATATACAAACATAAATAAAACAAATTTATTTATATTATTAAAATGATAACTAAAATATAAATATGAATTTATATCAAAAATAATAAATTTAATTATAATTCAAAAAAAAAATACATTATCTTTGAAAATTGTAAAAACACATTTTTACTTGAAAAAATTAAGTAAAAATGAATTTTCAACAAAATTACCAAAAATAAAATAATTTTGGAAAAAATTTAAAAAAGTTTATCATAAATTTTTGCCTAAAAAAGAAACATAAAAAATTTATTTCACCATTTGATTCCTTATAAAAAATTAGGTGAGGTTACCTCTGAGTGAAATTTTTGTAACTCAACTCTAAATAACCTTCAATTACCTTAATTTAATTCACATCAAACTTAGTGTTAACCATCAATGTTTGTGTTAAAATTGAGGTGTTTTGTATATTGTAGAAGTTAGGAGGAATTGAATTATTTTCAATTGAATTCAATTTAATTGTCAAAATGTGCGCATCTATGACATGAGTGAACTTTGATTGACATATGGGGTGTCACTTATTACAGTAGTTTACTGTAAAACTCAATTAAATTAAATATGTAAACTGTGAGTATAATACATGATGAGGAATTAAAGGAAAAAATAAATGGGAAAGATTGGATTTGGGGGGGAAAAGGAAGTCTAGCTCTAAGGTGGAGCCAGACCCCCAAAATTGTTGCTGGAAAGGCGTGAGATGTCAAAATTCACACAGAAGTTCATAAATTTTGGCCTGGAATTGAGTCACAGGCTGTGTGACTCAATTGATGATGAGGTTTTGATACCAACCAGGGTAGTTTTAAGTGTTGCCAAGAGGGTAAAACTATCCTTAAGATAAAAAATTCTTAGTAAAAACAGTTTTAACTGGTTTTTACAACCCTTACACTCATTCCTACATTTTTTTAAGGCTCTAGGCCAGGTATTACTATAGTAATGGCGGATTTAAGGCTCTAAAATGGCTAAAAATAGCAAAAAATGGCTAAAACCCACCCTTTTTTGGTCTAAACCAGGGTTCAAGGATGTCATAATAGGCTTTTCTGTTTTCAGAGTGCTTTTCATGACTGAAAAGAGTTGTTTTACGTCAGGAGTAAGAAAATTGATGACTATAAAAGAATGTCTTCTTTGCCCCACTTTTCTCTTCATGTTAGAATCTTTTCCTTTTATAATTAGTTTAAACACTGTTAAACCAAACAATAAAAGATTCAAAAAACTGTTCTCATATAATTTTAAACCTTTTAATGATTTGAAAAAATCTTTATATTAATTGTTTGTAACTCTCATAATCATTTTTACCCCTGAACAACCCCCAAAGTGAATTAAAGCATCTTTCATCACTGTTAATTTTGTCACTTTGTTTCCAAATTCATTCTGGTCACTTGTGGGGAGGTTTTCTCTTTAAATATCTTTTTAAAGACTTTGTTCTTTATTTAATTTCTTGCAGTTCTTTGCTCAATTAATTCTAATTGTAATTGCTCTTGAAGCAGTTTCTTTTGTAGCCTTAAATATCTCTTGTAGAGTATTTTTGAATAAATCTTTATTGTTGGCAAAACAAGAAATTTTTATCATACTATTGTTTTATACTTACAAAGTTAAAAACAATAAAATTGGTGTTTTTTCTTTTCAAAAATCCTATTTTTTACTATTTTTAAAGAATTTTACCTTATACAAATTTTGAGGACAGGAAAAGTACTTGATATTTTATCAAAATTTATATCAACACCTCACAAGGAGCACTTGGAGGTGGAGTGAGAGCAGCTTGCCTTCTGGCATGAGATCCTGTCTGCCTTGCAGAAGGTGAGTGTTGGATGGGCATGATTTAGGATAAAAATGAAATAAAATGAACAATAATCAAGATTTGAAGATGAAAACTTGAGCAAATTTGAAATAAAGCTTAAATTCAAAGGTCAAAGTCAATATCTTGAAGAAAATCAATAATTCAAAATGAGATCTTCAGGTAAATCAATCAATTAAATATTGAATGAAAACCTGAATTCAATGAATCAAGTAACTCAAAATGTAAACTTCAGGAAAATCAATGAATAAATGTAAAATTAAATCTTGAATTCAATAAATCAATAAGTCAAAATGAAAACTTCACTAAAATCAATCAATCAATGTAAAATGAAATCTTGAAGTCAATGAAACCATAAGTCAAATCAACCAAAATCAAAATCTTGAAAAATCAATCAATCAATCAAATGAATTCTTGAGGCAAAATCAATTCATGTCAAAATTCTTGATGTGAAAAATCAGAAAAATTAATGAGATTTTTAGGTCAATTAATTTTCTTGATGTCAATATCAATTTATGTCAAATCAATCAATCAAATCAAAATCAAGTAATTTCTTCTTTAAAAATCAAAATTCTTGAAGAATAAATGAAATATGAATCTTGATGTGAAGAATGTGTCTGAATGACTTGATGAAAAATTTGAAAATAAAAAGAAAATTAAGATTACGCCTGAACTATAAATGAATTAATATTTGAAGATTTTAGATGAGATTTAAAAAAGAGAAACAAAAATATAATTGGGACAGCTTTCAATTTTTGGAATGAAAAATGAATGAGAGAAAATTGAGAGGTGACAACGAAGCATAAATTTAATAAGTGTTAGAGAGTCATAATTTCAATGGAATTAGTGAATGAATTATGAAGAAAGAGTGAACAGGATGAAAAGAAATTATGAGTTGATTAATATAATGTCACAGGGGCTCTTTGACAGAAAAACAAGAGTGGCCTGGCACTCAGCAATCAGCGAACTCACTTGGAAGACTCCAAAATAATAAAGAAGATAAAAATAAAGGATTGAATTTCTCTAAGAAGAATGCAAGTATAAAGATGAGATGCCACAAGAGAAATGAGAATCCAAATGGTGCAAGAGCCAACCAAGTAACTCCTTCATCACTGTTTCAACCTGGCAAAGTGAATAATGGAATTAGTCAGGATATGATAACCAAATATCCATTGACAGTTGAAGAAAGAAAATAGAAAAAGGTTCTAAATGACTGACTTGATAATATTAGTATTCACTTAACAAAAATGATAAGATAAATAAAGATAAAATAAAATCAAAATATATTAATTAACTGGGGGAAAACCCCCCAGGGTAAAAGCAGGCTGGTATATGTGAAACATTGAGAGCTTGACTCCTTCAGGCTGACAGCTGGTCTGTATTGAATCCTTGAATCTGTATTGACAGCTTGATGAAGTGTATACCTTGCCAGATTGGGAAATGAATGGTATGGAATGTTTTTCCCATGATGTATGATTGAAATACAGGTCTTGATGAATACAGACTGTATTGAAATGAATGTGGTTGCCAAGCTGGATTGATAGAGCATTGACACTTGACAAATGTTTTGGTACTGCCTCTTGAATACACCTTGGGAATGAATTGACAGTATTCCCTTGGAGGGAATACTTTAAGTGAGAATAAGAAATGAATTCCTGATGGCGTCATTGGTCTTTGAGAAATTACACCTGCACTTGAGCCTTGATGGGTCCTCTGCATGACATGACACTTTGGTGACTTATGGAATTTTGAATTACCCCTCTGATATTGAAACAATTAGATTACTGGTGAAAATAGGTGCAGAATGGTGTATAACACCATTTACGACAATTCAAGTTGCTGAAGGGTGAAAGTGGCGAAAGGTCTTGAGAGTGAAGTCAGGAGGATGACATTGAAGATTGGTTTTTTGGTGAATTCAAGAGTTACAAGGTGTTTCTGGGTTTATTGGCAAATTTTGGGTTTCTGGCAAAATACAGGTTATACAGCTTTAAAGCTGTATTTGCACAAAGTGTGCGAAAATGCGCAAAATTCACAAAACTAGAAATTAACCCCAAAAAAGCCTGATATGGCCTTTTGGAAATATTTCCCATAACACGTGGGAAAATTGCATATACAGCTGAATGCAGAAAAAATGTGCAAAATGTGCAAAACTGTATTTAGAGCTTAAAAAAGCCAAATACAGGATTTTGTCCTGTTTTTTCCCTGTTGACTGGAAAATAACTGAAAGTTCCCAAAAGAAGAGAATGGCCTGGAAAGGCCTGATGATAGTGTAGGGGCCAGGCTGGCCCCAGGAGTGAAATGACAATAAAAGGCCAGGAAAGATGAGAGGGCCAATTTGGACAGTGATTATGGATATGGCCAAATTTTCATAAGATTGATATGGCACTGATATGAAATATGGAGTCCAGGAGGGTAATTGCCATGGTTGTGACATCAGCTTCTTGCTGTAAAATTGACCTTTTGGTGTAAAATCTGAGTGTAAGTCTGCCTGTAGGATGAATTTACTGCTGTTATGGGTTCCTATGAGCTTGATCCTTGTGAAAAATAATTGTATTGAATACCACATCCCCCTTTTCATTTAATGCTTTCCCCAGCATTCCAGGTGAAAACTCCCTAGTCTTAATTGGATTCTGTGGTATCATCCAATACCTCTTTCTCATTTTGTGAGCCTTGAGGTATATCTTACATACCAAAATAGGCCACAGTTATCTTAAAAAGAAATTCTGAACTATGAATAACTCATACATCATGCATATATTCAAAATTCATCCTTTTTTATTTCAGAAAAGATGAATAACCTTTTATTGAGTAAGTAAATCCATGGATTTAAGGCCAGATTTGGATTTTACACAAAATTTCACCTGGGGTAGCTTGCTAGAGTAAAGAAGCTCAAATCAACTCTTTGAGGTGGTAATATGAAAAATACTTCAATACCACATAAAAGATCTGCAAAAAATTTTGTTTTTCTCAATTTCACGCCAAAATAATGGGAATGTGAGAAATCCCATGTTACATATACACTAAGAATAGTGTTATGCATTTTTGTGACACTTGATATTATGGTATTCTTAAATGCACATTTGGTACACCCATAGTGGATATCTCACTTGGAACTTGAATTTCTATTTTGATGTGAAAAATAGTCAAGGGGGACAAAAGACATCAAAGAGAGCCAGGGTACCCAACTTCTGAACCCTCTGAGGTGTGGACAGATCCAAATCTTGGATCCATGGATGATCTTGGCCTAATTAGTAAACTAAAACCCTTTGGGAACTTGGTTACCATGTCACAACTTCAGTAAATCATAAGAAAATAGCAAATAACCTGCTATTTTGACGTTGCAAGGAGGTAAAGAGCAACTTAGACTCCTGTAACCATGTCAATTTTTAATTCAATTCCATGGATAAACCCAAAAGGAGTAATTAAAACCCTTTTTGGACTAGTATTTATTGATTTACCTCATAGCAACCAGCCATACACTGCTATTTGCAATCCTACATAGAAATGAGGTAAAAAATTCATTAAGAATATAATTCTTAATTAATAATTATGAAGCTTTCAGGAACAATTAAGAACTGTATAATTCATATCAAAACCAAAAAATAGCTATACTTTTATATGTAAAATTAAAAGGTTTACTTACAGTCCATTTTTGATGATTCCATGTGAAACACAGAATTTTGAAAAATTTACAGAAAATACATTCTGTGATGAAATTTCCAATAACATTCATAAATTTCAGAAATAAATGATTATTATGGAATAAAAGAATATTTACAGTTGTTAATCCTTTTATTCTTAATCATCAAAGGGTTGGTAGTCATGTAAAAGCCTCAATTATGTAATTGTGATAATTTTACGTCACAACAGATGATGCAATCAATAATCCAGAAAGGTTTATTGTTTTCTCACTCACTGGTTTTTCAGTTTTCTCTATTTCATGATTCTGTGAGCTTTCTTAGACTTAAAAGAGGCTTCCTCTTGCTGTTTTTTCCAAAATCATCAGATTATTCAATTATACCTTTATTACCAACAAGTAAGTATTAGTTAAGACTATTTTGTAAGTGTTTTATTCTTTCAGAAATCAATCAGAAAGACGTGAAGTCATATAAATCAACTATGTATTGTTGTAATCTTGGTATAAGTCAATTTCAATCCATTAAATCCACAATTAAATGACAAATCTCTCCACTATTATATTCAAAAATTCTCATTGGATTAATAGTGAGTGATCTATCTTAATTCGTAGAATTTTCTTCTAGTAATAGTTTTTCTCAAGAGCTATCTTTATAATTATTCTTGTAAAATATAATTATATATTAAAATAATTATTTCTTCTTTTGATAAAGAAGTTTTCATTATGAAATTCTTGTGATTAGTTCTTGTAGACAATTAATATTTACTGTTATAATCACTAGTAGTGTATAACACGTAAAAGAAATAATTCTTTAACTATTGAATTGTGGTTATAATAATTTTTTATCATTATATTTCATAAGAACAGTCATAGTACTGTTGATTAATAGTAATATTATCAACAGTTTCATAGACACATCTTAGATTTGGGGGACTGGCCGTGATTTTATTCATAGAATTGGCTTTCATCATATTTTCAGATTTCCTTTTTGTAAGGTGTGGATATGAAACTTTCATTAAAAATCAAGTACTTTTCCTGTCCTCAAAATTTGTTTAAGGTAAAAATCAATCAAAAATAGAAAGAAATATTATTTTGAAGATAAAACATGCCAATTTTATTGTTTATAGCTTTATTAGTATCAAACAACAATATTATAAAGATTTATTGTTTTACCAACAATAAAAATTTATCCAAAAATACTCTACAAGAGATATTTAAGGCTACAAAAGAAATTTCTTCAAGAGCAATTTCAATTGGAATTAATTGAGCAAAGAGCTGCCAGAAATTAATTAAAAATCAAAGTTGTTGAAAAGAATATTAAAGAGAAAACATGCTCAAAAGTTACCAGAGTGAATTTGGAAAAAAAGTGACAAAGTTAACAGTGATGAAAACTGCTTTAATTCACTTTTGGGGTGGTTCAGGGGTAAAAATGATTATAATAGTTACAAACAATGATTATAATTATTTTTTCACTTGTTCAAAAGGTTTAAAATTATTTAAAAAAGGTGGTTGGAATCTTTTATTGATTGGTTTAAAAGTTTTTAAACTAATTATAAAAGGCAAAGATTCTAACATGAGGGGAAAAGTGGGGCAAAGAAGACATTCTTTTATAGCGAACAATTTTCTCACTCCAAATGTAAAATTTACTCTTTTCAGTCGTGAAAAACAGTCTTACAACAGAAATGCCAATTATGGCATCATTGAAACCTGGTTTAGACCAAAAAAGGGCTGGTTTAAGCCATTTTTAGCCATTTTAGACCCTTAAATCAGCCATTACTATAGCAATACCAGGTCTAGAGCCTTCCAAACACGTCAGAATGTGTATAAGAGGCGTATACATCAGTTTAAACTGCTTTTACTACCATTGTTTTAACTTAAGGGTAGTTTTACCTTCTTGGCAGCAGTTGAAACTACCCTGGTTGGTATCAAAACCTCATCATCCATTGAGTCACAGACCCTGTGACTCAATTCCAGGCCAAAATTGATTAACTTTTGCGTGAATTTTGACATCTCATGCCTGTCAGAGAGAATTTTGGCGGTCTGGCTCCCCCTTAGACCTAGACTTCCTTATCCCCCCAATTTTAATCTTTCCAATTTCTTTTTTCCTTTAATTCCTCATCATGTATTATACTTGTAATTTACATATGTAATTCAATTGAATTGAACAGTATAATACAGTAATAATTGAAACCTGATATGTAAATCAAACTTTACTTATGTAATACACACGCACATTTTGAGATTTCAATTGAATTCAATTGAAAATACTTCAATTCCTCATAACTTCTAAACTAAACACAACGCCTCAATTTTAACACAAACATTGATGGTTAACACCAAATGTGGTGCAAATTAAATTGAAGCTTTGAGGATTTTCAATTTTTGTATTGAAAATACTGAAAACTCAATTTAAGCTTATTTAGAGTTCAGTTACAAAAATTTACTTCACAGGTGACCCAACCTAATTTGTTATAAGGAATCAAATGTTGGAATAAATATTATATGCTTATGTATTGCATAAAAGGTTATAGTATATTTTATATAAGTTCTTACCAAAAATATTTTAATTTCATAATTTTAATTAAAAATTCATTTTTACTTACTTTTTACAACTAAAAATGAATTTTCCTAATTTTAAATTTTATTGTAATTTTATTTTTAAATTATAATTAAATTTTGATTTTGAAACATAAATTTGTATTTATATTTTTTATTTTTATAATATAAATATATTTATTTTATTTATATTTGTATTTTAATTTATCATTTGTGGTCTTTTGGGTATATAAAAATACCATAAGTCTCACACCTTTTGTGTTCTAAAAAACCACCATACCTACCACATCATACATTTGGGGGCCTGGCCATGTTTTTTTGAACCTTGTACCCTTAAGTAATATATTTTTAAGCTCTAAAATATGTTAATTTAATAATCTTTTTCTTTCAATTTGAAGTTAAGATAATTTTTATTTTTGAAATTGTTTTTAAAATCTTTTTCATGGAGGAATTTGGCTTAATTTTATATTGTTTTACACGTGGCTTTTTCACATCCAAAAACTTATAAAATTATTCTTTGAGTTACTCTGAATTAATTTTGAATCAAAATCTTTAATTTTATTTTTTTTTCTTTAAAACAAATAATTTTTTTAGTATTAAAAAATAATAGAACTTATAAAAACATTTTGAAATATTTTAAAAAGCATAAAATAAATTTTCTTCTCTTTTATACATTTTTTCTAGTGTCTTTAATAAAATACAGTCCAGCCGGTAATAAGCTCAGTAAGAGATATATTACTAGTCCATAATCTTCAGAAGCAGAATCTGAAGAGAGAATTGAAGTGAAAATTGCAAAAAGAGGCAGTGTATTCAGAACAGAACAAGCTGAATTACCACCAAAAGGTGTGTGGTTCTGTCATTTTATTTCACTTTTTCTCTTGAATTGAAATGAAAATGGTGCATACCAGAAATGGATACAACTAGTCAGTCCAACCAGATGGATTGTCACAGGGGCTCTTATGGAAGTAAGAGTGGCCTGGCACTCAGGAATCAAGAACTCACTTGGAGGGCTCCAAAAGATGATAAGAAATACTACGGAATATATTTCTTAAGCAGGAATAAGAGAAAGGACAAATATGCCAAAGATAACAAAGAAAAATGAGAAGAAAGCCAAAGGCCAAAGATAAAAGAAAAGCCTAAGACCAAGAAGCCAGCCAAGTGAATCCTCAATTCACTGTTTCAACCTGCCAGAAAGAACAATGGAATTAGTAAAGGATATGACCACCAATATCCACTGACAGGTGAGGAAAGAAAGATTAAAAGGTGCTAATGACTAACTTAAGATTATCAGTATTAACTTTAATAATGTAAAAGAAAATAAGGATAAAAATAAATCCAATATATTAATTAACTGGGGAAAAAGTCCCCGGGTGATGAAAGGTGGCTGGTATATGTGAAAACTTGAAAGATTAATCCTGGAAGGTGAATCAATTACTGTACTGGCCGAATCAGAAAATACAGTCCTGGCCATCTTGAAATTTGAACTGTGTGATGGAATTCACACAGTGGAATGTGAAATGGCCCAATTGGGCGTAAGGTTTGACTATGAAACAATAAGTAAAAATTACTAATATGTTACTTATTGTACTATGAATGTCCTTATAAATGAAATAAATAAGATAAAATAATTATAATAATAAAGAATTATTATAATTGTGGCGTAAAATGATTATATTATTAAATAAATATAATAATATCATTTATATAATAAAATATAATATGATAAAAATAAATATATTAATATAAAATAATTAATATATTTAATGGCACTTTATTATTGTTACAAACAAATAATAAAGGCATAAAAAACTGTTTTTTATTAATAAAAAACAATTAATAACAATAATATTACCAATATTAAAGTTATAAATTAATATAAATACTATTTATATTAATTAAAGAATTATTAAAAGTAATAATAGAGAAAAATTATTCCAATTAGAGAAATAACCTAATTTTAATGCTTAATATAACAATTTTGAATAAATTTACGCCTAGAAATGTAAATACAACCTTTTCAAATTGTATTCACAATAAAAATAAAGAAAATTACTAATATTTTTGATTTTTACGTGGAAATGAGTTTTAGAAAGATTTTTAACAAAAACAATTAAATAAATGATTTAATCACGTCAAAATAGATGATTATAACAAGGTGGTCTTTGGTCTTTAAACATATAAGAGTTTTATATATAAAGAATAAAGAAATTACCTTTGATTTAATTGATTTAATGTTTTTGATGCGTCTGAGGGGAAAACAGAGTAAAAAGAGCTGTATTTATACTAAATACCTCCCTCCTAGAGTCCAACAGGCTTCTAGTAGACGTGTACTGATCATATCCACTTGAAATGATCAATATTTTAAGGTTTGAGGATGATTACATCATGATCAAAGCATATTACATCATTATTACACCATTATTTAGAGTTACCACTATTACTCTAAGTTTGATGACATCAGAGGCTTGGCAGAACCCCAAATTTCGTGGATTTTATTAGTTTTAATCATAAAATAATAGTATTCACTAATTTTATCACTAATATGACTGTTAAACTTAACTTAAGGTTACAGTAGGCGATCATAACTGCTCAATTTCAGCTCAAATTTGATCTTTAATAACTTTTCAGTTTTACATGCTACAGCAATTCAGAGAGTGAATTCTGATAGCTTGACATAACCTTATTATTCTGCCAAGAGCTTTTTCATTACATCATCAAAACTCTAATTTTGATTATTTTTCTTGTAACTCATGTTTTCTGTCGAAATTCAATATTTTAAACTTCAAACCATGATTTCAAGGGGTTGTACCCTGAATTTAATAATAAAAATTACATCATTCTTCACCAATGAACTAGTAGAATCGAACTGTGTACTTTTTTTTAAGTTTGGACCACTTTCACAACAAAGTGGTCAACAGCTCTGTTGATTTTTATCAATATTTCATCATAGGTTTTAACATTGATTATAATTTGTAAAATAAAGTTTATATCTGTGTTCTTACAGTAATTACGTGGTAACTTTATTTTTAGTTCATCACTCTATCTTGTATAGTTTAAGAGATATTAGCTATGATCCTTGAATATATGCGTTGACCAAAAAAGTGCATATATTCAGGTTAATTCCTTAAGTATTAACTTTGGAAATTAGCTCATCAATTGTTTTATGTTTGATTTTCATGGGGAATCCAATGGTACAATTTATTTTACATGTTGTTTCATTGGTTCTTGAAATAAATAAGGATTTATGGTTTTTATAAGGTATTATTCCTTATAACTCATTAAATATTGACTTTACAGATCTGCCATAAAAATGGTATATGTGTATTTTACCATAGGGAATCCAATGGAATGATTTATTTCACATGTTGATTCATTGGCTTTTGAGTTAAACCAATTTTTGTACCAATTTATGGTATTTTTGTATTTTTAAAGTAATTATTTTTAATGTATAAATATTCTAAGTAATTTTAGTATAATGATCTTAAAGATATAATTATTCTTAGTCTTTCTTGTGACCTTATTGGGTATGTGGTCATATCTCAAAGGCTCACATTGGGCCTAGGCCATACAGGTTGATTGAATGAGGCGTGTACTGATGAATTGAGTTTTCCAAGGAGTATTGAAATACTTGATTCCTTGACAACTGATTGAATTGATGTAATACCCCTTGAGAATTGCCCTTTGAATAATCCTGAATAATGTACCAACCCAACTCCTGCAGATACAGGTGGTTGGGATCCTTGAAGAGTCTTCTGATGGCCGACATAACTTGTAAGACTGATGAGCTGAATAATCCTCCTTTGAAATGGGCCTTGGATTTTGAGACCTTGATATAGAAAGGTGGAAATGGGTCCTGAGAAGGTCACCAGTTGATTTCTGAGCAAAAATGGTGCATAATGGTATATAACACCATATATGCACCACAACTGCAACCTTGAGTATGGATGGTATGAAGGAATGGAAAGAATTCCCCATAAGTTGAGGGGAAGGCTGACTGAGCTGATCTGGTGGCCTCTGGTGGTTTACAGAGGCCATGGCTCAGATATTGGTCCATGGTGGTCCATGGACAAAAATGGGTCCTACGGGATTTATGGCCAAATTGATGTCCAGAAGGTCTTTGGCCAATTTTGGTTCCAAAGGAATTGGTGGCCAATTATGGCTCAGGTGGGTCCAAATGTGGTTTGGGACCCACCTGGCTGCCCCCTTTTGGCCTCATTGGATTAGGCGAAAAGGGGCCTAATTGGCCTGCATACTGCGTACTACGGACCACGGCTTACTGACCGCGGCCCACGGACCGTATAGGCCATAGAAGCCGTAGGGGGCCTAAATGGCCCAAAAAGGCCATTTAGGCCAAAACCCCCCTAATGAAAGGGGGTGGCCCAAAATCAAGGATGATGGCTAGGGGCCCTGGAGAACCCTAGAAGACCAAAGGACCCCCCAGGCCCAAAATGCAAGATGAAGGCCTGGGGGTTGGTGAGGTGGAAATTGGCCAAGGAGGCCAATGGCGGCAGGATATGGCCTGAGGCCATGAATGGCCCTTGGAATGGGTTATGGCGTAAGAGCCATAGAACACCCAAGGGGGCCAATTGGCCTCCAGGTTGGATTACCGCAACCATCAAGGAGGAGGGTCAAACTCGTGGTTGTGACAGTACCCCCCTACCTTGAATGGTGAGCTCCTGAGAACCAAGATAAGCTAGAAGCCTGTTGAGGCTGTTGAGACCGATTGTACAGAGGGATTCCAGAGGTATTTGAATCTTGCAAAGAGAATTTTGAACTGATAATAATGTTGGCATATGAATCGAGGTTGACGTAGTCTTCTCTTGACATTTGGCTTTGAAAATGTTGAATGATTGACTTTGACATACAATTTTGGCATAAAGATAAAATAAATTTAAAGAAAAAGAAATAATAAAGATATAAAGAAAGGAAAAGAAAAATAAAACAAAAAAGAAAAATGAATTTTGAGGGGGAGTCCAATCTTCATCACGGATTTTGATGGTTGTTTGAAAGTGGCCAGGGACCTGGATAAAAGAATTTGATGCCAGGTGCTCACAGAGTGGCCAAGGTGATGTTTTGAAAAGATTGTAGACCCCTCAGGGAAGTGCACACCAGGAGAGAAACTTACTTTTGGTAGTTGCCAATCCCGCCAGTGCCATAAATAAGAATATAAATTTGATAAAGGAATGTATTTAATTGGGAAACTTGGAAAGGAAAGTAAAGGTGAAATGGTCCATTTGCCCTAATAAAAATGGCTACAATTTGGAATTGATGTTGAAAGCCAGGCCAAAAAATCTGTGTCCAAATTGAAAAGTGCTCACAGAGTGGCCAAGGTGATGCTTACAGAAAAGAAGAGGAGAATACCCCTAAAGGTGCATACCAGGAGTGGGACTTACTTTTGGAAGTTCCTCTCCACACTAAGCACCATAGAATGATCAAGCTTTTAAAGAATTGGGTCCTGGCTTGTCAGGATACAAAGAATGGAAATATTTGACAAGTTCAGGACAATTCTTGAGGTTTTCGGCTGGTTCCCAAGTGGATCTTTCTGGGTCTTGACTGAAACCTTTCCATTCCACTAGATACCATAATTTTCCTCTCTTGAGCTTTGAATCCAGTATTTGAGAGACTTCCCATTCCTCTTCTTCTTCAATTATAATTGGAGGAGGAGGCTCTTGATACCAATTTGGGATTGCGGATGTCTTGACTGGTTCCAAGAGTGAGATATGGAAGACTGGGTGGATGGATTTCCATTGAGATGGAAGCTTGAGGTGGTAAGCATGAGAACTGACTTTCTTCAAGATTGGAAAAGGACCCAACCATCCTTTGGATATTTTTTTGGTTGGTCTGGTTGATTTGATATTCTTGGAAGAAAGCCATACCATGTCACCAGGATTGAAAACAGGTGGACTTGCTCTACCTTTATCTGCATACCTCTTAAACCGGTTTATGGCAGCTTCAAGTTCTCTCTTGACATCTTGCTGTACTGATTGGATTCTTGTTGATAGCTTTCCAGCAGGAATATCTTGAGTGATGTGAATTGAATCAAATTGTGGATCTCTTCCATAAACAGTGAAAGACGAGGATGGCTTGGTTGAAGAGTGATCAGAATTAATGCAGGCAAATTCAGCCAGAGGGAGCCAGGTGTTCCAATCATCTTGATGATAACTGACATACATCCAAAGATACTGTTCTAGTATATGATTTAACCTCTCTGTCTGTCCATCAGTTTCTGGATGATAAGCAGTTGACAAGTCTCTTGAAATCTTGAGCTGCTGACAAAGATTGGTCCAAAAAGAAGAAACAAAGAGTGAAACTCTATCACTGACAATGCTTAACGGAAGGCCATGGTTTGAGAAGATATTCTTAATGAATAAATGGGCCAAATCCAGGGAAGTGATTGAAGACATTGTTGGAATAAAAACTGCCATTTTTGAGAATCTGTCCACTATGACCAGAATTGAATCAAAGGAATTGAACAGTAGCATTTGAGTGATGAAGTCCATTGAAAGACAAATCCAAGGACCATTTGGAATTGGAAGAGGTTTGAGGAATCCAAACTTCTTCTGATGAGTATTCTTGTTTCTTTATCACCGTTGACAGGATGAAACATAATCCTTGATAAATTGAGTCATGCCCGACCAGTAGAAATCCCGCTTGACAAGTTTGAGAGTCTTCTCTTGGCCAGAATGGCCAGCTAGAGGAGAATTGTGACGCTTTGGAAGAATACTAAGTTGAACTGTGGAATCATTTGGGACTACCACCCAATCTTTGAAGAGAAGAAGTTGGGAAGAGGAATGAAAACAATAATCTTGGACAGATTTACCTTTACCCAAATATTCAAGGAGACTTCTGTACTGAGGATCTTGCCATAATTTCTTCTGGATTGAAACAATCAAATTTGAAAAAGATTCCACCTTGACTGCAAAATACTTTGAGGGTTGAACTTCATCTTGCTTAATGATTTGTTGAAAATTCATTGGATTCTTGCTGATGAAATCCTCCCCCCTCTCCGGATAAACGTCGTCCCAATGTGATAAGGCATCCAGAAGAGTAGCTAGGCGGCCAGGGCAGTAAGTGATTGAAAAATGAAATTCAGAAAGGAATTCAGCCCAATGGGCTTGATGGCAAGTGAGTACTTTAGAGGTAATGAAGTATTGAAGGGAAGAGTGATTGGTGAGAACTTCAAAAGGGGAAGACAGTGAAAGGAGAAACGCCCTCTAGTGCTTGAGAGCCCAGACAATGCCAAGGAGTTCCTTGTCATGAATTTCACAATTTAGCTCTTCTGGGATAAGTTTGCGGCTGTCGAATGCAATGGGATGTTTTCCTGAGTCAGAGACCTGACTCGGTACAGCACCCAAAGCATAATCAGATGCATTGGTCTCTACAATGGTGGGTAGAGAAGGATTGGAGCGTTGTTGAAACTGACTGAGAGCTTCCTCATTGAGGGGAAAACATGAATCTTTCTTGAGGAAACAGGTGATTGAACTGATCTTTTTTAAACAATTCTTGATGAAATGGTGGTAGAAATTGGCAAAGCCAAGGAAGTATTGAAGAGCCTTGAGGTGTCTTGGAGGCAGCCAATTGAGAATCTGCTGGACTTTTGCTTGGTCCATCTTGAGGCCTTCAGAAGAAACTATATAACCAAGATATTCCACACTTGAAACATGAAACAGGCATTTGGACGCGTTAGCAAAAAGGTTATTGGCTCTGAGTCTGAAAAGAACAGTGGACACATGAGTGACATGTTCTTCCTCAAATTTGGAAAAGACCATAATGTCATCCAAATAAACCACAACATAAGCTTTGAGAAGATCTTGAAAGATATCATTGACAAGATTTTGAAAAGAAGCAGGAGCATTGGTGAGCCCAAATGGCATGATCAAGTACTCATAACTGGCATATTCAGTTCTAAAACAAGTCAAGTGTTCATCACCCTCCTTGATTCTGAGCAGGTTATATGCACCACACAGATCAATCTTGGAGAAGATAGAAGAACCATTAAAAACATTGAGAAGCTGATTCATAGGAGGAACAGGATACTTGTTCTTCCTAGTAACAGCATTGAGTTTGCGGTAATCAACACACAAACGGAGGCCGCCATTTTTCTTTTTGACAAAGAGGACAGGTGCTCCTGTTGAAAAGGAGCTTGGCTGGATGAAACCTTTCTCTACATTCTCTGAAATGTAGGCCCTGAGTGTATCTGACTCTTGCTTGGATAAAGAGTAGATCACCCCAACTGGAGGTAGAGACCCCTCCAGCTCAATATGATGATCACAGGCACGGTGAGGAGGAAGGTTTTCTGCTTTCACCTTGGAGAATACATCCAAATATTGGTGATAGACAGAAGGGATAACCTTCAACACGGTTTCTACTTCTTCTGGCTCTTCCTCTTCATCCCACAACTCCTCCAGGGATTCATGATAAGATGAAGGAGGAAGGTCCATATTCCCAAATAAGAGACAAAGTGAAGATACCGAATAATCTTCTCCAACATCTTGAATCTCTTTGAAGACTTCATCTCTAGGGCATAGTAATGACTGTGGGGAATTAAGGGAAGGAATATGGACAGAAGACGGATCAGATGGTGTTCTAGAATCACCAACCAGAGCTGCACATGATTTTGCAGAAGAAAAGTCATTACGGAAAGGTTTAGAAGGATCAGAATAGTACAAATCATCAGGATTAAAGGTGATCAGCCCTTGCCTCCAATCAATAGAAGGATTAAAATGATTGAGAAAGTCAAAGCCCAATATGAGGTCTTCTCCCATGGGAGTATCAATGACTAAAAGGTCCCATTCAAAGCTTGGGAAGGAAGGGAGCTCAACCATATATTTAGTATGGTGAGTCACAACTAAGGAAGGGGACTCAGAGGAGTCCAAAATAATAAGAGGAATCTTCTCTGGAAGTTCTGATGTAGTCAATGAGTACTTGTGAACAAACTGCTTTGCAATAAATGAGTGTGTAGCATCAGAATCAATGAAAATACTGTAAAAAACATCAGAAAGAGAAGAAAAAACAAACAATTCAAGAGAATTTTTGACACCAGTATTCAGAATGCACAATTGTGCTCTGGAAGGAAAACTGTGACGACCATTGCACACAATATGGTCTCCACTCAGGCTTTTCCCTGGCTGGGAAATTGGCCTGACGGTTGGGTAAGCTTGTTTTGAGGTCTTTTGAAGCAAGACTTAAGACTATGCTTCCCACCACAATAGGTACAAAGCCCCTCTTTGATTCTTCTTTTTTCTTCAGAATTCATGAGCTTGAAGTCCTTATTCAACAAAGAAGAATGGGGCTTGTCCCTCTTCTGAAAATTCTTCTTCTTCTTGTGACTTGAACTTGAAGCGTTTTGAGGAGGAGAAGTACTTGATCTTGGGGCTTCAAGTTTCTTCTCTTGATAGTGATTCTTCTCCTCTTGCCTTTCATGGTACCTGGTATCAAGTTCCAGGCTAACGTCCATTAAGTCTTGAAGAGAATCAATATTTGAAGGATGGGAGGCCAATTGATCCAGAATCCTGGATGGCAATCCCTTCCTGAAATGATGGATGAGAGCTCTTTCACCTCAATCCCCAATTCTTAAGACTAAGCTTCTAAAATCAGCAATTTATAGTGATAAATGCCCTCCTTCTTTCATTCTTAAGGAATCCAACTCTGCTTCTGCTTTTCTGACTTCATTCAGGTCCCCAAACAAAGTGAAGAGTTGTGATTCAAATAAATTCCAAGAATTGAGAAGGTATTGTGGATCTTGATTGGTGAGATTGGAAAGCTAAGGCTCAATCCATTTTGCATCCCTGCCAATAAGAAATGAAGTGGAATAAAGAACCTTCTTCCTGTCTTGATAGAAGTTTTCTGGATCATTATGAAAAATTAATTGACAAGACTGGTTAAAGCTTCTGACTTTGAAGGGCTGAGTCCCATCAAAGCATTCTGGTGCCTTCATAGATGGAGTCATGAAGGCTGGTGGTCTTGATGAATCAGAAGAAGAAGCTTCTTGGAGATTGGCCATAATCTGAGTGATTTGCTGCATAATGGCCAATAAAGCTGGTTCAGATTGATGAGAGACAGGCTGATTAGGCTGGGCTAGAGTTGGTCCTCCAGTACCTTGGGGTGCCCCCACCAGAGCAGGAACACCTTCAGTACCATCAGACTCTTCCTCTTCACCATCTTCACCTGGATCTTTGAAATTAGTCCTTGAAATGCCTGGAAAACTGCCAACTGCTCCTGAGAAAGAATTTGATCTTCTTGGCACTCTTCCTTCCTTCCTGGATGGTCCTTCTCCTTCCATGCGGGGTCCTCTGTCTATTTGGGCCCTCAGTTGAGGAACTGCTGGGGTGCCATCAAGAGGAACTCTTGGAGTAGGAGTAAGAACAGCTTGAGTTCAAGCCTGAGATCTGGTCTGTCTTGCGGGAGGTGAGTGTTGGAGTGGCATGATTGAATAAGAATAAAAATTAAAATTTAAATCAATATGATCAAAACTTGAATAAAAACTTGAGGCAAAGCCAAAATAGTCTTCAGGATCAAATCAAAATCAAATCTTGAGGAAATCAATGAATCAATTAAAATCTTCAGGTATGTCAATTCAATCCAAATCAAATGAGTCTTGAAGTCAAAATCAATATCAATGAGAATCTTCAAGTCAAGAAAATCAATCAATCAAAATCAATGAAATCAAATCTTTCAGTGAAAATCAATCAGTCAAATGAAATTTTGAGTAAAAATCAATTTAAGTCAAAGTCTTGATGTGAAATTCAGCAAAATAAATAAGAAATCTTCAGGTCAATCAATTATCTTGAAGTCAATATCAATTATGTCAAATCGGTCAATCAAATCAATAATCAAGTAAATTCTTCCTGAAAATCAAAATTCTTGAGGAATAAATCAAAATGAATCCTGATATGAAGAACGTGTCTGAATAATTTGATGAATAATCTGAAAATCAAATGATAATACGCCTGAATGAAATATAGAAATGAGATTGATAATTGAAATTAAGAGACAAAAGGATAAACAAAATAAAAATTTGGGTCACCTTTCAATTTTCAGAATGAAGAATGAATGAGAGAAAATTGAGAGGTGATGAAGAATCATTAAATTCATAAGCGTTAAAGAGTCATAATATGGATGAATGAATGGATGAAATTGATGAATAATAAATGAATAGAATGAACAGAAATTATGAGTTAATTAATATAATGTCACAGGGGCTCTTATGGAAGTAAGAGTGGCCTGGCACTCAGGAATCAAGAACTCACTTGGAGGGCTCCAAAAGATGATAAGAAATACTACGGAATATATTTCTTAAGCAGGAATAAGAGACAGGACAAATATTCCAAAGATAACAAAGAAAAATGAGAAGAAAGCCAAAGGCCAAAGATAAAAGAAAAGCCAAAGACCAAGAAGCCAACCAAGTGAATCCTCAATTCACTGTTTCAACCTGCCAGAAAGAACAATGGAATTAGTAAAGGATATGACCACCAATATCCACTGAAAGGTGAGGAAAGAAAGAATAAAAGGTGCTAATGACTAACTTAAGATTATCAGTATTAACTTTAATATTGTAAAAGAAAATAAGGATAAAAATAAATCCAATATATTAATTAACTGGGGAAAAAGTCCCCAGGTGATGAAAGGTGGCCGGTATGTGTGACAACTTGAAAGATTGATTCTGGAAGGTGAATCAATGACTGTATAGTCCAAGTCTGGAAATCCAGTTCTGACCATCTTGAAATTTGAACTGTGTGATGGAATTCACACAGCGGAATGTGAAATGGTGCAATTGGGCCTAGGCCATACAGGTTGATTGAATGAGGCCTGTATAGATGAATTGAGTTGTCCAAGGAGTATTGAAATACTTGATGCCTTGACAACTGATTGAATTGATGTAATACCTCTTGAGAATTGCCCTTTCAATAATCCTTAATAATGTAACAACCCAACTCCTGCAGATACAGGTGGTTGGGATCCTTGAAGAGTCTTCTGATTGCCGCCATAACTTGTCAGACTGATGAACAGAATAATCCTCCTTCAAAATGGGCCTTGGATTTTGAGACCTTGATATAGAAAGGTGGAAATGGGTCCTGAGAAGGTCACCAGTTGATTGCTGAGCAAAAATGGTGCATAATGGTATATAATACCATATATGCACCACGCCTGCAACCTTGAGTACAGATGGTATGAAGGAATGGAAAGAATTCCCCATATGTTGAGGGGAAGGCTGACTAAGCTGATCTGGTGGCTTCTGGTGGTTGTCAGAGGCCATGGCTGAGATATTGGTCCATGGTGGTCCATGGCCAAAAATGGGTCCTATGGGATCTATGGCCAAATTGGTGTCCAAAAGGTCTTTGGCCAATTTTGGGTCCAAAGGAATTGGTGGCCGATTTTGGCTCAGGTGGGTCCAAATGTGTTTTGGGACCCACCTGGCCGCCCCCTTTGGCCCCTTTTGGCCTCATTGGAATAGGGCAAAAGGGGCCTAATTGGCCTGCGGACTGCGTACTACGGGCCGTAGGAGCCGTAGGGGGCCTAAATGGCCCAAAAAGGCCATTTAGGCCAAAACCCCCCTAATGAAAGGGGGTGGCCCAAAATCAAGGATGATGGCTAGGGGGCCTGGAGACCCCTAGAAGACAAATAGACCCCCCAGGCCAAAAATCCAAGATGAAGGCCTGGGGGTTGGTGAGGTGGAAATTGGCCAAGGAGGCCAATGGCAGCAGGATATGGCCTGAGGCCATGAATGGCCCTTGGAATGGGTTGCGGCGTAAGAGCCATAGAACACCCAAGGGGGCCAATTGGACATAAATGATATGACGTGACCAATTGGCCCCAACTTGGCTCCAGGTTGGATTACTGCAACCATCAAGGAGGAGGGTCCAACTCGTGGTGTGGGAACTCCTCTTGTGTGGGATTAAAGTGAGGCAGTTCCTGGAGGGGGAAATCACAAGTAACTAGTTTTGAATTGCTAATAACTCCTGTAGCGAAGGGTGGCAAGGGTGTATTGCCTGCCCCTCCTAAAATACTGAACAAAATCTTCCTTGGAGCTCACAAACCAAAATAAAATTAGTAAGTGGCTTTACAACTGCAGAAGACAAAATTCAGCAGTCTCAGATCAGACCTATTCAATGAATAATATAAAAAATAATGTCAGTTATTTGGGTTGAATTTGAGATTTTAATGAAATACTTGTCTGTTTAACTTTAATATTTTTGGTTAAACTGAGGCGAGTTCTTTCTTCTTGGTGATAAATCCTTGGTAGGATGGGTTATTTAAGGTTTTCTGAAAAATTTGATTGGTGTTGATAAAGGTAATTTTGTTAAGGTATAGTTATAATAGAGTAAAATAATTTTTTAAAGGTTTGTTATTTTTTAAGAGGGGTTAATAATAAGATAAAATTGAATTTTTTAAATTTAAGAGGTAAGGTTCTTTGATATTGGATTTTTAAAGGGGTAAGTTATTTTTAAGTCTTGACAATTGTGTTAGTTTTACTGGATAAAGTATTTTAATAGAGTAGTAACCCTAATTTTGGGTACTGGATAATTTTTATTTTTATTTTAATAATAATAAGATTCCACTGAGCTTAGCTACTGGGCAATCTTTAACACTATACTTCCACTGAGCTTAGCTACTGCGAAAGTAAAATTTACTATAATTTTCTGGACTACCTCCCAGGTGAGGGATGAATTATTCCTATGCCTCTACTGTGCAGAGGATATAATGTGCATGGGATATAATTTGCATAGGGGGAATTTGAAATTTGGGGGGAGAGAGCCCCTCTATTTATACCTTTTGGGAGCCCAGGGGACCTCCATGGGAGCTGTCTTTTTCCACTTTAATTACTCTTGATTTCATCATGTGACTCCATTTTGGTGAGGACCTTCCTTGCATGGGTCAGGTGATTTAAGGTTTGGTGATAATTTTCTCTCTGCACACCCTCCATTTATCACATGATTGTCTTTTGGTGAACTAATTATGATGTGATATTCTTGAATTTTCCTTGCATACATGAGGTGATTAACTTTTTCCTGGGGATTTTTGTTGTGCACAGCCTCTTTCCCGTGACATGATATTCTTTTGGTGGATGCAGTATCACATGATCACCTTGTGATTCCTTTGCATATGTCCTATTTTAGGTTTGGTAGAAGTGGCTGTGTAATGTATGCAGGTGTCATGGTTGTTTTTCTTCTTTTTAAACTTTAAAATGAAGTCAGGTGATAATCTCTTGCACTGGTTAATTTTACTGTTATGTATGAGATGATGTAATTTTTGAGTTTGACACATGCTGTGCCTAGTCATGTGGTTGAGATTTAATTAAAATTGTGTACTGCATGCAGCCTGTTGTAACTAGCTTTGGTTTCCATGAGGTGATGAATGGTGTTAATAAATCTGATTCTGTTTTAAGGCTTCAAGTGGGGTTACTGTGGATATAAGATAAGGTACTCCTGTGGCTGTAAGGGGGTGTAAATCTGGGTGGGGTGTGTAATTTAAAGGGTGGTACCTTCTTTGTTGTAACTAGTTTGCTATATATAACTTGATTTTTACATATGCATAATGAAATTGAATAATTTATTTAAACACATACACTGCCCTTTGGTGCCTGTGCCATGGTTTTATGAGTTAAATCCAGCTTCTTGCTGTAAAATTGACCTTTTGGTGTAAAATTTGAGTGTGAGTCTGCCTGTAGGCTGGATTTACTGCTGTTTTGGGTTACTATGAGCTTGAGACTGGTGAAAACAAATGGTATGGAATACCACATCCCCCTCTCCATTTAATGCTGTCCCCAGCATTCCAGGTGAGAGCTCCCTATTCTTCATCTGATTTTGTGGTTTCCTCCAATACCTCTTCCTCATTTATCAATTCATCTTCTTCACTTTGTTCTTCTTCTGTGTATTCTTTTGTATTTATAAGCTTTCCTCTTGGTAGAACATCTTGACTTGAGATTCTGCAAACCTTCTTGCTAATTCTGTTCCATCCAGCTCCTCAAGCTCATATGGTCCATTGTTTATTTGTCTGATTACTCTGTAGGGTCCATTCCATTTGTTTTTGAAAAGTAGTCCCCAATTAGTTTCTATTGCTTTGTTGTAAACCAGGACCAAATTTCCTGGATTAAGTGGTGGTCTTAGTTGGTGTGCCATTCTTCTATCCCAATATTTAATTGAGTCCTCTCTTGATTTTTTGAGTTTTTCTGCTGCTTTTCTTCTCATCTCTTCGTTTCCTTCCAATTGTTTGGGTCTGGCTTCCAGTAATTCCTCAGTTGTGGATATTTTGTGCCATTCTACTGCTAAAAATGTTTTTGTTTCAATGTCAATTGGTAATACTGGTAGTTATCCAAATTGGAGTTCATATGGTGAGAAACCATTTGTCCTTTTAGTTGAGATTCTGTCAGAAAATGTAACAAAAGGTAGATATTTTTTCCATTTTCCTCCATTTTCTCCACACATCTTGACTAGTGCATCTTTGAGTTGCTTATGACCCCTTTTAACCATCCCTTGAGACTCTGGGTAATAAGGTTTGGTGACTCTGATCCTTGATCCTGCTTTCTTTACTGCATCTTGCAATTCTTTTCCAAACTCTGGCCCCCCATCAACAGTTACTTCCTTTGGTGAGCCCTACCTGAATATCCATTCTGAGGTGAACCATTCTAAAACTGCTTTTGCTGTTAATTTGACTAGTCCAACTGTTTCTGGCCATTCTGAAAAATCATCTCTGGCCACAACCATATATTTCCATCTTCCAGATTTAATATGGACTGCATCCATACTGACCTTCTCAAAGATTGTTGATGTTGCTGTAGATTTTCCTTGTTCCCTTTGTAAGTTTTGACTTCTCTTTTGGCAGGCCAGGCAATATTGAACCCATTTCTTGACTGATTTCTTCATTCCTTCCCACCAAAATTTTTCTTTAATTCTTCTGTAAGTTTCATTTTCCCCTCTATGGCCCATGTCTTCATGAAGTGACTTTAAAATGTAGCTTTGAACTTCTTGACTTGATATCACCAGTTGAGGGTTTGGGTTGTTTCTTCTTTTAAGCTGGCCATCTTCCAAGAAAAAGTTGGGTGACCTTTTTTAATTCTTCTAAGCTCTTCATCTTTGCTTGATTGCGGTTTTTTCATTGTACTTGATTATTCTTGCATTCTCTTCCAAAATCCCTCTTTTTTGGTTGGTACTTGTACTCCTGAAAAATTGAGTGAATTTCCATTCTTGGCTGCAAATCCAGGGTGTGGCTTGATCCAATGTTCTTCTTCATCAAATTCTGGTGCATCTTCATCTTCTTCTTCTGAGTTTTTTGGTCTTCTGGATAGCCCATCTGGCATAGTGAAAGTCTTCCCTGGTTTGTGTACCAAATCAAAGGAAAATAGTTGAATGAAAGCCACCCATCTTGTCATGGGGGCATTGGGTAAGCAAGTTGTTGATAATTTCAATTAAGGCTTTGGCATCAACTTGTAGTTCAAAATGTTGTCCCCAAAGTATTGTCTGAAGCTTCTTGAGAATTCTTGCAACTCCACAGAGCTCCAATTTGGGTTGAGAATCTTTTGATTCTAATTTTGAAGAAGTTATTGATTCATATAGTACTGGTCTGTCTTTTCCTTCTTTATCTTCTTGAGTGAGTACTGCTCCTGCAGCAATGTAGCTTGAATCTACTGCTAGCTTAATTTTTCCTGATCCTTTGTCATAATTCAATTTCTTGAGAGTTATTTCTTCTCCAACTATTCTTCTGAGCTTATGGAAAGCTTCTTCACATTTTTGATCCCAGTCCCAGTCAACATCTTCTCTGGTGAGCCTTCTGAGTGGTGATGCAACTTGTGAGAAGTTTTCAATTAAAATCCTTACATAGGCACAAAGTCCAAGAAATCCCCTTATTTCCTTCTTGTTAAGAGGTGTTGGCCAATTCTGAATCTTGTTAATCTTTTGTTTTCAAATTGAGCTTCCTTTATATGATACAACATGCCCTACTATGTCCAAAGCTGGAACACAGCATGCAAACTTTGATCCTGAGATAGTAAGTCCTGCTTCTTCAATCCTGAATAAAACTCTTTCTAAGGTTATGGCATATTCCCATATAAATCTTCTTATTGAGGGGTTTTCTGGTAGTGTTTCTTGATTGTAAAGTAATCTTGGTCCTTTTATTCCTCCATCATCAAAAAAGATTCCTACACTTTCTGGTATTTCTTCTTGGAGTATCCAGGTCATTTGGGCTTGGTATACTGCAACTGAGTTGGTGGCTCCTTGGGGTAGTCTTGTGAATTGCATCCTTCCAAGGGGTGTTTCAAAAGTAGTGAGGGGTCTTGTAGTGACATCTAATTCTCTTTCATCATATCCTCCCATGATGTCTCCTAGTCCATAGCATGCTCTTCCTGCAAATTGATCTACAAATTCTTCAATATGAGGTGGTAAACCAGCATCCTTGATGGTGACTTTGTTGAGTTCTTGAAGGTCATGGACAATTCTGAGTTTCCCATTTGATTTGGCCACACAAAAGATTTGGCTTGTGTAGCTTGAGGTGGATTGCTCATAGAGTCCAGTCCTGATTCTTTCTCTGATTAATTCAGTAAACTGAGGTAAAATTGATTTTGGAATGGGAATTGGTTTCTTCTGCCAAGTTTCATGAGGTATTACTGGTATTTTGTATGGTTTTCCATATGAGTGTTTGAGTAATCCTCTTTCTTCTTCACAGTAAGCTATTGCTTTTTCCCTTAAGTTAATAAAATTTTTGAATAAATTGATTTCTTCATTTGATAACCATCCTGGTGGACCAAAATTGACTGCTTGGAGTCTTTCATGGGTGACCTTGAAGGTTTCTTGAAATATAGGTGGGTTTGGTGATAGAGGTGTTTCATAAGGATCTCTTGACAAAGGTGGTCTTTCCAAAGGTGGGTTAAGGTCTTGAGGCATTGGCTCATTGACTGGTTTCACCTTCTTCAGGAGTGATTTGTATTTGGCTGCTAAAATTTGGTGATCCATCTTCAATTATTTATTTTGTTTCTTCTTCTCTTTTTTTTTATTTTTTTTTATTTTTTTTTATTTTTTTTTATTTTTTTTTATTTTTTTTTATTTTTTTTTATTTTTTTTTATTTTTTTTTATTTTTTTTTATTTTTTTTTATTTTTTTTTATTTTTTTTTATTTTTTTTTATTTTTTTTTATTTTTTTTTATTTTTTTTTATTTTTTTTTATTTTTTTTTATTTTTTTTTATTTTTTTTTATTTTTTTTTATTTTTTTTTATTTTTTTTTATTTTTTTTTATTTTTTTTTATTTTTTTTTATTTTTTTTTATTTTTTTTTATTTTTTTTTATTTTTTTTATTTTTCTTTATTTTTTTTTATTTTTTTTTATTTTTTATTTTTATTTCTAAGAATTTGCTAGTGTCCTGAAATCTTGAGGTCTTCACAATTATTCTTTCTTCTTTCTTCCATAAAAAATGTAGTTTAAGGTCATACAGGACCTACAACTAGGTGTGTAACCCCTGTATATTAGGTATACAAGTCCTGCAGTTTAAGTCATGCAAGGACCTCCTTGCCTAATCCAAGGGCTTATCTTGATTCTTGAGCTCCTTTGGGCTTGATTTTGGATTCCACTTGACTCTTGTTTTATTCTTCAATCTTCATGATTCCAATTTGATGCAAGATTCTTCTGATTGATTTATTTCTTGATGAGTAATTTTATTGTCTTAATTGATGGCTTGAGACTTCACTTTGTTCATTTTGGCCAATTTGATAATGCTAAACACCTGTGAAACCCCTTGTTACTGTTACACAAAGGGAGCAGTTTATTGTCATGCTAAGGACGAAAATGGTCCTTCAGCACTTCTCCTGACTAGGAAAATCCCCTCCAGCTGCTTGGCTGTTATTTCTTTTATAGGTTTCCCTGCCCAAGTCTACAGGGGAAGCAGTTCAGTGTCATGCTGAGCACCTCTTGAGTCTTCAAGCTTCTTTAAAATCCCAAGGGCAATTTGAGTTGAGTGTTTTCATAATCTTGTTTGTCCATCATTTTTAGTGAGTCCTGAGTTCATAGTTAATACAGTGAGTCATCCTTAAGTCCCTAAATCTGGGCCAGTGATTCTTGAATTCCAAATGAGTTTCAATCCAAAATCAAAGAAATCTCCAAAGTCTGTTGTTGTCCAAAGATCATTTCATCAGGAACTCCTGCTTTTCTTCATAAATAATCTTCTTTATTTTCAGTATTCTGAATAATTTTCCTATCATGAGTTGTTTCCCAATTCTCTTGCTATTTCTTCAAAATAATTTATGTCCTTTTGTTCTTTTGTATTCCCGAATTATACCTGTTATAAAGAAATGAAAGATAAAAAATAAAGAATAAAAAATTGTAATAATAAGGTGATTTAAAGTTGATTTTAATATTGATTTATTGATTTTTTTTTTAAATAATATTTGTTTGGATGAGGGCCCCCTCTCCATTTAAAAATCTTGAGTTGGTTTTCAAATTTTGAAGAGATTATATTCTCATTCCCCCAAAACTTCCACTATAAGGGATAGTGTAAGAAATAAGTTTACCCACCCCTTATTTTTTTATAGTAATTTTGATGAGGATAAATAATGATACAGTAAATATACATAATTTTATTTTAATGATGATTCAATAAATATATACTTTTTTTTATTTTTTTTATTCTTTTTACTGTAAGTATAAAATACCCATTAACTGCGATATCTGAGTAAAAATCAAATTTCAAAAGAAATGATCCTGAATCACAATCAAGATCATGCAACTGTTTGGTTGAAGGTTGTAATTTGTGCCAATCAGTAAACATTGGTGCTCTTGAGCAATTTTATAATTAATATGACATAATTGAATGATCATAATTTGAGTCCTTTAATCATATAATGACCCTTATGATGCCACAACTCTTCCTTTTGGAATCATCATTGTGACTCAGGCTTTATTTCAAGTCTATCCCCTTTATGGTTCCGATTTTCTGTTACCCATAAATGCATTTGAGTTGTTAAAAATATAAACAGTGAAAAATCAAATTTTGTACAATAAAAAAACTCTTTTTTGCTCTTTGGGGGTCTTTTTAAATTCCATTTGGAATAAATAGCACATTGAGGTGTTATTAATATGTAAATTCCCCAAATTATGTCAGCAATTTATGAGGTTTTAATATAAATAACTCCTTCAGAGTTCAATTAATGCCTTCATGACACAAATACTTCTTATTTTCAAACAAGTTTCAATCACTCTCTTGTAATTGAAGAAATATTTCCAATAAATTGATTATTTTTTCAAAAAAAACACTTGATGTAGAGTTTTTTATTTTTATTTTTGTTTCTTTTTTTTTTATTTTTTTTCTTTTCTTTTTTTTTTTTTTGAGTTGAAAAGTTAAGCCAATTTAATGGCCCTTGTTGTGATAGTAGGAAAAGTGTAATAAAGATAATAAATAAAATATTCTTGAGCTCATGAATGGGATATGACCCTTATTCTTAGTGAAAATGAATAAAAGAATATGTTCAAAAGGTTCAAGTCAGTAAATCTTTCTAATACTTGTTTATAATAAAATAAAATTAGAAAAAATAGAAAATAAAACCTTAGGTAGTTTATAGTCTTGCCTAGGACTTATCCTCCTTTTGTAGTTCTTTTCCCATATTTTTGAATACTTTAAATAGGCAGTTTATGGTCTTGCTAAGGACCATATTCTGTATTTGCTTTGGTCCTTGTTGATAATTTTAGTGATTTATTTTTGATATTTGAAGGGATAGTTTATGGTCTTACCAAGGACCATATCTTTTTCCGAACACTGTTGTTTGATAATTTTTGGTTTTCATGGGATTTGATTTATCTTCAAAGTCAAGTTGTATAATTAAGTTAAACAGTTTATAGTCTTGTTAAGGACTCCTTTTCACTTTAAAAGAACTTTTAATGTTAGAAAATCAGAAAAATATGTTCATGATGAACACCTGTAGCATTCAAAATAAAATATGTCAGTATAATATATTATAAAATATAAGAAAAAAAAATGAAAAAATAAAAAAATGAAAATGGCAATTTAAAGCCTTTCTTAGGGCTTTGCATTGTCCTTTATAGCCCTGTAGCACATAAAAATAAATATGTCACCTTCATGTAATATTAAGGAGAAAATGAAAGAAAATTCCAGCAGTTTAATGTCTTTCTGAGGACATATTTGTTATTTCTTGTATCCTGAGGGCTTTTTCCTTTTTAATCCCCCATTCTGTTATATACATTGATATTTCTCTTGTTATTATATATATATTGGTTGATAAAAAACTGTGAAAAATAGAATAAAAATGTCAGTAAAATAATTAAGTCCTTAAAATGATAAAACAATATAAAATTGAGCAGTTTAAAGCCTTGCACAGGGCTTTTATTTTGTCTAGAGCCCTGTAAAAAGTAAACAATAATATTTTTTTTGTTAATTTGAGATAAAATAAGAAACCAGTAGTTTAATGTCTTGCTGAGGACTTATTTGTTATTTCTTGTATCCTGAGGGCTTTTTCCTTTTTGATCCCCCTGTAAGATGTGACTATGAAACTGATGATAATATTACTATTAATCAACAGTACTATGTCTGTTCTTATGAAATATAATAATAAAATATTATTATAACCACAATTAAATAATTAAAGAATTACTTCTTTCACGTGTTAAGCACTACTAGTGATTTTAACAGTGAGCAAGTAATTGTCTACAAGAATCAATTACAAGAAGAATTTAATAATAAAACATCTTTTATCAAAACAATAAAATTATTTCAATATATATAATTATCTTTTACAAGAATAATTATAAAGCTAATTCTTGAAGAAAACTATTACTAGAGAAAAACTTTAAGAATTAAAGATAAATGACTCACTAATACTCCAAAGAACTTATTGATAGATAAAAGTGGAGAAATTTGACGTAGAATTGTGGATTTGAGAGATCAAAATGATTTATAGCAGGATTACAACAATATATAGTTGGATTCTATGATTTCACGTCTTTCTGATTTATTCTGGAAGATTTAAAGCACTTAAGAATAGTTTTAACTAATACTTACTTGTTGGTAACATTGATATAAAATGATAATAAGATGATGATACGGAAAAAACAGCAAGAGAAGGTCTCTTTTAAGTCAACAACAGCTCACAGAGGCGTGCCATGGAGCAAACTGAAAAACCAGTGTGTGAGAAAACATTAAACCCTTTTTGATTAGTACTTACATCATCTGTTGTCATGTAAAAATGTCATAATTGCTTAATTGATGCTTTTACATGACTACCAACCCCAATATGGTTAAGAATAAAAGGAGTAACATTTGTAAATCTTCTTCTATTCCAAAAAAATCATTTATTTCTCAAATTTATCAATGTTATTGACAATTTCATCACAGGTTGTATTTACTGTGAATTTTTGAAGATTCAGTGTTTCACATAGAATAACCAAAAATGGACTGGAAGTAAACCTTTTAATTTTACTAGTAAAACTGTAATTATTTTTGGTTGTACCATAGATAATACAGTTCTCAATTGGTCCTGAATGTTTCAGAAAGATTCATCAAGAATTGTATTTTTAATGAATTTTTGAAGTTCTTACCTCATTTCTACGTAGAATTGCAAATATCAGTTTTTGACTGGTTGCTATGAGGTAAATCAATGGAGAAAAAGTCCAAAAAGGGTTTTAATTACTCTTTTGGGGCTTATCCATGGAAAGTCATTAGTAATTGACATGGTTACAGGAGTGTAAGTAGCTCTTTACCTCCTTGGCACATCAAAATAGCAGGTTATTTGCTATTTTCTGGTGTTTTACAGTAGTTGTAACTTGGTAACCAAGTTCCCAAAGAGGTTTAGCTTACCAATTGGGTCAAGATCAGCCATGGAACCAAGCTTTGGAGCTATCCACGCCTCTGGAGCCTCAGAAGTTGGGTACCCTGGCTCTCTTTGATGTCTTTTGTCCCCCTTGCTTATTTTTCACGTCAAAATAGAAATTTAAGCTTCAAGTGAGATATCCACTATGGGTGTACCAAAAGTGCATGTAAGAATACCATAATATTAAGTGCTCAAAACATGTATAACACTATTCTTAGTGTATATGTAACATGGGATTTCTTACTTTCCCATTATTTTGGCGTAAAATCAAGAAAAACAAAAATTTTCATGGATCTTTTATGTGGTATTAATGATGTGGTGTTGAAGTATTTTCCATATTACCACCTCAAAGAGTTAATTTGAGCTTATTCACTCTATGGAGCTACCCTAGGTGAATTTTTGTGTGGAATTCAAATCTGGCCTTAAATCCATGGATTTACTTACTCAATAAAAAGTTATTCATCTTTTCTGAAATCAAAAAATGATGAATTTTGAATGTATGCATGATTTATGAGTTATGTATAATTCAAAATTTCTTTTTAAGATAATTGTGGCCTATCTGGGTATGTAAAATATACTTCAAGGCTCACACCCCCATTCTGTTATATACATTGATATTTCTCTTGTTATTATATATATATTATTTGATAAAAAACTGTGAAAAATAGAATAAAATTGTCAGTAATGTAATTAAGTCATTAAAATGATAAAAAAATATAAAATTGAGCAGTTTAAAGCCTTTCCCATGGCTTTTTTGTATATTTGCAGCCCTGTAGCATAAAAAATTAATAAAAAAATAATTCAATTAAAATAAACAAACCCATCAGTTCAAAGCCATGCTGAGGGCTCCTTTTTTTTTAGTAATATATTCTTTTTATTTTAATTATTATTTTTTAATATTTGGTTGTATTGTTTTTGATATGAATATATATTTTTTATTCATAATTAACTTACTATTAAAAATTTATTTATTCATTTTTTTATATGGGACTTCTTAATTAGTCCTATTTAGCTAATCGGGTTGTACAGCCCGGTACTGGCTGTACGAGTTCAGCTCCCTATAACCTTGCTGCAACTCCTGCCTCCCAAATTTTTTATTCTAATTTCTTTATATATTTTTTTTTACTTTTTTATTATTATTATTATTATTTATTTATTTTTTATCTTATTTTTTTTTCTTTGCGTTATGAACCTTTGCAATGCAAGAGAATCTCTTGAACACTCTTTTCCTTCAAGAACAGGCCCCTAGAGATGACTTCTGGCCTTGCGAGCACCTTAAACACCACTTGTCGGTGTAGTATTCCCCCTCAACGTACTTCAGGAAGTGGTTAGCGAGCCAGGCCAGGTTGTGACAAGCAGCATAAGGTCATTTCCCTAGTTATTTCCGCTCTTGGAGTGTGGATTGTTCACCATGATAGTACAGAAACCCAGTGATCTTATCCTTCCGAGCCGAGCAAGCTAAATCCACCCAAACTAACACCACCCGTTTGTTATGCCTTTGTATGTCCTATATTTCCCTATGGGTGCATCTGCTTCCAATGCCCACTTCTGTCTTAATTCTTCATAAATATAGTACTTTCATTTACTGCTTTTGTGCCTTAACGCCCTCCTCGGACCCAAAGTGGTATTTGTCATTTTATTAGACAACTAATTTCCCTATCATTTCTCTTGATGTATTATGGCAGTTGGTAAGTCATGTAGCCTTACTCATTTTCAGTATAGCTCGGTCATTGGATCCGTATTTTATGTGACTGGTACCATTGGAGATTCTGCAAGGTAGTGGCACTGTTTCTTACTGCACCCGATAAGCGAAACGTTTAATGGATTCCACGCTAGCTAAAGTCGGTCACCATTGAACTACCTGCAGCTTTATCTATTTATGATTCAATCTATTATTATTTTTTATTATAGGTATCAGCTGACGTAGGATTTTGACAGCTTTTAATAAGGTGAACCCTGGTATTATCGGAGTGCAGTAGAAGAGATACCAGGGTTATTGGTTGATGCTGTCTTGAGAGTACCTTCCATACCACACTGGTTTGGATTACTCCAAAAATAATATAAATAGGACTCCGATCTTCCTATTTTCCCCATTCCCACTAATCCACCAGGCAATTTTTCATTGGATTGTTGCGTTAACTTGACACTTGAGGTATGTCCTTGTTCTAGCTTAATTCAATCCCACTGTGTAGAGTAGCCCTCACTGAGATTGGAGAACTCCTCTTTTGCAGTCTCCCATCCTTTTTCAAAATGAGCTTTGATAACCCCATATACTCGTCCACCTTCTTAAAGGCAATCAAGCCTTTTACAATTGAAGAGTTCGAGGAACTGGTTTTTGGTACTCCAGCAACGCCTATCAAGCAATCCATGTGGGAATGGGTCACCTCAATGACTCCCCCTTTAACACCAGCTCTCGCTAATTGCTCCTTCAGCTCTACCAGAGCCTCGTCACCTGAGGAGGAGCCTCCGTCTGCAGCTTTGGCTTTTTACACCTTCATAAACAGCAATTACCTCCCCAAACTTTTCGTCGATGATCCCAAGATTTTTTTTTCGAGTGGGCCAGCTTCCAACCTTCAAGGCCCTAATCACCCTGCTTTGAATACTTACGCATTGCGACCTCATGGTCGAGATGGTCGCGCAATAACTTTCCATTTCAAATGATAAATAAGCAAAAGTTTGGCTTGTTTAATTGTTGTTCCTTAAAGACTCAGTTGGGATAAAGCTGATTATTCCTTTATTTCATTGTTGTGTTTTTTTTTGTTTTTTTTATTTTATTTTATTTTTTTTGTAAATTATTTATTCATATAGATGTATCATATTCTTGATTTTGCTATTTGTTGTATCATCATGGACTATGGTTATTACAGTGATTTGAGGTTCTTGAAGAATTTTAGGTCTTCCCTTCTGATATAATCTAATTTGATGTAATTAATGCGTTGAATGATATTAATCTGAGTTGTATAATCCAGATCAAATCCCTTCTTTGAGACGCCTGATGCAATCAAAATTAAAGTTCATTTCTCAGGCGTGTCTGCTTTCTTGAAGCATTTTGATGCCTATCTTTCAAGATAATGACTTTTAGTCAGACAGCGAGAGTTTGGAGCCCCAAAGAGAACTAATTTGAGCCAAAGTTGAGTGGAGAATTTGATTAGCTAGAATAAATGCAATAACATAAACAGTTAATTTCTCTTCTTTTTTATTTATGATAAAATAAATAATAAAGATAAAAATAAAGGTAAAAGTAACAAGACAATAAAGTAAAAGGATACAAAATAAAATATAATATAATAATAAGATGAATTAAAAATAAAGCTGAAATGATAGTATGCAATTGATTATTTGATGATATTTCCATCAGTATTTTTTATCATTTGAGCATATCCAGATTATAATTTGTTGAGCAAAGTTGATACATCTGTATAAACATTTATCTGAAAAATGAAGAAATTAAATATTTGAAGCTTTTTTTTTTTTTTAGAATTAATAATGATTATTATTAATATTATCATTATTGATCTTGATAAAGAGCAGATATAAGTATACATATATATAATAAAATCTTCAATATCAGGTAAGCTTCTATTTTATTTCTTTCTTTTATGCTTATATGAACTGAAGCTAATTGTTTTTTTGTTTTTTTGTTTTTTTTAAGGTGATCATGAAAGGAAGACTTGAATAATGATAGTAATAAAGACTAAAGTAAAAGTAAATTAAAAAATAGAAGGGATAAATAATAATAACTAAAATGGAATAAGGATGTATTAAAAGTCAAAGAACTGGGTACTTAGCAGGTGAGATTTCATTTGATTGATCCCTTTGACAAAGTATTTTATTTAATAATTCATTCTTGACAAAATTTCCTCCCCTCCCTTGTTCTTTTTTAACAGCTTTGAAAAAGTATTCTTGACAGAAGGATTTCCATTCTTCTGTATTGAATTTAGTTACACCACCGTTGAGGATGAATATCGATGGTATAAGTGTTTCCTCCCAGTGACAATCCCATGTGGTATTTTTTATAGTAGAAATTCCTGAAATTTTAGTAATTATTCCATTTTTGATTTGAAAATCCTGGAGATTGAACCAGTCTTGGCATTCCCAGGTCCTCCAAAATAGTGATTTCCTGAGGTGTTCATCCATGTTAAATATTTCATTCCAATAATTGCTTCCAAGGTTGCCTTCAACTCCATCCCAGGTCAGTAAGTCCAAGAATTCATACTTTGTGAGGTTGAATCCGGGTAATTCTTTCCATGAATGACAAATGACAGTTTCTGATAGTGATTTTTTTGTTCAAAGATGTCCTCAAACTCAATATATGGAAGGACAATTTTGGAGAGATCTGGACAGGGTTTTGGTTTTGTTTGTAAGAACCATTCAGGATATTCGCTTTCTTCTTGTGGATTATGGTAATTGGACCAGAATGCCTTTTCTTCTATCCAGCTGTTGTCTGTGTCCAATGTCCAGGGATTTTCCTCAGGTAATGGCCATGATTCCATTTTGAAGGATTTGGTGGATTTTGAAGTGTTAAGGTAAGATGAATTGAGAATAGTATCAAATTTATTTATCAAAATAGTTTGAATGTAGGTTTAATGGGTTTTGGATGATAAATTTGGGTAAGAATTTGGATATTCCTCTTTGATAAGGCAGGAGGTCACTTCCTAGTGATCTTATGGTTAGTTGTTGTTTTTTTGTTTTTCTTGGTGAGTGAAACTATTGATTTGAGTTGATAAGAATTGATTTTCCTCTTTGATAAGGCAGGAGGTCACTGCCTAGTGATTTTTTTGGGTTTTCAATATTGAATGAGTATCCTTAAAGTGCAAAAGGGTTTCTTTATTGATATTTTTATTTTCTGGTTTCCAAATTGAATATTTATTGATAATTTAGTCTTCTTTTATGAATTATTCCCCATAGGATCCAAAAAGTTGGTGAATTGGCCATGGTGGAGGTGATTGATATATATTTCTTTAATGTAAGGTTTTTTCAATTTCTAAGGAATACTTTGTTGATGAATTTCTTCTTTGTTAAGGCAGGAAGTCACTGGCATAAGAGAGAAAATGAAAAAAGAAACTAATGATACATTACTGAATGATACTGATACATTGTTAGAGAAACATTCTTGATTCTGTTGATTTTATATAAAGTTGACCTCCCCAAGTGGGAAAGGTGAGTGTCTGTTGAATAATCTGGCCAAAATAAGGTCTTTGAGGGCTTCCAAAAAGTTATTTCTTTCCTCAATCTCTGGTTCTGATGGAAATTCTGACCACCATGAGTCTTCATCAATGAATATATATCCGTCTCCAACCAATTTCAGTCTTCCAGTTTGATACGCTGATCCATTTAATCCAAGGTACCACTGGGCCCAAACTTGATTGAAGTAAAGTCCTCGTCTTGGTAGTGTGGCCATTTCAAATATTTCATCCCAAAATTTGTCTTCAAGGTTACCTTTAATTCCCTCTTCAGTTAATAAATCTAAGAATTGGATATTGTTCAAGTTTGATCCTGGAAGGTGAAATAAGTATTTATCTTTACATAAAATTTCTTGAGCTTCATCCCCATAAAGGTCATCAAAGGTGATTTATGGCAGGTAAATGCAATTGTATTCATTTTCTAAGATGGATTCTGTTTCTTCCTCTTCATTGGGAGGTTGCTGGATAAATTCAGGGTTTTCCAGTTGCCATTCATAAGGTTCCTCTTGGTTGTTCAATGGTCTGTCCAAGAAGTTGATATGATATGTGTCTTTTAAATTTTTGTCTCTTTTTTCCATAATTTTGAGGTCTTTTTCAATTTAATTTATAATCTCTTCCTCTGAGAGCTCATGATGTTCACTAAATCTGACTTTCTTCTTTTTGGGTTTAGGCTTGAAAGGGTTTCCATTTATTTTCTCATTTCCATCTACTAAAATTTGGAAGGTTTCTTCCCTATTGTTAATTGGCTTGTAACTTATATTGGGTAATTCATCTTCAGAGGTTGAGTATTCAAGTTGTCTTTTGAGGTTGTTTGGCCATTGGGTATTTTGTAAATCCTGACCAAATTCATCACTTTTTGGAGATATGGACAACCCTTGGGTCTTCTGGGTTAAATTGATTATTGTATTGTCTCTTTTTGCATTTTGATGCTTCTTTCCTGGGGTATTTCTGACCAATTTTGCCATATTGCATAAATCCATTCCTCTAGGTGGACCAGTTTGCCATCCAAGTGCTTGAGGTTTGCATATTGGCATGCATAATCCTCTTCCATCAGGTTCTTTATAGCTCAGTATTTCTCCTTGTTTGTGAGAAAATTCTAGTCTGATATTGTTGTCCGCCAAGAAAGGTCTTCCAAGTACTGTATGGACAGATCCTTTTGCAATGAAGAAGTGTATTTGAGTTTCTTCACCTGTAGCCAAGATGATTGAAGTAAATTCTGATAGTGCAACCAATGAAGTGGTATGCCCTCCAATACATCTGAGGTACATGTTAAGATTTCTTGTTTTGAGTCAGGCTTTGATTACTATTTCTTCTGGTATAATGTTGAGTTCTGCTCCAGTGTCCACTAATGCTCTGATAGGATATTCTTCCTTTCCAATGAAGATTTCCATAAATCCCAAAGGACAAGCATAATGAATCTTGGGCTTTGGTATTTCTTTGAACTCAAATGTTAATAGTCTCTTTTGAAGATCCATTGAGTTGAGTGATTTAATCTTTTCCTTGTCTTTTTCTGATAATTCCTGTAATTTATGGACAAAATTTGGTGAAATCCTTAAAACTTCTTCAATGGTGAGGTTGAGCTTTTGTTGCATGATTTTCTTAATAATTTTGTCAATTTCTAGTTTTCTTTCAACTTGTTTCTTTTGAGGCTTGCTGACTTTCTTTTCTTTTGGAATGTCTTCATCTTCATTTTTATTGGCAATATTTTCAATTTCCTCCTCAGGTTGGTCTGGTTTTGGAATATTTGAATTTTGGAATTTGGTGGGAATTATGACTCTTTCCTCTTCTTTTTCTTCTTCAACCTAAGTTACTGGAATAGCTGCTTTCTTCTTTGGCTCTTGATTTTGGGATTGTCTTTCCATTCTTTGCTTGGTCTGCCTTAGTTCAATGTGTGATTCAAAGGGGTCATTGGCTGAGGAAATAGTAGGTGGTTTCCAATTTGACCAATCTTCAACATTTTCAATTGAGGTTGATTTATCCTCTGATTTCTTTTCAGTAGGCTTAACCTCATCTTCTGGTTTTTCTTTGAAAATAGGTTTTTCCATAAATTTCTTGTTGAGTTCTGCTTGTTCTTTTGCAAAAGCCCTGACTATGTCTTTGGCACTTTCATTTCATTCCATAGGTACTCTCTGATAGTTGGGGAAGAGGTAAGATGCTCCTTGGGTTCTGACAATTCTTTTGTCCAAATCTTCAGCAAGGTGAGTGCATCTAGTTGCTGTATGGCCTTCTTCCTTACAGTAAGCACACTTCAATGGTGGTCTTGGAGCCATTTGAGCTGGTATGTATGGTTGGTAACTTGATGAAAATGGTGGTAAAGGATTCCTTGGCCTGTATGGCTGGTTATTTTGAGGGAATCTTTGCTCTTGATTATTGTTCCAGTTCCTTCTTGGTGGATTAACTGCTTCTTAAAGTCTTTTGAGTTTATTTAAAACTTCTTTAACTGATTCTTTTCCCTCATTTCTTGGTTGAGGTTCTGGTTGTGGAGAATTTTTGATCTTTTGGGTGAGTTCTGTTACTTGTTTTAAAACTTCATCCCAGCTTTCATCCTCGAATCTTGTTTTCTTTTCTGGTGGTTTTGGTTTCAAAAATGCTTTTTGTTGTATCAGAACCTTGGCCTCCAAGTCCTGTTCAATGTAGAATTTCAAAATATCCAATCTTGGTATGATGTAGCCTCCATCCAAGGCTTGAACAATAGCTCTGTCTTTAATCATTTCTTTGTAAATTGATTTTTGAACACTAGTGGAAAGGCTGACCAATATTTCCTGATTATGATTGATATGACCTTGGATATATTGGTATCTTTTGAGGTAAGTGATGATTGCTTCATATTCCCCAATGAATTTTCTGTATTGCATCATGTTTCTTATTCCTCCTTCTTGTTGGGCTTTTGTGAATAGTTCAGTGGTTGAGGATAATCTGTATCTTCTTTCAGGTGAGACTGTTCCCCATATTCTTTTCATATCCACTTTCAATTGATCCCAATCAGCTGTTTCATATCCTGGCATTCCTTCAATATGATAACTGATTTCTTCATCTTTTGTCCAAAATGCTATTTGTCTTGCAATGTCTCTTCCACTTGCACCTTCAATGTCTGCAATATTTTCAACCTTCTTGATGAATCTCTCCACATCCTTTCCATCAAAACATAAATTATAGTCTTTGGCTCTGATTTTCACTATTGGAGTAGTGTTTCTTGGAATTTCTTGATGTAATGTAGTTGGCATTTGGGAAGAAATGTTGACTCTTCTTGGTAAGGTACTTTGTCTTTGTTCTGTATAAGGTGTTGATGTGGCCATGGGTCTTGGGTAAGGTGAAGGTGATCCATGTTGCCTGAATGATCTTGGAAAGGTGGTCTGTTCCTCAAGTGGACTCTTTTGTGGAGTATAACTTGATGATTTATTTTTCCCTTCCTTTGTGATTAGTGCTAGAAATTCTGCTTGCATTTCTAGCATCTTCTGCTGCAGTCTCTCTGTTGAAGACATTTCTTCCTGTCCTTCAACAGTTTCTTCATTAAGGTTTTCTTCCTGAATTTCTTCAATACTGGAGGGTAATTTTGATGATGAAGGTTTATCCATTTTTGATTGGTTTATTTCTTCCTTTGATTCTGGTATTGAGTTATTGATTTTATTTCTTTCAAGAAGATCAAGGAAAAATTTCTCCACAACCTTCAAGTCCCTTTTATTTGTTCTTGGTGTTGCGATTGGGAAATTGGAATATTTATTTGATTCCTCCCCTAGTTCTGTTTCTTGCTTTGGTGGATAATACTAATGGTCAGAGTGAGTTGATGATTCAGATTCTTGAGATGATGGTTTTGGCTGATTTTGATTATTTGACTCCAGTTTTTTTTGTTATAAAAAAATTATTCTTGGATTATTTAAGAATTTTCTTTTTAATTGATTGTAATTTTTATTGGAGTTGAGGTTATCAGGCCACTGTTGGGACACCAGATGTGGGAACTCCTCTTGTGTGGTATTAAAGTGAGGCAGTACCTGGAGGGGGAAATAACAAGTAACTAGTTTTGAATTGCTAATAACTCCTGTAACCAAGGGTGGCAAGGGTGTATTGCCTGCCCCTCCTAAATTACTGAACAAAATCTTCCTTGGAGCTCACAAACCAAAATAAAATTAGTAAGTGGCTTTACAACTGCAGAAGACAAAATTCAGCAGTCTCAGATGAGACCTATTCAATAAATAATATAAAAAATAATGTCAGTTATTTTGGTTGAATTTGAGATTTTAATGAAATACTTGTCTGTTTAATTTTAATATTTTTGGTTAAACTGAGGTGAGTTGTTTCTTCTTGGTGATAAATCCTTGGTAGGATAAATTATTTAAGGTTTTCTCAAAAATTTGATTGGTGTTGATAAAGGTACTTTTGTTACGGTATAGTTATAATAGAGTAAAATAATTTTTTAAAGGTTTGTTATTTTTTTTAAGAGGGGTTAATAATAAAATAAAATTGTATTTGTTAAATTTATGAGTTAAGGTTCTTTGATATTGGATTTTTAAAGGGGTAAGTTATTTTTAAGTCTTGACAATGGTATTGATTTTACTGGATAAAGTATTTTAATAGAGTAGTAACCCTAATTTTGGGTACTGGATTATTTTTATTTTTATTTTAATAATAATAAGATTCCACTGAGCTTAGCTACTGGGCAATCTTTAACACTATACTTCCACTGAGCTTAGCTACTGGGCAAGTAAAATTCACTATAATTTTCTGGACTACCTCCCAGGTGAGGGATGAATTATTCCTATGCCTCTACTGTGCAGAGGATATAATGTGCATGGGATATAATTTGCATAGGGGGAATTTGAAATTTGGGGGGAGAGAGCCCCTCTATTTATACCTTTTGGGAGCCCAGGGGCCCTCCATGGGAGCTGTCTTTTTCCACTTTAATTACTCTTGATTTCATCATGTGAATCCATTTTGGTGAGGACCTTTCTTGCATGGGTCAGGTGATTTAAGGTTTGGTGATAATTTTCTCTCTGCACACCCTCCATTTATCACATGATTGTCTTTTGGTGAACTAATTATGATGTGATATTCTTGAATTTTCCTTGCATACATGAGGTGATTAACTTTTTCCTGGGGATTTTTGTTGTGCACAGCCTCTTTCCTGTCACATGATATTCTTTTGGTGGATGCAGTATCACATGATCACCTTGTAATTCCTTTGCATATTTCCTATTTTAGGCTTGGTAGAAGTGGCTGTGTAACTTATGCAGGTTTCATGGTTGTTTTTCTTCTTTTTGAACTTTAAAATGAAGTCAGGTGATAATTTCTTGCACTGGGTAGTTTTACTGTTATGTATGAGATGATGTAATTTTTGAGCTTGACACATGCAGTGCCTAGTCATGTGGTTGATATTTAATTAAAATTGTGTACTGCATGCAGCCTGGTGTAACTAGCTTTGGTTTGCATGAGGTGATGAGTGGTGTAAATAAATCTGATTCTGTTTTAAGGCTTCAAGTGGGGTTACTGTGGATATAAGATAAGGTACTCCTGTGGCTGTAAGGGGGTGTAAATCTGGGTGGGTTGTGTAATTTAAAGGGTGGTACCTTCTTTGTTGTAACTAGTTTGCTATATGCAACTTGATTTTTACATATGCATAATGCAATTGAATAATTTAATTAAACACATTCACTGCCCTTTGGTGCCTGTGCCATGGTTTTATTAGTTAAATCCAGCTTGCTGTAAAATTGACCTTTTGGTGTAAAATTTTAGTGTAAGTCTGCCTGTAGGCTGGATTTACTGCTGTTTTGGCTTACTATGAGCTTGAGCCTGGTGAAAAAAATGGTATGGAATACCACAGTGGTTGTGACATGGATGTGGAAAAGGAAGAGGCAAGACCAAATACAGAAGTGTCAAATCTTCCTCAAGAAAGACGCATATGGAGGATGCCAGAGTTGCCCCCCATTCCCCAAGGTCTTTACCCACAAACTTTGACGTCAATTCTGAATCTGTACTGATTCATGATAATATTTTAAGGGCTTAACCACTTTCAAGTGGCAGCAATAGAAATTTATCAATGCCAATACAAAAATTGGTTCAGAGAAGCCAAAGAAGAGGAGTGGGAAATATGACCAAGCCTTTGGAAGGTGGCCATACTGCTACTCACACATAAAGAGCTTTCTGGGTCAGGAGAGGATCATAGAACTCTTAGAAGGTTGGAGCCCATTTTCTTGTAAAGAGAAATTCAAAGGAATAAAGAATTAATTGAAGCACCGAAGTCTTTTATCCATAGAGCAGAAGAAGGAGTTGGAAATGATTCCAGCTTTGGAGATAGAAGGCCCAGTGGGGTCTACCAGCTCCAGAAGTGTCCAAACAAAAGCCCAAAGGACCTCAGAAGAATCAGAAATGTCACAAGACCCATCAAGGAAAGGGAAAAGGCAAATCCAATTGGCACAGACCTTACCCACAAGCGTACAGGATTGCCAAATTGGAGCCTTCAGCCATGGACAGTGTCTTCAATAAGGCCAGGAATCTTATGGAATTCACAGCCAAGGAGCAGGAAAGGATGAAAAGAACCTTTCCACAGGAATAATACAAGAAATATATTTTCTTAAAACTAGTTTTAATGTAGAAATTGGTAAAATGAATGCAAATTTAACTAAAATGACTTTGAAAATCAATGAGTTGAAAAAGAATGACAAACATTCTGCTGAAATGCATAAGTCTGTAATTGCCAAACTGGAATTACTTACCAATAAATCTTACATAATTGGCAGTAAATATCATGTCCAAGATGATTAAATGGAAGATTTTTCCACAAGAAACATAAATGATCAGATTAGAGTTCTGAAACACTATTTTTTGGCAGTGGCTGAAAATAAAAGTCAATTTCCCACACATTTGGCAAGAAGTGACAGGGAAAGGAAGAAAATAAAAGAGGAGATACTTGCACAAGTGGAGAAAATTCATAAGAATTATGAATCAAATCCACATATGCCAATACATTCCACACCTTTGACTGAAGAAAAGATTTCTGTGAAAGCAAGTCTGACCCCTTTTCTAGGAGAAAATATTATCTCTATAAAAGATATTCCCAAATTGGAAGAATGGCCAACATTCTCTGGTGAAGGTGAATACAACCATATTGAGTTCATCAGAACTATTGATATGTTGCAAGAAGACTATGACATACCTGATGAAATTATAGTGGGAAAATTACACTCTCTGTTTACCATAACTGCAAAGAAATTGTATTACAAGATGAGGAAAGATCATGGAAAACATGATTTATCTTAGTGGAAATCTGAAGTGATTACCAAATGGTCCACTAATTCTTAGAGGTTTAAAATGGAGAATGATTTTGAAACTGCCATTTTTAACTCAGAAAAAGATAAACCACTTGCTTTGTTCTTCAAGCAAAAAGACAGATTATCTCCTTTACACCCAGATATGTCTGACAATATGATTAATATGAAAATATTAATAAAATGTGGAGGAGAACTGGAACATGCTATCAAGTGTAGATGTGCAGAACCCTGATCAAAAGAGGACTACATTAACTCAATGGAAGATATCATTACTAGAACAAGAATTGTTAAAACTTGGACTAAAATGCCTATGGAGTTAAAATGGTCCCAAAGATTCCCAGAGAGGACAGAGGACCTTCAAGACCTGTCTTGAAGTGTCATAAATGTGGAAGCGGTTCACATTTAGCCAACTCTTGCACCAAAAAGGCAAAAATCAATGAAGTTCAAGTCATTGAAGAAGTGCAGTGTACTGAAGAGAAAGGAGAATCTGACCTAGATTTGGCAGTCTCTGAGGATACACCAGTAGACAACTATCCCATTAAAAGCATTACAGCTTTCTTTGAGGTCACAGAAGTCAATACTCACTTGCCACAGTACAGTGAGGATTGTCATAACCTGATCAATATCCAGGATGCCAGAATGTGTAAAACCGACCCTGATAGAGGTAAAGGATACAATTCTGGAGCATCTTGTATCACATCAATCCTGATTAATAATATTGAAGCCAAAGTAGATTTGGATCCAGGGGCATTTGTTACTTGTGTAGGCAAAGGTAATCTTCAAGCCATACTCCCTGCATGGAAGAATCATGTATTACCAATAGAGGGTGTACAATTTAGTAATTCCAGTAATAATATGTACCCTTTGGGTATTGTGAGCCTTGAGGTATATTTTAGATACCCAAATAGGCCACAATTATCTTAAAAATAAATTTTTGAATTATGCATAACTCAAAAGTCATGCATATATGCAAAATTCATCATTTTTGATTTCAGAAAATATGAATAACTTTTCTTGAGTAGATAAATCCATGGATTTGAGGTCAGATTTGGATTCTACACCAAAATTCACCTAGGGTAGCTCAATAGAGTGAATAAGCTCAAATTAACTCTTTGAGGTGGTAATATGGAAAATACTTCAATACCACATCATCAATACCACATAAAAGATCCATGAAAATTTTTGTTTTTGTTAATTTCACGCCAAAATAATGGGAATGTGAGAAATCCAATGTTACATATACACTAAGAATAGTGTTATGCATTTTTGTGGCACTTGATATCATGGTATTCTTACATGCACGTTTGGTACACCCATAGTGGATATCTCACTTGAAGCTTAATTTTCTATTTTGTTATGAAAAATAGGCAAGGGGGCAAAAGACATCAAAGAGAGCCAGGGTACCCAACTTCTGAGGCCTCAGAGTTGTGGACGGCTCCAAAACTTGGATCCATGGTTGATCTTGGCCCAATTAGTAAACTAAAACACTTTGGGAACTTGGTTACCATGTTACAACTACCATAAATCTTAAGAAAATAGCAAGTAACCTGCTATTTTGACGTGCCAAGAAGGTAAAGAGCTACTTAGACTCCTGTAACCATTTAAATTCTTAATTACTTTCCATGGATAAACCCCAAAAGAGTAATTAAAACCCTTTTTGGACTTGTATCCATTGATTTACTTCATAGCAACCAATTAAACACTGATATTTGCAATTCTATGTAGAAATGAGGTAAAAACTTCAAAACTTCATTAGAAACACAATTCTTAATGAACTTCTCTGAAGCCTTCAGGACCAATGGAGAACTGTATTATCTAAGGTACAACCAATGAGAATTCTGGTTTTACTAACAGTCCATTTTTGACTATTCTACGTGAAACACTGAATCTTCAAAAATTCACAGTAATTACAACCTGTGATGAAATTGCCAATAACATATATAACTTTGAGAAATCAATGATTATGGGGTAATAAAAGAAGATTTCCAGATGTTACTCCTTTTATTCTTAACCATATTGGGGTTGATAGTCACATAAAAGCATCAATTAAGTAATTATGATAGTCTTACATGACAAAAGATGATGCAATCAATCATCCAAAAGGGTTTATTGTTTTCTCACTCACTGGTTTTCTGTGAGCCTGCAAGCATGAAAAGAATTACATGCTACACAAGCTCCAAACACTTTCATTAAATTTTCTTTTAATTATTTCAATTGATCTGTGTAAATTCAGTTTTAATTTTGTTTTCTTCTATTTTTTATAAGTCACTCTTTTAAGATTAGTTGTTATAGCAATCTCATCTCCAAGTCACTCATTTAAGATTTTATAGTTATAGAAATATTGTTTCATCTTGTTTCTATAACACCCTTTTAATTTGTTGAGATGGTAACTTTGCTTCTATAGAAACAGCATCTCCCTGGCTATAGATCAGGTTACTATAACAATATATTTTCTTCTAAACAGTTTATCAGTTTATTTGTGTCTTAATTTGACTTTTGTACCTACAACATTTAAAGAGGATCATTCTACTTGAGAATGATTCCTCAGAGCTCTTATCAATATACTTTTTTTCAAATTAAAATTACTTACTTTTAATTTGGGAAATTAGCGCTCTCACTTTTAAAAGTGATTCAATTCACTTTACCCAGCTATAGTACTGTTGAAGCTTAAATACTGACAGTACTCTGTTATAAGCAAAAGTGACGCACCTATTACTTATAATAATAGTATTCCACTACCTACTTAGTTTATTAAAATTACTAATAACTAGACTGGAAGCCACGTTAGAGGCCCCAGGCTAACATTTTCAGTTTGCTCCATGGCATGCCTCTGTGAGCTGTTGTTGACTTAAAAGAGGCCTCCTCTTGCTGTTTTTTCCACATCAAATAATCTTATTACCCATTTATACAATTGTTACTGTAAGGTGTGAATATGAAACTTTGATTAAAAATCAAGTACTTTTCCTGTCCTCAAAATTTGTATAAAGTAAAAATCAATTAAAAATAGTAAGAAATATTATTTTTAAGAGAAAACACGCCAATTTTATTGTTTATAACTTTATGAGTATAAAACAATAATATTATAAAAATTTATTGTTTTACCAACAATAAAAATTTCTCCAAAAAATACTCTACAAGAGATATTTCAAGGCTACAAAAGAAATTTCTTCAAGAGCAATTTCAATTGGAATTAATTGAGCAAAGAACTGCAAGCAATTAATTAAAGAACAAATTCTTTAAAAAGAATATTAAAGAGAAAACACACACAAAAGTGACCAGAGTGAATTTGGAAACAAAGTGACAACGTTTACAGTGATGAAAGATGCTTTAATTCACTTTTGGGGTGGTTCAGGGGTAAAAATGATTATAAGATTTACAAACAATGATTTTCATGATTTTTCACGTGGTTAAAAGGATTAGAATGATTTAAAAATGGTGGTTGGAATCTTTTATTGATTGGTTTAACAGTGTTTAAACTAATTAATAAAAGGAAAAGATTCTAACATTAAGAGAAAAGTGGGGCAAAGAAGACATTCTTTTATAGCCATCAATTTTCTTACTCCAAAAGTAGAATTTACTCTTGTCAGTCGTGAAAAACAATCTGACAACAGAAAAGCCAATTATGGCATCATTGAACCCTGGTTTAGACCAAAAAAGGGCTGGTTTAAGCCATTTTTAGCCATTTTAGACCCTTAAATCAGCCATTACTATACCAATACCTGGTCTAGAGCCCTCAAAACACGTCAGAATGTGTGTAAGAGGCGTAGAAACCAGTTAAAACTGTTTTTACTATGATTGTTTTATCTTAACGGTAGTTTTACCCTCTTGGCAACAGTTAAAACTGCCCTGGTTGGTATCAAAACCTCATCATCAATTGAGTCCACAAACCCTGTAACTCAATTCCAGGCCAAAAGTGATGAACTTTTGCATGAATTTTGACACCCCACGCCTGTCAGCAAGGATTTTGGGGTTCTAGCTCCCCCTTAGAGCTGGAGTTCCTTTTCCCCCCCAAATTTAATCTTTCCAATTTATTTTTCCTTTAATTCTTCATCATGTATTATACTTATAATTTACATATGTAATTCAATTGAGTTTTACAGTTCAATACAGTAATGATGGATACCTCATATGTAAATCAAAGTTCACTTATGTAATACACGCGCACATTTTGACATTTCAATTGAATTCAATTGAAAATACTTCAATTCCTCATAATTTCTAAACTAAACACAACACCTCAATTTTAACACAAAAATTGATGGTTAACACCACATGTGGTGTGAATTAAATTAAAGTTTTGAGGATTTTCAACTTTTGTATTGAAAATACTAACAACTTAATTTAAGCTTATTTAGAGTTGAGTTACAGAAATTTCATCCAGAGGTGACCCCACTTTATTTTTTATGAGGAATCCTATGGTGTGATAATTTCTTCATGTTTATTTATTGGATAAAAAGTTATAATATATTTTATATAAATTTTTACCAAAAATATTTTAATTTCACAATTTTTATTAGAAATTGATTTTTACTTGATTTTTACAAGTAAAAATATAATTTCATAATTTTAAATTTTATTGTAATTTCATTTTTAAATTATAATTAAATGTAGATTTTTAAATATAAATTTCTATTTATATTTCAATTCTTATTTTTGTAATATAAATAAATTTATTTTATTTATATTTGTATCTCAATTTATCTTTTGTGGTCTTTTGGGTATATGAAAATACCTCTAAGGCTCACATTACCTCCCCCTAAAAAAAGAATATTACTTTGTAATATTGTCATTCTAGTGTGCCTGAACCTTCTGAGAGGTTTAGTAGCTTCAGGTATGTCTTTTTTTCTTGTTCTGTCTTCAGACAAATGTCCTGAGAAGGGGCAGTCATGGCATTCTTTTAGTACAAGATTGATTAATGACTTGTCCACAACTGTAATGACACATGTGTGCTTGTGTCTTGTGATAAATTAAACCATTCAGTAGGTGAAATCTTCCCTCATCATAAGATCCTTTACATACTTCATCAAAGGCATGTATTAGATAGTTGTCTTTACAGTTTTTGTTCACTAATTGGCATAATATGCTACAATTCGTATCTTGAATGTAAGTACTTCTGACCTTTTCAAAGAAGGTGGTTTTCAAGTCTGTAACACTTATTCCTTCTATTGGGATTTGGTTTTCATAAGTTGTGCATCTTGAGCTTTTGATAAATCAAGTTGACCATTGCTCAATTGTGGCAAGTTGGAATAAGATTCCATGATGTAAAAAGTGGCATTGATATTTTCTATCTCTTTTGAAGATTCAGAAAATATGGATGACTTATCATCTGGATTGTCTTCAATCATGTCATCTTTTTCAACATCAGGTTCCTTTTCAATATTCATTTCATTGATTTTCCCCCTTATTGGACATGTATTAGCTAAATGGGTGGTGCTTTAGCAAATATGGCACTTTTTGACTGTATCCGCAGGTTTATACCTAACATTATTAGAACTTTCTTTGGGGTTTTTGTCCACAGAATCATTCCAAGGTGTATTAAACCTTGTTTCAAGATTCCCCCTGCTAGAACCAATTTTGGTTCTGGTGGTTACTTCTTCTAATATATTTATAATATCCTCTGCCGAAGATTGTTCAGTAGTCCTGCTTTTGACAGCATGCCCTAAGTCACCTCCACATTGTCTCAGAATTTTTCTATGGATGATAAATTTTGACATGTCTGTATATAATGCTGTTAATCTGTCTTTTTGTTGGCAAAACCATGGTAAAGCTTTGTCTTTATCACCATTAAATTTGGCAGATTCAAAGGCTGTTTCAACTTCAAACCTCCAAGCATCATTTGCCCATTTGTTAATGATTTGCGTTTTCCACCAAGTCTAACTCTGGTGTCCATGTGCTTGTCTTATTTTGATGTACCATCTGTGAGCTGATTTGGTAAACAAGGTGTTAAATCTTGCTGTTACCAATGTGTCTGGTAATTCAAAATCCTCTTTGATCATGTCAATACCTCTAATGAATTCCATATGGTCATACTCTCCTTCACCACTGAAGTGAGGCCATTCTTTAAGTTTTGGAACTTCCTTCAAGAGTGCTTGGCCCATTGATGGTTCCAAGTTATGAAAAGAAGTAGAAAATTCCTCTTTTAGCTGTGAATTTTCAATATCCAATACTTGTGGATTAGGAATTCTTGCTCCCTCATTTTGGTTCAGAGGTGTAGACATTCTTGGCAAGGTGTTTAGCAGTTGTTAAATATCATTCATTTTACTGTTGTTACACCTTTGTGAATTTCTTAATTCATGTTGTAAGCTTTGTATAGAGTCTATGACATTCTTTTTATGATCATCCTCTTTATATGTAAGCTCATTCCATAATTCTGTTTGTTTAGTATTATCAGATATAACTTCATTTACCTTTATTGTTAATTTTGATATTTCCTCTCTTGAGGTATCAAAATGCTTTTTCAAGGCAATTGTATTTGTCTTTACTTCAGCAAATGATTTTGAAATATCATCAAGAGCTTTTTTATTATCTTCTTTAATAGTGTTTATGGCTTGTTTTATTCTTGTTTCAATTATGTCATCAATATTGAATTTAGAATATTTGTCTGTTAATTCTTTAATAATGGCAGATTGATCATTTATCTTAATGCCCAAAGATTTATAATGTTTGGAAGTTTTTATTGTTCTTAAAACTCTTTTAAAGCATTTAAGTGTATCATTTATTTGGCTCAGACTCAAGTTATTTGTTTTAAGATTGTCACAAATTGATGTATTTTTATCATAAAGATGACTTTTTACGTCAGAAATAGCTTTATAAAACTCTGGAATACAATTAAAAGTATCAGAAATCATTTTTGATATTTTAATCTGGCTTCCTCCTTCTTCTGTAATTCCATCATGGTTCTGGCCATCTGAAATACATTTTCCATGGAATCCTGTTGAATCTTTGGGATTCTGTAGCCCTTGCTGTAAGGCTTTGGGGCTGTTGCCTTCCCTTTGCCCTTTTTTGGAGTTTTTGGCTGCTTTTTCACATTGCAATTGCTTCTGCTGGCCACTGGGGCTGTTTTTGGCACTGGTTTGGGTGGTGGAGGGTTGTTTTTCCTCCATTCTAGTGTCAACAGCATCATGTTTTTCTTCTCCATCAATGGATGCCATCCTTTGAGCAATTTGCAAGTATTGGGATGGCCCAGGAATTTTCTCATAGTCAGGAAAGAATTCATGTGATTCTTCCACAGGTCTGCAAGGATCTGGTACTCCTTGAACTGAAGTGCGTTGTTGTATGCACTGTGGCTGGCTTTGTATATGTCCACAGAGGCTTGTTGTGGCGGTGTCAGCTCTTTTTTAAGGTAAAATGGTATTATCAGCTTCAGAATGACCCATTTTAGTTGTTTGGAAGTCATCAACTGACCCTTTTCCTTCTGTACCTGATTGGCCTCTGCCATAATCATGTCTATTACCTTTCTGGGAGCTGCTTGAGGGGTTATAGCTGGCTCCGGATCTAGTTGAAGGCATATTTAATGATTAAAAAGGCTTAAAATAGTATTTTTTTGTTAAAAAAACTTACTATTGGCCAAATCTTTGGCTTTCTGAAGAGTATAGCTTATTTCCAAGTTGACTAATTCAGAAGAAATTGGCCCTGGTTGAATATTCTGAGTCACAATAATAGTACTATTATGATCAGAATTAACAGTACTGGCAGGAATAATGCTGGTTACTGTTGAGGCTGTTTCAATGTTTTCTTGTCTAACCATGTTGTCAGACACTAAAATTAATGAAAAACCAATTAATTAAGTAAAAAAAACAATATTTTCAAAAAGAAATGAAAATATAAGCCTCACTTATAATATGAAAAAAAAAATATTTTTTATGGATTTTTTGATTATAAGTATTTTTTATATGCTTTTAAATTTTTCAATATAAGAAAAAAGATTTAAAAAGAGTAAAAGAATATGTCACAGGTAAAATATCACGGCTAGGCCCCCAAATGTAAGGTGTGGATATGAAACTTTGATTAAAAATGAAGTACTTTTCCTGTCCTCAAAATTTGTATAAAGTAAAAATCAATTAAAAATAGTAAGAAATATTATTTTAAAGAGAAAACACGCCAATTTTATTGTTTATAACTTTATTAGTATAAAACAATAATATTATAAAAGTTTATTGTTTTACCAACAATAAAAATTTCTCCAAAAAATACTCTACAAGAGATATTTTAAGGCTACAAAAGAAATTTCTTCAAGAGCAATTTCAATTGGAATTAATTGAGCAAAGAACTGCAAGCAATTAATTAAAGAACAAATTCTTTAAAAAGAATATTAAAGAGAAAACACACACAAAAGTGACCAGAGTGAATTTGGAAACAAAGTGACAACGTTTACAGTGATGAAAGATGCTTTAATTCACTTTTGGGGTGGTTCAGGGGTAAAAATGATTATAAGATTTACAAACAATGATTTTCATGATTTTTCACATGGTTAAAAGGATTAGAATGATTTAAAAATGGTGGTTGGAATCTTTTATTGATTGGTTTAACAGTGTTTAAACTAATTAATAAAAGGAAAAGATTCTAACATTAAGAGAAAAGTGGGGCAAAGAAGACATTCTTTTATAGCCATCAATTTTCTTACTCCAAAAGTAAAATTTACTCTTGTCAGTCGTGAAAAACAATCTGACAACAGAAAAGCCAATTATGGCATCATTGAACCCTGGTTTAGACCAAAAAAGGGCTGGTTTAAGCCATTTTTAGCCATTTTAGACCCTTAAATCAGCCATTACTATACCAATACCTGGTCTAGAGCCCTCAAAACACGTCAGAATGTGTGTAAGAGGCGTAGAAACCAGTTAAAACTGTTTTTACTATGATTGTTTTATCTTAACGGTAGTTTTACCCTCTTGGCAACAGTTAAAACTGCCCTGGTTGGTATCAAAACCTCATCATCAATTGAGTCCACAGACACTGTAACTCAATTCCAGGCCAAAAGTGTTGAACTTTTACATTAATTTGACACCCCACGCCTGTCAGCAAGGATTTTGGGGGTGTAGCTCCCCCTTAGAGCTGGAGTTCCTTTTCCTACCCAAATTTAATCTTTCCAATTTATTTTTCCTTTAATTCTTCATCATGTATTATACTTATAATTTACATATGTAATTCAATTGAGTTTTACAGTTCAATACAGTAATAATTGATACCTCATATGTAAATCAAAGTTCACTTATGTAATACACGCGCACATTTTGACATTTCAATTGAATTCAATTGAAAATACTTCAATTCCTCATAACTTCTAAACTAAACACAACACCTCAATTTTAACACAAAAATTGATTTTTAACACCACATGTGGTGTGAATTAAATTAAAGTTTTGAGGATTTTCAACTTTTGTATTGAAAATACTAACAACTTAATTTAAGCTTATTTAGAGTTGAGTTACAGAAATTTCATCCAGAGGTGACCCCAATTTATTTTTTATGAGGAATCCAATGGTGTGATAATTTCTTCATGTTTATTTATTGGATGAAAATTTATAACATATTTTATATAACGTTTTACCAAAAATATTTAAATTTCACAATTTTTATTAAAAATTTATTTTTACTTGATTTTTACAAGTAAAAATATAATTTCATAAATTTAAATTTTATTGTAATTTTATTTTTAAGTTATAGCTAAATTTTGATTTTTAAATATAGATTTGTATTTATATTTCAATTTTTATTTTTTTAATATAAATAAATTTATTTTATTTATATTTGTATCTTAATTTATCTTTTGTGGTCTTTTGGGTATATGAAAATAGCTCTAAGGCTCACAGTTACCAACAAATAAGTATTAATTAAAGCAATTCTTAAGTGTTTCAATTCTTTCAGAATCAATCAGAAAGACGTGAAATCATAGAATCCAACTATATATTGTTGTAACACAGTTATAAATACATTTTGATCCCTTAAATCCACAATTCTACATCAAATCTCTCTATCTTATCTTTCAATAAGCTCTTTGGAATATTAGTGAGTGATTTATCTTTAATTCTTAAAGTTTTTCTCTAAATAATTAGTTTTCTTCAAGAATTATATTTATAATTATTCTTGCAAAAGATCATTATATATTCAAATAATTTTATTATTTTAATAAAAAAGAAGTTTTATTATTCAAATATTCTTGTAATTGATTCTTGTAGACAATTACTTGCACACTGTTAAAATCACTAGTAGTGTTTAACAGGTGAAAGAAATAAATCTTTAATTTTTTAATTGTGGTTATAATAATATTTTATTATTATATTTCATAAGAACAGACATAGTACTGTTGATTAATAGTAATATTATCATCAGTTTCATAGTCAAATCTTACATTTGGGGGCCTGGCTGTGTTTTTTGAACCTTGTACCCTTAATTAATATATTCTTAAGTTCCAAAATTTATTAATTCAATAAAATTTTTTGCTTTCATTTTAAAGTTAAAATAATTTTTATTTTTGAAATTTTTTGGAAATCCTTTTCATTGAGAAATTTGGTTTAATTTTATACTCTTTTTACATTTGGCTTTTTCACATCCAAAAACTTATAAAATCATTATTTGAGTTACTCTGAATTAATTTTCACTCAAAATCTTAAATTTTAATTTTTTTCTTTAAAAAGAATATTTTTTTTCAATCTTAAGAAATATAAAACTTATAAAAAATGTTTAAAAATATATTTTTAAAAACAAATTATGAAGACTAATTTTTTCTTTTATAATTTTTTTCTAGTGTCTTTGATCAAATACTGTGCATCTCGCAAAAGACTCCGTAAAAGATATATCACTAGTCCAGGATCTGAAGACAGTATTGAGGCCCAAATTGCTAAAAGAGGCACCTTATTTAACTCAGAAAAAAGTAAATTACCACCAAAAGGTGTGTATTTTATCTTATATTTTGACTTTTTATCTTTGAATTGACTTGAAAATGGTGCATACCAGAAATGGAAGCAACTATTAAGTCCAACCAGATGGATGTGGACAAGGAAGAGGCAAGACCAAATCCAGAAGTGCGAAGTCTTCTGCAAGAAAGACACATTTGGAGAGTGCCAGAGTTGCCCCCATTCCCCAAGGTCTGTACCCACAGATTTTCACGTAAATTCTGAGCCTGAAATGATTAATGATAATATTTCCAGTGGTGAACCATTTGAAGTGGCAGTAATAGAAATATATCAATGCCAATACAAAAATTGGTTCAGAGAAGCCAAAGAAGAGGAGCAGGAAATATTCCCAAGCCTTTGGCATGGGCCATGCACTCTTACTTACACATCAAGAGCTTTCTGGGTCAGGAGAAGACCATAGAAGTCTTAGGAGGTTGGAGCCCGTTTTCTTGTAAAGACAAGGTCAAAAATATAAAGAATTGGTTGAAGAACCAAAGTCCTTTAACCATAGACCAGAAGAAAGAGTTGGAAATGACTCCAGCTTTGGAGTCAGAGGCCCCAGTAGCGTCTACCAGCTCCAAACCAGCTCCAGAACTGTCCAAGGACAAGCCCAAAGGGCCTCAGAGGTAGCAGAGAGGTCCCAAGAACCATCAAAGCAACGGCAAAGGCAAAGATAATTGGGACAGACCTTACCCACAAGAGTATAGGATCCCCAAATTGGAACCTTCAGCCATGGACAGTGTATTCAAAATGGCCAGGACTTTGATGGAATTCACAGCCAAAGAGCGGGAAAGGATAAACAGAACTTTTCCAAAGAGATAATAGATCAGATAAATCTTGTTCAATCTGATATTCATGTAGCCCTTGATAAATTTGATGCAAAGATAAATAAACTTACATCAGACATAAGTGAATTAAAAAGAAATGACAAAAGATATACTGAATGGTATCAATTGGCAAATGCCAGAATTGATTCAAGTGTCAATACATGTAACAGAATTTAAATTACATGTCAGGTTCATATTGATGAAATGGAAGATCTTTCCATTTTCAAATGAATGATCAACTTAAAATTCTAAAAGATCATATCTTAGAAATAGTTGAAAATACCAATCAGTTTGCTACACATTTAGAAAAAAGTGACAGTGAAAGGCAGAAGTTAAAGAATGAAATCATTGCAAATGTAGAAAAAATTAATAAGAATTATGTACCACATATGCCAAGACATTCTACACCTTTGACTGAAGAAAAACATTCTGTTAAAGGAAGTTTGACCTCATTCTTAGGAGAAAATGTTATCTCTGAAAAAGATATTCCCAAATTGGAAGAATGGCCAACATTCTCTGGTGAAGGATAATACAATCATATTGAGTTCATCAGGACTATTGATATGTTGCAAGAAGACTTTCATATACCTGATGAGATTATAGTGGGAAAATTACACTCTCTGTTTACAATGAATTCAAAGAAATGGTATTACAATATGAGAAAAGATCATGGAGAACATGATTGGTCTTTGTGGAAGTCTGAAGTTATTACCAAATGAGCCAATAATTCTTTGAGGTTTAGAATGGAAAATGCTTTTCAAAATTCAACTTTTAACTCATAGAAAGAGAAACCACTTACTTGGTTCTTCAAGAAGAAAGACAGATTATTTTCCTTACACCCAGATATGTCTGACACTATTATTAATATGAAAATATTAAGAAAGTGTGGAGGAGAACTGGAACATGCTATCAAAAGAAGATTTGTAGAACCCTGTTCAAGAGAGGACTACATTAATGCAATGGAAGATATCATTACCAGGACAAGAATTGGTAAATGAAGTGTCATAAATGTCGAAGTAATTCAACTTTAGCCAACACTTGCACCAAAAAGACAAAAATCAATGAAGTTCAAGTCATTGAAGAGGCTCAGTGTACTGAAGGAAAAAAGAATCTGATCAAGATTCCGCAATCTCTGAGGATACGCCAGTGGAGGACTATCCCATTCAAAACATTACAGCTTTCTTTGGAGTAACAGAAGTCCACACTCACTTGCCACATTACAGTGAGGATTGCTACAACCTGATCAATATCCAGCATGCCAGAATGTGTAAGACCAAACCTGCTAGAGGAAAATGGTATACTGCTGGAGCATCCTGTATCACATCAGTTTTGATGAATGATATTGAAGCCAAAGTAAATTTGGATACAGGAGCATTTTACACTTGCGTGGGCAAAGATTATCTCCAAGTTAGACGTACTGAATGGAAAAACCATCCACTACCAATAGAAGGTGTGCAATTTAGTAGTGCGATTAACGATATGTACACCATATTAGACACTAATCTTTTATTTTCACACCCAGCAGGAAGTATAAGAGTGAACACTAAGATTGTGGTGATAGACAGTTGCACATTCCAGCATATAATTTTTGGAAATTATTACTTGAATATATATGGTATTGACATCAATAACCATAAAGACAGATATTTCACAATTGGAGAGAACAAAACACAAAAAATTTCTTTTTCCAATATGCCAAAATAAACATCAATAGTATCACCTAAAAATGATACCTAGAAGGAGGAATTTGTGTCTAATCAAGTTGTTGAAGCACAAATTAATCCATCATTGTCACCAAAGATGAGAAATGAACTTATGAATGTGTTATAAGCATACAATAATGCATTTGCCTCTTATAATGAACCATTAGGTGCTATAAGGGGACATGAAGTTGATATTACTATTAATATTGACAGACCATATCCTCCAGTACTTAGGAGAACAGCTTATCCAGCCAGTCCCAGAGGTAGAGAATCCTTGGAAAAACATATCCAAGAGTTGATCCGACTTGGTGTACTAAGGAAAGTAGGCCATAATGCGGACATTGAAGTGACAACACCTATTATTATTGCCTGGCATAATAATTCAAGAATGGTTGGAGATTTCAGAGCATTGAATACTTACACAGTTCCAGATAGGTATACAATCCCTAGAATTCAAGAAACCTTGACTCAATTTTCTAAAGCAAAGTATATAACATCAATGGATGCATTGAAAGGCTTTCATAAAATTGTTTTGATGCCTAAAGCTAAGAAATTACTTAGAATTATCACTCACTGTGGTATTTATGAGTATCTTAGAATGCCATTTGGCATTAAAAATACTCCATCCAATTATCAAAGAATGATGAATGCCATCTTTCCTACAAAATTGTCTGAAGGATGGCTTATAATTTATATTGATGATATTATGATATGTTCTGATTCATGGTCTTTGCACCTTGAGAGACTTGCAAGAGTACTTCACAAAGTTGCAGAAGTGAAAATGAAAATTTCACTCAAGAAATGCAATTTTGGTTTTGTAGAACTCAAAGCATCAGGACATGTTGTTTCTGGCTTGAGCTTGGGTATTGACAAAACCAAAGTAGCAGCAGTGTTACTTAAGCCAATACCCAGAATAAAAAAGAAATGATTTCTTTTCTTGGATATTCCAGTTATTATAGGCAACACTTGAAAGACTTTGCAATTCTAGCCAAGTAGCTATATAGAATCTGTGACCAACAGACTGTATGTGAGATGACACAGGAGAGAATTAAAGCTTATGTGAATATAAAGAAAGCTCTTACAGAAGAACCTTTAATCCTCATTCCTGACTGGAATATTCCTTTTAAATTGTACATTGATGCATGTGGAGATGGAATAGGAGCAGCCCTACATCAAGTCCAAATTATTGATGAAAAACCTACAGATTGACCAGCTTGTTATATCTCAGGACAAATTAAACCAACAGAGGCCAGATATGGTGCAAGCCAAATGGAGTGCTTATGTTTGGTATGGGCACTTGAGAAATTACACTATCATCTTGATGGCAATGTTTTTGAAGTGATAACTGACTGTAATGCAGTGAAATCACTTCTTAACATGAAATCTCCCAACAGACATATGTTGAGATGGCAAATAGCCATTCGAGAATATAAAGGAAACATGACTATAGTTCACAAAGCAGGGAACCTTCACAAGAATGCTGATAGACTTAGCAGGGTGGCATTAGCCAACACTCCTGATAACCCAGCTTATGTACCTTTGGAAGCTGAAGCAAAGATTCCAATTGAGGGGATTAACATAACGGATGTTGGGACTGAATTCATTGAAGAGGTCAGAGAATCTTATAAGCAAGACAAAAATTGCCATATCTTGACTTCCTTATTAGATAAAGACTGCAAAGATACATCTTGAGTCAATGCACTGGATGAAGTTTGGAAAAATTCCTATTCTGAAGGAATATTTCACTTGTTTGACGGGATTATTTACCACAGAACCAAACATTCTTGTGTAATGACATTATGAAGCAGATTGCTTTTCAATACCATTCTTCATGAATGCCATGATAGCATCTACTCTGGACACCTGTCAGAGGACAGAACACTTGAAAAAGTGAAAAACTGTGCATGGTGGCCATCTTATAGAAAAGAAACCATTGAATATTGCTGTACCTGTGACAGCCGTCCAAAAGCAAACAGGAGTACAGGCAAGAAATTTGGACTTATGATCCATGTTCAAGAACCAAAATCCCCTTGGGAAGTTGTTCACAGGGATTGGGTCACAGCACTTCCTCCAAGTGGTGACAAACGTTATAATGCTTGTTTAGTCATTGTAGACAGATATAGCAAGACTCCTATATTCTTACCATGTCATAAAGATGACACTGCAATGGATACAGCTCTTCTTCTATGGAGTAGAGTTATCTCTCATACAGGATTCTTTAAGAATATCATAAGCAACAGAGATCCCAAGTTCATGTCTGCACTTTGGACCAATATTCATAGATTTTTTGGGACTAAGTCATCATTCTCTACAGCATATCACGCTCAGAAATATGGGCTAGAAGGGAGAATGATTCAAACTATTGAAGACATTATCAGGAGATTCTGTGCTCATGGAATAGAATTCAAAGACTCAGATGGCTTCACCCATTACTGGTGCACTCTCATACCTGCATTAGAATTGGAATACAAGACATGGGTCCATTCTTCCACAGGACAAACTCCTGCTATGTTAGAGAAAGGATGGAATCCAAGACTGCCAGAAGACACACTGAGGAAAGACTTGATTGACATTCATCCTACAGCTTCCAGCTTCAAGATGATGCTTGATACAGTAAATCATCATGAAAAACAAGGTATTAATGATGCTTTTGATTATGCAAAACTGAAGTGGGAAAAGAGTCATAAAGTACCAGACTTCAAAGTAAGGGACTAAGTTCTAGTTTCAACCTTGAATTTTAATAATACCAAATGCGCAAAGAAACTTAAAGATTCTTATGTAGGACCTTTTGTTATTGTTTCATTACATGGGACCAATGCAGTTGAAGTGGAACTGAGTGGTGAATTGGAAAAGAAACAGGCCACTTTTCCAGTCAGCTTGAGAAAGACTTATCAACCAGCTGACAAAGAATTGTTTCCTTTAAGGAACCCAACTCCTTTAACTGTACCACCAGTGGAACAGAATGAATACAATAAGATAAAGAAATTCATTAAATAAAGGAGACTTAGGGGTAAAAATCAGAGAGAATATCTTGTCAGATATAGAAATCCAGTCCATGAAGATGAATGGCTGGCAGAATCAGAAATACCTGACTCATATAAACTCTTAAGAAAATTTTGACATGAGACAAGGCCACAAACCTGAATATGTCTATAAATGTGTTTCAATTAGTTGATCTGAGTGATGAAAAGAGGTTGGACAGTGAACATTAATCCCCTTTCGGGCTTTTTATTCTTTATACCATTGATAAAATTGAAGTACAATTTTATTTTTTGGTGGGAGGGAATGCAAGCCTTGAGGTATATCTTACATACCCAAATAGGCCACAATTATTTTAAAAATCAATTTTGAATTATGCATAACTCATAAGTCATGCATATATCCAAAATTCATCATTTTTGATTTCAGAAAAGAGGAATAACTTTTTATTGAGTAAGTAAATCCATGGATTTAAGGCCAGATTTGGATTCTACACAAAGATTCACCCAGGGTAGCTCCACAGAGTGAATAAGCTCAAAATAACTCTTTGAGGCAGTAATATGGAAAATACTTCAATACCACATAAAAGATCCGTGAAAATTTCTGTTTTTCTTAATTTCATGCCAAAATAATGGGAATGTGAGAAATCCCATGTTACATATACACTAAGAATAGTGTTATGCATGTTTTGGGCACTTAATATTATGGTATTCTTACATGGACCTTTGGTACACCCATAGTGGATATCTCACTTGAAGCTTAATTTTCTATTTTGATGTGAAAAATAGTGAAGTGGGACAAAAGACATCAAAGAGAGCCAGGGTACCCAACTTCTGAGACCACAGAGGTGTGGACATCTCCAAAGCTTGGATCCATGGCTGACCTTGACCCAATCAGTAAGCTAAAACACTTTGGGAACCTGGTAACCATGTTACAACTACAGTAAATCTTAAGAAAGTAGCAAATAACCTGCTATTTTGACGTGTGAAGGAGGTAAAGAGCTACTTAGACTCCTGTAACTATGTCAATTCTTAATTAATTTCCATGGTGAAACCCCAAAAGTGTAATTAAAATCCTTTTTGGACTTGTATCCATTGATTTACCTCATAGCAACCAGTTAAACACTGATATTTGCAATTCTACATAGAAATGAGGTAAAAACTTCAAAAATTCATCAAAAATACAATTCTGAATGAATCTCTCTGAAACCTGCAGGACCAATGGAGAACTGTATTATCTACGTTACAACTAAAAAGAGTTATGGCTTTACTAGTAAAATTCAAAGTTTTGCTTACAGTCCATTTTTGACTATTCTATGTGAAACACTCAATCTTCAAAAATTTACAGTAATTACAACCTGTGATGAAATTGCCAATAACATTGATATCTTTGAGAAATAATTGAATATTTTGCTATAAAAGAAGATTTACAGATTTTACTCCTTTTATTCTTAACCATAATGGGGTTGGTAGTCACATAAAAGCATCAATTGAGTCATTATGATAATCTTACTTTACAACAGATGATGCAATCAATAATCCAAAAGGGTTTATTGTTTTCTCACTCGCTGGTTTTTCAGTTTGCTCATGGCATGCCTCTGTGAGCTGTTGTTGACTTAAAAGAGGCCTCCTCTTGCTGTTTTTTCCACATCAAATCATCTTATTATCCATTTATACCAGTGTTACCAACAAGTAAGTATTAGTTAAAGACATTCTTAAGTGTTTCATTCTTTCAGAATCAATCAGAAAGACGTGAAATCATAGAATCCAACTATATATTCTTGTAATACAGTTCTAAATACATTTTGATCCCTTAAATCCACAATTCTACGTCAAATCTCTCTATCTTATCTTTCAATAAGCTCTTTGGAATATTAGTGAGTGATTTATCTTTAATTATTAAAGTTTTTATCTAAATAATTAGTTTTCTTCAAGAATTATACTTATAATCATGCTTGCAAAAGATAATTCTATATTAAAATAATTTCATTATTCTAATAAAAAAGAAGTTTTATTATTAAAATCTTCTTGTCATTGATTCTTGTAGACAATTACTGCTCACTGTTAAAATCACTAGTAGTGTTTGACAGGTGAAATAAATAATTCTTTAATTATTTAATTGTGGTTATAATAATATTTTATTATTATATTTCATAAGACAGGCATAGTCCTGTTGATTAATAGTAATATTATAATAAGTTTCATAGTCAAATCTTGCAGGTATATTGGACACTCATCTTGTATTTCCACACCCAGAAGGAAGTGTTGGAATGAAGACTGAGACTTTAGTAATGGACAATTGCACATCCAAGCACATAATTATTGAAAATGATTACTTGAATATTTCTGGTATTAACATAAATAACCATGAAACAAATATTTCACAATTAGAGAAAACAAAAGACCAAAATTTGCTTTTTCCAATATGGCAAAACAAATATCAATAGTATCTTCTAAAAAAGATAATTATAAGGAAGAATTTGTGGCTAATCAATTTGTTGAAGCACAAATTAATCTATCATTGTCACTAACAATGAGACATGAACTTATTAATGTGTTATTCACATATAATAATGCTTTTTCCTCTGATAATGAACCATTAGGCGCTATAAAAGGGCATGAAGTTGGTATTACTCTTAATATTGACAGACCATATCCTCCAGTACTTAGAATACCAGCTTATACAGCCAGTCCCAGAACTATAGAGGCCTTGGAAAAACATATCCAAGAGTTGATCCAACTTGGTGTACTAAGGAAAGTAGGTCATAATGAGGAAGTTGAAGTGACAACACCTGTTATTATTTCCTGGCATAATGATAAGTCAAGAATGGCAGGAGATTTCAGAGCATTGAATACCTACACAGCTCCAGATAGGTATCCAATCCCTAGAATTCAAGAAACCTTGACTCAATTTTCTAAAGCCAAGTATATAACATCAATGGATGCATTGAAAGGCTTCCATCAAAATGTTTTGATGCCTAAAGCTAAGAAATTACTTAGAATTATCACTCACTGTAGTCTTTATGAGTATCTTAGAATGCCATTTGGAATTAAAAATCCTCAATCCCATTATCAAAGAATAATTAATACAATCTTTCCCACAGAACTCTCTGAAGGATGGCTTATCATTTATATTGATGGTATTATCATATGTCCTGATTCATGATATTTGAGCCTTTTAAGACTTTCAAGAGTACTTCAAAAAGTTGCAGAACTGAACACAAAAATTTCACTTAATAAATGGAATTTTGGTTTTGAAGAACTCAAAGAATTAGGACATGTTGTTTCTGGTTTAAGCTTGGGTATTGACAAAAACAAAGTAGCAGAAGTGTTACTTAAGCCAATACCCACACCTGTTATTATTCCTTGGCATAATTATAAATCAAGGATGGTTGGAGACTTTAGAGCATTGAATACCTACACAGTTCCAGATAGGTATCCAATTCCTAGAATTCAAGAAACCTTGACCCAATTATCTAAAGCCAATTATATAACATCAATGGGGCATTGAAAGGCTCTCACAAAACCTTTTTGATACCTAAAGGTAAGAAATTACTTAGAATTATCACTGACTGTGTTATTTATGAGTATCTTAGAATCAAATTTGGTATTAAAAATGCACCATCTCATTGTCAAAGAATGATGAATACCATTTTCCCCACAGAATTATCTTAACAATGGCTTATTAGTTATATTGATGATATCATCATATGTTCTCATTCATGGTCTTTGCACCTTGAAAGATTTGCAAAAGTGCTTCACAAAGTTACAGAGGTGAATATCAAAATTTCACTCCAGAAATGCAATTTTCGTTTTGAAGAACTCAAAGAATCAGGACATATTGTTTCTGGTTTAATGATGGGTATTGACAAAAATAAAGTGGCAGGAGTGTTACTTCAGTGAATACCCAAGAATAAGAAAGAAATGATGTGTTTTCTAGGATTTGCCACTTATTATAGGAAACATTTGAAAGACTTTGCAATTTTAGCCAGGTCACTCTATTGAATGTGTGATAAACAAAAAGTACTTGAGATGACACAAGAGAGAATTAAAGCTTATGAGAAGATAAGGAAATCTCTTACAGAAGCACCTTTCCTCCTCATGCCTGACTGGAATATACCTTTTAAATTGTACATTGATGCATGTGGAGATGGATTAGGGACAGCCCTACATCAAGTCCAGATTATTGATGACAAAAGTACAGAAGGACCATTTTGTTACATCTCAAGACAAATCAAATAACAGGAGCCAGATATGGTGCAATCCTGATAGAGTGTTTATGTTTGGTATGGGCACTTGAGAAATTTCACTATTATCTTGATGGAAGTGTTTGTGAAGTGATAACTGACTGTAATGCCATGAAATCACTTCTTAACATGAAAACTCCCAACAGACATATGTTGAGATGGCAAACAGCCATTCATGAATATAGAGGCAACATGACTATAGTTCATGAAGCAGGAACCATTCCCAATAATGCTGATGGACTTAGCAGGTGGGCATTAGCCAATACTCCTGATAAACCAGCTTATGTACCCTTGAAAGCAGAACCACAGATTCCAAATGAAGGAATTAACATAACTGATATTGGGACTGAATTCTTTGAAGAAGTCAGAGAATCTTATAAGCAAGACCAGAATTGCCATATCTTGACTTCCTTATTAGATAAAGACTGCAAAGATACGTCTTTAGTCAATGCACTGGATGAAGTTTGGAAAAATTCCTAATCTGAAGGAAGAGTGGGCTTGTTTGATGGAATAATTTACCACAGAACCAAACATTCTTGTGTAATGACATTGTGTAGCAGACTGCTTCTCAATGTCATTCTTCATGAATGCCATGATAGTATCTACTCTGGACACCTGTCAGAAGACAGAACACTTGAAAAAGTAAAGAACTGTTCATTGCGGCCATCTTGGAGAAAAGAGACCATTGAATATTGCCATACCTGTGATAGATGCAAAAGAGCAATCAGGAGTACAGGCAAGAAATTTAGACTTATGATCCATATTCAAGAACCAAAATCCCCTTGGGAATTTTTCACATGGATTGGGTCCCAGCACTTCCCGAAGTGGTGACAAAAGTCATAATGCTTGTTTAGTCATTGTAGACAGATATAGAAAAACTCCCATATTCTTACCATGCATAAACATGACAATGCTACGGATACCTCTCTTCTTTTATGGAGTATAGTTATTTCTCATACAGGTTTATTTAAGAATATTATAAGTGACAGAGATCCCAAATTCACATCTGCACTTTGGACCAATCTTCCCAGATTTTTTGGGACCAAGTTATCATTCTCAACAGAATATCACCCTCAAACAGATGGATTGGAAGAAAAAATGATTCAAACTTTAGAGGACATGATCAGGAGATTTTGTTCTTATGGGTTAGAACTCAAAGACTCAGATGGCTTTACCCATGACTCGGGAACTCTAATAGCTTCATTGAAATTGGAATATAAGACATAATTCCATTCTTCTAAAGGCCAAACTCCTTCTATGTTAAAAAAGGATGGAATCCAAGACTCCCCACAGACACAATGAGGAAAGACTTGATTTACATTCATCCTACAGCTTCCAGCTTCAAGATAATGCGTGATAAAGTAAAACATCATGCAAAACAGAGTATGAATGACACTTTTGACTAAACAAAACAGAAGTGGGACAAGATTCACAAAGTACCAGAATTCAAAGTAAGGGACTTAATTCTAGTTTCAACCTTTAATTTGAATAATACCAAACACCCAAAGAAACGTAAAGATTCTTATGTAGGACCTTTTTTTATCATTGCCTTGCATAGGCCCAATGCAGTTAAAGTGGAATTGAGTGGTGAATTGGAAAAAAAACACGCCACATTTTCAGTCACCTTGATAAAACCTTATCAACCAACTGACAAAGAATCGTTTCCCCTAAGGAACACAACGCCTTTGACTGTACCACCAGTGGAACAGAGTGAAGACAGAAAGATAAATAAATTCATTAAAGAAAGGAGACTTAGGGGTAAAAATCAAAGAGAATATCTTGTCAGTTATAGAAATCCACTACATGAATATGAATGGCTGGCAGAATCAGAAATACCTGACTCAGATAAACTCTTGTGAAGATTTAGACATGAAAGAAGGCCACAAGCCTGAATATGTCTATAAATGTGCTTTGAATTACTTGATCTGAGTAATGTAAAGAGGTTGGAAAGTAGACATTAACCCCCTTTGGGGCCTTTTTCTTCTTTATACTATTGATAAAATTGTATTACAATTTTATTTTTTGGTGGGAGGGAATGTGAGGCTTGAGATATATTTTACATACGCAAATAGGCCACAATTATCCTAAAAAGAAATTCTGAACTATGCATAACTCATAAGTCATGCATATATTCAAAATTCATCCTTTTTTATTGCAGAAAAGGTGAATAAAGTTTTATTGAGTAATTAAGCCCATGGATTTAAGTCCAGATTTGGATTCTACACGAAAGTTCACCTAGGGTAGCTCCATAGAGCTGATAAGTTCAAATAAACTCTTTGGGGTGGTAATATGGAAAATACTTAAATACCACATAAAAGATCTGCAAGAATTTTGTTTTTCTCAATTTCATGCCAAAATAATGGGAATGTGAGAAGTCCCATGTTACATATACACTAAGAATAGTGTTATACATGTTTGTGGCACTTAATACTATTGTATTCCTACATGCATGTTTGGTACACCATAGTGGATATCTCACTTTGAGCTTGAATTTCTATTTTGACATGAAAAATAGTCCAGGGGGACAAAAGACATCAAGGAGAGCCAGGGTAGCCAGCTTCTGAGGCCTCTGAGGCATGGAAAGCTCCAAAGCTTGGATCCATGGCTGATCCCGGCCCAATTAGTAAACTGAAACCTTTGGGGAACTTGGTTACCATGTCACAACTTCAGTAAATCATAATAAAATATCAAATAACCTGCTATTTTGACGTGCCAAGGAGGCAAAGAGCAACTTGGACTTCTGTAACCATGTCAAATCTTAATGCCTTTCCATGGATAAACCTCATAAGAATAATTAAAACCCTTTTTGGACTAGTATCCATTGATTTACCTCATAGCAACCAGCCATATACTGCTATTTGCAATTCTACATAGAAATGAGGTAAAAAATTCAAAAATTCATTAAAAATACAAATCTGAATTAATATTTCTGAAACTTTCAGGACCAATTGAAAAATTTCTAATTCATATCAAAACCTGAAAGAAGTATACTTTTATATGCAAAATTGAAAGATTTACTTACAGTCCATTTTTGATCATTCCATGTGAAACACAGAATCTTTAAAAATTGACAGAAAATACATTCTGGGATGAAATTTCCAATAAAATTAATACCTGTGAGAAATCAATGATTTTCTAGGAATAAACGAATATTTACAGTTGTTACTCCTTTTATTCTTAACCATAAATGGGTTGGTAGTCACATAAAAGCCTCAATCAAGTAATTAAAATACTTTTACGTGATAACAGATGATGAAATCAATAACTCAATGAGGTTTATTGTTTTCTCACTCACTGGTATTTCAGTTTTCTCCATGGGACACCTCTGTGAGCTGTCTAAGACTTAAAAGAGGCTTCCTCTTGCTGTTTTTTCAAAAATCATCACATTATTCAATAATACCTTTATTACCAATAAGTAAGTATTAGTTTAAAATATTTCTTAAGTGTTTCATTCTTTCAGAAATCAATCAGAAGGACAGGAAATCATCGAAATCAACTATATATTGTTGTAATCTTTGTACAAATCAATTTTGATCCATTTAATCCCCAATTCTATGTAAAATCTCTCTACTATTATCTTCCAAAAGGTTCATTGGATTAATAGTGAGTGATCTATCTTAATTCCTAAGGTTTTCTTCTAGTAACAGTTTTTTCAAGATTTATCTTTAAAATTTCTTTTGTAAAAGATAATTATATATTAAAATAATTTCATATTATTTTGATAAAGAATTTTTTATTATCAAGTTCTTCTTGTAGTTGATTCTTGTAGACAATTACTACTTACTGTTATAATGACTAGTAGTGTATAACACATAAAAGAAATAATTTTTCAAGTATTTAATTGTGGTTATAATAACTTTTTATTATTATATTTCATAAGAACAGTCATAGTACTGTGGATTAAAAGTAATATTATCAACAGTTTTATAGACACATCTTACACATTTATTGATTCATCTTCTTCACTTTTTTCTTCTTCTGTGTCCTCTTTTTTGTGTATCAACTTTCCTCTGGGGTAAAACTTCTTGACTTGAGAGGCTGAAGATTTTCTCTCTAATTCTGTTCCATCCAGCCCCTCCAGTTCATATGTTCCATTTCTTATTTGTCTGATTTCTCTGTGGGTTCAAATCCATTTGTTTTTTAAAAGTAGTCCCCAATTAGTTTCTATTGCCTTGCTGTAAACCAGGATCAAATCTCCTGGTTTCAATGTTGATCTGAGTTGATGTGCCATTCTTCTTTCCCAATATTTCATTGAGTCCTCTCTTGATTTTTTGAGGTTTTCTACTGCTTTTCTTCTCATCTCTTCTTTTCCTTCCAATTGTTTGGCTCTGGCTTGCAGTAATTCCTCAGTTGTGGATATTTTGTGCCATTCTACTTCTAAAAATGTTTTTGTTTCAATCTCAATTGGTAATACTGGTGGTGGTCCAAATTAGAGTTCAAAAGGTGAGAAACCAGTTGTTTTTTGAGTGGAAATTCTGTCAGCCAATGTAACTAGTGGTAGATATTTTTTCCATTTTCCTCCATTCTCCCCACACATTGTGAATAGTGCATCTTTGAGTTGTTTATGGCCCCTTTCAACCATTCCTTGAGACTCTGGGTAATAAGGTGTGGTGACCCTTATCCTTGATCCTGCTTTCTTTGCTGAATCTTGCAATTCTTTCCCAAAATATGGCCCCCCATCAACAGTTACTTCTTTTGGTGAGCGATACCTTCATATCCATTCTGAGGTAAACCATCGTGCAACTGCTTTTGCTGTTAATTTGACTAGTCCAACTGTTTCTGGCCATCCTGAAAAATCATCTCTGGCCAAAACCATGTACTTCCATCTTCCTGATTCAATATGGACTGAATCCATTCTGACACTTTCAAAGATCTTTGAGTTTGCTGTAGGCTTTCCTTGTTCCCTTTGTAAGCTTTTACTTCTCTTTTGGCAGGATAGGTAAGATTGTACCCATTTCTTGACTGAGTTCTTCATTCCTTCCCACCAAAATCTTGCTTCAATTCTTCTGGAAGTTTCATTTTCCCCTCTGTGGCCCATTTATTCATGAAGTGAAATTGAAATTTAGCTTTGAGCTTCTTGACTTGATATCACCAATTGAGGCTTTGGGTTAATTCTTCTTTTGAGTTGGCCATTTTCCAAAAAGAAGATGGATGACCTTCTTTTTATCTTTCAAAATTCTTCATCTTTACTTGATTGTGGATTGTTCATTGTACTTAAGTTTTCTTGTATTCTCTTCTAAAATCCTTCTTGTTTTGTTGGTACTTGTATTCCTGAAAAATGGAGTTAATTTACATTCTCAGCCCCAAATCCAGGGTGTTGCTTGATCCAATCTTCTTCTTCATGAAATTCTGGGGCATCTTCATCTTCTTCTGAGTTCTTTGGTCTTCTGGATAGCCCATCTGGCATAGTGAAGTTCTCCCTGGTTTGTGTACCAAATCAACGGAAAATAGCTGAATGAATGCCACCCATCTTGTCATGGGGGCATTGGGTAAGCAAGGGGTGTTTATCATTTCAATTAAGGCCTTGGAATCAACCTGTAATTCAAAAGGTTGTCCCCAAAGTATTGTTTGAAGCTTCTTGAGGATTCTTGCCACTCCACAGAGTTCCAATGTGGGTTGTGAGTATTTTGATTCCAATTTTGAAAAGGTTATTGCTTCATATAATACTGGTCTATCTTTTCCTTCTTTGTCTTTTTGAGTGAGTACTGCTCTTGCAGCAATGTAGCTTGAATCTAGTGCTAGCTTAATTTTTCCTGCTCCTTTTTCATAATTCAATTTCTTGAGGGTTATATATTCTCCAACTATTCTTCTGAGCTTATGGAAATCTTCTTTGCATTTTTGATCCCAGTCCCAGTCAACATATTCTCTAGTGAGCTTACTGAGTGGTTATGCAACTTGTGAGAAGTTTTCAATAAACATCCTTACATAGGCACAAAGTCCAACAAATCCTCCTATTTCCTTTTTTTGAAAAGTGTTGGCCAATTTTGAATCTTGTTGATATTTTGTTTTGTCATTTTTCTTCCTTTGAATGATACAACATGCTCTGCTATGTCCAAACCTGGCACACAGGATGCAAACTTTGATTCTGAGATAGTAAGTCCTGCTTCTTCAATCCTGAATAAAATTCTTTTTAAAGTTATGGCATATTGCCATATAAATATTCTGATTGAGGGGTTCTCTGGTAGTGTTTCTTGGTTGTAAAGTGATCTTGGTCCTTTTCTTCATCCATCATCAATAAATATTCCTACAATTTCTTGTATTTCTTCTTGGAGTATCCAGGTCATTGGGCTTGGTATACTGCTACTGATTTGGTGGCTTCTTGGGGTAGTCTTGTGAGTTGCATCCTTCCAAGGGGTGTTTCAAAAGTGGTGAGGGGTCTTGTAGTGGAATTTAATTCCCTCCCATCATATCCTCTCATCATGTGAGCCTTAGAGGAATTTTCATATACCCAAAAGACCACAAATAACAAAATAAGATATAAACATAAATAAAAAAATTTCTTTACATTATCAAAACAAAAATTAAAATATAAATACAAATTAATATGCAAAAATAAAAATTTAATTATATTTAAAATAAAATTTACATTAAATTTTAAAAATTGTGAAATTGCATGCTTACTTGAAAAACTTGAGTAAGAATGAATTTTTAATAAAATTAATGAAATTAAAATATTTTTGATAAAACGTTACATAAAAAATATTATAACTTTTTATCAAATAAATAAACTTAAGAGAATTACTTCACCATTGGATTCCTCATAAAAATGAGGTGCGGTCACCTCTGGGTCAATTTCTGTAATGCAACTCTAAATAAGCTTAAATTAATTTTTTATTATTTTCTGTAAAAAAGTTGAAAATGCTTCAAACCTCGATTTAATTCACACCACATGTGGTGTTAGCCATCAATTTTTGTGTTAAAATTGAGGTTTTGGGTGTAGTTTGGAAGCTATGAGGAATTGAAGTATTTTCAATTGAAATGTTGAAATGTGCGCATGTATTACATAGGTAAACTGTAATTTACATATGAGGTATTGTCACAACCACGAGTTTGACCCTCCTCCTTGATGGTTGCAGCAATCCAACCTGGAGCCAAGTTGCGGCCAATTGGTCACGTCATATCATTTATGCCCAATTGGCCCCCTTGGGTGCTCTATGGAATCCACGCCATAACACCTTCCAATGGCCATCTTATGGCCTCAACCATCTTTTATGGCCTCAGGCCATATCCTGCCGTCATTGGCCTTCTTGGCCAATTCCCACTTCACCAACCCCCAGGCCTTCATCTTTGATTTTGGGCCTGGGGGTCATTTTGTCTTCTAGGGGCCTCCAGGCCCCCTAGCCATCATCTTTGGATTCAGGGCCACCCCTTTCATTATTGGGGTTTTGGCCTAAATGGCCCTTTTGGGCCATTTAGGCCCCCTACGGCTCCTATGGCCCGTGGGCCATGATTCACGGTCCACAGTCCGTAGGCCATTTAGGCCCCTTTTGGCCTAATCCAATGAGGCCAAAAGAGGCCAGCCACCTAGGTTCCAAACCACAATTGGGCCCACCTGAGCCATTTTTGGCCACCATTCCCTTGGACCCAAAAATGACCAAAAACTTCATGGACACCATTTTGGCCATAAATCCCGTAGGACCCAATTTTGGCCATGGACCAATAGTTCAGCCATGGCCTCTGGCAACCACCAGAGGCCACCAGATCAGCTCAGCCTGTCTTTCCCCTCAACTCCAGGGGATTTCTTCCTTTCCTTCATACCATCCGTACTCAAGGTTGCAGGCATGGTGCATATATGGTATTATATTCCATTATGCACCATTTTTGCTCAGCAATCCAATGGTGACGTTTTCAGGACCCAATTCCACCTTTCCAAATCAAGGTCCCAAATCCCAACACCCATTTTGAAGGAGGATTAATCAGCTCCTCAGTCTGACAAGTTATGGCGGCAATCACAAGACTCTTCAAGGATCGCAACCCCTGTATCTGTAGGAGTTGGGTTGGCACAATTCATTCAGGATTAATCAAGGGCAATTCTCAAGAGGTATTACATCATTTAAATCAGTTGTCAAGGCATAAAGTATTCATTACTGCTTGGACAACTCAATTCATCCGTACAGGCCTCATTCAATCAACCTGTATGGTCTTGACCCAATTGGGCCATTAAATATTCCACTGTGGGAATTCCATCACACAGTTTAAATTTCAAGATGGCCAGAACTTTATTTCCCTATTTGAACAATACAGTCATTGATCCACCTTCCAGGATTGATCTTTCAGTTTTCACATATGCTGGCTACCTTTCATCACCTGGGGACTTTTTCCCCAGTTAATTAATATATTGGATTTATTTTTATCCTTATTTTCTTTTACCTTATTAAAGTTAATACTGATAATCTTAGTTCAGTCATTAGCACCTTTTTCTCTTTTCTTTCCTTGCCTGTCAGTGGATATTGGTGGTCATATCCCTTACTAATTCCATTGTTCTTTCTGGAAGGTTGAAACAGTGAATTGAGGATTCACTTGGTTGGCTTCTTGGCTTTTGGCTTTCTTTTATCTTTGGCCTCTGGCTTCATTCTTATTATTCTTTGTTATTGTTGGCATATTTGTCCTTTCTCTTATTCCTGCTTAAGAAATATATTCCATAGTATTTCTTATCATCTTTTGGAGCCCTCCAAGTGAGTTGTTGATTCCTGAGTGCCAGGCCCTCTTGCTTCCATAAGAGCCCCTGTGACATTATATTAATTAACTTCTAATTTCTTTTCATTCATTCTTCAACATTTTATTCATTCATTCTTTATCACTTTCATTCATTCATTCATCGAAATTATGACTCTTCAATGCTTATGAATTCAATGATTCTTTGTCACCTCTCAATTTTCTCTCATTCATTCTTCATTCTGAAAATTGAAAGCCGACCCAAATTTTATTTTCTGTTTTATCTTTAATCTCAATTTTAATGATCAATCTCATTTTTATCCTTCATTCAGGCGTATCATCATTTGATTCTCAGATTATTCATCAAATTCTTTCAGACACGTTCTTCATATCAGGATTCATTTTGATTTATTCCTAAAGAATTTTTGATTTTCAGGAAGAATTCACTTGATTATTGATTTGATTGACTGATTTGACATAATTGATATTGACTTCAAGATAATTGATTGACCTGAAGGCTTTTATTGATTTTGCTGATTTTCACATCAAGACTTTGACATAAATTGATTTTGACTCAAGAGTTCATTTTACAGATTGATTTTCACTGCAAGATTTCATTTATTGATTGATTGATTGATTTTATTGACTTCAAGATTTTCATTGATATTGATTTTGACTTCAAGACTCATTTGATTTGATTGATTGACGTACGTGAAGATTTTCATTTATTCATTGATTTTTTCCTCAAGATTTGATTTGATTTGATCCTCAAGACTATTTCGGTTTTGCCTCAAGTATTTATTCAAGTTTTGATTCATTTTAATTTAAATTTTACTCTTATTCAATCATGCCACTCCAACATTCACCTCCTGCAAGACACACCAGATCTCAGGCTCAAACTCAAGCTGTTCTTACTCCTACTCCAAGAGTTCCTCTTGACGGCACCCCAGAAGTTCCTCAACTGAGGGCCCAATTAGATAGAGGACCCCGCATGGAAAGAGCAGCACCATCCAGGAAGGAATGAAGAGTGCCAAGAAAATCAAATTCTTTTTCAGAAGTAGTTGGTGGTTTTCCAGGCATGTCAAGGACTAGTTTCAAAGGTCCAGGTGAAGATGGTGAAGAGGAGGAGGAGAATTCTGTGGAAGAGGAAGAGTCTGATGGTACCAAAGGTGTTCCTGCTCCAGTGGGGGCATCCCAAGGTACTGGCAGACCAACTCTAGCCCAGTCTGATCAGCCTGTCTCTCATCAATCTGAACCATCTTTATTGGCCATTATGCAGCAAGTGACTCAGATTATGGCCAATCTTCAAGCAGCTTCTTCTTCTGAATCATCAAGACCACCAGCCTTCAAGACTCCATCTATGAAGGCACCAGAATGCTTTGAAGGGACTCAGCCCTTCAAAGTCAGAAGCTTTATTCAGTCATGCCAGCTTATCTTTCATAATGATCTGGCAAACTTCTCTCAAGACAGGAAGAAGGTTCTTTATGCCACTTCATTTCTTATTGGCAGGGCTGTAAAATGGATTGAGCCTTATCTTTCTAATCTCACCAATCAATACTCAAGTTATCTTCTCAATTCTTGGCCATTGTTTGAATCTTAACTCTTCACTTTATTTGGGAACCCGCATGCAGTTAGAAAAGCTGAAGCAGAGTTGGATGGCCTTAGAATGAAAGAAGGTGGCCATGTTTCACTATACATAGCCGATTTCAGGAGTTTGGTTTCAAGAATCAGGGATTGGGGAGAAAGAGCTCTCATCCATCATTTCAGGAAGGGATTGCCATCCAGAATTCTGGATCAATTTGCCTCCCATCCTCCAAATATTGATTCTCTTCAAGACTTAATGGACGTTACCCTGGAACTCGATACCAGGTACCATGAGAGAAAAAAGGAGAAGAATCATCATCAAGAGAAGAAGCCTGAAGCCTCAAAGTCAAGTTCTTCTCATCATGAAAATTCTTCAAGCTCAAGTCATAAGAAGAAGAATTTTCATTTTCAAAAGCGGGACAAGCCCCATTCTTCCTTGTTGAATAAGGACTTCAAGTTGAAAGGTTCTGAAAAAGAAAGAAGAATCAAGGAAGGCTTGTGTACTTAGTGTGGTGGGAAGCATAGTCTTTATTCCTGTGTCAAAAGGCCTCAAAACAAGCTTGCCTAACCTTCAGGCCAATTTCCCAGCCAGGGAAAAGCCTGAGTGAAGATCATGTTGTGTTCAATGGTCTTCACAGTTTTTCATCCAGAGCACAATTGTGCATTCTGAATACTGGTGTCAAAAATTCTCTTAAATTTTTTGGTTTTTCTTCTCTTTCTGATGTTTTTTACAGTATCCTCTTTGATTCTGGTGCTACACACTCATTTATTGAAAAGCAGTTTGTTCACAAGTACTCATTGACTACGTCAGAACTTCCAGAGAAGATTCCCCTTATCATTCTTGACTCCTCTGAGTCTCCTTCCTTATTTGTGACTCACCATACTAAATATATGGTTGAGCTCCGTTCCTTCCCCAGCTTTGAATAGGACTTTTTAGTCATTGATACTCCCAAGGGAGAAGACCTCATATTGGGCTTTGACTTTCTCAATCATTATAATCCTTCTATTTATTGGAGGCAAGGGCTGATCACCTTCAATTCTGATCATTTGGATTATTCTGATCCTTCTAATTCTTTGCGTAATGACTTTTCTTCTGCCAAATCATGTGCAGCTCTGGTTGGTGATTCTAGAACACCATCATTTCTGTCTTCTGTCCATATTCCTTCCCTTAATTTCCCACAGTCATTACTATCTCCTAGAGCTGAAGTCTTCAAAGAGATTCAAGATGTTGGAGAAGATAATTCTGTATTTTCACTTCACCTCTTATTTGGGAATATGGACCTTCCTCTTTCATCTTATCATGACTCCCTGGAGGTGTTGTGGGATGAAGAGGAAGAGCCAGAATAAGTAGAAACCGTGATGAAGGTTGTTGCTTCTGTCTATCACCAATACTTGGATGTATTCTCCAAGGTGAAAGCAGAGAAACTTCCTCCTCACCGCGCCTGTGATCATCATATCGAGCTGGAGGGGTCTCTACCTCCAGTTGGGGTGATCTACTCTTCATCCAAACAAGAGTCAGATACACTGAGGGCCTACATTTCAGAGAATGTAGAGAAAGGTTTCATCCGGCCAAGCTCCTCTTCAACAGGAGCACCTGTTCTTTTTGTCAAAAAGAAAGATGGGGGCCTCTGTTTGTGTGTTGATTACCGCAAACTCAATGCTGTTACTAGCAAGAACAAGTATCCTGTTCCTCCTATGAATCAGCTTCTCAATGGCTTTAATTGTTCTTCTATCTTCTCCAAGATTGATTTGCATGGTGCATATAACCTGCTCAGAATCAAGGAGGGTGATTAACATTTGACTTGTTTTAGAACTAAATATGGCAGTTATGAGTACTTGGTTATGCCGTTTGGGCTGACCAATGCTCCTGCTTCTTTCCAAAATCTTGTCAATGATATTTTCCAAGACCTGCTTGATGTTTACGTTTTGGTTTATTTGGATGACATTATGGTCTTTTCCAAATCTGAGGAAGAACATGTCACTCATGTGTCCACTGTTCATTCCAGACTCAGAGCCAATAACCTTTTTGCTAAGGCGTCCAAATTCCTATTCCATGTTTCTAGTGTGGAATACCTTGGTTATGTAGTTTCTTCTGAAGGCCTCAAGATGGACCAAGCAAAAGTCCAGCAGATTCTCAACTGGCCGCCTCCAAGAAACCTCAAGGCTCTTCAATCTTTCCTTGGCTTTGCCAGCTTCTACCGCCATTTCATCAAGAATTATTCAAAGAAAATCAGTTCACTCACCAGTTTCCTCAAGAAAGATTCCTGTTTTCCCCTCAATGAGGAAGCTCTTAGTCAGTTTCACCAACGCAAAGAGGCCTTCACCACCGCTCCAATCCTTCTCTACCCACCATTGTAGAGACCAATGCATCCGATTATGCTTTGGGTGCTGTACTGAGTCAGGTCTCTGATTCAGGAAAGCATCCCATTGCATTCAACAGCAGCAAGCTTATTCCAGCAGAGCTCAATTATGAAATTCATGACAAGGAACTCCTTGGCATTGTCTGGGCTCTTAAGCGCTGGAGGGCTTTTCTTCTTTCACTGTTTTCCCCTTTTGAAGTTCTCAACGATCACTCTTCCCTTCAATTCTTCATGACCTCTAAATACTCACTTTCCATCAAGCCTGTTGGGCTGAATTCCTTTCCGAATTTCATTATTCAATCACTTACCGCCCTGGCAGTGTAAGGTTTGACTATGAAACAATAAGTAAAAATTACTAATATTTTACTTATCGTACTATTAATGTCCTTATAAATGAAATAAAGAAGATAAAAAATAAATATAATAATAAAGAATTATTATAATTAAGGTGTAAAAATAATTGTATTATTAATAAAATATAATAATATAATAAAATAAATATATTAATATAAAATAATTAATATATTTAAAAGAACTTTATTATTGTTACAAACAAATAATAAAGGCGTAAAAAATTGTTTTTTATTAATAGAAAACAATTAATAACAATAATATTACCAATATTAAAGTTATAAATTAATATAAATACTATTTATATTAATTAAGGAATTATTAAGATAATAATAAAGAGAAAATTATTGTAATAAGAGAAAATAACCTAATTTTAACACTTAATATAATAATTTTGTAATATTTTACGCCAAAAAATATAAATACAACCTTTTTAAATTGTATTTACAATAAAAATAAAGAAAAATTACTAATATTCTTGATTTTTATGTGAAAATGAGTTTTTAGAGAGATTTTTAGCAAAACCAATTAAGTAAATGATTTAATCACGTCAAAATGGATGATTATAACAAGGTGGTCTTTGGTCTTTAATAATATAATAGTTTTATATATAAAGAATAAAGAAATTACCTTTGATTTAATTGATTTTATGTTTTTGATGCGTCTGAGGGGAAAACAGAGTAAAAAGAGCTCTATTTATAGTAAATACCTCCCTCATAGAGTCCAAAAGACTTCTAGTAGACGTGTACTGCTCATATCCACTGGAATTGATCAATATCTTAAGGTTTGAGGATGATTAAATCATTGTTACACCATTATTTAGAGTTCTCACTATAACTCTAAATTTGATGACATCAGAGGCTTGGCAGAACCCCAAATTTCGTGGATTTTATTAGTTTTAATCATAAACTAATAGAATTCACTAATTTTATCACTAAGATGACTGTTAAACTTAATTTAAGGCTACAGTAGGTGATCATAACTGCTCAATTTAAGCTCAAACCTTGATCTTTAATAACTTTTAAGTTTTACACGCTACAGCAATTCAGAGAGTGAATTCTGACAGCCTGACATGATCTTAATATGCTTCCAAGAGCTTTGCATTACATCATTAAAATTCTAATTTTGATGATTTTTCTTGTAACTCATCTTTTCTGTTGAAATTTAATATTTTAAACTTCAAACCATGATTTCAGGGGGTTGTACCCTGAATTTTATAATAAATATTACATCATTCTTCACGAATGAACTAGTAGAATCCAACTGTGTACTTTTTTTTAAGTTTGGACCACTTTCATAACAAAGTGGTCAACAGCTCTGTTGATTTTTATCCATATTTCATCATAGGTTTTAACCTTGATTATAATTTGTAAAATAAAGTTTATATCTGTGTTCTGAAAGTAATTACGTGGTAACTTTATTTTTGGTTCATCACTCTATCTTGTATAGTTTAAGAGATATTACCTATGATCCTTGAATATATGCGTTGACCAAAAAAGTGCATATATTCAGGTTAATTCCTTAAGTATTAAATGTGGAAATTAGCTCATTAATTGTTTTATGTGTTAAATTTCATGGGGAATCCAATGGTACAACTTATTTTACATGTTGTTTCATTGGGTCTTGAAATAAATAAGGATTTATGGTTTTTATGAGGTATTATTCCTTATAACTCATTAAATATTGACTTTACAGATATACCATAAAAATGGTATATGTGTATTTTACCATGGGGAATCCAATGGTATAATTTATTTTACATTTTGATTCATTGGTTTTTAAGTTAAACCAATTTTTGTACCAATTTATGGTATTTTTGTATTTTTAAAGTAATTATTTTTAATGTATAATTATTCTAAGTAATTCTAGTATAATTATCTTAAAGGTATAATTATTCTGAGTCTTTCTTGTGACCTTATTGGGTATGTGGGCATATCTCAAAGGCTCACAGGCAGCCTAGCTACTCTTCCGGATGCCTTATCACGTCACGACAATGTTTATCCAGAGAGGGGGGAAGATTTCATCAGCAAGAATCCAATGAATCTTCAGCAAATCATTAAGCAAGATGAAGTTCAACCCTCAAAGTCTTTTGCAGTCAAGGTGGAATCTTTTTCAAATTTGATTGATTCAATCCAGAAGAAAATATGGCAGGATCCTCTGTACAGAAGTATCCTTGAAGATTTGGGTAAAGGTAAATCTGTCCAAGATTATTTTCTTGATTCCTCTTCCCAACTTCTTCTCTTCAAAGATCGGGTGGTAGTCCCAAATGACTCCACAATTCAACTCAGTATTCTTCAAAAGTGTCACGATTCTCCTCTAGCTGGACCCCCTGGCCAAGAGAAGACTCTCAAACTTGTCAAGCAGGATTTCCACTGGTCCGGCATGACTCAATTTATCAAGGATTATGTTACATCCTGTCAACAGTGTTCAAGAAACAAGAATATTAACCATAAGAAGTTTGGATTCCTCAAACCTCTTCCAATTCCAAATGGTCCTTGGATTTGTCTTTCAATGGACTTCATCACTCAAATGCTACTGTTCAATTCCTTTTATTCAATTCTGGTCATAGTGGACAGATTCTCAAAAATGGCGGTTTTTATTCCAACAATGTCTTCAATCACTTCACTGGATTTGGCCAATTTATTCATCAAGAATATCTTTTCAAAGCATGGCCTTCCGTCAAGAATTGTCAGTGATAGAGGTTCACTCTTTGTTTCTTCTTTCTGGACCAATCTTTGTCAGCAGCTCAAGAATTCACGAGACTTGTCAACTGCCTATCATCCAGAAACTGATGGACAGACAGAGAGGGTAAATCAGATCCTAGAACAGTATCTTCAGATGTATGTGAGTTATCATCAAGATGATTGGAACACCTGGCTCCCTCTGGCTGAATTTTCCTACAATAATTCTGATCACTCTTCAACCAAGCAATCACCGTTTTTAACTGTTTATGGAAGAGATCCTCAATTTGATTGAGTTCACATCACTCAAGATATTCCTGCTGGAAAGTTATCAACAAAAATCAAATCAGTACAGCAAGATGTCAAGAGACAAATTGAAGTTGCCATAAACCAGTTTAAGAGGTATGCAGATAAAAGTAGAGCAAGTCCACCTGTTTTCAATCCTGTTGACATGGTATGGTTTCTTCCAAGAATATCAAATCAACCAGACCAACCAAAAAATATCCAAAAGATAGTTGGGTCCTTTTCCAATCTTGAAGAAAGTCAGTTCTCATGCTTACCACCTCAAGCTTCCATCTCAATGGAAATCCATCCACCCAGTCTTCCATATTTCCCTTCTGGAACCAGTCAAGACATCAACAATCCCAGATCGGCATCATGAGCCTCCCCCTCCAATTATCATTGAAGAAGAATAGGAACAGGAAGTCTCTCAAATACTGGATTCAAAGCTCAAGAGAGGAAAATTATGGTATCTGGTGGAATGGAAAGATTTCAGCCAATACCCAGAAAGATCCACTTGGGAACCAGCCAAAAACTTCAATAATTGTCCTGAACTTGTCAAAGATTTCCATTCTTTGTATCCTGACAAGCCAGGACCCAATTCTTCAAGAGCTTGATCATTTCATGGTGCTTGGTGGGGAGAGGAATTACCAAAAGTAAGTCCCACTCCTGGTATGCACCTTTAGGGGTATTCTACTCTTCTTTGTTGTAAGATTCACCTTGGCCACTCTGTGAGCACTTTGCAATGTGGACACAGATTTGTTGGCCTGGCTTCAACATCAATTCATTTTCCTCTCCAAGTTTCCAATTCAAGACATTCCTTCATCAAATTTATATTCTTATTTATGGCACTGGCGGGATTGGCAACTTGTAAAAGTAAGTTCCTCTCCTGGTGTGCACTTCCCTGAGGGGTCTACAATCTTTTCAAAACAGCACCTTGGCCACTCTGTGAGCACCTGGAATCAAATTATTTTATCCAGGTCCTTGGCCACTTTCAAATCAACCATCAAAATCCATGATGAAGATTGGACGACACTTCAAAATTTTTCTTTCTTTTTATTTCCTTTTTCTGTTTCTTTATCTTTACTTTTCTTTAAATTTCTTTTATTATGATCTTTATGCCAAACTTCTACGTCAAATTCAATCCTTCAACATTTTCAAAGCCAAATGTCAATAGAAGACTATGTCAACCTCAATTCATATGCCAACATTAATTATCAGTTCAAAAATTTCTTTTGAAGATCATTGCCTCTGGAATCCCTACGTCAAATCTGTCTCAATAGCCTCAACAGTCTTCTACCTTATCTTGGTGCTCAGGAGCTCACCATTCAAGGTAGGGGGGTACTGTCACAACCACGAGTGTGACCCTCCTTCTTGATGGTTGCGGCAATCCAACCTGGAGCCAAGCTGTGGCCAATTGGTCACGTCATATCATTTATGGCCAATTGGCCCCCTTGGGTGCTCTATGGCATCCACGCCATAACACCTTCCAATGGCCATCTTATGGCCTCAACCATCTTTTATGGCCTCAGGCCATATCCTGCCATCATTGGCCTTCTTGGCCAATTCCCACTTCACCAACCCCCAGGCCTTCATCTTTGATTTTGGGCCTGGGGGGTCATTTTGTCTTCTAGGGGCCTCCAGGCCCCCTAGCCATAATATTTGGATTCAGGGCCACCCCTTTCATTATTGGGGTTTTGGCCTAAATGGCCCAAAAGGGTCCGTAAGCCATTTAGGCTGCTTTTGGCCTAATCGAATGAGGCAAAAAGGGGCCAGCCAGGTGGGTCCCAAACCACAATTGGGCCCACCTGAGCTATTTTTGGCCACCATTCCCTTGGACCCAAAAATGACCAAAAACCTCATGGACACCATTTTGGCCATAAATCCCATAGGACCCAATTTTGGCCATGGACCACCATGGACCAATAGTTCAGCCATGGCGTCTGGCAACCACCAGAGGCCACCAGATCGGCTCAGCCCAACTTTCCCCTCAACTCCAGGGGATTTCTTCCTTCCCTTCATACCATCCGTACTCAAGGTTACAGGCATGGTGCATATATGGTATTATATACCATTATGCACCATTTCTGCTCAGCAATCCAATGGTGACATTTTCAGGACCCAATTCCACCTTTCCAAATCAAGGTCCCAAATCCCAATGCCCATTTCAAAGGAGGATTAATCAGCTCATCAGTCTGACAAGTTATGGCGGCAATCACAAGACTCTTCAGGGATCCCAACCACCTGTATCTGCAGGAGTTGGGTTGGCACAATTCATTCAGGATTAATCCAGGGCAATTCTCAAGAGGTATTACATTATTTCAATCAGCTGTCAAGGCATCAAGTATTCAATACTCCTTGGACAACTCAATTCATCCGTACAGGCCTCATTCAATCAACCTGTATGGTCTTGGCCCAATTGGGCCATTCCATATTCCACTGTGGGAATTCCATCACACAGTTTAAATTTCAAGATGACCAGAACTTTATTTCCCTATTCGGACAATACAGTCATTGATCCACCTTCCAGGATTGATCTTTCAGTTTTCACATATGCTGGCTACCTTTCATCACCTGGGGACTTTTTCCCCAGTTAATTAATATATTGGATTTATTTTTATCCTTATTTTCTTTTACCTTATTAAAGTTAATACTGATAATCTTAATTCAGTCATTAGCACCTTTTTCTCTTTTCTTTCCTTGCCTGTCAGTGAATATTGGTGGTCATATCCCTTGCTAATTCCATTGTTCTTTCTGGAAGGTTGAAACAGTGAATTGAGGATTCACTTGGTTGGCTTCTTGGCTTTTGGCTTTCTTTTATCTTTAGCCTCTGGCTTCATTCTTATTATTCTTTATATCTTTGGCATATTTGTCCTTTCTCTTATTCCTGCTTAAGAAATATATTCCGTAGTATTTCTTATCATCTTTTGGAGCCCTCCAAGTGAGTTCTTGATTCCTGAGTGCCAGGCCCTCTTGCTTCCATTAGAGCCCCTGTGACAGGTATCAATTATTACAGCTGTGTACTGTAAAAACTCAATTGAATTGTATGTGTCAATTACAAGTGTCATACATGATGAGGAATCAAAGAAAAAATAAATTGGAAAGATTAATTCTGGGGGGGAAAAGGAACTCTAGCTCCAAGGGGGAGCCAAACCCCCAAATTCCTTGCTGACAGGCATGGGATGTCAAAATCCATGCAAACCTTCATTACTGTTGTCCTGGAATTGAGTCACAGGGTCTTTTACTCAATTGATGATGAGGTTTTGATACCAACAAGGGCAGCTTTAACTGTTGCCAACAGGGTAAACTACCCTTAAATTGAAGCAATCTTAGTAAAAACAGTTTTAACTGCTTTCTACGCCTCTTACACACATTCTGACGTGTTTTGAAGGCTCTATACAGGTATTACTATTGTAATGGCTGACTTAAGGGTCTAAAATGGCTAAAACCAGCGCTTTTTGGGTCTAAACAGGGTTCAATGATGTCATAATTGGGTTTTCTGTTGACAGAGTGTCTTCCACGTCTGACAAGAGTAAATTTTACTTTTGTAGTAAGAAAATTGATGGCTATAAAAGAATTTCTTCTTTGCCCCACTTTTCTCTTCATGTTGGAATCTTTTCCTCTTATAATTAGCTTAAACACTGTTAAAAAAATCAATAAAAGATTCCAACCACCCTTTTTGAATCATCTTAAACCTTTTAACCGTGTGGAAAAATTATTATAATCATCTTTTGGCTCTCTAATAATCATTTTTACCCCTTGAACCACCCCATAAGTGAATTAAAGCATCTTTCATCACTGTTAACTTTGTCACTTTGTTTCCAAATTCACTCTGGTCACTTTTGAGTGTTTTTTCTCTTTAAAAATCTTTTTAAAGACTTTGTTCTTTAATTGATTGCTTGCAGCTACTTGCTCAATTAATTCCAATGGAAATTGCTCTTGAAGAAATTTCTTTTGTAGCCTCAAATATCTCTTGTAGGGTCTTTTTGGATAACTTTTTTGTTGGTAAAACAATAAATATTTCTAATATTATTGTTTTATATTTTCAAAGTGACAAAAATTACAATTAGCATTTTTTCTCTTAAAAATACTATTTCATCCTATTTTTAATCATTTCTTACCTTATACAAATTTTGAGGACAGGAAAAGTACTTGATTTTTAATCAAAGTTTCATAAACACACCTTAAATTTGGTGGCCCAGCCATAATATTTTACCCAAGAAATAATTTTTTACTCTTTTGAAATCTTTCGTCTTATATTGGGAAATTTAAAATCATATAAAAAATACTCATAATAAAAAAAAACCATCAAAAATAACCTCTTTCATATTATAAATGAGGCTTTAGTTTTTTCATTTATCTCTTGAAAAAAATCATTTTTTTACTTAATCAATTGGTTTTTTAATTATTTTTAGTATCTGACAACGTGGTAAGACAAGAAAATATTGAAACAGCCTCGACAGTAACAAGCATTATTCCTGCAAGTACTATCAACTCTGACCATAATAGTACAGTTATTATAACTCAGAATAATCAACCAGACCCAATTTCCTCTGAGTTAATTAGCTTGGATACAACTAATACCATTAAGAAGGCTAAGAATTTGGCAAATGGTAAGTTTTTTGATGTAAAACTACTAATTAAGATATTTAATCATATAATATGCCTTAAACAAGATCAGGAGCCAGCTATAACCCCTCAAGCAGCTCCCAAAAACATCATAGAATTGATTATGGCAGAGGCCGATCGGTTACAGAAGGACAAGGGTCAGTTGATGACTTCCAAATTAATAAATTCATGTATTTATGAAGCTTAAAATACTGTTTTACCTTCAAAAAGAGCTGAAACTGCCACAAGAAGCCTCAGTGGACATTTACAAAGCCAGCCAGAAGGCTTATAACAATGCATTGCAGCACTAAGAGTACCAGATTTTTGCAGATCTGTGGATAGACTGCATGGATTCTTACATTACTGTGAGAAAATTCCTGGGCCATCCCAACACTTTCAAGTTACTCAATGGATGGCATCCATTGATGCAAAAGAAGAACAGGATACTTTTAACAGCAGAATGGAGGAAATACAACCCTCCACCACCCAATCAAGTTCCAAAAACAGCACCAATAGACAGCAGAAGAAATTCCAACATGAAAAAGCAGCCACAAGCTCCAAACAAGGGAAAAGGAAAGGCACCAGCCACAAAATCTTACAGCCAGGTCTACAGGATCCCAAAGATTCAGCAAGATGCCATGGGAAATAGACTTCAGATGGACAGAACAATGATGCAATCACAGAAAAAGGAGGAAGCCAGATTAAAATATCATAAATGATTTCCAATATCTTTTATTCTATCCCAGAGTTGTATGAAGCTATAAATGAAGTAAAAACTCATGTGTCTGATAAACATTAATCCATTTTTAATAATCTTAAAACAAAAAACTGAAGTCGGAGCCAAATAAATGAAACACTTATGCATTTGGAGAAAGTTTTAAGAACAATTAAAATTTATAATTTTGAAAATTCTTTTGGCAATAAGATAAATGAACAATCTGCCATTATTAAAGAATTTACAGACAAATATTCTAAATTCAATATTGATGACATAATTGAAACAAGAAGAAAACAAACCATAAGTACTATCAAAGAAGAGAATAAAAGTGTTCTTGAGAATATTTCAAAATCATTTACTGAAGTAAAGACATACACAATTTCCTTGAAAGAGTGTTTTGACACCTCACAAAAGGAAATATTAAAATTAACAATGAAGTTGAATCAGACCACCTCTGATAATACTAGAAAAACAGAACTATGGCATGAGTCAACACAAACAGAATATAATCATAAAATGAATGTAATAAATTCAATACAACATTTACAACATGATTTCAGAGATTCCCAAAGGTGTAACAATAGTAAAATGAATGACATTGACCAATAATTTCACACCTTACCAAGAACGTCTAGACCTTTGAATCAGAATGAGGGCACAAGAATTCAAAATCCACAAGTATTGGAGGTTGAAAACTCACAGTTAAAAAATGAATTTTTGACTTCTTTTCATAACTTGGAACCATCAATGGGCCAAGAACTCCAGAAAGAAGTACCAAAACTTAAAAAATGGCCTCACTTCAGTGATGAAGGAGAATATGACAATATAGGATCCATTGGTGGTATTGACAAGATTAAAGCAGATTTTGAATTACCAGACAGATTGTTAACAGCAAGATTCAACACCTTGTTTACCAGATCAGCTCACAGATGGTATATCAAATTAAGACAAGCACATGGACACCAAAGTTTGACTTGGTGGAAAACCCAAATTATAAACAATTGGGCCAATGATGCTTGTAGGCTTAAAGTGGAAAAAGCCTTTGAATCTGAAAAATTTAATGCTGGTGAAGACAAAGCTTTACCATGGTTTTGCCAACAAATAGACAGATTAACAGAACTGTATCCTGATATGTCAGAATTTATGATCCACAGAAAGATTCTGAGAAAATGTGGGGGTAACTTAGAGCATGCTGTCAAAAGCAGGACTACTGAACAATCTTCATCAGAAAATATTATTAATATATCAGAAGAAGTAACCACCAGAACCAGGATTTGTTCTAGCAGGGTGAAGCTCAAAACCAGGTTTAATACATCTTGGAAAGATGCTGTCAACAAAAGTTCCAAAGAAAATTCTAATAATGTTAAATAAAAACCTGCAGATATAATCAGAAAGTGCCATATTTGCCAAAGCACCACCCACTTAGCCAATACATGTCCAAAAAGGGGGAAAATAAATAAAATTTACATTGGAAAAGAACCTGATTTTCAAAAAGACAATAATATTGAAGAAAATTCAGATGATAAGTCATCAATATTGTTTGAATCTTCAAAATATATCAAAAATATCAATGCGACTTTTTACATCATGGAATCTGATTCCCATTTGCCATAATTGAGAAATGGTCAACTTGATTTGTGAAAAATTCAAGATGCACAACACATGAAAACCAAACCAAACAGGGGAAAAGGTTATACAGCTGGTAACTCCTGTATAACAGAGATTTTAATTGACAAAAAATGCACTAAACACTTACTTGACCCAGGAGACTTCTGCTCTTGTGTTGGAAAATCTTTTCTTAAGACTTGTGTACCAAATTTTAAATATCAATTGTTACGAATTTATGGCATAAAGTTCAATAGTGCAAGTAATCTAATGAAAGAATTGGGAATCTTTGAAACCAATTTCATATTTACACATATTAATGGAAATTTAAGAATCACTTTTGAATTTGTTGTTATGGAAAGTTGCTCTAGTACCCATTTAATATTGGGAAATGAATCTTTGATAATGCATGGGATAGACTTACATAACAACAAAGACAGATACTTTACTATTGGAGACAATAAGCATCAAAAATTTTGCCTTTTTACCATTTACAAAACAAATTATAGTAGGGAAATTAGCAGCAGTCAACTTAGATTTGGAAAGATTCAAATCTGGACAGTTAAATGAAGCTTAAATAAGCCTTCATTTGACTGATAATCAGGAAAATGAACTTTCTGCCATTTGATATGACCACAAAGAAGCATTTGCATCAGCCAAACAATGTTTGGGGGAAATCTTTGGTCAAGAAGTTGACATCATCCTTAATATTGAGATAATTTCTGGCCACTATGGAGTTGTGTGCTCCACTATCAATGATCAGTGGATGTTTAGCATTGTCAATACAGACAGTCACTTTTGTGGCTGTTCCATGTATATATGACATCCCTTTCGTTGGTGTAAGCAGGAATGTTTGTGCATCTTGTGTATGTTTGCACAAGTTTTTGTTGGCAGTATCCTGTGGCATGCCTGCTTCCAACTGTATGTCCTGAATTTCTAGTTGGGTTTCCTCTTGGTATTCCACTAGAAATTCGTCTCTGGGGTCTTGGTCATCATCAGATGATTCTCTGATGGCATCACCCATGGGGTCTGGCTGAGAATCCTCTGTTGGGAATTCCTCCTCTGGGACTTTCTGAATGGCATAGACTTTTTTCTTTGCCTTTGGACAGTTGCTGAAATAGTGGTCTGCTGAACCACAATTGTGACAAGAATTCTTCTTCTTTGGCACTTCTGCCACTCTTTCTCTGGGTTTTTCTTTAAACTCCACCCTGAGAGGTTGTTTCTCTTTAAAACTACTGCTTCTATATAGGCTGAATTTCCCTATATTAGTTCTTTTCCTTCTATCTTGTAAGGTATTAGCAATGTCATCTAGAGTGCAGTTTGGGTTTCATCTGCACTTTACTGCATGCTCTAGTTCTCCTGGCAGTTGTGTCAAAAGTTTGTGATTCCTCATTTGAATGTTCATCTGAGGATCAATGGCTTTAAGTCTTTTAGACTGTCTAAGACACCACTAATATGGATCTTTGTCCACAGAGTATTTTTCATTTTCAAATTACATGGTCGTCTGCCATATCCAGGAACCATTACTGTACTTTTGGATGATTTGACTCTTCCACCATGGCCAGTTCCTTCTGCCATGGATTTCTTTCATTTCTGTGTACCATATACTAGCATGACCTTTAAATGCTGTTTGTAGTCTAGCAGTAATCCAGTAATCTGGTATGCTTGGTACAACAATGAAGAATTCATCAATATAATCTATGAGTTCCATATGATCATATTCTCCTCTTCCCGAGAATTTGGGCTAGCTTGAGGCCTCAGGAAGCTGTTTCAAGGCTTCCTTCTCTAAAAAAGACATGCCATCTCCATCCTGGTATTGTGATTGAGATCTTGTCTTATTCATCAACATGGCATCTGGTTGATATCATCTGGTTGATATGGATTATCCATAACATGGCCTTGTGGTTGGGGCTTCATGTTATGGTAGATATTAAACAATTTGTTTATTTCTTGATCCAGACAATCCCTCTCCCTTTTGTTGTGGTTTTGTTCTTCAAAGACTAGATTCAGTCTTTTGTTGGTTTCCTCAGAGGCTTTGCTCAACTGAGCATGTCCTTCTTGAAGAGTTTTAACAATTTTATCCATGGAGGCTGTTAATTTCTTCATCCTCTCATGGTGTGCTTCAATTTCTGCAAACTGCTTTCGAGTGTGCTCAGCATATTGGGACATTTGTGACCACAGTGCATCACTGTTTAAGTTACTCTCAGGTGTGATAACATTATGTTCAATCTGAGTGTGGGTAGTATTTCTATTAATGAGACTACTGTTTCTAGAGTGGTTTACAACTAATTCCGGTTCTTGTGTACTTCTTTTACCAAGTCCAAGAGCTTCTGGATCATGGGGTCTGACTCTTTCCTCCTCTGGTTGAAGGAGGTTTTGTTCTTGCCCTTGTTTCCTTGTCTTCTCCTGGAAACTTCCTGGAATTGTGAAGAATGGTGATTCTTGGCCACTGATGTGCTGGTTTCTGAATATTGTGAAGCCACTGGAGAGCTGATTTGGCCTGCTCCTTGTGAGCCTGAAGGAATGTGAGTAGGCCCTGTCTGCGTTAAATGTTTTTCTATAGCTTGGATAGTGGCTTGATTCTCCCTTATCCTCTGTGCCCTTTCCTCCAGGAGTCTGAACTGCCTGGTAGGATTCCAACCTTTGGTGATTACCATAAGGTCTTTGAAGTCTACCTCTTTGAGACATATCTTCTGGCAACTTGCTTCAAGTTCTGCCCAGTGAGATGCCAGTTTGAACCTCTTGTTGTCAATGCTCCATTGAAATAAATCTTTGAGGAGTTGGTGGAGCTGAAGAAATTGGGCAATATCCTTCCAGTCCTCTGGTTTGAGGTTCCTGTTGAATTGGAGTGTGAATTGAGAGGTTGATATTATCTCCCTCATTGTTTTGCCATCCACCACTGTGTCCAAGGTGTTCTCTTCCAGGTCTTCTGGTTCTGGACAAGCCTTCTCTGTCCTCTGGCTGGTTCCTTTGGAAGCCAAGGCCTCTGAGGTATACAGGTGAGATATCAGTGTTTGCAAGAAGTCAGAAACTTTATGTTCTTAGGGTATTTACCTTTGACTGTGCCTTGTAGAAATTTGTTGTCTGCTGATTTGGGAAATCTACCTTTAGAGGTTACAACTTGGTTAATTATAGTAATCTTCCCTGAACAAGTTGTTAAGGTTGGTTTACCTTGTGTTGATGCAGAGTTTTGTAGTTTTCTACTTCTCTGGGTGGCTATTGGTGTCCACTTCTTTGCTGTAATCAGGCCTCCACTGTGCCTCTTTCCTTTGCCCTTGCTGCCCTCTGGCTCTGAGGGTGTCACTGGTGTGTTGGCCAGTGACTGGGTCTCAAGTGGGATATAATTTTCTTCCACTGAATCAAAGTAGGAAGAAGAGGGCTTATGTCAGTTAAGACTTCTTAAAATGCTTTTTGCACATCTAAGAATGGCCTATGGGCTTGTATATTACTACAATATGCCTTGTATAATGACAGTGTAATTGAATTAACAATTCCACGTCAGAATTACAGCTTTTGGTACCCTGTTACACTGTTTGTGTACCAGTATCCCACAGATTCACTTGTGGTTTTTAAGTGTGATCTGTATAAGTGTAATTGAGTCAAAAATACACTTAACCATGCCTCAACTGTTGTTTTTACAGTCAGAGGTGTCCTTATCTAATCAAAAGAACAGGACCTATTGATGGCTTATGTGTTTTTATATATAAAACACACCAAAAATAAAGGTCTTGTGGGTATTAACCATGTGACAGATACTATTAAAACAGGTGGTACATACACCAATTCAATGAGTATATATATATAATATATATTTTTAAAGAAAAAATACGCCTAAAAAATGCAAGACAATAGTTAGAAAGTGATAAATAAGTGAAAAAACTAAATTATAAGGTCCAAAAAAGGTCAAAACTAAGGGCAGGCCCCCAAAATGTCAGGCTGAGTCTATGATAAAAATATTAAAATGTATTGACAACTTTTAACTATGACTGTGACATGGTAAAAAATGATTTAAAAAGAATTATAAGAGTTAAAGATGTTGTAATTTAAGAATAAAAGGGCTTTACTACATGAAATATAGTGGTGGTGAGCGCTGTTGAAAGCACTGGGTGCAGCTTTACCTGTTGAGTTAAAATAATAAAGGCTACAATAATTGATATTATAATTATGCCTGTTTATTACCCAAGAGTAAAACTGTTTTTGCCAGTTTACTACATAGGTTATTCAAGAGCAGGATGAGGAAAGCATTTCTGCCTGTGAAAAGCCTCCTTTTTATCCTGAAATCGGGTGGAAAGGCTGCTAGACCTTTCCACATAAAGGAAGTGAAGATTTTCTCACTCTCTGAGACAGGCTTGTGGTTTGCAAAGACCTGTATAGCCTGTATTGGGCTCAGATGTGGTTTTGAAACCATGTCTGAGCAGTTTTCACCAATACAGGGTGATGATTTTCGTCTGGGGACCATATAGGCTTCTTCTGACGTGTATGAGGCGTAGAATGCTGTACATAAACTGTATGGGACCCCAGTATTGACTAGCTTATGCGGTATTGAAGTAGAAACATGCTTCTGCATCAGTTTGACACCTCATAATCATGGTTATGGGATATCATCCCGGGGTAAAGCTGTATTGGTCAGAATGTGAGATTTTGACCTTCAAACAGCTATAGCTTTGTCAGTTCTTGAGATATCAACCTCAAACTAAACCAGTGTGTAGCTGTGAGCCTTAGAGGTATTTTCATATACCCAAAAGACCACAAAAGATAAATTAAGATACAAATAGAAATGAAATAAATTTATTTATATTATAAAAATAAAAATTAAAATATAAATACAAATTTATATTTAAAAATCAAAATATCATTAGAATTTAATAATAAAATTAGCATAAAATTTAAAATTATGAAATTATGTTTTCACTTGTAAAAATTAAGTAAAAATTGTGAAATTAAAATATTTTCCGTAAAAAGTTATATAAAAGATATTATAGCTTTTAATCCAATAAATAAACATAAAGAAATTATCACACCATTGGATTCCTCATCAAAAATAAAGTGGGGTTACCTCGGGATGAAATTTCTGTAAACCATCAATTTTTGTGTTAAAATCAAGGTGTTGTGTTTAGCTTAGAAGTTATGAGGGATTGAATTATTTTCAATTGAATTCAATTGAAATGCCAAAATGTGCGCGTGTATTACAGAAGTGAACTTTGATTTACATATGAGGAATCAATTATTACTGTATTGTACTGTACAATTCAATTGAATTACATATGTAAATTGTAAGTATAATACATGATGAGGAATTAAAGGAAAAAATAAATTGGAAAGATTAAAATTTCAAAATTTCATTACTTTTGGCCTGGAATTGAGTCACAGGGTCTATGACTCAATTGATGATGAGGTTTTGATACCAACCAGGCTGGTTTTGACTGCTGCCAAGAGGGTAAAACTACCCTTAAGTTAAAACAACGTTAGTAAAAACAGTTTTAACTGGTTTCTACGCCTCCTACACACATTCTGCCGTGTTTTGAAGGCTCTAGACCAGGTATTGCTATAGTAATGGCTGATTTAAGGGTCTAGAATGGCTAAAAATCGCTTAAAATGGTTTAAACCAGCCCTTTTTTGGTCTAAACCAGGGTTCAATGATGCCATAATTGGTTTTCTGTTGTCAGAATGTTTTTTCACGACTGACAAGAGTAAATTTTACTTTTGGAGTAAGAAAATTTATGCCTATAAAAGAATGTGTTCTTTGCCCCACTGTTCTTTTCATGTTAGAATCTTTTGCTTTTATAATCAGTTTAAACATTGTTAAACCAATCAATAAAAGATTCCAATCACCTTTCTTAAGTCATTTTGAACCTTTTAACCACGTGAAAAAATCATTATAATCTTTGTCTGTAACTCTTATAATCATTTTTACCCCGGAACCACCCCAAAAGTGATTTAAAGCATCTTTCATCACTGTAAACTTTGTCACTTTGTTTCCAAATTCCCTCTGGTCACTTTTGGGCCTGTTTTCTCTTTAATATTCCTTTCAAATATTTTGCTCTTTAACTAATTGCTTGCTGTTTATTTCTCAATTAATTCCAATTGAAATTGCTCTTGAAGAAATTTGTTTTGTAGCCTTAAATATCTCTTGTAGAGTATTTTTGGGTATATTTTTATTGTTGGTAAAATATTAAATCTTTATAATATTATTATTTTATACTAATAAAGTTATAAACAATAGAATTGGCTTGTTTTCTCAAAAATAATATTTCTTACTATTTTTAATTGATTTTTACCCTATACAAATTTTGAGGACAGGAAAAGTACTTGATTTATAGTCAAAGTTTCATATCCACACCTTCCATTTGGGGGCCCAGCCGTGATATTTTACCTGTGAAATATTTTTTTACTCTTTCTTAAATCTTTTTCTTATATTTCAAAATTTAAAAAAACATATAAAAAATACTTATAATTGAAAAAACCTTTAAGAAGTTATTTTTTCATATTATAAGTGTGGCTTATATTTTTTTTTCTTTTTTAAATAAACTTTTTTTTCTACTTAATTAATTGGCTTTTTCATTAATTTTAGTGTCTGACAACGTGGTAAGACAAGAAAACATTGAAACAGCCTTAACAGTCACCAGCATTTTTCCTGCCAGTACTGTTAATTCAGACCCTAATAATACTGTTATTGTTACTCAAAATAACCAACCTGAACCAATATCTTCTTAATTGATTAACTTGGATATAAGTAATACCCTTTATAAAGCTAAGATTTTGGCCAATAGTAAGTTTTTTGACGTAAAAATACTATTTTAAGCCTTTTTAATCATAAAATATGCCTTCAACCAGATCAGGAGCCAGCTATAACCCTCAAGCAGCTCCCAGAAAGGTAATAGACATGATTATGGCGGAAGCCGACCAGGTAAAGAAGGAAAAGGGTCAGTTGATGACTTCCAAACAACTGAAATAGGTCATTCTGATGCTGATAATACCATTTTACCTTCACAAGGAGCTGACACCGCCACAAGAAGCCTCAGTGGACATATGCAAAGCCAGCCACAAAGCATACAACAATGTCCTGCAGTACAAGGAGTACCAGATCCTTGCAGATCTGTGGAAAAACTGCATGAATTCTTACCTGACTGTGAGAAAATTCCTTGACCATCCCGATACTTGCAAATTGCTCAATGGATGGCATCCATTGATGGATAAGAAAAACATTATGTACTTGACACTAGAATGGAGGGAAAAAAACCCACCACCACTGGAAGATTTGACTATGAAACTGACAATGATATCACTATTCATCAACAGTACTATGTCTGTTCTTATGAAATATAATAATAAAATATTATTATAACAACAATTAAAGAATTAAAGAGTTATTTCTTTCACGTGTCAAACACTACTAGTGATTTTAACAGTGAGCAGTAATTGTCTACAAGAATCAATTACAAGAAGATTTTAATGATAAAACTTCCTTTCTTAAAATAATAAAATTATTTTAATATACGATTATCTTTTGAAAGAATAATTATAAATAGAATTCTTGAAGAAAACTAATTATTTAGAGAAAAACTTTAAGAATTAGGAATAAACCACTCACTAATATTCCAAACAACTTATTGAAAGATAAGATAGAGGGTTTTGATGTAGAATTGTGTATTTAAAGGATCAAAATGTATTTATAACAGTATTACAACAATATATAGCTGGATTATATGATTTCACGTCTTTCTGCTTGTTTCTGAAAGATTCAAAGCACTTAAGAATAGCTTTCATAATACTTACTTGTTGATAATAATGGTTTGAATGAATAATAAGATGATGATTTGGAAAAAACAGCAAAAATCCCTCTTTTAAGTCAACAACAGCTCACAGAGGCGTGCAATGGAGAAAACTGAAAAACCAGTGAGCAAGAAAAGAATAAACCCTTTTGGATTATTGATTGCATCATCTGTTGTCACGTAAGATTATCATAATTACTTAATTGATGCTTTTACTTGACTACCAACCCCAATATGGTTAAGAATAAAAAGAGTAACATCTGTAAATCTTCTTTTATTCCAAAATAATCATTGATTTCCCAAAGTTATCAATGTTATTGCCAATTTCATCACAGGTTGTAATTACTGTGAATTTTTGAAGATTCAGTGTTTCACGTAGAATAGTCAGAAATGAACTGTAAGTAAAACTGTAATTGTTTTTGGTTGTACCGTAGATAATGCAGTTCTCCATTGGTCCTGAAAGTTTCAGAAAGATTAATTAAGAATTGTATTTGTGTTGAATTTTTGAAGTTTTTACCTCATTTCTACGTAGAATTGCAAATATCAGTGTTTAACTGCTTGCTATGAGGTAAATCAATGGAAACAAGTCTAAAAAGGGTTTTAATTACTCTTTTGGGGTTTATCCATGGAAAATCATTAAGAATTGACATGGTTACAGGAGTCTAAGTAGCTCTTTACCTCCTTGGCATGTCAAAATAGCAGGTAATTTGCTATCTTCTTAAGATTTACAGTAGCTGTAACATGGTAACCAAGTTCCCAAAAGGTTTTAGTTTACCAATTAGGCCAAGATCAGCCATGGATCCAAGCTTTGGAGCTGTTGACACCTCTGAGGCCTCAGAAGTTTGGTACCCTGGCTCTCCTTGATGTCTTTTGTCCCCCTGGCCTATTTTTCACGTCAAAATAGAAATTTAAGCTTAAAGTGAGATATCCAGTATGGGTGTACCAAAAGTCCATGTAATAATACCATGATTTTGGGTGCTCAAAACATGCATAACACTATTCTCAGTGTAAATGTAACATGGGATTTCTCAAATTCCCATTATTTTGGCGTGAAATAAAGAAAAACAAAAATATTCACGGATCTTTTATGTGGTATTGAAGTATTTTCCATTTTACCACCTCAAAGAGTTAATTTGAGCTTATTCACTCTATGGAGCTACCCTAGGTGAATTTTTGTGTAGAATCCAAATCTGGCCTTAAATCCATGGTTTTACTTACTCAATACAAATTTATTCATCTTTTCGGAAATCAAAAATGATGAATTTTGGATATATTCATGACTTATGAGTTATGCATAATTCAAAATTTCTTTTTAAGATAATTGTGGCCTATTTGGATATGTAAAATATACATCAAGGCTCACAACCACCCAAGAAAGTGCCAAAAACAGCCCCAGTGGCCAGCAGCAGCAATTCCAACATGAAAAAGCAGCCACAAGCTCCAAACAAATGCAAAGGAAAGGCACCAGCCACCAAATCCTACAGCCAGGGCTACAGGATTCCAAACATTCAACAGGATGCCATGGAAAATGTGTTTCAGATGGCCAGAACAATGATGGAATTACAAAAGAAAGAGGCGGCCCGATTAAAATATCAGAAATGATTTCTGATATTTTTGACTCTATTCCAGAGTTTTATGAAGCTATGACTTATGTAAAAAGTCATCTTTCTGAAAAAAATACATCAATTTGGGACAATCTTAAAGCACATAACTTGAGTCTGAGCCAAATCAATGAAACCCTTAAATGTTTTCAAAAAGTTTTAAGAACAATTAAAACTTCCAATAATGATAATTCTTTCGGAAACAAGATCAATGAAAAATCTGCCATTATTAAGGAATTGACAGACAAATATTCTGAATTCAATATTGATGACATGAATGAAACAAGAATAAAACAAGCCATAAATAATATCAAAGAGGAAAATAAGAAAGCTCTTGATGATATTTCAAAATCATTTACTGAAGTAATGACACATATAATTGCCTTGAAAGAGTTTTTTGACACCTCACAAGAGGAAATATTAAAATTAACAATGAAGTTGAATCAGATCACCTCCAATAATACTAGAAAAACAGAACTATGGCAAAGGAACCTGATGTTGAAAAAGATGACATGATTGAAGACAATTCAGATGACAAGTCATCCATAATTTCTGAATCTTCAAAAGATACAGAAAATATCAATGCCACTTTTGACATCATGGAATCTTATTCCCACTTGCCACAATTGAGCAATAGCCAACTTGATTTATCAAAAATTCAACATGCACAACTTATGAAAACCAAACCAAACAGAGGGAAAGGCTATACAGCTGGTACCTCCTGTATAGCAGAAGTGGTAATTGACAACAAGGCCACCAAACCTTTTCTTGATCCAGGAGCCTTCTGCTCTTATGTTGGAAAATCTTTTCTTAAAACTTGTGTACCAAATTTTGAAGACCAATTGTTACCAATTGATGGTATAAAATTCAATAGTGCAAGTAATCCAATGAAAGCATTAGGAATTTTTGAGACCAATCTCATATCTCCACATATCAATGGAAATTTAAGAATCACAGTCAAATTTGTTGTTATGGAAAATTTCTCTAGTACCCATTTTATATTAGGAAATGTCTATTTAATCATGTATGGGATACAATTACATAACAACAAAGACAGATACTTTACTATTGGAGACAATAAGTGCCAAAGATTTGCCTTTTTACCATTGAAAGACAAATTACAGTGAAAAAATTATCACCAGTCAACTCAGAGTTAGAGAAATTCAAGTCTGAACAGTTAAATGAGGCTGAAATAAGCCTTCATCTGAGTGATAAACAAGAAAATGAAATTTCTTCCCTTTTTTATGACCACAGAGGAGCATTTGCTTCAGAAAAAGAACCTCTAGGAGCAATTATTGGTCATGAAGTTGACATCATTCTTAATATTGAAAGACCTTCTCTGCCACTCTTGAGAAGACGTGCATACCCAGCAAGTCCCAAGTCAAGAGAAGGTCTGGAAACTCATATCGAAGAACTTCTAGACCTTGGTTTAATAAGACAAATTGGCCATAATAAATAAAGAGAAATAACTAGACCAGTCATAGTGGCATGGCAGAACAAAAAATCAAGAATGGTTGGAGACTTTAGAGCCCTGAACACTTAAACTGTTCCAGACAGAGACCCAATACCAAAAATCCAAATTCCCCTTACTCAAATATCTCAAGAAGTGTATATAACCACTGTGGATGCCCTTAATTTGAGAATTATTGTTCATTGTGGAGTGTATGAATATTTAAGAATTTCCTTTGGTATCAAAAATGCACCTTCACACTTCCAAAGAATGATGAATGAAATGTTCCCTGATGAACTTTCATAAGGATGGTTAATCATTTACATTGATGACATTATTGTCTATTACAAGACTTGGGAAGAACACATGTACAGATTGTCCAGAGGTTTGACAAAAATTCAATCAGTAAAAATGAAAATCTCCTTGAAGAAATGCCATTTTGTATTTAAAGAACTGAAAGCACTAGCACATGTTGTATCTGGTTTGTCCCTTGGAATTGACAAAAACAAAAGTTGCTGCAGTATTGCTAAAACCCATGCCTCAGAACAAGAAAGAAATTTAGTAATTCTTAGGTTTTTCAGGATATTACAGGCAGCACATTAAAGAATTTCCATCCATAGCAAGACCACTTTATAAATTGTGTGACAAAGACACAGTATTTGAAATGACTGTTGACAGAGTCAAAGCTTTTGAGTCTTTAAGAGAAGCCATGACCACTGCTCCACTCTTACTGATGCCAGACTTTAAATTGCCTTTTAAATTGTATATTGATGCATCAGGGGATGGGCTTGGTGCTGCGCTTCACCAAGTGCAGATCATAAATGACAAACCTATAGAAGGACCCATATGTTTCATATCCAGGCAAATCAAACCAACTGAAGCCAGATATGGAGCAATTCAAATGTAATGTCTATGCCCTGTCTGGGCCTTGGAAAAATTGAACTACTTCTTAGAGGGATGTGTTTTTGAGGTGATAACAGATTGTACAGCTGAAAACACCCACAGACATATGCTTAGATGGAAAATAGCCATACAAGAATACAGGGGCAATATGACTATTTTGCATAAGGATGGGAATATTCATAAGAATGCAGATGCACTAAGCAGATGGCCATTACCAAATAATATTGATAATGCTGCTAATGTTCCAGAAGAAGCTTCACCACAGATCCCAATAGAAGGAATAAGTGTTACAGACTTGAACACCACCTTTTTGAAGAAGTAAGACACAGTTACACTCAAGATGAGAATTGTAGAATCTTATGCCAACTACTTAACAAAGACTGTAAAGACAACTCTCTCATACATGCCTTGGATGAAGTACAGAAGAAATCTTATGATGAAGGAAGATTTCACCTACTGGATGGTATAATTTACCACAGAACCAAGCACACATTTGTCATGACAGTTTTGGGCAGGTCATTAATCAATCTTGTACTGAAAAAATGCCATGACAGCCCCCTCTCAGGACATCTGTCTGAAGGCAAAACAATGGAAAAAGTAAAAACCTGTATATGGTGGCCAATGTGGCAGAAAGATGTTTCAGAGTATTGCAAAACCTGCGACAGCTGTCAAAAAGAAAATAAATTCACTAGCATGAGACTTGGAAATATGATAAAAATCCAAGAACCAAGCAGACCTTGGGAGATTGTCCATATGAATTGGGTAACTTGGCTACCACCAGGAGGTGACAGAAGTTATAATGCTTGCCTAGTAATCTTGGACAGATTCAGTAAAACTCCAATCTTTTTACCATGTCACAAGGATGATACAGCCATGAATACAGCTCTTCTCATATGGAATAGAGTAGTGTCATGGACTGGAATATGTACAATTATCATTAGTGATAGGGATGCCAAATTCACTTCAGAACTATGGACAAATCTTCACCAATTATCTGGCACTAAGCTGTCTTTCTCTACAGCCAACCACCCACAAACTGATGGTCTGGCTGAAAGGACGATCCAAACCTTAGAGGACATGGTAAGAAGATTTTGTGCATATGGCCTTGAATTCAAAGATTGTGATGGATTTACCCATGATTGGTGTACTCTGTTTCCAGCACTGGAATTAGCATATAAAACATAAATCATGCCAGTACCAATCAAACTCCTGCTATCCTAGAAAAAGGATGGAACCCCAAATTAACCCAAGATTCCTTGAGGAAAGTTTGATTGAAATACATCCCACAGCTGCTAGCTTCAAAGGAATGCTAGAAAAAGCTAGAAAGCATGAAGTAAGGTGCATGGAGGACTCTTTTTGCATATGCTAAGAACAAATGGGATAAATCATATGCAACTCCAGATTACAAATTGGGGGACTTAGTTCTTGTATCCACCACTAACTTCAATAACATCAAAGGGTGTAAAAAGATGAAAGACTCCTTTGCAGGACCTTTTGTTATTAAGGCCCTCCATGGAGAAAATGCTGTTGAAGTAGAGTTATCTGAAGAAATTAGCAATAATCATCCTACATTTCCAGTGAGCTTGATAAAGCCATATAAATCTAGTGATGCTGAAAAGGTCCCCTTGACAAATAAAGTTCCCCAAGCTATACCTCCTATTGAGTCATCTAGTGGTAAGAAAATTACCAAAGTTCTCAAAGAAAGAAAGTTGAGAACCAAAAAAGTAAGGGAATACCTTTTTAGGTACAGTGACTCAACTTGTGAAGATGAATGGTTGCTAGAAAAAGACATACCTGAAGCTACTAAACTTCTCAGAAGGTTCAGGCACACTAGAAATATCAATATTACAAAGTAATATTTTTTTTAGGGGGAGGGAATGTGAGAATTAGAGGTATTTTCATATACCCAAAAGACCACAAAAGATAAATTAAGATACAAATATAAAGAAAATAAATTTATTTATATTATAAAAACAAAAATATAAATATAAATACAAATTTATATTTAAAAATCAAAATTTAATTATAATTTAAAAATAAAATTACAATAAAATCTAAAATTATGAAATTATATTTTAACTTGTAAAAATTATGTAAAAATGAATTTTTAATAAAAATTGTGAAATTAAAATATTTTTGGTAAAAATTTATATAAACTATATTATAGCTTTCTATCCAATAAATAAACATAAAGATATTATCACACCATTGGATTCCTCATAAAAAATAAAGTGGGGTCACCTCTGGATGAAATTTCTGTAACTCAACTCTAAATAAGCTTAAATTAAGTATTTAGTATTTTCAATGCAAAAATTCAAAATCTTCAAAACTTTGATTGATTTCCAACCACATGTAGTTTTAACCATCAATTTTTGTGTTAAAATTGAGGTGTTTTGTTTAGTTTAGAAGCTATGAGGAATTGAACTATTTTCAATTGAATTTGATTGAAATGTCAAAATGTGCACATGTATTACATAAGTGAACTTTGATTTACATATGAGGTATCAATTATTACTGTATTGTACTTGACAATTCAATTGAATTACATATGTAAATTACAAGTATAATACATGATGAGGAATTAAAGGAAAAAATAAATTGGGGGGGAAAACAAATTCTAGCTCTAATGGGGAGCCAGACCCCCAAAGTCCTTGCCAACTGGCATGGGATGTCAAAATCCATGCAAAATTTCATCACTTTTGGCCTGGAATTGAGTCACAGAGTCTGTGACTCAATTGATGATGAGGGTTTGATACCAACCAGGGCAGTTATAACTGTTGCCAAGAGGGTAAAACTACCCTTAAGTCAAAACAATCTTAGTACAAACAGTTTGAACTGATTTCTACGACTCTTACACACATTCTGACGTGTTTGGAAGGCTCTAGACCAGGTATTACTATAGTAATGGTTAATTCAAGGGTCTAAAATGGCTAAAAATAGCAAAAAATGGCTAAAACCAGCCCATTTTTGGTCTAAACCAGGGTTCAATGATGTCACAATTGGCTTTTCTGTTGTCAGAGTGTTTTCAACGACTGACAATAGTAAACTTCACTTTGGGAGTAAGAAAATTGATGGCTATAAAAGAATGTCCTCTTTGCCCCACTTTTCTCTTCATGTTAGAATCTTTTCCTTTTTTCTAATTAGTTTAAACACTATTAACCCCATTAATAAAAGATTCCAACCACCATGTATTAAATCATTTTTAACCTTTTAACAATGTGGAAAAAACATTATAATCATTTTTAACCCTTGGACCACCCCATAAGTGAATTAAAGCATCTTTCATCACTGTTACCTTTGTCACTTTGTTTCCAAATTCACTCTGGTCACTTTTGGGTGTGTTTTCTCTTTAAATATTTTTTTAAAGACTTTTTTCTTTAATCAATTGCTTGCAGTTATTTGCTCAAGTCATTCCAATGGAAATTGCTGTTGAAGAAATTTCTTTTGTAGCACTAAATATCTCTTGTAGACCATTTTTGGATACATTTGATTGTTGGTACAACAATAAATCTTTATAATATTATCTCTTCTTACTTTTACAGTTAAAAACAATAAAATTGGCATGTTTCCTCTTAAAAATACTATTTAATACTATTTTTAATCATTTCATACCTTATAAAGATTTTGAGGACAGAAAAAGTACTTGACTTTTAATCAAAGTTTCATATCCACACGTTAAACATGATGTCTCCTAGTCGATAGCATGCTCTTCCTGAAAATTAATCTCCTAATTCTTAAATGTGAGGTGGTAAGCCAGCATCCTTGGAGGTGACTTTGTTGAGTTCTTTAAGGTCATGGACAATTCTGAGTTTCCCATTTGATTTGGCCACACAAAAGATTGGGCTTGTGTCCCTTGAGGTGGATTGCCCATAGAGTCCAGTCCTGATTATTTGCCTGATCAATTAATTAAACTGAGGTAAAGTTGATTTTTGAATGGGAATTGGCTTTTTCTGCCAAGGTTCACAAGGTATTACTGGTATCTTGTAAGGTTTTCCATACAAGTGTTTGAGTAATCCTCTTTCTTCTTCACAGAAAGCCATTGATTTTTCCCTTAAGGTAATGAAATTTTTGAGTAAATTGATTTTTTCATTTGACAACAATCCTTGTGGGCCAAAGTTGATTCCTTGCAGTCTTTCATTGGTGACCTTGAAGGTTTCTTGAAATATAGGTGGGGTTGGTGATAAGGGTTTTTCATAAGGATCTGTGGACAAAGGTGGCTTAAGGTCTTGAGAAATTTGCTCATTGACTGGTCTCACACTCTTCAGGACTGATTGGTATTTGGCTGCTAAAATTTGGTGATCCGCGTTCAATTACTTATTTTGTTTCTTCTTCTTGTTTTTTTATTATTTCTATGAATTTTCTAGTGTCCTAAAATATTGAGGTCGTCACCACTCTTCTTTCTTCCATAAAAATTGTATTTCAAGGTCATGCAGGGCCTACAACTAGGTGTGTAACCTCTGTATATTAGGTATACAATTCCTGAAGCTTAAGTCATGTAAGGACCTCCTAGCCTATTTCAAGGGCTTATCTTTATTCTTGAGCTTCTTTGGGCTTGATTTTGAATTCCACTTGACTCTTGTTTATTCTTCAATCTTCATTATTCCCACTTGATTCAAGATTATTCTGGTTTTTTTATTTCTGGATAAGGAATTTTCTTTTCTTAATTGATGTCTTGGGACTCCACTTTGTTCATTTTGGCCAATTTGATAATGCTAAACACCTGTGAAACCCCTTGTTCCTGTTACACAAAGGGAGCAGTTAATTGTCATGCTGAGGAAAAAAATGATCCTTCAGCACTTCTCCTGACTAGGAAAATCCCCTCCACCATCTTGGCTTTTTTTTATAATTTTCCTGCCCAAGTCTACAGGGGAAGCAGTTTAGTGTCATGCTGATGACCTCTTGAGTCTTCAAGCTTCTTTAAAATCCCAAAGGTAATTTGACTTTGGTGTTTTGAATCATATTTTTGGTCCATCATTTTGAGTGAGTACTTAGTCCATAATCAATCCAGTAATTCATCCTTCAGTCCATAAATCCTGACCAGTGATTCTTGAGTTCTAAATGGGTTCCAATCCAGAATCAAATAAATGGCCAAGGTCTTGTATTATCTAAAGGTCAATCCATAAGGAGCTCTTTATTGTTTATAAGTGACATTCATTTTCAGCGTTCTTAATAATTTATCTCTTGATAAATATTTTCTCCAATTCTCTTGATATTCTTAAAAAAAATTTCTTTTGGTTCTTCTGTACTCCTAAATTATACCTGTTATATAAAAAAATAAAAAATAAAAAATAGTAATAAGAAGATGATTTAAAATTAACTTGAATATTAATTGATTGAGTTTTTTTTAAGAATATTTGTTTGGATAAGGGCCCCCTCTCTATTTAAAAATCTTGAGTTGGTTTTCAAATTTTGAAGAGGATATGTTCTCATTCCCCCAAAAAACTCTCACTATATGGGATAGTGTAAGAAATAAGCTTTCCCACCCCTTATTTTTCATAGTTAATTTGATGAGCATAAATAATTATACCAAATATTTGCATAATTTTATTTTAAATCCACAATCAAGATCATGGAACTCTTTGGTTAAAGGTGGTAATTTGTGCCAATCAGTAAACATTGGTGCTCTTGGGAATATTTAGAAATAATATTACATGATGAAATGATCATATTTTAATTCCTTTGTTCATATAATGACCCTCATGATTCCACAACTCTTCCTTTTGGAATCATCATTGTGACTCAGAATTTCTTTCAAGTCCATCCCCTTTAAGGTCAGACTTTTGGTTACCCATAAATGCAGTTGAGTTGTTAAAAAAATAGAAACAGTAAAATTGAAAATTTAAACAATTCAAAAAAATCTTGTTTGCTTTTGGCAGCTTTTTTCAATTCCATTTGGAATAAATATCACATTGAGGTGTTATTAATATGCAAATTCCCCAAATTGTGTCATCAATTTATGATTTTTTTAAATGAATAATTCCTTCAGAGTTTGATTAATGCCTTTATGGAATAAACAATTCTTCTTTTCAAACAAGTTCCAATAACTTTCTTGTAACTCAAGAAATATTTCAAATAAATTGATCATTTTTAAAAAAATATTTGATGTAGAGTTTTTTTAATTATTATTATTTTTGAGTTGAAACATTAAACCAATTTAATGGTTCTTGTTGTAATATTGGGAGAAGTATAATAAAGATAATAAGTAAATAGAATATTCTTGAGATAATGAATGGGATATGCCCCTAATTTTTAGAAAAAAAATAATTGAATTGGAAGTAAAACAAATTGAAAAATATGTGCAAAAGGTTTAAGTCAGTAAATCTCTCTAATTCTTGCTGATAATGAAATAACATTAGAAAAAATAAGAAATAAAACCCTAGGTAGTTTATAGTCTTGCCAAGGACATATCCTCCTTTGGGAGTCCTTGTTCAATCTTTTTGAATATTTTAAATTGGCAGTTTATGGTCTTTCCAAGGAGCTTTGATTCATTGTTTTGTATTGAGTCCTTGTTTAGAATCTAATTGTGGGAAGTTTACGGTCTTTCCAAGGACCTTTGGTTCATTGTTTTGTATTGAGTCCTTGTTGAGAATCTAATGGTGGACAGTTTATGGTCTTTCCAAGGACCTTTGGTTTATTGTTTTCTATTGAGTCCTTGTTAAGAATCTTAGTGGGAAGTTTATGGTCTTGCCAAGGACCACATCTTTTGCCCAGGCACCTTATTGTTGCCTTTGGGGTTTCATGGCATGTGATTTATCTTCAAAGCCACATTGTATGATTAGTTAAAACAGTTAATAGTCTTATTGAGGACTCGTTTTCGCTTTAAAAACAATTCTAAGCTTATAAAATCAGGGAACTATTCTCATGATGAACACCTGTAACATTCAAAATCAAATATGTTAGTATAATATATTATAAAACATAAGAAAGAAGCATCAAAAACAAAAATAGCAGCTTAAAGCCTTGCTTGGGGCTATTATTTTTATATCCCTGTAGAAATCAAGAATCAGAAACTATAGATTAATGTGGGTAGAAAAAATAAAATAATGAAAAAAAATCATCAGTTTAACGCCTTGATGAGGGCTTATTGTTATTTGTTATCTATCATTTTTATATTTTTTTTTCTCTTGAGTAAGAATGGTAGCAAATGAAAATGAAATATGAAAGGTTCATTTAATATTAAGGAGAAAGTTTTAAAAGCTCAGCAGTTTAATTTCTTTCTGTGGTTTTTTTTGTTATTGGTAGGCCTAAATATAATAGAATAAAAACAAAAAGCAAGATAGAAGAATTTAAGACCAGCAGTTTATAGTCATACTGAGGGATTTTTTTATCTTTTAGTCCCTTTTTAATATTTTTTGTTTTTATTTCTAAGACTTTGGTCAGATGGGAATAACTTTACTATTGTCTTCATACATGTATTAGAAAAAAAGACTTAAGATGCTACTTTTTGAGCTTCACATTGATTGGGGCTGAAGTATCAAAGTAATATAGGTGATCCAATATACCATTGAGAGCTCATCTTTCTTCTCTTTGATTATATTTGATGGCTTGGGTTGTTTAGAGTGAGTTTCAATGATTTAATTCTACTTGGGCTTTGTTTTAGGGTTAAATTTAACCTTTTTAATCCTTGAAATCACTTTGCATTGACTGGTTTTAGGTCTCTGTGGCGCTGTAAGATCTTTATACCTATATATAATTTGCTGAGGTTTTTTCAGGCGTTATTACACTTTCATGGTGCTGCAAACTGTCACCAAGGCAAATCTTGCCTCAATTGTCGGCAATTGACTTCACGTCAAGCAAACGTCAAGCAGGATAAAAGTCAAGGTCACATCAAGCAAAAATCAAGTGAATGTTGAGAACACGTCACACTCTGGTATTACACCAAATCCTGTGACATCCACCAATATTGGTTCCCCTGTGCCTTCAACTGAGATTCCTCACCACCTGATCCTCCTTCAACCCTCCAAAAGTTGGTAAAAATTATACAAGACCCGCTTTTTTCCACACGCACACATCAAAGAGGTCCTTTAGCCAGTCTTGATGTAGAGGGGGGGTTTGACCTCACCAGGTCATCAATGAAAGGACTCCGCCTCTGCGGCATTGTCATTTTGTGGATGACACTGGTAGAGTCCGCCACACAATACCATGGGTGAGGTGTGGTTGCATTGCCGTGTGCATGTGGGGGTGTGTTTGCATGTGTCTGTGTGTGCCCGCTGGTGTGGTTACATTGGCATGTGTGGGGGTGTGTGCAGGTGCTTAAGGGCTGATTCCCTTTCCAACGTGATGATGGCACAGTTGGAAATTTTGGATGCTGTGATAGGTGAGTGTGTGGGACATTTAATCATTGAAATTTGCTTATTCACACTGTACCCAATTTCAAAATAGTAATTTTTTTGTGGCAATGTGAAATAATGGGCTTTGCTTGTCACAATGGCACGTCTCTGTTACCAAATTTGAGGCAGTTATCTGAGAGATTTGCATTTTTGTAGAATAAATAGATATCTTGAAATAACGGTTTTATCATTACAAGCAGTACACATGACATAACTTTGTTATCATACAATCCACAGTTACCTTATATTTCTTCTTCAGATATGATGAAGTGTCCATCATCAAAACCAACAGCTTTATAAATATTGAGATGCGGCGAATCTGGTAAGAAATTCACATCACCCTTCAAAGTTTTTAATATTAGAAAGTTATTATTCAGCATGCAAGATGGTTCAGAGACTCTAAAAATGCTATTAATAACACCAAAATGTGGTGAGTTGCCCCTCAGAAAACCTATCACACTGTTGCTGACATTGTTGGATTCAGTTGAAAATATTTTGTTCCCAATATTAATGTTTGAAACTGGAAAATACCAAGGTGAGACAATCCTTGAAGTGGGATGACTTGTGGATTGTATGGTAGTTTCTAAGCTGATCCATTCAACTATTTCCCTTGTGGAATGAAAATTATGTAAGTACTCAACCAGGCAATCATAATTTTCTTGGTCATGGCAGGATGGTTTGTTATGTTTTTGGTAATTGAGTGGAGCAGGCAGCTGTGATTTGAAAATTTGTTTGATTTCACATGGGACGGATGGGGATTTCAGAAGAACAGAAATGTTGGAACATTGACAGATATGTTGAAGTAAGGTTTTATCTAAATCATCTATTCAGAGTTGGAAGAAGTTAGTCTCATTGAGTTAATGTGTTTAATCAATGTGAATATATTGAGATTATTAATTAACATACATATTTTGTTGTTTGTTGGCATCTTTGCAAATACTCCAATCAAGGGCTCATAACCCCATGTGGCTGAGGCTTGTGCTGGGCCCAACACTGGAAGGGTTCGTGAATATGATCAGCAAAAGGATGATTTGGTTTACTTTTCTGTTTTGGGGACAGGTGATGATTGGAAAGGCAGAATTTTTTTGAATTTTCAGAAGATGCATTTGCATCATCCATTGAAACAGTCCAACTTGTGGCAATGCTGATAGCACTAATCAAATGGAATGTATTCTTGGTTAGTTCATTTGCAAGTTCTTCTGATTGACCCATGTTTCTTTGTGTGTTGGTGGATTTGTGTTCATCTAACGACATCTGTTGACTGAGCATTAAAAATGGAATATAGACCTTGTATAAGAGAGCCCATTCAATGGCTTTCAAACTACAATGAGAGGGGGAACACATTTTGCGGGGTACTCTTGTCCATGACGAGGGAATTATGGTATCAGATATGATTTGTTGGAGATGCTCCAGAGCCTCACCCTCAATCTGGTGATCACTCAGTGCACTGATATCCAATTCAGAGGGGATTTCAGAAATGGGTAATTAATCTGCATCAAATGAAGGAATTGCCGCAGAATCACTAGATGGATGTTGCATGTGAGGGGTGGGCATTGAGAGGTAGTTTTTTTGTGTGAAAGTAGTGGGGAGTGACTCATTTATTATTTTTGCTGCATTTCTTCTCAGGGAGTAGGCCTCTCTCAATATGATTTTATCAAGAGAGCTATTGAAGGTCATGGAAAATGTGTCTGAACTGTTGGTTCCATTGTATTTCCTGCAGGACCTGAAATAAATTTTTGATTTGGACTTTGGAATGCACAATTTGAAAGCTGCATGATCCTCCAAAGTTCCAAGTATTAAATTATGCATTATGTCAAGATTAACCATTCTGGTTGCATCTCAATACAGAAGGTCTTCCAAAATTGAATATCGCACTCCATACTCAGAAAGAATTGCTTGTCTTTGTTGTGGGGATGCCCAAAGCCATTTCACAATGGTTGATTTATGATTTTGGTATGAGCGCGTGTAGTGAAATTGGGGACCAATTTCTTCAATCTGAGCTTTGTTAAAAGTGCAAAAATTACAAAAGTGGTTTCCTGAATGAGAATTAAATCCAGTAAGCCTGCACATGGAAACCACATCCGGAATGGCCGTGAGAATGGCAACACAGATAAAGGATCCTGAAGGACCTGTTGAGGTGGGCAAAAAATGGCAACCTTTCCATAGCTATTTGAGCTCCTTGATGAGTGGCATTAATAGGTAATTCAATTGAAGGGAAGTTGGCTCCTTTTGATCAGGGATGATTCCTGCAACATAGACATTCTCTGGCTTCAATCATTCACTGGGGGGTAGATTAAGACAAATGAGCATGATAGGTCCAATGCTGGGCAACCGGGTTCACTTTCCATGTGCATCAAACCAGTCCACATATATGGAGAAGGCCAATGCACCAGGAATGGACATGAATGGGGGGTCGTGAATATTTGTAGTGCCAGTGAAGGGTCTCCAGACCAATCTATCCCAGATCTCACATCTGGGGAACCTTTGGGAGTTTGTGATTCTTGATGTTGATGCAGAATTTTCATAATTCCAGCCCGCTGGAGAAATCTGGCAAGCCAATTTTTGAATGGTTGATAAATAAAATGTAAGGTGTGGATATGAAACTTTGATTAAAAATCAAGTACTTTTCCTGTCCTCAAAATTTGTATAAGGTAAAATTCAGTTAAAAATAGTAAGAAATATTATTTTTAAGAGAAAACACGCCAATTTTATTGTTTATAACTTTATTAGTATAAAACAATAATATTATAAAAATTTATTGTTTTACCAACAATAAAATTTTATCCAAAAAATACTCTACAAGAGATATTTTAAGGCTACAAAAGAAATTTCTTCAAGAGCAATTTCAATTGGAATTAATTGAGCAAAGAACTGCAAGCAATTAATTAAAGAACAAAGTCTTTAAAAAGAATATTAAAGAGAAAACACGCCCAAAAGTGACCAGAGTGAATTTGGAAACAAAGTGACAAAGTTTACAGTGATGAAAGATGCTTTAATTCACTTTTGGGGTGGTTCAGGGATAAAAATGATTATAAGAGTTACAAACAATGATTATAATGATTTTTTCACGTGGTTAAAAGGATTAAAATGATTTAAAAATGGTGGTTGGAATCTTTGATTGATTGGTTTAACAGTGTTTAAACTAATTAATAAAAGGAAAAGATTCTAACATGAAGAGAAAAGTGGGGCAAAGAAGACATTCTTTTATAGCCATCAATTCTCTTACTCCAAAAGTAAAATTTACTCTTGTCAGTCGTGAAAAACAGTCTGACAACAGAAAAGCCAATTATGGCATCATTGAACCCTGGTTTAGACCAAAAAAGGGCTGGTTTAAGCCATTTTTAGCCATTTTTAGCCATTTTAGACCCTTAAATCAGCCATTACTATAGCAATACCAGGCCTAGAGCCTTCAAAACACGTCAGAATGTGTGTCAGAGGCGTAGAAACCAGTTAAAACTGTTTTTACTATGATTGTTTTATCTTAAGGGTAGTTTTACCCTCTTGGCAACAGCTAAAACTACCCCAGTTGGTATCAAAACCTCATCATCAATTGAGTTCACAGACCCTGTAACTCAATTCCAGGCCAAAAGTGATGAACTTTTGCGTGAATTTTGACATCTCACGCCTGTCAGCAAGGATTTTGGGGGTCTAGCTCCCCCTTAGAGCTGGAGTTCCTTTTCCCCCCCAAATTTAATCTTTCCAATTTATTTTTCCTTTAATTCCTCATCATGTATTATACTTATAATTTACATATGTAATTCAATTCAATTGTACAGTACAATACAGTAATAATTGACACCTCATATGTAAATCAAAGTTCACTTATGTAATACACGCGCACATTTTGACATTTCAATTGAATTCAATTGAAAATACTTTAATTCCTCATAACTTCTAAACTAAACACAACACCTCAATTTTAACACAAAATTTGATGGTTAACACCACATGTGGTGTGAATTAAATTAAAGTTTTGAGGATTTTCAACTTTTGTATTGAAAATACTAAAAACTTAATTTAAGCTTATTTAGAGTTGAGTTACAAGAATTTCACTTAAGGGTGACCCCACCTGATTTTTTATGAGGAATCCAATGGTGAAATAATTTTCATGTGTTTATTTATTGGATAAAAAGTTATAATAATTTTTATTTAACTTTTTTCCAAATTTATTTATTTTTTCATAATTTTGTTAAAATTTCATTTTTACTTAATTTTTTCAAGTATAAATGTAATTTTATACTTACAAAATTTTATGTATTTTTATTTTTAAATTGGAATTAATTATTTATTTTTAATATAATTTTATGATTATATTTTGATTTTTATTTTAATAATATAAATAAATTTATTTTATTTATATTAATATGTTATTTTTGTATTTGTGGTCTTTTGGGTATATGAAATTACCTCTAAGGCTCACATTCCCTCCCCCTAAAAAAGAATATTACTTTGTAATATTGGTGTTTCTAGTGTGTCTGAATCTCCTCAGGAGTTTGGTAGCTTCTGGTATATCTTTTCCTTCTAACCATTCATCTTCACAAGTTGGGTCACTGTACCTAACAAGGTATTCCCTTACTTTCTTGGTTCTTAATTTCCTTTCTTTAAGAACTTTGGTTATCTTCTTAGTACCAGATGTCTCAATAGGAGGTAGAACTTGGGGAATATTATTCCTCAAGGGAAATTTCTCAGCATCACTAGATTTATATGGCTTTATCAAGCTTACTGGAAATGTAGGGTGCTTATTGCTAAGTTCTTCAGATAACTCTACTTCAACAGCATTTTCTCCATGGAGGGCTTTAATCACAAAAGGTCCTGCAAAGGAGTCTTTCAGCTTTTTACATCCTTTGATGTTATTGAAGTTAGTGGTGGATACAAGAACTAGGTCCCCCACTTTGAAATCTGGAGTTGCATGTGATTTATCCCATTTGTCTTTAGCATATGCAAAAGAGTCCTCCATGCATTTCACTGCATGCCTTCTAGCTTTGTCTAGCATTCCTTTGAAGCTAGCAGCTGTGGGATGTATCTCAATTAAGTCTTTCCTCAAGGAATCTTGGGGTAACTTGGGGATCCATCCTTTTTCTAGGATAGCAGGAGTCTGATTGGTACTGGCATGGATTGATGTTTTATCTGCCAATTCCAGTGCTGGCAACAGAGTACACCAATCATGGGTAAATCCATCACAATCTTTGAATTCAAGGCCATATGCACAAAATCTTCTCACCATGTCCTCTAAGGTTTGGATCATTCTTTCAGCCAAGCCATCAGTTTGTGGGTGGTAGGCTGTAGAGAAAGACAGTTTAGTGCCAAATAATTGGTGAAGATTTGTCCATAGTGCTGAAGTGAATTTGGGATCTCTATCACTGATGATATTTGTAAATATCCCAGTCCATGACACTACTCTATTCCATATCAGAAGAGCTGTATCCATGGCTGTATCATCTTTGTGACATGGTAAAAAGATTGGAGTTTTACTGAATCTCTCCACAATTACTAGGCAAGCATTATAGCTTCTGTCACCTCCTGGTGGTAGGCCAGTTACCCAATCCATATGGATAATTTCCCAAGGTCTGCTTGGTTCTTGGATTTTCATCATATTTCCAAGTCTTTTGCCAGTGGATTTATTTGCCTTTTGGCATCTTTCACAGGTTTTGCAATACTCTGCAACATCTTTCTGCCACATTGGCCACCATATGCAGGTCTTCACTTTCTCTCTTGTTCTGTCTTCAGAAAGATGTCCTGAAAAGGGACTATCATGGCATTCTTTCAGTACAAGATTGATTAGTGACCTGTCCACAACTGTCATAACACATGTGTGTTTTGTTCTGTGGTAAATTATACCATCTAGTAGGTGAAATCTTCCTTCATCATAAGATTTTTTCCATACTTCATCCAAGGCATGTGTAAGAGAGTTGTCTTTACAGTCCTTGTTAAGTAATTGGCATAAGATGCTACAATTATTATCTTGAGTGTAACTGTTTCTGACTTCTTCAAAGAAGGTGGTGTTTAAGTCTCTAACACTTATCCCTTCTATTGGAATTTGTGGGGAGGCTTCTTCTGGTACATAAGCAGGATTATCAATATCATTTGGTAATGGCCATCTGCTTAGTCCATCTTCATTTTTATGAATATTGCCATCTTTGTGAACAATAGTCATATTGCCCCTATATTCTTGTATGGCTATTTGCCATCTAAGCATATGTTTGTTGGGTGTTTTCATGTTCAGAAGTGATTTAACAGCGGTACAATCTGTTATTACTTCAAAGACACATCCTTCTAGAAAGTAATTTAGCTTTTCCAGAGCCCAAACAAGGCATAAACACTCCATCTGACTTGCTCCATATCTGGCTTCAGTTGGTTTGATTTGCCTAGATATGAAACATATGGGTCCTTCTACAGGTTTATCATTTATAATCTGAACTTATTGAAGTGCAGCACCTAGCCCATCTCCTGATGCATCAATATAAAGCTTAAAGGGCAGCTTAAAGTCTGGCATCAGTAAGAGTGGAGCAGTGGTCAAGGCTTGTCTCAAAGATTCAAAGGCTTTTACTCTGTCAACTGTCATTTCAAAGACTGTTTCTTTGTCACATAGCTTATAAAGAGGTCTTGCTATGGATGCAAAATCTTTAATGTGTTGCCTGTAATACCCTGCAAAACCCAAAAATGATTGAATTTCTTTTTTGTTTTGAGGCATGGGTTTAAGCAGTACTGCTGCAACTTTGTTTTTGTCAATTCCAAGAGATAAACCAGATACTACATGCCCTAGTGCTTTAAGCTCTTTAAATCCAAAATGGCATTTCTTTAAAGAAATTTTCATATTGACAGATTGAATTTTTGTCAAAACCCTGGACAATCTGTATATATGTTCTTCCCAAGTTTTGGAGCAGACTATAATGTCATCAATGTAAATGATTAACCATCCTTCTGAAAGTTCTTCAGGGAAGATTTCATTCATCATTCTTTGGAAGTGTGAAGGTGCATTTTTGATACCAAAAGGCATTCTTAAATATTCATAAACTCCACAATGAACAATGATTCTCAAATACTTCCTTGCTCTTGGTGTTACCACATTCTGATGAAATCCCTTAAGAGCATCCATAGTGCTTATATATACTGCTTGAGATATTTGAGTGAGGGCAATCTGGATCTTTGGAATTGGGTATCTGTCTGGAACAGTATAAGTGTTCAGAGCTCTAAAGTCCCCAACCATTCTAGATTTTCCATTATGCCAAGCCACTATGACTGGTGTAGTTATTTCTACTTCTTCATTGTGGCCTACTTTTCTTATTACACCAAGGTCTAAAAGTTCTTTAATATGGCTTTCTAGTGCTTCTCTTGATTTTGGACTTGCTGGATATGCAGGTCTTCTTAAGAGTGGTGGATAAGGTCTCTCAATATTAAGAATAATATCAATTTCATGACCAATAATTGCCCCTAGGGGTTCTTTATCTGAGGCAAATGCTTCTTTATGGTCATATAAAAGAGAAAAGAGTTCATTTTCTTGTTTATCACTCAAATGAAGGCTTATTTCAGCTTCATTTAAGTGTTCAGACTTGAATTTCTCTAACTCTAAGTTGACTGGTGATACTTTGTTTACTGTAATTTATCTTTTAAATGGTAAAAAGGCAAATTTTTGGCGCTTATTGTCTCCAATAGTAAAGTATCTGTCTTTGTTGTTGTGTAAATCTATGCCATACATGATTAAATAATCATTTCCCAATATGAAATGGGTACTAGAGCAATTTTCCATAACAACAAATTCAACAGTGATTCTTAAATTTCCATTGATATGTGGAAATATGACACTAGTCTCAAATATTCCCAATGCTTTCATTGGGTTACTTGCACTATTGAATTTTATGCCATCAATTGGCAATAATTGATCTTCAAAGTTTGGTACACAAGTTTTAAGAAAAGATTTACCAACACAAGAGCAGAAGGCTCCTGGGTCAAGCAGAAGTTTAGTGGGTTTGTTGTCAATCACCACTTCTGTTATACAGGAGTTACCAGCTGTATAACCTTTTCCTCTGTTTGGTTTGGTTTTCATGAGTTGTGCATCTTGGATTTTTGATAAATCAAGTTGACCATTGCTTAATTGTGGCAAGTGGGAATATGATTCCATGATGTCAAAAGTGGCATTGATATTTTCTATATCTTTTGAAGATTCAGAAAATATGGATGACTTGTCATCTGAATTTTCTTCAATTATGTCATCTTTTTCAACATCAGGTTCTTTCTCCACATCAATTTCATTGATTTTCCCTCTCTTTGGACATGTATTGGCTAAATGAGTGGTGCTTTGGCAAATATGGCACTTTCTGACTGTATCTGCAGACTTATTTTTAATATTATTAGAGTTTTCTTTGGGGTTTTTGTCCACAGAATCCTTCCAAGGTGTATTAAACCTTGTTTTGAGAATCACCCTACTGGAACCAATTCTGGTTCTTGTGGTTACTTCCTCTAATATATTGATAATGTCTTCTGCTGAAGATTGTTCAGTAGTCCTGCTCTTGACAGCATGCTCTAAGTCACCTCCACATTGTCTTAGAATTTTTCTATGAATCATAAATTCTGACATGTCAGGGTATAATGCTGTTAACCTGTCCTTTTGTTGACAAAACCATGGTAAGGCTTTGTCTTTATCAGCATTAAATTTGGCGGATTCAAAGGCTGTTTCAACTTTAAACCTCCATGCATCATTGGCCCATTTGTTGACAATTTGGGTTTTCCACCAAGTCCAACTCTGGTGTCCATGTGCTTGTCTTAATTTGATATACCATCTGTGAGCTGATTTGGTAAACAAGGTGTTAAACCTGGCTGTTACCAATCTGTCTGGTAATTCAAAATCTTCTTTGATCATGTCAATACCTCTGATAAATTCCATATGGTCATATTCTCCTTCACCACTGAAGTGAGGCCATTCCTTAAGTTTTGGAACTTCTTTTAATAGTGCTTGGCCCATTGATGGTTCCAAGTTATGAAAAGAGGTAGAAAATTCATCTTTTAACTGTGAATTTTCTCCATCCAATACTTGTGGATTCGGAATTCTTGCACCCTCATTCTGGTTCAGAGGTGTAGACATCCTTGGTAAGGTGTTTAGCAGTTGTTCAATATCATTCATTTTACTGTTGTTACACCTTTGAGAATTTTTTAACTCATGTTGTAAGCTTTGTATAGAGTTTATGACATTCTTTTTATGTTCATCCTCTTTATATGTAAGCTCATTCCATAACTCTGTTTGTCTAGTATTATCAGATATAACTTCATTCAATTTCATTGTTAATTTTGATATTTCCTCTTTTGAGGTATCAAAATCCTTTTTCAAGGCAATTGTATTTGTCTTTACTTCAGCAAATGCTTTTGAAACATAATCCAGAGTCTTTTTATTGTCCTCTTTGATAGTACTAATGGCATGTTTTATTCTTGTCTCAATTATGTCATCAATATTGAGTTTAGAATATTTTTCTGTTAATTCTTTAATAATGGCAGATTGTTCATTTATCTTAATGCCAAAAGAAGTATCATTATTGGAAGTTTTAATTGTTCTTAAAACCTTTTCAAAACACATAAGTGTTTCATTGATTTGGCACAGGCTCAAGTTGTTTGTTTTAATGTTGTTACAAATGGATTCATTTTTATCAGAAAGATGTTTTTTCACGTCATTTATAGCATCATACAACTCTGGGATGGAATCAAATATATCAGAAATCATTTCTGGAACTTTAATCTGGCTTCCTCCTTCTTTTGTAATTCCATCATGGTTCTGGCCATCTGAAATACATTTTCCATGGCATCCTGCTGAATCTTTGGGATCCTGTAGCCCTGGATGTAAGGTTTTGGAGCTTGTGCCTTCCCTTTGCCCTTGTTTGGAGGTTGTGGCTGCTTTTTCACGTTGGAAATGCTGCTGCTGGCCACTGGGGCTGTTTTTGGCACTGGTTTTGGTGGTGGAGGGTTGTTTTTCCTCCATTCCAGTGTCAAAAGCATCATGTTTTTCTTCTCCATCAATGGATGCCATCCATTGAGCAATTTGCAAGTGTTGGGATGGCCCAAGAATTTTCTTACTGTCAGGTAAGAATTCATGCAATTCTTCCACAGGTCTGCAAGGATCTGGTACTCTTTGAATTGAAGTGCATTGTTGTATGCACTGTGGCTGGCTTTGTATATGTCCACAGAGGCTTGTTGTGGCGGTGTCAGCTCTGTTTGAAGGTAAAATGGTATTATCAGCTTCAGAATGACCCAATTTAGTTGTTTGGAAGTAATCAACTGACCCTTTTCCTTCTGTACCTAATTGGCCTCTGCCATAATCACGTCTATTACCTTTTTGGGAGCTGCTTGAGGGGTTGTAGCTGGCTCCTGACCTGGTTGAAGGCATAATTATGGTTAAAAAGGCTTAAAATAGTATTTTTACGTCAAAAACTTACTATTGGCCAAATTTTTAGCTTTCTGAAGGGTATTACTTATGTCCAAGTTAATTAATTCAGAAGATATTGGTTCAGGTTGGTTATGTTGAGTCACAATAACAGTACTATTATGATCAGAATTAACAGTACTGGCAGGGACAATGCTGGTTACTGTTGAGGCTGTTTCAATGTTTTCTTGTCTTACCACGTTGTCAGACACTAAAATTAATGAAAAAGCCAATTAATTAAGTAAAAAAAAGGTTATTTCAAAAAAGAAATAAAAATATAAGCCTCACTTATAATATGAAAAAAAAATATTTTTTAAGGATTTTTTGGATTATAAGTATTTTTTATATGTTTTTAAATTTTTCAATATAAGAAAAAAGATTTAAAAAGAGTAAAAAAATATGTCACAGGTAAAATATCACGGCTGGGCCCCCAAATGTAAGGTGTGGATATGAAACTTTGATTAAAAATCAAGTACTTTTCCTGTCCTCAAAATTTGTATAAGGTAAAATTCAGTTAAAAATAGTAAGAAATATTATTTTTAAGAGAAAACACGCCAATTTTATTGTTTATAACTTTATTAGTATAAAACAATAATATTATAAAAATTTATTGTTTTACCAACAATAAAATTTTATCCAAAAAATACTCTACAAGAGATATTTTAAGGCTACGAAAGAAATTTCTTCAAGAGCAATTTCAATTGGAATTAATTGAGCAAAGAACTGCAAGCAATTAATTAAAGAACAAAGTCTTTAAAAAGAATATTAAAGAGAAAACACGCCCAAAAGTGACCAGAGTGAATTTGGAAACAAAGTGACAAAGTTTACAGTGATGAAAGATGCTTTAATTCACTTTTGGGGTGGTTCAGGGGTAAAAATGATTATAAGAGTTACAAACAATGATTATAATGATTTTTTCACGTGGTTAAAAGGATTAAAATGATTTAAAAATGGTGGTTGGAATCTTTGATTGATTGGTTTAACAGTGTTTAAACTAATTAATAAAAGGAAAAGATTCTAACATGAAGAGAAAAGTGGGGCAAAGAAGACATTCTTTTATAGCCATCAATTCTCTTACTCCAAAAGTAAAATTTACTCTTGTCAGTCGTGAAAAACAGTCTGACAACAGAAAAGCCAATTATGGCATCATTGAACCCTGGTTTAGACCAAAAAAGGGCTGGTTTAAGCCATTTTTAGCCATTTTTAGCCATTTTAGACCCTTAAATCAGCCATTACTATAGCAATACCAGGCCTAGAGCCTTCAAAACACGTCAGAATGTGTGTCAGAGGCGTAGAAACCAGTTAAAACTGTTTTTACTATGATTGTTTTATCTTAAGGGTAGTTTTACCCTCTTGGCAACAGCTAAAACTACCCCAGTTGGTATCAAAACCTCATCATCAATTGAGTTCACAGACCTTGTAACTCAATTCCAGGCCAAAAGTGATGAACTTTTGCGTGAATTTTGACATCTCACGCCTGTCAGCAAGGATTTTGGGGGTCTAGCTCCCCCTTAGAGCTGGAGTTCCTTTTCCCCCCCAAATTTAATCTTTCCAATTTATTTTTCCTTTAATTCCTCATCATGTATTATACTTATAATTTACATATGTAATTCAATTCAATTGTACAGTACAATTCAGTAATAATTGACACCTCATATGTAAATCAAAGTTCACTTATGTAATACACGCGCACATTTTGACATTTCAATTGAATTCAATTGAAAATACTTTAATTCCTCATAACTTCTAAACTAAACACAACACCTCAATTTTAACACAAAATTTGATGGTTAACACCACATGTGGTGTGAATTAAATTAAAGTTTTGAGGATTTTCAACTTTTGTATTGAAAATACTAAAAACTTAATTTAAGCTTATTTAGAGTTGAGTTACAAGAATTTCACTTAAGGGTGACCCCACCTGATTTTTTATGAGGAATCCAATGGTGAAATAATTTTCATGTGTTTATTTATTGGATAAAAAGTTATAATAATTTTTATTTAACTTTTTTCCAAATTTATTTATTTTTTCATAATTTTGTTAAAATTTCATTTTTACTTAATTTTTTCAAGTATAAATGTAATTTTATACTTACAAAATTTTATGTATTTTTATTTTTAAATTGTAATTAATTTTTTATTTTTAATATAATTTTATGATTATATTTTGATTTTTATTTTAATAATATAAATAAATTTATTTTATTTATATTAATATGTTATTTTTGTATTTGTGGTCTTTTGGGTATATGAAATTACCTCTAAGGCTCACATAAAATGTCTTTTTTGGTATAAATTTTTGCTTCATGTTGGGTCTGATTTTGGTGTGGGGTTCAAGTGAATAGATGAATTTTCCTAATGATTGTGTGCAAGGGGGATCATGATAATTTGGGTCATTATGGTGTTGAAAGTGGGGTTGGTCAGTTGTGATTGATTTAGTAAGGCCATTAAGAAAGAAACATTGAGGACAACATATATGGTCTTGAATCACTGGCTACAATCGGAGATGTTCAAACATGGTATTGAGATCTTGAGGTATATGGAATGCAGGAGTGGGGGGACCAGCTGAGCTTAAGATACTGGACTTGATCAGCAGATTCAGGGCGGGGTTGAGAATGTGTGAAGCCCTGCGGGGTATATTATACCTTAATGATAGAATGGTAGATATTATCATTCCAAGGTCTTGTGGGGGAAGGTTTTGACTGCCACTGTATAGTTTCTGTGCAGTTGAATTGAGACCTGCTGGAGTGGAGAAAGTGCTTTGGGTCAATTGTGAATAATCAGCTGGGAAGATTTGATCCAATAGAATTTGCAGGCACTCAGATCCTGATGCAGAAGTAGGGATTCTTGGAAGAGATTTGGGTGCAATGGTTGATTTGAGCTTTTTAATGTGCTGTTTATATTGGAAAGGTGTGAAGGCAACTCCCTGCCTATCACCCTCAGCGGAAGAGGGTCTTTGGGTTCAGCAGTGTTGACACATGCATATATGCATTGTGGAATAGCAGCCGGTTGTCATTGTTGCAGGAATTGTGAGTAAGGTTGGTTTGTGTATAAATATCTATGGTTGATGTGTAAGTGTTTGGGAGTGTCATTAATTGGAAAAAAATTGAGTGATTATTTATGAAGGGGGAGATGATTTGAGCCAGCTGAGGATTTTATCCCATTTGTGATGGTGGCTGAGCTGCAGGGGATAAAGTGTGACATGTCTCATCTGGATGGCGGAATTGGTTAGGAGTTTAATTGGGTAAAATTCCATGCTGCTCAATGCTCATACATATTATCTTTTATTTACACATGGTGATACTGCAATTTTGACCCTTGATGGGCATTCCATTAGGGATGTGTCAACATAGAATTGAGGGGATTAACGTTCAAACCATGTATGCTGGCACGCCATCATACATGGTTGAAACCTAATTACAGACATAACAATATAACACTATTACATAAGCATTTGGAGCGGAGCTGAAGTACTGTTATTTGGTTTGAGTGCAGTGGTCTTTTAACCAGTTGGAATGTGATTTGGATTGTCTTGCCTTTCTTGAGAAGGTGATGTCTATTTTGTGGGTAAATCCTTCATTAATATACCCTTATATAGATATAGAATTCTGTGTAATTTTGATGCATATATTGGCAGTTTGGATAATTCACAAAATGTGACAATGGGGAGGGGGAAATGTTCATTGGATCTGATTACTCATGGATGATGGGTCCCCTTTGAGATTTTGAATCTTTGAGATATGACCACATACCCAAAAAAGGTCACAAGAAATATTTAAAATAATTATACATTAAAAATAATTAGCTTAAAGCTACATAAATACCATGAATTGGCACAAAACTTGGTTCAACTTAAAATCCAATTAATAAACAAGTGAAATAAATTATACCATTAGATTCCCCATGGTAAGATACACATATACCATTTTTATGGAATATCTGTAAAGCCAATATTTAATGAGTTATGAGTAATAATAACTTATAAAAAACACAAATCCTTATTTATTTCAAAGACCAATGTAACAACATGTAAGAGGAATAGTACCATTGGATTCTCCATAAAGATCCACATAAAAAACAATTGAGAAGCTAAGCGCCAAAGTCAATACTTAAGGAATTAACCTGAATATATGCACTTTTTTGGTCAACGCATATATTCAAGGATTTTAGCCAATATCTTTTGAAATATGCATGATAGAGTGATGAACCAAAAATAAAGCCATCACGTAATTACTGTAAGAATACATAAATGAAGTTTATTTCACAAGTTATAAACAAGGTTAAAACCTGTAAAGGATTATTGATTAAAATCAACAGAGCTGTTGACCACTTTGTTGTGAAAGTGGTCCAAACTTAAAAAAAAGTAGACAGTTGGATTCTACTAGTTCATTTGTCAAGAATGATTTTTTTTTATTATAATACTCAAGGTATAACACCTTGAAATCATGGTTTGAAGTTTAAAATATTAAATTTCAACAGAAAAGATGAGTTACAAGCAAAATCATCAAAAAGAGAGTTTTGATCATGTAATGAAATTCTCTTGGAAGCATAACAGGGTTATGCCAAGCTATTATAATTCACTCTCTGAATTGCTGTAGCGTGTAAATCTTAAAAGCTATAAAGGATCAAAGTTTGAGCTTAATTTGATCATTTATGATCACTCACTGTAACCTTAAATTAAGCTTAACAGTCATATAAGTGATAAAATTGGTGAATACTGTTATTTTATGATTGAAAATAATAAAATCCACGAATTTTAGGGTTCTTCCAAGCCTTTGACGTCATTAACCTTAGAGTTATAGTGATAACTCTAAATAATGGCATAATAATGATGTAATATGGTTTGATCATGATGTAATCATCACCAAACCTTAAAATATTGGTCAATTCCAGTGGATATGATCAGTACACGTCTACTAGAAGCCTGTTGGACTCTAGTAGGGAGGTATTTACTATAAATAGAGCTGTGTTTACTCTGTTTTCCCCTCAGATGCTTTCAAAACATTAAATCATTAAATAAAAAGGTAATTTCTTCATTCTTTATATATAAAGCTTTTATATTATTAAAGACCAAAGATCATCTTATAGTAATATTCATATTTGATGTGATTATTAGAATTATTTAATTGTTGTGTTTAAATTTCTCTTAAAAACCTCATTTCCACGTAAAATCAAGAAAATTTGTAATTTCTCTTAAATTTTATTGTAACTACAATTTAAAAAAGTTGTGTTTACATTTCTAGGCGTACATTTACTCAAAATTATTATATTAAGCAGTAAAAGTACGTTATTTCTCTTATTATAATAATTTTTCTCTATTATTAGTCTTAATAATTCTATAATTAATATAAATAGTATTTATATTAATTTATAACTCTAATATTGGTAATATCATTGTTATTTTTTTTTATTATTAAAAAACAATATCTCATGCCTTTATTATTTGTTGTTAACAATAATAAAGGGTTCTTAAATATATTAATTATCTTATATTAATATATTTATTTTATTATATTATTTTTTTTATAATATGAATTATACTCTTATATTTATTTAAGAATATAATTATTTTACGCCATAAATATAATAATTCTTTATTATTATAATTATTTTTATCTTATTTATTTTACTTATAAGGACATTCAGTACAATAAGTAAAATATGAGTAATTTTTACTTATTGTTTCATAGTCAAACCTTACATTTGGGGGCCTGGCCGTGATATTTACTCTAAAAAACCTTTGAAGGATTCTAATTGGGCTTATCCAATAATAAATTATACTTATAATCATAAAACTATATAATAATTTTATATTTATTGATTTTAAAAGCTATCGAGGCATTTGGAAAGCAATTTTATTGTCTTACACATGGTTTTTCACATTCTTAGACTTGCAAAAACTTTCTTTGAGTGACTCTAGGGATTAAAAGAGATATTTCATAAATTAAAAATAATTTTATAAAAGAATCATATTCATTTTTATTTTATTCTTTCAAAATAAAAACATGAAAAATATTAAAAAAAATAACATTAAAAACCAATAAAAAAATTATTTTATTCATTTTAATTTCATTTCTTAAATTATTTTCACTTTTTTAAAGATATAAAAGCAATTTTTAAATGGAAAATTGCCATATCTTACCAAAAATAGCACTTTTATATAAAAGACTTGTATTTATTTGTCTTTTTTAGTGTTTGAAGACAACCCAACAGAGGACAACCAAACCACTGTTGAAAGATTGGTGGAAGAAATTGGTCAAAGTTCTCCAACACCAATAATTACCAAGAAAAAGAAAGCCAAGAAATTGGACTTTGCAGGACCCACCATTCAGGACTCTGAAGGTGAGTACCTCATTTATAAATTGCCATAAGAAGAATTTCTGTTCTGAAATCCCCTTATTTCTTCTTTTTCTTATGAATAACTACCAGAAGAGGGTCCCAATACTCCATCCAATCAGATAAAGCTGGACTCAGAGGTAGAATTGATTCCTCAAAAGGGAAAAGGAAGGGCAATATCCCCAGTGGAACAGAATACACACAAGGAAGTGCCTTATCCCAAAGGCAAGTCTCAGAAATGCCCATGATATCTTAACCTGAATTGGAACTAAGTATGAGTAACTCAAACAGGTACAAATCACATTCAGAGGGCTCAAAGAGACATTTACATGAGCCAGTATAAACAGTACTACACAGTGTACAAGGACAAAGATTGGGAAATGTTTCCCCAAATACACCAAGGAGTGATGAACTCCTGGCACATCCTGAAAAAGCTCCTCAAAGAGGAGGAAATAGTGAGATACTCCAATGGATGGAATCCACTATCATCCAAACCTCAAATCAAAAAGATCAAGGAGTATCATGCCAAAAAGAAGGAGGCAACCAAGGAAGAAGCCCCAGTAGCTTCTACCAGAAAACCCCAAGTCAACCTACTTCCCCAAGAAGGGAAGAAGAACAAGAAAAAGAATTGGAGAAGACCATATTCCCCAAGCTACAGGATCCCCAAAATCCAAAAACATGCCATGGACAATGTCTTCAACATGGCCAGAACTTTGATGGAATTCAAAGACAAAGAGGGAAAAAGAATGAGACAACCCCATTTCCCAAAGAAATAACCTTGTCTCCTGATGTTGTAAATACTTTAACAGAGCTTAAATATAGTATTTTACCTCTTAAATACATTAAAAATAGTTTATTATCTTTCCAAGAAATAAATAATAGCTTATCATCTTTAACAAAAATTGTTGTACAAAATAAAAAAGAAATTGATAACATCAAATTTATGATTGAAAATAATAAACCAAAAGTATTAATTGACAATACTCAAAAATCAATACAAGGACAACAAGAGTTGTACAAATACATAATTGATATCAAAGAAAAAACTTTTACAATCAATCAAGATGTGAGTATTGCTAATCTTACAGAAAAATTAAACAAATTAAGTATTTCTGTAGAAAAATTTGAGTGAAAGACTTCATCACACCAAAAATTACTTTTGGACCATGTGGAAAAGAGTGATGAAGCAAGAATGCATCTGAAAGATGACATTCAAAGTGAAATAAGGCTTATCACTGAAAAAATGGATGAAATTAATGAGGCTAACTTGAATATGCCAAAGTTATCAACACCATTTTCTCACATAAGAAGCCATGTTAAACCAAAAGAGGACTTAAAAAATCCATTCATAACAGACTTAAGTCACCAAGACAATAACCAAGTCTTTATGAAGGAAGCACCTCAATTGAAAAAATGGCCAATATTCACAGGAGAAGGTGAATATGACCACATGTCATTTATCAAAACAATTGACATGGTACAAGAAGATTATGCCATATCAGATGAAGTAATCACGGCAAGATTTCATTCATTGTTTGAAAAATCTGCAAATAGATGGTATTATGGCATAAGGCAAACAAATGGCAAAAATACCTGGTCTTGGTGGAAACAAGAAATAATCACCAAGTGGGCTAATGATGCCTGGAAGTACAAAATAGAAAATGCATTTGAAAATTCTTTCTTTGACCCAGACAAAGACAAAACTTTAACTTGGTTATTAAAACAAGTTGAAAGACTTAATGCATTGTACCCAGAAATGTCACAAAAAATGGTGCACATGAAAATACTCAAACAATGTGGAGGAGAGCTAGAACATGCCCTAAGAAGCAGGTGTATAGAACCATGCTCCACAGAAGAGTATATTAATGCACTAGAAGACATAGTGACAAGAACAAAAATTGGCAGGACTTGGAAGAAATTGGACATTCAAAGCCCAAAAAATCCATTTATCAAAAAAGATAAATCAAAAGAATCCTTCAAGCCTAATACATCCAACAATAATGAGCAAAGAAAATGGCATAAATGTGGAGGTATTGGACAATTAGGAAATAATTTCCTCAAAAAGGCAAAGATTAATGAAATTGTGGAAACAGAAAACCACAATAACAAAGAGGAGGAATCTGACTCTGAAAAAGAGACAGAAGAGTCAGAAAGCTATGAAAGTGATGAAATCAATATAATTAATGCACAAATTAATGATATTGATATAATTTATGAAGTACTGGATGTTAACTCAGACTTACCACAAGCTGGGACATCTGACACAAGCCTGACAAATATACAAGATGCCAAAATTTATAGAACCCAACCTGCAAGAGGAATGGGATATACAGCTGGAAAATCAAGTATAAGTATTGTTATGGTTGATAACCAAGAAGGAAAAGTTAACTTAGATACAGGAGCATATTGCACCTGTGTTGGTAAAAGTTATTTAAAAACCATTGTCCCTGACTGGCAAGAAAAACTTATGCAAATACAAGGTGTCAAATCTAGTAGTGCAAGTGAGAGCATGAAGCCCCTTGGAATAATTGATTTAACACTAATTTTTCCTCATCCCTCACAATGTGTCACAATTAAAGTAGAGTTTGTAGTAATGGACAACTGTACTTGTAATCACTTCATACTTGGAAATGACTACTTATCAATTTATGGTATAGATATCTCTAACCAAAAGGATAGATATTTTACCATAGGAGACAACAAAAGACAAAAGTTTGGCTTCTTAAATAACAAAAAAAAAATCACAGTTATTAAGAATGAAGAAAAAATTCCAGAAAAGGAACTGTTTATATCTGAACAACTCAAAGAGGCAGAATTCAATCAAGAATTAACAGAAAAAATGAAAGAAAAATTGGTTGACCTCTTATTTAAGTACAAAAATGCCTGTGCAACTGACAAGGAGCCACTAGGTGCCATATGTGGGCTTGAGGTGGATATAATACTTAATGTGGAAAAACCTTACCCACCTTTACTAAGGAGACCTGCTTACCCAGCTAGTCCAAGGGCTAGAGAAGCCTTGGAGGTACACATTAAAGAATTAATGGACCTTGGAGTATTAAGAAAGGTAGGACATAATGAACAAGTAGAGGTCACTACACCTGTCATTATAACTTAGCATAATGTAAAATCAAGGATGGTATGAGATTTCAGAGCCCTGAACACCTATACCATTCCAGACAGATATCCAATACCCAGAATCCATGAGACATTGACACAATTGTCACAAGCTAAGTTCATTACAGCCATGGATGCCTTAAAGGGTTTTTATCAGAATGTCTTAACAGACAATTCCAAGAAACTACTGAGGATAATCGTCCACTGTGGATTTTTTGAATACTTAAGAATGCCATTTGGAATAAAAAATGCACCTTCTTATTATCAAAGAATGGTGAATACCATATTTCCTGAAGAATTATCAGAAGGATGGTTAATTATCTATATTGATTATATCATAGTTTGCTCAGAAACTTGGGAAAATCACCTTATAAGACTAGAAAGGGTACTACAAAAAATAGTGCAAGTGAATATGAAAATTTGCTTGAAAAAGTGTCATTTTGCATATAGTGAATTAAAAGCCATAGGACATGTTGTATCTGGACTTAGTCTAGGCATAGACAAGAATAAAGTAGCAGCAGTACTACTTAAGCCAATGCCTCAAACCAAAAAAGAAATGCAATCATTTCTAGGATTTGCTGGTTACTATAGACAGCATATAAAGGACTTTGCAAAAATTGTTAAGTCCTTGTATAAGCTATGTGACCAACAAACAGTCTATGAAATGACAGAGGAAAGAGTCAAGGCATATGCAGAATTGAAAAATTCCTTAACAAATGTCCCATTTCTTCTAATTCCGGATTGGAAACTACCCTTCAAACTTTACATTGATGCTTGTGGAGAAGGACTGGGTGCTGCACTACACCAGACACAAATTATCAATGATAAACCAGTGGAAGGACCAATTTGTTTTATTTCAAGACAGATAAAGCCAACAGAAGCAAGATATGGAGCAAGCCAAATGGAATGCCTCTACTTAGTATGGGCTTTAGAAAAATTACATTATTACTTGGATGGAACAGTATTTGATGTGATTACAGACTTTAATGCTGTAAAATCTCTATGAAATATGAAAACTTGCAATAGACATATGCTGAGATGGCAAATTGCTATCCAAGAATATAGAGGAAATATGACTATTGTTCATAAATCTGGTAATATTCATGAAAATGCAGATTGTCTTAGCAGATGGGCTGTAGCAAATCCCCCTGACAACCCAGAATGGGTACCACAGGAAGAACACCATATAGAAGGAATATGTGTTACAGACATTGTCACAGAATTGTTTAATCAAGTTAAAGAAAGCTATAAGATAGACAAAAATTGCCATATCTTAAGCCAACTTCTAATGAAAGACTGCAAAGACCCATCACTTTCATAAAAACTAGATGAAACATGGAAAAAGGCATATGATGAAGGAAGATTCCACCTCCTTGATGAAATCCTCTACCATAGAACAAAACACACATGTGTTATGGCCTTAACAGATATAACCCTGATAAACACTATTTTACATGAGTGTAATGATAGTGTTGCAGCTGGACACCTTTCAAAAGACAGAACACTAGAGAGGGTGAAAACCTGCTCTTGGTGGCCAAATTGGAAGAAAGATGTTGGATAATACTGCCAAACCTGTGACAGATGTCAAAAAGCCAACAGAGCCACAGGAAAGATATTTGGAATGATGATCCAAATCCAACCAAAATCCCCTTGGGAGATAGTTCATATGGATTGGGTAACGGCATTACCTCCAGGGAGAGACAGAAGCTATAATGCATGCGTAGTATTGGTTGACAGGTATAGCAAAACTCCCATGTTCCTACCATGTCATAAAGATGACACAGCCATGGACACAGCCATAAGTAAATGGAATAAAGTTATTAGCCATACAGGCTTATTCCAGAATATTATAAGTGACAGAGACCAAAAGTTCACCTCAGCATTATGGACAAATATCCATAACCTGTTTGGGACAAAATTATCATTCTCAACAGCTTACCATCCTCAAACTGATGGTTTAGCAGAAAGAATGATACAGACCTTAGAGGATATGATCAGAAGATTCTGTGCTTATGGACTAGAATTCAAAGATTCTGATGGTTTAACCCATGATTGGTGTACACTAATACCATCTCTTGAACTGGCATATAAAACATCAATCCATTCTTCTAATGGCAAAACACCAGAAAAGCTAGAAAAAGGTTGGAATCCAAGACTTCCTTATGATACCCTCAAAAAGGACTTAGTGGATATACATCCAACAGCAAGGAAGTTTTAAGATAATGCTTGACAAAGCAAGACATGATGCAAGCAGATGTATGCAAGATTATTTCAAATATGCAAAAGAAAGATGGGATAAAATTCATAAGCCACCTGATTTCAAAATAGGAGACTTGGTCCTAGTATCAACCCTTAATTTCAATAACATAAAAGGTCCAAATAAATTAAAAGATTCCTTTTCAGTACTATTTATGATAAAAGAACTTCATGGACCCAATGCTGTGCAATTGGAACTCACAGGTGATCTAATGAACAAACACCCAACTTTCCCTGTAAGTCTGATAAAACCTTACAGCTCAAGTGACAAGGCGTTATTTCCACTAAGAAATAAACCCTCACTTGAAATTCCCCCCTTGGAAGAAGGAGAGGAAAGGTAAATAGTAAAAGTCCTTAAAGAAAGAAGGACAAGAAAAAAAAGGAAGAGAATACCTTGTAAGGTATAGAAATCTAACTGAAGGAGATGAATGGTTACTTGAGAAAGATATAACAAATGGTGATAAACTACTAACAAGGTTCAGACATGAAAGAAAACCTGAAAAATAGATAAGTTAAGAATTATTGAGCTTCAAGACTAACAAAGTCTATTGAAGAGGTAGGACAGTGGATGATACCCTAATTACACATATCACATTGTGGTACAATCTTTTTTGGTGGTAGGGAATGTGAACCTTTGAGATATGACCCCTTCCCAAAAAAAGGTCAGAAGAAATATTTAAAATAATTATACATTAAAAATAATTATCTTAAAGCTACAAAAATACCATAAATTGTCACAAAACTTGGTTTAACTTAAACTCCAATGAACAAACAAGTGAAATAAATTATACCATTGGAATCCCCTTGGTAAGATACACATATACCATTTTTACGGCATATCTGTAAAGCCAATATTTAATGAGTTATAAGTAATAATAACTTATAAAAAACACAAATCCTTATTTATTTCAAAGACCAATGAGACAAAATGTAAAATGAATGGTACCATTGGATTCTCCATAAAAATCCACATAAAAAACAATTGAGAAGCTAAGCTCCAAAGTCAATACTTAAGGAATTAACCTGAATATATGCACTTTTTTGGTCAACGCATATATTCAAGGATTTTAGCCAATATCTTTTGAAATATGCATGATAGAGTGATGAACCAAAAATAAAGCCATCACGTAATTACTGTAAGAATACATAAATGAATTTTATTTCACAAGTTATAAACAAGGTTAAAACCTGTAAAGGATTATTGATTAAAATCAACAGAGCTGTTGACCACTTTGTTGTGAAAGTGGTCCAAGCTTAAAAAAAAGTAGACAGTTGGATTCTACTAGTTCATTTGTCAAGAATGATTTTTTTTATTATAATACTCAAGGTATAACACCTTGAAATCATGGTTTGAAGTTTAAAATATTAAATTTCAACAGAAAAGATGAGTTACAAGCAAAATCATCAAAAAGAGAGTTTTGATCATGTAATGAAATTCTCTTGGATGCATAACAGGGTTATGCCAAGCTATTATAATTCACTCTCTGAATTGCTGTAGCGTGTAAATCTTAAAAGCTATAAAGGATCAAAGTTTGAGCTTAATTTGATCATTTATGATCACTCACTGTAACCTTAAATTAAGCTTAACAGTCATATAAGTGATAAAATTGGTGAATACTGTTATTTTATGATTAAAAGTAAGAAAATCCACGAATTTTAGGGTTCTGCAAAGCCTTTGACATCATCAAACTTAGAGTTATAGTGATAACTCTAAATAATGGCGGAATAATGATGTAATATGGTTTGATCATGATGTAATCAGCACCAAATCTTAAAATATTGATCAATTCCAGTGGATATGATCAGTACACGTCTACTAGAAGCCTGTTGGACTCTATGAGGGAGGTATTTACTATAAATAGAGCTGTGTTTACTCTGTTTTCCCCTCAGACACTTACAAAAAATTAAATCATTAAATAAAAAGGTAATTTCTTTATTCTTTATATATATAACTTTATATTATTAAAGACCAAAGATCATCTTATAGTAATCTTCATCTTAGACGTGATTATTACAATTCTTTAATTGTTTTGTTTAAATTTCTCTTAAGAACCTCATTTCCACGTAAAATCAAGAAAGTTTGTAATTTCTCTTAAATTTTATTGTAGCTACAATTTAAAAAAGTTGTATTTACATTTCTAGGCGTAAATTTACTCAAAATTATTATATTAAGCATTAAAAGTAGTTTGTTTCTCTTATTATAATAATTTTCCTCTATTATTACTCTTAATAATTGTATAATTAATATAAGTAGTATTTATATTAATTTATAACTCTAATATTAGTAATATTATTGTTATGAATTTTTTTTTATTATTAAAAAACAATTTCTTACACCTTTATTATTTGTTGGTAACAATAATAAAGTGTTTTTAAATATATTAATTATCTTATATTAATATATTTATTTTATTATATTATTATACTTATTTAATAATATAATTATTTTACGCCATAAATATAATAATTCTTTATTATTATAATTTTTTTATCTTATTTATTTGATTTATCAGGACATTCATAGTACAATGAGTAAGATATTAATAATTTTTACTTATTGTTTCATAGTCAAACCTTACAGAGAGCAAGGAAATATCACATTATATGCTGGTACACTGGGCAGGGTAATTTCCAACAAAAGCAGAGGAGCTCAAGAGGAGGCAGGGATAATTCTTCTAAGAAGTGTCTTAGTAAACTTCCACAAGACCCTTGGTTCCTACTATAAATATAATTTCTTTATTATAAAGTTGAAAAAGTTTCATCTCATATGACTCTCATTCTCATAATAGTGAGCCGTTTTATCAAGTTAAAAAAATTACTGTACTTTTTAGCCCCTATGTCATCTTCCAATCCATGTAAATTGAGTTCAGGTTCTGTTCATGACTCAGATATTGAATCTAGCATAGAATATGTTCAAACAAAGTGACCATTGAGTCCCAACATTCCTCTCACAACCCCATCGCATCCTCAATGAATGTATCCAGTATTAACATTGATGTGGGAAATGTGATGGCTCAAACTTCAAGCACTTGGTCAATCCCAAATATTTCTGTCACTCCAATTCCCCCAAATCCCACTAATACACAAATGCATGTGTCTGAGCGGCCAGGAAGCACACCTAAAATCTCATCAAACTCTAATCCCCAATCAAAATTTCTGTGTGACTTCCTCCTTAATCCTGGTTGGAATCCAGTCGCATCCCAGGATCCCTTTGGGTGAAGTAAACAGCCAACCCTCAATATTCCATCAGGATCTCAGGTTCATGTGGTTGATGGCAGGCGACAAAAAAGATCATTGAAAATGTTCCTCGGAGTGGTCTGTTGGAGGGAAATCCAGGATTGACGCTTCATCAAAGTAAGTCATTTTGATGTTGGAGAATAAACTTTTTCACAATTCAATATTTTTGTTTCATGGGTTAGATATGGCACCTAAAGGCAAGTCAGTCCAATCTCAGGAGCCAATTGAAGATTGTGAGTATGACCAGTCTTTATTAATTTTTTGTGGTGTTAACTGATGATTTGCATGGCAGGTAATGAACTTTATGCATCTTCCCCTCTGATTCATAAAGAGAAAGTCACTGGACGTCATCATCCATATGCCTCCAAACCAAGAAAGGGTCATGCCAGTTCATCAAGACAAAAAATTTTGGATGATGAGGATGAGAACATGTCTCTGCCTCAAAGTGAAATAAATGATGAACCAAGGAGGGACAACTTCACGGCGCATGAGCAAGGCACTCAGTCAAATAGTGAGTTCACCCATCCTCAAATACCCCTTGCCTGGAGTATGCTTGCTCAATCCAAGATGAAAAAGCAAAGGAACAAGGCTTGTAAAGCTCACAATGTGGCAAAGTGTGCAAGCCAGAAGGAGCAACAAAAATGGCTGAAGAAGAACTTCCAGAAATTTTCAATGGGATGGGATCAGCTGTACATGCCCATTGTTTGTTCCTACTCAAAGTAAGGGATAAGGATTTTTCCTCACTACCAGCACCACCCAGCACAGAAGAGCGTGAAATTTCATTTCAAGTGTCTGGTCATCTCGGATATGTACCAAAGGATGTTTTCAATGAGCCATCAACACAGGTTCAGTCTCAGGGTTTCCAAAGCTACTGCAAAAATGAGCTTCACAAGTTGGGACTAAAGTGATTCACTTGGTACTGGGAGAGCTCATGGCAAAATCCATTCAATGAGTTGATGTCTATGGTGTTTTACCATACATTCCATCTCGCACTTGTCAGCACCGAGTATCATCACTACCTTTGGAACAAGGATCATAATAACTACAGGGTCGTGGAGGCTTTAATGGAGCAATATTTCACTTATTTGAAAAAAGGATGGAAGTCAATTCAAAAGGATGCAGAGTATTTGGTAAAAAAGAAGGAGAATGAAAAGCTCGCAAAGATTTGTCAAAGGGTTAGTAACTGTATCTCTTCTTCATTTTGAAGTAAATCTGATGATAATCTAATTGATTATGTGCAGACCTGTGAGCGCCGTGGTGAATGGTGTGATACAGCTAAATTTCCAATTCTAGAATCAAAATTCAATGACCCTTGACTTTGCTCAGATACTGAGGAGGTAGTGGAAAATGGCTGTCAAGCTTAATGCAAAGTGGGCTTACGCTGGCGCTCAGGCCTATTTAATGAGTTGGTATTACAAATTGATCAAGACATAGAGTTTTGTAATCAGATTAAAAAAAGGGTCAAAAAACTATTGATAGACTGCCAGAAATACAATCATCAGATGATGGTGATATTCCCAAAGGGCTATCTTTTCAGGTATTTGATCAAGATTGGCTCAAAGGTTGTAGTAAGATGCAGACTATCACCCTCAAAATAATTGAAAAGCCAGTGATTAGGGCAAATGGTGATTCTCTGCAATAAGTTAGGAAAATAAATGTATAGCACAGTTACAAATTAACATTTTGTGAATTATTTGTGCAGGGGTAATACAATCTGATTATTATTTCTTAAAGATGCAAAAACTTGCTAAATATGTTAGAATATAAACCATATGAATTGGAATTTATCACTGTCTCCCTTAGAAATAATACTCTATTGCTCATTTTCATTGAGAAAATATTGAAGAAGTTCAATCCAGCTCATGGTGTTCATGATTGTGGACCTGTGACAGGGTGAAAAGGAATTATCAACTTTGTCAAACACAAATTAGATAATATCAGGAAAGCTCACATGGTTAATGAGTTTTTCTTTTCTTGGACCTATTGGTGATTTGAATATGGGATTCCCATAAAGAAAGATTTCAGAATAGTAATACAATCAGGAAAAAAGATGAGCTTGAAAGGTAAGTTCTGCATGTTTACCTCAACTGAATTAGGAGCAATATAGTGAATGACCTTCACAGGTTGTCGTTGGCCAATAAGATGGAGTCGATCAACAACCTGAGCCTCAATGGCTGGGTTCCAATTGGGCTCCTGGAAATTTGGATGTAAGTGTCTGAAAATCACAGTAAAACTTTGGGGGTCCCCTCACCATTAAATAGACCATATTAGCACAAGTAATATTTAGGTCAGTGCCAGCTGCGGCAATGGATTCAATGAGTACTTCATATTCAGGATTATTGAAGGAATTCTCCAGGGCCTTCTCCTGCGCTTGTGCTGTAATTGTTCCATAAATTCGTGCTGAAAGGATAGAGTGATGGGCAAGTGCAATACCAATTGTACCATAAAGAGAAGTTCAGATGGATTCAATTGGTAATTGTTGCATATTAGAATTAACTCATAGATTCAGGAGTTTGGTCCATTGCACATAAACAACTGATTTGGTTTGACCACAATTTGATTGTTTGTTCTTCAGTAAGCTTTTTAGGAGGTGTGCACTCTTACTACTCATCATGCATGTTACCAAATCCACAAGAGTTTGTGTGATTGTTGAGGAGTTAACCAGAGTGCTCCTGCCCTTGTGGTCTTCCAAATACGCATCTGCAATTGTGTTAAGCATGATGTGATGGTTACAACATATTCGCAGCTTATTAATATTTCTGAATAATTCTGCTTGTCCTTTGCTTTTGGATTATAGGAATTATTTGTATAATGTGGAATATTCTTTCTGCATTGTTGGGTTCAGTGGGAGCAGTTCATCATGATGGCCAATAGTGGGAAGGGATTTGAGATGTGTGGTTTTGGTGCGGTGCAAACTTGAATGCTGCAATGCAAAATGCAAAATATCATTGCTACCTTTGGAAATACTCCTCAGGATGAATGGTGACCAGTTGTCTTGATCTGAGCTTTTGGGTTGGGTGATGAATGATATTATGCGCAAAAGGTCATAAATGGTGTTGTGAATAGGTGCGCCATTGAGCATATCCAACGGGATGATAGGAGGCTATTAATGCCATGGTGAGTGGCAGTGTATTGAGAAAAAATATATCTATAAAATGGGGGAAGGGTTATTGAATATAAAAGGTAATTTGAATCATTTAAAGATCAGACACTCACTGTGCTTCATCCAAAACTATACAATGACAGTTGATTTTAAAAATGAATGATGTAGAGGTATGGGTTTGTTTGAGCTCTTGGGTGATAGTATTGTAAGACGTGATGATGATATCAAATTTTAAGATGTTGGCCTTTCATAATGAGTGACAAGTGGGACCATGGTAGATTTTGGCTTGCAGCGCTCCAGCCTGAGCATTCTTTAATATTTCAGATTGCCAGTTGGTAATCAAGCAAGGTGGGGAGATGATAATGGTGGGCGTGGAGTTTTGGGGGTTTGTAATTAGCCGCTCCTTGGAGGTAGCAAGTAGAGAAATGGCCTGAATGGTTTTACCTAATCCCATATCATCCGCAAGCAGTAATCCAAGAGGGTCATTGGTCAAAAGGGATTCAAATGAGCTGACAACCTTGTTAGTAATTATGTGCCTGGCATGAAAGATGGATCTAGGGGGTGAGGTGGCCCAGAGGTTACGGACTGACAGTCCATTGGGGATTTCTCGATCCCAAATAAAAGCTAGTCTGGTCTTTTGATGAGGGAGGAGAGGGGTTTGAATAATGGAATTGGCTGGGTCATCATGGGGAGGTCTGATCCACTGGGTAATTGTAGCAGTTTTTTCTTGGAAGTCAATGAAAAGAGAGCAGGATATGAGGCTGGCATGGAGTTTGAAGCAAGAAATGTGGGAGTAAAAGGTTTACATTGACTGTGAGTATTACAGTCATATTCTTTAGGCATTTCAAGCTTGAAGTCTTGTTTTTGAAAACTTTCAATTATGATTAGAATGTTTGGATACCATGTGAAGAACATCAATGCTAAATTGTGTTTCTGAGATGAGCAAGGATCTTTTGGATCAGTAATAAAACCTCCCTCAACAAATAATGTTTGAGGAGGATTGGATTGGCAATTTTCAATCCATGCACCACCAGCACCACAGTGCATGAAAGTTTGTGGTGCCCTGAGGAATGGTATCAACATCTTAGAAAGGGTGCCAGGGAGAGACTCAATAGTATTCTGGTTATTGGGGAGTAATATATGAATATGTTGTGTTGATTGTGCCATAGGATAATCCAAGAAGCTAAGTGGGAATTATCAGGATTTGAGGTTATATCACAATTTATTTGAATACAAATATTAATCATCACAATGAAAAGTGGTTGTGAAGGGGTTGACATGATGGCTATTATAAATTATTTGGGGAAAGTTGGAAATTATATGATCAGGGTGGGGTACCTAAAGGGAATGAAGACCAATAAGTGCAGGTGGGGAACTTATATGAGAGGCATCAATGGGCTCAAAGGGGGATGGCCTGTGGTTACATGCATGGATGTTAGGAATATGGGGCTCTTGGACTCATAATTTTTATATGCAATTTGGGGCATATATCAAGGCAAGGTGGCAAGAATGTGGGTGCACCAATATGACTGCTAGATTGGCCGCATATTATGCAAGTATAGGTAGACCAAGGTTCATATAAACATATCCAAAATTGGTTGCGTTATAGAAGCTCATTTTGCAGCCGCATATGAGTGGCATGCAGCCATGTTTGCTGGTGTGACAGCAAAAAATAAGTGTATCTTCCCCAGGTTAATTGTTGTACAGTGACCTACTGGGCAATGGTGGGAGTGGATAGGAAAATCTCACTGTGGGGATCTTTTGGTGTGGGCAGGTGAGGTATGTTTGGTGCTGTGCCACCAAACATGAGCTTGGGTTTGGCTAAAAATACTTGTTGACCGACGCCTACTGGAATTCCAGTGGGGAATGTGTGGCTTGATAAAAGGGGGCACCAGCCATGAGCCGTGATCCACTTAAAAATTCACCCCTATTGCATTTGTGGCTGTTACTCATCCACCCAGATTGTCATCAGGGTATTTCCCTCATGTGTGTGAGAAAAGTCAGAGGAATAGGCCACCCGCCCAAGGTATTTTTTGGCTGCAAACCAGGCGCCAAAACTTCTGTGGGGCGTGTGAGATTGTGGAGCATATGACCCCCGGTGGAGAATCGCCATGCATAAATATACAACCTCAGGGATCATAGGTGGGGGTTATACTAATGCGTATGAGGCTAAACTAAATCCACACTGATTAGCCTCAGGTTTTGGCGCACAAGCAAATAGGTGGTTGGAAGACAGGCACGTAAAAGGTCTGCCAGGCATGTGAAAGCTCTCTGAATATGAAAGTGTGTGAGGGCTTGACAATGAGCGGGTGCCAAAAACATGCGGGGCCAGTCATTGTTTGCCCCGACCTCCGCACCAGAGTGAATCCACCATTTGCATATGACCCAAATCATTAGTAATCCAATTATGCACCCCTTACATTAACTTGGATTACACCAGCAGCGGTGCGGTAGTTAGGCAGAGCTCTCTAAAAATGTGCATCATGGGATTCATTTGAGAAATTTGACTTGATGGCTTAGCATGATTGCGTGTTACATTCTTGTACAGCTTTTCCTCTTCCCCGAAATTGTAGTACGTACAAAGGTGTACGTAATACTATGTATTACAGTGTTGGCTGTACAGATTAGGATGGTGTAATACTACTTCAGCCTGCATGCATATAGCCAATGGGTATCCACCTTCCAATTGTTTGCATATACGTAGCTCATGTGCCCAATGCTCAGCATTGTGATTCACCCAACTTGCACAGGCAAGCTGAGAATGTCACAGTCAAAAGCTCAGTGTGGAAGGTTTTGCTAGAGACATGGTTGGAAACATTTCAGCAATAGTTCATTGGAAGGCTCAGTTCGGAGCACTTCACCAAAGCGTGTGATATGCTGCGCCTGGCTGAATTGTCATCCGATGCTGTGCCAAATGCTCAGATTGTGTGCTTACAAAAATGACCTAGCAATTGCTCAGCATGGTGAATTTGATATTGTTATATCAATAGCTGAATAACTGTGCAATTCAAATGTTCAGCCACTGAGCATTTCAATTATGACCCCATAGCAGACCTGAGCAATGGGTCAACCCAAGCTGACACTTTATTCAATTTTCATACAGCAGCCTGACCCTTTGTTCCGCCTCCATCACCCAGCCTTAACGCTGGTATGCTCACCGCAGTCACCTGTGACCAAATGCACCATGTGCTTTTCTGCATGGGGCATTTGGGGATTGCACCCACCATGCACATTCAACGAGGCCCTCACAAAAGCCCTCCTGGGTGATTGGGTGGCTATTTGAGGAAACAAAGGGGATTTGACTGAGTCTGACAATTCAATCAATTGCAATACTCAGCCAGAACCTCTTTGTTCCTCTGCCTCATGCGGGCATTTCCCTTCTCAGTCGCAGCCAATGCTGCAACTGAGCTTCAATTTTTCCGACATTCTTTGAAGCTGAGCCTTTGTCAGGTGCTGCGACTGCTGCTATTGGCTCAGATTAACCATGGTATAAAAGACCATCTTTGCCCAACAAGCCCTCCACTTCTTTCCAGATCACATGCTCTTCTCATTTTTGTGTGTATTCCCCCTCATCTTCCTGCCTTTCCACTCTTTTCTATTGCACTCCACTAACCCCACTCCCCTTCCTTCTCACTTTTTGTTTTTCCCACTTATACATCCAGAACCCCCCTTCTATCCACCTTGTGCGTCTCCTTCATTTGAAACTTTCTTTGATATTATATTCCAATATTAATTATAATTATTTGTCTTGAATTTCCTTCAAAGTTATCCAAACTTCTGACGAGAGCTTCTTTATTTTGTTTAGGTTTTGAATTTACAATTCCCATATGTCATCATTTCTTTTCTTGATTGTTCACTTTCTATTGAGTTACTAACCTCATTTGTGTTGTTTTTAGATGTTGTGCACTTTATGCACTAAGTAGGGTATTGCCTGCATTTGCTCCTTGACAACGACTAATTCTTGTTGTAAGTTGTGGATATGAAACTTTGATTAGAAATCAAGTACTTCTCCTGTCATCAAAATTCGTATAAGGTAAAAATCAATTAAAAATAGTAAGAAATATTTTTTAAATGCCAATTCTATTTTTTATAACTTTATTAGTATAAAACGATAACATTATAAATATTTATTGTTTTACCAACAATAAAAATTTATCCAAAAATACTCCACAAGAGATATTTAAGGCTACAAAAGAAATTTCTTCAACAGCAATTTCGATTGGAATTAATTGAGCAAATAATTGCAAGCAATTAATTAAAGAACAAGGTCTTTAAAAAGAATATTAAAGAGAAAACACACCCAAAAGTGACCAGAGTGAATTTGGAAACAAAGTGACAAAGTTAACAGTGATGAAAGATGCTTTAATTCACTTTTGGGGTGGTTCAGGGGTAAAAATGATTATAAGAGCTACAAACAATGATTATAATGATTTTTTTTGAAAAGGGGGTTTGAATCTTTTATTGATTGGTTTAACAACGTTTAAACTAATTATAAAAGGAAAATATTCTAACATGAAGAGAAAAGTGGGGCAAAGAAGACATTCTTTTATATCCATCAATTTTCTTACTCCAAAAGTAAAATTTACTCTTTTCAGTCCTGAAAAACAGTCTGAAAACAGAAAAGTTCATTATGGCATCATTGAAACCTGGTTTGGACCTAAAAACGGCTGGTTTAAGCCATTTTTAGCCATTTTTAGCCATTTTAGACCCTTAAAGCAGCCATTACTCTAGCAATATCGGGTCTAGAGCCTTCAAAACACGTCAGAATGTGTTTACAAGGCGCAGAAACCAGTTAAAACTGTTTTTACTAACATTGTTTTAACTCAAGTGTAGTTTCAACCTCTTGGCAGCAGTGAAAACCACCCTGGTTGGTATCAAAACCTCATCATCAATTGAGTCACAGACCCTTTTGCGTGGATTTTGACATCCCACGCCAGTCAGAAACAATTTTGGGGGTCTGGCTCCCCCTTAGAGCTAGAGTTCCTTTCCCCCCCCCAATTTATTTTTTCCTTTAATTCCTCATCATGTATTATAATTGTAATTTACATATGTAATTCAATTGAATTGTACAGTACAATACAGTAATAATTGATACCTCATATGTAAATCAAAGTTCACTTATATAATACACAGGCACATTTTGAAATTTCAATTGAATTCAATTGAAAATACTTCAAATCCTCATAACTTCTAAACTAAAAACAACACTTCAATTTAAACACAAAAATTGATGGTTAACACCAAATGTGGTGTGAATTAAACTAAAGTTTGGAGAATTTTCAATTTTTGTATTGAAAATACTAAAAACTTAATTTAAGCTTATTTAGAGTTGAGTTACAGAAATTTGATCCAGAGATGACCCCACTTTATTTTTTATTGAAAATCCAATGGCGTGATAACTTCTTTATGTTTATTTATTGGATAAAAAGTTATAATATATTTTATATAACTTTTTACCAGAAATATTTTAATTTCACAATTTTTATTAAAAATTCATTTTTACTCAAATTTTACAAGTAAAAATATAATTTCATGATCTTAAATTTTATTGTAATTTTATTTTTAAATTATGATTAAATTTTGATTTTTAAATATGAATTTGTATTTATATTCCAATTTTCATTTTTGTAATATAAATAAATTTATTTTATTTATATTTGTATTTAATATATCTTTTGTAGTGTTTTGGGTATATTAAAATACCTCTAAGTTGTGATGCTTTCCGGCAACACAAGAAATTCTTGTTCACTGTCCAACCCTTCCAATCAGGCGGCAAGAGGAGTTCCTGCCAAAGACACCCTCACAAGGACTCCCTTGTGGTCAATGATGATGAAAGTATTCCCAAGCAGGAATGGACACCGGGACCCCAAACAGGCCAACGGGAATGATTATGGATGATTAGCCCTCTCCCTTCCAGTATTGATTTGTCCACCCCCCTCCATGCCACCATCCAATGGTCACTTCACTCCTTGACTGGAGCAAATTGATTATCCGTCTGATGAAGGATGGTGATGGCAAGAGGGCATTCAAGCTTGGCCCAATTGTCACCATGTCTTGTCACCCATGGGATTCAAACACCAAAGTAAGATTTCTTTTTCCTCCTTAATTCATTTCCGTTCATGCAATCATACTGATTTTTTTCCATTACGCATAGAAAAAAACCCACCACATCCCCCCCAACAAGACTCACCCGTTCCACGTATGCCTTGCAAGCAAACACTGCAGCAACCCGCTCCAGGCCTGAGTGGCACCCGATTGTCAGGGGACTTATCCTGCAGTAAGAAGCCAACTTTCCCTTTTCTCATTTTAACTTTAGCGTTAAGTTAACTGACTCTTCCTCCTTTTGTAGAACGCTCCCAACACAATGAGCCATGTAAGATTTGACTATGAAACTGATGATAATATTACTATTAATAAGCAGTACTATATCTGTTCTTATGAAATATAATAATAAAATATTATTATAACCACAATTAAATAATTAAACAATTATTTCTTTCACTTGTCAAACAGTACTAGTGATTTGAACAGTGAGCAGTAGTTGTCTACCAGAATCAGAATTTAATAATAAAAACTTCTTTCTTAAAATAATAAAATCATTTTAATATATAATTATCTTTTTCAAAAATAATTATAAAGATAATTCTGGAAGAAAACTAATTAAAGAGAAAAACTTTCAGAATTAAAGATGAATGACTCACTTATACTCCAAAGAGCTTATTGAAAGATATAAGTAGAGAAATTTGACATAGAATTGTGGATTTAAGGAATCAAAATGATTTATAGCAGGATTACAACAATATATAGTTGGAGTCTATTATTCCACATCTTTCTGATTTATTCTGAAAGAATTAAAACACTTAAGAATAGTTTAACTAATACTTACTTGTTGGTAACAATGATATAAATGGATAATAAGATCATTTGATATGGAAAAAACAGCAAGAGGAGGCCTCTTTTAAGTCAACAACAGCTCACAGAGGCATGCCATGGAGCAAACTGAAGAACAAGTGAGTGAGAAAAAAATAAACCCTTTTGGATTATTGATTGAATCATCTGTTGTCACATAAGATTCTCATAATTACTTAATTGATGCTTTTACGTGACTACCATGCAACCCCAATATGGTCAAGAATAAAAGGAGTAACATCTGTAAATCTTCTTTCATCCCAAAAGAATCATTGATTTCTCAAAGTTATCAATGGTATTGGCAATTTCATCACAGGTTGTAATTGCTGTGAATTTTTGAAGATTAAGTGTTTCACATAAAATTGTGAGCCTGTGAGGTATGTTTAACATACCCATAAGGCCACAAATGATTTTATAAACAATTAAATTTGTCTTAAACAGACTTTTTAGTTGAATTTAAAATAAAAAATAATAAAAAATAAGTATAACTTTTTTTTGGATAAACAAAGTTATAATTATTATGTCATTTTTGGATTCTACACCAAAAATAACCTAGGGTACACCCATAGGGTGTTATACCCAAAAACACTTATTTCTTGTGTTATTAGAAGATTTAAGAATCTCACAGTACTAATGTAACTTTTTAACATTTTTTTAAAATTGTTAAATTTAAGCTTAATTAAGCTTAAATTTAAAGTTACATAAGGTTTATGCAACTTTACCAAAATTTTAGTTAAAATTGAGGTGTGGTGTATATTTACTGAATTGGCTAAGGATTTGCCATACAGAATGTAAATCCTGCGTGAGCTCAATTTAAAAGGGTTTAAGGCCATAGTATGGCTTTAAAGAAATAAAAGGGCAAAATCCACGCAAAAAGGTGGGACAAAGGAAAAAGACCAAATAGAGCTGGGGTACCCAACTTTTTGGATCTGCAAGGATTCAATTAAGGTTGTCCACCTGTATTGGAGGATTTTCAACCTTATTTAAACTTTAAGATTAGACTTTGATCCAACCTTAAGGTTTAAACTGGTTTTATCCTAAATTGGACAGGAATTTCAAGCTGCCAAGAGGGTAAATCCCAATAAGCAGGCTTGGAATCAAGGTTTTAAGAACTGTCAAAGCTTAATCAAGCTTAAAAAGCTTAAATAAGCTTAAAACTTTAAGGTTTCAATCATCAAAACCTTATCAAAACTTAAGGTTTTGTGTGTATTGCTATTTTACGTGGAAAAATAGTAATAACTTCAAAAATTCATTAAAAATCCAAATCTTAATGGATTTGCTTGAAAATTTCACACAGCTTAGGATTTAATATTATCAATATATAAATTAAATTTTAAGTACCTTTTATTAATAGGTTTCCTGGGTAATTAGCCTGGAAAATTACTTTTTTAATTAAGCTTAAAGAAAATTATGATTTCTTTAAAAATTAATTAAAAATTCAGTTTAAGAGATTTCTGCTTGAAACTCTGATTTTATGTTGTTCATGTGATGAACTTTAATATAAATAAACTTATTTTATATTAAAACTTAAAATAATTAAACTAAATGAGGATTAAAGTTACTTGGAGTTAAGAATAACACTGATAACTTTAAATTGGAAGTAAAAATAAGTTGCCTTAAGTTAAGAACTTAATTTTTAAGCATGGTTTTTCAGTTTTGACCTGAGCACGCCCTCTACATCCATTATGAATCATGAGAGCTGCTCTGTAGACATAAAAAGAGTCTTTTCATCACTGTTTTTGTCCATCATTCATAATCAATCCAATCATATTAGAAATTTAAACAGGTAAAGTTTTATTAAATATAAAATCTTATTATTAAAAGTAATTCTTAAGTTATTTTTATTCTTTGTTTATTAAATTAAAGAATTGAAGTCATAGAATTCAGATTATTGTTGTAATCATCTATAATAAATTTTATTATATAAAATTATCATCTTAAATATCTTTTAAAATCCACAAATTCCTCTCAAAAACTCTTTAATCATAAATTTTAGTATAAAAAGTTGTTTTATCTTTGATTTTATTGATTTTTGGCGTGTTTTTAACTTATAATCATTATTTAATATAATAACTGTTGTTTTATAACTTGTTGTATTAAATAAATATTATAAGTAAGTTTTCTTTAAAGTTCTATATTTTTTTTATCTATTATTAGTTTTTTTATATAGAATTTTATTCTATAAAGAATTATTTCTGCACAGTGTGTGTTTAATTCTTTTTATAAATAATATTTATATTATTTATAAGTGGTTAAATATTTATATTTTCCACGTGTAATAGTCTCATTAAGAGCTTTACACTTCTTATTGTTATAACTGTCAGTGACTATAACAATAATAGAATAATTATAATTTATTATAATTATTATATTTTTTTTTATTATTATATTATTATAATAATAATTAAATTTATTTTTTTTATATATAATTATTTTTAATAATTATATTTAAATTTGTGGTTATAATATTTCATTATATTATATTTTTCTACTGAGGACAGTCATAGTACTCTTGATATTGTTACTATTATCAAGAGTTTCATAGACAAACCTTACAAAAATAGTCGAAAATGGACTGTCAGTAAAACTTTTCATTTTACTAGTAAAGCCATAATTAATTGTGGTTGTACGATAGATAATACAGTTCTCCATTGGTTCCAAACGTTTCAGAGATATTCATTAAGAATTGTATTTTTAATGAATTTTTGAAGTTTTTACCTCACTTCTACGTAGAATTGCAAATATCAGTGTTTAACTGGTTGCTATGAGGTAAATCAATGGATACAAGTCCAAAAAGGGTTTTAATTACTCTTTTGAGGTTTATTCATGGAAAATCATTAATAATTGACATGGTTACAGGAGTCTAAGTAGCTCTTTACCTCCTTGGCATGTCAAAATAGCAGGTTATTTTCTATTTTTGTAAGATTTACTGTAGTTGTAACATGGTAACCAAGTTCTCAAAGTGTTTTAGTTTACTAATTGGGCCAAGATCAGCCATGAATACAAGCTTTGGAGCTTTCCACGTCTTTGTAGCCTCAGAAGTTGGGTACCCTGGCTCTCTTTGATGTCTTTTGTCCCCCTTGCCTATTTTTTGCATCAAAATAGAAAATCAAGCTTCAAGTGAGATATCCACTATGGGTGTACCAAAAGTCCATGTAAGAATACCATAATATTAAGTTCCCAAAACATGCATAACACTATTATTAGTGTATATGTAACATGGGATTTCTCAAATTCCCATTTTTTTGGCGTGAAATTAAGAAAAACAAAAAGTTTTCACAGATCCTTTATGTGGTATTGAAGTATTTTCCATATTACCACCTCAAAGAGTTAATTTGAGCTTATTCACTCTATGGAGCTATCCTAGGTGAATTTTTGTGTAGAATCCAAAATTGGCCTTAAATCCATGGATTTACGTACTCAATGAAAAGTTATTCATCTTTTCTGAAATCAAAAATGGTGAATTTTGGATATATGCATGACTTAAGAGTTATGCATAATTCAGAATTTATTTTTAAGATAATTGTGGCCTATATTGGGTATTTAAAATATACCTCAAGGCTCACAAGCCACCTATTCTTGGCCCAAGTCCATCCTCCAAACCACCTGAGGACATTCTGACTCGTGAGCCAGAACCTGAGGTGTCTCTGACGCAATCCACAAAGGACCCTTTTGGTAAGTCCAAGCTTCACTTTTTTTCCTCTTCCCAACTTTTCCTCACCTTTCCCTCAATCATCTCCAGCTTGTCCCGCTCCTCCCCACTCCAAAATCATCATTGACAATACGCCCGTCAGATCTCCCCCTCATGTGACCCCTCCCTCCAACCCTACCCCGGTTTCCTCCCAGTGCCCCCAAGAGCCCCGGTGGCAAGCTCCGCTCATTCCCACAATGACGCTCAACAGGAATTTACCAACTTATGACCAACTTTGATGATTCCTTGAGCCATCATCCACAAATCAATCAACCAAATATTTTTGGAGTTTCGCCACTTGCTAAACATGATTCTTTTCATGGATGCAACTCATCAAAATGAGATGCACCAGGAATTCCAGGAGGAACTAAACAGCCTCCTTCGCTAAGCACTAGAGGCTTATCTAAAGCAGGACATCACCGGGATAGTCTCCAAATATGTAGAAAAAAATAAAAATAAAATCTTTTTCTTCTTATTTAATTTTGTAATACACTCTTTTAAATTAGTTTGTTGTAATAAATAAACACTTTTGTCCATTTTTGTTATATTTTTTTTCCCATGAGATTATCCTTTTTGGCCATTTGTGCAAATCACCTATTATGTGATAATAATTTTTGAAAGTGCCGCGCCAAATGTTTCAGTCAATATTTCTTGGTGTGAACCTCTTTTGCCAAAAATGCGCAAATAGTCACCATTTCAGCCTTCTATATTTTCTCCTGATATGGTTGACAACCATATCAGATCTTAACTGTAAAAATGTGGGTGTTCCCTGCATGTGAGCAATCCACTGCAAATTCCTGAGACATTGCCTTTCCTATGGTCACACACTATTAATCTTAGTCATATATTGAATTGTTTAAATTGTCGGGAGGCTTCACAGGTGGAAGGATTTGCGTGTGAATTGTCCGAAGCCTGCGCTGGCGGAAGGAAGTGTTTGAATTGTCAGAAACCTTCACAAGTGTTGTGGAACTCCTTTGAGTGTGGAATTGGATAAGACAGTCCTTGAGGGGGAAATCACAGGTAAACAGTTTTGAATTGCTGGAATGATCCTGTAACCAAGGGTTCTAATCGTGTTTTAGCTGCCCCTCTGAATATACTAAACCATCTCCCTACAGAGCTCACAAATCAATATTCAAGATTGTGGCTTTACAACTAGAGAAGAATTTTCAGCAGTCTCTATCAGAACTATTCAATAATTAGATAAGTAACTCATAAGTTAAAAAAAGTATAAAATAATAATCCTTAAATAATAATATAAAATGATTTAAGGTTAAGAACCTAATATTATAGGAGTTTTATTTAATATAATAGTACTGATATAGAGTATGTGGGTAAGTTAATTTAATCTTATATCTTTTATAATGATTATTTTTTCTGAGAGGGTAATTGCTAATATAATATAACAACAACACCTTTAATAATATATTTTTAAGATATATTTTTTAATATAGAATGTATATTTGTTAAATATATGAGTAATATAATATAATATAAGTGTAAGTTTTTTCACATAATAATATTTATTTGTAAAGTTGTTTTTTTAATATGAAGATATAATAATAATATTTTTTCCTTTATAATGTAAAGGTTATGGGGATGAAATCAATATTATGAGTATTATTGATAGTATTATAATTAGAAGACTAATAATTTGAACATAGGGTAGATTAATAATATAAAGTAGACCTTCTTTTAACTACTATGAATTAAGCTTATAAGTCTATAATAAATTTTAATGAAATAACTATATTATCCTGATAGTAAGGGATGGATGAATTGTTCTCCTTCTTGGTATATAATTCCCATTCAAATAATATTACTAGATTGAACTACTAGTGAGGGATGAATCATTATTCTCCTTCTTGGTTTTTAATGAATTGCATTAATGGGGAAAATGGGAAGAAATGAGGGAGAGATGACCTCTATTTATATTCTTTGGGCTCTCCATAGAGGCATTCAAAAACAGGGGACTTAAAATTTTTCCATTTCTTTTGGCTGGGATAATTCTTTATAGTGGTGAGATACCATTTGTTTGGTTGATTGCACCATATTTATGTATGATTATGTAATATGAGATGTTTTTTCTGGTGAGATATTTTGAGATGGTGTCATTTCTTCCAGGTATTGCACAATATGTTTGGTATATTGCACCATTTCTGGGACTTTACTTTTATTTTCATTAAACTTTAAGATTATTATGCACAGCCTTGAGGGGATTTAGCTGGTGATACATATCCAAATGGTGTAATTTGATCAAGATATTGCACCATATGTTTGGTGGGTTGCACCATTTCTAGGGAATGAGGTGATTTTGTACAGCTATTGCACCATGAGTCTGTGGACTGTTCGAACTGTAGGTGGAGAATGCTGTATATTGTGGGGATTATATTTGTCCTGTATGAGTTTCAATTTTCCTTCATTTAAGTTGAGTTCTGTTTTTAATTTATATTTACTGGCTTATCAGGTGGCTGTGCTTGTATTTCCACAGATATGCTGTGTAATTTAAGGTTTTGATGGATTTTCTTGCATGAATTGCTTGATTTCTTTTTCTTTCTGTCTTGTGACTGTGGATTGATACAGTTTTAATTTATTCCTTATTGAAGTGGCCTCAGTTTAATAACTGCATTGCTGAGTAATCCAAAGGTTGAGCAGAGCCTGGGTAGCTTGAGTGTTTCACTACCACTCTTACTGGTAAGTTTAACATTCTTGCTAGCTTGTTGTTTTCTTTTCCTTCTTTTATTTTTATTCTTGTAATCAAATGGACCATTTGTCCAGGATTTGGTTATGGGATTATACATATTGATGAATTTAAATCCATTTTATTGCTGAATTCCTCTATTATAATTGATTCATTATTGATTTTTCTTTGTTATTTCTTCAATCTATAGCCTTATAAAGGAAATTTCACTTGAAACTAGGCAAATAAGGTATGGAATACCACATCCCCCTCTCCATTCAATGCTGTCCCCAGCATTCCAGTTTCAAGAGGAATATTCTGGGTTAATACATAACCATTCCTTTTTTTAAATGTATATTCTAAAATATTCACTTGATATTTCCTGTTTGTAGTTTTTTATATTTATTTTGAATCTCCATTGTTTCTTATTTTGTGTTGTATTCTCCTTGTTCTTGTTTTTTTGTAGTATGAATATTTTGATCATGTTAATATTGAGATATTTGATTTTGATTTATTGGTTGATTTTCATTTTCTATTTTGTTTGTTTTATTATTTTTTAGAGAGTATTTTCATAATAAAACATTAATTTTATCTTGATGAATAATAATTCAGCTTAAGGTCATACTAAGGACCACAGCTTGAGTAATTCAAGGTAAATATTTAATAAAAAAAAGAAAGAAATTATTGAGACAGTTTAAGGTCTTGTCAAGGACTTATTCTTGAAGTAATTTTGTTGGTAAAATATAAAAAATGAAAGATTTGGACAGTTTAAGGTCCTATCTAGGACCTATTCTTTTTTATTTTGTTTTTCTGATTGGGTTGTTCTTTCTTGTTGTTTTTGTTTTTGCTGAGATTAACCTTAAATGGTGGGGCCATCCCCTCTCCATTCAATGATTGTACAATCATTTATACCTGTTTATAATAATTCATTTAATTTAATATGAATCTATAATGTTTTTTTAAAATAATACCATATTAAAGAAATAATAATATAATAATAGTGAAATAATAATGGATAATAATAATATAAGTAAGTAATAAAAGCTAATAATAAAAATGATATCAAGTAATATAGATGATAAAAGATAATAATAATGTATATTATGTAATTGCTTCTGAGAAAAAAACTAATTTGAGGTCATGGTAGACCTCTTGTATCACTTTTCATTTTGTTCCCTTATATACATATTTGTTGATTATTGTATTATTATTATTTTTTTAGTGTACTGATTATTATTAATCTTGATGATGGCCCCTTTTTTTATTGTTATTGAGGGTTAACACCCCCTCTCCTTTTGATAATTTTACCATAAATTCAATTTTTTATAATAATAAATTCAATTTAATATAAATATCTACTGATTTAATTTTTTTTTCTATATATATATATACATTATTATATTTCTTTTTAATTTTTATTAAATATACTAAAGTAATAATAAAATAAATCTGGTGATATTGTATTATATTATATTTTATTTCTTTTAATATAAAAATTTCTAAATTAATAATATATTTATTGATTAGATTTTATTTTGTTTTTTTGTTGTTTTTATTGTTTATTCTATTTCATTTATTTTTATTTTTATTCTTTTCTTTTTTACTAAATAATGAATAATTTAAATAAATTTGTTGAAATAATATGATTAATCTTGATTCAAAATTATATATATATATATATATATTTCAATTTGATTTGAATTTTTTTTTTTTTTTAATAATAATCTTTTTTTTTTTTGAAGTTCCCAGTGTGAATACTTCAAAATAAACCAGCTGGACTTCTTATCTTGCCGCGGGTGTTGGAGTTTCTTCCAACTTTAATTTAACCCTCTTTCCACTTCCATTAAAATAAAATAATCCATTAAAAAAAAAATAAAAAAAAAAAACTTTTTTTTTTTTGTTTATGTAATTTCTACACTGTACAGTATACTACTACACTACCATTCTTCTTTTTTTTTATCGCAATCGTTCTCTCTTTTTTTCTTATTTTTTTAATTTAATTTATGCTTTTGTTTTTCTTTTTTTTTTTTTGCAAGTGTTTACAGTATGGTACTGTACTCCTCCTTTTTAGTCGCCATTGAGGTTTTTTTTTTTTGATTGTTCTTTTTTTTTCTTTTAATTTTTTTTTAAGAAAAATAAAATGAAACAAAAAATAAAAAAAGTAATTTATATTTTTTTTTTTTTTAAAAAATATTTATGAAAAAAAATAACAATAAAAAAGAGTAATGAATTAATAGTTTTTTTTATTGCAAATTACAGTACAGTACACATTAGTACTGTATTTTCTTTTATATTACTGCAATAAAGTTTTTTTTTTTTTGTTTTAATGTTGTTTTGCATTGTTCTGATGCTTTCTCCTTTTTTTTATATAAAAAATAATAAATTATTGTCTTTTCTTGATAATAATATTAATTATAATTGTTATTAGGGGGACTCAATTTATTCATTTAATCAGCAACTTTAACACCAACCTTCAGCACGAAAATTGCTAAATCTCAACCACAAAAACCTGCTCACAATGTAGCTCATGGGCCTGCTCAACCTAACTTTGGGAAGAATTTACCGTTATTTTGATGAGCTAATTAGAGTTTATCTACTCTTTTTTTTGCTTACAATTTGCTGGGGTTGATTTCTCATTTACGCCTTCAATTTCTGAGAAAAAACCCATTTCCCACTCATTTCAGTTTTTTTTTTTAAAATCACTCGTTTCAGGTTTTTTTTCTTTTTTCATCGATGCAGTCTTTTGAAACCATTGCTGACCATTTGTTTGTTTTTTTATTTTTAGATTTAAAAAACAACCCCTTGTTACTAGCCAAGAGCCTACAATTTGACGTGATTTTTTTCAAACAACTTGAAAGGTTGGTCATCACAATCAAACGTATACTTTTTTTTGGTACCAAAGCGGATTGTGGTAACAATCATCTTGCCAGATAAAGCTTACAATCGGTCCAGTTTTTTTTTAAAAAAAACAATCCTTTCTTCTCGACTTCACCAGATCAAATCAAGATCAAATTGTTTTCATTGTTACAAACTGTAGAAGTTTTTACCTCAACTACTCACCAAGACAGGAGCAATTGGTTAGGGTGCTCCTTTTTATTTTCATTTCATTGATAAGCTATATATTGACCATCTTCATGTGGCTAAATTTCATTTCTTTTTTAATTGTAGTTTTGTTCTTATATATAAATTTATCCAATTTTTATTGGGGGGGGGGAATTGTACAATCCAAACACAATGCCCAAGATATCACCCAGAAAACAAGCCATCAAGGACCTCCTTATCATGATGATCATGTCGGAAATGGATCAAATGACCTTGTGTTTTGATTACTCAATGTACTTTGAATCGTTTTCAATGGCCATGGAAGCTTTGGATGATCTGCAGTTGTCCCCCATTGATACCCTCAAAAACGACTACTCTTTTGATGATACAGAGGTTTATCACCTCTGTATCTTACATATTCTAGGTTCACGATACTTGGTGTGATTCCCAAAAATACCTAAGTCCCCAAAGTTCAACATTCACCATCTGTTTGAGATGTCGGCAAAGGATTTCAAACAAAGTGTCAGGACAACTCCCGAAGGGTTTCACTTTATCTTTAACAAAATTAAAGAGCACCATGTTTTCAAAAATAAGAGCAATCACAAGCAATTGCCAATTTCACATCAACTTGCACTGACACTTGAACGACTAGGCACAAATGGGAATGGTGCCTCAGTAGGTCGATTTGCAAAAAGTTTTGGGATTAGTGAAGGCTCAGTGGTACATTGCTCGCGAAGAGTAATAAAGGCAATCAACACACTAGAAGAAAAATATATCAAGTGGCCTGACATGGATCGCTGCAGAAAGATATCACAGGTCATGGCTCAAGAAGGTTTTGAAGGTTGCATTGGCTTCATTGATGGTACAACCTTTCCCATTTATCAAAAGCCAGGTTTTGATGGTGAGATTTATTTTGATCGCAAGAAAAATTATTCCCTCAATGCACAAATTGTGTGCGATTGTGATAAGGTTATCACATGTTTCATGGCTGGATGACCTGGTTCATGTGCAGATGGAAGTCTGTACAAGGAGATGGCTATTTACCAACATAGCCATGAATTTTTTGAATCAGGTTAGTTGTTTTTACATAATTCACAAATAACATTCTTAGCCTAATGCTGATTATTTAAAATTTGAGGCCAATATTTAATTGCGGATTCAGCATATCCTCTTAGTCACATGCTAATTCCTTCATTCAAGGCTCCTACTGCAAATAAGAAAATCAATAAAGAATTTAATTATTGTATCTCACAAGCACGTGTTTGTAATGAACATACAATTGGTATCCTCAAAGGTAGGTGGGCATCTTTGAGAGGCATGCGTCTGCAACTTTATGAGCACAAGCACAAAATAAACTACAATCGATGGATCATGAGCTGCTGTGTCTTACACAACATGCTTACTCATTTCAAAGATGCATGGGAGGATTTGGCACTAGAAGAACAATTGGTACCTCAAGACGGACTAATTTATGATGACCTGGAATCTAGTCAAGAATTCCAAAACACAATTCGGGATAGATCTGTCCAGCACAATTACAGAACTGGAAGATTACCCATGCAATCAAGTTAGTTTATGTGAGTTACATTTTATTTTATTTTTTCCAATTTGAATAATGACCTGCTAACCATTTAAATAATTTCATTTTTTAAATAATAATTCAAGTATTCACTCCATTTCATCTGCATTGGAACCCTTAGGAACCAATTGTTTTAGTGCTTTGAGAGGTTTCAATTTCGTGAGCCAATTTCTTTTCTTGAATTGCATAGTCCCTTTCTTTCATCTCTATTTCTCTCAGCTTAAGATTGACTTCCTTCTCTGAATTTGCTAGTGCTGTCCTCTGTACCTCTATTTTTAAACGACGCTCCTCAACTTCCAGTTTGATCAATTCAGCGTCTTGACTAGCCTTTTCATTGCGATTCTTGATTTGCTCTTCTAATTCTTTCATCCGAATGTCATCGTTTTTATTAATTTCCAACAACTTCAAGTGTTTTCTTCTTTCTTCTTGTTCACGTGCAAATGCCCTTTTCTTTTCTTCTTCCTCCCTCATAAAGATTTCTTTTTTTCTTCTCACGTTGTAGAATCAATTCGGCTTTCCTTTCTTCCCTTAGGTGAGTATATTCAAGTTGTTGGGTAATCTGATTTTCTCGTGCACCCATTGTACGCTCTAAAGTGCCTAGGACTCCCTTATCTTTTCCATGAATGTCTTTTGAAGGCAAGCCCCCTTTTGGCCCTGACTTCTTCAGTTTAGCTTGCAATTTAACCAAAACAATTTCAGGCTTGGATGAATTATCCCTTTGATCAACTTGCACTACTCTGGTTGTTTTCTCCTTACCACTTGTTAGTTCATCCTGATCACTACCATCATCACTATCACCTTCCATGTCCCATTCACCATTACTAATGTCTTTCTCTTTACTTTTTCCTTTTTTTCCAGTATCTATAACATAAGTGCCTCGTACGTTTGATTTTTTTCCAAAAATAGCATCCGTCCGTCTATAGCAAGGACATTGATTTTCGAGATGTTCTTCTAGTGTTAGCCCATTTTCAAGTTCTGTTCCAGCCCCAGTACTTTTCTCATTTCTAGAAGCAATTATAAATTTGCGCTTGTATGTTTTCCACCTTTGTTGAAGTTTGCGGGCATCCAGGTTTAAAGTCCCTTTTTTATGATTAAGATTTAAATACTTTGCAAAGCGACCAAAGGCTTGTAAGCGAGTATGCTTTCCTGTTCCCCATTGTGTTTTTTTGCAATCACCAAATAAATCGTTGTAGTTTTGCTCAATCTCCACATAATCACACATGTTTTCAAAGTCTGACTGACTGAATGCTGGATTTTTATTGCTTCTTGTTTTCTTCTCTGTTTTCGCTATCTTTCTAGAATTGCTATCTAAATCAGAAAATTTTGAGTTCTTCCTTTTTCGCATCTGCTGACTATTGTCAATTGTTTGGGCCAATTCATTGGCCATTGTACTTTCATGTTGACTTGTAATTTGGCTAAGTGAGGTTATTGATGTAGTTGATTGTGGGTTGTAAGAATTACCACCTTGATCATGAAATCTTTCTTGTCTAAATTCAGAAGGCCTTGAGTTAACCATACTTGTGGAGTATGGATTGACCAAGTTACTGTAAGGTAATTGGGATTCCCTTGAGCTATCTGGATTCATTTGGCCATATGATTGGATAGTAGAATTGATCTCCATGGAGGGCATATGCTGCAAATAAGCCATTGTATTCAAATGAGGAAGTACATATGAATGGTTCCACTCATCAGTATTATGATTGTTATGAGCTCGAAGATTATGACCCAATCCGGGATGGGTCAGTTGTGAATCACAATTCTGATGATTATATGGGTTAGACATTCTGACTCTGAATTTTTTTCAGAAAAACTTATAAATTTTTGGCTACCTCAAACTTATATAACCTCTTGTGTAAGGTAAGATTGCACCATTTGGATGAGCAAACCTTACCCATCCATGAGTAAAGTTGTGTATCGGGGTCACATGAATGCACTAAGAGCTAAACATCTATCAATACAGAGTGGGTATTTGCACTGTATTCACTTAAAATATGATGAGCAGAGCCACAAGCCACCTAAAATCACTGCTGGTGCCTCTGTTCACAAACGCTCGGAAATTTATTTCGGCAACTAGTGGGTGAGCATAACTGACCCATCAGCATCAGCATACAAAATTGATTATTTTGAGTCCCCTTCTTTTTTTTTTTCAATACTTAAATTTAATATTTATCAGCTGGAGTATTGATGTGTAAAACTAAAAGTAAGCATGATCAATACCAAACAGCTTTAAATAAAATTTCTTTCAATATTTTTTTTTGGAATTAAATTTAAGATTAGGTATCAATTAATCAAGTTGAATTGATCTTTATTTAATGTTTTTTTTTAATTTATTTAACTTAAACATTAATTTTACCAAATAAAGTGAGATGAAATTAATTAAGATTTTCAAATTCAATCAAAGTTCAATTGATTCTAATCTAGTGTTTTTTTTTTAATTTAAGTGAATTAAGAATTAATTTAATCAAATAATATAAGATTAAATTAATAAAAAATTTTTTTGTTTTAAAGTTAAATTGAAGTTTAATTTAATCTTGAAAATTAATCAATATGTAATTCATTTAATCTATGCAATTCATTCTTTATGAATTAAATTTTGAATGGGGTTAAAGGGTTTATAAGATGTATATTTAGAGTTTGCATAGCTTTCAGTATATAAAACTCTTGAGGGCTAAACTGTGGGTGGAAGAAACTTGCTCCATTGTTCATATAAAAGGAGGTGTTTTCTCCCTCATCCCCAAAAAAAGAATAATTCTTGTGTCTTTTTTTGGTTTATATATAATTTCTTTTAATGATGAAAATAAATTGAGAAATATAAATTAACTTTATAAAGAGAATATTTTCATTGAGGTTTAACCTGGCCAGTTATACCTTTGATTATATATTCTTTCTTTTATTATTATGATATAATTATTGTTTAAAGAAATCTCCACCAATAAGATTTCTTGAAATATTTTATTGATTCTTTTTGATGACTTTAATCTTTTAATGCCTTTTTTATAGACAGTTATTGTTATTGTTATTTATTCTTGCTTGATTATCTTGATTTGTTTGTAAAAATCGTTCTTGTAAGAAAGGGGGGGTGACTAGTAAATTCTAAAAAAAATGAACCAATAAAAAAATATAATTTGACTAAAAAAAATAAATAAAAATAAACAAAACTTGTCAGCCCTCTTGTTATGTGTGTTGTCAGACTGTGTGTTTTATTTGGCCATATTTGTATCTTCTTATTAATTTATTTTATGTTATAATACTTATACAAAGCTTTCAGATATATACTTGAGTTATTTTTTGTGATCATTCACCTTGACTTGAATTCTTGAATAAGTTGATATTATTAATTATTATATTGAATATTGATGAGGATAAAATTATAGAGTAAAATTGAAATTCCCCAAAATTTCATCCCAAAAAGTTAAATCATAAAGGATGGATTTAAGAAATAGACACCCACCCTAATTTTTTAGTGGAGTATTTTTTTTTCTATAATACATAAGATAACACGGAATAATGATACTGATACACTTGAAACTCTTTTTTTATTGTTTTGTTTATCTTTATATTTTCAATTTTTTTTATATCTTTTATGTAGATATTTGAGACTAGAATAAGACTAAAATTCATGAAATAATAAAGGAAAATGTTTTCTTAGAATAAAAGGTCATGGATAATGTTAAAATTTGTTGTTAAGATTTTTCTTGAATTTGGCCTTCTTAGCTGCAAGCTCATTTCTTCTTTCTTCATTGAGAAATTGATCTTCAACATCTTCATTCTCATAAAACTAATCCTGGATAATAATTTCATTTCTATTTCTATTTTCTGTCCAATCCTCTTTTTGTGTTGAAATTTGATATTGCCTTGCAAAATGGGCTTGCAAACTTGGGCATATCTTTTTATTCTGAGTAATCCAAAAATATTCCTTTTCTTCCTTAGTCTTCTACTTCTTTTTACTTCTTTTATCTTTGATTCTCTCTAATTTATTATTCTTTGTCTTACTACTATCTTCCAACCACTTGACATGTTGGTTTGCACATTCATAGTTGTTCCTAGGATTATTTTTATTGTAATCCACAAGATTGGCATCTCTAAGAGGTTTCCAATTTTATAACCTTCCCAAGGCAATTCTTCTTCAGTAACTATAAATTTATTTTCATCTTCAGCTTCTTCTTATAGTTCTAATTTATACAACAATCCTGCTTCATTCTCATATTCTGATTCAGAAAGATGTTTTTCTAAGCTATTTGGTGAGTGTATTGTATTTCTTATGAACTCATTTATGGAATTGTTTCTTATTGATTGAAGTTTTTAAAATTTTGAATTAATTTCTTTTTCAATATTAAAGTTATTATAAGCTTACCCAGAGGATTTTTCTTCAGGGGTTAAGGCGTTTTGTTGATTTAATTCCTGTTGTTTGTCAATTTGTGACAGTAAATTGAGTTAATTTTGGTATTTTGACTCATCCATGTTAGCTTCATTGATATTCTGAACTGTACTGAAACTGCATTCTATATCTTTTCTTGTTAAGTTAAAACAAGGGAACTCCATTTTTAAAGGTTTTTATTCTAAACAAAAAAGTATATCTTTTGCTTGATTTTGGTCATTTCTCCCTATGGGGTTTTCAATTTTTTTTGAAAGTATAATTATTCTCTAATAAGTCTTGGACCAATATTCTCCATAGCAGGGTATGATTTATTCTCACCACTAATTCCTTCCATCAGAATTCTAAGGTCAATGTTTTCAAAATTTGGGGGAAAGAAATTTGTGACTTCTCAAAATTATTAAATTTCTCTTTGTGTGTAGCTCTTTGATGAAAATTATGTTTATTAATTGTCTTACTTTCTCCTTCATTAGATATTGAAATTTCTTGAGGATAATTATTTTTATTATGGTGTGAACTTTCAATAGTATCATTCAAAATTTCATTAAGACTTGCATATTCTTCAGATCTTGGGATTATATCAATATTTTCCTCCTGAATTTTGAGGTGGTTTTGGGTAGTAATGTCCTTCTTTTTCAAAATTTTATATTTGAGGGAAACTTCTTTTAATGAGTTGAGTGCTGATTTATCAATTTGAGAACTTAAACCTTTAGATTCTGAGCTGACACCCACTATTGTTATAACTGGCTTTATACTTGACTTCCAATTATCCTTAAATATTCCCTTTGAAAGGGACTTAAAAGCTTTAATAGGTGAGATAAGCTTTGTTAATATTTTTGTTTGATGTCTTCAGTATTCTTGAGGTTATAACTGTTGATGGCTTGAGATATTGGGCTACAAGTATTTCCATTTTCTTTTCTTGATGCTAAAATTCCTGCAGATTTTTCTTCTTTCAGCTTTAAATTGAAATCTTCTGTATTAATTGGAGCTAATTCCTCATGAATTTTCACTTTGTCTTTGGAATCCTTCACTTCTTCACTATCAAGTGCTTGATGAGAGTTTTCCTCAAATTTTGCTTGGTTTTTGGGGCTTGATTCATTATCTTTTGGTAATGCTTTCCAATATTCCAATTGAGAAACTGCACATGTTTCCATTCCTTCTGGTGGCTCTTCTCTCCATCCTACTTTCTGTGGTGAACAAGTTGGTAAGAAAAGTCTTCTGCCATCTGGCTCTATATAACTGAATATTTCCCCTTTCTGTTGAGAAAAGTCTAATCTTATGTTATTATGTGCAAGGAAAGGCCTTCCCAATACTGTGTGAAGTGCTCCTCTTGCTACAAAAATATGTTCTTTCTTTCTTCCCCAGTGACTAAAGTGATTGGGGTCAATTCTCCTAATCCAACTATTGAGGTATAATGCCCACCAATTCCCCTTAAATTCATGTTGAGGTATCTTGTGGTAAGTCCTGCTTTGATTGCTGAATATTCTGGTATTATATTTAATTCTGATCCTGTATCAACTAATACCATTATTTCATGTCCTTCTGCTCCCAAATATACTTGCATAAATTCCAATGGACAGGAATAATGTAATTTTGGCTGTTCATAATTGCCCAAATGATGATTTGTGAGTTTGGTTTGAATTTCCTTTGTATCAATTGAGTTAATAGATTTTTTCTCTTCCTCTGTCAGATTCTTTAAGTGATTAAAAAACTTTGGTGGCATGAATAAAATTTGTTCCAAGGTAAGATTTATTTTCTGATCCAATACCTTTTTGATAATTTGTGCCATAATATATTGAATATCTAATTTCTCCTCTTTTATGATTTTCCTATCATTGACTTTTTGATTAATTGCTGGGTATTTTCAGTTTGATCAATTTTAGGTTCCTGTGAAGGTATATTATTTTCATTTTGCACCATTTGAGGCTTCTTGTATTTGGTTGGAATGATTGTTTTCTCTTCTTCCTTTTGCTTGTCTTCAATATAAGCTCCGGGTATATTTAGTCTTTTGTTTATTGGTGTTTTCACTTTTGAATGTGATCTTAAAGCATCTTGATTGGTATTTTCTGCTCTTGAGTTTCTTTCTTTAGTATTTCTTAATTCATAATTACTTAAAAGTGGCTCATTGGCTGATTCAATAGTTGGTGGTTGCCAGCTTCCCCACTTTTCAACTTTGGCTATAGCAGCTTCACTATCATCTTTTTTTAATTGTATTATGTTTATTGGATTAGTTTTGGGTAAGAATTATTTAGCTTCATCTTCTTTCATTTTATTTGTAAGTTCTTCTTGCTCTTTTGAAAAATGTTCAACTAACTTCTTTGGAGCTATTTTACCATCAGTTGGAACTCTTTGCCAATTGGGAAATAAAAATCCACCTCCTTGTCTGCTATCCCATTTCTTATTTTGATCTTGAAAGAGGTAGTTGCATCTATCAACTGAATGTCCTTCCTCCAAACAATAATAGCATTTGAGATATGGTTTTGGTATGTTTTGTGCTGGTGCATAGGGAACATGCCTTTGTGAGAATAGAAGTAAGTCATTTCTTGGCTTGAACTGTTGATTATTGAGTTGGTTATTTCTAACCCCACCCATTTGAGGTTTGGATCAAATTTTCAATTCTCCCAGTTGAGTCATAAATTTCTTGGAATCTTCATTTTCCCCTTGTGCCTGCTTTCTAGTTTCCATTTTCTGTTCTTTGAGGGATTCAGTAATTTCCTTCATCTTATTAAGAGCTTCATTAATTCCTGCAAAAGCTTCTTCCTTGAAGCGAACTTTCTTTTTATTTTCAGTAAAAGTCCTTCCTGTACCTCTTGATGATGAGAATCTTTTGGTTACTAATATTCTGGGTTCCAATTTTTGTTCAATGTACTTCTTGAGGATATTGATAGGTGGTATAAGGTATCCTCCATCTTCAGCTCTAACCATTACATTATCTTTAATCATTTCCTTACTTGTGGCTCCTTGAATATCAGCTGAGATACAGTCAAATAAATCACCATGAAACATGTTATCTTGAGGAATATACCCTTATCTTAAAAAGGAAGTAACAAAAGTTTCATATTCTCCCATAAATTTCTTATATTGTGATAGACTACCAATTCCTTCATCTTCTTGAGTATCATTAAAAAGCTTAATGATTAAGTCTTTTCTGTATCTTCTCACAGGTTCAACTCTGCCCCATTTTGTTATAAGATCTTTCTTAATTTGTGTCCAGTTTCCTTCTTCATAACATGGCATAGCTTCAATTGAATAGCTCACCTTTTGGTTTATTTTCCAAAATGGCATTTGCATTTCTAGGTCTTCATCTGTTTCCCCTTAAATTTGAGCTTTTCTTTCCACTTTCTTGATAAATTTCTCTACTTTTTCTCCATCAAAATTTATATTGTAATCTTTTGCTTTAATTCTAACTACAAGTCTTTCTTGTCTTGAAACTTTTTTCTGTAATAGACTTGGATTATTAGGTGTAGTGACAAAAACTCTCCTTGGAATATTTTGAGTTCTTGGTTCTGTTGCTGGAGTAGAGGTTGGTCTTGGTCCAGGTGTAGGTGATATTGGTGAGTCTTCAGGCCTAACATGCCTTGGTAATGTGGGTTCACTTGGACTAGCTCCAGGTGTGTAAGATATTTTTTCCCTTCTTTTTCCTTTCTTTTTACTTTGTGTTAATAATAAATCTTGCATTTGCTTCATAGGACTTTGGATCTGTACTGTTTGACCTTCCTCTTCACTTTCTTCTGCATACTGTCCTTCTACAGTATCTTCAGGTAATGGTGGTAAGTAAGATGTTGATTGTTGATTCCTTTCTACTTGATAAACTGATCCTTTCAATTATTTTGTACTTCTCTTGTTTTTCTTTGCTTCTTGAATTAACTTGAAATAAATCTCCTTAATTCTTCTTTTTCCTTCTGTTCTGTTCGTGGTGTTGCAATGAGTAAATCAATATCCTGAGGTATTTGATTTTCTGGTGTTCTTTCATTTACTGGATAAGAAAAATGGTATGATTTATTTGATTATTGTGAGGGTGATGATGATTTGGAATGGTATTTATTTCCAGGTTCCAGATTTCATGAATGTGTTGATGGTTAATTCTTGATAAATGAGAATTTTTTTTGTAAGTTAAGTTGATTTGGTTTTCTTCTTTTATTGATGATTGACTGATTATTGAATGTTGAAGTTGAAATGGCCACTGTTGGGGCACCAGATGTGGAACTCCTTTTAGTGTGGGATTGGATAAGGCAGTCCTTGAGGGGGAAATTGCAGGTAAAACTTTTTGAATTGCTGAAATAATCTTGTAACCAACGGTGCTAATGGTGTTTTAGCTGCCCCTCTGAATATACTAAGCAATCTCCCTACAGAGCTCAAAAATCAATACTTAAGATTGTGGCTTTACAACTAGAGAAGACTTTTCAGCAGTCTCTATCAGACCTATTCAATAATCAGATAAGTAACTTATAAGTTAAAAAAAGTATAAAATAATAATCCTTAAATAATAATATAAAATGATTTAAGGTTAAGAACCTAATATTATAGGAGTTTGATTAAATATAATATTACTGATATAGAGTATGTGGATAAGTTAAGTTAATTTTATATCTTTTATAATAATTATTTTTTCTGGAAGGGTAATTGCTAATATAATATAACAACAAGACCTTTAATAATATATTTTTGAGATATATTTTTTAATATAGAATGGATATTTGCTAAATATATGAGTGATATAATATAATATAAGTGTAAGTTTTTTTAATGTAAAAGAATTTTAAATGTAAAGTTGTTTTTTAATATGAAGATATAATAAGAATATTTTTTCCTTTATAATGTAAAGGTTATGGGGATGAAATGAATATTATGAGTATTATTGAAAGTATTATAATTATAAGACTAATAATTTAGATTTAGGGTGGATTAATAATATAAAGTAGACCTTCTGTTAACTACTATTAATTAGAAATAACTATGAATTAAACTTATAAGTCTATAATACTACTTAATGAAATAACTAGATTATCCTAATAGTAAGGGATGGATTAATTATTCTCCTTCTTGGTATATAATTCCCATTCAAATAATAATACTAGATTGACCTACTAGTGAGGGATGAATAATTATTCTCCTTCTTAGTATATAATGAATTGAATGCATGGGGAAAAGGGGAAGAAATGAGGGAGAGATGACCTCTATTTCTATTCTTTGGGCTCTCCATAGGGGCATTCAAAAACAGGGGACTTAAAATTTTTACATTTCTTTTGGCTGGGATAATTCTTTATAGTTGTGTACCATTTGTTTGGTTGATTGCACCATTTTTATGTATGATTTTGTAATCTGGGATGTTTTTTCTGGTGATAAACTTTGAGATGGTGTCATTTCTTCCAGGTATTGCACCATATGTTTGGTATATTGCACCATTTCTTTGACTTTACTTATATTTTAATTACACTTTAAGATTATTATGAACAGCCTTGATGGTATTTAGCTGGTGATAAATATCCAAATGGTGTCATTTGATCAAGATATTGCACCATATGTTTGGTTTGTTGCACCATTTCTGGGGCGATGAGATGATTTTGTACAGCTATTGCACCATAAGTCTGTGGACTGTCTGAACTGTATGTGGAGAATGCTGGATATTGTGGGGATTATATTTGTCCTGTATGAGTTTTAATTTTCCTTTGTTTACGTTTAATTCTGTTTTTAATTTATATTTACTGGCTTATCAGGTGGCTGTGCTTGTATTTCCACAGATATGCTGTGTAATTTAAGGTTTTGATGGATTTTCCTTGCATAAATTGCTTGATTTCTTTTTCTTTCTTTCTTGTGACTGTTGACTAATACAGGTTTAATTTATTCCTTATTGAGGTGGCCTCAGTTTAAAAACTGCATTGCTGAGTAATCCAAAGGTTGAGCAGAGCCTGGGTAGCTTGAGTGTTTCACTACCACTCTTACTGGTAAATTTAACATTCTTGCTAGCTTATCCTTTTCCTTTCCTTATTTTATTATTATTCTTGTAATCAAATGGACCATTCTTCCAGGATTTGGTTATGGAATTATACATATTGATGAATTTAAATCCATTTTATTGCTGAATTCCTCTATTATAATTGATTCATTATTGATTTTTCTTTGTTATTTCTTCAATATATAGCCTTATAAAGGAAATTTGACTTGAAACTGGGCCAATAAGGTATGGAATACCACAGAGTCAGGATTTGCGTGTGAATTGTTGGAAGCCTGCACAGGCATAAGGAATTTTTAGAATTGTTGGAACCTGCATAAGCGTAAGCATTCACATCTGCGTTGTCCGGAGCCCGCACCTGTGTAAGTAATTGTTTGAATTGTCTGGAGCCTGCACCGGTGTAATTAACTGTTTGAATTGTTGGGAACCTGCACCAGTGTCAGGATTCGCATCTGAATTATTGGAAGCCTGAACCGGCATAAGGAAATGTTTCAATTGTCAGGCACCTGCACAATGTAAGGATTTGTGTGGGAGGCGTCCGGAGCCTGCACCGGCATGGGGAGTTGTTTGAATTGTTGGGAGCTTGTACAGGCATAATAATTTGTGTGTGAAGCATTGGCAGCCTGCCCTGGTGTAAGCAAATGTTTAATTATTGGAAGACTGCACAAGTGTAAGGATTCATGTGTGAAGCATTGGAATCCTGGACAAGAGCAAAAAACCTGGATTATGTACAATGGCATGCCACCATACATAATCCATTTCAACCCTTTTTCTTGGGAGCCACCCTATCTCCCCAATTCAAAACCATCCCAACCAGGGGTATGTTTTACTGCGCATTACCACACCCCTATTCTCCAATGACCCTCTAACTCCCAGACACATCCACACTCCCTCATTCTTCTAAATGTGATGAGACTTATTATGATCCCTGATTCGATTGCCCGCTCTCTTGCCAATCTAATAATAGTCGTGGCTTTTTTGCCACACTGTTTTTGCTAACCTGCTTGAGCATTGCATGGACATACACACTAGTGTCACGCTTTTGTTGTCCTGTGCTGGATCAGTATAATGAACAAATGTACTACTGGCCCACACTGCCTGAATGAGGCCATGACATTCGGATAGATCAATCCAAAAATGCTCATTTGGGAAAATCAATTTTCCCCCTGTACACTGCTTTGACGCATCTCTTTGAATTTGACTGGTCCACTTATCAGCTTGCAACCACCATCCAGAAGCATACAGAGATGCATCCTTATGAAGATGAGGTGAGTTTTTGAATCCATTCATGGTGAAAGTGAGTGCAGAAGCAAACTTGAATGCACCCTGTTTTGCGGGAATATTGGCTTCACAGTTGACTTGATCAAAAGACGGAATTCCCAATGACTTGTAGCAATTTTGAATCTTCTGAAATAAATTCTTCCCAACATATCGTAAGGATTGACCTAGAATGCAACCCACCAAGCTAAGATTGGCACCTCAGGTCCGCCATTCATGTTTTGCTTTTTCATTTTTCCCCAGACTTCCATACAGACCAAATTGTTCATTCTTTGTGCTGCATTTGCGCCACCCAATTGCAAACATGAATGCCTCCAGTAATTCCCCATTTGTTGAAATTGGATTGGTGAATCTTCTTTTGCAAAATAAGAATTGTGATAATTCATCCCATTCATTGACCTTGACTTTGCTCATTGTTGTGAATGGTCTGAATTCAACAAGGGCAATGAGTAATCTGGTTGAAGAGGAAATTGCCACGTTCCCAAAGTGAATGTGTTTGATCTTATTGACATCCACAAGCCTCCAAAATTTCACTTGGGGTCATATTTGCTGATAACGGCATTGATATTTGTGCTGTTGGTCAAGAGGAGGAAAAAAACTTATTCTTTTGGGCGTTTTTGCCCTTTTTTGTGTTTTGGGATGTCCCACTATTGCCAAGTGGGTGAGGGATCACTTTGTGTTGAAGCAGACAAGATATCAGATACTGCTTCCTCCCATTTGAACCTAAGGCCTTTTGAGTCCAGAATGGTACACAATGCCCAGGCAGCTTTATTCAGCACACATCCTTTGAATTCCCTGTTGGAGCCCACATGAGATTGGCTTGATCTGAACCGACTAAAGCCAATGTTCTTCCATGTGCCCAATGAGGGTGCCACATAAATGCAGAAGCATATATATATATACGCTGAGAATAAGCAAGCCACTCACACTTTCCTTCCTCACACCAACACTTTCGTGTGAGTTCCCTTTTACGCTCCTTTCCTTTTTTTGAGAATGGAATGCTTTCAGCGGGAAATGAAATGAAACCAAATTATTACCAAATTACTAATATCACCTCAATTTGATTTTGGTAAATGAATCTTTTTTAATTGCAGCTAAAAATGAAAGATCACCCCTGACCTTCGCGAATTCATGATCTCAAGTACCTGAACCTGAAAATTGCAGTGGATAGTTCATTATTCAATTTGATATATTGATGTTCCCATTCAATTACTTTCCAATCCAACCATGTGGAATATCGCAAGCACGCACAAATGCAATATGCACCCTGCTGCGGATCCCTAAATATCCTAGTCCTCTTGAAAAAAATAGGGCCATTTGACGGAGTATGGGCTGGCAGGAAGTGATAAAACCCACTTCCCACAATGCCCCCGTGTGTGCTAATTGCGGGCACAACTGCCTGACTCAGTTTGCGTCTTGTTGCAGTATTCTCAATGATGTATGGAGGCATGCCTACGTACAATTATTATTGGTATTCATACTGTGGCATCCGGGAAGTAGTAGAATAGGTAGTCACAATTATAAAATTCATAAATAACTTTGCAAAATTCAATTAAAATCTATCTAGTACAAAGCTCATGTAAAACGGGTAGATCCTGGTTGTAAGTTTAGCTGACCTGGGTACAGTCAATGTGACGTCATCACTTGAACCAAGAATGTGCTTCGCCACCCAGGCATAATCAAAGTCTAATACCAAGCATTGTGGAAATTCAAATCTAAGAGGTACAGTGGGGTGCTGAAAGTTTTTTGGAAATGTCAATGAGTGATAAAGCCCCTTTAACTGAGCTTGTTCTCCAGTCATCTGAGCATACCATCAAACCACAAACCCCCACCACACAGAAAGCCGCTAATATACCATAGCACATTTGATTTATATTGAGATCCTTGTGACATGTCAAAAGATCTTTGATGGACTCATTTTTTTTGGAGCTTGTGAGTTTGCCTTTGATGCCATTGACTTCAACCATTGTATGTGCACGTACCATGTTGTATGCAATCATCAAATGGATAACTGTATCCATTAGATCCTCCAGGCTCTTGTGCAGCTTTGTTGATATCTCATTGTCAGCCCTGCCACCTTCAATGCTAAGTTGTGTTTCACATTGCTTTGATTTACTCAAGCAGGAGGCAAGGTATTCAACTGCTCCCCATTTGAGTCCAAGATGATTGGTTGAATTTGATGTTGGTGCTACATATGGTTTGGGTGCAATCACATTGTTTGAGACTAAACTAATGGATTAAAACAAAACATTTGCCCAAAAATGTTTAACTGGATTGGCGGGGTAAAGAAGGCTCTGAACAATTTTGAAGAAGGAGTGTTCAGATTTTAGGAGATTTTCTGGAGGTTTAGCTGATTCCTTCATCAATTTGTGATTCCAAATACTTTTATCAAAAAATGCTTCTGTTTCTGTTTGCTTAAAAAAATCTAACCCTGTATATTGCAATTTATATCAGCAGTCAACAGCCAATAATCACATTTCATGCACAAAGATAAAACTCACCTGCCATCTCAAGGTCCTCAAGCCAGGCCAACATTTTAAGCTCTTGGTTACTGATCACCTTAATATCAACAGGAAGGAATGTATGAGCATCCTTTGTTGGTAAATTGTCCCATCAATTTTTGTAAATCCTATTGATATTATCAAGCCCCCTTTTCCATAATTGTCGATTAATATTGGATGATAATTCAAAATATCTACAAAATCTTCCATGCGAGATAGAAATATTCCTTGCAAATTAGCAGAGGATGACACTTTGGGTTCAGGGTCAGGAATTATATCAGTCATATCTTGTCCCATTGTATCATGTTTAATTGTCTCCCTTTCTTGAAAGGCTTGAATATTTTGAGGCAAGGCATGAGGGGCCTCATCATGGATTGTTTCATTGAGTATGGGGGGCTTTTAGCATGTGGAGCTTCATCATGGATTGTTTCATTGGGTATGGGGGGCTTTCAGTATGCCCAGGTTGATTATCAATATAGCCCACTTCAACATTGATCATTTCATCACCCTGATGGTGGAACTCTTTTGCGGCTTCAAAGGTATGGCGTTTTTTGTTGGTTTTTTTGGTGGCATGTATATTTGGTTATTTTCCTAATCCTTTTCCTGGAAATACAATTACTACTTGAGATCCTTCAGGTAGAGATTCTCCCACCTCCACACCTGCCCATATATTGTAAGCAGCCATTTTGAAGTTTTTGTATTGAATTAGTAATGGACTTACAGTTATAATCCATTTTGAGGAGGCTCATTGCTTCAGCAATCTTTTGATGCACATAATCAGGAGTTTTACTATCATTTTGAATTTTTTCAAGCCTTGGGATTTTTTGAGAAATTATTGAGACAAATTGTTCCTTGGATATAATTTCCACCTCCCAACTGGAAATTATGTCATCTTTCCCAGAACCTTCTGTCGGTGCACAAGGTTCAACAGTCTTTTCCTTCTCATAGCTTTTAAAATTTGGCTTCTGAGAGCTTGGAGGCTGAGCTGAAATAAAGGCTATGACAAAAGTATCAGGTTTGGAAAGACTACAAATATTTGAGATAAATCTATGCTCACATTCCGGAAGAACTGGTGGATCTGGATTACTTTCATGTGCCAGGCTCTCTACTTCAATTCATAATTCATGACTACTGACCATATCAGATATTTCACTTCCACTCTCTGGGGCTGAAATTGTTTTTTCATGGAATTCAGTTTTATTTTCCAGGGTTTGGGAAATAGTGGGGGTAGTTTATTAAGTAAATAGATGGTGACAAGTTGATTTATAACCCAATTGAAAATTGTAGAATAAAAAGTTCAAAATTGAAGGGAAAAGGCGGATCACTGATTCTTTGTTAGTTAATATTGATAAAGAATTTTGCAAAGCTTTAAAGAAGTTAAATATCAATTTAAATCAGTTCAATATTTAGTGAATTTTCTAGAAAAAAACATTATGGAACAACAAGCTCACCAAAAGAAACCAGCCCATCCACAGCCTTGGAACCTTCCATCAATATTTATTGAACTTGTCATGGATTTGCAAAATATATTTTGTTGGTAAATTCACAGAGGTGATGTGTTGCAAATTATTTCATATCATTCAAGTTAAATCACTTCCCTGTGAGAAATTGAATAAAGTTGACTAGTGAGAAACCTACTAAAGTCAGCTTTTGAACTATTCAACGCTCATGATGTAATGACTAAGCAAAGTGTTCCATTTGAATGATATGAAATAAAATGGTTTTGTCGGGGAAACAGAAGATACAATTCCGGTATTAAATAGTCCACTTATAAGGTTTAAATTTGTGAGCCTCATGATTTAAACCCTAACCACAACATTGTGAATATACCTACCAATTTCCCCCCAGAACCTATTGGCAGAGATGGCCACTCAGCATATCTCCCTGATTGTGTTCATCATGTATGCCAACAAGCCACCATACCCTATGGATCTAGTACCTGAGAATAAGGATGGTAATCGGCGGAGAGAGGATTGAGTGTAAGGGGGGTTGAGGGTGGCATCAGAGGCATATCTTGAGAGTGCCGTGGGATTGTAAGAATTGTAAGCAGACGAGAAGAAAAGGCAGGGGTGGTGAGGGCGGAGATGGGGGGCGGCATCATAGTCTCATCTTGAGGGGGCTGCAGGAGGGTAAGGATCCGGCCAGTGTGAGGGGGGCATTGGAGGCATGTTGGGAGGGCACTGTGAGCGTAAGGATGGTAAGCAGCTTTGGAGGAATGTCGGGCAGGCACTATATGAGCAGAGGGATGGTAAGCGGTGTTGAAGGCATGTTGGGAAGGCACTATACGGCATAAAGATGGGAAGCAGCGTTGGAGGCATGTTGGGAGATCACTGCGAGCATAAGGATGGTCAGTGGCGTCTGAGGCATGTCGGGAGGTCACTGTGAGCATAAGGATGGTAAGGGGTGTCGGAGGCATGTTGGGAGGGCACTGCAAGCGTAAGGATGGTAAGCAGCGTCAGAGGCATGTTGGGTGGGCACTATACAAGCACAAGGATGGTAAGCGGCGTTGGGGGCATGTTGAGAAGGCACTGCATGAGCGTAAGGATGGTGTAAGGTTTGACTATGAAACAATAAGTAAAAATTACTAATTTATTACTTATTGTACTCTGAATGTCCTTATAATTGAAATAAATAAGATTAAAATAATAATAATAATAAAGAAATATTATTATTATGGCGTAAAAATATTATATTATTAAATAAATATAATAATATAATTAATATTATATAAGATTATAATATTGAAAATAATATATTAATATAAAATAATTAATATATTATAAAGCTCTTTATTATTGTTACAAACAAATAATAAAGGCGTAAAAAATTGTTTTTTATGAATAAAAACAATTAATAACAATAATATTACCAATATTAAAGTTATATATTAATATAAATACTATTTATATTAAATAAGAATTATTAAGAGTAATAATAAGAGAGAAATTATTATAATAAGATGAAATAACCTACTTTTAACACTTAAGATAATAATTTTGAGATATTTTACGCCAAAAGAATATAATACAACTTTTTCAAATTGTATTTACAATAAAAAATAAAGAAATTTTACTAAAATTCTTGATTTTACGTGGAAATGAGTTTATAGAGAGATTTATAACAAAAACAATTAAAAAATTGATTTAATCACGTAAAAGTGGTGATTAATAATAAGATGGTCTTTGGTCTTTAATAATATAAGAGTTTTATATATAAAGAATAAAGAAATTACCTTTTATTTAATTGATTTAATGTTTTTGATGCGTCTGAGGGGAAAATAGAGTAAAAAGAGCTCTATTTATAGTAAATACCTCCCTCCTAGAGTCCAACAGGCTTCTAGTAGACGTTTACTGATCATATCCACTGGAATTGATCAATATTTTAAGGTTTGAGGGTGATTACATCATGATCAAACCATCTTACATCATTATTGCACCATTATTTAAAGTTATCACTGTAACTTTAAGTTTGATGACATCAGAGGCTTGGCAGAACCCCAAATTTCGTGGATTTTATTAGTTTTAATCATAAACTAATAGTATTCACCAATATTATCACTCTTATGACTGTTAAACTTAATTTAAGGTTACAGTAGGTGATCATAACTGCTCAATTTAAGCTCAAACTTTGATCTTCAATAACTTTTAAGATTTACACGCTACAGCAATTCAGAGAGTGAATTCTGATAGCCTGGCATAACCTTATTATTCTGCCAAGAGCTTATCATTACATCATCAAAACTCTAATTTTGATGATTTTTCTTGTAACTCATCTTTTCTGTCAAAATTCAATATTTTAAACTTCAAACCTTGATTTCAGGGGGTTATACCCTGAATTTAATAATAGAAATTACATCATTCTTCGCGAATGAACTAGTAGAGTCCAACTGTATACTTTTTTTTAAGTTTGGACCACTTTCACAACAAAGTGGTCAACAGCTCTGTTGATTTTTATCAATATTTCATCATAGGTTTTAACCTTGTTTATAATTTGTGAAATAAAGTTCATATCTGTGTTCTTACAGTAATTACGTGGTAACTTTATTTTTGGTTCATCATTCTATCATGTATAGTTTAGAAGATATTAGCTATGATCCTTGAATATATGCGTTGACCAAAAAAGTGCATATATTCAGGATAATTCCTTAAGTATTGACTTTGAGAATTAGCTTATTAATTGTTTTATGTGTGGAATTTCGTGTGGAATCCACTGGTACAATTTATTTTACATGTTGTCTCATTGGTTTCTGAGATAAATAGGATTTTATGGTTTTTATAAGGTATTATACCTTATAATTCATTAAATATTGATTTTACAGATATGCCATAAAAATGGTATATGTGTATTTTTCCATGAGGAATCCAATGGTATAATTTCTTTTACATGTTTATTCATTGGTTTCCAAGTTAAACCAATTTATGTGCCAATTTATGGTATTTTTTGTATATTTAAGTAATTAATTTTAATGTATAATTATTCTAAGTAATTTTAGTATAATTATATTAAAGGTATAATTATTCTTAATCTTTTTGTGACCTTATTGGGTATGTGGTCATATCTCAAAGGCTCACAGATGGTAAGGAGTGTCGGAGGCATGTTGGGGGGCACTGCAATTGTAAGGATGGTAACCAGCGTCAGAGGCATTTTGGGCAGGTGCGAGGAGGCGTAAGCATGCTAAGCATTGGAGAGGATTAGACGGGGAGGCGGAAGCCACTCAAGCGTGAGATTAGGCATGGTAAAGGGGTGAGATGACCAGGCAGTGGGGCAGAAGTCTTCTCATGCACCAATATGAGCATGCCAAACTGCTGGGTAGCACCCTGAGGTGTAATTACCCAAAAATTGCAAATAGTATGGAAATGGGTTTGGGCTTTGAGTGACATTCTCATGTGACACATGTGACGATTGATGTTGTCTTGATGCAAATGTGACGTAACCCACTAAATCCAGTGACACTAAGGCCACTGAAGCAGGATTTTATACTGACCGCTGTGCGACATGAAGTCAATCACCAACAATTGACGCGAGATTTGCCCTGATGTGTGTTGAGTGCAGCGCTACTCCTAGCTTCTATCACTTGCTCAGCAACTTGCTTCTGATGTACAGTAGGTTACTGTAAAGTAAAGTAACTTCATTTGCATCGGTTGAGCTGTTGTTATGTGTAGGGGTGTTGTAAAGTAGGTCGGGTTGGCTGTTTTTGTGAGCCTTGAGGTATATTTTACATACCGAAATAGGCCACAATTATCTTAAAAAGAAATTTTGAATTATGCACAACTCATAAGTCATGCATATATCCAAAATTCATCATTTTCAATTTCAGAAAAGATGAATAACTTTTTATTGAGTAAGTAAATCCATGGATTTAAGACCAGATTTGGATTCTACACAAAAATTCACCTAGGGTAGCCCCATAGAGTGAATTAGCTCAATTTAAGTATTTGAGGTGGTAAAACGGAAAATACTTCACTACCACATCATTAATACCACATAAAAGATCCATGAAAATTTTTGTTTTTCTTGATTTTAAGCCAAAATAATGGGAAAGTGAGAAATCCCATGTTACATATACACTAAGTATAGTGTTATGCATGTTTTGAGCACTTAATATCATGGTATTCTTACATGGACTTTTGGTACACCCATAGTGGATATCTCACTTTAAGCTTAATTTTCTATTTTTACGTGAAAAATAAGTAAGGGGGACAAAAGACATCAAAGAGAGCCAGGGTACCCAACTTGTGAGGCCTCAGAGGCGTGGATAGCTCCAGAGCATGAATCCATGGCTCATCTTGGCCCAATTGGTAAACTAAAACTCTTTGGAAACTTGGTTACCCAGTTACACCTACTGTAATCATAAGAAAATAGCAAATAACCTGCTATTTTGACGTGCCAAGGAGGTAATGAGCTACTTAGACTCCTTTAGCCACGTCAATTCTTGATGACTTTCCATTACTAGACCCTAAAAGAGTAATTAAAACCCTTTTGGGACATATATTCATTGATTTACCTCATAGCAACCAGCAAAATACTGCTATTTGCAATTCTATGTAGAAATGAGGTAAAAACTTCAAAAATTCATTAAAAATACAATTATTAATGAATCTTTCTGAAGCTTTCAGGACTAATAGAGAACTGTACTATCTATGGTACAGCCAAAAAGAATTATGGTTTTACTAGTAAAATTCAAAGTTTTACTTACAGTCCATTTTTGACCATTCAACGTGAAACACTGAATCTTCAAATATTCACAGTAATTACAACCTGTGATGAAATTGGCAATAACATTGATACCTTTGAGAAATCAATGATTATTTTAGAATAAAAGAAGATTTACAGATGTTACTCCTTTTATTCTTAACCATATTGGGGTTGGTAGTCACGTAAAAGCATCAATTAAGTAATTATGATAATCTTACGTGACAACTGATGATGCAATCAATAATCCAAAAGGGTTTATTGTTTTCTCACTCACTGGTTTTTCAGTTTGCTCCATGGAACGCCTCTGTGAGCTGTTGTTGACTTAAAAGAGGCCTCCTCTTGCTGTTTTTTTCCAAGAATCATCTTATCAATTTATTAAATCTTTATTACCAACAAGTAAGTATTAGTTACAGCTATTCTTAAGTGTTTTAAATCTTTCAGAATCAACCAGAAAGACGTGAAATCATAGAATCCAACTATATATTGTTTTAATACTGTTATAAATCCTTTTGATCCCTTAAATCCACAATTCCACGTCAAATTTCTCTACTTTTATCTATCAATAAGTTCTTTGGAGTATTAGTGAGTCATTTATCTTTAATTCTTAAAGTTTTTCTCTAGTAATAGTTTTCTTCAAGAATTATCTTTATAATTATTCTTGTAAAAGATAATTATATATCAAAATAATCTTATTATTTTAATAAAAGAAGTTTTTATTATTAAATTCTTTTTGTAATTTATTCTTATAGACAATTACTGCTCACTGTTATAATCACTAGTAGTGTATAACACGTGAAAGAAATAATTTTATAATTATTTAATTGTGGTTATAATAATTTTTATTATTACATTTCATAAGAACAGACATAGTACTGTTGATTAATAGTAATATTATCATCAGTTTAATAGTCAAATCTTACAGTTTTAAACATTTCTTGTAAGATTTAAAGATAATAATTCTGGAAATCAAGCCGTTGGGTCTCCAGGAATTGCTCTGGGTGTTTTATTCTGTGATTGCAAGGTGATTTGAAGCCTTTCTCAGGCTGTTTGAGCCTTGTTGATCTTGAATCAAGAGCTCTTGAGTGCTCTGATTCAGTTGATTCAATTTTTCATCATCTTATCAGCTCATCAAGCAGAAGAATTAACTCAATTACATCCAACAATGCTTTTCTAATCAAAAGATCTTTGCCTTTTGACAGCTTTGTGGTTCCTACAAAATGACAAAGGTTCTGCTTCCATTAGCTTCCAATGGCAATTAATGAAGGTGGCCATGGGAAGGCAAGTCAAACCAGACAGGTGAAGACTATCCATGTCAGGAGCTAGGGTTGGCAGCAATAGCCATTGAGGACTGAAAAAGGTTTCTCTTAATTCTTTGGTATGCAATCTTAACAATATTGGATATGTATTGTATTGTTGTAATTCCACTCTTCATCCATTCCACTTCTGGAATTGGGTGTAGGGCAGAACAATACAAGTCAAATAAATTATTATCTGCAAGCTGTACCATTGTCCTCCAGTATTAAATGCCCAGTCCATTCTTCTTACTTTTGCCATCAGAGTGAAGGTTTGTTTGCTACTTCAGGGAACAAAGCAATCTTGCTCCTCTTTTTTTCTCTTTCAGTACCCAATTGTTGATGGAGTAATGTTGGAACTACTAACGGTTGATTCCCCTCATGGTCTTTTTTTGTCTTTAGAGCGCTAGATTGATTCCATGATGAGGATTGAGTTGAAGTGCTGAATTTTGTTATCTAGATAAAAGGACAAGAGAAACATTGTTTTTTTATTCATCCCATCCATCAATCCACTAGAAATTTGTGTTTATCTTGATTACAACCTTGGTATGCTTTGAATTCCTTGCTAGAGGATTTTATTTTAGATTATTTTATATATAATTTCTTTTTTGATTGACTTATTCATTTTGATATTTTCTTAGAATAAATATGAGTTCTCATGATCTTGGCTTTGCTTCCGACTTCTTTAACGCTTTTTGCTCATTTACCACTGAGGAGCTAGAAGACCTTTTTCCGAGAATTCTTCCAACCAATAGATTCAGGAATTTGGTTTTGGATGGTCTTACTGCCAATGGTCCTTATACAAAATTTCCCCATCTCCACCAGCCCTTGGTGATATTTGAAGTGCACCTGATGGCTCTCCTGACCATTGCAAACCTACACCCATTGCTGCCTTGGCCTTCTATTCTTTATTGAATGGAGAGGTTGATCCAAGGCTCTTGGATGCCCAAAAAACATCATCTCTTTGACCCTCAAGAGATTCAAATGGGACCTACTTCATTTGCCCTTGTAATAGTTTAGGTCATGTCATCCATCCTTCTGAATGAAACGAGCCATAGGGCAATTTTTTTTGGAAAGTGATACTAAGAGTGGTTTTTTTTTTATCATCATTTTCTAGGTTACTATTAGTTAATTTTTGTTACTTAGCTTGTTATAGCACCCTGTTAGGCCTCCTGTACTTTTAAATTGAGAAACTATTCCTTCAGCAACTTATATTTCTGTTTTATAAGTCCATAAAACAGCTTTAATGTAGTCAGAATCAAATCAAAAATGAATAAAAAAAATAAGGTTGAGGGGAGTAAAAAAGAGAACAAAATTAGAAATAACAATCTTTTTCTCCTTAAATATTTTTTCTTCTATCAAATTATATTATATTTTTATGTTTTTTTTTTTTGAATGAAATTAGAAATGAGATAAAAAATATATAAGAAAATGGGAAAAAAATCAATGAATAACAATAGAATAATGTGGATATCCTCATATTATGTAAGTATTGTTTCTAGTTATCATGTACTGATATGAGCTGAATTGAAACTGATTTTTTTTGTTGTTGAAAATAATAATAATAAGTATATTCATAAAAAAATATCTTCATTATCAATTAAGCTTATATTCTTTTTATTCCTTCAGATCCTATATGAATTGAAGGTTATTTTTAAATTCTTAATATTTTATTTTGTTTCTCTCTTTTTTTTAATATGAAAGAAAATTTGAAATTTTAAAGACAAAGGATAAAAATAGTAAAAAATAAAAAATTAAAGAAATATATAATAATAATATCAATGGAAATAGTATGGATGATTAAGCAAAGAATTGAAGACTTAGCAGGTGATATTTCTTCTAATTAATTCCTTTTCCCAAGTATCTTTTTCACTAATTCTTTTTTGATAAAATTTCCCCCCTGAATTCTTCTATCTAAAAAGTTTTGAAAATGTATTCTTGACAGAAGTATTTCCAATCTTCTGTATCAAATTGAGTTGCACCACTTTTGAGGCTGAGGATTTCTGGTATAAGTGTTTCTTCTCAGTGGAAGTCCCAGGTGGAATTATTAATAATATAATATCTTGAGATCTTACTGAATTTTCCATGTTTAATTACAAAATCCTGGAGGTTGAACCAGTCTTGGTATTCCCAGGTACTCCAAAATAGTGATTTCCCGACATGTTCATCCATTTCAAATATTTCATCCCAGTATTGGTTTTCGAGTTTTCCTTCAATTCCATCCCCAGTCAACAACTCCAAGAATTCATATCTGTAAGGTTGAATCCAGGAAATTCTTGCCATGGATGAGCAATGACAATTTCTGATGGTGTTTTCCCTTTTTCAAAGATATTCTCAAACTCAAGATATGGAAGGATTATTGTGGTGATATCTGGAAAGGGTTCTGGTTTTGTTTGTAAAAGCCATTCAGGATATTCACTTGCCTCTTGGGGATTATTGGAATTGTACCAGACTTCTTTTTCTTCTATCCAGCTGATTTCTGTGTCAAATGACCAGGGAATTTCTTCAAGTAATGGCCATGTTTCCATTCTGTAGGATTTGGTGGGTTTGAAAGTTTTAAAGGTAAGATGAATTGAAAATAGTATCCAATTTCTTTTATTAAAAGAATATTGATTGGATGATTTTTTTAATTAATTTTTTATTATTGATCGACTGGTAATATTTCTTGTTAAAGCAGGAAGTTACTACCAAACGTTTAACAGTTTTATAGTTAGTTGAATGAGCTATGGTTGAATATTTTGGTTAAGAATTTGGATGTTCCTCTTTGATAAGGCAGGAGGTCACTTGCTAGTGATTTTTGGGTTTTGGTAAATGGAAATTGTGATTTTGGTTGCTAACAAATGATTGTCCTCTTTGATAAGGGAGCAGGTCACTTCCTAGTGAGTTTTTTTTGTTTGATATTGACAAAGTATCTTTAGAGTGCCAAAGGGTTTATTTATTCATATATTCATTGATAATTTGGTCTTCTTGTATTAGTTCTTCCCCATAGGATCCAAATGTTTGTGAATTGGCCATGGTGGAAGTGATTGATATTTATAATGTAAGTTTTTTTTGTTTTTTTTTCAAGAAATACTTTCTTGATGAGTTCCTTCTTTGTTAAGGCAGGAAGTCACTTCCTTTTCTGCAAATTCTGACCACCATAAGTCTTCATAAATGAATATGTATCCATCTCCAACCCATTTCAGTCTTCCTGTATGGTATGTTGATCGATTCAACCCAAGGTACCATTGGGCCCAAATTTGATTGAAATAGAGTCCTCTTCTTGGTAAAATTCCCATTGAAAATGTTTTATTCCATAAGTGATTTGAGAGGTTTCCTTTAATTCCCTCTTCAGTTAATAGCTCTTGGAACTGGATTTTGTTCAAGTTTGCTCCTGGAAGTTGACATAAATATTTATCTTCACATAAAAATTCTTGAGCTTCATCCCAATAAATGTCTTCAAAGGTGATATAGGGCAATTAAAGGTAGTTGTATTCATTTTCTAGGCTTGATTCTGTTTCTTCATCTTGATTGAGAGGTTTCTGGATGAATTCAGGGTTTTTCAGGTGCCATTCATAAGGTTCTTCTTGGTTGTTCAATGGTCTGTCCAAGAGGTTTATATGGTATGTTTCTTTCAAATTTTTGTCCCTTTCTTCCATAACTTTTAGTTCTTTTTATTTTTCGTTTATAATTTCTTTGTCTGAAAGCTCATGATACTCACTAAATCTGACTTTATTCCTTTTGGGTTTAGTTTTGAAAGGATTTTAATTTATTTTATTATTTCCATCCACCAAAATCTGGAAGATTTCTTCATTATTATCAATTTGCTTGTAAATTATGTTGGGTAATTCATCTTCAGATATTTATTCTTCAATTTGTATTTTGAGCTTGTTTGGCCATTTGTGGTTTTGTAAATCTTGGCCAATTTTATTGCATTTTGGAGATATGGATAAATCTTGGGTCTTCTGGGTAAACTTGATAATGATATTGTCACCTTTTGCATTTTGAAACTTCCTTCCTAGTGTATTTCTGACCAATTTTGCCATATTACATAAATCCATTTGCCTAGGTGGTCCAGTTTGCCATTCAAGTGCTTGAGGCTTGCATATTGACATGCATAATCTTCTTCCTTCCAGTTCTTGATAGCTCAATATTTCACCTTGCTTGTGAGAAAGTCCAACCTAATGCTATTTTCTGCCAAGAAGGGTCTTCCAAGTACTACATGGACAGATCCTTTTTCAATGAGAAAGTGGATTTGGGTACTTTCACCTGCAGCCAAAATGATTGGAGTAAATTCTGAAAGTGCAACCAATGAAGTAGTATGGCCTCCAATTCCCCTAAGGTTCATGTTAAGATTTCTTTTTGTGAGTGAGGCTTTAATTGATATTGCTTCTGGTATGATGCTTAGTTCTGCACCAGTTTCCACTAATTCTTTTATTGGATATTCTTCCTTTCCAATGAGGATCTCCATAAACCCCAAAGGACAGGCATAATGAATCTTGGGATTTGTTATTTCTTCGAATCCAAATGTTAATAATCTTTCCTGAAGATACGTTGAATTGAGAAATTTCATTTTCTCCTTGTCTTTTTCTGATAATTTGTGTAGTTTGTGGACAAAATTTGGTGACATCCTCAAAATTTCTTCAATGGTGACGTTGATCTTTTGTTTCATAATCTTATTAATAATTTTGTCAATTTCCAATTGAGTTTCAACTTGTTTCTTCTGATAACTTCAGAACTTCTTTTCTTATTTTTAACTTTCTTCATCTTCATTCTTATTGGAAATATTTTCAATTTCCTCCTCAGGTTGGCCTGGTTTTGGAATATTTGAATTTTGGAATTTGGTAGGAATTATGACTCTTTCTTCTTCTTTTTCTTCTTCAATATAAGTTCCTGGAATAGCTGCCTTCTCCTTTGGCTCTTGATTTTGGGCTTTTCTTTCCATCCTTTGTTTGGTATGCCTTAATCCAATGTGTGATTCAAATGGATCATTGGCTTAGGAAATGGTAGGTGGTTTCCAATTGGACCAATCTTCAACATGTGCAATTGAGGTTGATTTGTCCTCTAATTTCTTTTCAGTGGGCTTAACCTCTTGTTCTGGCTTTGATTTGACAATAGCTTTTTCCATGAATTTCTTTTTTAGTTCTGCTTGTTCTTTTGCAAAAGCGCTGACTATGTTTTTGGCACTTTCATTTCATTTCATAGGTCTTCTCTGATAGTTGGGGAAGTGGTAAGATGCTCCTTGAGTTCTGACAATTCTTCTGTCCAGATCTCCAGCAAGGTGAGTACATCTAGTGTCTGAATGGCCTTCTTCCTTGCAGTAAGCACATTTTAATGGTGGTCTTGGAGCTATTTGAGCTGGTATGTAAGGTTGGTAACTGGATGAAAGTGGTGGTAAAGGATTCCTTGGCCTATATGGCTGATTATTTTGAGGGAATTGTTTCTCTTGATTATTGTTAAAGTTCCTTCTTGGTCGATTGACTGCTTCTGAAAGGGTTTTGAGCTGATTTAAAACATTTTTAAATTATTCTTTTCCTCCATTTCTTGGTTGAGGCACTAGTTGTGGAGGATTTTTGATGTTTTGGGTGAGTTCTTTTACTTGTTTCAAAACTTCATCCCACATTTCATACTCAAATCCTGTCTTCCTTTATGGTGGTTTTGGCTTAGTGAATTTCTTTTGTTGAATCAGAACGTTAGCCTCCAAATCCTGTTCAATGTATAACTTCAAAATATCCAATCTTGGTATGATTTAACCACCATCCAAAGCTTGAACCATAGCTCTATCTTTGATCATTTCTTTGTAAATTTACTCTTGAACACTTTTGGAAAGGCTGGCCAATATTTCATGGTTTTGGTTTATATCAACTTGAATATATTGGTATCTTTTGAGGTAAGTGATTATTGCTTCATATTCCCCAATGAATTCTCTATATTGTGTCATGTTTCTTATTCCACCTTCATGCCGAGCTTTTGTGAATAATTCAGTGATTGACAATAATCTGTATATTCTTTCAAGTGATACTGTTCCCCATCTTATTTTCATATCCACTTCTAATTTCTCCCAATCAGCTGTTTCATATCCTGGCATTCATTCAATATGATAGCTGATTTCTTCATCTTTGGTCCAAAATTCTATTTGTCTTGAAATGTTTCTTCAAATTGCTCCTTCAGTTAGGCAATACTTTAAACTCTCTTGATGAATCTTTCAACTTCCTTCCCACAAACCACAAGTTATAGTCCTTGGATCTGATTTTCACTATTGGAGTAGTGTTTCTTGGAATTTATTCATGCAATGTAGTTGGGATTTGGCAAGAAATGTTCACTCTTCTCGGTAAAGTATTTTGTCTTTGTTTGGTGTAAGGTGTTGATGTGGCCATGGGTCTTGGGTAAGGTGACGGGGCTCCATGTGGCCCGAATGACCTTGGAAGGATGGTTTGTTCTTCAAGTGGACTATTTTGTGCAGTATAACTTGATGATTTATTTTTCCTTCCTTTTTGATGAGTGCTAGTAATTCTTCTTGCATTTCTAGCATTTTCTGCTGAAGTCTTTCTGTTGAAGACATTTCCTCCTGTCCTTCAACAGTCTCTTCATTAAGGGTTTCTGCCTGTATTTCTTAAATACTGGAAGGTAATTTTGATGTTAAAGGTTTATCCATCTTTGATTGGTTTATTTCTTCCTTTGATTTTGGTGTTGAGTTATTTATTTTCTTTCTTTCAAGGAGATCATGGAAAAATTTCTTCCCAACCTGCAAGTCCCTTTTATTGGTTCTTGGTGTTGCAATAGGAAATTTAGAATATATTCCTTATTACTGTCCTAATTCTGCTTCTTGATTGGGTGGATAATAGTAATGGTGAAAGTGAGTTGATGATTGTGATTCTCGAGTTGATGATTTTGACTTATTTTGATTATTTGACTCCAGTTTTTGTTATAGTACTAATATTTCTGGTGTAGTTTTTTTGGTAATTGATCTTAATTGAATTTATTTGTTATTGAAGTGTGAGGTTTACTGGGCCACTGCTGGGACACCAGATGTGGGAACTCCGCTTGTGTGGGATTGAAATGAGGCAGTAACTGGAGGGGGAAATCACAGGTAACTAGTTTTGAATTTCTAATAACTCCTGTAACCAAGGGTGGTAAGGGTCTATTGCCTGCCCCTCCTAAAATACTAAAAAGAATCTTCCTTGGAGCCCACAAACTGAAATAAAATTAGTAAGTGGCTTTACAAATGCAGAAGACAAAACTCAGCAGTCTCAGATCAGTCCTATTCAATAAATAATAAGAAATTTAATGTTAGTTATTTTGGTTAAATTTGAAATTCTAATAAAATACTTGTCTGTATTATTTTTACTTTTTAATGAAATTGGGGTGAGTGGTTTCTTTTTGGTGATAAAATTATGTTAAGCTGAGTTATTTGAGGTGTTTAGGAAAATTTGAGTGTTAAGAAAGGTAACTTTGTTAAGTTAAATTTATAATAGAGTAATATAATTTTTAAAGTTTTTTTTTTAATTTTTATTTTTTAAGAGTTGTTAATAATAAAATAAAATTTTATTTGTTAAATTTAAGAGGTAAGATTCTTAGATATTGGATTTTTAAATGGTATTAATTTTACTGGATAAAATATTATAATAGAGTAGCAACCCTAATCTTGGGTACTGGATTATATTTATTTCTATTTTAATAATAATAAGATTCCATTGAGATTAGCTACTGGGTAATCTTCAAGACTATACTTCCACTGAGCTTAGCTACTGGGAAACTAAATTTAATATAATATACTGGACTACCTCCCAGGTGAGGGATGAATTATTCCTATGCTCCTACTGTGCAGGGGATATAATGTGCATCCTGGGGATTTTGAAATTTGGGGGGGAGAGCCCCTCTATTTATATGTTTTGGGAGCCCAGGGCCTCCTCCATGGGAGCAGTCTTTTTCCACTTTATCTCCTCTTGATTTAATCATGTGACTTTACTTTTGGTGAGGCCTTTTATTTCATGGGTCAGGTAATCTAAGGTGTGGTGATAATGGTTTTCTCTGCACAGCCTCCATTCATCACATGATGGTCTTTTAGTGAACTAATTCTGATGTGATATTCTTGGATTTTCCTTGCATGCATGAGGTGATTTAAGTTTGGCTGAGGATTTTCCTTGTTCATAGCATTTATTCTGTCACGTGATATGCTGTTGATGGGTGCAGTATCACATGATGACTTTGTATTTACTTTACATATGTCATTTTTTAGGCTTGGTCAAAGTGGCTGTTTAATTTATGCAGGTGTCATGGGTCTTTTCTTCTTATTGAAGTCTAAAATGAGGTCAGGTGATAATTTCTTGCACTGATGAATTTACTGTTGTGTATGAGATGATTTTATTTTTAGTTTGACACAGGCTGTGCATAGTCATGTGGTTGAGATTTAAATAAGTATGTATACTGCATGTAGCCTGTTGTAACTAGTTTTGAATTTCATGAGGTGATAAGTTCTGTAAACAAATTTGATGCTTTTTATAAGGTACTCCTGTGGCTGTGTTGTAACTGACCTTCAGGAATTCCATGGGTTTAGATTTTGAACATGTGACTTTCTATTTTGAATGAAAGGTGGCTTTGTAACTAATGCATCTGTAATTTTCATGCTGTATGAGTCCTGTAGCTATAAGAGGGTGTAAAGCTGGGTGGGGTGTGTAATTTGAAGGGTGGTACCTTATTTTTTGTAACTAGTTTGCTATATGTAACTTGGTTTTTACATATCCATACCAAAATTGAATAATTAATTTAAACACATACAATTCCCTTTGGTTCCTGTGCCATGGTGATAGGAATACATCCAGTGTCTTGCTGTAAAATTGACCCTTTGGTGTGAAATTTGAGTGTAAGTCTGCCTGTAGGATGAATTTACTGCTGTTATGGGCTACTATGAGCTTGATCCTGGTGAAACAAAATGGTATAGAATACCACACCACCTGTCATTGGGGGCTACTGGTCTTTCCCCTTGGCCCCTTTTAGCCTAATTGGATTTAGGTCAAAATGGGACTAATAGGTCCCATGGCCTACAGACCACAGCTTATGTACAACAGGAAATAGAGGCTGTATGGGGCCTAAATAGACTAAAGACACCAATTAGGCCAAAAAACTATCAATCAAAGGGGGTGGGCCAGAGGCCCCTTGAACATAAAATAACCCCAAGGCCCAAAACAGAGGTATTGGCCTGGGGTTTGGTAAGATGAGGAGTTGGCAAAAAGGGCGAAGAATGCAGGATGTGGCCTAGGGCCATTATTGCCCAGGGAAAGTGGGTGTGGCCCCACAGAAATTAAGCACCACAAGGGGCTCATTTTCCATAAAATGTTAATATTGCCACTTGTCTATAAATTGTGGTCAGGCTATAATTTTCATAAACACCAATTGGGTGATTATTTTTCATGCTTTTGACACTGCACAATGAATTCAGCCTCTTTTCCCTGTGTTACAGTAGGTGTTTGATATAAAATTTCACATTGTTAGTCAACTTGAGGCATTTTTGAAGGTGTTGGGTATTTTATAGGCATGAAGCCACAGAAGCTTTGGTTTTCTTGTGCATTACCATGAAGGAGGAACTACTGGCACCATTTTTACGATGAATTGGGGCTTGTTCCCCAAAGCAAGGTGGGCTTTTGTATTGGAATTGCACATTATCAGGCCATTTCCGGTTATATTAAAGGTATTTAGTATTCTATAGGCATGAAATCACACAAATATGGGTCTTTGTGAGGATCTTGATCACAGGAAGACATATGGGAGCATTTTGCAAATTTTAAAGTTGGGTTTTCAAGGAAAACTGGTGCATTGTTAGTATGAAATTTAACTATGAAAATATTGAAAATATTCCTATTGGTAGAGAGTAATTTTTATTTTCTTATGACATAAAGTAAATAATCTTATAATATCCACAAATAAATTATTAGATAATTAATACTTTCTTTCAATTGTTATACCCTACCAGTGATTATGACAGTAATGAGTAGCTGTCTAATAGAATAAATTACAAGAAGCTTTAAGAATAAAATTCATTCAAGTAATATGAGATAATTAAAACTTCATAAAGAAAACTAAAAACTTTATAAAATTGTTTTGGGTTCTGGTTAAAGCACATAAGCATTTTGGTAAAAACACTTTCACAACCATGGAAATCACCCTCTTGGACCTCCATATGGCATACAAATGCCATATCCATTATGCTTGGTCAAATTGGCTATTTCATCTTTCTTGGCTGTTTATGATCATTTCAATATCTGGCCCTGGCTTTTCCCATTCATCATCATCAGGCCCTTCCTGGCCTTTATCTACTTTTGGGTAATATTTAGTATTTTTCAGTCAACATGGCAAGTACAGCCCAAAATCCTGTATTTTGCTTCTCAAGCTTTAAATACAGTTTTGTGCAATTTTTGCATTTTTGTGCACTTTGCCCAAATAGCCAATTCTAGGCAATATTTCCTTGTATTATGGTCAATATGCCCAAATGGCCATATCAGGCCATTTGTGGCTCAACTGCAAGATTTGCACAGTATTTTATCCACCTTGCGCAAATAAAGTCTTAAAACTGTATAAGCTATATTTGGCCAAAGACACAAAAATGGTCAAAATACTCAAGAACACTCTGAAGCATCTGAAGCCACACAAAACGCAAACTTCGTGCATGATCCCCTTGGAACCCTTCACTAAACAAAAGTGACAAAAATGGTGTTATACACCATTATGCATCTTTTTTTCACCAGAAATTCATCAGTGCCCATATGAGGAGGTTATTCCAACATTCCATAAGTCAACAAGGGGTCATGGCATCCAGAGGATTGATCAAGGCGCAAGGGAAAGTGTTATTCTAAAATACAAAAGACACCATAAAGCAGTCATTGGATATTGTCATTTATAGTATTCCTCCAAGGGAATACATGCAGTTGATTATCAAGGGGTATTTAAAGGCAGTCCCAAAACCAATTGTAAAGTTTCAATGCTTCATCAATCGAGCTTGAAAACCACATTAATTAAATACAGTCTTTGTTCATGAAGACCTGTATTTCCATCATGCCCATGGGAAGATCATTTTACCCAGTTCATTTCTCAACTTGGCAAGGTATAAATTCCATAATACAATCAATACAGCTTCCAGTATTCAATACAGTTAAGCTTCCAGCCTTAAGAGGTAAAGCTCTCAGCATCTGTCAGCCTGTGACTCAAAACCAGAGCACAAGCATTACAGCCAAAATACCATAAACCAATGGTATAGCCAAGCTACCACCAAAACATGGAGCTGAGCCAAATTAGCTCAAAAGGCATAAAAAGAAAGAGGAAGCTCACTCCTTTCCAAATATACAAGTCCCATCATCATAGGACAAAGAATAAAAAAGTTATTCATGCTTAAAGTTATTGCTGAGCATAAACCTTAATTTTCACCTCTCATCTGAAATACAGAGTAGGAGACCTAACACCATCAAATGGGAATGAAAAATGAATCTCTAAGTCAGGGCTATCCAATGGTAACATCCAAAATGAGCTAGCACCAGTATTACAGAAGTTATGGTCAAATTCAGGCCAAATAAGGGTGAAAAAAACATTCACCTCTCATCTAACTTCTACAGTTTTAGTCTGAGATACCTAAAGTGGGGTCTTTTTGGAAAGAGCACAATCAGGGATATCTGATAGTTTCATCCATTTCCTCATATCTTAACTAGAACAAAAGTTATGGGGAAAACAAGCCCAATACAGCTTTTGCCCAAACCACACAAATGTACGAAAACTCTTGTACATGCGATAACTTTGTCATATTCAATGATAACCATATCAAATAAGTTACCATTGTGTAGACCACTTACAGTGCTACACACTGAACCCATCTTGAGGTTGATATCTCAAAAACTGACAAATTTATGGCTGTTTTAAGGTCAAAATCCCACATTTTGTCCAATACAGCCTTACCATGGGATAATATCCCATAACCATGATTATGAGGTGTCAAAATGACGAAGAAGCATGTTTATACTTAATTACCTCATACGTAAGTCAATAATTGGGTCCCATACAGTTTCTATACAGCATTCTACACATCATACATGTCAGAAGAGGGCTAAGTGGTCCCAAGATGAAAATTTTCACCCTGTATTGGTGAAAACTACCAGATGTGGTTTCAAAACCTCATTTAAGCCCAATACAGGTTATACAGGTCCTTGCAAACCACAAGCCTGTCTCAGAGAGCAAAAAAGTCTTCATTTCCTCTACCTGGAAAGGTCTAGCAGCCCTTCCACCCCATTTCAGGATACAAAGGAGGCTTTTCACAGCCAGAAATGCTTTCCTCATCCTGCTCTTGAATACCCTACATAGTAAACTGTCAAAAATAGTTTTACTCTTGCATAATAAACAAGTATAATTATAATATTAATTATTGTAGCTTTTATTATTGTAACTCAACAGGTAAGGCTGCACCCAGGGCTTTCAACAGCCCTCACCATCACTGTATTTCATATATTAAAGCCCTTTTATTCTTAAATTAAAACCTCTTTAACTCTTATAACTGTTTTTAAATAATTTTTACTGTGTCCAAGTCATAGTTAAAAGTTGTAAATACATTTCAATATTTTTGTCATAGACTCAGCCTGACATTTTGGGGGCTTGGCCGTATTTTTTGACCTTTTTGGACCTTATAAGCAAGTTTTCCACTTATTTATCACTTTCTTACTATTGTTTTGCATTTTTAGGCGTATATTCCTTTAAATATATATATATTATATATATATATGCTCATTTAATTGGTCTATGTACCACCTTTTACTCATATTTTAAGAGCATCTGACACGTGATTAATACCCACAAAACCTTCATTTTTGGCGTGTTTTACATATAAAAACACATAAGCAATCAATAAGTCCTGTATTTTGGATTAACTAAGGACATTTCTGACTTTAAAACCAAAGTTGCGGCGTGGTTAAGTGTATTGTTGTCACAACCATGGCAATTCACCTCCTTGGATCCCCATATGGCATATCAAGCCATAGTTCTCTTATGGCCAATTGGCCATATCCATCACCAGTGGCCAATATGGCCACATCATCATCATATGGACCTTTTATGGCCATTTGTGTTTTGGAGCTTTCATGGCCCTTCACCTCAATCCAGAACCCATAGCGGCAATTTATGCCCAAATGGGTATTTCTGGTCATTTCCCTCAAAACCAGGGGAAATGGCCCAAATGGCTGTTTTTGGCCATTTGGGCTCATAATGCGCATATTTGCGCATTTTTCCGCACTTTGACGCAAAGTGTCCAAAAGACATTTTCCCGCCTTTTGGGCCAGTTTTTGGCTCAGAAGCCAAAAGTGGCCAAAAACCCCAAAGGGCCCAGAAACACCTTTCCAAGCTCTGAAGCCATCACACCCATCCTTTTCACCTCTTCCTTTCCATCTCAAGACCTTTGGACGTAATCTTCTTACCAATGAACCAATATGCCATAAATGATGTTATATATCATTGTGCATCATTTTTCAACAGCAATTCAATGGTGGCAATATCAAATGGTCATTTCAACATTCCAACATCTCATCACGTCATCAAGGCACCCAATCATTCAGAGGAATCATCAAGGCTCAAGAGCAAGTGTTTCAGCGTCAAAGACCAATGACGCCATCAAGTAGTCATTGGTTATTCTGACTCCAAGTATTCCTTCCAAGAGAATACTTTCAATTCATTCTCAAAGTGTATTCAAGAGGTAGTTCCAAAAGAAGTTGTCAAGTGTCAAAGCTCCACTCAATCCATCTTGGCAACCATATTTATTTCAATACAGTCTGGATCCATCAAGAACTGTTTTTCATTTTCAAGCATGGGAAGTTCATTCAACCCAATTCAATTTCAATATTAGCCAGCTGTATCAATTCCCAAAACAATCAATACAGATTCAAGGATCAATAAAGATCAGTTTCCAGCCTGAAGAACTCAAGCTCCCAACTTTTCACATATACCGGCTACCCTTTCCATCCTGGGGGGTTTTTCCCCAGTTAATTAATATACTTTGATTTTATTTTATCTTTATTTTCTTTTCATTTTAGTTAAGCAAATACTGATATTATTAAGTCAGTCATTTAGCACCTTTCTTTTTCTCTTTCTTTGCCTGTCAATGGATATTTGGTGGTCATATCCTTACTAATTCCATTATTCATTTTTGGCAGGTTGAAACAGTGATTAAGGACTTACTTGGTTGGCTCTTTGGCCATTTTTCTTCCCTTTCCTCTTTGCATCTCATCTTGTACCTGCACATCGTTTAGAGGAATCCATTCTTATTATTTTATTTCTTTATTCTTTGGAGTCTTCCAAGTGAGTTCCCTGATTGCTGAGTGCCAGGCCACTCTTGTATTTCCACTAGAGCCCCTTTGACATTATATTAATTAACTCATAATTTATTTTTCATTCTGTTCATTCTTTCTTTATAATTTCATTCACTCATTTCATCGAAATTATGATTCTTTTACGCTTATGAACTTAATAATTCATCGTCATCTCTCAATTTTCTTTCATTCATTATTCACTTTGAAAATTGAAAGCTGACCCATTTTTATTTTTGTTATTATTTTAAAATCTTTTTCAAATCATCAAATTTTCATTTCATTCATAATCCAAGCGTCATCTTGATTTTCTTTGGTTTTCAAATTTTTTTCATCAAGATATTCAGACACGTTCTTCACATCAAGATTCATAATTGATTCATTCTTCAAGAATTTTGGTTTTTAAAGAAGAATAATTGACTTGAAGACTTCATTTTGATTTGATTCATTGATTTATTTCAAGACATTGATTTGATTTTGACTTCAAGACTTCATTTGATTTTGATTTTATTGACGTACTTGAAGATTTTCATTTTTTATTCATTGATTCTTTCCTCAAGATTTGATTTTTGACTCTTTTTGCTTCAAAAAAATTTTGGTTTTAATTCATTTATTTCATTTTTATTCCTGATATCATGCCTGTTCAACACTAACCTCCAGCAAGACAGACAAGATCTCAGGCCAGAGCTCAAGCTGTTCTCACTCCAACTCCAAGAGCTCCTCTAGATGGCACCCCAGAAGTTCCTCAACTGAGGGCCCAATTAGATAGAGGACCCCGCATGGAAGGAGCAGCACCATCCAGGAAGGAAGGAAGAGGGCCCAGAAGATCAAGTTCATTTTCAGGAGTAGTTGGCGGATTTCCAGGAACTTCAAGGACTATTTTCAAAGGTCCAGGTGAAGATGGTGAAGAGGAGGAGGAGAATTCTGTGGAAGAGGAAGAGTCTGATGGTACTGAAGGTGTTCCTGCTCCAGTGGAAGCATCCCAAGGTACTGGAAGGCCAACTCTAGCCCAGTCTAATCAGCCTGTCTCTCATCAGTCTGAACCATCTCTATTGGCCATCATGCAGCAAATGACTCAGATTATGGCCAATCTTCAAGCAGCTTCATCTTCTGAAGCATCAAGACCACCAGCCTTCAAGACTCCATCTATGAAGGCACCGGAATGCTTTGATGGGACTCAGCCCTTCAAAGTTAGAAGTTTCATTCAGTCTTTTCAATTGATATTTCATAATGATCCGGCAAATTTCTCTCAAGACAGAAAGAAAGTTCTTTATGCCACTTCATTTCTCATTGGCAGGGCTGCAAAATGGATTGAGCCTTATCTTTCCAATCTCACCAATCAAGACTCAAATTATCTTCTCAATTCTTGGCCTCTATTTGAATCTCAACTATTACTCTATTTGGTGACCCGAATGAAGTCAGAAAAACAGAAGCTGAGTTGGATTTTTTAAGAATGAAAGAAGGTGGGCATGTATCCTTATACATTGCTGATTTCAGAAGTTTAGTCTCAAGAATCGGGGATTGGGGTGAAAGAGCTCTTATCCATCATTTCAGGAAGGGATTGCCATCCAGGATTTTGGATCAATTGGCCTCCCATCCTTCAAGAATTGACTCTCTTCAAGACTTAATGGACGTTACCCTGGAACTTGATACCAGGTACCATGAGAGGCAAAATGAAAAGAGTCATCATCAAGAGAAGAAGCCAGAAGCCTCAAAGTCAAGTTCTTCTCATCCTCAAAATTCTTCAAGCTCAAGTCAAAAGAAGAAGAAGAATTTTCAGAAGAGGGACAAGCCCCATTCTTCTTTATTGAATAAAGATTTCAAGCTCATGAACTCTGAAAAAGAAAGAAGAATCAAAGAGGGTCTTTGTACCTATTCTGGTGGGAAGCATAGTCTTGAGTCCTGTTTCAAAAGGCCTCAAAACAAGCTTACCCAACCGTCAGGCAAATTTCTAAGCCAGGGAAAAGCCTGAGTGAAGATCATGTTGTGTTCAATGGTCTTCACAGTTTTCCATCCAGAGCACAATTGTGCATTCTGAATACTGGTGTCAAGAATTCTCTTAAATTTTTTGTTTTTTCTTCTCTTTCTGATGTTTTTTACAGTATTCTCATTGATTCTGGTGCTACCAACTCATTTATTGCAAAGCAGTTTGTTCACAAGTATTCATTGACTACGTCAGAGCTTCCAGAGAAGATTCCCCTCATCATTTTAGACTCCTCTGAGTCTCCTTCTTTATTTGTGACTCACCATACTAAATATATGGTTGAGCTCCCTTCCTTCCCAAGCTTTGAATGGGACTTTTTAGTCATTGATACTCCCAAGGGAGAAGACCTCATATTGGGCTTTGACATTCTTAATCATTTTAATCCATTTATTGATTGGAGGCAAGGATTGATAACCTTTAATTCTGATCAAAAGGACTATAATGATCCTTTAATTTCTTTCAGTAATGACTTTTCCTCTGCCAAATCATGTGCAGCTCTGGTTGGTGATTCTAGAACACCATCATTTCCGTCTTCTGTCCATATTCCTTCTCTTAATTCCCATCAGTCATTACTATCATCTAGAGATGAAGTCTTCAAAGAGATTCAAGATGTTAGAGAAGATAATTCTGTATCTTCACTTCATCTATTCTTTGGGAATATGGACCTTCCTCCTTCATCTTATCATGACTCCCTGGAGGAGCTGTGGGATGAAGAGGAAGAGCCAGAAGAAATAGAAACCATGATGAAGGTTGTTCCTTCTGTTTATCACCAATATTTGGATGTATTCTCTAAGGTGAAAGCAGAGAAACTTCCTCCTCACCGCGCCTGTGATCATCATATCGAGCTGGAGGGGTCTCTACATCCAGTTGGGGTGATCTACTCTTTATCAAACCAAGAGTCAGATACACTCAGGGCCTACATTTCAGAGAATGTAGAGAAAGGTTTCATCCGGCCCAGCTCCTCTTCTACAGGAGCACCTGTTCTTTTTGTCAAGAAGAAAGATGGTGGCCTCCGTTTGTGTGTTGATTACCCCAAACTCAATGCTGTTACTAGGAAGAACAAGTATCCTGTTCCCCCTATGAATCAGCTTCTCACTGTTTTCAATGGTTCTTCTATCTTCTCCAAGATTGATTTGCGTGGTGCATATAACCTGCTCAGAATCAAGGAAGGTGATGAACATTTGACTTGTTTTAGAGCCAAATATGGTAGTTATGAGCACTTGGTTATGCCTTTTGGGCTTACCAATGCTCCTGCTTCTTTTCAAAATCTTGTCAATGATATTTTTATGATCTTCTTGATGTTTATGTTGTGGTTTATTTGGATGACATTATGGTCTTTTCCAAATCTGAGGAAGAACATGTCACTCATGTGTCCACTGTTCTTTCCAGACTCAGAGCCAATAACCTCTTTGCTAAGGCGCCCAAATGCCTATTCCATGTTTCTAGTGTAGAGTATTTAGGTTATGTTTTTTCTTCTGAAGGCCTCAAGATGGACCAAGCAAAAGTCCAGCAAATTCTCAATTGGCCGCCTCCAAGAAACCTCAAGGCTCTTCAATCATTCCTTGGCTTTGCCAATTTTTACCGCCGTTTCATCAAGAATTATTCAAAGAAAATTAGTTCACTCACAAGTTTCCTCAAGAAAGATTCCCGTTTTCCCCTCAATGAGGAAGCTCTTAGACAGTTTCATCAACTCAAAGAGGCATTCACCACTGCTCCAATCCTTCTCTACCCACCATTGTAGAGACCGATGCATCAGATTATGCCTTGGGTGCTATACTGAGTCAGGTCTCTAACTCAGAAAAACATCCCATTGCATTTGATAGCCGCAAGCGTCTCCCAGCTGAGCTTAATTATGAGATTCATGACAAGGAACTCCTTGGCATAGTCTGGGCTCTCAAGCGCTGGAGAGCTTTTCTTCTTTCCATTTCTTCCCCTTTTGAAGTTCTCACCGATCATTCATCTCTTCAATATTTTATGTCTTCAAAGATTCTCACTTGCCGTCAAGCCCACTGGGCTGAATTTTTATCTGAATTTCATTTCTCAATCACTTACCGCCCTGGCCGCTTGGCCACCCTTCCAGATGCTTTGTCACGTTGGGACAACGTTTACCCAGAGAGGGGGGAGGATTTCATCAGCAAGAATCCAATGAAATATCAGAAGATAGTCAAGCAAGATGAAATTCAAGCCTCAAAGTTTTTTGCAGTCAAGGTGGATTCATTTTCAAATTTGATTGATTCAATTCAGATGGCAGTGTGGCAAGATTCTCAATATAGAAGTGTCCTTGAAGATTTGGGTAAAGGTAAATCTGTCACAGATTATTCTCTTGATTCCTCCTCCAAACTTCTCCTTTTCAAAGATCGGGTGGTGGTCCCAAATGACTCCACAATTCAACTCAATATACTTCAAAAGCGGCATGACTCTCCTCTAGCTGGACACCCTGGCCAAGAGAAGACTCTCAAACTTGTCAAGCAGGATTTCCACTGGTCCGGCATGACTCAATTCATCAAGGATTATGTCTCATCCTGTCAACAGTGTTCAAGAAACAAAAATATTCATCACAAGAAGTTTGGACTCCTCAAACCTCTTCCAATTCCAAGTGGTCCTTGGATTTGTCTTTCAATGGATTTCATCACTCAATTGCCACTGTCCAATTCCTTTGACTCAATCCTTGTCAGAGTGGACAGATTCTCAAAAATGGCGGTTTTTATTCCAACAATAGCTTCAATCACTTCATTAGATTTGGCCCATTTATTCATCAAGAATATTATCTCAAAGAATTGCCTTCCTTCAAGCATTGTTAGTGATCGAGGTTCTCTTTTTGTTTCTTCCTTTTGGACCAACCTTTGTCAGCAGCTCAAGATTTCAAGAGATCTGTCAACTGCTTATCACCCAGAAACTTATGGACAGACAGAGAGGGTAAATCAGATACTGGAACAGTACCTTCGGATGTATGTCAGTTATCATCAAGATGATTGGAACACCTGGCTCCCTCTGGCTGAATTTGCCTACAATAACTCTGACCACTCTTCAACAAAACAATCACCGTTTTTCACTGTTTATGGAAGAGATCCTCATTTTGACTCAGTTCACATCACTCAAGATACTCCGGCTGGAAAGTTATCAACAAAAATCCAATCAGTACAGCAAGATGTCAAGAGAGAACTTGAAGTTGCCATAAACAGGTTTAAGAGGTATGCAGATAAAAGTAGAGCAAGTCCACCTGTTGTCACAGGGGCTCTTGGACAGAAATACAAGAGTGGCCTGGCACTCAGCAATCAGGGAACTCACTTGGAAGACTCCAAAAGGATAAAGAATAAAAATAATAAGAATGAATTCCTCTAAAAGATATGCAGGTACAAGGTGAGATGCAAAAGAGGAAAGGGAAGCCAAATGGCCAAAGAGCCAACCAAGTAAGTCCTCAATCACTGTTTCAACCTGCCAAAAATGAATAATGGAATTAGTAAGGATATGACCACCAAATATCCATTGACAGGCAAAGAAAGAGAAAAGAGAACGGTGCTAAATGACTGACTTAATAATATCAGTATTTGCTTAACTAAAATGAAAAGAAAATAGAGATAAAATAAAATCAAAGTATATTAATTAACTGGGGAAAACCCCCCAGGGTGGAAAGGGTAGCCGGTATATGTGAAAAGTTGGGAGCTTGAGTTCTTCAGGCTGAAAACTGATCTGTATTGATCCTTGAGGCTGTATTGATTCTTTTGGGAATTGATACAGCTGGCTAATATTGAAATTGAATTGGGTTGAATGAATTTCCCATTATTGAAAATGAAATACAGGTCTTGATGGATCCAGACTGTACTGAAATGAATATGGTTGCCAAGATGGATTGAGTGGAGCTTTGACACTTGACAATTTCTTTTTGGCACTGCCTCTTGAATACACTTGAGAATGAATTGACAGTATTCCCTTGGAAGGAATACTTGGAGTGAGAATAACCAATGACTGCTTGATGGCGTCATTGGTCTTTGACGCTGAAACACTTGCCCTTGAGCCTTGATGATTCCTCTGAATGATTGGGTGCCTTGATGACGTGATGAGATGTTGGAATGTTGAAATGAGCATTTGATATTGCCACCATTGAATTGCTGTTGAAAAATGATGCACAATGATATATAACATCATTTATGGCATATTGGTTGATTGGCAAGAAGATTATGTCCAAAGGTCTTGAGGTGGAAGGCCAGAGGGAAAAGGATGGATGTAATGGCTTCAGAGCTTGGAATGGTGTTTCTGGGCCTTTTGGGGTTTTTGGCCATTTTTGGGTTCTGAGCCAAAAACTGGCCCAAAAGGCGGGAAAGTGTCTTTTGGACACTTTGCGTCAAAGTGCGCAAAAATGCGCAAATGCGCAAAGTGCGCAAATATGCGCAAAAAGTGCGCAAATGCGCAAAAGTGCACAAATGCGCAAAAAGTGCGCAAATGCGCAAAAATGCGCAAAATGCGCAAAAATGCGCAAATGCGCATTATGAGCCCAAATGGCCAAAAACAGCCATTTGGGCCATTTCCCCTGGTTTTGAGGGAAATGACCAGAAATACCCATTTGGGCATAAATTGCCGCTATGGGTTCTGGATTGAGGTGAAGGGCCATGAAAGCTCCAAAACACAAATGGCCATAAATGGTCCATAAGATAATGACGTGGCCATATTGGCCACTGGTGATGGATATGGCCAATTGGCCATAAAAGGACTGTGGCTTGATATGCCATATGGGGATCCAAGGAAGTGAATTGCCATGGTTGTGACAGTACCCCCCACCTTGAAATGGTGAGCTCCTGAGCACCAATACAAGGTGAAGCCTGTTGAGGCTATTGGAAAGATTTTGAGAGAGTGATTCAAGAGGACTGATTAAGATAAAAAATTGAAGACTGATATTAAAAATTGACATTTGACGCGGGACTTGCTTGATCTTCTTTTGACATTGGCTTCATGATTGGAATTGAATTTTAAAATGAATGAAAATTTTTGACGTGATAATTGACGTGATAAAAGAAAATTTAAAATGAAAATAAAATAATAATAAAGAATGAAAATGAAATTAAGAAAAGAAAAGGAAAAAGAAAAGAGAAATGAATTGAATCTTGAGGAGGTTTCAATCTTCATCACGGAGGTTGATAACTGATTTTGAAATTGGCCAAGGACCTGGAAAGATAAATTTTTGCCAGGTGCTCACAAAGTGGCCAAGGTGATGTTTTGACAAGATTGTAGACCCCTCAGGGAAGTGCACACCAGGAGAGGAACTTACTTTTGGTAATTACCACTCCCGCCAGTGCCATAAAAATAAAACAAAACTGTTGAAGGAATGAATTTGAATTTGGAATCTTGGAAATGAATTGAAAAGTGAATGGCCCATTTGTCCCAAGTGAAAATGGCCATAGGATTGAAAATGAAGTTGAAAGCCATGCCAAAGATCTGTGTCCAAAATTGCAAAGTGCTCACAGAGTGGCCAAGGTGATGCTTACAACAAAAACAGAGTAGAATACCCCTAAAGGTGCATACCAGGAGTGGGACTTACTTTTGGTAATTCCTCTCCCCACCAAGCACCATAATGAATCAAGCTTTTGAAGAATTCGGCCCAGGCTTGTCAGGATATAGTGAATGAAAATCTTTGACAAGTTCAGGACAATTCTTGAGGTTTTCGGTTGGTTCCCAAGTGGATCTTTCTGGGTCTTGACTGAAACCTTTCCATTCCACCAGATACCATAATTTTCCTCTCTTGAGCTTTGAGTCCAGTATTTGAGAGACTTCCCATTCCTCTTCTTCTTCAATGGTGATTGGAGGAGGAGGCTCTTGATGCCTATTTGGGATTGTTGACGTCTTGACTGGTTCCAAAAGGGAAATATGGAAAACTGGGTGGATAGATTTCCATTGAGATGGAAGCTTGAGGTGGTAGGCATGAGTGCTGACTTTCTTCAAGATTGGAAAAGGACCCAGCCATCTTTCAGACAGCTTTTTGGTGGGTCTGGTTGATTTGATGTTCTTGGAAGAGAGCCATACCATGTCACCGGGATTGAAAACAGGTGGACTTGCTCTACTTTTATCTGCATACCTCTTAAACCTGTTTATGGCAACTTCAAGTTCTCTCTTGACATCTTGCTGTACTGATTGGATTTTTGTTGATAACTTTCCAGCAGGAGTATCTTGAGTGATGTGAACTGAGTCAAATTGAGGATCTCTTCCATAAACAGTGAAAAACGGTGATTGTTTTGTTGAAGAGTGGTCAGAGTTATTGTAGGCAAATTCAGCCAGAGGGAGCCAGGTGTTCCAATCATCTTGATGATAACTGACATACATCCGAAGGTACTGTTCTAGTATCTGATTTACCCTCTCTGTCTGTCCATCAGTTTCTGGATGATAAGCAGTTGACAAGTCTCTTGAAATCTTGAGCTGCTGACAAAGGTTGGTCCAAAAGGAAGAAACAAAAAGAGAACCTCGATCACTAACAATGCTTGAAGGAAGGCCATGCTTTGAGAAAATATTCTTGATGAATAAATGGGCCAAATCTAATGAAGTGATTGAAGCTATTGTTGGAATAAAAACCGCCATTTTTGAGAATCTGTCCACTATGACTAAAATTGAATCAAAGGAATTGGACAGTGGCAGTTGAGTGATGAAATCCATTGAAAGACAAATCCAAGGACCACTTGGAATTGGAAGAGGCTTGAGGAGTCCAAACTTCTTGTGATGAATATTTTTGTTTCTTGAACACTGTTGACAGGATGAGACATAGTCCTTGATAAATTGAGTCATGCCGGACCAGTGGAAATCCCGCTTGACAAGTTTGAGAGTCTTCTCTTGGCCAGGGTGTCCAGCTAGAGGAGAATCATGCCGCTTTTGAAGTATATTGAGTTGAATTGTGGGGTCATTTGGGACCACCACCCGATCTTTGAAAAGGAGAAGTTTGGAAGAGGAATCAAGAGAATAATCTTGGACAGGTTTACCTTTACCCAAATCTTCAAGGACACCTCTATATTGAGAATCTTGCCATACTGCCTTCTGAATTGAATCAATCAAATTTGAAAATGAATCCACCTTGACTGCAAAAAACTTTGAGGCTTGAATTTCATATTGCTTGATTATCTTCTGATAGTTCATTGGATTCTTGCTGATGAAATCCTCCCCCCTCTCCGGGTAAACGTCGTCCCGACGTGACAAGGCATCTGGAAGGGTGGCCAAGCGGCCAGGGCGGTAAGTGATTGAGAAATGAAATTCAGATAAAAATTCAGCCCAGCGGGCTTGACGGCGAGTGAGAATCTTGGAAGACATGAAATATTGAAGAGATGAATGATCGGTGAGAACTTCAAAAGGGGAAGAAATAGAAAGAAGGAAAGCTCTCCAGCGCTTGAGAGCCCAGACTATGCCAAGGAGTTCCTTGTCATGAATCTCATAATTGAGCTCAGCTGGGAGAAGCTTGCGGCTATCAAATGCAATGGGATGTTTTCCTGAGTCAGAGACCTGACTCAGTACAGCACCCAAGGCATAATCTGATGCATCGGTCTCTACAATGGTGGGTAGAGAAGGATTGAAATGAGAAAGGATTGGAGCAGTGGTGAATGCCTCTTTGAGTTGATGAAACTGTCTAAGAGCTTCCTCATTGAGGGGAAAACGGGAATCTTTCTTGAGGAAACTTGTGAGTGAACTAATTTTCTTTGAATAATTCTTGATGAAACGGCGGTAAAAATTGGCAAAGCCAAGGAATGATTGAAGAGCCTTGAGGTTTCCTGGAGGTGGCCAATTGAGAATTTGCTGGACTTTTGCTTGGCCCATCTTGAGGCCTTCAGAAGAAACTACATAACCAAGATATTCCACACTAGAAACATGAAATAGGCATTTGGACGCCTTAGCAAAGAGGTTATTGGCTCTGAGTCTGGAAAGAACAGTGGACACATGAGTGACATGTTCTTCCTCAGATTTGGAAAAGACCATAATGTCATCCAAATAAACCACAACATAAACATCAAGAAGATCATAAAAAATATCATTGACGAGATTTTGAAAAGAAGCAGGAGCATTGGTAAGCCCAAAAGGCATAACCAAGTACTCATAACTACCATATTTGGTTCTAAAACAAGTCAAATGTTCATCACCTTCCTTGATTCTGAGCAGGTTATATGCACCGCGCAAATCAATCTTGGAGAAGATAGAAGAACCATTGAAAACAGTGAGAAGCTGATTCATAGGAGGAACAGGATACTTGTTCTTCCTGGTAACAGCATTGAGCTTGCAGTAATCAACACACAAATGGAGGCCACCATCTTTCTTTTTGACAAAAAGAACAGGTGCTCCTGTAGAAGAGGAGCTTGGCCGGATGAAACCTTTCTCTACATTCTCTGAAATGTAGGCCCTGAGTGTATCTGACTCTTGGTTTGATAAAGAGTAGATCACCCCAACTGGAGGTAGAGACCCCTCCAGCTCGATATGATGATCACAGGCGCGGTGAGGAGGAAGTTTCTCTGCTTTCACCTTGGAAAATACATCCAAGTATTGGTGATAAACAGAAGGAACAACCTTCATCACGGTTTCTATTTCTTCTGGCTCTTCCTCTTCATCCCACAACTCCTCCAGGGAGTCATGATAAGATGAAGGAGGAAGGTCCATATTCCCAAAGAAGAGATGAAGTGAAGATACAGAATTATCTTCTCCAACATCTTGAATCTCTTTGAAGACTTCATCTCTAGATGATAGTAATGACTGATGGGAATTAAGGGAAGGAATATGGACAGAAGACGGAAATGATGGTGTTCTAGAATCACCAACCAGAGCTGCACATGATTTGGCAGAAGAAAAGTCATTACTGAAAGAAATTGAAGGATCATTATAGTCCTTATGATCAGGATTAAAGGTGATCAATCCTTGCCTCCAATCAATAAACGGATTAAAATGATTAAGAAAGTCAAAGCCCAATATGAGGTCTTCTCCCTTGGGAGTATCAATGACTAAAAAGTCCCATTCAAAGCTTGGGAAGGAAGGGAGCTCAACCATATATTTAGTATGGTGAGTCACAAATAAAGAAGGAGACTCAGAGGAGTCAAGAATAATAAGGGGAATCTTCTCCGGGAGTTCTGACATGGTCAAAGAATACTTGTGAACAAACTGCTTTGCAATAAATGAGTTGGTAGCACCAGAATCAATGAGAATACTGTAAAACATATCAGAGAGAGAAGAAAAAACAAAAAATTTAAGAGAATTTTTGACACCAGTATTCAGAATGCACAATTGTGCTCTGGATGGAAAACTGTGAAGACCATTGAACACAACATGATCTTCACTCAGGCTTTTCCCTGGCTGGGAAATTTGCCTGACGGTTGGGTAAGCTTGTTTTGAGGCCTTTTGAAACAGGACTCAAGACTATGCTTCCCACCACAATAGGTACAAAGACCCTCCTTGATTCTTCTTTCTTTTTCACAATTCATGAGCTTGAAATCTTTATTCAACAAAGAAGAATGGGGCTTGTCCCTCTTCTGAAGATTCTTCTTCTTCTTTTGACTTGAGCTTGAAGAATTTTGAGGATGAGAAGAACTTGACTTTGAGGCTTCTGGCTTCTTCTCTTGATGATGACTCTTTTCATTTTGCCTCTCATGGTACCTGGTATCAAGTTCCAGGGTAACGTCCATTAAGTCTTGAAGAGAGTCAATTCTTGAAGGATGGGAGGCCAATTGATCCAAAATCCTGGATGGCAATCCCTTCCTGAAATGATGGATGAGAGCTCTTTCACCCCACTCCCCGATTCTTGAGACTAAGCTTCTGAAATCAGCAATGTATAAAGATACATGCCCACCTTCTTTCATTCTTAAAGAATCCAACTCAGCTTCTGCTTTTCTGACTTCATTTGGGTCACCAAATAGAGTGAAGAGTTGAGATTCAAATAACGGCCAAGAATTGAGAAGGTATTTTGAATCTTGATTGGTGAGGTTGGAAAGATAAGGCTCAATCCATTTTGCAGCCCTGCCAATGAGAAATGAAGTGGCATAAAGGACCTTCTTTCTGTCTTGAGCGAAGTTTGCCGGATCATTATGAAATATCAATTGACAAGACTGAATGAAACTTCTAACTTTGAAGGGCTGAGTCCCATCAAAGCATTCTGGTGCCTTCATAGATGGAGTCTTGAAGGCTGGTGGTCTTGATGCTTCAGAAGATGAAGCTGCTTGAAGATTGGCCATAATCTGAGTCATTTGCTGCATGATGACCAATAAAGATGGTTCAGACTGATGAGAGACAGGCTGATTAGACTGGGCTAGAGTTGGCCCTCCAGTACCTTGGGATGCCTCCACCGGAGCAGGGACACCTTCAGTACCATCAGACTCTTCCTCTTCCACAGAATTCTCCTCCTCCTCTTCACCATCTTCACCTGGACCTTTGAAAATAGTCCTTGAAGTTCCTGGAAATCCGCCAACTACTCCTGAGAATGAACATGATCTCCTTGGCCCTCTTCCTTCCTTCCTGGATGGTGCTGCTCCTTCCATGCGGGGTCCTCTATCTAATTGGGCCCTCAGTTGAGGAACTGCTGGGGTGCCATCTAGAGGAGCTCTTGGAGTTGGAGTGAGAACAGCTTGAGCTCTGGCCTGAGATCTTGTCTGTCTTGCCGGAGGTGAGTGTTGAACAGGCATGATATCAGGAATGGAATGAAACAATGAATTAAAGATCAAAATTTTCTTGAATTGAAAAGAGTCAACAATCAAATCTTGAGGAAAAAATCAATGAATAAAAATGAAAATCTTCAAGTACGTCAATAAATCAAAATCAAATGAAGTCTTGAAGTCAAAATCAAATCAATCAAATCAATCAAAATAAAAAATCTTGCAGAATCAATCAATCAAATGAGAATCTTGAAGAAAAATCAATTTATGTCAAAATTCTTGATGTGAAAAGTCAGCAAAATCAATGAAATCTTCAGGTCAATCAATTTTCTTGAGGTCAAAATCAAATATGTCAAATCAATCAATCAATCAAAATCAAGTGAATTATTCTTTAAAAATCAAAATTCTTGAAGAAAAAATCAATTATGAATCTTGATGTGAATAACGAGTCTGAATATCTTGATGAAAAATTTGAAAATCGAAGAAAATCAAGATGACGCCTGAATTATGAATGAGAATGAAAATTTGATGATTTGAAAAGATTTTAAAAAAGAATAACAAAAATAAAAAATGGGTCAGCTTTCAATTTTCAAAATGAAGAATGAATGAAAGAAAATTGAGAGGTGACGATGAATCATTAAGTTCATAAGCGTAAAAGAATCATAATTTCGATGAAATGAGTGAATGAAATTATAAAGAAAGAATGAACAGAATGAAAAAGAAATTATGAGTTAATTAATATAATGTCACAGGGGCTCTTGGACAGAAATACAAGAGTGGCCTGGCACTCAGCAATCAGGGAACTCACTTGGAAGACTCCAAAAGGATAAAGAATAAAAATAATAAGAATGAATTCCTCTAAAAGATATGCAGGTACAAGGTGAGATGCAAAAGAGGAAAGGGAAGCCAAATGGCCAAAGAGCCAACCAAGTAAGTCCTTAATCACTGTTTCAACCTGCCAAAAATGAATAATGGAATTAGTAAGGATATGACCACCAAATATCCATTGACAGGCGAAGAAAGAGAAAATAGAAAGGTGCTAAATGACTGACTTAATAATATCAGTATTTGCTTAACTAAAATGAAAAGAAAATAGAGATAAAATAAAATCAAAGTATATTAATTAACTGGGGAAAACCCCCCAGGGTGGAAAGGGTAGCCGGTATATGTGAAAAGTTGGGAGCTTGAGTTCTTCAGGCTGAAAACTGATCTGTATTGATCCTTGAGGCTGTATTGATTCTTTTGGGAATTGATACAGCTGGCTAATATTGAAATTGAATTGGGTTGAATGAATTTCCCATGATTGAAAATGAAATACAGGTCTTGATGGATCCAGACTGTACTGAAATGAATATGGTTGCCAAGATGGATTGAGTGGAGCTTTGACACTTGACAACTTCTTTTTGGCACTGCCTCTTGAATACACTTGAGAATGAATTGACAGTATTCCCTTGGAAGGAATACTTGGAGTGAGAATAACCAATGACTGCTTGATGGCGTCATTGGTCTTTGACGCTGAAACACTTGCCCTTGAGCCTTGATGATTCCTCTGAATGATTGGGTGCCTTGATGACGTGATGAGATGTTGGAATGTTGAAATGAGCATTTGATATTGCCACCATTGAATTGCTGTTGCAAAATGATGCACAATGATATATAACATCATTTATGGCATATTGGTTGATTGGCAAGAAGATTACGTCCAAAGGTCTTGAGGTGGAAGGGCAGAGGGAAAAGGATGGATGTAATGGCTTCAGAGCTTGGAATGGTGTTTCTGGGCCTTTTGGGGTTTTTGGCCATTTTTGGGTTCTGAGCCAAAAACTGGCCCAAAAGGCGGGAAAGTGTCTTTTGGACACTTTGCGTCAAAGTGCGCAAAAATGTGCAAAATGCGCAAAAGTGCGCAAATGCGCAAAGTGCGCAAAAATGCGCAAAATGCGCAAAAGTGCGCAAATATGCGCAAATGCGCAAAGTGCGCAAATGCGCAAAAGTGCGCAAATGCACAAAAAGTGCGCAAATGCGCAAAAGTGCGCAAATGCGCATTATGAGCCCAAATGGCCCAAAACAGCCATTTGGGCCATTTCCCCTGGTTTTGAGGGAAATGACCAGAAATACCCATTTGGGCATAAATTGCCGCTATGCGTGCTGGATAGAGGTGAAGGGCCATGAAGGCCCCAAAACACAAATGGCCATAAATGGTCCATAAGATAATGACGTGGCCATATTGGCCACTGGTGATGGATATGGCCAATTGGCCATAAAAGGACTGTGGCTTGATATGCCATATGGGGATCCAAGGAAGTGAATTGCCATGGTTGTGACACCTGTTTTCAATCCCGGTGACATGGTATGGCTTTCTTCCAAGAACATCAAATCAACCAGACCCACCAAAAAGCTGTCTGAAAGATGGCTGGGTCCTTTTCTAATCTTGAAGAAAGTCAGTACTCATGCCTACCACCTCAAGCTCCCATCTGAATGGAAGTCCATCCACCCAGTTTTCCATATTTCCCTTTTGGAACCAGTCAAGATGTCAACAATCCCAAATAGGCATCAAGGACCTCCTCCGCCAATAATCATTGAAGAAGAAGAAGAATGGGAAGTCTCTCAAATACTGGACTCAAAGCTCAAGAGAGGAAAATTATGGTATTTGGTGGAATGGAAAGGTTTCAGTCAAGACCCGGAAAGATCCACTTGGGAACCAACTGAAAACCTGAAGAATTGTCCTGAACTTGTCAAAGATTTTCACTCATTATATCCCGACAAGCCAGGACCCAATTCTTCAAGAGCTTGATTTTTTATGGTGCTTGGTGGGGAGAGGAATTACCAAAAGTAAGTCCCACTCCTGGTATGCACCTTTAGGGGTATTCTACTCTTTTGTTGTAAGCATCACCTTGGCCACTCTGTGAGCATTTTGCAAATTTTGGACACAGATCTTTGGCTGGGATTTTCAACATTCATTTCCAATCTTATGGCCATTTCACTTGGGACAATGGGCCATTCACTTTTCAATTCATTTCCAAGATTCCAAACTCAAATTCGTTCCTTCAGATTTTTGTTTTTATTTTTATTGCACTGGCGGGAGTGGTAACTACTAAAAGTAAGCTCCTCTCCTGGTGTGCACTCCCTGAGGGGTCTACAATCTTGTCAAAACATCACCTTGGCCACTTTGTGAGCACCTGGCATCAAACTTCTCTTTCCAGGTCCTTGGCCAATTCCAAAATCAGTTATCAACCTCTGTGATGAAGATTGGAACCTCCTCAAGATTCAATTCAATTTTCTTTTCTCTTTTCTCTTTCTTTTATTTTCATTTTCATTCTTTATTTTTATTTTATTTTCATTTGAAATTTTCTTTTATCACGTCAATTATCACGCAAAAATTTTTTATTCATTTTGAAATTCAATTCAAATCATGAAGCCAATGTCAAAAGAAGATCAAGCAAGTCCTGCATCAAATGTCAAATTTTTAATATCAGTTTTCAAATTTTTATCTTCATCAGTCCTCTTGAATCACTCTCTCAAAATCTTTCCAATAGCCTCAACAGGCTTCACCTTGTATTGGTGCTCAGGAGCTCACCATTCCAAGGTGGGGGGTACTGTCACAACCATGGCAATTCACCTCCTTGGAACCCCATATGGCATATCAAGCCATAGTTCTCTTATGGGCAATTGGCCATATCCATCACCAGTGGCCAATATGGCCACGTCATCATCTTATGGACCTTTTATGGCCATTTGTGTTTTGGAGCCTTCATGGCCCTTCACCTCAATCCAGAACCCATAGCGGCAATTTATGCCCAAATGGGTATTTCTGGTCATTTCCCTCAAAACCAGGGGAAATGGCCCAAATGGCTGTTTTTGGCCATTTGGGCTCATAATGCGCATTTGCGCACTTTTTGCGCACTTTGCGCATTTTCGCATATTTGCGCACATTTGCGCATTTTGCGCATTTTTGCCCACTTTTGCGCACTTTGACGCAAAGTGTCCAAAAGACACTTTCCCGCCTTTTGGGCCAGTTTTTGGCTCAGAACCCAAAAGTGGCCAAAGACCCCAAAGGGCCCAGAAACACCTTTCCAAGCTCTGAAGCCATCACACCCATCCTTTTCCCCTCTGCCTTTCCATCTCAAGACCTTTGGACGTAATCTTCTTACCAATGAACCAATATGCCATAAATGATGTTATATATCATTGTGCATCATTTTTCAACAGAAATTCAATGGTGGCAATATCAAATGGTCATTTCAACATTCCAACATCTCATCACGTCATCAAGGCACCCAATCATTCAGAGGAATCATCAAGGCTCAAGAGCAAGTGTTTCAGCGTCAAAGACCAATGACGCCATCAAGTAGTCATTGGTTATTCTCACTCCAAGTATTCCTTCCAAGGGAATACTTTCAATTCATTCTCAAAGTGTATTCAAGAGGCAGTTCCAAAAGAAGTTGTCAAGTGTCAAAGCTCCACCCAATCCATCTTGGCAACCATATTCATTTCAATACAGTCTGGATCCATCAAGAACTGTATTTCATTTTCAAGCATGGGAAGTTCATTCAACCCAATTCAATTTCAATATTAGCCAGCTGTATCAATTCCCAAAACAATCAATACAGCTTCGAGGATCAATACAGATCAGTTTTCAGCCTGAAGAACTCAAGCTCCCAACTTTTCACATATACCGGCTACCCTTTCCACCCTGGGGGTTTTTTCCCCAGTTAATTAATATACTTTGATTTTATTTTATCTTTATTTTCTTTTCATTTTAGTTAAGCAAATACTGATATTATTAAGTCAGTCATTTAGCACCTTTCTTTTTCTCTTTCTTTGCCGGTCAATGGATATTTGGTGGTCATATCCTTACTAATTCCATTATTCATTTTTGGCAGGTTGAAACAGTGATTGAGGACTTACTTGGTTGGCTCTTTGGCCATTTGGCTTCCCTTTCCTCTTTGCATCTCATCTTGTACCTGCACATCTTTTAGAGGAATCCATTCTTATTATTTTATTTCTTTATTCTTTGGAGTCTTCCAAGTGAGTTCCCTGATTGCTGAGTGCCAGGCCACTCTTGTATTTCCACTAGAGCCCCTGTGACAATTGTTGACTCAATTACACCTATAAATATCACAATCGAAAACCATAAGTCAATCTGTGGGATACTGGTACACAAACAGTGTAACAAGGCACCAAAAGCTGCAATTCTGACGTGGCATTGTTAATTCAATTACACTGTCATTATACAGGGCATATTGTAGTAATATACAAGCCCAGAGGCCATTCTTAGACGAGCAAACAGCATTTTCAGAAGTCTTAACCAACATAAGCCCTCTTCTTCCTCATTTGATTTAGTGGAAGAGAATTATATCCCACTTGAGACCCAGTCACAGGCCAACACACCAGTGACACCCTCAGAACCAGAAGGCAGCAAGGGAAAAGGAAAGAGGCACAGTGGAGGCCTGATTACAGCAAAGAAGTGGACACCAATAGCCACCCAGAGAAGTAGAAAACCACAAAACTCTGCATCAATACAAGGTAAACCAACCTTAACAGCTTGTACAGGGAAGATCACTATAATTAACCCAGTTGTAACCTCTAAAGGCAAATTTGCCAAATCAGCAGACAAAAAATTTGTACAAGGAACAGTCAAAGGTAAATACCCTAAGAACATAAAGTTTTTGATTTCTCACAAGCACTGATATGTCACCTGTATACCTCAGAGATCTTGGCTTCCAAAGGAACCAGCAAGAGGACAGAGAAGGGCTGTCCAGAACCAGAAGACCTGGAAGAGGACACCTTGGACACAGTTGTGGATGTCAAAACAATGAGGGAGATAATATAAACCCTACTATTCACACTCCAATTCAACAAGAATCTCAAAACAGAGGACTGGAAGGATATGGATCAAGTTCTTCAGCTCCACCAACTCCTCAAAGATTTGTTTCAATGGAGCATGGACAACAAGAGGTTCAACCTGGCATCTCACTGGGCATAACTTGGAGCAAGTTTCCAGAAGATCTTTCTCAATGAGATAGACTTCAAAGACCTTATGGTAATCACCAAAGGTTGGAATCCTACCAGGCAGTTCAGACTCCTGGAGGCAAGGGCACAGAGGATAAGGGAGAATCAAGCCACTATTCAAGCTATAGAAGAACAGTTAACCCAGGCAGGGCCTACTCAGATTCCTTCAGGCTCACAAGGAGCAGGCCAAATCAGCTCTCCAGTGGCTTCATACCATTCAGAAACCAGCAGATCAGTGGCCAAGAGTCACCATTCTTCACAATTCCAGGAAGTTTCCAGGAGAAGACAAGGAAACACGGGCAAGAACAAAACCTCCTTCAACCAGAGGAGAAAAGAGTTGGACCCCATGATCCAGAAGCTGTTGGACTTGGTAAAAGAAGTACACAAGAACCAGAAGTAGCTGTAAACCACTCTAGAATCAGTAGTCCTAGTAATAGAAACATTACCCCCACTCAGATTGAACATAATATTGTCACACCTGAGAGTAACTTAAACAGTTATGCACTGTGGTTACAAATGTCCCAATATGCTGAGCACACTCAAAAGAAGTTTGCAGAACTTAAAGCAAGCCATGAGAGGATGAGAAAATTAACAGCCTCCATGGAGAAAATTGTTAAAACTCTTCAAGAAGGACATGCTAAATTGAGCAAATCCCCTGAAGAAACCAAAAAAAGACTGAATCTAGTCTTTGAGGAACAACACCACAGCAAAAGGGACAGGGATTGTCTGGTTCAAGACATCAAAAAATTGTTTAATGTTCACCATAACATGAAGCCCCAACCACAAGGCCATGTTATGGATAATCCATATCAACCAGATGCGATATTGATGAATAAGGAGAGATTTCAATCAGAATACCAGGATGGATATGGCATGTCTTATTCAGAGAAGGAAGCCTTGAAACATCTTCTGGAGGCCTCAAGTTGGCCCAAATTCTCTGGAACAGGAGAATATGATCATATGGCATCATAGATTATATTGATGGACTCTTCATTGATGGGCCAAGCATTCCAGGCTACTGGATTACTTCTAGACTTAATACAGCATTTAAAGGTCATGCTAGTATATGGTACACAGAGATGAAAGAAATCCATGGAAGAAGAAACTGGCCATGGTGGAAGAGTTAAATCATCCAAAAGTACAGCAATAGAATTTGGATATGGCAAAAGACCATGCCATTTGACAGTGACAAATACTATGTGGACAAAGATCCATATAAGTGGTGTCTTAGACAGTCTAAATGACTTAAAGCCATTGATCCTCAGATGAACATCCAAATGAGGAATCACAAACTCCTGACAAAACTCCCAGGAGAACTAGATAATTCAGTAAAGTGCAGATGCAACCAAAATAGCACTCTAGATGACATTGCTAATACCTTACAAGATATAAGGAAAAGAACTAATATAGGGAAATTCAGCCCATATAGAAGCATTAGTTTCAAAGAGAAACAACCTCTCAGGGTGGAGTTTAAAGACAAACCCAGAGAACAAGTGGCAGAAGTGCCAAAGAAGAAGAATACTTGTCACAATTGTGGTTCAACAGACCACTATGCCAACAACTGTCCAAAGGCAAAGAAAAAAGTCTATGCCATTGAGAAAGTCCCACAGGAGGAATCCCCAACAGAGGATTCTGAATCAGACTTCATGAGTGGTGCTATCAGAGAACAATCTTATGATGAGCAAGACCCAAGACAAGAATTTCTGGTAGAATATCAAGAGGAAGCCCCACTAGAAATTCAAGACATACAGTTGGAAGCAGGCATGCCACAGGATACTGCCAACAAAAACTTGTGCAAACGTACACAAGATGCACAAACATTCCTGGTTAAACTAACCAAAGGGATTGCATATATACATGGAACAGCCACAAAGATGACTGTATGTATTGACAATGCTCAGCATCCACTGATCATTGACAGTGGAGCACACTGCTCCATAGTATCAAGAGAATATCTGGACAACCACTTCCCAAATTGGGAAGAACGGCTCTTGCCCACCAAGGCAAACAGCTTTAAAAGTGCATCAGGGAAGATGACTTCCATTGGGACAATCATACCCCATAAGAAAGTTAATATCAGACTCAATCCAGAGTTTGTAGTGCTTGATGATGCCCACATCCAAGGGTTCTTACTGGGAACAGAATACCAGTGCATGTATGGCATAGATATTCACAACAATAAAAATAGGCACATTACCATTTGTACCAACAAGGTAAAGAAATTTTCACTTGATATATACAATATATCTTCTCAAGATCCACTGGAAGAACTTCTGAATGATTTCAGAGAGGGACAGTTTAGAACTACCCTCACCAGTAAACAAGAACTAAGTTTACTGAAGATGCTGAGGAAGAACAGACCAGCATTTACCATTGGTGAAGAACCATTAGGCAAGATCAAAGGCCATGATATAGAACTATATCTGGATGTGGAAAGACCTTATCCACCCATGCTTAGGAGGCCTACTTATCCAGCAAGCCTGGAAACCTGGAAAGAAATTGAAAAACACATTAATGAATTCCTGGACATGGATGTCATCAGGAAGATTGGACATAATGAAATAGTGGAAATCACACTCCTGTCCTAATCTGCTGAAATTATGGCAAGTCTAGATTGTGTGGAGACTTCACAGCTCTGAATAACTACACAAAAGCGGACAGGTACCCTATATCCAGGATACCTCATGCCTTGGATAAACTGGCTAAAGCCAAATACATAAGCAAAATGGATTGTATGAAAGGCTTCCACCAAAATGGAGTTAAACCAAGCTCCATGAAAGTTCTCAGAAGAATATGCCATATGGGGATATATGAGTATACCTGTCAGCCTGTGACTCAAAACCAGAGCACAAGCATGATAGCCAAAATACCATAAACCAATGGTATAGCCAAGATACCACCAAAACATGGAGCTGAGCCAAATCAGCTCAAAAGGTATCAAAATAAAGAGGAAACTCACCTTTTTCTGAAAATATAAGTCCCATCACCATAAGACAAGAAATAACAAAGTTATTCCTGCTCAAAGTTATTGCTGAGCATAAACCTTAATTTTCACCTCTCATCTAAAATTTAGAAGGAAAGGCTTAACCCCATCAAATGGGTATTCAAAATGAAGCTCCAATCCAGGGCTATCCAATGGCACCAGCCAAACTGAGCTAGCACCAATATTACTGGAGTTATGGTCAATTTCAGGCCAAATAGGGGTGACCAAAACATTCACCTCCCATCAAACTTCTACAGTTCTGGACCAATATTTGTCAGTAGCTCAAGATTTCAAGAGATATTTAAGCTGCTTATAATCTGTAAACTGATGGACAGAAAGAGAGTGTAAATCAGATACTAGAACAGAACCTTTGGATGAATGCTAGCTATAAGAAAGTTGATTGGCACACCTGGCTCCCGATGTCTGAATTTGCTTACAATACCTCTGATCACTCTTCAACAAAAAAATCACCGTTTGCCACTATTTATGGAACAGATCCTCACTTTGATTTGGTTCAAACTACTCAGGTTACTCCACCTTTCAAGTTATCAACAAAAATCCAATCAGTACAGCAAGATTTCAAGAGGGAACTTGAAGTTTCCAAGAAGAGGTTTAAGAGGTATGCAGATAAAATTAAAGTAAGTCAACCTGTTTTAAATCCTTGTGAAGTGGTAAGGATTTTCTCCAAGAACATAAAATCAACAAGAACCACCAACAAGCTGTCGGAAAGATGGTTGGGTCCTTTTCCAATCTTGAAGAAAGTCAGTACTAATGCCTACCAACTAAAGCTTTCACATCAATGAAAATCCATCCACCCTGTCTTCCATATTTCCCTCCTTGAACCAGTAAAGACATCAAGAATCCCAAATAGGAATCAAGAGCCTCCCCCTCCAATGATAATTGGAGAAGAAGAGGAATGGGAAGTCTCTCAAATACTAGCTTCCATGATGAAGAGAGGAAATTTATGGTACTTAGTGGAATGGAAAGGTTTCAGTCAAGACACAGAAAGATCCACTTGGGAAGCAGCTGAAAGCCTCAAGAATTTCCCCGAACTCATCAAGGATTTTCATTATTCATATCCTGAAAAGCCAAGATCCAATTCTTCAAGAGCTTGATTTTTTATGGTGCTTGGTGGGGAGAGGAACTTCCAAAAGTAAGCCCCAATCATGGTATGCACCTTTTCAGGTATTCTACCCTTCTTTGTTGTAAGAATCACCATGGCCACTCTGCGAGCACTGGTTAATATTATGGAAACACGACTCTGGCCAAGATTTCAGCATAAAATTCACTCCTTATTCCCATTTTCACTTGGTCAAATGGACCATTCACTTTTCAATTCAATTTCCCAGTTCTTTCAATTCTAATTCATTATTTCAGAAGTCTTATTTTATTTTATGGTACTGGAAAGAGTGGTAATTAATAAAACTAAGCTACTTTCCTGGTGTTAACTTCCCTGAGGGTTCTACAATCTGTCAAAAAATCACCTTAGCCACTCTATGAGCACCTGGAATTGAATGTTTCCTTTCCAGGTCTTTGGACAATTCAAATCAATCAACTTTAGTGATCAAGATTGGAACCTGCTTAAAATCCATTTTTCTTTATTTCTTTTATTTTTTTATATCCATTTCTTTAATTTCATTCTTTATTTCAATTTTTTTTCTTTATTTAAATAAAATTCATTTAATGAAAACTCATGATTCATTTAAATCTTTATGAGCAATAATCAAGCCAATTTCAAAAGAATATGAAGTAATTCCTGCATCATATGTCAAATTATCAATATCAGTAAAAACGTTTCTCTTAATCCCTCTTCTTGAATCCCTAGCTCAAACCTTTCCAGCTTTCCTCAACAGGCTTTAGCTTGTGTTGGGGCACATTCCAAAGTGGGGGTTACTGTCACAACCATAGCAATTATCCTCTTGGACCTCCATATGGCATATCAATTCCATATCCAATTTATGGCAATTTGGCCATATCCATTAACCTTGGCCAAATTGGCCATTTCATCTTTCTTGAAATTTTATGGCCATGTCACTATCTGGGACCAACTTGGACCCTTCATCATCACCAGGCCCTTCCTGCCCTTTATCTGCTTTTGGGAACTCTTTGGTATTTTCCACTCAACACCGTAAATACAGCCCAAATTCCTGTATTTGGCTTTTAAGATTTAAATAAAGTTTTGTGCACTCTGCACAATTAGCCAGTTTTAGGCCATATTTATTTGTATTATATGGCCATTTGGGGCTCAAATGCACGATTTGTGAATTTTGTGCATTTTATGCAAACTTTGCACAAATACAATTTTAAGATTGTATCAGCTGTATTTGGCCAAAAACCGAAAAATGACCAAAAAACTTGAGAACACTCTGACACCTTTGAAGCCACCCAAAATCCAAACTTCATGCATGATCTTCCTGGAAACCTTTCAAGCACCATGGCAACTTTCATCCTTCACTAACCAAAAGTGCCATAAATGGTGCTATAAACCATTATGAATATTTTTTTAACAGAAATCCATTGGTGCCCATATCAGATGGTTATTTAAACATTCCATAAGGCATTAAGGCATTGTGTCATGAAGAGGATCAATCAAGGCCCAAGGACAAGTGTCATTCTCAAATACAAACAATCACATCAAGCTGTCATTGCATATTCTGATTCACAGTACTTCTCCAAGGGAATACTTGCAGTTGATTCTCAAGGGGTATTCAAGAGGCAGTCTCAAAAACAATTGTCAAATATCAATGCTCCATCAAACTACCTTAGAAACCACATTCATTCAACACAGTCTTGATTCACCAAGACCTGTATTTTGAATCATACACCCTGGTCAAATCATTCAACATAGTTCATTTCCTAATTGGGCAAGGAATACACTTCATCAAGAAATAAATGCAGCTTCAAGCATTTAATACAGACCAGCTGTCAGCCTGAAGGAGTCAAGCTCTCAATCAATCATATATAACATCCTCTCTCTCAACCCTAGGTGGTTTTCCTCCAGTTAATTGATATAATTTGATTTCATCTTGAGAATGAATACTGATATGCTTAAGTCAGTCATTTGCACCTCTTCCTTTTTTTTCTTTGCCTGTCATTGGATATTTGGTGGTCATATCCTTACTAATTCCATTGTTAATTTTGGCAGGTTGAAACAGTGATTAAGGACTTTCTTGGTTGGCTCTTTGTCCATTTGGCTTCTCTCTCTCTTATTGCATCTCATTTTGTACTTGCATATCTCATTGAAGAAATTTTATTCTTTTTTTTATCTTCTTCAATCTTTGCAGTCTTTGAAGTAAGGTACCTTATTACTGGGTGCCAGGTGACTCTTGTTTTTCCACAAGTGCCCCTGTGACAAACCCGTAACCTCTTACATGTTTCTAATAAAAACTTACATTATTTTGCCATAAATTGGTAAAAACACATAAAGGGTGCCCTGGGCTCATTTTCTATTTAAAATGAATCATAAACAAACCTTCATTGGCCCAAAACCTTCCACAAAGAGGTTTTTCCCCACAAAACCCCTTTAGCCCAATTCTATATATTTTTTTGAACATCCCCCCCAAGCCCCAAACACCAAAATAAACCACATTATCCCCCCAAACAATTTCCTTTTGAAAAAAAAGCATTACAAAAGTAAGCTTGCAAATCTATTCACCTATTTTGTTCTTTTTCCCCCAAAGACTGAATTTTACTCCCCCACAACCTGCTTCCAAGCCTCTCGAATTTCAATTTTTTACCTTCCCTCATCTATAAATCCCTCACTCCAACCACTTCTTTTGGTTTTTAGACCTTTTATTGCTTCTTTTTCACTTTTGAAAGGTTCTTTCCTTATTCCACATTCCTGAATTCCCTTTTTCTGCAATTTATACATATTTTTCACCCAATAATGCTTCAACCCCTGTCAACCTGTGATTCAAAAGCAGAGCACAGCATGACAGCCAAATACCTTAAACCAATGGTAGAGTAATATAGAGCCAGAAGATGGAACTGAGCCAAACCAGATCAAAATATAGAAAAAAGAAACAGGAATTTTACCCCTTTCCAAATATGCAAGTACCATAATCATAGGAAAAATAATAACAAAGTTATTAAAGCTAAAAGCAGTAGCTGAGCATAAACCTTGTATTTTACCTCTCATGTAAAATCCGGAGAAAGAGGCTGAAACCCATAAAATAGGTGTTAAGATCAGAGCTCTCAATTTTGGGTATCAAATGGTACTAGCCAAACTGAGCTAGCAGCAAAACTACAGAAGTTAGGGCCAAAATAAGGTCAAATAAGGGTGAATAAAATATTTACCTCTCATCTAACTTCTACATTTTTAGTTTGAGATACCTAAAGTGGGTTCTTTTTGGAAAGAGAACAATCAGGGATATCTGATGGTGCTGTCTGTCAGCCTGTGACTCAAAACCAGAGCACAAGCATGACATCCAAATACCATAAATCAATGGTAAAGCCAAGATACCACCAAAACATGGAGCTGAGCCAAATTAACTCAAAAGGTATAAAAAGAAAGAGGAAAATAACCCCTTTCCAAATATACAAGTGCCATCATTGTAGGACAAGGAATAACAAAGTTATTCCTGCTCAAAGCTATTGCTGACCATAAACCTTAATCTTCACCTCTCATCTGAAATCCAGAGGAAGAGGCTTAACCCCATGAAATGGGTATTCAAATTAAAGCTTTAAGTTAGGGCTATCAAATGGTACTAGCCAAACTGAGCTGGAACCAGAATTACAGAAGTTATGACCAAAATAAGGTCAAGTCTGGGTGATTAAAATATTCACCTCTCATGTAGCTTCTACATCTTTAGTTTGAGATACCTAAGGTGTGGTCTCTTTGGAGAGAGCACAATCAGGGCTATCAGATGGTGTCATTCATTTCCCCATATCTCACTTAAAACAAAAGTTATGGAGCAAACAAGCTCCATACAGCTTTTGGCCAAAACATAAATATATACAGAAAAACTTGTACATGGCATAACTTTGCCATATTTAATGATAACCATATAAAATGGGGTACAATGGTGTAGAAAGCCTTCAGGGCTACACACTGAACAAATATTGAGGTTGATATCTCAAAAACCGACAAAGGTATGGTTTTTTTAAGGTCAAAATCCCACAGTTTGGCCAATACAGCCTTCTAGTGGGATACTATCCCATAAGTATGATTATGAGGTGTAAAACAGACAAAGAAGCTTGTTTATCCTTCAATACCTTATATTTAAGTCAAATACAGAGGTCCATACACTTTCTGTACAGCTTCTGACATGTCAGAAGGACCAGAACACACCTGTAAACTCCATTGGTGAAAACTTTCACCCTGTATAGGGTAAAAATAACTACTTGTGGTTCTAAAACCACATTTCCACCCAATACTAGTCTGTATTGAGTGTATAGAACCACAAACCAGCCCACAGTGGTAAATATTGTCACTATGTGGTCGTTTGCAGAGGTAAACCACCTCCCACTCCCCCAGAACAAGATAAAAGAAGGCTTTTCCTCACCAGGAGGCTAATCCAGCATCCTGTTCTTAATATTCGTACGTGGTATAGCTTCTTGAAAGAAGTTGTACCCTTAGAATTTAACAGGTTATAATTTTAAGTTTTAATTATTGTAGGGTTTGTTATTGTAAACCAACAGGAAAACATTGCACCCAGGGCTATCAGCAGCACTCACCATCACTAAATTATTTTAGTATGGCCCTTTTACTCATTCTCTCACATTAATATTATCATTATTTTTTTGTCAAACTCAGACTTATAGCTTTTATCATCATTTTGAAGCTATATCATAGAGTCACCCTGACATTTTGGGGGCCTGGCCTGGTTCTTCACCTATTTGAGACGAAATTCTAGCTTGTCTTCACTATTTTTACCTAATTTTCATGGTTTTTAAAGCTATTATACTTGTTTTCTTTCTTATTTTCATTTTGTTTAAACCAGAAGAAGCGCTGAATGGTATTAATTTCGTGGTTTTTCTCTATACTGATTTTTTTACTCAAAAATCAAACAAATAAAAAATGCAAAAAATATAAAATAAAAAAAGCTGTATACATATTCATTTTGAAAAATAATATTTTTCATCATTTTTGAAGAGTTATAAATCTATAATTTATATTTATAAACTACTCTCTTTTCATAATAGAATAAAAATCATATTTTATTATTGTTTTTTTCATAACATATACAAAATATATATCATTTAAATGTTTCTTAAAGAAAAACTCTGATAATTCATCTTTTCACCCAAATTGGCGTGAACAATTGATTGTCATCATTAGTATAGATAATTTCAATAACAATAATTCATAATAAAATAAAAAAATATTTTATTATTGATATTTTTTTTCATAATATATACAGATTATATATTGTTTAATATTTTCTTAAAGAAAAACTCTTATAATTCATTTTTTCACCCTAATTGGCTTGAGAATTTGATTATAATCATTATTATTAATAATTTCAATAATAATACTTCATAATAAATTACAAACCAGATTTTATTATTGATATTTTTTCATAATTTATACAAAGGATATGTTGTTTGAATTTTTGTTAAAGAAAAACTCTGATAATTCATTTTTTCACCAAAATTGGGGTAAAAATTGATCATTATCATTATTATTGTTAATTAAAATAATAACACTTCATAATAAAATACAAAACACGTTTTATCATTGATATTTTTGCATAATATATACAAAGTATACATTGGGGAAAGCGGATTTGATAATTATTGTTGATATTTTCAACAATAAATTTTGCAAAGTGACTTATAGATGCCCAACAGAACAGGGATTCAATCAACTGGCTGAAACTCTCACATTACAAATTAGAAATGATACCACCTCATTCAAAGACTTTGGATTTAAAGGGGATTGGGTTCAGCATGCAAGATGGCTCAGAGAATTTAAAAATGCTATTAACAACACCAAAACGCCGTGAGTTTCCCCTCAGAAAACATATGACATTTTTGGAATCAGTTGAAAATATATTTTTCCCAATATTAATGTTTGAAACTGGAAAATACCAAGGTGAGACAATCCTTGAAGTGGGATGACTTTTGGATTGTATGGTAGTGTCTAAGCTGATCCATACAACTATTTCCCTTGTGGAATGATTATTCTGTAAGTTCTCAACCAGGCAATCAGATCTTTCTTGTTCATGGCAGGATGGTTTGTTATGTTTTTGGTAATTGAATGGGGCAGGCGGCTGTGATTTGAAAAGTTGTTTTAGTTCACATGGGATGGATGGGGATTTCAGGAGAACAGAAAGGTTGGAACATCAACTGATATGTTGAAGTAAGGTTTTATCTGAATCATCTATTCAGAGCTGCAAGAAGTTAGGCTTGTTCAGTTCATGTGCTTAATCAATGTGAATATATTGATCTTATTAATTGACGTACATATTTGGTTATTTGTTGGTATCTTTGCAGATACTCCAATCAAGCACTCATAACCCCATGTGGCTAAGGATTGTGGTGGGCCCCAACATTGGAAGAGTTTGGGAATATGATCATCAAAATGATGATTTGGTTTACTTTGTTGTTTTAAGAACAGGTGTTGATTGGAAAGGCAGAATTTTTTCCAATGTTCAGCAAATGCATTTGCATAATCCATTCCAACAGTCCAACGTGTGGCAATGTTGATAGAACTAATCAAATGGAATGTATTCTTGGTTAGTTCATTTGCAAGTTCTTCTGATTGACCCATGTTTATTTGTGTGTTGACACATTTGTGTTCATCTAATTACATCTGTTGACTGATAATTAAAAATGGAATATAGACCTTATATAAGAGCGCCCAGTCAGCAGCATTCAAACTACCATGAGAGGGGGAGCCCATTTTGAGGGGTACTCTTGTCCATGAAGAGGAAATTATGGTATCAGATATGATTTTTTGGAGATGCTCCACAGCCTCACCCTTGATCTGGTGATTGCTCAGGCACTGATATCCAATTCAGAGGGGATTTCAGAAGTGGGGATTTAATCCGCATCAAATGAAGGAATCTCTGCAGAACCACTATATGGATGTTGCGTGTGAGGGGTGGGCATTGAGAGGTAGTTTTTTCGCGTGGAAGTAGTGGGGAGTGACTCATTTATTATTCTTGCTGCATCTCTTCTCAGGGAGCAGGCCTCTCTCAATGTGATTTTATCAAGAGAGCTATTGGAGGTCATGGAATCTGTGTATGAACTGTTGGCTTCATTGTATTGCCTGCAGGACCTGGAGTAAATTTTTGATTTGGACTCTGGAATGCACAATTTGAAAGCTTCATGATCCTCCAAAGTTCCAAGTATTAAATTATGCATTATGTCAAGATTAACCATTCTGGTTGCATCCCAATACAGAAGGTATTCCAAAATTGAATATCACACTCCATACTCAGAAAGAATTGCTTGTCTTTGTTGTGAGGATGCCCAAAGCCATTTCACAATGGTTGATTTATGATTTTGGTATGAGCGCGTGTAGTAAATTGAGGACCAATTTCTTCAATTTGAGCTTTGTGAATAGTGCAAAAATTGCAAAAGTGGTTTCCTGAATGAGAAAAAAATCAAGTAAGCTTGCGCATGGCAACCACATCCACAATGGCTGTGAGAATGGCAACATGGATAAAGGATCCTGAAGGACCTGTTGAGGTGGGTGAAAAATGGTAACCTTGCCATAGCTCTTTGAGCTCCTTGATGAGTGGAATTAATAGGTAATTCAATTGAAGGGAAGTTTGCTCCTTTGGACCAGGGATGATTCCTGCAACATAGACATTCTCTGGCTTCAATCTTTCACTTGGGGGGAGATTAAGACAAATGAGCATGATAGGTCCAATGCTAGCCAACCGAAGGTGTGAAGGCAACTCCCTGCCTATCACCCTCAGTGGAAGAGTTTGTTTGGGTTGAGTGGGGTTTACACATGCATATACGCATTGAGGAATAGCGGCGGGCTGCCATTGTTTCAGGAATAGTGATTAAGGTTTTTTTGTGTATAAATATCTATGGTTGATGTGAAAGTGTTTGGGAGTGTTATTGATTGGAAAAAAAATTGACTAATTATTTATGAAGGGGGAGATGATTTGAGCCAGTTGTGGATTTTATCCCATTTTTAATGGTGGCTGAGCTGCAGGGGATAAAGTGTAACATGTGTCATCTGGATGGCGGAATTGGTTAGGAGTTTGAGTGGTTAAAATGCCATGCTGCTCAATGCTCATACATATTCTCTTTTGTTTACACATGGTGATACTGCGGTTTTGACTCTTTGTGGGCATTTAATTAGAGATGTGTCAACATTGAATTGAGGCGATTAACATTAAAACCATGTATGCTAGCATGCCATTGTACATGGTTTAAACCTTATTACAGACATAACAATATAACACTATCAAATAAGCGTTTGGAGTGGAGCTAAAGTCTTGTTACTTAGTTTGAGTGCAGTGGGCTTTTAATCAGTTGGAATGTGATTTGGATTGATTTGCCTTTCTTGAAAAGGTGATTCCTCTTTTGTGTGTAAATCCTTCATTAATATACCCTTATAAAGATATAGAATGCTGTGTAATTTTGATGCATATATTGGAAGTTTGGATTATTCACAAAATGAGACAATGGGGAGGGGGAAATGTTTATCAGATCTGAGTACTTATGGGTGATGGGTCCCGTTTAAGATCAAGGAAATATCACATTATATGCTGCTAGGCCAGGAAGGGTGGTTTCCCACAAAAGCGGAGGAGCTCAAGAGGAGGCAAGGAGAATTCTCCTAAGAAGTGTCTTATTAGACTTCCACAAGACACTTGGTTCCAACTATTCATAGAATTTCTCTATTATAAAGTTGAAATATTTTCATCTCATATCATTTTATTTCATCATGATACTGAGCTGTTTAATCAAGTTAAAAAAATTACTGTACTTTTTTAGCCCTTATTTCATCTTCCAAGCCACGTAAATCGCATTCATATTCTGTTCATGACTCAGATATTGAATCTAGCATGGAATATGTTCAAACACAGTGACCATTGAGTCCCAACATTCCTCCCACAACCCCTATTGCATCCTCAATGAATGTATCAGGTCTTAACATTGATGTGGGAAATGAAATGGCTCAAACTTAAAGCACTTGGTCAATCCCAAATATTTCCGTCACTCCAATTCCCGTGAATCCCACTAATACACAAATGCATGTGTCTGAGGGGCCAGGAAGCACACCTGAAATCTCATCAAAGGCTGATCCCCAATCAAAATTCCCACGTGACTTCCTCCTTAATCCTGGTTGGAATCCAGTTGCATCCCAGGATCCCTTTGGACAAAGTAAACAGCTAACCATCAATATTCCATCAGGATTTCAGGTTCTTGTGGGTGATGAAAAGCGGGTTCATGGCAGGCGACGAAAAAGACCATTGAAAAATGCTACTCAGAGTGGTCTTTTGGAGGGAAATCCAGGATTGACGCTTCATCAAAGTAAGGCATTTTGATGATGGAGTATAAACTTTTCACAATTCAATATTTTTGTTTCATGGGTTAGATATGGCACCTAAAGGCAAGTCAGTCCAATCTCAGGAGCAAATTGAAGATTGTGAGTATGACCAGTCTTTATAAATTTTTTGATGTGTTAACTGATGATTTGCATGGCAGGTGATGAACTTTATGCATCTTCACCTCTGGTCCATAAAGAGGAAGTCACTGGATGTCATCATCCATATGCCTCCAAACCAAGAACGGGTCATGCCAGTTCATCAAGAGAAAAAATTGTGGATGATGAGGATGAGAACATGTCTCTGCCTCAAATTGAAATAAATGATGAACCAAGGAGGGACAATTTCACGGTGCATGAGCAAGGCACTCAGTCAAATAGTGAGTTCACCCATCCTCAAATACCCCTTGCCTGGAGTATGCTTGATCAATCCAAGATGAAAAAGCAAAGGAACGAGGCTTGTAAAGCTCACAATGTGGCAAAGCGTGCAAGCCAGAAGGACCAAAAAAATGGCTGAAAGTGTAAATTCTGGAAAATGTCCATGGGATGAGATCAGCTGTACATGCCCATTGTCTGTTCCTACTCAAAGAAAGGGATAAGGACTTTTCCTAACTGCCAGCACCACCCAGCACAGAAGAGCATGAAATTGCAATACAAGTGGCTGGTCATCTTGGATATGTACCCAAGGATTTTTTCAATGAGCCATCAACACAGGTTCAGTCTCAGGGTTTCCAAAGCTACTGCAAAAATGAGCTCCACAAGTTGGGACTAAAGTGATTCACTTGGTACTGGGGGAGCTCATGGCAACATCTGTTCAACAAGTTGATGTCTATGGTGTTTTACCATACATTCCGTCTTGCACTTTTCAGCACTGAGTATCATCACTACTGTTGGATCAAGGATCAGAATAACTATGGGGCCGTGGCGGCTTTAATGGAGCAATATTTCACTTATTTGAAAAGAGAATGGAAGTATATCCAAAAGGATGCAGATTATTTGGTAAAGAAGAAGGAGAATCAAAAGCTTGCAAAGATTTGTCAAAGGGTTAGTTACTGTATCTCTTCTTCATTGTGAAGTAAATCTGATGATAATATACTTGATGATGTGCAGACCTGTGAGCGCTGTCATGAATGGTGTGATACAGCTAAGTTTCCAATTCTAGCATCACAATTCAATGACCCTTGAGTTTGCTCAGATACTGAAGAGGTAGTGGAAAATGGCCATCAAGTTTACCGCAAAATGGGCTTACGCTGGCAGTCAGGCCCATTCAATGAGCTGGTATTAAACATTGATCAAGACATAGAGTTTTGTAATTGGATTAAAAAAAAGGGTAAAAAAACTATTGATAGACTGCCAGAAATACAATTGACAGATGATGGTGATATTCCTGAAGGGGTATCTTTTCAGGTATTTGATCAAAATTGGCTCAAAGGTTGTAGTAAGATGAAGACTATAGCTGTGAGCCTTGGATATATGACCACATACCCAATAGGGTCACAAGAAAGACTCAGAATAATTATACCTTTAAGATAATTATACTAAAATTACTTAGAATAATTATACATTAAAAATAATTACTTGAAAATACAAAAATACAATAAATTGGTACAAAAATTGGTTTAACTTAAAAACCAATGAATCAACATGTGAAATAAATTATACTATTGGATTCCCTATGGTAAAATACACATATACCATTTTTATGGCATATCTGTAAAGTCAATATTTAATGAGTTATAAGGAATAATACCTTATAAAAACCATAAATCCTTATTTATTTCAAGAACCAATGAGACAACATGTAAAATAAATTGTACCATTGAATTCCCCATGACAATCCACACATAAAACAATTAATAAGCTAATTCTCAAAGTCAATGCTTAAGGAATTATCCTGAATATATGCACTTTTTTGGTCAACGCATATATTCAAGGATCATAGCTAATATCTTCTAAACTATACATGATAGAATGATGAACCAAAGATAAAGTTACCACGTAATTACTGTAAGAACACAGAAATGAACTTTATTTTACAAATTATAAACAAGGTTAAAACCTATGATGAAATATTGATAAAAATCAACAGAGCTGTTGACCACTTTGTTGTGAAAGTGGTCCAAACTTAAAAAAAAGTATACAGTTGGATTCTACTAGTTCATTCGTGAAGAATGATGTAATTTTTATTATTAAATTCAGGGTATAACCCCCTGAAATCAAGGTTTGAAGTTTAAAATATTGAATTTCGACAGAAAAGATGAGTTACAAGAAAAATCATCAAAATTAGAGTTTTGATGTGGTAATGAACAGCTCTTGGCAGCATAATAAGGTTATGTCAGGCTATCAGAATTCACTCTCTGAATTGCTTGAGCGTGTAAAACGTAAAAGTTATGAAAGATCAAAGTTTGAGCTTAAATTGAGCAGTTATGATCACCTACTGTAACCTTAAGTTAAGTTTAACAGTCATATGAGTGATACAATTGGTGAATACTATTAGTTTATGATTAAAACTAATAAAATCCACAAAATTTGGGGTTCTGCCAAGCCTCTGATGTCATCAAACTTAGAGTTATAGTGATAACTCTAAATAATGGTGTAATAATGATGTAATATGGTTTGATCATGATGTAATCATCCTCAAACCTTAAAGTATTGATTAATTCCAGTGGATATGGTCAGTAACCGTCTACTAGAAGCCTGTTGGACTCTAGGAGGGAGGTATTTACTATAAATAGAGCTCTTTTTACTCTGTTTTCCCCTCAGACGCATCAAAAACATTAAATCAATTAAATCAAAGGTAATTTCTTTATTCTTTATATATAAAGCTATTATATTATTAAAGACCAAAGACCACCTTGTTATAATCATCTATTTTGACGTGATTAAATCATTTATTTAATTGTTTTTGTTAAAAATCTTTCTAAAAATCATTTCCACGTAAAAATCAAGAATATTAATAATTTTTCTTTATTTTTATTGTAAATACAATTTGAAAAGGTTGTATTTATATTTCTTTGGCGTAAAATATCTCAAAATTATTATATTAAGTATTAAAAGTAGGTTATTTTCTCTTATTATAATAATTTTCTCTTTATTATTATTTTAATAATTCTTTAATTAATATAAATAGTATTTATATTAATTTATAACTTTAATATTGGTAGAATTATTGTTATTAATTGTTTTTTATTAATAAAAAACAATTTTTTACGCCTTTATTATTTATTTGTAACAATAATAAAGAGCCATTAAATATATTAATTATTTATATTAATATATTTTTATTATATTATATTTTATTATATAAATTATATTATTATATTTATTTAATAATATAATCAATTTACGCCACAATCATAATAATTCTTTATTATTATAATTATTTTATCTTATTTATTTCATTTATAAGGACATTCATAGTACAATAAGTAAAATATTAGTAATTTTTACTTATTGTTTCATAGTCAAACCTTACAATTGCCCTCAAAACACTTGAAATGCCAGTGATTAGCGCGAATGGTGATGCTCTACAATAAGTTAGGAGGATAAATGTATATCACAGTTACAAATTAACATTTTGTGAATTATTTGTGCAGGAGTAATACAATCTGATTAGCATTTCTTAAAGATGCAACAACTTGTTGAATATGTTAGAATATAAACCATATGAATTGGAATGTATCACCGTCTCCCTTAGAAATAATATTCTATTACTCATTTTCATAGAGGAAATATTGAGGAAGTTCAATCCAGCTCATGGTGTTCATGATTGTGGACCTGTGACGGGGTGAAAAGGAATTATCAAGTTTGTCAAACACAAATTAGATAAAATCAGGAAGGCTCACATGGTTAATGAGTTTTTCTTTTCTTGGACCTATTGGTGATTTGAATATGGCATTCCCATAAAGAAAGATTCCATAATAGTAATACAATCTGGGAAAAAGATGATGTTGAAAGGTACCTTCCGCATGTTGACCTCAACTGAATTAGGAGTGATATAGTGAATGACCTCAATGGCTGGGTTCCATTTGGGCTCCTGGAAATGTGGATGAAAGTGTCCAAAAATCACAGTAGAACTTTGGGGGTCCCCTCACCATTCAATAGACCATATTAGCGCAAGTAATATCAAGGCCACTCCAGCTGCAGCAATGGATGCAATGAGTACTTCACATTCAGGATTATTGAAGAAATTTTCTGGGGCCTTCTCCTGCACTCGTGCTGTAATTTTCCCATCAAGTTGAGGAGTTATCCTCAGTGCTCCTTCCCTTGTGGTCTTCCAAATCTGCATCTGCAATTGTGTTACACATGATGTGATGGTTACAACATATTTTCAGCTTACTCATATTGCTGAAAACCTTCTCCTGGTACTTTGCTTTTGGATGATAGGAACTCTTTGTATAATTTGGAATATTCTTGCTGCATTTTTGGGTTGAGTCGGAGCAGTTCATAATGATTGCTAATAGTGGGAAGGGATTTGAGATGTGTGGGTTGGTGCGGCGCAAACTGAAATTCCGCAATGCCAAACGCAAAATATCATTTCTACCTTTGGAAAGACTACTCAGGATGAATGGTGACCATTTATCTTTATCTGAGCCCTGGGGTTGCATGATGAATGATATTATGCCCAAAAGGTCATAAATGGTGTTGTGAATAGGTGTGCCAGTTAAACATATTTGATGGGATGATAAGAGGATATTAATGGTACAGTGAGTGGCAGTGTATTGAGACTGAATATAGCTATAAAATGGGGGAAGGGGTATTCAATATAAAACGTAATTTGAATCATTTAAAGATCAGACACTCACTGTGATTCATCCAAAATCATACAATGCCAATTGATTTTAACAATGAATTATGTAGAGGTATGGGTTTGTTTAAATTCTTGGGTGATAGTAATGTAAGAAGTGATGATGATATCACATTTTAAGATGTTCGCTTGCATAATGAGTGAAAAGTGGGACCATGGTAGCCTTTGGCTTGCAGCGCTTCAGCCTGAGCATGCTTAGATATTTCAGATTGCCAGTTGGTAGTTAAGCAAGGTAGGAAGATGATAATGGTGGGTGTGGAGCATTGGGGGTTTGGAATCAGCCTCTCCTTGGAGGTACCAATCAGAGAAATGGCCTGAATGGTTTTACCTAATCCCATATCATTGGCAAGCAGTTCTCCAAGAGGGGTATTGGTAAAAAGGGATTTGAATGAGCTGATGACAACCTTGTTTGTAATTATGTGCCTGGCATTCAAAGTGAATCCAAGGGGTGAGGTGGCCCAGAGGTTATGGGCTGATTGTCAATTGGGGATTTCTTGACCCCAAATAAAAGCTAGTCTGTTCTTTTGATGAGGGAGGAGGGGGATTTGAATAATGGAATTGGGCAGGGTCATCATGGGGAGGTCTGATCCACTGGGTAATTGTATCAGTTTTTGCTTGGAAGTCAATGAAAAGAGAGAAGGATATGAGGGTGGCATGGAGTTTAAAGCAAGAAATGTGGGAGTAAAAATCTGAAATTGACTGTGAGTATTACAATAATATTCTTTAGGCATTTCAAGCTTAAAGTCTTGTTTTCAAAAACTTTCAATTATGAATAGAATGTTTCGATACCATGTGAAGACCATCAATGCTAGATTGGTTTTCTGATATGAGCAAGGATCTTTTGGATCAGTCATAAAAGCGCCCTCAACAAATAATGTTTGAGTAGGATTGGATTGGCAATTTTCAATCCATGCCCCACCAGGACCACAGTGAATGAAAGTTTGTGGTGCCCTGAGGAATGGTATCAATGTCTTGGAAAGGGTGCCAGGGAGAGAGCCAATAGTATTCTGGTGATTGGGGAGATATACAAATATGTTGTGTTGATTGTGCCATAGGATAATCCAAGAAGCTAAGGGGGAATTATCAAGACTTAAGGTTATATCCCGATTTATTTGAATAAAAATATTAATCATCCCAATGCAAAGTGGTTGTGAAAAGGTTGACATGATGGCTATTATAAATTATTTGGGGACAGTTGGAAATTATATGATTGGGAAGGGGTAGCTAAAGGGAATGAAGACCAATAAGCCCAGGTGGGGAACTTATATGAGAAGCAGAAATGGGCTCAAAGGGGGATGGCCTGAGGTTACATACATGGTCGTTTTTAAAACTTTCTTTGATATTATGTCGCAAAATTAATCCTTATTCTTTGACATGACCTTCCTTTAGAGTTTTCCAAACTTCCAACTAGAGCATCTTTATTTTGCTTATGTTTTGAATTTATAATTCATTGTATGTCATCATTTTTTCCTTGATTTTTCACTTTCTATTCAGTTACTAAGCTGAATTCTCTTGTTTTTAGATGTCGTGCACTATATGCACTAAGCGGGGTATCCCCTGCATTTGCTCCTCAACAGCAATTGACGCTTGTGTTGCTTGCCAACAAGCACACAAGAAATGCTTGTTTGTTGTCCAACCCTTCCTACCACTTGGCCAGAGGAGTTCTCACCCAAGATGCCCTTGCAAGGACTCCTTTGTGGTTGACAATGATGAAAGTATTCCCCAGCGGGAATGGACACTGGGACCCCAAAAAGGCCAACAGGAATGATTCTGGAAAATTAACCCCGTCCCTTCCAGTATTGATTTATCCACCCCCCCTCCTAGGCCACCATCCAATGGTCACTTCACTCCTCAACCGGAGCAAAGTGATTATCCAGCAGATGAAGGATGGCAATGGCAAGAGGACATTCAAGCTTGGGCCGATTTTCACCACGTCTTGTTACCCATGGGATTCAAATGCCAAAGTAAGTTTTCTTTTTCCTCCTTAATTCATTTCCGTTCACGCAATCATACTGACTTTTTTCCATTATGCATAGAAAAAAACCCACCAAATACCCCCCAACAAGACTCACCCATTCCACCTATGCCTCACTAGCAAACCCCCTGGCAACCCACTCCAGGCCTGAGTAGCACCCAATGGTTGGAGGACTTATCCCATGGTAAGCAGCCAACTTTCCCTTTTCTCATTTTAACTTTTGCATCAAGCTAACTGACTCTTCCTCCTTTTGTAAAGCCCTCCTAACACAATGAGCCACCTATTCCTGGCCCAAATTCATCCTCCAAACCACCTGAGGACGTTCCGACTCGTGAGCCATGACCTGAAGTGGCTCCAATGCAATCCACGGAGGAACCTTTTGGTAAGTCTCAACTTCACTTTTTTTACTATTCCCAACTTTTCCTCACCATTCCTTCAATCATCTCCAGCTTGTCATGCTACTCCCCACTCTGTAATCATCATCAATGATACACCCGCCGGATCTCCCCCTCCCCAGTGCCCCCAACAACCCCACTGCCTCCTCCCCCTGGTGCCAAGCTCCCCTCATTCCCATAATGATGCTTGCCAGGAATTTACCAACTTAGGACCAACTTTGATGATTCCTTGAGCCATTGTCCACAAATCCATCAACTGCATATTTTTGGAGCATTGCCGCTTGCTCTACATGATTCCTTTTGTGGATGCAACACATCAAAATGAGATGCACTGGGAATTCTGGGTGGAACTAAACAGCCTCCTTTGCCGGGCATTGGAGGCTTATCCAAAGGAGGAAATCATGGGATAGTCTCCAAACATCTAGAAAAAAAATATTCCTTTTCCTCTTATTTAATTTCGTAATACACTCTTTTAAATTAGTTTGTTGTATTCAATACACACTTTTGTCCTTTTTTTTATATTTTTTTTCCCGTGAGATTCTCCTTGTGGGCCATTTTTGCACATCACCTATTGTGTGATAATAATTTTTGTAGGTGCCCCACCAAATTTTTCAGTCAATATTTCTTGGTGTGAACCTCTTTTGCTGAAAATGTGCAAATAGTCACCATTACGGCCTCCTATGTTTTCTTCTGATATGGTTGACAACAATATCAGATCTTAACTGTCAAAATGTGGGTGTTCCCTGCATGTGAGCAATCCACTGCAAATTCATGAGACATTGCCTTTCCTATGTTCACGTGCTATTAATCTTAGTCATGTATTGAATTGTTTGAATTGTTGGGAGCCTTCACAGGTGGAAGGATTTGTGTGTGAATTGTCCAAAGCCTTCACCAGCAGAAGGAATTGTTTGAATTGTCCGGAACCTTCACAAGCGTCAGGATTCACGCATGAATTGTCAGAAGCCTGCACAGTCGTAAGGAATTTCCAGAATTGTTGGAACCTGCAGAAGTGGAAGCATTTGCATGTGAATTGTCCAAAGCCTGCACCGGTGTAAGGAATTGTTTGAATTGTCAGGAACCTGCACAAGTGTCAGGACTTGCGTGTGAATTATTGGAAGCCTGCACCGGTGTAATGAAACGTTTAAATTATCAGGCACCTGCACAACGTAAGGATTTGCGTGGGAGGCGTCCGGAGCCTGCACCAGCGTAGGGAGTTGTTTGAATTGTCGGGAGCTTGTACAGGCATAATGATTTGTGTGTGAAGCGTTGGCAGCCTGCCCCGGTGTAAGCAATTGTTTGAATTATTGGAAGCCTGCACAAGTGTAAGGATTCATGTGTGAAGCATCGGGATCCTGGACAAGAGCAACAAACCTGGATTATGTACGATGGCATGCCACCATACATAATCCATTTCAACCCTTTTTCTTGGGAGCCACCCTATCCCCCCAATTCCAAACCATCAAAACCAGGTGTATGCTGTACTGTGCCTTACCAAACCCCTATTCTCCAATGACCCTCTAGCTCCCAGAAGCATCCACACTTCCTCATTCTTGTAAATGGGATGAGATTGTATTACCATCCCTCGTTTGATAGCCCCTCTCTCACCAATCTCATAATAGCCATGGCTTTTTTGCCACATTGTTTTTGCTAACCTGCTTGAGCATTGTGCAGACATACCCACTATTGTTGTGCTTTTGTTGTCCTGTGTTGGATAAGTATAATGAACAAATGTACTACTGGCCCACACTGCCTGAATGAGGCCATGACATTTGGATAGATCAATCCAAAAATTCTCATTTGGGAAAATCAATTTCCCCCTGTACGCCACTTTGACGCATCTCTTTGAATTTGGTGGGTCCGCTTATCAGCTTTAAACCACCATCCCACAGCATACAGCAATGCATCCTTATCAAGATGAGGTGAGTTTTTGAATCCATTCATGGTGAAAGTCAGTGGAGAAGCAAACTAAAATGCACCCTTATTTGCGGGAATATTGGCTTCACAGTTGAATTGATCAAAAGACAGAACCCCAAATTACTTGTAGCAATTTTGAATCTTGTAAGGTGTGGATATGAAACTTTGATTAAAAATCAAGTACTTTTCCTGTCCTCAAAATTTGTATACGGTAAAAATCAATTAAAAATAATAAGAAATATGATTTTTAAGAGAAAACACACCAATTTTATTGTTCATAACTTTCTTAGTATAAAACAATAATATTATAAAAATTTATTGTTTTACCAACAATAAAAATTTATCCAAAAATACTCTACAAGAGATATTTAAGGCTACAAAAGAAATTTCTTGGAGAGCAATTTCAATTGGAATTAATTGAGCAAAGAACTGCAAGCAATGAATTGAAGAACAAAGTATTTAAAAAGAATGATAAGGAGAAAAGACGCCCAAAATTGACCAGAGTGAATTTTGAAACAAAGTGACAAAGTTTACAGTGATGAAAGATGTATTAATTCACTTTTGAGGTGGTTCAGGGGTAAAAATGATTATAAGAGTTACAAAAAATGATTATAATGATTTTTTCACGTAGTTAAAGGGTTTGCAATGATTTAAAAAAGGTGGTTGGAATCTTCTATTGATTGGTTTAACAATGTTTAAACTAATTATAAAAGGAAAAGATTCTAACATGAAGAGAAAAGTGGGGCAAAGAAGACATTCTTTTATAGCCATCATTTTTCTTACTCCAAAAGTAAAATTTACTTTTGTCAGTCTTTAAAAACAGTCTGACAGCAGAAAAGCCAATTATGGCATCATTGAACCCTGGTTTTGACTGAAAAAGGTCTGGTTTAAGCCATTTTTAGCCATTTTAGACCCTTAAATCAGCCATTACTATAGAAATACCTGGTCTAGAGCCTTCAAAACACGTCAGAATGTGTGTAAGAGACGTAGAAACCAGTTAAGACTGTTTTTACTATGATTGTTTTTTCTTAAGGGTAGTTTTACCCTCTTGGCAACAGCTAAAACTACCCCAGTTGGTATCAAAACCTCATCATCAATTGAGTCCACAGACCCTGTAGCTCAATTCCAGGCCAAAAGTGATGAGCTTTTGCGTGAATTGTGACATCCCACGCCTGTCAGAAAGGATTTTGGGGGTCTAGCTCCCCTTAGAGCTGGAGTTCCTTTCTCCCCCCCAAATTTAATCTTTCCAATTTATTTTTCCTTTAATTCCTCATCATGTATTATACTTATAATTTACATATGTAATTCAGTTGAGTTGTACAGTTCCATTCATTAATAATTGATACCTCATGTGTTAATCAAAGCTCACTTATGTAATACATGCACACATTTTGACATTTCAATTGAATTCAATCGAAAATACTTTAATTCATCATAACTTCTAAAATATACAAAACACCTCAATTTTAACACAAATCTTGGTGATTAACACTAAATGTGATGTGAATTAAATCAAAGCTTTTAGAATTTTCAATTTTCATACAGAAAATACAAAAAACTTAATTTAAGCTTATTTAGAGTTGAGCTACAAAATATTTACCCAAAGGTGACCCAACTTGATTTTTTATGAGGAATCCAATGGTGAAATAATTTTTATATGTTTATTTATTTGATAAGAAGTTATAATAATTTTTATTTATTTTTTTACAATTTTGTTAAAAATTTATTTTTACTTAATTTTTTCAAGTATAAATGTAATTTTACAATTTCAAAATTTAATGTAATTTTATTTTTAAATTGTAATTAAAATTGTTCATTGTGAATATGATTTTATATTTATATTTTGATTTCCATTTTAATAATATAAATAAATTTATTTTATTTATATTTATATGTTACTCTTGTATTTGTGGTCATTTGGGTATATGAAATTACCTCTAAGGCTCACATTCCCTCCCCCTAAAAAAAGAATATTACTTTGTAATATTGTTATTTCTAGTGTGTCTGAACCTTCTGAGAAGTTTAGTAGCTTCAGGTATGTCTTTTTCTGGTAACCATTCATCTTCACAAGTTGGGTCACTGTACCTAACAAGGTATTCCCTAACTTTGTTGTTTCTCAACTTTCTTTCTTTGAGAACTTTGGTAATTTTCTAACTGCCAGATGGCTCAAAAGGAGGTATAGCTTGGGGAATGTTATTCCTCAAGGGAAATATTTCAGCATCACTAGATTTATATGGCTTTATCAAGCTCACTTGAAATGTAGGATGCTTATTGCTAAGTTCTTCAGATAACTCTACTTCAACAGTATTCTCTCCATGGAGACCCTTAATAAAAAAAGTCCTGCAAAGGAGTCTTTCAGCTTTTTACATCCTTTGATATTATTGAAGTTAGTGGTGGATACAAGAACTAGGTCCCCCACTTTGAAATCTGGAGTTTCATGTGATTTATCCCATTTGTCTTTAGCATATGCAAAGGAGTCTTCCATGCACCTTAATGCATGCTTCCTAGCTTTGTCTAGCATTCCTTTGAAGCTAGCAGCTGTAGGATGTATTTCAATCAAATCTTTCCTCAAGCAATCTTGGGGTAATATGGGGTTCCATCCTTTTTCTAGGATAGCAGGAGTCTCATTGGTACTGGCATGGATTGATGTTTTATATGCTAATTCCAGTTCTGGCAGCAGAGTACACCAATCATGGGTAAATCCATCACAATCTTTGAATTCAAGGCCATATGCACAAATTCTTCTTACCATGTCCTCTAAGGTTTGGATCATCCTTTCAGCCAGTCCATCAGTTTGTGGGTGGTAGGCTGTAGAGAAAGACAGCTTAGTGCAAAATAATTGGTGAAAATTTGTCCATAGTGCTCAAGTGCATTTGGGATCCCTATCACTAATGATATTTGTAAATATTCCAGTCCATGACGCTACTCTATTCCATATCAGTGTCACAGGGGCTCTAGTGGAAATACAAGAGTGGCCTGGCACTCAGCAATCAGGGAACTCACCTGGAAGACTCCAAAAGAAATAAAGAATAAAAATAATAAGAATGAATTCCTCTAAAAGATATGCAGGTACAAAATGAGATGCAAAGAGGAAAAGGAAGCCAAATGGCCAAAGAGCCAACCAAGTAAGTCCTTAATTACTGTTTCAACCTGCCAAAAATGAACAATGGAATTAGTAAGGATATTACCACCAAATATCCATTGACAGGCGAAGAAAGAGAAAGAGAAAAGGTGCTAAATGACTGACTTAATAATATCAGTATTTGCTTAACTAAAATGAGAAGAAAATAAAGATAAAATAAAATCCAAGTATATTAATTAACTGGGGAAAAACCCCCCAGGGTGGAAAGGGTAGCCGGTATATGTGAAAAGTTGGGAGCTTGAGTTTTTCAGGCTGAAAACTGATCTGTATTGATCCTTGAGGCTGTATTGATTGTTTTGGGAATTGATACAGCTGGCTAATATTGAAATTGAATTGGGTTGAATGAACTTCCCATGCTTGAAAATGAAATACAGTTCTTGGTGGATCCAGACTGTATTGAAATGAATATGGTTGCCAAGATGGATTGAGTGGAGCTTTGACACTTGACAATTTCTTTTGGCACCGCCTCTTGAATACACTTTTGAGAATGAATTGAAAGTATTCCATTGGAAGGAATACTTGGAGTGAGAATAACCAATGATTGCTTGATGGCATCATTGGTCTTTGACGCTGAAACACTTGCTCTTGAGCCTTGATGATTCCTCTGAATGATTGGGTGCCTTGATGACGTGATGAGATGTTGGAATGTTGAAATGACCATTTGATATTGCCACCATTGAATTGCTGTTGAAAAATGGTGCACAATGATGTATAACATCATTTGTGGCATATTGGTTCATTGACAAGAAGATTACGTCCAAAGGTCTTGATATGGAAAGGCAGAGGGGAAAAGGATGGATGTGATGGCTTCAGAGCTTGGAATGGTGTTTCTGGGCCCTTTGGGGTTTTTGGCCACTTTTGGGTTCTGAGCCAAAAACTGGCCCAATAGGCGGGAAAGTGCGCAAAAAATGCACAAATGCGCAAAGTGCGCAAATATGCGCAAATATGCGCAAATGCGCAAAAAGTGCGCAAATGCGCAAAAGTGTGCAAAATGCGCAAAAATGCGCAAATGCGCAAAAATGCGCAAAATGCGCAAATGCGCATTATGAGCCCAAATGGCCAAAAACAGCCATTTGGGCCATTTCCCCTGGTTTTGAGGGAAATGACCAGAAATACCCATTTGGGCATAAATTGCTGCTATGGGTTCTGGATTGAGGTGAAGGGCCATGAAGGCCCCAAATCACAAATGGCCATAAAAGGTCCATAAGATGATGAGCTGGCCATATTGGCCACTGGTGATGGATATGGCCAATTGGCCATAAATGAACTGTGGCTTGATATGCCATATGGGGATCCAAGCAGGTGAATTGCCATGGTTGTGACAGTACCCCCCACCTTGAAATGGTGAGCTCCTGAGCACCAATACAAGGTGAAGCCTGTTGAGGCTATTGGAAAGATTTTGAGGGAGTGATTCAAGAGGACTGCTCAAGTTGAAGAATTTGAAAACTGATATTAAAAATTTGACATTTGACGCAGGACTTGCTTGATCTTCTTTTGACATTGGCTTCATAATTTGAGTTGAATTTTAAAATGAATGAAAATTTTTGACGTGATAATTGACATGATAAAATAAAATTCAAGATGAAAATAAAATGAAAATAAAGAATGAAAATGAAAATAAAAAGAAAAAGAAAAAGAGAAAAGAAAATTGAATTGAATCTTGAGGAGGTTCCAATCTTCATCACGGAGGTTAATAACTGATTTTGGAATTGGCCAAGGACCTGGAAAGAGAAATTTGATGCCAGGTGCTCACAAAGTGGCCAAGGTGATGTTTTGACAAGATTGTAGACCCCTCAGGGAAGTGCACACCAGGAGAGGAACTTACTTTCAGTAGTTACCACTCCCGCCAGTGCCATAAAAATAAAAACAAAATGCTGAAGGAATGACTTTGAATTTGGAATCTTGGAAATGAATTGAAAAGTGAATGGCCCATTGTCCCAAGTGAAATGGCCATAAGATTTGGAAATGAATGTTGAAAAGCCCGGCCAAAGATCTGTGTCCAAAATTTGCAAGGTGCTCACAGAGTGGCCAAGGTGATGCTTACAACAAAAAGAGTAGAATACCCCTAAAGGTGCATACCAGGAGTGGGACTTACTTTTGGTAATTCCTCTCCCCACCAAGCACCATAAATGAATCAAGCTTTTGAAGAATTGGGGCCCGGCTTGTCAGGATGTAAAGAATGAAAATCTTTGACAAGTTCAGGGCAATTCTTGAGGTTTTCGGCTGGTTCCCAAGTGGATCTTTCTGGGTCTTGACTGAAACCTTTCCATTCCACCAGCCACCATAATTTTCTTCTCTTGAGCTTTGAGTCCAGTATTTGAGAGACTTCCCATTCCTCTTCTTCTTCAATGATAATTGGAGGAGGAGGCTCTTGATGCCGATTTGGGATTGTTGATGTCTTGACTGGTTCCAAAAGGGAAATATGGAAGACTGGGTGGATGGATTTCCATTGAGATGGAAGCTTGAGGTGGTAAGCATGAGAACTGACTTTCTTCAAGATTGGAAAAGGACCCAACCATCTTTCGGATAGTTTTTCGGTGGGTCTGGTTGATTTGATGTTCTTGGAAGAAAGCCATACCATGTCACCATGATTGAAAACAGGTGGACTTGCTCTACCTTTATCTGTAAGAATATAAATTTGATGAAGGAATGTCTTGAATTGGAAACTTGGAGAGGAAAATGAATTGATGTTGAAGCCAGGCCAACAAATCTGTGTCCACATTGCAAAGTGCTCACAGAGTGGCCAAGGTGAATCTTACAACAAAGAAGAGTAGAATACCCCTAAAGGTGCATACCAGGAGTGGGACTTACTTTTGGTAATTCCTCTCCCCACCAAGCACCATGAAATGATCAAGCTCTTGAAGAATTGGGTCCTGGCTTGTCAGGATACAAAGAATGGAAATCTTTGACAAGTTCAGGACAATTATTGAAGTTTTTGGCTGGTTCCCAAGTGGATCTTTCTGGGTATTGGCTGAAATCTTTCCATTCCACCAGATACCATAATTTTCCTCTCTTGAGCTTTGAATCCAGTATTTGAGAGACTTCCTGTTCCTATTCTTCTTCAATGATAATTGGAGGGGGAGGCTCATGATGCCGATCTGGGATTGTTGATGTCTTGACTGGTTCCAGAAGGGAAATATGGAAGACTGGGTGGATGGATTTCCATTGAGATGGAAGCTTGAGGTGGTAAGCATGAGAACTGACTTTCTTCAAGATTGGAAAAGGACCCAACCATCTTTCGGATAGTTTTTTGGTGGGTCTGGTTGATTTGATGTTCTTGGAAGAAAGCCATACCATGTCACCATGATTGAAAACAGGTGGACTTGCTCTACCTTTATCTGCATACCTCTGAAGCCGGTTTATGGCGATTTCAAGTTCTCTCTTGACATCTTGCTGTACTGATTGGATTTTTGTTGATAACTTTCCAGCAGGAGTATCTTGAGTGATGTGAACTGAATCAAATTGTGGATCTCTTCCATAAACTGTGAAAAATGGTGATTGCTTGGTTGAAGAGTGATCAGAATTATTGTAGGCAAATTCAGCCAGAGGGAGCCAGGTGTTCCAATCATCTTGATGATAACTGACATACATCCGAAGGTACTGTCTAGTATCTGATTTACCCTCTCTGTCTGTCCATCAGTTTCTGGGTGATAAGCAGTTGACAGATCTCTTGAAATCTTGAGCTGCTGACAAAGGTTGGTCCAAAAGGAAGAAACAAAAAGAGAACCTCAATCACTAAAAATGCTTGAAGGAAGGCCATGCTTTGAGAAAATATTCTTGATGAATAAATGGGCCAAATCTAATGAAGTGATTGAAGCTATTGTTGGAATAAAAACCGCCATTTTTGAGAATCTGTCCACTATGACAAGGATTGAGTCAAAGGAATTGGACAGTGGCAATTGAGTGATGAAATCCATTGAAAGACAAATCCAAGGACCACTTGGAATTGGAAGAGGCTTGAGGAGTCCAAACTTCTTGTGATGAATATTTTTGTCTCTTGAACACTGTTGACAGGATGAGACATAATCCTTGATGAATTGAGTCATGCCGGACCAGTGGAAATCCCGCTTGACAAGTTTGAGAGTCTTCTCTTGGCCAGGGTGTCCAGCTAGAGGAGATTCATGCCGCTTTTGAAGTATATTGAGTTGAATTGTGGGGTCATTTGGGACCACCACCCGATCTTTGAAAAGGAGAAGTTTGGAAGAGGAATCAAGAGAATAATCTGTGACAGATTTACCTTTACCCAAATCTTCAAGGACACTTCTATATTGAGGGTCTTGCCACACTGCCTTCTGAATTGAATCAATCAAATTTGAAAATGAATCCACCTTGACTGCAAAAAATTTTGAGGCTTGAATTTCATCTTGCTTGATTATCTTCTGATAGTTCATTTGATTCTTGCTGATGAAATCCTCCCCCCTCTCTGGGTAAACGTTGTCCCGACATGACAAGGCATCTGGAAGGGTGGCCAAGCAGCCAGGGCAGTAAGTGATTGAGAAATGAAATTCAGATAGAAATTCAGCCCAGCGGGCTTGACGGCGAGTGAGAATCTTGGAAGACATAAAATATTGAAGAGAAGAATGATCGGTGAGAACTTCAAAAGGGGAAGAAATGGAAAGAAGAAAAGCTCTCCAGCACTTGAGAGCCCAGACTATGCCAAGGAGTTCCTTGTCATGAATCTCATAATTAAGCTCAGCTGGGAGAAGCTTGCGGCTATCAAATGCAATGGGATGTTTTCCTGAGTCAGAGACCTGACTCAGTACAGCACCCAACGCATAATCTGATGCATTGGTCTCTACAATGGTGGGTAGAGAAGGATTGAAGTGAGAAAGGATTGGGGCAGTGGTGAATGCCTCTTTGAGTTGATGAAACTGTCTAAGAGCTTCCTCATTGAGGGGAAAACGGGAATCTTTCTTGAGGAAACTTGTGAGTGAACTAATTTTCTTTGAATAATTCTTGATGAAACGGCGGTAAAAATTGGCAAAGCCAAGGAATGATTGAAGAGCCTTGGGGTTTCTTGGAGGCGGCCAATCGAGAATTTTCTGGACTTTTGCTTGGTCCATCTTGAGACCTTCGGAAGAAACAACATAACCTAAGTACTCTACACTAGAAACATGGAATAGGCATTTGGACGCCTTAGCAAAGAGGTTATTGGCTCTGAGTCTGGAAAGAACAGTGGACACATGAGTGACATTTTCTTCCGCAGATTTGGAAAAGACCATAATGTCATCCAAATAAACCACAACATAAACATCAAGAAGATCATAAAAAATATCATTGACAAGATTTTGAAAAGAAGCAGGAGCATTGGTAAGCCCAAAAGGCATAACCAAGTACTCATAACTACCATATTTGGTTCTAAAACAAGTCAAATGTTCATCACCTTCCTTGATTCTGAGCAGGTTATATGCACCACACAAATCAATCTTGGAGAAGATAGAAGAACCATTGAAAACAGTGAGAAGCTGATTCATAGGAGGAACAGGATACTTGTTCTTCCTAGTAACAGCATTGAGTTTGCGGTAATCAACACACAAATGGAGGCCACCATCTTTCTTTTTGACAAAAAGAACAGGTGCTCCTGTAGAAGAGGAGCTTGGCCGGATGAAACCTTTCTCTACATTCTCTGAAATGTAGGCCCTGAGTGTATCTGACTCTTGGTTTGATAAAGAGTAGATCACCCCAACTGGAGGTAGAGACCCCTCCAGCTCGATATGATGATCACAGGCGCGGTGAGGAGGAAGTTTCTCTGCTTTCACCTTGGAGAATACATCCAAGTATTGGTGATAAACAGGAGGAACAACCTTCATCACGGTTTCTATTTCTTCTGGCTCTTCCTCTTCATCCCACAACTCCTCCAGGGAGTCATGATAAGATGAAGGAGGAAGGTCCATATTCCCAAAGAAGAGATGAAGTGAAGATACAGAATTATCTTCTCCAACATCTTGAATCTCTTTGAAGACTTCATCTCTAGATGATAGTAATGACTGATGGGAATTAAGGGAAGGAATATGGACAGAAGACAGAAATGATGGTGTTCTAGAATCACCAACCAGAGCTGCACATGATTTGGCAGAAGAAAAATCATTACTGAAACAAATTAAAGGATCATTATAGTCCTTATGATCAGAATTAAAGGTGATCAATCCTTGCCTCCAATCAATAAACGGATTAAAATGATTAAGGAAGTCAAAGCCCAATATGAGGTCTTCTCCCTTGGGAGTATCAATGACTAAAAAGTCCAATTCAAAGCTTGGGAAAGAAGGGAGCTCAACCATATATTTAGTATGGTGAGTCACAAATAAAGAAGGAGACTCAGAGGAGTCTAAAATGATGAGGGGAATCTTCTCTGGAAGCTCTGACGTAGTCAATGAATACTTGTGAACAAACTGCTTTGCAATAAATGAGTTGGTAGCACCAGAATCAATGAGAATACTGTAAAAAACATCAGAAAGAGAAGAAAAAACAAAAAATTTAAGAGAATTCTTGACACCAGTATTCAGAATGCACAATTGTGCTCTGGATGGAAAACTGTGAAGACCATTGAACACAACATGATCTTCACTCAGGCTTTTCCCTGGCTGGGAAATTTGCCTGACGGTTGGGTAAGCTTGTTTTGAGGCCTTTTGAAACAGGACTCAAGACTATGCTTCCCACCACAATAGGTACAAAGACCCTCCTTGATTCTTCTTTCTTTTTCAGAATTCATGAGCTTGAAATCTTTATTCAACAAAGAAGAATGGGGCTTGTCCCTCTTCTGAAGATTCTTCTTCTTCTTTTGACTTGAGCTTGAAGAATTTTGAGGATGAGAAGAACTTGACTTTGAGGCTTCTGGCTTCTTCTCTTGATGATGACTCTTTTCATTTTGCCTCTCATGGTACCTGGTATCAAGTTCCAGGGTAACGTCCATTAAGTCTTGAAGAGAGTCAATTCTTGAAGGATGGGAGGCCAATTGATCCAAAATCCTGGATGGCAATCCCTTCCTGAAATGATGGATGAGAGCTCTTTCACCCCACTCCCCGATTCTTGAGACTAAGCTTCTGAAATCAGCAATGTATAAAGATACATGCCCACCTTCTTTCATTCTTAAAGAATCCAACTCAGCTTCTGCTTTTCTGACTTCATTTGGGTCACCAAATAGAGTGAAGAGTTGAGATTCAAATAGAGGCCAAGAATTGAGAAGATAATTTGAGTCTTGATTGGTGAGATTGGAAAGATAAGGCTCAATCCATTTTGCAGCCCTGCCAATGAGAAATGAAGTGGCATAAAGAACTTTCTTTCTGTCTTGAGAGAAATTTGCCGGATCATTGTCAAAGATAAGCTGGAATGACTGAATAAAGTTTCTGACTTTGAACGGTTGAGTCCCATCAAAGCATTCCGGTGCCTTCATAGATGGAGTCTTGAAGGCTGGTGGTCTTGATGCTTCAGAAGATGAAGCTGCTTGAAGATTGGCCATAATCTGAGTCATTTGCTGCATGATGGCCAATAGAGATGGTTCAGACTGATGAGAGACAGGCTGATTAGACTGGGCTAGAGTTGGCCTTCCAGTACCTTGGGATGCTTCCACCGGAGCAGGAGCACCTTCAGTACCATCAGACTCTTCCTCTTCCACAGAATTCTCCTCCTCCTCTTCACCATCTTCACCTGGACCTTTGAAAATAGTCCTTGAAGTTCCTGGAAAACCGCCAACTACTCCTGAAAATGAACTTGATCTTCTAGGCCCTCTTCCTTCCTTCCTGGATGGTGCTGCTCCTTCCATGCGGGGTCCTCTATCTAATTGGGCCCTCAGTTGAGGAACTGCTGGGGTGCCATCTAGAGGAGCTCTTGGAGTTGGAGTGAGAACAGCTTGAGCTCTGGCCTGAGATCTTGTTGGTCTTGCCGGAGGTGAATGTTGAATAGGCATGATAACAGGAATAAAATTGAAATAAATGAATTAAAATCAAAATTTTCTTGAAGTGAAAAGAGTCAACAATAAAATCTTGAGGAAAATGAATGAATCAAAATGAAAATCTTCAAGTACGTCAATAAATCAAAATCAAATGAAGTCTTGAAGTCAAAAATCAATGAATCAAATCAATCAAAATCAAAATCTTGCATAAAATCAATCAATCAAATGAAATCTTGAGGCAAAATCAGTTTATGTCAAAATTCTTGATGTGAAAAATCAGCAAAATCAATGAAATCTTCAGGTCAATCAATTTTCTTGAGGTCAATATCAAATATGTCAAGTCAATCAATCAATCAAAATCAAGTGAATTATTCTTTAAAAACCAAAATTCTTGAAGAATGAATCAATTATGAATCTTGATGTGAATAACGTGTCTGAATATCTTGATGAAAAATTTGAAAATCAAAGAAAACCAAGATGACGCCTGAATTATGAATGAAATGAAAATTGATGATTTGAAAAAGATTTTAAAGAGAATAACAAAAATAAAAATGGGTCAGCTTTCAATTTTCAAAATGAAGAATGAATGAAAGGAAATTGAGAGATGACGATGAATCATTAAGTTCATAAACGTAAAAGAATCATAATTTCGATGAAATGAGTGAATGAAATTATAAAGAAAGAATGAACCAAATTAAAAAGAAATTATGAGTTAATTAATATAATGTCACAGGGGCTCTAGTGGAAATACAAGAGTAGCCTGGCACTCAGCAATCAGGGAACTCACTTGGAAGACTCCAAAAGAAATAAAGAATAAAAATAATAAGAATGAATTCCTCTAAAAGATATGCAGGTACAAAATGAGATGCAAAGAGGAAAAGGAAGCCAAATGGCCAAAGAGCCAACCAAGTAAGTCCTTAATCACTGTTTCAACCTTCCAAAAATGAACAATGGAATTAGTAAGGATATGACCACCAAATATCCATTGACAGGCGAAGAAAGAGAAAGAGAAAAGGTGCTAAATGACTGACTTAAGAATATCAGTATTTGCTTAACTAAAATGAAAAGAAAATAAAGATAAAATAAAATCAAAGTATATTAATTAACTGGGGAAAAACCCCCCAGGGTGGAAAGGGTAGCCGGTATATGTGAAAAGTTGGGAGCTTGAGTTTTTCAGGCTGAAAACTGATCTGTATTGATCCTTGAGGCTGTATTGATTGTTTTGGGAATTGATACAGCTGGCTAATATTGAAATTGAATTCGGTTGAATGAACTTCCCATGCTTGAAAATGAAATACAGTTCTTGGTGGATCCAGACTGTATTGAAATGAATATGGTTGCCAAGATGGATTGAGTGGAGCTTTGACACTTGACAATTTCTTTTGGCACCGCCTCTTGAATACATTTTTGAGAATGAATTGAAAGTATTCCATTGGAAGGAATACTTGGAGTGAGAATAACCAATGACTGCTTGATGGCGTCATTGGTCTTTGACGCTGAAACACTTGCTCTTGAGCCTTGATGATTCCTCTGAATGATTGGGTGCCTTGATGACGTGATGAGATGTTGGAATGTTGAAATGACCATTTGATATTGCCACCATTGAATTTCTGTTGAAAAATGGTGCACAATGATGTATAACATCATTTGTGGCATATTGGTTCATTGACAAGAAGATTACGTCCAAAGGTCTTGATATGGAAAGGCAGAGGGGAAAAGGATGGATGTGATGGCTTCAGAGCTTGGAATGGTGTTTCTGGGCCAAAAACTGGCCCAATAGGCGGGAAAGTGTCTTTTGGACACTTTGCGTCAAAGTGCGCAAATATGCGCAAATGCGCAAAGTGCGCAAAAAGTGCACAAATGCGCAAAAGTGCACAAAATGCACAAAAATGCGCAAATGCGCATTATGAGCCCAAATGGCCAAAAACAGCCATTTGGGCCATTTCCATTGGTTTTGAGGGAAATGACCAGAAATACCCATTTGGGCATAAATTGCCGCTATGGGTTCTGGATTGAGGTGAAGGGCCATGAAGGCCCCAAATCACAAATGGCCATAAAAGGTCCATAAGATGATGATGTGGCCATATTGGCCACTGGTGATGGATATGGCCAATTGGCCATAAATGAACTGTGGCTTGATATGCTATATGGGGATCCAAGGAGGTGAATTGCCATGGTTGTGACAATCAGAAGAGCTTTATCCATGGCTGTATCATCTTTGTGACATTGTAAAAAGTTTGGAGTTTTAATGAATCTGTCCACAATTACTAGGCAAGCATTATAAATTCTGTCACCTCCTGGTGGTAGTCCAGTTACCCAATCCATATGGACAATTTCCCAAGGTCTTCTTGGTTCTTGGATTTTTATCATATTTCCAAGTCTCTTGCCAGTGGATTTATTTGCCTCTTGGCATCTGTCACACGTTTTGCAATACTCTGCAACATCTTTCTGCCACATTGGCCACCATATGCAGGTCTTTACTTTGATGCTTGTTCTGTCTTCAGACAGATGTCCTGAAAAGGGGCTATCATGGCATTCTTTTAGTACAATATTGATTAATGACCTGTCCACAACTGTCATGACACATGTGTGCTTGGTTCCGTGGTAAATTATACCATCCAGTAGGTGAAATCTCCCTTCATCATAAACTTTTTTCCATACTTCATCCAAGGCATGTATTAGAGAGTTGTCTTTACAGTCTTTGTTAAGTAATTGGCATAAGATTCTACAGCTCTTATCTTGAGTGTAACTATTCCTGACTTCTTCAAAGAAGGTGGTGCTCAAGTCTGTAACACTTAATCCTTCTATTGGGATCTGTGGTGAAGCTTCTTCTGGCACATAAGCAGGATTATCAATATTATTTGGTAATGGCCATCTGCTTAGTCCATCTGAATTCTTATGAATACTCCCATCCTTATGAACAATTGTCATATTTCCCCTGTATTCTTGTATGGCTATTTTCCATCTGAGCATATGCCTTTTGGGTGTTTTAATGTTTAAAAGTGATTTGACAGCAGTACAATCTGTTATCACCTCAAAAACACATCCCTCTAAGAAGTAGTTCAGTTTCTCCAAGACCCAGACAAGGCATAGACATTCCATATGACTTGCCCCATATCTGGCTTCAGTTGGTTTTATTTGCCTGGATATGAAACATATGGGGCCTTCTACAGGTTTATTATTTATGATTTGAACTTAATGAAGTGCAGCACCCAGTCCATTGCCTGATGCATCAATATACAATCTGAAAGGCAATTTAAAGTCTGGAATCAGTAAGAGTGGAGCAGTGTTCAAGGCTTCTCTTAGAGACTCAAAAGCTTTGACTCTTTCAACAGTCATTTCAAATACTGTGTCTTTGTCACACAATTTATAAAGTGGTGTTGCTATGGATGCAAAATGTTTAATGTGTTTCCTGTAATATCCTGCAAAACCTAAGAATGACTGAATTTCTTTCTTGTTCTGAGGCATGGGTTTTAGCAATACTGCTGCAACTTTGTTTTTGTCAATTCCAAGGTACAAACCAGATACAACATGTCCTAGTGCTTTAAGTTCTTTAAATCCAAAATGAAATTTCTTCAAGGAGATTCTCATGTTTACTAATTGGATTTTTGTCAAAGCTCTGGACAATCTGTACATGTGCTCCTCCCAAGTTTTGGAACAGACAAAAATGTCATCAATGTAAATGATTAACCATCCCTCTGAGAGTTCTTCAGGGAAGATTTTATTCATCATCCTTTGGAAGTGTGAAGGTGCATTTTTGATACCAAAGGGCATCCTCAAGTATTCATACACTCCACAATGAACAATAATTCTCAAGTATTTTCTTTCTCTTGGTGTCACCACATTTTGATGGAATCCTTCAAGGGCATCCATAGTGGCTATATACGCTGCTTGAGATATTTGAGTAAGGGAAATTTGGATTTTTGGTATTGGGTATCTGTCTGGAACAGTGTAAGTTTTCAGAGCTCTAAAGTCCCCAACCATTCTGGATTTTCCATTATGCCATGCTACTATGACTGGTGTAGGTATTTCTACTTCTTCATTGTGGCCTACTTTTCTTATTACACCAAGGTCCAGAAGTTCTTTGATATGAAATTCTAGAGCTTCTCTTGACTTTGGACTTGCTGGATATGCAGGTCTTCTTAAGAGTGGTGGATAAGGTCTCTCAATGTTAAGAATGATGTCAACTTCATTACCAATAATTGCTCCTAGAGGTTCTTTGTCTGAAGAAAATGCTCCTCTGTGGTCATACAAAAGGGAAGAAAGTTCATTCTCTTGTTTATCGGTCAGATTAAGGCTTATTTAAGCCTCATTTAACTGTTCAGACTTGAATTTGTCTAACTCTAAGTTGACTGGTGATACTTTGTTTACTGTAATTTGTCTTTTGAATGGTAAAAAGGCAAATTTTTGGCGTTTATTGTCTCCAATAGTAAAGTATCTGTCTTTGTTGTTATGTAAATCTATCCCATACATTATTAAATAGTCATTTCCCAATATAGAATGGGTACTAGAGAAATTTTCCATAACAACAAATTTGACTGTGATTCTTAAATTTCCATTAATATGTGGAAATATGAGATTGGTCTCAAAAATTCTTAATGCTTTCATTGGATTACTTGCACTATTGAATTTTATACCATCAATTGGTAACAATTGGTCTTCAAAATTTGGTACACAAGTTTTAAGAAAGGATTTTCCAACATAAGAGCAGAAGGCTCGTGGATCAAGCCAAAGTTTGGTGGGCTTGTTGTCAATCACCACTTCTGCTATACAGGAGTTACCAGCTGTATAACCTTTCCCCCTGTTTTGTTTTGTTTTCATAAGTTGTGCATCTTCAATTTTTGATAAATCAAGTTGGCTATTGCTCAATTGTGGCAAGTGGGAATAATATTCCATGATGTCAAAAGTGGAATTGATATTTTCTATATCTTTTGAAGATTAAGAAAATATGGATGAGTTATCATCTGAATTGTCTTCAATTATGTCATCTTTTTCAACATCAGGTTCCTTTTCAATATCAATTTCATCGATTTTCCCCCTTTTTGGACATGTATTGGCTAAATGGGTGGTGCTTTGGCAAATATGGCACTTTCTGACTGTATCTGCAGATTTATACTTAACATTATTAGAGTTTTCTTTGGGGCTTTTGTCCACAGAATCTTTCCAAGGTGTATTAAACCTTGTTTTAAGATTAACCCTACTAGAACCAATTTTGGTTCTGGTGGTTGCTTCTTCTAATATATTGATGATATCCTCTGCTGAAAATTGTTCAGTAGTCCTGCTTTTGACAGCATGCTCTAAGTCACCTCCACATTGTCGCAGAATCTCCCTATGGATCATAAATTCTCACAAGTCAGGATATAATGCTGTTAATCTGTCTTTTTGTTGGCAAAACCATGGTAAAGCTTTGTCTTTATCAGCATTAAATTTGGCAGATTCAAAGGCGGTTTCCACTTTGAACCTCCAAGAATCATTGGCCCATTTGTTGATAATTTGGGTTTTCCACCAAGTCCAACTTTGGTGTCCATGTGCTTGTCTCAATTTGATATACCATCTGTGAGCTGATTTGGTAAATAAGCTGTTAAACCTGGCTGTTACCAATCTTCCTGCTAATTCAAAGTCTTCTTTGATCATGTCAATACCTCTAATGAATTCCATATTTTCATACTCTCCTTCACCATTGAATTGAGGCCATTCTTTAAGTTTTGGAACTTGTTTCAAGAGTTCTTGGCCCATTGATGGTTCTAAGTTATGAAAAGAAGTAGAAAATTCAAATTTTAACTGTGAATTTTCAATATCCAATACTTGTGGATTGGGAATTCTTGCATCTTCATTTTGATTCAGAGGTGTAGACATTCTTGGTAAAGTGTTTAGCAGTTGTTCAATATCATTCATTTTACTGTTATTACACCTTTGTGAATTTCTTAACTCATGTTGTAAGCTTTGTATAGAGTCTATGACATTCCTTTTATGATCATCCCCTTTATATGTAAGCTCATGCCATAATTCTGTTTGTTTATTATTATCAGATATAACTTCATTTAGCTTTATTGTTAATTTTGATATTTCCTCTTTTAAGGCATCAAAATTCTTTGTCAAGGCTACTGTATTTGTCTTTACTTCAGCAAATTATTTTGAAATATCATCAAGAGCTTTCTTATTATCTTCTTTGATAGTGCTTATGGCTTGTTTTATTCTTGTTTCAATTATGTCATCAATATTGAATTTAGAATATTTGTCTGTTAATTCTTTAATAATGGCAGATTGTTCATTTATCTTAATGCCAAAAGAATTATCATTATTGGAATTTTTGATTGTTCTTGAAACTCTTTCAAAGCATTTAAGTGTATCATTTCTTTGGCTCAGACTCAAGTTATTTGTTTTAAGATTGTCACAAATTGATGTATTTTTATCAGAAAGATGACTTTTTACGTGAGGAATAGCTTTATACAATTCTGGAATACAATTCAAAGTATCAGAAATCATTTTTGATATTTTAATCTGGCTTCCTCCTTCTTTTGTAATTCCATCATGGTTCTGGCCATCTGAGATACATTTTCCATGGCATCCTGTTGAATCTTTGGGATTCTGTAGCCCTGGCTGTAAGGCTTTGGGGCTGGTGCCTTCCCTTTGCCCGTTTTTGGAGTTTGTGGCTGCTTATTCATGTTGAAATTGCTTCTGCTGGCCACTGGGGCTGTTTTTGGCACTGGTTTGGGTGGTGGAGGGTTGTTTTTCCTCCATTCTAGTGTCAAAAGCATCATGTTTTTCTTCTCCATCAATGGATGCCATCCATTGAGCAATTTGCAAGCATTAGGATGGCACAGGAATTTTCTCACAGTCAGGTAGGAATTCATGCAATTCTTCCACAGGTCTGCAAGGATCTGGTACTCTTTGAACTGAAGTGCATTGTTGTATGCACTGTGTCTGGATTTGTATATGTCCACTGAGGCTTGTTGTGGCGGTGTCAGCTCTTTTGGAAGGTAAATTGGTATTATCAGCTTCAGAATGACCCATTTTAGTTGTTTGGAAGTCATCAACTGACTCTTTTCCTTCTGTACCTGATTGGCCTCTGCCATAATCACATCTATTACCTTTCTGGGAGCTGCTTGAGGGGTTATTGCTGGCTCCTGACCTGGTTGAAGGCATAATTATGGTTAAACAGGCTTAGAATAGTAATTTTACGTCAAAAAACTTACTATTGGCCAAATCTTTGGCTTTTTGAAGAGTATTACTTATTTCCAAGTTTACTTATTCAGAAGAAATTGGCTCTGGTTGAATATTCTGAGTCACAATAATAGTACTATTATGATCAGAATTAACAGTACTGGAAGGAATAATGCTGATTACTGTTGAGGCTGTTTTGATGTTTTCTTGTCTTACCACGTTGTCAGACACTAAAATTAATGGAAAAAACCAATCAATTAAGTAAAAAAAGGATATGTAAAAAAAGAAATTAAAAAATAAGCCTCACTGATAAAATTGAAAAATTTTTTTTTTTATTAATTTTTTCAATTATAAGTATTTTTTTAGATGTTTTTAAATTTTTCAATATAAGAAAAAAGATATAAAAAGAGTAAAAAAAATATGTCACAGGTCAAATATCATGGCTGGGCCCCCAAATGTAAGGTGTGGATATGAAACTTTGATTAAAAATCAAGTACTATTCCTGTCCTCAAAATTTGTATAAGGTAAAAATCAATTAAAAATAGTAAGAAGTATTATTTTTAAGAGAAAACATGCCAATTTTACTTATTCAAACTTTATTAGTATTCAACAATAATATTATAAAAATTTATTGTTTTACCAACAATAAAAATTTATCCAAAAATACTCTACAAGAGATATTTAAGGCTACAAAAGAAATTTTGTCAAGAGCAATTTCAATTGGAATGAATTGAGAAAATAACTGCAAGCAATTAATTAAAGAACAAAGTCTCTCAAAAGAATATTAAAGAGAAAACATGCCCAAAAGTGACCAGAGTGAATTTGGAAACAAAGTGACAAAGTTTACAGTGATGAAAGATGCTTTAATTCACTTTTGGGGTGGTTCAGGGGTAAAAATGATTATAATGATTTTTTCACGTGGTCAAAAGGTTTAAAATGATTTAAAAAATTTTGTTGAAATCTTTTATTTATTGGTTTAACAGTGTTTAAACTAATTATAAAAGGAAAAGATTCTAACATGAAGAGAAAAGTGGGGCAAAGAAGACATTCTTTTATAGCCATCAATATTGTTACTCCAAAAGTAACATTTATTCTTTTCAGTCGTGAAAAACAGTCTGACATCAGAAAAGCCAATTATGGCATCATTGAACCCAGGTTTGGACTAAAAAAGGGCTGGCTTAAGCCATTTTAGACCCTTAAATCATCCATTACTATAGAAATACCTGGTCTAGAGCCTTCAAAACACGTCAGAATGTGTGTAAGAGACGTAGAAACCAGTCAAAACTGTTTTTACTATTATTGTTTTATCTTAAGGGTAGTTTTACCCTCTTGGCAACAGCTAAAACTACCCCAGTTGGTCTCAAAACCTCATCATCAATTGAGTCCACAGACCCTGTAACTCAATTCCAGGCCAAAAGTGATGAACGTTTGCGTGAATTTTGACATCCCACGCCCTTCAGCAAGGATTTTGGGGGTCTAGCTCCCCCTTAAAGCTGGAGTTCCTTTTCCCCCCAAATTTAATCTTTCTAATTTATTCTTCCTTTAATTCCTCATCATGTGTTATACTTATAATTTACAGATGTAATTCAATTGAGTTGTACAGTTCAATACAGTAATAATTGATACCTCATGTGTTAATCAAAGTTCACTTATGTCATACACGTGCACATTTTGACATTTCAATTGAATTCAATTGAAAATACTTTAATTCATCATAACTTCTAAAATATACACAACACCTCAATTTTAACACAAATTTTGGTGATTAACACTACATGTGATGTGAATTAAATTGAAGCTTTGAGGATTTTCAATTTTCGTACAGAAAATACAAAAAACTTAATTTAAGGTTATTAAGAGTTGAGTTACAAAATCTCTGCCCAAAGGTGACCCCACCTGATTCTTTATGAGGAATCCAATGGTGAAATAATTTTTATATGTTTATTTATTGGATAAAAAGCTATAATAATTTTTATTCAACTTTTTTCCAAATTTATTTATTTTTTTACAATATTGTTAAAAATTTATTTTTACTTAATTTTTTCAAGTATAAATGAAATTTTACAATTTCAAAATTTAATGTAATTTTATTTATAAATTTTAATTAAATTTTTCATTGTGAATATAATTTTATATTTATATTTTGATTTCCATTTTAATAATCTAAATACATTTTTTTATTTATATTTATATGTTGCTTTTGTATTTGTGGTCTTTTGGGTATATGAAATTACCTCTAAGGCTCACAAATCTTCTGAAATGAATTATCCCCCGCATATAGTAAGAATTGACCTAGAATGCGACCCACAGAGCTAAGATTGGCACCTTGGTTCTGCCATTCAGCTTTTGTGTTTTCAATTTTCCCAAGACTTCCATACAGACCAAATGTTCATTCTTCATGCTGCATTTGCGCCACCCAATTGCAAAAATAAATCCCTGCAGTAATGCCCCATATGTTGCAATTGGGTCGGTGAATCTTCTTTTGCAAAATAAGAATTGTGATAATTCATCCCATTGATTGACCTCTACGTTTCTCATTGTTGTGAATGGTCTGAATTCAACAAGGGCAATGAGTAATCCAGTGAAAGAGAAAATTTCCATGCACCCAAAGTGAATGCGTTTGATCTGATTGACATCCACAAGACTCCAAATTCCACTTGGGGTCATATTTGCTGATACTGGCATTGATATTTGTGCTGTTGGTCAACAGGAGGAGAAAAATTATTCTTTTGGGTGATTTTGCCCTCATTTGTCTTTTGGGATGTCCCACTATTGCTGAGTGGGTGAGGGATCACTCTGTGTTGAAGCAGACAAGATATCAGATACTGCTTCCTCCCATTTGAACCTAAGGCCTTTTGAGTCCAGAATGGTACCCAATGCCCAAGGAGCTTTATTCTTCACACATCCTTTGACTTCCCTGTTGGAGCCCACATGACATTGGCTTGATCTGAACCAACTAAACCCAATGTTCCTCCATTGGGCCCAATGAGGGTGCCACATACATGCAGAAGCATATATGCATATATATACACTGAGAATAAGCAAGCCACTCACACCAATGCTTTCCCACAAGCTCCCTTTTACACTCCTTTCTTTTTTTTGTGAATGGCATTCTTGCAAAATCAAATGAAATGAAACCAAATGATTACTGAATTATTAATATTACCTAAATTTGATTTCGGTTTATGAATATTTTTTAATTGTGGCCAAAAATGAAAGATCACACCTGACCTTAGCAAATTCGCGATCTCAAGTACCTGAACCTGAAAATTGCAGTGGATAGTGCATTTTTCAATTTGATATATTGATGTTCCTGTCAATCACTTTCCAACCCAGCCATGTGGAATATTGCAAGCACACAAAAATGCAATATGCACCCTGCTGAGGATGCCTAAATATCCTAGTCCTCTTGAAACAAACAGGGCCATTTGACCTATCATGGGCTGGTGGGAAGTGATAAAGCCCACCTCCCGCAATGACCCAGCATGTGCTAATTGCGGGCACAACTGCATGACTCAGCTTGTGTCTTGTCGGAGTATTTTCAATGGTGTACAGAGGCATGCCTCTGTACAATTATTCTTTGTATTCATACTATGGCATCCGGGAAGTAGTAGGGTAGGTAGTCACAATTATTAAATTCATAAATAACTTTGCAAAATTCAATTACAATCTATCTAGTACAAAGCTAATCTAAAACAGGTCAATCCTGGTTGTAAGCTTAGCTGACCTGGGTACAGTCAATTGAACCTCACCACTTGAACCAAGACCGTGCTTTGCCACCCAGGCATCACCAAAGTCTAATACCAAGCATCGTGAAAATTCAAATCTAAGAGGTACAGTGGGGTTAAAAGACTCTGATGAGAAGAAACTTTTATTCAGTAAATTACATATATACTTATTAGTACGTAGCCACATTGGCTCCACTAGATTTTTACCCTCTGAAAGTTTTTCAGAAGTGTCAATGAGCAATAAAGCCCCTTTCACTGAGCTTGTTCTCCAGTCATCTGAGCATACCATGAAACCACAAACCCCCGCCACACAGAAAGACGCTAACATACCATAGCAAATTCAATTTATTCCGAGATTCTTGTGACAAATCAAAAGATCTTTGATGGGCTCATTTTTTTTGGCCTGGTGAGTTTGCCTTTAATTCCATTGACTTCAACCTTTGTATGTGCACATATCATGTTGTACGCAATCATCAAATAGATAACTGTATCCACTACATCCTCCAGGTTCTTGTGAAGCTTTGTTGGTATCTCATTGTCAGCCCCCCCCTTCAATGCTAAGTTGTGTTGCACTTTGCTTCAATTTACTAAAGTAGGAGGCAAGGTATTCAACTGCTCCCTGTTTGAGTCCAAGAGGATTGGTTGAATTTGATGTTGGTGCCATATATGGTTTGGGTGCAATAACATCATATGAGACTAAACCAATGGATTCAAACATAACATTTGCCCAAGAATTTTTAACTGGATTGGCAGGGTAAAGAAGGCCCTGAACCATTTTTGAGAAGGAGTGTTCAGATTTTGGGAGATTATCTGGACGTTTAGCTGATTCCTTCATCAATTTGAGATTGCAAATGTTGTTATCAAAAAATGCTTCTGTTCCTGTTGGCTTAAAAAATTCTAACACTGTATATTGCAATTTATATCACTAGTCAACAGTGAATAATTATGTTTCATGCACAAAGATAAGACTCACCTTCCATCTCAAGGTCCTCAAGCCAGGCCCACATTTTAAGCTCTTGGTTACTGATCACCTTAATAACAACGGGCAAGAATGTATTTGCATCCTTTGTTGGTAAATTGTCCCATAAATTTTTGTAAATCCTATTGATATTATCCAGCCTCCTTTTCCATGATTGTTGATTAATATTGGAATGATAATTCAAAATGTCTCCAAACTCTTCCATGCAGGATAAAATTATTGCTTGAAAATTAGCAGAGGATGAAACTTCAGGCTCAGGGTCAGGAATTATATCAGTCATATCTTGTCCCATTTTATAATTTTTGATTATCTCCCTACCTTGAAAGTCTTGAATATTTCAAGGAGAGGCAGGAGGGGTTTCATCATGGATTGTTTCATTGAGTATGGGGGGGCTTTCAGTATGTGGAGGTCCTTCATTGATTGTTTCATTAAGTATGGGTGGGCTTTCAGTATGCGGAGGTTGATTATCAATATGGCCCACTTCAACATTGATCATTTCATCACCCTGATCCCTGAACTCTTTTGCGGCTTCAAAGGTATGGCACTTTTTGTTGGTTTTTTTGGTGGCATGTATATTTGGTTATTTTCCTAATCCTTTGCCTGGAAATCCAATTACTACTTGAGATCCTTCAGGTAGATATTCTCCCACCTCCACACCTGCCCATATATTGTAAGCAGCCATTTTGAAGTTTTTGTATTGAATTAGTAATGAACTTACAATTCTAATCCATTTTTAGGAGGCTCATTGCTTCAGCAATCTTTTGATGCACATAATCAGGAATTTTACTATCATTTTTAATTTTTTTGAGCCTTGGGATTGTTTGAGCAATGTTTGAGACAAATTGTTCCTTGGATATAATTTCCACCTCCACACTGAAAATTATGTCATCTTGCCCAGAACCTTCTGTCGGTGCACAAGGTTGAACAGTCTTTTCCTTCTCATAGCTTTTAGAATTTGGTTTCTAAGAGCTTGGAGGCTGAGCTGATATAAAGGCTACGACAAAAGTATCAGGTTTGGAGAGACTACAAATATTCAAAATAAATCTATGCTCACATTCCGGAAGAACTGATGGATCTGGATTACTTTCATGTGCCAGGCTCTCTACTTCAATTCCTAATTCATGCCTACTGTCAGCCTGTGACTCAAAACCAGAGCACAAGCATGACAGCCAAAATACCATAAACCAATGGTATAGCCAAAATACCACCAAAACATGGAGCTGAGCCAAATTAGCTCAAAATGTATCAAAAGAAAGAGGAAACTCACCTCTTCCTGAAAATATAAGTCCCATTACCATAGGACAAGAAATAACAAAGTTATTGCTGAGCATAAACCTTAATTTTCACCTCTCATCTAAAATCTAGAAGGAGAGGCTTAACCCCATCAAATGGGTATTCAAAATGAAGCCCTAAGCCAGTGCTATCTAATGGTACTAGCCAAACTGAGCTAGCACCAGTATTACTTGAGTTATGGTCAAATTCAGACCAAATAAGGGTGAACAAAACATTCACCTCTCATCTAACTTCTACAGTTTTAGTGTGAGATACTTAAAGTGGGGTCTTTTTGGAAAGAGCACAATCAGGGCTATCTGATGGTGCCATCCATTTCCTCATAGCTCAACTACAACAGAAGTTATTGGCCAAACAAGCTTAATACAGCTTTTGCCCAAACCACGCCAATGTACAAAATACTTGTACATGGGATAACTTTGCCATATTTAATGATAACCATGTCAAGTTGGGTACCATTTTGTAGAGCCCATATAGAGCTATTCAATGAACCAATTTTGAGCTTGATATCTCAAAAACTGACAGAGGTATGACCATTTTAAGGTCAAAATCCCACCTGCTGTCATATACAGCCTTACCTTGGGATAATATCCCATAACCATGATTATGAGGTGTCAAATAGATGAAGAAGCATGTTTTTACTTCAATACCTCATATGTCAGTCAATACTGGGGTCCCATACAGTTTCTGTACAGCATTCTACGCGTCATACACGTCAGAATCAGGCTGTGAGGTCCCCAGATGAAAATTTTCACCCTGTATTGGTGAAAACTGCCCAGATGTGGTTTCAAAACCATATCTGAGCCCAATACAGAGTATACAGGCTGTTTGCAAACCACAAGCCTGTCATGAGGAGTGAAAAATCTTCACTTCCTCTACGTGAAAAGGTCTAACAGCCTTTTCACCTCAATTTCAGGATAAAAGGAGGGCTTTTCACTGCCAAAAACCTTTCCTCATCCTGCTCTTGAATAACCTACGTAGTAAACTGTCAAAAACAGTTTTACTCTTGGTTAAATAATCAGGTATAATTATAATCTTTAATTATTGTAGACTTTATTATTGTAATCCAACAGATAAAGCCTGCACCCAGGGTTCTAAATAGCGCTCACCACCACTATTTCTCAATAGTAGAACCCTTTTATCTTATTATAAACCTTTATAAATCTTTTTTTAAATCATTTTCTGTCGTGTCACATACACAGTTAAAGTTGTAATTAGCCTAGTTATACCTTTATCATAGTATCATCCTGACATTTTGGGGGCCTGCCTGTGTTTTTTGACTTTTTTGGGACCTTACAAGTAAGTCTTTTCTCTTTTTGATGACTTATTAACACATTGTTTTATCCTTTTTTTAGGCGTAATTTCTATTTAAAATATATATATTTTATATATTTTTACCTTTTTTTTATATACTCATATTATAAGAGTATTTTTTACGTGGTTAACACCCACAGTAATTTATTATTTTTGGCGTGTTTTGCATATAAAAACACATAAGCCACTAATAAAGTCCTGTATTCTTGACTGAATAAGGACACCTCTGACTGAAAAACCATCAGTTGAGGCGTGGTCAAGTGTATTGTTAATTCAATAACACTTGTATACAAACACTTTTACAGAATACACTTGCAAACCACAAGTGTATCTGAGGGATACTGACACGCAAACAGTGTGACAGGACACCATAAGCTGTATTTTTGACGTGAAATTGTTAATTCAATTACACTGTCATTATACAAGGGCATACTGTAATAATATACAAGCCCAGAGGCCATTCTTAGACGTGCAAAACCAGCCTTTTAAGAAGTCTTAACTGAAATAAGCCCTCTTTTTCCTGTTCTAATTCAGTGGAAGAAAAATACATCCCACTTGAAACCCAGTCACAGGCCAACACACCAGTGACACCCTCAGAACCAGAGGGCAGCAAGGGTAAAGGAAAAAGGCTTAGTGAAGGCCTCATTACAGCCAAGAAGTGGACACCGATAGCCACTCAGAGGAGTAGAAAACCACAAAACTCTGCTTCAATACAAGGTAAACCAACCTTAACCACTTGTACAGGGAAGATTACAATTATTAACCCAGTTGTAACATCCAAAGGCAAACTGCCCAAAGCAGCAGATAACAAATTTGTACAAGGCACAGTCAAAGGTAAATACCCTAAGAACATAAAGTTTTTGACTGCTTGCAAAAACTGATATGTCCCCTGCATACCTCAGAGACCTTGGCTTCCAAAGGAACCAGCCAGAGGATAGAGCAGGAATGTCTAGAACCAGAAGACCTGAAAGAAGACACATTGGACACAGTAGTGGATGGCAAAACAATGAGGGAGATAATATCAACCTTGCCATTCACACTCCAATTCAACAGAAACCTCAAACCAGAGGACTGGAAGGATATGGATCAAGTTCTTCAAATCCACCAACTCCTCAAAGATTTGTTTCAATGGAGCATGGACCACAAGAGGTTCAACCTAGCAACTCACTGGGCAGAACTGGGATCAAGTTTCCAGAAGATCTGTCTCAAAGAGATAGACTTCAAGGACCTTATGGTAATCACCAAGGGTTGGAACCCTACCAGGCAGCACAGACTCCTGGAGGCAAGGGCACAGAGGATAAGGGAGAACCATGCCACTATCCAAGCTATAGAAGAACAGTTAACCCAGACAGGGCCTACTCAGATTCCTTCAGGTTCACAAGGAGCAAGCCAAATCATCTCTCCAGTGGCTTCACACCATTCAGAAACCAGCAGATCAGTGGCCAAGAGTCACCATTCTTCACGATTCCAGGAAGTTTCCAGGAGAAGACAAGGAAACAAGGGCAAGAACAAAGCCTCCTTCAACCAGAGGAGGAAAGAGTCAGACCCCATGATCCAGAAGCTGTTAGATTTGGTAAAAGAAGTACACAAGAACCAGAAGTAGTTGTAAACCACTCTAGAATCAGTAGTCCTAGTAATAGAAACATTACCCCCACTCAGACTGAAAATAACATTATCACATCCAAGAGCAACATCAACAGTGACACACTGTGGTTGCAAATGTCCCAATATGCTGAGCAATCTGCAAAGCAGGCTGCAGAATTTGCAGCTGCCCAAGAGAGGATGAGAAAAACTCAAGCCTCATTGGAGCAGATAGTTAAAAACCTTCAGGAAGGATATGCTCAACTGAGCAAAGCCTCTGAAGAAACCAACAAGAGACTGAATCAAGTCTCTGAAGAACAACACCATAGCAGCAGGGACAGGGAGTGTCTGAACCAAGACATCAACAAATTGTTTGATGCCTACCATAGCTTAAAGCCCCAACCACAAGGCCAAGCTATGGAGAATCCATATCAACCAGATGACATCAAACCAGATGCCATGTTGTTGAATAAGGCAAGATCTCCATCACAATACCAGGATGGAGATGGCATGTCTTATTCAGAGAAGGAAGCCTTGAAACAGCTTCCTGAGGCCTCAAACTGGCCCAAATTCTCTGGATCAGGAGAATATGATCATATGGAACTCATAGATTATATTGATGGACTCTTCATTGATGTACCAAGCATACCAGATTACTGGATTACTGCTAGACTGAATACTGCATTTAAAGGTCATGCAAGTATATGGTACACTGAAATGAAAGAAATCCATGGCAGAAGAAATTGGCCATCGTGGAAGAGTCAAATAATCCAAAAGTACAGTAATAGAACTTGGATATGGCAAAAGACCATGTCATTTGAAAATGACAAATACTCTGTGGACAAAGATCCATATGAGTGGTGTCTTAGACAGTCTAAAAGACTTAAAGCCATTGATCCTCTAATGAATATTCAAATGAGGAATCATAAACTTCTGACACAACTGCCAGGAGAACTAGAGCATGCAGTAAAATGCAGATGCAACCAAAATTGCACTCTAGATGATATAGCCAATACCTTACAAGACATAAGGAAAAGGACTAATATAGGGAAATTCACCCCATATAGAAGCAGTAGTTTCAAAGAGAAACAACCTTTCAGGGTAGAGTTTAAAGACAAACCCAGAGAAAGGGTGGCAGAAGTGGCAAAGAAGAAAAACTCTTGTCACAATTGTGGTTCAACAGACCACTATGCTAACAACTGTCCAAAAGCAAAGAAGAAAGTCTATGCTATAGAACAAGTCCCTGAAGAAGAACCTCCAACAGAGGATTCTGAATCAGACTCTATGGGTGATGCCATCAGAGAACCATCTGATGAGGATCAAGACCCAAGAGAGGAATTTCTAGTGGAATACCAAGAGGAAACCTCACTAGAAATCCAGGATGTACAGTTGGAAGCAGGCATGCCACAAGACACTGCCAACAAGAACTTGTGTAAACATACACAAGATGCACAAACATTCCTGGTTACACCAACCAAAGGAATGGCATATATACATGGAACAGCCACAAAAATGACTGTATGTATTAACAATGCTCAGCACCCACTGATCATTGACAGTGGAGCACATTGCTCCATAGTGGCCAAAAATTATCTGGATAACCACTTCCCAAACTGGGAAAAACAGCTCTTGCCCACTAAGGCAAAGAACTTTAAAAGTGCATCAGGAAAGATGACTTCCATTGGGACAATTATCAAAGAGATGATTATACCCCACAGAAAAGGTAATATCAGACTCAACCCAGAGTTTGTAGTGCTTGAAGATGCCCACATCCAAGGGTTTTTACTGGGAACAGATTACCAGAGGATGTATGGCATAGATATTTACAATAGTAAAAATAGGCATATTACCATTGGTACTAACAAGGAAAAGAAATTTTCTCTTGATATATACCAGATATCTTCTCAGGACCCACTGGAAGAACTTCTGAAAGAATTCAGAGAGGGACAGTTTAGCACTACCCTCACCAGTAAACAAAAGCTAAGTTTACTGAAGATGCTGAGGAAGAATAGACCAGCATTTGCCATTGGTGAAGAACCATTAGGCAAGATCAAAGGCCATGATATAGAACTATATCTGGATGTAGAAAGGCCTTATCCACCCATGTTAAGGAGACCTCCTTACCCAGCAAGTCTGGAGACCAGGAAAGAAATTGAGAAACATATCAATGAACTCCTGGACATGGATGTCATTGGGAAGATTGGACATAATGAAATAGTAGAAATCACCACTCCTGTCCTAACCACCTGGCATGATGGCAAGTCTAGATTGTGTGGATACTTCAGAGCCCTGAACAACTACACAAAAGCAGACAGGTACCCTATACCAAGGATACCTCATGCCTTGGATAAATTGGCCAAAGCCAAATACATAACCAAGATGGATTGTATGAAGGGCTTCCACCAAAATGGAGTTAAACCAAACTCCATGAAATTACTCAGAATTATATGCCATATGGGCATATATGAGTACACCAGGATGCCATTTGGCATCAAGAATGCACCAGCCCACTTCCAAAGGATGATGGACACCATATTTCAAGAAGAAATAATGGAAGGCTGGATGGTAGTATATATTGATGATATCATTATATACTCAGAGACATGGGAAGATCATGTACAATACATAGACAGAGTGCTAAGTAAATGTACACCCATCAATCTAAAAATTTCACTTAAAAAGTGTAATTTTGGCCAACAAGAGCTACTAGCTCTAGGACACAAAGTCTCAGGCCTTAGTCTGGCAATTGACCAGAACAAAGTAGCAGCAGTACTGCAAAAGCCAGTACCAAAGAGCATTAAAGAAATGCAATCTTTCCTTGGGTTTGCTAGCTACTATAGAAACCACATCAAAAACTTTGCCCACATAACTAGTAGCTTATACAAGTTATGCTCAAAAGATGTAGTTTTTGAAATAACCAAGGAAAGGAGGGATGCGTATGAGAGGATCAAACATGAACTCACAAATGCACCTGTGCTGATCTTGCCTGATTTTGAACTACCATTCAAGTTATATATAGATGCAGCATGCAGCCAAGGCTTGGGAGCAGCCCTTCACCAAAGACAAATTGTGGATGGTGAACCAAGAGAAGGTGTAATCTGTTACATCTCCAGGCAGCTGAAAGATTCAGAAGCCAGGTATGGGGCCACCCAGACAGAATGTCTATGTCCAGTCTGGGCTCTAGAAAAACTCCATTATTATTTGGAGGGTGCAGTCTTTGAAGTCTACACAGACTGCACAGCCTTGAAGTCTTTACTAAACATGAAGACTACTAATAGACACATTCTGAGATGGCAAATAGCCATCCAGGAGTATAGAGGGAACATGACCATCATATACAAGGAAGGTAAAAGCCATACCAATGCAGATGGCCTTAGCAGATGGCCACTAGACAATGTCAAAAGCAATCCAGCTTATGACCCTGAAGTTGCTGCAAAAATTCCTATCCATTTTATGGAAATAAATAGGAAGAAGAACTTCCGATTCTCTGAATGGGCACCAGGGAGTGGTACCCTTGACAGTGGAAACACTGATTCAGAAGGGACAGAAACCCCCATACTGGGAATAAGTTCCTCAGAACTGCACAATGAATTTTTCAATGCAGTACTGAAATCTTATGCTAAACACAAACAGTGTAGCATACTACTCCAACTCCTTCAACAAAAATACAGGAGCCCAGAACTGGAAACCCAGCTGGAGGAACCCTGGTTGAGGGCCTATAAGGACAATAAATTCTTCCTTATAGATGGCCTGATTTATCACAGAGAAAAGCACACCAGTGCACTCACAGTGATAGACAGAGACCACATCTCTTTAATCCTGCAGGAATGCCATGACTGCCCCTATATGGGACACATGAGTGAGGACAGGACTAAAGAGAGGGTAGCAAGCACAGCTTGGTGGCCCAAGTGGGAGCAAGAGTTGAGTGAATACATCAACACTTGTGAAAGATGCCAAAAGGCAAATAGAAAACATGGGAAGAAATATGGGTTGCTTCAACACATAGAAGAACCCAAACACCCATGGGAAACCATCAACATGGACTGGGTCACAGGACTTGTCCCAGGAGGCAAAGAAAACTACAATGCCTGCTTAATCATAGTTGATAGGTTCAGCAAGAGCATGAGATGTCTACCATGCCATAAAGAGGACACAGCCATGGACACTGCTCTGTTATTTTGGAATAACATCATATCCACCTGTGGAGTCCCTAAGATCATAATTGGTGAAAGGGACCCAAAATTCACATCTGAATTTTGGACCAATTTATATGACATGCTTGGCACCAAGCTTGCTTTTTCTACAGCTTACCATCCACAAACAGATGGCCTAGCTGAGAGGATGATCCAAACAATGGAGGACATCCTCAGGAGGTTCTGTGCCTATGGCATGGAATACAAGGACCATGAGGGATACACCCATGATTGGGTCAACCTCTTACCAGCAGTCCAACTGGCTTATAATACAAGCCAGCACTCTACCACAGGAAAAACACCTGCACTGGTAGAGAAAGTGTGGAATCCCCTGTTACCTGTGGATCACTTGAAGAAGAATCTTCTGACCATCCACCCCACAGCCAAAGACTTCCATGATATGTGGAAGAAAGCCTGTGATACTGCTGCCAAATGCATAGCTGAGGCCAAAGAGTATAACAAGCAAAGGTGGGACAAGTCACATATGGAACCTGACTTCAAAGAAGGGGACTAGGTGTTAGTGTCTACACTTAACTTTAACAATCTCAAAGGACCTAAGAAAATGAGAGACTCATTTGTAGGGCCCTTCACTATCATTAAGTTGATAGGGAAGAATGCAGTAGAGGTCAAGCTCACTGAGGAGTTTTCTAGGAAACACCCAGTCTTTCCAGTGAGCCTGGTCAAACCATACTTCCAAACAGAGGAGGATAAATTCCCCTCCAGGAAGAAAAACATCACTCCACCAGAAATAGTGGAAGTAGAAGACTCTCCTGGACCTGTGAGTAAAATCACCAGGGCAAGAAAAATCAGACTTAATGGGAAGGATCAGAGACAATATCTAGTCAGATTCAAGAACCAGACACCTGACAAAAACAAATGGTTGGCAGAGGATGCCATAACAGATGGGAACCTTCATTTAAGGAGATTCAGAGCCTCTAGGAGGACTTAACAGACTCATCAATGATGAGCCTTTTTTAGAGGGAGGGTATGTCAGCCTGTGACTCAAAACCAGAGCACAAGCATGACAGCCAAAATACCATAAACCAATGGTATAGCCAAAATACCACCAAAACATGGATCTGAGCCAAATTAACTCAAAAGGTATCAAAAGAAAGGGGAAACTCACCTCTTCCTGAAAATATAAGTCCCATCACCATAGGACAAGAAATAACAAAGTTCTTCCTGCTCAAAGTTATTGCTGAGCATAAACCTTAATTTTTACCTCTCATCTAAAATCTAGAAGGAGAGGCTTAACCCCATTAAATGGGTATTCAAAATGAAGCTCTAAGCCAGGGCTATCTAATGGTACTAGCCAAACTGAGCTAGCACCAGTATTACTTGAGTTATGGTCAAATTCAGACCAAATAAGGGTGAACAAAACATTCACCTCTCATCTAACTTCTACAGTTTTAGTGTGAGATACTTAAAGTGGGGTCTTTTTGGAAAGAGCACAATCAGGGCTATCTGATGGTGCCATTCATTTCCTCATAGCTCAACTACAAAAGAAGTTATTGGCCAAACAAGCTTAATACAGCTTTTGCCCAAACCACGCCAATGTACAAAATACTTGTACATGGGATTACCTTGCCATATTTAATGATAACCATGTCAAGTTGGGTACCATTGTGTAGAGCTCATATAGAGCTATTCAATGAACCAATTTTGAGCTTGATATCTCAAAAACTGACAGAGTTATCACCATTTTAAGGTCAAAATCCCACCTGCTGTCATATACAGCCTTACCTTGGGATAATATCCCATAACCATGAATATGAGGTGTCAAATAGACGAAGAAGAATGTGTCACAGCCAAGGAGGCAGGGGCATTACCAATCATATTCCACAATCATTACTTCATTGATACCCCTCAAAACCCAATCAGCAAGGGGGTTTCATTCAAGATTATCCAAATACAGTTTTCATACAGCCAAGATCCAAATACAGCTTTCAAGCCTCAATACAGTCATACAGGCAAGATCCAAATACAGGATTCACCAAATAAAGGCCTGTAATCAATACAGGCGCAAATACCTGTATTGACTGTATAACCTGTATTGGATTCACCAATACAGGATTCAATCCCACATCCAACTTCTTCCAGCATACAGACAAGTATCTCAACACTCAAACTCCAAGGCTGGTATTTCTCACATATACCAGCCCCTCTTCACCCACCTGGGGGTTTTTCCCCCAGTTAATTAAAATAGTTGATTTATTATTTAATATTATTTTATTCTCACTTTTGGAATATTATTTTATTATTTACTAAGTTAGTCTTAGCCTTCCCTCTCCTGTTCAGTAGAGTCCTGGTGGCCATATCCTTATTAATTCCTTTTCTCTTTTCTGAACAGGTTGAAACAGTGACTCAGGATTATTTGTGGTTGGCTCTTTATTATTGCTTTTGCTTTGTCTCTCTTATCTTTTATACTTATTATTTTATGACTAGGAATTTATCCTCTTACTCCATTACTCTCATCATTTGAGTATTTCTTTTTGAGCCCTCCATAAGTAAGTCTGTTCACTGAGTGCCAGGCCCTCTTCATTTAGAAGAGCCCCTGTGACATTATTTTAATTAACTCATAATTGCTTCTTTTTCTTTCATTCATTTTATTCATTTCTCTCATTCTTCAATTATGATCTTTTCATGATTTTATGATTTTTATGATTTTTATGATTTTTTCTCTCTCATCAATTTTCATCTCATTCTTTTCATTCAAATGAAAATTGATTCTCTTTCTCATTTCAAAATTTCTGCTGACCATTTCACTTTATCATTATCATTCTCATTTCTCTTTTTTTTGTCTGAATTCAGGTTTATCAGGTTATTTGAGTGGAATTATTTGGGTTAATTGATTATTCATTCAGGGATTTTATTGATTTGGGGTATTCAGTGATTTTGGATTTTGAAATTTCTCAAGTTATTGATTGATTGATTGATTCCTCAAGACATTGATTTCACCTCAAGATTTTGAATTGACTTTGATTGAATTGATTTTATTGACTTGATTTGACTACTCAAGATAACTGATTTATCCTCAAGATTTGATTTAATTGATTGATTTGAATTTGATTCCTCAAGAAAATTGAATTGACTTTTGAAGATATTGATTGAATTCCTCAAGACTTAATTGATTTGATTTTGATTTACTTGATTTGACTTATTGATTGAAATTGATTATTCATAAGAATTTGACTTTGTCATATTCACTCTTCAAGATTTATTCATATTGATTCACTTCAAGATTATTGATTGATTTCTCAAGTTCATCAAGATTTTCATTTGATTGTTTTGGTCAAGCCTTCTTTTATTCAAAGTATCATCAAGTTTTATTTATTCTTCTTTCATAATGCCAGTTCAGCATAGCCCTCCAGCCAAGAATACAAGATCTCAAAGACATCAAGCTGTTCTCACTCCTACAGCAAGGGCTCCTCTTGACTGCACACCATCAGTTCATCAACTGAGTGCAAATTTGGACAGAGAACCACCAATGGAAGGAGCAGCACCCTCCAGAAGAGGAGGTGTGAAGTCTAGAAGATCAAGATCATTCTCTGGACTGTTGGGTGGCTATCCAAGCATTCCTCAAGGGCCTAGTAGTAGATTGGGAGAAGCTGAAGATGAGGAGGGGGAGGAGTCTGTGGAAGAGGAAGAATCTGAGGAGACTGAAGTGGCAGCTGCCTTGGCAGGTGCTTCTGAAGCTCCTGAGGCTCCAAATCTAGCCCTTTCTAATCAACCTTCTGTCTCTCAAGCTGAACCAAATTTCCTCAAGATGATGGAGCAAATGACTCAGTTTATGGGACAACTCACTCAAGCAGTTGCCCCAAGAGACACTTCAAAAGTCCCTGCATTCAAGACTCCATCAATGAAGGCACCTGATTCTTTTGATGGTACTAAAGCTTATAAATTGAGAGGATTTATTCAATCTTGTCAATTAATTTTCCATAATGACCCAGCAAACTTCTTCTCTGACAGGAAGAAGGTTTTGTACTCAACTTCTTTTCTTACTGGTAGAGCTGGCAAATGGATTGAACCTTACCTCTCAAATATCTCCAATGAAGACCCTTCTTATCTCCTCAATAACTGGCAGTTGTTTGAAACCCAGTTATTCACTCTGTTTGGTGATCCCAATGAAGTCAGAAAAGCTGAACAAGAGTTGGACAATTTGAGGATGAGGGAAAGTGGTCAAGTTTCCTTGTACATAGCTGATTTTAGAAGTTTAATGTCAAGAATTGGAGACTGGGGGGAAAGAGCCTATATTCATGTGTATAGGAGAGGCTTGGCATCAAGGTTGTTGGACCAATTTGCTTCTCACCCTGGAACTTTTGATAGTCTTCAAGAACTCATGGACATCACCTTGGAATTAGATACCAGGTACCATGAGAGGCAGAAGGAAAAGGGTAGCCATCAAGAGAAGAAGCCTCCAATCAGTGGATCCAACTCCTCCAAGCCCCCTCAAAGTTCATCATCAAGGAAGCCTTATCACAAGAAGAATAAGAAGGGGAAGAATTTTCAAGTGTCCAAAGACAAGCCTCATGCTTCTCTCCTCAATAAGGACAATAAATTAATCGGTTCTGAAAAGGAGAGGAGGATTAAAGAAGGCTTGTGCAATTATTGTGGTGGTAAACACCCATTTGAAAAATGCTTCAAGAGGCCTGAGAATAGGCAAGGGTCATCAAAAGGCTTCCCTAGCAAGCAGGGAAAAGCCTGAGTGGGAATCATGATGTGTTCAATGGTTCTCACTTATTTCCTTCAAGAGCACAATTGTGCACTCTGAATACTAGTGTCAAGAAATCTTTAAAATTTCTTATTTTTTCTTCAATCTCTGATATTTTTTATAGTATTCTCATTGATTCTGGTGCTACAAACTCCTTTATTGCAAAGAATTTCGTTCTCAAGTACTCATTGACCATGTCAGAGCTCCCTGAAAAGATTCCTCTTTTCATTCTGGATTCCAGTGAATCCACTTCCTTGTTCATCACCCATTATACCAAGTGGGTTGTTGATTTACCTTCCTTCCCAAGCTTTGAATGGGATTTCTTTATCATAGATTCACCCAAGGGAGAAGACCTAATATTGGGCTATGATTTTCTTTACCATTTCAATCCCATTATTGATTGGAAAAATGGATTGATCACCTATGATTCTAATCATAAGGATTCTAGTGGTATTATTTCTTCTACCAGTAATGACTTTTCCACTGCTCTCAACAGTGTTGCTCTGGTTGGTGAACTTAAGACACCTTCCTTTCCTCCTTCTGTCCATAACCCCTCCATTTTTCCGTCTCAGTCATTACTTCCATTAAGAGATGAAGTCTTCAAAGAGATAAAAGATGTTGGAGAAGATGTTGCTATATCTTCACTTCATCTCTTTCAAGGGGATATGGACCTTCCTCCTTTATCTTTTCATGCCTCCCTGGAGGAGCAGTGGGATGAGGAGGAAGAGCCAGAAGAGATTGAAACTTTGCTGAAGGTAGTCCCTCCTGTTTATCACAAATATTTGGATGTATTCTCCAAAGTGAAAGCAGAGAAACTTCCTCCACACCGTGCCTGTGAGCATCATATTGAACTGGAGGGTCTTCTACCTCCAGTTGGTGTTATCTACTCTTTATCAAGAAATGAGTCAGAAACACTGCGGGCCTACATTTCAGAGAATGTAGAGAAAGGTTTCATTAGACCAAGCTCCTCCTCAACAGGAGCACCTGTCCTTTTTGTTAAGAAAAAGGATGGTGGTCTTCGTTTGTGTGTTGACTACCGCAAACTTAATGCTGTCACTAGGAAGAACAGGTATCCTGTTCCTCCAATGAATCAGCTTCTTACCGTATTCAACGGTGCTACTATCTTCTCCAAGATAGATCTGCGTGGTGCTTATAATCTCTTGAGAATCAAAGAGGGGGATGAGCACTTAACTGCTTTTAGAACCAAATATGGCAGTTATGAATATTTGGTTACGCCATTTGGCTTAACCAATGCTCCAGCTTCATTCCAAAATCTTGTGAATGATATCTTTGCAGATTATTTGGATGTTTTTGTTGTAGTGTACTTAGATGATATTATGGTCTTCTCTAGCTCTTTGGATGAACATGTTAAACATGTGGCCTCTGTTCTCCAAAGACTGAGAGACAATAATTTGTTTGCTAAAGCCTCAAAGTGTGTATTCCATGCCTCAAGTGTGGAATACTTGGGCTATGTTGTTTCAAGTGATGGCCTCAAGATGGATTCTTCAAAGGTTCAACAAATCCTCAATTGGCCTCAGCCCAAGAACATCAAGGCCCTTCAATCCTTTCTTGGCTTTGCCAACTTCTATTGTCGTTTCATTAAAAATTATTCCAAAAAAATCTCTGCTCTCACTTCCCTCCTTAAAAAAGATTCTCCCTTTATCTTCAATGAGGAAGCTCTTAGTCAGTTTCAGATACTCAAAGAAGCTTTCACCACTGCTCTTATCCTCTCTCACTTTAATCCTTCTCTTCCAACTATTGTAGAGACTGATGCCTCTGATTATGCCTTGGGTGCTGTACTGAGTCAGGTGAATGACTCAGGAAAGCATCCCATTGCATTTGATAGTCGCAAGGTCTTACCAGCTGAGCTCAACTATGAAATTCATGACAAGGAACTCCTTGGCATAGTTTGGGCTCTCAAGCGCTGGAGAGCCTTTCTCCTTTCTCTTTCTGATTCCTTTGAGGTCTTGACAGACCGTTGTTCTCTCCAATATTTTATGTCCTCTAAAGTCCTTACTCGTCATCAAGCCCATTGGGCTGAATTTTTGTCTGAATTTCACTTTGTTATCACTTACCGCCCAGGCAGGCTGGCCACTTTACCAGATGCCTTGTCACGTCGGGACGACATGTACCCAGAGAGGGGGGTGGATTTCATCAGCAAGAATCCTCAAAATTTTCATCAAGTTCTCAAGCAAAATGAAATTCAAGAGTCAAGATTCTTTTCCATAAAAGTTGAAATGTTTTCAGATTTAGTTGATCAGATTCAAAGACAAGTATCGCAAGACAAAGACTATAAGGAGATCCTCAAGAAATTAACAAGAGGAGAATCAGTCCCAGACTATTCTCTTGAACCTCAAGCAAAATTATTATTGTTCAAAGATAGAGTAGTTATTCCAAGCAATCATGAGGTTCAATTGGACATTATTCAAAGGCGTCATGATTCACCATTGGCTGGCCATCCTGGCCAGGAGAAGACCCTCAAGCTCATCAAGAGGGATTTTTATTGGGCTGGCATGAATCAAATCATCAAGGACTATGTGTCCTCATGTCAGCAATGTTCAAGAAACAAGAACATCCACCATAAGAAGTTTGGATTACTCAAGCCTCTTCAAATTCCATCTGGTCCTTGGAATTCCTTATCAATGGACTTTATCACCCAATTGCCCTTGTCAAGCAACTTTGATTCAATTTTAGTAGTTGTAGACAGATTTTCAAAAATGGCAATATTTATTCCAACTTATTCAACAATCACTGCTTTGGATTTAGCTCAAATATTCATTAATCATGTCTTTTCCAAACATGGTCTTCCAATCAGTATTGTTAGTGATAGAGGTTCATTATTTGTTTCATCATTTTGGACTCAATTGTGTCAGCAGCTCAAGATATCAAGAGATCTTTCAACTGCCTTTCACCCTGAAACAGATGGACAGACAGAGAGGGTAAATCAGATTCTAGAACAGTATCTGCGGATGTATGTCAGTTACCATCAAGATGACTGGCACACCTGGCTCCCTCTGGCTGAATTTGCCTATAATAATGCAGAACATTCATCAACAAAACAGTCTCCATTTTTCACTATTTATGGAAGAAATCCCAGCTTTGATTCAATTCACATTTCTCAAGATACACCTGCTGGAAAGTTATCATCAAAACTCCAATCAGTACAGCAAGTTGTCAAAGAAGAATTAGAGTCAGCAATAAAGCGTTTTAAGAAGTATGCAGATAAAAATAGAGCAATTCCACCTGATTTCCAACCTGGGGACAAAATTATGGCTAGCTTCCAAGAACATCAAGACAACAAGACCCACCAAAAAGCTTTCAGAAAGATGGCTGGGACCCTTTGAAGTTCTCAAGAAGATTGGCAGCCATGCATATCACCTCAAGTTGCCTCAACAATGGAAGTCAGTTCACCCTGTTTTCCATGTGTCCTTATTAGAACCAGTCAAGCAATCAACTATCCCAAATCGACACCAATTGCCACCACCTCCAGTAATAGTGGAAGAGCAAGAAGAATGGGAAGTGGCTCAGGTTCTGGATTCAAAACTCAAGAGAGGTTCATTATGGTATTTAGTGGAGTGGAAAGGATTCAATGAAGACCCAGAAAGAACAACTTGGGAACCAGCTTCCAACCTTACCAACTCCCCAGACCTTGTCAAGGATTTTCACACTTTGTATCCAGACAAGCCTGGCCCAAATGCCTCAAGAGTTTGATTTATGGTGCTTGGTGGGGATTGGAGTTTATGAAAGTAAGTTCCTCTCCTGGCATGCATCTTTAAGGGGGTATTCTACCCAAATTTGTTGTAAGCATCACCTTGGCCACTTTGTGAGCACTTTTCAGTTCTTTGGACAGGTTCAGAAGGCTTTGCAACATCATACCCTCAAGATTTGGACCTTTTCATCAAGATATGGCCCAATCTTTTCTTTTATTTTCTCTTCTTTCTTTAATCATGCCATAAATCATCTTTCAAGACATTCATTATCAAATTCATTTTATGGCATATTTCAATTTTCATTTATGGTGCTTGGTGGGGAGTAGAAGTTATGAAAGTAAGTTCCATCTCCTGGTATGCATCCCTGAGGGGTCTAATTCTTGTAAAACATTACCTTGGCCACACTGTGAGCATCAAATGCTTGATTTCATCTTTCAGAATCTTTTGGCCAAAAATCAAGCAACTCACCACAAGAAGGACAACCCTCAGGCATTTCTTATTTCTTTCTTTACTCTCTTTTTCTCTCAATTCTTTTTCATTTTTATTTTTTATTTTTTATTTCATTTTCTTTTACTTGTATGATTTTTTTTCATTTCTTGTTTCAAAGCAGCAATCATAACTCCCATATCTTGTTTGGGGAGTGAATTTATTTAATAATCAAGAGCAAACACTAGTAATGGTAAAGACCAGCTACAGATAATCCTCATCAAAATTTCTTCAAGGCTTCTCTAAACTTAACAACCATGGCATCTTCATAAGCAACTGCCTCCCTGGCCAAAGCAGCAGTGGGCTCCCCTGGAATAGCACTCTTCATGGCCTTATCAACAAACACCTCAGTTAAAGCATCAACTTCAGCAAATAGAGAGGTGACCACCTTCTTGTTCACCCTTTTTTGATCAGTGAAGTTGCCAGTAATATTCCAGCGGCGACGGGTTTCAAAGATTGATTCAGGTTCTGGAGACATTGGGTCTCTAGAAGTGCTGGCCACTGGTGGTTGGATATTGGTAGAGGTGGAGGCAAGTGTGGAGGGCCTGGTTGGGGATCTAATTGGAAGTTGAGGTGGTTGGGGGGACCTGATCACTTCATTATTTGTGGTACTGGCTTGGACTGTGGATTGTGAGGTGGATTGGATTCTTCTTTTCTGGATTGGGGTAGTCATTTCAAGCTCTTCTCCATCAATCTCATCACTTCCTTCACCATCAGTATCATTTTCATCTTGAACCACCAAATTTCTCTTCAATTTTCCAAGTCTTCCATATTTTCTGGTGACCAAAATGGGAACCTCTGGGGCCACTCCAATGGGATTTCCTTGGGGGTGAATTGATCCTCCAATGGCTGCCCAGGAACCACTGGTATTATTCCATTGTTGGACACCCCTCATTCTAGATCCAGTCACTGAAGAAGAAGAAAAGAAAACACAGAAGTCAGTAACCCATCAATTTTATGGCCAATCAACTCACAATTGGAGTGACCAGAGGTGGCATCAGAGGTAGGAGGTTCATCAACAGGAGCTTCCAATCCAAATCTTCCACCCTTCTTGATGCTGCTGCATAATCTTCTGGCATCTTCAGGAAAGCTATAGTGGGCTTGGGAACAATTTCTTTTTCAAAGATTGCAAAACTGACACCTGGTGGACCTAGCAGTAGCAGATTCCACACAAGGAATCCCTTTCCTCTTACAATTGGTGCAGGGTGGTTCAATAACTCTGACAGATTTAAAACCATTATAGGTTTTATTGATGTCCCAAATCTCTGTAGGGGCCATACTCTCTTCAGAAAGCTCCCTCAAGTTATCAAAAACACCAGGACCATAAAGTACAGAGGGTGGGGAATCAGAGTGATTGGAATCACAGAGGGAAGTCAGCCTTGAACTCATCTTCAAGTCAAAATTTTAAATTCAAGACCAAGAGATTTATGGACAATTGCAAGTCAGCAAGGCATTTATGGCAATTGACCAGTCAAGAAGGGGGTAAGAAGAAAGAAATTCAAGAAGAAATCAAGATCAAGGAGAAAAACTGCTTCAAATGGCCCAATTGGCCAATTTCATGATTTTATGCACTTTGGCGCAAATGGCCACATCAGACCTCAAAACTTCAAAATTACTCTATTTTATCATTTCTCATCAAAATATGCTTAATTATGCATATTGGCAAATTTGCGCATTTTGCGCAAAAGGCCCTTTTATCTTGTCAAAAGGCTTCAAAAGGCCTTTTTGGCCAATTTCATCATATTTGCGCATTTGCGCACTTTGCGCAAATTCTGCGCATTTGCGCACTTTGCGCATTTTTGCGCAAAAATGCGCAAAATGGCCAAAACACCTTATAAGGCCATTTTTTCAGCATTTATCAATTTTTTTCAGTTTTCCACCAATATATGCGCATTTTTGCGCATTTTGCGCATTTTTGCGCATTTTGCGCATTTTTGCGCAAATTGGCCAAAATCCCCTCTAATCACAAAATCAAGGATTTTGGCCAGGACTTCTGAAATGGTCCAAAACCTCAAGTGTTGGCCACTTTATGCCAACACCCTCAAGATGAAAATTATGATGAAATCTGGTGTTCTTGGGACATAAACCCAGATCACCCACTTTTCAAAAAGCCATGAGGACTCAAGAAAAGTTTGGTGAAGACACTCAAGACAAGAATGAAGAAATTTTAAGAAGAGTGAAAGAATTTTGAAGTGAAAGAGGGAATTCAAATTCAAGATCAAGGGGAAAATACCTACAGGTGATCAAATGAGCATTTTTGTTGAGTATTGGTTGAAGAAGAAATTTTAATGAATAAATTCAAGGAGTTGGGGAAAAGAACTGTATGGATTATTTTCAAGCTCATCAAGACTCACTGTACTTATGGTGCTCAGAGCTCACCACTTTCAAGAGGGGGATAATGTCACAGCCAAGGAGGCAGGGGCATTACCAATCATATTCCACTATCATTACTTCATTGATACCCCTCAAAACCCAATCAGCAAGAGGGTTTCATTCAAGATTATCCAAATACAGTTTTCATACAGGCAAGATCCAAATACAGCTTTCAAACCTCAATACAGTCATACAGGCAAGACCCAAATACAGGATTCACCAAATACAGGCCTGTAATCAATACAGGCGCAAATACCTGTATTGACTGTATAACCTGTATTGGATTCACTAATACAGGATTCAATCCCACATCCAACTTCTTCCAGCATACAGACAAGTATCTCAACACTCAAACTCCAAGGCTGGTATTTCTCACAAATACCAGCCCCTCTTCACCCACCTGGGGGTTTTTCCCCCAGTTAATTAAAATAGTTGATTTATTATTTAATATTATTTTATTCTCACTTTTGGAATATTATTTTATTATTTACTAAGTTAGTCTTAGCCTTCCCTCACCTGTTCAGTAGAGTCCTGGTGGCCATGTCCTTATTAATTCCTTTTCTCTTTTCTGAACAGGTTGAAACAGCGACTCAGGATTATTTGTGGTTGGCTCTTTATTATTGCTTTTGCTTTGTCTCTCTTATCTTTTATACTTATTATTTTATGACTAGGAATTTATCCTCTTACTCCATTACTCTCATCATTTGAGTATTTCTTTTTGAGCCCTCCATAAGTAAGTCTGTTCACTGAGTGCCAGGCCCTCTTCATTTAGAAGAGCCCCTGTGACAGAATGTTTTTACTTCAATACCTCATATGTCAGTCAATACTGGGGTCCCATACAGTTTCTGTACAGCATTCTATGCGTCATACACGTCAGAATCAGGCTGTGAGGTCCCCAGATGAAAATTTTCACCCTGTATTGGTGAAAACTGTCCAGATGTGGTTTCAAAACCACATCTGAGCCCAATACAGAGTATACAGGCTGTTTGCAAACCACAAGCCTGTCATGAGGAGTGAAAAATCTTCACTTCCTCTACGTGAAAAGGTCTAACAGCCTTTTCAACTCAATTTCAGGATAAAAGGAGGGCTTTTCACTGCCAAAAACCTTTCCTCATCCTGCTATTGAATAACCTACGTAGTAAACTGTCAAAAACAGTTTTACTATTGGTTAAATAATCAGGTATAATTATAATCTTTAATTATTGTAGACTTTATTATTGTAATCCAACAGATAAAGCCTGCACCCAGGGTTCTTAATAGCGCTCACCACCACTATTTCTCAATAGTAGAACCCTTTTATCTTATTATAAACCTTTATAAATCTTTTTTTAAATCATTTTCTGTCGTGTCACATACACAGTTAAAGTTGTAATTAGCCTAGTTATACCTTTATCATAGTATCATCCTGACACCTACTGACCATATCAGAGATTTCACTTCCACTCTCTGGGGCTGAAATTGTTTGTTCATGGAATTCAGTTTAATTTGCCAGGGTTGGGGCATAGCGGGGGTAGTTTATTAAGTAAATAGATGGTGACAAGTTGATTGATAACCCAATTGAAAATTTTAGAATAAGAAGATTGAAATTGAAGGAAAAAGGCAAGACTTCTGAAAGTGGTGGAAGTAAAATAAGCTCAAGATCACTGAGTCTTTGTTAGTTAATATCAATATTAAAGAATTTTGGAAAGCTTTAAAGAAGTTAAATATCAATTTAAATCAGTTCAATAGTTAGTGAATTTTCTAGAAAAAAACATTTTGGAACCTTAAGCTCACCAAAAAAAACCTGCCCATCAACAGCCTTGGAACCTTCCATCAATATTTATTGAACTTGTCATGGATTTGCAAAATATATTTTGTCAGGAAATTCAAAGAGGAGATGTGTTGCAAATTGTTTCATCTCATTCAAATGAAATACCTTCCCTGTGAGAAATTGAATAATGTTGACTAGTGAGAAACCTACTAAAGTCAACTTTTGAACTATTCAATGCTCATGAGGTAAGGACTAAGCAAAGTGTTCCACTTGAATGATATGAAATAAAATGGTTTTTTTGGGGAAACAGAAGATACAATTCCGGTATTAAATAGTCCACTTGTTAGGTTTAAATTTGTGAGCCTCATGATTTAAACCCTAACCACAACATTGTGAATATACCTACCAATTTCCCCCAGAACCTGTTGGCAGATATGGCCACTCAGCATATCTCCTTGATTGCGTTCATCATGTGTGGCAAAAAGCTACAGTACCCTATGGATCTAGTACCTGAGCGTAAGGATGGTAATTGGCAGAGAGAGGATTAAGGGTAAGGGGGGTTGAGGGTGGCTTCAGAGGCATATCTTGAGGGTGCCACGGGAGTGTAAGAGTTTTAAGCAGCAGAGAAGAAAAGGCGGGGGTGCAGAAGCGTAAGGGGTGGTGAGGGGGAGATGGGGGGCAGCATTGTAGTCTCATCTTGAGGGGGCTGCAGGAGCATAAGGATCAGGCCAGTATGAGGGGGGCATTGGAGGCATGTTGGGAGGGCACTGCCAGCGTAAGGATGGTAATCAGCGTTGGAGGCATGTTGGGCAGGGACTATACAAGCGTAAGGATGTTAAGCTGCATTGGAGGCATTTCGGGAAGGCACTATATGAGTGTAAGGATGGGAAGCGGCATCGGAGGCATGTTGGGAGGCCACTGCGAGCATAAGGATGGTAAGCGGCTTTGGAGGCATGTCAGGAGGTCACTGCAAGTGGAAGGATGGTAAGCCAAATTGGAGGCATGTTTGGAGGGCACTGCAAGCATAAGGATGGTAAGCAGCGTTGGAGGCATTTTGGGCGGGCACTATACGAGCGTAAGGATACTAAGCAGCATTGGAGTCATGTTGGGAAGGAACTCCACAAGCCTAAGGATGGTAAGGAGCGTTGGGAGGCCACTGCCACAGTAAGGATGGTAAGCAGCGTCGGAGGCATGTTGGGTGGGTGCGAGGAGGCATAAGGGGGGGTGAGAGCGCCGTTGGAGGCATAACTTGAGGGCCCCTCAGCAGCGTAAGGATTTTAAGCCAAGGAGAAGATGAGACGGGGTTGAGGAAGCATAAGGAGTGGTTAGGGCAGAGATGAGGGGAAGTGTTGGAGTCTCATCTGGAGGGGGTTGTGGGTGTGTAAGCATGCTAAGTGTCGGAGAGGATTAGGCGGGGAGGCGGAAGCCACACAAGTGTGAGAGTAGGCATGGTAAAGGGGTGAGATGACCATGTGGTGCGGCGGAAGTCCTCTCATGCACCAATATGAGCATGCCAAACTGCTGGGTATCACCATGAGGTGTAATTACCTGAACATTGCGAATAGTGTGGAAATGGGTTTGGGCTTTGAGTGACATTCTCATATGACAATTGACATTGTCTTGACACAGACGTGACATGACCCACTAAATCCAGTGACTATAAAGTGACACTAACACAACTGAAGCAAGATTTTATACTGACCACTGTGCAACATGAAGTCAATCGCCAACAATTGGCGTGAGATTTGCCTTTGTGTGATAGTGTGGGGAATGGCTGTGGAAATAATTCATACAGTGAACCCAACCCCCATGAAAAATATTTGGTGGAATTGAAGAGCCATGGAAAAGAGGAAATTGGTTCAGTCCACTCCAAAAGAAGGAAACCAATAACCAAACACCTGGATGGTTTGAAACATAAGCCCCTAGACAGGGAGGGTATGACCACAAGACAGTTGTTGGGTCAAGGTCACATGAGCCATACTAATACATCAAAGAAGACAGGAAAGTCTCATCAATTATGAGCCTCTTTTAGAGGGAAGGTAACTCAGCCTGTGACTCAAAACCAGAGCACGAGCATGACAGCCAAATACCATAAACCAATGGTAAAGCCAAGATACCACCAAAACATGGAGCTGAGCCAAATTAACTAAAAAGGTATCAAAAGAAAGAGTAAAATCACCTTTTTCCAAATATACAAGTGCAATAATCATAGGAAAAAGAATAACAAAGTTATTCCTTCTCAAAGCTATTGCTGAGCATAAACCGTAATTTTCACCTCTCATCTGAAATACAGAGGAAGAGGCTTAACCCCATAAAATGGGTATTCAAATTGAAGCTCTATGTCAGGGCTACCCAATGGTACTAGACAAAATGAGCTGGAACCAGAATTACAGAATTTATGACCAAAATAGGGTCAAGCAAGGGTGATTAAAATATTCACCTCTCATCTAACTTCTACAGTTTTAGTGTGAGATACCTAAGGTGGGGTATCTTTGGGAAGGGCACGATCAGGGCTATCTGATGGTGCCATTCATTTCACCATACCCTACCTAGATCAAAAGTTATGGAGCAAACAAGCTCCATACAGCTTTTGGCCAAAACATACATATGTACAAAAACACTTGTACATGGAATAACTTTGCCAGACTTAATGATAACCATATCAAATGAGGTACCATTGTGTAGAACACAGTTACGGCTACACACTGAACCAATCTTGAGGTTGATATCTCAAAAACTGACAGAGTTGTGGCTGTTTTCAGGTCAAAATCCCACAGTTTGGCCAATACAGCCTTCTAGGGGGATACTATCTCATAAATATGATTATGAGGTGTCAAACAGACTAAGAAGCCTGTTTATAATTGAATAACTCATAGCTCAGCCAAATACAGAGGTCCATAAAGCTTCTGTACAGCTTCTGAGGCGTCAGAAGCACCAGAACACACATGTAAACTCCATTGGTGAAACTCTTCACCCTGTATACGGTAAAAATTACTACTGGTTGTTCTAAAACCACATTTCCACCCAATAATAGTCTGTATTGAGTGTATAGAACCACAACCCAGCCCAAAGTAGTGAAATCTTTCACTCTTTGGTTGTGCGCAGAGGTAGACCACCTCCAAATACCCCAGAACAAGATAAAAGGAGGCTTTTCCTCACCAGCAGGCTAATCCAGCATTCTGTTCTTAATATTTGTATGTGGTATAGCTTCCTGAATAAAATGGTACCCTTAGAATTTAACAGGTTATAATTATAAGCTGTAATTATTGTAGGGTTTGTTATTTCAAACCCATAGGCAAACACTGAACCCAGGGCTATCAGCAGAACTCACCATCACTAGATTATTTTAGTATAATCCTTTTACTCATATTCTCACATTAATATCATCATTATTTTTGTGTCACACTCAGATTTATAGCTTTTATTATCATTTTTAAGCTATATCATAGAGTCACCCTGACACTGTCCATTTCCCCATAGCTCAACTAAAACAAAAGTTATGTAGAAAACAAGTTCCATAAAGATTCTGAGAATATCATAAATCTTAATAACATAAATTAAACATGGCACACCTTTTCCATATTTGAAAATACCCATATCAAATGGGGTTCCATCATATAGCTCTCATTTAGGAATACTTAATGAACCAACTTTGAGCTCAATATCTCAAAAGCTGACAAACTGATGGAAGGTTCAAGGTTAAAATCCCACAGTTTGAACAACACACTTTTACTGTGGGTTACTTTCCCATAACTTGGATTATGAGGTTTCAAATAGACAAAGAAGCTTTTTTATACTTCAAATCCTTGTAGTTCATTCAATACTGGATTCGCATATAGGTTCTGTACAGCATTCTACACGTAATTCATGTCAGAACAAGGCTATGTGATTCCCAGATGAAAATATTCACCATGTATAGGTGAAAACTGCCCATATTTTGTTTTGCAACCACATCTGAGCCCAATAAAGAGAATAAAGGCGGTTTGAAAACAACAAGCCAGTTCTTGGAAGTGAAGAATATTCACTTCCTAGTTTTGAAATGGTCTAGAGGATCTTTTCACCCAATTTCAGGATAAAAAGGAACCTTTCTCTTCCCAAAGGAGGAATCTTCATCCCGTTCTTCAATTACTATGTAGTAAAACTTCCCAACAAATTTAAGCCCTTGGAAAATAAGTCAGGTATACTTTAAGCCTAATGATTTTAGCTTTTATTATAGTAAACCAACTGGTAATACTGCACCCAGGGCTTTCAGCAGCACTCACCACCACTATTCCACAAATAGGAAAACCCTTATATCTTATTTCAAGCCTTTTCCTTTATTATTATTATCTGTTTCACAGTCATAGTTTCTGTTTCAAATACTTTTATTACCACCTCATCAGAGACTCAGGCTGACAACCCCCCACTGAAGGTGAATTGCTGATCCTTGAGCTTCTTTGGCAGAATGTGCATAATTTTTCCAGGGCTCAGGGGTATGCTTCATCCAGCTTCAGGTCCAATATGACCCACAACCAAATTGAAATAGATTGTTACAGGTCTGAGACACCAAATCTCAACAAAACCACCTTCAAAACAGTCACTTCAAGAAAGCTTGACTGTCCATTTAGACTTTGTGCCAGAAAATATTGCAAGAGTACCACTTGGACTCTTAAATTCAAAAACCCTTAACACAGCCATGATGCCACTGAAAAGATTGTGGCACATCCTGCTTTCAGAAAATTCAATGGGAAAGAAACATCCTAAATTGCGCAAATTTCTGACTCACTTCTCATGCCAAGGAAAATCAGGCCCAATTATGCAGCCAGAGGGAGTCTGACAGGCCTGTAATTCTTCAATATATTTACAGCCAAGTCATTATTGAAACTCTCAAAGAAAAAAATCTTTTTGGTCCTCTGCAAAGGATCCTGAGGCACACATTACTTACTTGTTTTTCATTCACCCCTTTTCCATAAAACTCCTTTATGGCTTTCCTCATGTCATTCTTATGGATTGTACTTATAAAACAAATAAGAACAAAATATACCTTTTTTATATTGTTGGATTCAGCTCAACCAATGAAATGTTCTATGGGGCTTTTTGTTTGATGAATGATGAAAATGAACCCTCATATACTTGGGACTTCAATCAATACATAGAAAAAGTCCTCAAAAACACCAATATTGTTCCCCTCCAGTCATTGTTATTGAAAGGAATCTGTCCTTGAAAAAATCTCATATGAAGCTCTTCCCAGACTCAAAATTCATGTTATGAATTTGGAACATCAATAAAGATGTATTTGCCCATTGCAATAAGAAAATTTGTCCTGGCACTGATTTTGAAAATTTTATGGTCCTTTGGAATCAAGTAATACACTTTCATCTTTCACTTTTATTCTTATTATTGATCTTATCAATAACTTTGGGATTCATTTCTCATATTATGTATTCATCCACTGAAAGTTCTTTCAAAGAAAACTGGAAGAAATTTAAAAATAAAGGAAAAAATCCTGAAGTCTTGCAATATTTGGAAAATAACTGGCTTCCTCTAAAGGAGTATTATGTGCCAGCCTACACCAACCACCATTTCCGCCTGGGTGTGGGCTTCACCTCAAGAGTTTAAGGTTCCCATGCAATGTTAAAACATTGGCTTAAAGGTTCCACTGGTACTCTCCTTGATGTTGTTAGGGCTCTCCACATGGCTTTCAGAAAACAATTTATTTAAATAATCAACAGAATCTCCAAAGAAATGATTTTCCATGCCAAGAATTTTCCTCCCCACATCTCCTCCCTTAATGGAAAGGTGTCAAGTTATTCCCTTCAGATGGCCTTTGACAATCTCAAAACCAAATTTCCCCTCAATGGAAAATGCACCAACAAATACAACAATTATCAAGGCATTTCTTGCAAGAATAAGGCCCAACAGGCATTTTCCAAGATTCAAAGCCTTAAGATATCAGACTTCCATGCTCAGTGGAATTTGAATTTTACTGTTGGGATTTTTCAGATTTGAACTATTACTTTTTTTCTTATTAACTGATTTGCTTTGTCACATTCTTGTATGACTGGTTGTCAAGGTAATGATCAAAGTGTTGAGAAAAAAAGAAAAAAAGAATCCAAAAGAATATTTGAATATATTGGGGAGGAACCTTTCCAAAGACCAATAGCACAAATCACCCCAATTCTTAAACATTTTCAAGATTTTTTGACTGGAAAAGTCCCATTTGATCAAACTCCCAAGAATCAAGACAATGATTAATGCTATGAATACCCACTAGAATTCAAGAATATCCATGGAAAACCTCAAGGATCCAAGAAAAAAAATAAAAAATAAAAGAGAAAACTCAAGATTTGAAATCATTGAAAGTCAATCCAAGAGAATAGGAAGACCCCCATCAAAAGTGACCAGCACAACAACATCAAGATGACAGTCAATTGCACCCTCTCAAATTATGGAAGTGAATTCATCCGAAGATTCTGAGGCCTCATTTTCAAATCAATAAGTTCATCAGATTCACTACCCTCAGGAACTGAATCAAATGAATATGGAAAATCAGGATTAACCCTTAGAAGGTTCAGAAGGTTGGAAATGGGTATTGAAAGTTCACAAAGAAAGTCCCACAAGCCTGCCACAAGCTTGAAGAGACATGAAGCAATTGAATTGACCTGTGAGCATTTCCAAAGCAATTATCACACCAGTGATTAGTTCTCCAAGCTCTTTTTAAGTTTGTGATTCATTTTGATATATATTTCTTTTGTTTATTTGAATATTTATTCATTTTTTTGACCTAATTTTATCAGGTATCTGGCTCAGAAGACTTTCCCAAGTTTATATTGAGATACACCTTCAAGCCCATCAATGTCCAAGGTGATGTAAACTGTGGCTGTGAGCCTTAGAGGTATTTTCATATACCCAAAAGACCACAAATAACAAAATAAGATATAAATATAAATAAAATAAATTTATTTATCTTATCAAAATATAAATTAGAATGTAAATACAAATTTATATACAAAAATAAAAATTCAATTATAATTTAAAATAAAAATTATATTAAACTTTAAAATTGTGAAAAAGCATTTTTACTTGAAAAAATTAAGGAAAAATGAATTTTTAATAAAATTGATGAAATTATAATATTTTTGGTAAAGCATTACATAAAATATATTATAATGTTTTATCCAATAAATAAACTTAAGAAAATTACTTCACCATTGGATTCCTTATAAAAAATAAGGTGGGGTCACCTCTGGGTAAAATTTCTGTAACTCAACTCTAAATAAGCTTAAATTAAGTTTTATTATTTTCTGGAAGAAAGTTGAAAAAATTCAAAACCTCGATTTAATTAACACAACATGCGGTGTTAACCATCAATTTTTGTGTTAAAATTGAGGTGTTGTGTGTAGTTTGGAAGTTATGAGGAATTGGAGTATTTTCAATTGAAATGTCAAAATGTGCATGTGTATTACATAAGTGGACTGTAATTTACTTATGAGCTATGAATTATTACAGTTGTGTACTGTAAGACTTAATTTAATTGTATGTGTAAATTACAAGTGTATTACATGATGAGGAATTAAAGGAAAAATAGATTGGAAAGATTAATTCTGGGGGGAATAGGTGCTCTAGCTCCAAGGGGCAGCCAGACCCCCAAAATCCTTGCTGACAGGTGTGGGATGTCAAAATCCACACAACATTTCATCACTTTTGGCCTGTGATTGAGTCACAGGGTCTGTGACTTAATTGATGATGAGGTTTTGATACCAACCTGGGCAGTTTTAACTGTTTCCAAGAGGGTAAAAATACCCTTAAGTTAAAAAAATCTTAGTAAAAACAGTTTTAACTGGTTTCTACGCTTTTCTCCCCCATTCTGACATTTCTTTAAGGCTCTGACCAGGTATTACTATAGTAATGGCTGATTTAAGGGTCTAAAATTGTGAGCCATGAGGTATATTTTACATACCCAAAATAGGCCACAATTATCTTAAAAATAAATTCTGAATTATGCATAACTCATAAGTCATGCATATATCCAAAATTAAGCCTTTTTGATTTCAGAAAAGATGAATAATTTTTTATTGAGTAAGTAAGTCCATCGATTTAAGGCCAGATTTGGATTCTACACAAAACTTCCCCTAGGGTAGCTCCATAGAGTGAATAAGCTCAAATTAACTCTTTGGGGTGGTAATATGGAAAATACTTCAATACCACATCATCAATACCACATAAAATATCTGTGCAAACTTTTGTTTTTCTTAATTTCACACCAAAATAATGGGAATGTGAGAAATCCCATGTTACACATACACTAAGAATAGTGTTATGCATGTTTTGGGAACTTAATATCATGGTATTCTTACATGGACTTTTGGTACACCCATAGTGGATATCTCACTTGAAGCTTGATTTTCTATTTTGACGTGAAAAAGAGGCAAGGGGGACAAAAGACATCAAAGAGAACCAGGGTACCCAACTTCTGAGGCCACAGAGGCATGGAAAGCTCCAAAGCTTGGATCCATGGCTGATCTTGGACCAATCAGTAAACTAAAACACTTTGGGAACTTGGTTACCATGTTACAACTACAGTAAATCTTAAGAAAATAGAAAATAACCAGCTATTTTGACATGCCAAGGAGGTAAAGAGCTACTTGGACTTCTGTAGCTATGTCAATTTTTAATGACTTTCCATGGTGAAGCCCCAAATGAGTCATGAAAACCCTTTTTGGACTTTTATCCATGGATTTACCTCATAGCAACCAGTTAAACACTGATATTTGCAAATCTACGTAGAAATGAAGTAAAAACTTAAAAAATTCATTAAAAATACAATTCTGAATTAATCTCTCTGAAGCTTGCAGGACATATGGCGAACTGTATCATCTATGATACAACCCAAAAGATTCATGGTTTTACTAGTAAAATTAAACGTTTTACTTACAGTCCATTTTTGACTATTCTACGTGAAACACTGAATCTTCAAAAATTCACAGTAATTACAACCTGTAATGAAATTGCCAATAACATTGATAACTTTGAGAAATCAATGATTATTTTTTGATAAAAGAAGATTTACAGATGTTACCCCTTTTATTCCTAACCATATTGGGGTTGGTAATCACATAAAAGCATCAATTGAGTAATTATGATAATCTTACGTGACAACAGATGCTGCAATCAATAATCCAAAAGGGTTTATGGTTTTCTCACTCACTGGTTTTTCAGTTGACGTCATGGAAAGCCTCTGTGAGATGTGTTTGACTTAAAAGAGGCCTCCTCTTGCTGTTTTTTCCATATCAAATCATCTTATTATCCATTTATATCATTGTTACCAACAAGTATTAGTTAAACTATTATTAAGTGTTTTAAATCTTTCAGAATCAATCAGAAAGACGTGAAATCATAGAATACAACTATATATTGTTGTAATCCTGCTATAAATCATTTTGATCCCTTAAATCCACAATTCTATGTCAAATTTCTCTACTTATATCTTTCAATAAGTTCTTTGGAGTATAAGTGAGTCATTTATCTTTAATTCTTAAAGCTTTTTCTCTAAAATTAGTTTTCTTCAAGAATTATCTTTATAATTATTCTTGCAAAAGATAATTATATATTAAAATAATTTTATCATTTTAATAAAGAAGTTTTTATTATTGGATTCTTCTTGTAATTGATTCTTGTAGACACTTACTGCTCACTGTTAAAGGCTCACATTCCCTACCACCAAAAAAGATTGTACCACAATCTGATATGTGTGATTAGGGTATCATCCACTGTCCTACCTCTTCATTAGACTTTATCAGTCTTGAAGCTCAATAATTCTTAACTTTTCTATTTTTCAGGTTTTCTTTCATGTCTGAACCTTTGTCACAACCACGTATTTTGACCCTCCTCCTTGATGGCGGCGGCAATCCAACCTGGAGCCAAGTTGGGGCCAATTGGCCATGTCATTTCATTTATGGCCAATTGACCCCTCTTGGGTGTTCCATGGCTCTTATGCCATAACCCATTCCATTGGCCACTTATGGCCCCCATCATCCTTTATGGCCTAAGGCCATATCCTGCGTCATTGGCCCTCTTGGCCAATTTCCACCTCACCAACCCCCAGGCCTCCATCACTGTTTTTGGGCCTGGGGGGTCCCTTTGTCTTCCAGGGGCTTCCAGGCCCCATGGCCACCTTCATTGGTTTCCTGGCCACCCCTTTCATTATGGGGGTTTTGGCCTAAATGGCCTTTTTTGGGCCATTTAGGCCCCCCACGGCTTCTACGGTCCGCGGTCCGTATTACGCGGTCCGCGGTCCGCGGTCCGTAGGCAGATTAGGCCCCTTTTGGCCTAATCCAATGAGGCCAAAAGGGGCCAAAGGGGGCAGCCACCTAGCCCCCAAGGCCAGGTGGGTCCCAAACCACAATTGGGCCCACCTGAGCCATTTTTGGCCACCAATCCCTTGGACCCAAATTGGACCAAAAACACCTTGGACCCATTTTGGCCATAAATCCCGTAGGACCCACTTTTGGCCCTGGACCACCATGGACCAACTTCACCGTCATGGCCTCTGGCAACCACCAGAGGCCACCAAATCATCTCAACAAGTATTTCCCTCAACTTAAGGGGAATTCTTTCCTTTCCTTCATGCACTCCGTACTCAAGATTGCAGGTGTGGTGCATATATGGTATTATATACCATTATGCACCATTTTTACTCAGCAATCCAATGGTGACGTTTTCAGGACCCATTTCCACCTTTCCATTTCAAGGTCCATAATTCCAACGCCCATTTCGAAGGAGGACTTCTCAGCTTATCAGTCTGGCAATCCATGGCGGCAATTCAGAAGATCATTCACGGATCCCAACCACCTGTATCTGCAGGAGTTGGGTTGGTACAATTCATTCAGGATTATTCTAAGGTCAATTCTCAAGAGGTATTACAAAATTCAATCAGTTGTCAAGACATCAAGTATTCAATACTCTTTGGACAACCCAATTCATCCGTACAGGCCTTATTCAATCAACCTGTATGGCCTTGGCCCAATTGGGCCACTTCTTATTCCACTGTGGGAATTCCATCACACAGTTCAAATTTCAAGATGGCCAGAACTGTATTTCCCGATTCGGACAATACAGTCATTGATCCACCTTCCAGGATCAACTTTCCAGCTTTTCACATATACTGGCCACCTTTCAGCACCTGGGGACTTTTTCCCCAGTTAATTAATATAGTGGATTTATTTTTATCCTTATTTTCTTTTACCTTATTAAAGTTAATACTGATAATCTTAAGTCAGTCATTCAGCACCCTTTTCTTTTATTTCCTCGCCTGTCCAGTGGATATTGGTGGTCATATCCTTATACTAATTCCATTTCCTTTACTGGCAGGTTGAAACAGTGAATTGAGGATTCACTTGGTTGGCTTCTTGGCTTTTGGCTTCTTTATTATCCTTGGCCATTGGCTTCATCTTTTCTTATCTCATCTTTTGGCATACTTGTTTTCCCCTTTATTCTTCTTAAAGAAATTCAGTCTTATTATTCTTTTATCTCTGGAGCCCTCCAAGTGAGTTCTTGATTCCTGAGTGCCAGGCCCTCTTCTTCCAAGAGCCCCTGTGACATTATATTAATTAACTCATAATTCTTCTTCATTCATTCATTCTTTTATTCTTATATTTTAAATTCATTCATTCATTTCATCAAAATTATGATTCTTTGACGTTTTATGATCTTATGATTCTTCGTCACCTCTCAATTTTTCCTCATTCATTCTTCATTCTGAAAATTGAAAGCTGACCCATTTTTTTTTAATTTCTGTTATCTTTTCAATCTCATTCTCAATCTTAATCAATCTATTTTTATCCATAATTCAGGCATTTTTATCTTTGGTTCTCAAGTTATTCATCAGGTTATTCAGACACGTTCTTCATATCAGGATTCACTTTGATTTATTCCTCAAGAATTTTTGATTTTTTGGAAGAATTCACTTGAAAATTGATTTGATTGACTAATTTGACATAATTGAAATTGACCTCAAGATAATTGATTGACCTGAAGACCTTATTGATTTTGCTGATTATTGACATAAATTGATTTTGACTCGAGAATTCATTTTGATTGATTGATTTTTTCTGCAAGATTTTGATTTGATTTGATTTTGATTGTTTGATTGATTGCCTTTATTGAATTCAAGATTCTCATTGATATTGATTTTTACTTCAAGACTCATTTGATTTGATTGATTGACGTATTTGGAGAATTTTGATTCATTGATTATCCAATTTCCTCAAGATTTGATTGTTGATTTTGTACTTCAAGAAAATTTTGATTTTATTTCATTTAGTTGGTTGATTATTCCTGAAATCATGCCAGTTCAACATTCACCTCCAGCAAGACAGACTAGATCTCAGGCCAGAGCTCAAGCTGTTCTGACTCCAACTCCAAGGGCTCCTCTTGATGGTACCCCAGCAGTTTCTCAACTGAGGGCCAGATTGGACAGAGGACCCATTATGGAAGGAGCAGCACCATCCAGGAAGGAAGGAAGAGGGCCAAGAAGGTCAATGTCTTTATCAGGAGTGGTTGGCGGATTCCCAGGATTTTCAAGAACCAGTCCCAAGGTTCAAGGTGAAGATGGTGAAGAGGAGGAGGAGAATTCTGTGGAAGAGGAAGAGTCTAATGGCACTGAGGCTGCTCCTGCTCTTGTGGGAGCATCTGAGGGCACCAGAGGACCAACTCTAGCCCAGTCTGATCAGCCTGCCTCTCATCAGCCTGAACCGTCTTTATTGGCCATTATGCAACAAATGACTCAGATTATGGCCAATCTGCAAGCAGCTTCTTCTTCTGAATTATCAAGACCACCAGCCTTCAAGACTCCCTCTATGAAGGCTCCAGAATGCTTTGATGGGACTCAGCCCTTCAAAGTCAGAAGCTTTATTCAGTCTTGCCAACTCATCTTTCATAATGACCTGGCAAACTTCTCTCAAGACAGAAAGAAGGTTCTTTATGCCACTTCATTCTTAGTTGGCAGGGCTGCAAAATGGATTGAGCCTTATTTATCCAACCTCAATAATCAAGACTCAAATTATCTCCTCAATTCCTGGCCATTATTCGAATCCCAATTGTTCACTTTATTTGGAGATCCAAATGAAGTTAGAAAAGCAGAAGCTGAATTGGATGGCCTTAGGATGAAAGAAGGTGGGCATGTTGCTTTGTACATTGCCGATTTCAGGAGTTTGCTTTCAAGAATTGGGGATTGGGATGAAAGGCCTCTTATTCATCATTTCAGGAAGGGTTTGGCCTCCAGGATTCTGGATCAATTGGCCTCCCATCCTTCAAACATTGATTCTCTTCAAGACTTAATGGACGTCAGCCTGGAACTTGATACCAGGTACCATGAGAGGCAGAAGGAAAAGAATCATCATCAAGAGAAGAAGCCTGAAGCCTCAAAGTCTCACTCTTCTCATCATCAAGTTTCTTCAAGTTCAAGACCAAAGAAGAAATTTCATTCTCAAAAGCGGGACAAGCCCCATTCTTCACTGTTGAATAAGGACTTCAAGTTGAAAGGTTCTGAAAAGGAAAGAAGAATCAAGGAGGGGTTGTGTACCTATTGTGGCGGGAAGCATAGTCTTGAGTCCTGTGTCAAAAGGCCTCAAAACAAGCTTACCCAACCGTCAGGCAGTTTTCCCAGCCAGGGAAAAGCCTGAGTGAAGACCATGTTGTGTTCAATGGTCTTCACAGTTTTCCTTCCAGAGCACAATTGTGCATTCTGAATACTGGTGTCAAGAATTCTCTTAAATTTTTTGTTTTCTCTTCTCTTTCTGATGTTTTTTACAGTATTCTCATTGATTCTGGTGCTACACACTCATTCATTGCAAAGCAGTTTGTTCACAAGTACTCATTGACTACATCAGAACTTCCAGAGAAGATTCCTCTTATCATTTTGGACTCCTCTGAGTCCCCTTCCTTATTTGTGACTCACCATACTAAATATATGGTTGAGCTCCCTTCCTTCCCAAGCTTTGAATGGGATTTTTTAGTCATTGATACTCCCAAGGGAGAAGACCTTATATTGGGCTTTGACTTTCTCAATCATTTTAATCCTTCTATTGATTGGAGGCAAGGGCTGATCACCTTTAATACTGATCAAAAGGACTATTCTGATCCTTCCAATTCCTTCCGTAATGACTCTTCCTCTGCCAAATCATGTGCAGCTCTGGTTGGTGATTCTAGAACACCATCAGTTCCATCTTCTGTCCATATTCCTTCCCTTAATTCCCATCTGTCATTACCATCATCTGGAGATGAAGTCTTCAAAGAGATTCAAGATGTTGGGGAAGATAATTCTGTATCTTCACTTCATCTCTTCTTTGGGAATATGGACCTTCCTCCTTCATCTTATCATGACTCCCTGGAGGAGTTGTGGGATGAAGAGGAAGAGCCAGAAGAAGTAGAAACCGTGATGAAGGTTGTTCCCTCTGTTTATCACCAATACTTGGATGTATTCTCCAAGGTGAAAGCAGAGAAACTTCCTCCTCACCGTGCCTGTGATCATCATATCGAACTGGAGGGGTCTCTACCTCCAGTTGGGGTGATCTACTCTTTATCCAAACAAGAGTCAGATACACTCAGGGCCTACATTTCAGAGAATGTAGAGAAAGGTTTCATCCGGCCAAGCTCCTCCTCAACAGGAGCACCTGTCCTCTTTGTTAAAAAGAAAGATGGTGGCCTCCGTTTGTGTGTTGATTACCGCAAACTCAATGCTGTCACTAGGAAGAACAAATATCCTGTTCCTCCTATGAACCAGCTTCTTAATGTCTTTAATGGTTCTTCTATCTTCTCCAAGATTGATTTGCGTGGTGCATACAACCTGCTCAGAATCAAGGAGGGTGATGAACATTTGACATGCTTCAGAACTAAATATGGCAGTTTTGAGTACTTGGTTATGCCATTTGGGCTCACCAATGCTCCTGCCTCTTTTCAGAATCTTGTCAATGATATATTCCAAGATCTTCTTGATGTTTTTGTTGTGGTTTATTTGGATGACATTATGGTCTTTTCCAAATCTGAGGAAGAACATGTCACCCATGTGTCCACTGTTCTTTCCAGACTCAGAGCCAATAACCTTTTTGCCAAGGCTTCTAAATGCCTTTTTCATGTTTCTAGTGTAGAATATCTTGGTTATGTTGTTTCTTCTGAAGGCCTCAAGATGGACCAAGCAAAAGTCCAGCAGATCCTTAATTGGCCTCCTCCAAGAAACCTCAAGGCTATTCAATCCTTTGTTGGCTTTGCCAACTTCTACCGCCGTTTCATCAAGAATTATTCAAAGAAAATCAGTTCACTCACCAGTTTCCTCAAGAAAGATTCCTGTTTCCCCCTCAATGAGGAAGCTCTTAGCCAGTTTCATCAACTCAAAGAGGCATTCACTACCGCTCCAATCCTTTCCCACTTCAATCCTTCTCTACCGACCATTGTAGAGACCGATGCATCCGATTATGCTTTGGGTGCTGTACTGAGTCAGGTCTCTGACTCAGGAAAACATCCCATTGCCTTTGACAGCCGCAAGCTTATTCCAGCAGAACTCAACTATGAAATTCATGACAAGGAACTCCTTGGTATAGTCTGGGCTCTCAAGCGCTGGAGGGCTTTTCTTCTTTCTCTGTCCTCTCCTTTTGAAGTTCTCACCGATCATTCTTCTCTTCAGTACTTTATGTCATCAAAGATCCTTACTCGCCGTCAAGCCCGTTGGGCCGAATTCTTATCTGAATTTCATTTTTCAATCACTTACCGCCCTGGCCGCCTAGCAACTCTTCCAGATGCCTTATCACGTCGGGACAACGTCTATCCGGAGAGGGGGGAGGATTTCATCAGCAAGAATCCAATGAATTTTCAACAACTCATTAAGCAAGATGAAGTTCAACCCTCAAAGTTTTTTGCAGTCAAGGTGGATTCTTTTTCAAATTTGATTGATTCAATTCAGAAGAAATTATGGCAAGATCCTCAGTACAGAAGTATCCTTCAAGATTTGGGTAAAGGTAAATCTGGCCAAGATTATTCTCTTGATTCCTCCTCCCAACTCCTTCTCTTCAAAGATCGGGTGGTAGTCCCAAGTGACTCCACAATTCAACTCAGCATTCTTCAAAAGCGTCACGATTCTCCTCTAGCTGGACATCCTGGCCAAGAGAAGACTCTCAAACTTGTCAAGCGGGATTTCCACTGGTCCGGCATGACTCAATTCATTAAGGATTATGTATCATCCTGTGAACAGTGCTCAAGAAACAAGAATATCCACCATAAGAAGTTTGGACTCCTCAAACCTCTTCCAATTCCAAATGGTCCTTGGATTTGTCTTTCAATGGATTTCATCACTCAACTGCCCCTGTCCAATTCTTTTGACTCAATTCTTGTCATAGTGGACAGATTCTCAAAAATGGCGGTTTTTGTGAGCCTGTGAGGTATGTTTAACATACCCATAAGGCCACAAATGATTTTATAAACAATTAAATTTGTCTTAAACAGACTTTTTAGTTGAATTTAAAATAAAAAATAATAAAAAATAAGTATAACTTTTTTTTGGATAAACAAAGTTATAATTATTATGTCATTTTTGGATTCTACACCAAAAATAACCTAGGGTACACCCATAGGGTGTTATACCCAAAAACACTTATTTCTTGTGTTATTAGAAGATTTAAGAATCTCACAGTACTAATGTAACTTTTTAACATTTTTTTAAAATTGTTAAATTTAAGCTTAATTAAGCTTAAATTTAAAGTTACATAAGGTTTATGCAACTTTACCAAAATTTTAGTTAAAATTGAGGTGTGGTGTATATTTACTGAATTGGCTAAGGATTTGCCATACAGAATGTAAATCCTGCGTGAGCTCAATTTAAAAGGGTTTAAGGCCATAGTATGGCTTTAAATAAATAAAAGGGCAAAATCCACGCAAAAAGGTGGGACAAAGGAAAAAGACCAAATAGAGCTGGGGTACCCAACTTTTTGGATCTGCAAGGATTCAATTAAGGTTGTCCACCTGTATTGGAGGATTTTCAACCTTATTTAAACTTTAAGATTAGACTTTGATCCAACCTTAAGGTTTAAACTGGTTTTATCCTAAATTGGACAGGAATTTCAAGCTGCCAAGAGGGTAAATCCCAATAAGCAGGCTTGGAATCAAGGTTTTAAGAACTGTCAAAGCTTAATCAAGCTTAAAAAGCTTAAATAAGCTTAAAACTTTAAGGTTTCAATCATCAAAACCTTATCAAAACTTAAGGTTTTGTGTGTATTGCTATTTTACGTGGAAAAATAGTAATAACTTCAAAAATTCATTAAAAATCCAAATCTTAATGGATTTGCTTGAAAATTTCACACAGCTTAGAATTTAATATTATCAATATATAAATTAAATTTTAAGTATCTTTTATTAATAGGTTTCCTGGGTAATTAGCCTGGAAAATTACTTTTTTAATTAAGCTTAAAGAAAATTATGATTTCTTTAAAAATTAATTAAAAATTCAGTTTAAGAGATTTCTGCTTGAAACTCTGATTTTATGTTGTTCATGTGATGAACTTTAATATAAATAAACTTATTTTATATTAAAACTTAAAATAATTAAACTAAATGAGGATTAAAGTTACTTGGAGTTAAGAATAACACTGATAACTTTAAATTGGAAGTAAAAATAAGTTGCCTTAAGTTAAGAACTTAATTTTTAAGCATGGTTTTTCAGTTTTGACCTGAGCACGCCCTCTACATCCATTATGAATCATGAGAGCTGCTCTGTAGACATAAAAAGAGTCTTTTCATCACTGTTTTTGTCCATCATTCATAATCAATCCAATCATATTAGAAATTTAACAGGTAAAGTTTTATTAAATATAAAATCTTATTATTAAAAGTAATTCTTAAGTTATTTTTATTCTTTGTTTATTAAATTAAAGAATTGAAGTCATAGAATTCAGATTATTGTTGTAATCATCTATAATAAATTTTATTATATAAAATTATCATCTTAAATATCTTTTAAAATCCACAAATTCCTCTCAAAAACTCTTTAATCATAAATTTTAGTATAAAAAGTTGTTTTATCTTTGATTTTATTGATTTTTGGCGTGTTTTTAACTTATAATCATTATTTAATATAATAACTGTTGTTTTATAACTTGTTGTATTAAATAAATATTATAAGTAAGTTTTCTTTAAAGTTCTATATTTTTTTTATCTATTATTAGTTTTTTTATATAGAATTTTATTCTATAAAGAATTATTTCTGCACAGTGTGTGTTTAATTCTTTTTATAAATAATATTTATATTATTTATAAGTGGTTAAATATTTATATTTTCCACGTGTAATAGTCTCATTAAGAGCTTTACACTTCTTATTGTTATAACTGTCAGTGACTATAACAATAATAGAATAATTATAATTTATTATAATTATTATATTTTTTTTTATTATTATATTATTATAATAATAATTAAATTTATTTTTTTATATAATTATTTTTAATAATTATATTTAAATTTGTGGTTATAATATTTCATTATATTATATTTTTCTACTGAGGACAGTCATAGTACTCTTGATATTGTTACTATTATCAAGAGTTTCATAGACAAACCTTACAGTTTTTATTCCAACAATGTCTTCAATAACTTCTTTGGATTTGGCCCATTTATTCATCAAGAATATCTTCTCAAAGCATGGCCTTCCATCAAGCATTGTCAGTGATAGAGGTTCACTCTTTGTTTCTTCCTTCTGGACCAATCTTTGCCAGCAGCTCAAGATTTCAAGAGACTTGTCAACTGCTTATCACCCAGAAACTGATGGACAGACAGAGAGGGTAAATCAGATACTAGAACAGTATCTTCGGATGTATGTCAGTTATCATCAAGATGATTGGAACACCTGGCTCCCTCTGGCTGAATTTGCCTACAATAATTCTGACCACTCTTCAACCAAGCAATCACCGTTTTTTACTGTTTATGGAAGAGACCCACAATTTGATTCAGTTCACATCACTCAAGATACTCCTGCTGGAAAGTTATCAACAAAAATCCAATCAGTACAGCAAGATGTCAAGAGAGAACTTGAAATCGCCATAAACCGGTTTAAGAGGTATGCAGATAAAAGTAGAGCAAGTCCACCCGTTTTCAATCCTGGTGACATGGTATGGCTTTCTTCCAAGAATATCAAATCAACTATACCCACCAAGAAACTGTCTGAAAGATGGTTGGGTCCCTTTCCAATCTTGAAGAAAGTCAGTACTCATGCTTACCACCTCAAGCTTCCATCTCAATGGAAATCCATCCACCCAGTCTTCCATATCTCACTCTTGGAACCAGTCAAGACATCAACAATCCCAAATCGGCATCAAGAGCCTCCTCCTCCAATCATTATTGAAGAAGAAGAGGAATGGGAAGTCTCTCAAGTACTGGATTCAAAGCTCAAGAGAAGAAAATTATGGTATCTGGTGGAATGGAAAGGTTTCAGTCAAGATTCAGAAAGATCCACATGGGAACCAGCTGAAAACCCCAAGAATTGTCCTGAACTTGTCAAGGATTTTCATTCGTTATATCCTGACAAGCCAGGGCCCAATTCTTCAATGGCTTGAATTTTTATGGTGCTTGGTGGGGAGAGGAATTACGAAAAGTAAGTCCCACTCCTGGTATGCACCTTTAGGGGTATTCTACCCTTCTTTGTTGTAAGCATCACCTTGGCCACTCTGTGAGCACTTTTCAATTTGGACACAGACCTTTTGGCCCGGCTTTCAACACCCGAATTCCAAATTTATGGCCATTCACACTTGGGCAAATGGACCATTCCTTTTTTACTCTCCTTCCCAAGACTTTATTCTTTCAACACATTCATTTATCAAGAGTTTTCTTATTTATGGCACTGGCGGGAGTGGCAACTACTAAAAGTAAGTTCCTCTCCTGGTGTGCACTTCCCTGAGGGGTCTACAATCTGTCAAAACATCACCTTGGCCACTCTGTGAGCACCTGGCATCAAATTCTTTTATTCAGGTCCTTGGTCACTTTCAAAATCAATTGTCGTAATCCGTGATGAAGATTGGATTGCTCCTCAAATTTCATTTTCTTTATTTTTTCTGTTCCTCTCTTTATATCTGTTTCCTTTTCTCTTTTACTCTTTATATTCTTTCAAAATTTTCTTTTCTTATAACTCTTTAACGCCAAAATCTTTACGTCAAATCATGTCTTCAACTTTGTCAAAGCCAAATGTCAAGAGAAGATCAAGTCAACCTCAATTCATATGCCAACAAGCTTATCAGTCCAATTCTTCTTTTCAAGATTCAATACCTCTGGAATCCTTACGTCAAATCCGTCTCATTAGCCTCAACAGGCCTCTATCTTATCTTGGTGCTCAGGAGCTCACCATTCAAGGTAGGGGGGTACTGTCACAACCACGTATTTTGACCCTCCTCCTTGATGGCGGCGGCAATCCAACCTGGAGCCAAGTTGGGGCCAATTGGCCATGTCATATCATTTATGGCCAATTGACCCCTTTTGGGTGTTCCATGGCTCTTATGCCATAACCCATTCCATTGGCCACTTATGGCCCCCATCATCCTTTATGGCCTCAGGCCATATCCTGCGTCATTGGCCCTCTTGGCCAATTTCCACCTCACCAACCCCCAGGCCTCCATCACTGTTCTTGGGCCTGGGGGGTCCCTTTGTCTTCCAGGGGCTTCCAGGCCCCATGGCCACCTTCATTGGTTTCCTGGCCACCCCTTTCATTATGGGGGTTTTGGCCTAAATGGCCTTTTTTGGGCCATTTAGGCCCCCCACGGCTTCTACGGTCCGCGGGCCGTAATACGCGGTCCGCGGTCCGTAGGCGGATTAGGCCCCTTTTGGCCTAATCCAATGAGGCCAAAAGGGGCCAAAGGGGGCAGCCACCTAGCCCCCAAACCACAATTGGGCCCACCTGAGCCATTTTTGGCCACCAATCCCTTGGACCCAAATTGGACCAAAAACACCTTGGACCCATTTTGGCCATAAATCCCGTAGGACCCACTTTTGGCCCTGGACCACCATGGACCAACTTCACCGTCATGGCCTCTGGCAACCACCAGAGGCCACCAAATCATCTCAACAAGTATTTCCCTCAACTTAAGGGGAATTCTTTCCTTTCCTTCATGCACTCCGTACTCAAGATTGCAGGTGTGGTGCATATATGGTATTATATACCATTATGCACCATTTTTACTCAGCAATCCAATGGTGACGTTTTCAGGACCCATTTCCACCTTTCCATTTCAAGGTCCATAATTCCAACGCCCATTTCGAAGGAGGACTTTTCAGCTTATCAGTCTGGCAATCCATGGCGGCAATTCAGAAGATCATTCACGGATCCCAACCACCTGTATCTGCAGGAGTTGGGTTGGTACAATTCATTCAGGATTATTCTAAGGTCAATTCTCAAGAGGTATTACAAAATTCAATCAGTTGTCAAGACATCAAGTATTCAATACTCTTTGGACAACCCAATTCATCCGTACAGGCCTTATTCAATCAACCTGTATGGCCTTGGCCCAATTGGGCCACTTCTTATTCCACTGTGGGAATTCCATCACACAGTTAAAATTTCAAGATGGCCAGAACTGTATTTCCCGATTCGGACAATACAGTCATTGATCCACCTTCCAGGATCAACTTTCCAGCTTTTCACATATACTGGCCACCTTTCAGCACCTGGGGACTTTTTCCCCAGTTAATTAATATAGTGGATTTATTTTTATCCTTATTTTCTTTTACCTTATTAAAGTTAATACTGATAATCTTAAGTCAGTCATTCAGCACCCTTTTCTTTTATTTCCTCGCCTGTCCAGTGGATATTGGTGGTCATATCCTTATACTAATTCCATTTCCTTTACTTGCAGGTTGAAACAGTGAATTGAGGATTCACTTGGTTGGCTTCTTGGCTTTTGGCTTCTTTATTATCCTTGGCCATTGGCTTCATCTTTTCTTATCTCATCTTTTGGCATACTTGTTTTCCCCTTTATTCTTCTTAAAGAAATTCAGTCTTATTATTCTTTTATCTCTGGAGCCCTCCAAGTGAGTTCTTGATTCCTGAGTGCCAGGCCCTCTTCTTCCAAGAGCCCCTGTGACAACCTTCTTAGTAGTTTATCAGCATTTGTTATATCTTTCTCAAGTAGCCATTCATCTTCTTGAGTTGAATTTCTATACCTTACAAGGTATTCCCTTTCTTTTTTGTTTCTTGTCCTTCTTTCTTTAAGGACTTTTACTATTTTCTTTTCATCTCCTTCTTCCAAGGGGGGAATCTCAAGTGGGGGTTTATTTCTTAGTGGAAATAACTCCTTTTCACTTGAACTGTAAGGTTTTATCAGACTTACAGGGAAAGCTGGGTGTTTGTTCATTAGTTCACCTGTAAGTTCTAATTGTACAGCATTGGGTCCATGAAGTGCTTTTATCATAAATGGTCCTGCAAAGGAATCTTTCAATTTCTTTGGGCCTTTTATGTTATTGAAATTAAGGGTTGATACTAAGACCAAGTCTCCTATTTTGAAATTAGGTGGCTTATGACTTTTATCCCATCTTTCTTTTGCATATTTAAAAGAGTCTTGCATACATCTGTTTGCATGGTGTCTTGCTTTGTCAAGCATTATCTTAAAACTGCTTGCTGTTGGATGTATGTCCACTAAGTCCTTTTTGAGGGTATCTCAAGGAAGTCTTGGATTCCAACCTTTCTCTAGCATTGCTGGTGTTTTGCCAGTAGAAGAATGGATTGATGTCTTGTATGCCAGTTCAAGTGCTGGTATTAGTGTACACCAATCATGGGTAAAACCATCAGAATCTTTGAATTCTAGCCCATAAGCACAGAATCTTCTGATCATATCCTCTAGGGTCTGTATCATTCTTTCTGCTAAACCATCAGTTTGAGGATGATAAGCTGTTGAGAATGATAACTTTGTCCCAAACAAGTTATGGAGATTTGTCCATAATGCTGAAGTGAACTTTGGGTCTCTGTCACTTATAATATTTTGGAATAAGCCTGTGTGGCTAATGACTTTATTCCATATCATTATGGCTGTATCCATAGCTGTGTCATCTTTATGACATGGTAAGAACATGGGAGTTTTACTGTACCTGTCAACTAACACTAGGCATGCATTATAACTCCTGTCTCCACCAGGAGGTAAAGCTGTTACCCAATCCATATGAACTATTTCCCATGGGGATTTTGGTTCTTGGATTTGGATCATCATTCCAAATTTCTTTCCTGTGGCTCTGTTGGATTTTTGACATCTGTCACAGGTTTGGCAGTACTCTGCAACATCTTTCTTCCAATTTGGCCACCAAGAGCAGGTTTTCACCCTCTCCAGTGTCCTATCTTCTGAGAGATGTCCAGATGTAACACTATCATGACACTCATGTAAAATAGTGTTTATTAGTGTTCTGTCTGTTAAGGCCATAACACATGTGTGTTTTGTTCTATGGTAAAGGATTCCATCAAGGAGGTGGAATCTTCCTTCATCATATGCCTTTTTCCATATTTCATCTAGTTTTGATGAAAGTGATGGATCTTTGCAGTCTTTCATTAGAAGTTGGCTTAAGATATGCCAATTTTTGTCTGTCTTATAGCTTTATTTAACTAGGTTAAAGAATTCTGTGCCAATGTCTGTAACACATATTCCTTCTATATGGTGCTCTTCTTGTGGTACCCATGCTGGATTGTCAGGGGTATTTGCTAGAGCCCATCTGCTGAGACCATCTGCATTTTTATGAATATTTCCATATTTATGAACAATAGTCATATTTCCTCTATATTGTTGGATAGCAATTTGCCATCTTAGCATATGTCTATTTGGAGTCTTCATATTTAATAGTGATTTCACAGCATTACAGTCTGTGATTACATCAAATACTGTGCCATCCAAATAATAATGCAGTTTTTCTAAAGCCCACACTAGGCATAAGCATTCCATTTGGCTTGCTCCATACCTTGCTTCTGTTGGCTTTATTTGCCTTGAAATGAAACAAATTGGTCCTTCCACTGGTTTATCATTGATAATTTGTGTTTGGTGAAGTGCAGCACCTAGTCCTTCTCCACAAGCATCAATGTACAGTTTGAAGGGTAGTTTCCAATCTGGCATTAGAAGAAATGGGGCATTTGTTAAGGAATTTTTCAATTATTCATATTCCTTGACTCTTTCTTATGTCATCTCATAGACTGTTTGTTGGTCACATAGCTTATACAAGGATTTAGCAATCTTTGAAAAGTCCTTTATATGCTGTTTATAGTAACCAGCAAATCCTAGAAATGATTGCATTTCTTTTTTGGTTTGAGGCATTGGTTTAAGTAGTACTGCTGCTACTTTATTTTTGTCTATGCCTAGACTAAGTCCAGATACCACATGTCCTAGTGCTTTTAATTCACTATATGCAAAATGACACTTTTTCAAGGAAATTTTCATATTCACTTGGACTATTTTCTGTAGTACCCTTTCTAGTCTTGTAAGGTGATTTTCCCAAGTTTCTGAGCAAACTATAATATCATCAATATAGATAATTACCCATCCTTCTGATAATTCTTCAGGAAATATGGTATTCATCATTCTTTGATAATGGGAAGGTGCATTTTTTATCCCAAATGGCATTCTTAAGTATTCAAAAATTCCACAATGGACTATTATTCTTAGTAGTTTCTTGGCATTGTCTGTTAAGACATTTTGATGAAAACCCTTAAGAGCATCCATAGCTGTGATGAACTTAGCTTGTGACAATTGGGTCAATGTCTCATGGATTCTGGGTATTGGATATCTGTCTGGAATGGTATAGGTATGAAGGGCTCTGAAGTCTCCTACCATCCTTGATTTTCCATTATGCCAAGTTATAATGACAGGTGTAGTAACTTCTACTTGTTCATTATTTCCAACCTTTCTTAATACTCCAAGGTCCATTAATTCTTTAATGTGCACCTCTAAGGCTTCTCTAGCCCTTGGACTGGCTGGATAAGCAGGTCTTCTTAATAAAGGTGGGTAAGGCTTTTCTAAATTAAGAATTATATCCACTTCATGTCCAATTATGGCACCTAGTGGCTCTTTGTCAGTTGCAAAGGCATTTTTATACTTAAATAAGAGGTCAATCAATTTCTCTATCATTTTTTCTGTCAATTCTTGATTGAATTCTGCCTCTTTAGGTTGTTCAGATATAAAAAGTTCCTTTTCTGGAATTTTTTCTTCCTTCTTAATAACTGTGATTTGTTTTTTGTTATTTAAGAAGCCAAACTTTTGTCTTTTGTTATCTCCTGTGGTAAAATATCTATCTTTTTGGTTGGAGATATCTATACCATAGATTGATAAGTAGTCATTCCCAAGTATGAAATGATTACTAGTACAGTTGTCCATCACTACAAACTCTACTTTAATTCTGACACATTGTGAGGGATGAGGAAAAATTAGTGTTAAATCAATTATTCCAAGGGGCTTCATGCTCTCACTTGCACTACTAAATTTGACACCTTGTATTGGCATAAGTTTTTCTTGCCAGTTTGGGACAATGGTTTTTAAATAACTTTTGCCAACACAAGTGCAATATGCTCCTGTGTCCAAGTTAACTTTTCCTTCTTGGGTATCAACCATAACAATACTTATACTTGATTTTCCAGCTGTATATCCCATTCCTCTTGCAGGTTTGGTTCTATACATTTTGGCATCTTGTATGTTTGTCAGGTTTGTGTCAGATGTTCCAACTTGGGGTAAGTTTGAATTAACATCTAGTACTTCATAAATTATATCAATATTATTAATTTGTGCATTAATTATATTGATTTCATCACTTTCAGAGCTTTCTGACTCTTCTGTCTCTTTTTCAGAGTCAGATTCCTCTTCTTTGTCATTGTGGCTTTCTGTTTCCACAATTTCATTAATCTTTGTTTTTTTAAGGCAGTTATTGGCTAAGTGTCCAATACCCCCACATTTATGGCATTTTCTTTGCTCATTATTGTTGGATGTATTGGGCTTAAAGGATTCTTTTGATTTATCTTTTTTGATAAATGGTTTATTTGGGCTTTTAATGTCCAATTTTTTCCAAGTCCTGCCAATTTTTGTTCTTGTCACTATATCTTCTAGTGCATTTATATACTCCTCTGTGGAGCATGGTTCTATACACCTGCTTCTTAGGGCATGTTCTAGTTCCCCTCCACATTTTTTAAGTATTTTCATGTGCACCATCTTTTGTGACATTTCTGGGTACAGTGCATTAAGTCTTTCAACTTGTTTCAAGAACCAAGTTAAAGGTTTGTCTTTCTCTGTGTCAAAGAAAGAGTTTTCAAATGCATTTTCTATCTTATACCTCCAGGCATCATTTGCCCACTTGGTGATTATTTCTTGTTTCCACCAAGGCCAGGTATTTTTACCATTTGTTTGTCTTATGCCATAATACCATCTTTTTGCAGATTTCTCAAACAATGAATGTAATCTTGCAGTGATTAATTCATCTGGTATGGCATAGTCTTCTTGTAACATGTCAATTGTTTTAATAAATGACATGTGGTCATATTCACCTTCTCCTGTGAATGTTGGCCATTCTTTCAATTGAGGTGCTTCTTTCATTAAGACTTGGTTATTATCTTGGTGACTCAAGTCTGTTATGAAAGGATTTGACAATTCCTCTTTTGTTTTAACAGGGCTTCTTATATGAGAAAATGGTGTTGATAACTTTGGCATATTTAAATTAGCCTCATTAATTTTATTCATTTTTTCAGTGATAAGCCTTATTTCACTCTGAATATCATCTTTCAGATGCATTCTTGCTTCATCACTTTTTTCCACATGGTCCAAAAGTAATTTTTGGTGTGATGAAGTCTTTTCTTCAAATTTTTCTACAGAAATACTTAATTTATTTAATTTTTCTGTAAGATTGTCAATACTCACATCATAATTGATTGTCAAAGTCTTGTCTTTGATATCTTTTATGTATTTATACAATTCTTGTTGTCCTTGTATTAATTTTTGAGTATTGTCCATTAAATTCTTTGGTTTATTATTTTCAACAATAAACTTAATGTTGTCAATTTCTTTCTTGTTTTGCACAACAATTTTTGTTAAAGAAGATAAATTGTTATTTATTTCTTGTAGTGATAATAAACTATCTTTAATTTCTTTTAGAGGTAATATACTATTTTTAATTTCTGTTAAAGTATTTACAACATCTTTGGACAAGGTTATTTCTTTGGGTAATGAGGTTGTCTCATTCTTTGCTCTTCCTTGTCCTTGAATTCCATCAAGGTTCTGGCCATGTTGAAAACATTGTCCATGGCATCCTTTTGGATTCTTGGGATTCTGTAGCTTGGGGAATATGGTTTCCTCCAATTCTTTTTCTTGTTCTTCTTCCCTTCTTGGGGAAGTGGGTTGGCTTGGGGCTTGCTGGTAGAAGCTACTGGGGCTTCTTCCTTGGTTGCCTCCCTCTTTTTGGCATGGTTGTCCTTGATTTTTTTTGATTTGAGGTTTGGATGACAGTGGATTCCATCTGTTGGAGTATTTCACTATCTCCTCCTGTTTGAGGAACTTTTTCAGGATGTGCCAGGAGTTCATCACTCCTTGGTGTATTTGAGGCAACATTTCCCAATCTTTGTCCTTGTATACTGTGCAATACTGCTTGTACTGGCTCATGTAGATGTCTATTTGAGCCCTCTGAATGTGATTTGTACCTGTTTGAGTTACTCTAACTTAGTTCCAATTCAGGCTCAGATATCATGGGCATTTCTGGGACTTGCCTTTGGGATAAGGCACTTCCTTGTGTGGATTCTGTTCCACTGGGGATATTGCCCTTTCTTTTCCCTTTTGAGGGATCAGTTCTACCTCTGAGTCCAGCTCCATCTGATTGGATGGAGTATTGGGAACCTCTTCTGGTAGTCATAATTTAAAGAATAGGACAAATAAAAGTATTTTAGAATAAAATTCCTTTTATGGCAATTATAAAAGAGGTGCTCACCTTCAGAGTCTTGAATGGTGTGTCCTGGAAAGTCTAATTTCTTAGCTTTCTTTCTTTTGGTGATAACTGGTGTTGGAGAACTTTGACAAGTTTCTCCTCCAATCTCTCAACATTAGCTTGGTTGTCTTCTGTTGGGTTATCTTCAAACACTAAAAAAGACAAATAAATATAAGTCTTTTTATAAGAAGTGTTATTTTTTGGCAAGATATGGCAATTTTCCACGTAGAAATTGCTTTTATATCTTTGAAAAATTGAAATAAATAAAGAAATGAATAAAAATGAATAAAAATAACTTTTTTATTGGTTTTTAATATTTTTTAATATTTTTATTTTTAAAGAATAAAATAAAAAAATGAATATGATTCTTATAAAATTAAATTATAACAAAATTATTTTTAATTTATAAAATATCTCTTTTAATCACTAGAGTCACTCAAAGAAAGTTCTTGCAAGTCTAAGGATGTGAAAAACCACGTGTAAGACAGTACAATTGCTTTCCAAATGCCTCAATAGCTTTTAAAATCAATAAAATATAAAATTATTATATAATTTTATGATTATAAATATAATTTATTATTGGATAAACCCAATTAGAATCTTTTTAAAGGTCTTTTAAGTAAATATCACGGCCAGGCCCCCAAATGTAAGGTTTGACTATGAAACAATAAGTAAAAATTACTCATTAATTACTTATTGTACTCTGAATGTCCTTCTGAATTGAATAAATAAGATTAAAAATATAATAATAATAAATAATTATTATTATTATGGCGTAAAATAATTATATTATTAAATAAATATAATAATATAATTTATATTATGAAAATATAATATAATAAATAGATATATTAATATAAAATAATTAATATATTTAAAAAGCTCTTTATTATTGTTACCAACAAATAATAAAGGCGTAAAAAATTGTTTTTTATTAATAAAAAACAATTAATAACAATAATATTACTAATATTAAAGTTATGAATTAATATAAATACTATTTATATTAATTAAAGAATTATTAAGAGAGTAATAATAGAGAAATTATTATAATAAGAGAAAGTAACCTACTTTTAACACTTAATATAATAATTCTGAAGTATTTTACGCCAAAAAATATAAATACAACTTTTTCAAATTGCATTGATAATAAAAATAAAGAAAATTACAAATTATTCTCCATTTTTACATGGAAATGAGTTTTAGAGAGATTTTTAACAAAAACAATTAAATAAATGATTTAATCACGTCAAAATAGATGATTATAGCAAGGTGGTCTTTAGTCTTTAATAATATAATACTTTTATATATAAACAATAAAGAAATTACCTTTGATTTAATTGATTTAATGTTTTTGATGTGTCTGAGGGGAAAATAGAGTAAAAAGAGCTCTATTTATAGTAAATACCTCCCTCCTAGAGTCCAAAAGGCTTCTAGTAGACGTGTACTAATCATATCCACTGGAATTGATCAATATTTTAAGGTTTGAGGGTGATTATATCATGATCAAACCATATTACATCATTATTACACCATTATTTAGAGTTATCACTATAACTCTAAGTTTGATGACATCAGAGGCTTGGCAGAACCCCAAATTTCGTGGATTTTATTAGTTTTAATCATAAACTAATAGTATTCACCAATTTTATCACTATTATGACTGTTAAACTTAATTTAAGGTTACAGTAGGTGATCATAACTGCTCAATTTAAGCTCAAACTTTGATCTTCAATAAATTTTAAGATTTACACGCTACAGCAATTCAGAGAGTGAATTCTGATAGCCTGGCATAACCCTATTATGCTACCAAGAGCGTTTCATTACATCATCAAAACTCTAATTTTGATGATTTTTCTTGTAACTCATCTTTTCTGTCAAAATTCAATATTTTAAACTTCAAATCTTGATTTCAGGGGTTATACCCTGAATTTAATAATACAAATTACATCATTCTTCACGAATGAACTAGTAGAATCCAACTGTATACTTTTTTTTAAGTTTGGACTACTTTCACAACAAAGTGGTCAACAGCTCTGTTGATTTTTATCAATATTTCATCATAGGTTTTAACCTTGTTTATAATTTGTAAAATAGAGTTCATATCTGTGTTCTTACGGTAATTAAGTGGTAACTTTATTTTTGGTTCATCATTCTATCATGTATAGCTTAGGAGATATTAGCTATGATCCTTGAATATATGCGTTGACCAAAAAAGTGCATATGTTCAGGTTAATTCCTTAAGTATTGACTTTGGAAATTAGCTTATTAATTGTTTTATGTGTGGATTTTCGTGGGAAATCTACTGGTAAAATTTATTTCACATGTTGTTTCATTAGTTCCTGAGATAAATAAAGTTTTCTGGTTTTTATAAGGTATTATACCTTATAATTCATTAAATATTGACTTTACAGATATGCCATAAAAATGGTATATGTGTATTTTTCCATGAGGAATCCAAAGGTATAATTAATTTTACATGTTGATTCATTGGTTTTTAAGTTAAACCAATTTTTGTACCAATTTATGGTATTTTTTGTATATTTAAGTAATTATTTTTAATGTATAATTATTCTAAGTAATTTTAATATAATTATATTAAAGGTATAATTATTCGTAGTCTTTTTTGTGACCTTATTGGATATGTGGTCATATCTCAAAGGCTCACAGATATTGCCATCTTTGGTTCAGATGTTCAACCATTCAAAGACAAGATCTCAAAGGAATTTGAAATCAAGGACGTGGGCATGGCCAATTTGATACTTGGGGTCAAAATCACCCACAGCGACGATTTTATTTCTCTTGATCAACAGCATTTTGTTGAATCCCTTCTAAAGTTGTATGGCATGGACAAATGCAAACCAGTTTGCACTCCTCTTCCGCCTCAAACCGATATTGGACCTGCCTCTGAAGATGAACTGGAAAAATTCAAAAATCTCAACGTCAGCTATCAGAGCGCAGTAGGAAGCATTAAATACCTTAGCATTGCAACTCGATCCGACTTATCTTACGCTGTCAGCTCCTTATCTCAGTTTTTAGAAAATCCTGGCATCAATCACTGGAACAGCTTCTTGCACATGCTAAAAGATCTCAATGGCACCCAAGATATTGGCCTTGTTTACTCTCGGGGCTCCAAGGAAGGAATAAGGGCGTACAGCGATGCAGATTGGGGGAATTGTCAGGAAACTCGTCCGTCAGTGACCGGTTTTTTGGTCACCTTCAAAGGGAACTTAGTTATCTGGAAAACCAGAAAGCAGCCGACCGTCTCAATCTTGACAGCCAAATCTGAATATAAAGCTCTGTGTGATCTGACCTCAGAAATAATTTGGTTTCGGAAATGGTGTAATGAAAGCTCTCTGTACACCAACTCCAAGCCAATCCCAGTTCATGAAGACAATCAAAGTTGTATCAGTACAGTGGAAGGGGACTCAAATTTGAAGCATATCGATATTCAACTTCATTTTGTGAAGGAATTTGTCAAAAACTCAAGCATTTGACTAATCTATACTCCAACCAACTTGATGCTAGCGGACTTTCTTACAAAATCCATAAGTTGTCTCTCTCTTTCTCGATCATTGGATTCTCTAGGCATTTTGCGTCTAGGAGTGAAGGGGGGTGTTGAAAATAGCGATCAAGACCAGCCTGATCAACAACCAGCCACTCCTAAACACTAAGCGCCACTCAGCCACCATAACTGGTAATTACGCGTAATACACCAGTCAAACATTGCAGATCGTGCGCATCAATGCAACATCGATCCCAACAAATATTTAATCAACCTACTCCTCCAGAAATCAGTCAAGATCATTGTGATCTCTTCCTCTTTCCTTCAATCACTCACCCTCTTTTCTTTTTCTGACTACTTCTCTTTTTATTTCTTATCTTTCTCTTCTTCTTTCACTCTCGTTCACTCCATTAGAATCCATTGTCTTGACTGATTCAGGTATAGTTGTATTTATTCTATTTACTCATCAAGATGTTAATGTAATGACTTAATAATAAAGACGTTCCTAAGGCCTGTTATTAGTATTTAGTGTTGTTGTATCTTAAATCGTATTGTTTTGGTTACTTGTTTTCCACCATTTAGGTATAACACTATTTTTTGTCTTACTACCAAATTACTCCTTCTAATAACAGAAATCTAATACATACCGTTTAGTTCTGCATTCTAACATTTATATCGGCAGAGGCGTCCTGAGGAGAAAAATTTGTTGAAGATCAAGATCGACATCAGTCTGATCGACAATCCGCCACTCCTAGACTATTCGAACGCCACGACCCCCGAACGTAAATAGCCCGAATGAAAATCCTTTATCACCGATGTGGAAGCCCAAAGCTCGACTCAAATTATTATTTAACTCATCCATCTCCCTCAATCAACAATGACAATCATCTCCTCACTCGTCTCCTTTCCTCTTTTGTTTCTTTTCTTCTTGATTTTCTCCTCATTTCTTCTTGACTTTTGTTTACTTCACCTTCCTTTACAAATCATCCTCTTTATTTTTTATACATCGTGGTGTTGATTCAGGTATTGTAGATTAGTCAATCTTTGTCATATCTCTTTTTACTTACTGACTTTCCTATTTTGAATCTAGACACCTGTTCTTCTTATTACTGTAGTTGCTGCACCAATCGTCTTAGTCATTAGTTGTACACCGTTTAGGTATGACTCAGTCATTGTTTTATTTTTATTGTTATTCATCATAATGTACAGCTCGTTAAAGTAATAATATCATTGTTTAGTCTTGCATTCTTACAACATTCAAAAAGTTTGACATATCAGAGATGATGCCGAAACGTGCAGCATGAGCCATGCAGCCACCTTACGACAAAATCAACATCCGGGGTCTTGCGTTGTCCGATCTTTGCCTATCAAAATGCCGGATTTCTTTGCTCGTCAATCGCATTATCCCGATTAGAATAATTATGCGTGTACATCCGTTTATCTATAATATACAAAAATATCAATATTTACTCTGAGAATAGTTTCCATTATTCACTCTTATAACATCGTCTATTACTCTCAGATTTACTCTTATAGCATCATCTATTACTTTGAGATTCTGTCCGACTTTCATCTAAGATTATCTTCTCTTTTCATCTCAGATTACTTTTTATATGCTAATGTTTGTAGAAGCCCTTACGAGGATGACACTGTTCCGTGTCTATTTGAACCCCACTACCTATCGAGTTTTCCTAAGAATCATCCCGTTCTGTTACTTCTAGCGCTTATTCTTCCAGGTTCGCTGTCGTCTCTCCTGTTCCCATTTGGGGACCAAGACTAATATATTCCTGTCTCCTAAAGGTTTTCTTTTGTCTCTCCTGTTCCCATTTGGTGATCAAGATTAATATAGTCCTGTCTCCTAAAGCTTCCCTTCCTTTCTGTTAGATTATGAGACAGGAGGTTTCCTACTAACGTATTCCAGCATCTCCAAACTACTTAAAGAATAACATGGGCAATTTCAGTCTTGAATTAACTCTCAGGTCCAACTTCTTAGATTGGAGTGTCAGGATGAAGTCCATTCTTTGGATGAAAAAGCTTTACTCCCTGGTGATGGGTACTGAAGACACAGAGATTGCTGCTGAAAGGAACAAGATTGATCCAGATCAAAAAGAAGTAGTGTTTGAAATTATCTGCATAAACTGCAATGTCAAAATAGCTGCCCAATTCTCAGCAGAAGAAAATGACAATCCACTGCTGCTTTGGAAAAGCATTGATAAATTCTACCAACCAAAAACTTTGAAAAATGGGACTATGTACCTGAGTAGAATTTTTTTCACTTTCTTACCTAAGGCAAAATTGGAAGAAGCCCTCAACATACTGCTAGGAAACACCCAAACTCTATGCAGCCTAATCAACAATAACAACATCACTCCATCAAGCCTGCTTGACTCCATCGTAGCCATGTGGACAATTATAAATCTGTGGAAATATCCACCCAAAGTGGGTTAGGTGAGCTTAACTTCAAACCCAGTGCAACAGCACAGTAAAGACATGGACACTGTCCAGAACATGCCCTCAAATAAAAACCACAGTGAACAAATTACAGGAGTAGTGCTCTTAAAAGGGGCCAATATTACTCTACAAGGAAAGTCATAAGATCTATCTTCATCACTTTCTTTACTCAAAAATTATTAATTAAGTTCCTTTATTGTCTGTCTATTTTATTTATCATTCAAGGCTGCTACTAGAATCATCAAATCTTCATATTCTTTTCACTAATTCTTATTAATAAAGCTGTAACCACAATTAGGTACAAGGCTTATTTTACTCACCAACAAGTGAATAAATTCTGACCCAGAAATGCTATGAATAGATCACTGCCACTACTATACTGCTATGCTCAATTTGCTTCAAAAACTGTTGTATCTCTGTATTCCACCTTTAAGGTACTCTTACTCTTGTTTGTTATAAATGTAACTTGCATGTTAATGTATTCCATCTTTAATCTCATAAATATTTACAGTTTTACAGTCTCACACGCTCTCACAATAAACAAGGTGGTCTGAAAGTAATTATGGGAGACATATTAACCGATACAAAAGATATCAGTAACATCCTGCTGCTTAATGGCACCAACTTTGGCCATTGGCATATGTGCATGAAAATCCATCTGAGATACAGAGATCTCATAGACGTATGTGAAAAATTCCCTCCTGTAGATTTCTCAACAACTGCAACAAGCAGATTTTCACAAGAAAGCTATTAGGCACTAAACTTAATAACATCCATACTCACAGAAAGAGTGTTTAGAGAAGTAGTCAAAAATGAAACTCTTGACAAATCAAACTTACTATGGGCCAAAATTGAAGACCAATATGCCTTGAAAAGAGCAGTGAATAGAGGAAAAGTGTGGATGGACTGGCAAAGGAGCTTTTACAATGGTAATATGCAAAACTATATTGACACATACAGGAAATCAATGATGGAATTAAATGTGGTAAGCATCATAGTACCTGCAAAAATATTCTCATACCCCTTACTTGGGAAGCTAGGAGGAGATCCAAACCTTCATCAATTTGTTGAAAATATAACCTTAAATGAATACATAATTAAAGAACCTGAGAAAATACTTACACGCCTCTAAGATTTAGTCCATTTGAACAATGGTGAAAATAGGGGCCAAACCATTTCCCCAATCACTTTATTCTCAAAGGTAGAAGAACCCCACAAAATAGTGTATTACTGCATCAAAGGAAAACACATCATCAAATGTACCGCACACAAAAAGGAGGACTGTTTCTCAGAAAACCCACATGCAAGACCCCCAAGTAGAGAAAAGAAGCAACAATACCTTAATACCACCACCCATCTCACCATTTCTCAAGCTCTCATGACAACATCAGAACCCCAACTGTAAGATGTGTCTATGAAACTGTTGATAATATTACTATTAATCAACAGTAATATGACTCTTCTTATGAAATATAATAGTAAAATATTATTATAACCACAATTAAATAATTAAAGAATTATTTCTGTCACATGTTAAACACTACTAGTGATCTTAACAGTGAGCAGTAATTGTCGACAAGAATCAATTTCAAGAAGAATTTAATAATAAAATTATTTTAATATATAATTATCTTTTGCAAGAATAATTATAAAGATAATTCTTGAAGAAAACTAATAATAGAGAAAAACTTTAAGAATTAAGTCAAATGACTCACTAATACTCCAAAGAGCTTATTGAAAGATATAAGTAGAGAAATTTGATGTAGAATTGTGGATTTTAAGGGATCAAAATGATTTATAGCAGGATTACAACAATATATAGTTGTATTCTATTGTTTCAAGTCTTTCCGATTGATTCTGAAAGATTGAAAGCACTTAAGAATACTTTAACTAATACTTAATTGTTGGTAACAATGATATAAATGGATAATAAGATGATTTGGAAAAAACAGCAAGAGGAGGCCTCTTTTAAGTAAACAACAGCTTACAGAGGTATTCCATGGAGCAAACTTAAAAAGAAGTGAGTGAGAAAACAATAAACCTTTTTGGATTATTGATTGCATCATCTGTTGTCACGTAAGAGTATCATAATTACTTAATTGATGCTTTTACGTGACTAGCAACCCCAATATGGTTAAGAATAAAAGGAGTAACATCTGTAAATCTTCTTTTATTCCAAAATAATCATTGATTTCTCAAAGTTATCAATGTTATTGAAAATTTATTCACAGGTTGTAATTACTGTGAATTTTTGAAGATTCGGTGTTTCACATGGAATAATCAAAAATGGACTGTAACTAAAACTTTGAATTTTACTAGCAAAACTAAAATTCTTTCTGCTTGTACTATAGATAATACAGCTCTCAATCAGTCCTGAAAGTTTCGGAAAGATTCATTAATAATTCTATTTTTGATGAATTTTTGAAGTTTTTACCTCATGTCTATGTAGAATTGCAAATATCAATTTTTAGCTGGTTGCTATGAGGTAAATCAATGGATAAAAGTCCAAAAAGGGTTTTAATTACTCTTTTGAGGTTTATCCATGGAAATTCATTAAGAATTGATATGGTTACAGGAGTCTAAGTAGCTCTTTACCTCCTTGGCATGTCAAAATAGTAGGTCATTTGCCATTTTCTTATGAATTACTGTAGTTTTAACATGGTAACCAAGTTCCCAAAGTGTTTTAGCTTACTAATTGGGCCAAGATCAGCCATGGATCCAAGATTTGGAGCTTTCCACGCCTCTTAAGCCTGAGAAGTTGGGTACCCTGGCCCTGTTTGATGTCTTTTGTCCCCTGTGCCTATTTTTCACATCAAAATAGAAATTTAAGCTCCAAGTGAGAGATCCACTATGGGTGTACCAAAAGTGCATGTAAGAATACCATAATATGGAGTGCCCAAAAAATGCATAACACTATTCTTAGTGTATATATAACATGGGCTTTCTCACATGCTGAATATTTTTGCGTGAAATTAAGAGAAACAAAAATTTTCACAGATCCTTTATGTGGTATTAATGATGTGGTATTGAAGTTTTCTCCATATTACCACCTCAAAGAGTCAATTTGAGCTTATTTAATCTATGGAGCTACGCTAGGTGAATTTTTGTGTAGAATCCATATCTGGCCTTAAATCCATAGTTTTAATTACTCAATAAAAAGTTATTCATCTTTTCTGAAATCAAAAATGATGAATTTTGAATATATGCATGACTTATGAGTTATGCATAATTCAGAATTTATTTTTGAGATAATTGTGGCCTATTTGGCTATGTAAAATATACCTCAAGGCTCACATTTCCTCCCACCAAAAAACAAAATTGTACTAAGATTTTATTAGTGATAAAAGAATAAAGCCCCAAAGGGGGTTAATGTCCACTGTCCAACCTCTTTACATTACTCAGATCAAGTAATTTAAAGCACATTTATAGACATGTTCAGGCTTGTGGCCTTCTTTCATGTCTAAATCTTCTTAAGAGTTTATCTGAGTCAGGTATTTCTGATTCTGCCAGCTATTCATCTTCATGTACTGGATTTCTATATCTGAAAAGATATTCTCTTTGATTTTTATCCCTAAGTATCCTTTCTTTATCTTTTTATCTTCATTCTGTCCCACTGGTGGTACAGTCAAAGGAGTTGGGTTTCTCAAAGGAAACAACTCTTTGTCAGCTGGTTGATAAGGTTTTATCAAGCTGACGGAAAAGGTTGGGTGTTTATTTTCTAATTCACCACTCAATTCCACTTGAACTCCATTTGTTCCATGTAAGGCTACAATAATAAAATGTCCTACATCAGAATCTTTGTGTTTCTTTGGGCCTTTGATATTATTAAAATTCAAGTTTTAAACTAGAACTAAGTCCCCTACTTTGAAGTCTGGTACTTTGGGACTCTTGTCCCACTTCTGTTTTGCATAATCAAAAGAGTCAGTCAGACTTTCTTTTGCATGATGTTTCACTTTATCAAGCATTATCTTGCAGCTGGAAGATGTAGGATGAATTTCAATCAAGTCTTTCCACAGTGTGTCTTCTGGGAGTCTTGGATTCACTCCTTTTTCTAAAATAGCAGGAGTTTGTCCTGCAGAAGAATAGACTGATGTCTTATATGCCAATTCAAATGCAGGTAATAGAGTGCACCAGTCATGGGTAGGGCCATCTGAGTCTTTGAATTCTAATACATAAGGACAAAATCTCCTGATCATGTATTCTAAAGCTTGAATCATCCTCTATGCTATCCCATCTGTTTAAGGGTGATATGCTGTAGAGAATGATAACTTAGTCCCAAAAAATCTATGAATATTGGTCCAAAGTGCAGCTGTGAGCTTGGGATCTCTGTCACTTATGATATTCTTAAATAATCCTGTATGAGAAATAACTCTATTCCATAGAAGAAGAGCTATATCCATAGCTGTGTCATCCTCATGGCTGGGTAAGAATATGGGAGTCTTGCTATATCTGTCCACAATGACTAAACAAGCATTATAGCTTTTGCCACCACTTGGAGGAAGTGCTGTGACCCAATCCATGTGAACAACTTCCCAAGGGGATTTTGGTTCTTGAATGTGGATCATAAGTCCAAATTTCTTGCCTGTACTCCTGTTTGCCTTTTGACATCTGTCACAGGTATGGCAGTATTCAATGGTTTCTTTCCTCCAATATGGCCACCATGCACAGTTCTTCACTTTTCCAATTGTTCTGTCTTCTGATAGGTTTCCAGAGTATATGCTATCATGGAATTCATGAAGAATTGTAATGATAAGAAATCGGCTAAAAAAGGTCATTACACAAGAATGATTTGTTCTGTGGAAAATAACCCCATCAAACAAGTGAAATCTTCCTTCATAATAGAAAATTTTCCAAACTTCATCCAGTGCATTGACTAAAAAAGTATCTTTGCAGTCTTTATCTAAAAAAGAAGTCAAGATATGGCAATTCTTGTCTTGCTTACAAGATTATCTGACTTTTTCAAAGAATTCAGCCCCAATATCAGTTATATTGATTCCTTCAATTGGAATTTGAGGTCCAGCTTCCAAAGGTATATAAGCTGGGTTATGAGGAGTGTTGGCTAATGCCCATCTACTAAGTCCATAAGCATTCTTGTGAATGTTTACTGATTCATGAACTATAGTAATGTTTCCTCTATATTCTTGAATGGCTATTTGCCATCTCAACATATGTCTGTTGGGAGTTTTCATGTTAAGAAGTGATTTCACGGCATTACAGTCAGCTATCACTTCAAAAACACTGCCATCAAGATGATAGTGTAATTTCAAAAGTGCCCATACCAAACATAAGCACTCCATCTGGATTGCACCATATCTGGATTCTGTTGGTTTGATTTTTCTTGAGATGTAACAAACTGGTGCTTGTGTAGGTTTGTCATCAATAATTTGGACTTGATGTAGGGCTGCCCCTAATCCATCTCCACATGCATCAATGTACAATTTAAAAGGAATATTCCAGTCAGGCATGGGGAGTAAAGGTGCTTCTGTAAGAGGTTTCTTTACCTTCTCATAAGCTTGAATTCTCTCCTGTGTCATCTCAAATACAGTCTGTTGATCACAGCTTCTATAGAGTGACTTGGCTAGAATTGCAAAGTCTTTCAGGTGTTGCCTATAATAACTAGCAAATCCAATAAAAGACATCATTTCTTTTTTATTCTGGGGTATTGGCTTAAGTCACACTTCTGCCACTTTGATTTTGTCAATACCCAGGCTTAAACCAGAAACAACATGTCCTAATGCTTTGAGTTCTTCAAAACCAAAATTGCATTTCTTAAGTGAAATCTTCATACTCACTTCAGCAGCTTTGTGAAGTACTCTTGCAAGTCTTTCAAGGTGCAAAGACCATGAATAAGATCATGTGATAATATCATCAATATAAATGATAAGCCATCCTTCAGACAATTCTGTGGGAAAGATGGTATTAATCATTCTCTGATAATGGGATGGAGCATTCTTAATACCAAATGGCATTCTAAGATACTCATTAATACCACACTGAGTGATAATTCTAAGTACTTTCTTAGCTTTAGGCCTTAAAACATTTTGATGAAAGCCTTTGAATGCATCCATTGATGTTTTATACTTGGCTTTAGACAATTGAGTCAAGGTTTCTTGAATTCTAGGGATTGGATACCTATCTGGAACTGTGTAGGTATTCAATTCTCTGAAATCTCTAACCATTCTTGACTTATCATTATGCCAAGCAATAATAACAGGTGTTGTCACTTCAACTTCCTCAGTATGGCCTACTTTCCTTAGTACACCAGGTTGAATTAACTCTTGGATATGTTTCTCCAAGGCTTCTATACCTCTGGGACTGGCTGGATAGGCTGGTCTTCTAAATACTGGAGCATATGGTCCGTCAATATTCAGAGTAATATCAACTTCATGTCCCTTTTTAGCACCTAATGGTTCATTATCAGAGGAAAATGCAATATTTTATGTATATAATACATCAATAAGATAATTCCTCATCTTTGGTGACAATGATGGAATAATTTGTGCTTCAACAAGTTGATTAGACACAAATCCATCTTTATAAGTATCCTCAACAGAAGATACCACAGATATTTGTTTTGGCATATTGGAGAAAGCAAATTTTTGTCTCTTGTTATCCCCAATTGTGAAATATCTGGCTTTATGGTTATTGATGTCAATACCATAAATATTAAAGTAATCATTTCCAAGAATGCTATACTGAGATGTACAATTGTCCATTACCACAATCTCAGTTTTCATCCTTACACTTCTTGCTGGGTGTGGAAATACAATATTAGAGTCCAATATTCCCAAAGGGTACATATTGTTACTAGAACTACTAAATTGCACACCTATATTGGTAATAGATAGTTTTTCCATTCACGAAGGATGACTTGGAGATAATCCTTTCCTACACAAGTGCAAAATGCCCGTGTATCCAAATTTACTTTGGCTTCAATATCATTCATCAAAACTGATGTGATACAGGATGCTCCAGCAGTATAACCTTTACATCTAGCAGGCTTTGTCTTACACATTCTGGAATCCTGGATATTGATCAGGTTGCAGCAATCTTCACTGTACTGTTGCAAATGGGTATGGACTTCTGTGACCTCAAAGAAAGCTGTGATGTTTTCAATGGGATAGTCCTCCACTGGTGTATCCTCAGAGATTGCAGAGTCCTGATCAGATTCCTCTTTCTCTTCAGTACACTGAATATGTTCAATGACTTGAACTTCATTTATTTTTGCCTTTTTGGTGCAAGTGTTCCCCAAATGTGAAGTATTTCCACATTTATGACACTTTAAGACAGGTCTTTCTGGTCTTCTGTCCTCTCTTGGAATCTTTGAGACCATCTTGGATTCCATTGGGATTTTAGACCAAGTTTTACCAATTCTTGTTCTGGTAATGATATCTTCCATTGCATTAATGTATTCCTCTGTTGAACAGGTTTCCACACATCTGCACTTGATAGAATTTTCCAGTTCCCCTCCGCACTTTCTTAATATTTTCGTATTAATCACAGTGTCTAAAGTCTTCTTGCAACACATCAATAGTCCTGATGAACTCAATATGATTATATTCTCCTTCACCAGAGAATGTTGGCCATTTTGCTAATTTGGGACTATCTTTTGCAGAGATAACATTTTTTCCTAAGAATGGGGTCAAACTTCCTTTAACAGAAAATTTCTCTTCAGTCAAAGGTGTAGAATTTCTTGGCATATGTGGTTCAGAATTCTTATGAATTTCTTCCACATTTGAAATAATTTCATTCTTTAACTTCTGCCTTTCACTGTCACTTTTTGCTAAATTTGTAGCAAATTGATTAGTATTTTCAACTATTTCTAAAACATGATCTTTAGAATCTTAAGTTGATCATTCATTTTAAAAATGGAAAGATCTTCCATTTCATCATTCTGAACTTGACATGTACTTTCAATTCTGCCACATGAATTGATAATTGAATCAAATTTGGAACTTGTAAACTCATAACATTCAGTATTCTTTTTATCATTTCTTTTTAATTCACTTATATCTGATGTAATTTTATTTATCTTTGCATCAAACTTACCAAGCTCTACATCAATACCATTTTTTAAATGATTTGTATGGTATGTTATTTTCATGGAAAAGTCCTGTTCATCCTTTCCTGCTCCTTGGCTGTGAATTCCATCAGAGTTCTGGGCATGTTGAATACACTATCCATGACTGAAGGCTCCAATTTGGGAATCCTGTACCCTTATGGGTATGGTCTGTGCCAATTGGCTTTGGCTTTGCCTTTGCCCTGATGGTTCTTGGGACCTCTCTGCTTCTTCTGAGGTCCTTTGGGCTTGTCCTTGGACAGTTCTGGAGCTGGTTTGGAGCTGGTAGACGCCACTGTTGTGTCTGTTTCCAAAGCTGGAGTCATTTCCAACTCTTTCTTCTGGTCTATGGATAAAAGACTATGGTTCTTCAACCAATTCTTTATCTTTTTGACCTTGTCTTTTCAAGACAATGGGCTCCAACCTCCTAACAGTTATTTGGTCTTTTCCTGAGCCAGAAAGCTCTTGATGTGTAAGTAAGAGTTCATGTCCCCCTGCCAAAGCCTTGGGCATATTTCCCGATCCTCTTCTTTGGCTGCTCTGAACCGATTTTTGTATTGGCATTGATATATTTCTATTGATGCCACTTGAAAATGGTTCAACCCTAGAAATATTATCATGAATTAGTTCAGGCTCAGAATTAACGTCAAAATCTGTGGGTACAGACCTTCATGAATGGGAGGCAACTCTGGCATCCTCCAAATGTGTCTTTCTTGATGAAGACTTGGAACTTCTGTATTTGGTATTTCCTCCTCCTTGTCCACATCCATCTGGTTGGACTGAATAGTTGCTTCCATTTCTGGTATGCACCATTTTCGCATCAATTTAAAGATAAAGAGTGAAAATATAAGATAAAACACACACCTTTTGGTGGTAATTTATTCTTCTCAGAGTTAAATAAGGTGCCTCTCTTAGCAATTTGCACCTCAATACTTTCTTCAGATTCTGGACTAGTGACATATTTTTTACTGATTCTGTTACCGGCGCCACATTATTTGATTAATAACACTAGAAAAAAATTATAAAAGAGCAAAATTATTTTTTATACTTTTTTAAAATATTTTTAAAGATTTTTATAATTTTTATATTTTTTTAATATTAAAAAAATTATTCTTTTTAAAGAAAAAAAATTAAAATTTAAGATTTTGAATGGGAATTAATTCAGAGTAACTCAAAGAATAATTTTATAGGTTTTTTGATGTGAAAAAGCCACGTGTAAAAACAGTATAAAATTAAACCCAATTCCTCAAGGGAAAATATTTCCAAAACCATTTCAAAAATGAAAATTATTTTAGCTTCAAATTGAAAGAAAGAATTATTAAATTAATATATTTTAGAACTTAAAAATATATCAATTAATGGTACAAGATTCAAAAACATGGCCAGGCCCCCAAATGTAACATGTGGTAGGTATGGTGGTTTTTTAGAACACAACAATTTAGTATAGAATATGATGAAAGCTAAGTGTATGGATAAAATAACGGCCAGGCCCCCAAATGTAAAATGTGTTTATGAAACTGTTGATAATATTACTATTAATCAACAGTACTATGACTGTTCTTATGAAATATAATAATAAAATATTATTGTAACCACAATCAAATAATTAAAGAATTTTTCTTTCACGTGTTAAACACTACTAGTGATTTTAACAGTAAGCAGTAATTGTCTATAAGAATCAATTACAAGAAGAATTTAATAATAAAAACTTCTTTTATTAAAATAATAAAATTATTTTAATATATAATTATCTTTTGCAAGAATAACTATAGAGATAATTCTTGAAGAAAACCAATACTAGAGAAAAACTTTAAGAAATAAGATAAATGACTCACTAATACTCCAAAGAACTTATTGAAAGATATAAGTAGAGAAATGTGACATAGAATTGTGGATTTAAGGGATCAAAATGATTTATAGCAGGCTTAAAACAATATATAGTTGGATTCTATAATTTCATGTCTTTTTTCTTGATTCTGAAAGATGTAAAACACTTTATAATAGTTTAACTAATACTTACTTGTTGGTAACATTGATATAAATGGATAATAAGATGATGATTTGGAAAAAAACAGCAAGAGGAGGCCTCTTTTAAGTCAACAACAGCTCACAGAGGCGTGCCATGAAGCAAACTGAAAAACCAGTCAGTGAGAAAACAATAAACCCTTTTGAATTATTGAATGCATCATTTGTTGTCATGTAAGATTATCATAATTACTTAATTGATGCTTTTACGTGACTACCAACCCCAATATGGTTAAAGAATAAAAGGAGTAACACCTGTAAATCTTCTTTTATTCTAAAATAATAATTAATTTCCCAAAGTTATCAATGTTATTGGAAATTCCTTCACAGGTTGTAATTACTGTGAATTTTTGAAGATTCAGTGTTTCATGTGGAATAATCAAAAATGGACTGTAAGTAAACCTTTTAAGTTTACTAGTAAAACTTTAATGCTTTTTGGTTGTACCATACATAATACAGTTCTCCATCAGTCCTGAAGGCTTCAGAAATATTAATCAAGAATTGTATTTTTAATGAATTTTTCAAGTTTTTACCTCATTTCTACATAGAATTGCAAATATCAGTTTTGAGCTGGTTGCTATGAGGTAAATCAATGGATAAAAGTCCAAAAAGGGTTTTTATTAATCTTTTGGGGCTTATCCCTGGAAAGTAATTAAGAATTGATCTGGTTACAGGAGTCTAAGTAGCTCTTTACCTCCTTGGCACGTCAAAATAGCAGGTTATTTGCTATTTTCTTATGAATTACTGTAGTTGTAACATGGTAACCAAGTTCCCAAAGTGTTTTAGTTTACTAATTGGGTCAAGATCAGCCATGGAAACAAGCTTTGGATCTGTCCATGCCTCTGAGGCCTCAGAAGTTGGGTACCCTGGCTCTCTTTGATGTCTTTTGCCCCTGTGAGCCTTTGAGATATGACCACATATCCAATAAGGTCACAAAAAGGATTAATAATAATTATACCTTTAATATAATTATATTAAAATTAATTAGAATAATTATACACTAAAAATAATTACTCAAATATACAAAAAATACCATAAATTGGTACTAAAATTGGTTTAACTTAAAACCCAATGAATGAACATGTGAAATAAATTATACCATTGGATTCCCCATGGAGAAATACACATATACCACTTTTATGGCATATCTGTAAAGTCAATATTTAAGGAATTATAAGGTATAATACCTTATAAAAACCATAAAACCTTATTTATCTCAGAAACTAATGAAACAACATGTAAAATAAATTGTACCAGTGGATTCCCCACAAAAATCCACATATAAAACAATTAATAAGCTAATTCCCAAAATCAATACTTAAGGAATTATCCTGAATATATGCACTTTTTTGGTCAACGCATATATTCAGTGATCATAGCTAATATCTTCTAAAATATACATGATAGAATGATGAACCAAAAATAAAGTTAACACGTAATTACTGTAAGAACACAGATATGAACTTTATTTTACAAGTTATAAACAAGGTTAAAACCTATGATGAAATATTGATAAAAATCAGCAGAGCTGTTGACCACTTTGTTGTGAAAGTGCTCCAAACTTAAAAAAAAGTACACAGTTGGATTCTACTAGTTCATTCGTGAAGAATGATGTAATTTTTATTATTAAATTCAGGGTATAACCCCCTGAAATCAAGGTTTGAAGTTTAAAATATGGAATTTCGACAGAAAAGATGAGTTACAAGAAAAATCATCAAAATTAGAGTTTTGATGATGTAATGAAAAGCTCTTGGCAGCATAATAAGGTTATGTCAGGCTATCAGAATTCACTCTCTGAATTGCTGTAGCGTGAAAACCTTAAAAGTTATTGAGGATCAAAGTTTGAGCTTAAATTGAGCTGTTATGATCACATACTGTAACCTTTACCTTAAGTTTAACAGTATTAAGAGTGATAAAATTGGTGAATACTATTAGTTTATGATTAAAACTAATAAAATCCACGAAATTTGGGGTTCTGCCAAGCCTCTGATGTCATCACACTTAGAGTTATAGTGATAACTCTAAATAATGGTGCAATAATGATGTAATATGGTTTGATCATGATGTAATCACCCTCAAACCTTAAAATATTGATCAATTCCAGTGGATATGATCAGTACACGTCTACTAGAAGCCTGTTGGACTCTAGGAGGGAGGTACTTACTATAAATAGAGCTCTTTTTACTCTGTTTTCCCCTCAGACGCATCAAAAACATTAAATCAATTAAATCAAAGGTAATTTCTTTATTCTTTATATATAGAACTGTTATATTATTAAAGACCAAAGACCACCTTGCTATAATCATCTCTTTTGACGTGGTTAAATCATTTATTTAATTGTTTTTGTTAAAAATCTCTCTAAAACTCATTTCCACGTAAAAATCCAGAATAATTTGTAATTTTCTTTATTTTTATTGTAAATACAATTTGAAAAGGTTGTATTTATATTTTTTGGCGTAAAATACTTCAAAATTATTATATTAAGTGTTAAAAGTAGGTTATTTTCTCTTATTATAATAATTTCTCTATTATTACTCTTTTAATAATTCTTTAATTAATATAAATAGTATTTATATTAATTCATAACTTTAATATTGGTAATATTATTGTTATTAATTGTTTTTTATTAATAAAAAAACAATTTTTTACGCCTTTATTATTTGTTGGTAACAATAATAAAGAGCTTTTTAATATATTGATTATTTTATATTAATATATTTATTTATTATATTATATTTTCATAATATAAATTATATTATTATATTTATTTAATAATATAATTATTTTACGCCATAATAATAATAATTATTCATTATTATTATATTTTTAATCTTATTTATTCAATTTATAAGGACATTCAGAGTACAATAAGTAATAAATTAGTAATTTTTACTTATTGTTTCATAGTCAAACCTTACATTTGGGGGCCTGGCCGTGATATTTACTTAAAAGACCTTTAAAAAAGATTCTATTTGGGTTTATCCATAATAAATTATATTTATAATCATAAAATTATATAATAATTTTATATTTTATTTATTTTAAAAGCTATTGAGGCATTTGGAAAGCAATTGTACTGTCTTACACGTGGTTTTTCACATCCTTAGACTTGCAAGAACTTTCTTTGAGTGACTCTAGTGATTAAAAAAGATAATTTATAAATTAAAAATAATTTTTATTATAATTTAATTTTATAAGAATCATTTTTATTTTTTATTTTATTCTTTAAAAATAAAAATATACATAAAAAATATTAAAAAATATTAAAAACCAATAAAAAAAGTTATTTTTATTCATTTTTATTCATTTCTTTATTTATTTCATTTTTTAAGATATAAAAGCAATTTCTACGTGGAAAATTGCCATATCTTGCCAAAAATAACACTTATTATAAAAAGACTTATATTTATTTGTCTTTTTTAGTGTTTGAGGATAACCCAACAGAAGACAACCAAGCTACTGTTGAGAGATTGGTGGAAGAAACTTGTCAAAGTTCTCCTACACCAGTTATCACCAAAAGAAAGAAAGCTAAGAAATTAGACTTTCCAGGGCCCACAATTCAAGACTCTGAAGGTGAGCACCTCTTTTTAAATTGCCATAAAAGAATTTTATTCTAAAATACTTTTATTTTTTCTTATTCTTTAATTATGACTACCAGAAGAGGTTCCCAATACTCCATCCAATCAGATGGAGCTGGACTCAGAAGTAGAATTGATCCCTCAAAAGGGAAAAGAAAGGGCAATATCCCCAGTGGAACAGAATCCACACAAGGAAGTGCCTTATCCCAAAGGCAAGTCCCAGAAATGCCCATGATATCTGAGCCTGAATTGGAACTAAGTATGAGTAACTCAAACAGGTACAAATCACATTCAGAGGGCTCAGATAGACATCTACATGAGCCAGTACAAGCAGTATTACACAGTATACAAGGACAAAGACTGGGAAATGCTGCCTCAAATACACCAAGGAGTGATGAACTCCTGGCACATCCTGAAAAAGTTCCTCAAAGAGGAGGAGATAGTGAAATACTCCAATGGATGGAATCCACTGTCATCCAAACCTCAAATCAAAAAAATCAAGGATTATCATGCCAAAAAGAGAGAGGCAACCAAGGAAGAAGCCCCAGTAGCTTCTACCAGCAAGCCTCAAGCCAACCCACTTCCCCAAGAAGGGAAGAAGAACAAGAAAAAGCATTGGAGGAAACCATATTCCCCAAGCTACAGAATCCCAAGAATCCAAAAGGATGCCATGGAAAATGTTTTCAACATGGCCAGAACCTTGATGGAATTCAAGGACAAGGAAGAGCAAAGAATGAGACAACCTCATTTCCCAAAGAAATAACCTTGTTCAAAGATGTTGTAAATACTTTAACAGAAATTAAAAATAGTATATTACCTCTAAAAGAAATTAAAGACAGTTTATTATCACTACAAGAAATAAATAACAATTTATCTTCTTTAACAAAAATTGTTGTACAAAACAAGAAAGAAATTGACAACATTAAGTTTATTGTTGAAAATAATAAACCAAAAAATTTAATTGACAATACTCAAAAATTAATACAAGGACAACAAGAATTGTATAAATACATAAAAGATATCAAAGACAAGACTTTGACAATCAATTATGATGTGAGTATGTGAGCCTTTGAGATATGACCACATATCCAATAAGGTCACAAAAAGGATTAATAATAATTATACCTTTAATATAATTATATTAAAATTAATTAGAATAATTATACACTAAAAATAATTACTCAAATATACAAAAAATACCATAAATTGGTACTAAAATTGGTTTAACTTAAAAACCAATGAATGAACATGTGAAATAAATTATACCATTGGATTCCCCATGGAGAAATACACATATACCACTTTTATGGCATATCTGTAAAGTCAATATTTAAGGAATTATAAGGTATAATACCTTATAAAAACCATAAAACCTTATTTATCTCAGAAACTAATGAAACAACATGTGAAATAAATTGTACCAGTGGATTCCCCACAAAAATCCACATATAAAACAATTAATAAGCTAATTCCCAAAATCAATACTTAAGGAATTATCCTGAATATATGCACTTTTTTGGTCAACGCATATATTCAGTGATCATAGCTAATATCTTCTAAAATATACATGATAGAATGATGAACCAAAAATAAAGTTACCACGTAATTACTGTAAGAACACAGATATGAACTTTATTTTACAAGTTATAAACAAGGTTAAAACCTATGATGAAATATTGATAAAAATCAACAGAGCTGTTGACCACTTTGTTGTGAAAGTAGTCCAAACTTAAAAAAAAGTATACAGTTGGATTCTACTAGTTCATTCGTGAAGAATGATGTAATTTGTATTATTAAATTCAGGGTATAACCCCTGAAATCAAGATTTGAAGTTTAAAATATTGAATTTTGACAGAAAAGATGAGTTCCAAGAAAAATCATCAAAATTAGAGTTTTGATGATGTAATGAAACGCTCTTGGTAGCATAATAGGGTTATGCCAGGCTATCAGAATTCACTCTCTGAATTGCTGTAGCGTGTAAATCTTAAAATTTATTGAAGATCAAAGTTTGAGCTTAAATTGAGCAGTTATGATCACCTACTGTAACCTTAAATTAAGTTTAACAGTCATAATAGTGATAAAATTGGTGAATACTATTAGTTTATGATTAAAACTAATAAAATCCACGAAATTTGGGGTTCTGCCAAGCCTCTGATGTCATCACACTTAGAGTTATAGTGATAACTCTAAATAATGGTGCAATAATGATGTAATATGGTTTGATCATGATGTAATCACCCTCAAACCTTAAAATATTGATCAATTCCAGTGGATATGATCAGTACACGTCTACTAGAAGCCTGTTGGACTCTTGGAGGGAGGTATTTACTATAAATAGAGCTCTTTTTACTCTGTTTTCCCCTCAGATGCATCAAAAACATTAAATCAATTAAATCAAAGGTAATTTCTTTATTCTTTATATATAAAACTGTTATATTATTAAAGACCAAAGACCACCTTGCTATAATCATCTCTTTTGACGTGGTTAAATCATTTATTTAATTGTTTTTGTTAAAAATCTCTCTAAAACTCATTTCCACGTAAAAATCCAGAATAATTTGTAATTTTCTTTATTTTTATTGTAAATACAATTTGAAAAGGTTGTATTTATATTTTTTGGCGTAAAATACTTCAAAATTATTATATTAAGTGTTAAAAGTAGGTTATTTTCTCTTATTATAATAATTTCTCTATTATTACTCTTTTAATAATTCTTTAATTAATATAAATAGTATTTATATTAATTCATAACTTTAATATTGGTAATATTATTGTTATTAATTGTTTTTTATTAATAAAAAACAATTTTTTACGCCTTTATTATTTGTTGGTAACAATAATAAAGAGCTTTTTAATATATTAATTATTTTATATTAATATATTTATTTATTATATTATATTTTCATAATATAAATTATATTATTATATTTATTTAATAATATAATTATTTTACGCCATAATAATAATAATTATTTATTATTATTATATTTTTAATCTTATTTATTCAATTTATAAGGACATTCAGAGTACAATAAGTAATGAATTAGTAATTTTTACTTATTGTTTCATAGTCAAACCTTACATTTGGGGGCCTGGCCGTGATATTTACTTAAAAGACCTTTAAAAAGATTCTATTTGGGTTTATCCATAATAAATTATACTTATAATCATAAAATTATATAATAATTTTATATTTTATTGATTTTAAAAGCTATTGAGGCATTTGGAAAGCAATTGTACTGTCTTACACGTGGTTTTTCACATCCTTAGACTTGCAAGAACTTTCTTTGAGTGACTCTAGTGATTAAAAAAGATAATTTATAAATTAAAAATAATTTTTATTATAATTAAATTTTATAAGAATCATTTTTATTTTTTATTTTATTCTTTAAAAATAAAAATATACATAAAAAATATTAAAAAATATTAAAAACCAATAAAAAAAGTTATTTTTATTCATTTTTATTCATTTCTTTATTTATTTCATTTTTTAAGATATAAAAGCAATTTCTACGTGGAAAATTGCCATATCTTGCCAAAAATAACACTTATTATAAAAAGACTTATATTTATTTGTCTTTTTTAGTGTTTGAAGATAACCCAACAGAAGACAACCAAGCTACTGTTGAGAGATTGGTGGAAGAAACTTGTCAAAGTTCTCCTACACCAGTTATCACCAAAATAAAGAAAGCTAAGAAATTAGACTTTCCAGGGCCCACCATTCAAGACTCTGAAGGTGAGCACCTCTTTTTAAATTGCCATAAAAGAATTTTATTCTAAAATACTTTTATTTTTTCTTATTCTTTAATTATGACTACCAGAAGAGGTTCCCAATACTCCATCCAATCAGATGGAGCTGGACTCAGAAGTAGAATTGATCCCTCAAAAGGGAAAAGAAAGGGCAATATCCCCAGTGGAACAGAATCCACACAAGGAAGTGCCTTATCCCAAAGGCAAGTCCCAGAAATGCCCATGATATCTGAGCCTGAATTGGAACTAAGTATGAGTAACTCAAACAGGTACAAATCACATTCAGAGGGCTCAGATAGACATCTACATGAGCCAGTACAAGCAGTATTACACAGTATACAAGGACAAAGACTGGGAAATGCTGCCTCAAATACACCAAGGAGTGATGAACTCCTGGCACATCCTGAAAAAGTTCCTCAAAGAGGAGGAGATAGTGAAATACTCCAATGGATGGAATCCACTGTCATCCAAACCTCAAATCAAAAAAATCAAGGATTATCATGCCAAAAAGAGAGAGGCAACCAAGGAAGAAGCCCCAGTAGCTTCTACCAGCAAGCCTCAAGCCAACCCACTTCCCCAAGAAGGGAAGAAGAACAAGAAAAAGCATTGGAGGAAACCATATTCCCCAAGCTACAGAATCCCAAGAATCCAAAAGGATGCCATGGACAATGTTTTCAACATGGCCAGAACCTTGATGGATTTCAAGGACAAGGAAGAGCAAAGAATGAGACAACCTCATTTCCCAAAGAAATAACCTTGTCCAAAAATGTTGTAAATACTTTAACAGAAATTAAAAATAGTATATTACCTCTAAAAGAAATTAAAGACAGTTTATTATCACTACAAGAAATAAATAACAATTTATCTTCTTTAACAAAAATTGTTGTACAAAACAAGAAAGAAATTGACAACATTAAGTTTATTGTTGAAAATAATAAACCAAAAAATTTAATTGACAATACTCAAAAATTAATACAAGGACAACAAGAATTGTATAAATACATAAAAGATATCAAAGATAAGACTTTGACAATCAATTATGATGTGAGTATTGACAATCTTACAGAAAAATTAAATAAATTAAGTATTTCTGTAGAAAAATTTGAAGAAAAGACTTCATCACACCAAAAATTACTTTTGGACCATGTAGAAAAAAGTGATGAAGCAAGAATGCATCTGAAAGATGATATTCAAAGTGAAATAAGGCTTATTACTGAAAAAATGGATAAAATTAATGAGGCTAATTTAAATATGCCAAAGTTATCAACACCATTTTCTCATATAAGAAGCCCTGTTAAAACAAAAGAGGAATTGTCAAATCCTTTCATAACAGACTTGAGTCACCAAGACAATAACCAAGTCTTAATGAAAGAAGCACCTCAATTGAAAGAATGGCCAACATTCACAGGAGAAGGTGAATATGACCACATGTCATTTATTAAAACAATTGACATGTTACAAGAAGACTATGCCATACCAGATGAATTAATCACTGCAAGATTACATTCATTATTTGAGAAATCTGCAAAAAGATGGTATTATGGCATAAGACAGACAAATGGTAAAAATACCTGGTCTTGGTGGAAACAAGAAATAATCACCAAGTGGGCAAATGATGCCTGGAGGTATAAGATAGAAAATGCATTTGAAAACTCTTTCTTTGACCCAGAGAAAGATAAACCTTTAACTTGGTTCTTAAAACAAGTTGAAAGGCTTAATGCACTGTACCCAGAAATGTCACAGAAGATGGTACATATGAAAATACTTAAAAAATGTGGAGGGGAACTAGAACATGCCCTAAGAAGCAGGTGTATAGAACCATGCTCCACAGAAGAGTATATAAATGCACTAGAAGATATAGTGACAAGGACAAAAATTGGCAGGACTTGGAAAAAATTGGACATTAAAAGCCCAAATAAACCATTTATCAAGAAAGATAAATCAAAAGAATCCTTTAAACCCAATACATCCAACAATAATGAGCAAAGAAAATGCCATAAATGTGGAGGTATTGGACACTTAGCCAATAATTGCCTTAAAAAAGCAAAGATCAATGAAATTGTGGAAACAGAAAACCACAATGACAAAGAAGAGGAATCTGACTCTGAAAAAGAGACAGAAGAGTCAGAGAGCTCTGAAAGTGATGAAATCAATATAATTAATGCACAAATATTGATATAATTTATGAAGTACTGGATGTTAACTCAAACTTGCCACAAGTTGGAACATCTGACACAAATCTGACAAACATACAAGATGCCAAAATGTATAGAACCAAACCTGCAAGAGGAATGGGATATACAGCTGGAAAATCAAGTATTAGTATTGTTATGGTTGATAACCAAGAAGGAAAGGTTAACTTGGATACAGGAGCATATTGCACTCGTGTTGGCAAAAGTTATTTAAAAACCATTGTCCCAGACTGGCAAGAAAAACTTATGCCAATACAAGGTGTCAAATTTAGTAGTGCAAGTGAGAGCATGAAGCCCCTTGGAATAATTGATTTAACACTAATCTTTCCTCATCCCTCACAATGTGTCAGAATTAAAGTAGAGTTTGTAGTAATGGACAACTGTACTAGTAATAATTTCATACTTGGGAATGACTACTTATCAATCTATGGTATAGATATCTCCAACCAACACCGGGGCGAATCTCGTGTCAATCGTCGGCGATTGACTTCACGTCAAGCAAACGTCAAGCAGGATAAAAGTCGAGCTCACGTCAAGCGAAAATCAAGCGAACGTCGAGCACACGTCACACTCTGGTCTTACACCAAATCCTGTGACATCCACTAATATTGGTTCCCCTGTGCCTTCAACTCAGATTCCTCACCGCCTGATCATCCCACAACCGTCCGATGATTGGTAAAAATTACACCAGACCCGCCTGTTTGCACACACACACATCAAAGATGTCCTTCAGCCAGTGTTGATGTAGGCGGGGGGTTTGACTTCACCAGGTCATCCATGAAGTGTGCGTGTGCATGCGTGGGGGCGGGTGGGTTTGCGTGTGCATTGGCGTGTGCGGGTGGGTTTGCGTGTGCATTGGCGTGTGCGGGTGGGTTTGCGTGTGCATTGGCATGTGCGGGTGGGTTTGCGTGTGCATTGGCGTGTGCGGGTGGGTTTGCGTGTGCATTGGCGTGTGCGGGTGGGTTTGCGTGTGCATTGGCGTGTGCGGGTGGGTGTGCGTGTGCGGCTGCGTGGGCGTGTGCATTGGCGCGTGCCGGTGGGTGTGCGTGTGCGTGTGCATTGGCGCGTGCGGGTGCATATGCGGGTGTGGGTACGCAAAAGCCGATTCCGCTTCCAACATGATGATGGCGCAGTTAGAAATTTTGGATGCTGTGAAAGGTGAGTGTGTGGGTCATTTGATCATTGGACTTGGCTTATTCACACTGTACCCAATGTCAAAATAGTAACTTCTTTGTGGCAATGTGAAATAATGGGCTTTGCTTGTCACAATGGCATGTCTCTGTCACTAAATTTTGAGGCAATTATTTCACTAGCAAAATTGCTAATGAATCTGAGAGATTTGCATTTTAGTAGACTAAATATCATGAAATAACGGCTTTATCATTACAAGCAGTCCACATGACAGAGCTTTGTTATCATACAATCCACAGTTACCTTCTATTTCTTCTTCAGATATAATCAAGTGTCCATCATCAAAACCAACAGCTTTATAAATATTCAGATGCGGCCAATCTGGTAGGAAATTCACATCAATCTTCAAAGGTTTTAAAATCAGAAAGTTATTGTTCAGTATGCTAGATGGCTCAGAGACTTTGAAAATGCTATCAATAATACCAAATTGTCGTGAGTTGCCCCTCAGAAAACATATCACACTGTTGCTGATATTTTTGGATTCAGTTGAAAATATATTGTTCCCAATATTAATGTTTGAAACTGGAAAATACCAAGGTGAGACAATCCTTGAAGTGGGAGGACTTGTGGATTGCACGGTAGTGTCTAAGCTGATCCAATCAACTATTTCCCTTGTTGCATGAAAAGTCTGTAAGTACTCAACCAGGCAATCATAATTTTGTTGGTCATGGCGGGATGGCTTGTTATATTTATGGTGATTGAACACGGCAGGTGGCTGTGATTCGAAAAGCTGTTTTATTTCACATGGCACAGATGGGGATTTCAGGAGAACGGAAAGGTTGGAACATCGACAGATATGTTGAAGTAAGGTTTTATCTATATCATCTATTCAGAGTTGCAAAAAGTTAGTCTTATTCAGTTCAGGTGTTTAATCAATGTGAATATATTGATCTTATTAATTGACTTACATATCTTGTTATTTGTTGGCATCTTTGCAAATACTCCAATCAAGCGCTCATAACCCCATGTGGCTGAGGCTTGTGCTGGGCCCCAACGTTGGAAGAGTTCGGGAATATGATCAGCAAAATGATGATTTGGTTTACTTTTCTGTTTTGGGAACAGGTGTTGATTGGAAAGGCGGAATTTTTTCCAATGTTCAGCAAATGCAGTCGCATCATCTATTGAAACAGTCCAGCTTGTGGCAATGTTGATAGCACTAATCAAATGGAATGTATTCTTGGCTAGTTCATTTGCAAGTTCTTCTGACTGACCCATTTTTCTTTGAGTGTTGGCAGATTGGTGTGCATCTAATGACATCTGTTGACTGAGCATTAGAAATGGAATATAGACCTTATATAAGAGAGCCCATTCAGCGGCTTTTAAGCTACCATGAGAGGGGGAACCCATTTTGCGGGGAACTCTTGTCCATGATGAGGGAATTATGGTCTCAGATATGATTTGTCGGAGATGCTCAAGAGCCTCACCCTTGATCTGGTGATCACTCAGTGCAGTGATATCCAATTCAGAGGGTATTTCAGAAGTGGGGATGTAATTGGCATCAAATGAAGGAATCTCCGCAGAACCACTAGATGGATGTTCTGTGTTAGGGGTGGGCATTGGGAAGTAGTTTTTTCGGGTGGAAGTAGTGGGGAGTGGCTCATTTATTATTTTTGCTGCGTCTCTTCTCAGGGAGCGGGCCTCTCTCAATGTGATTTTATCAAGAGAGCTGTTGGAGGTCATGGAATCTGAGTCTGAACTGTTGGTGTCATTGGATTTCCTGCGGGACCTGAAGTAAATTTTTGATTTCGCCTCTGGAATGCACAATTTGAAAGTTGCATGATCCTTCAAAATTCCAAGTATTAAATTATGCATTATGTCAAGATTAACCATTCTGGTTGCATCCCAATACGGAAGGTCTTCCAAAATTGAATATCGCACTCCATACTCAGAGAAAATTGCTTGTCTTTTTTGTGGGGTTGCCCGAAGCCATTTGGCAATGGTTGATTTATGACTTTGGTATGAGCGCGTGTAGTGAAATTGAGGACCAATTTCTTCAATTTGAGCTTTGTGAATGGTGCAAAAATTACAAAAGTGGTTTCCTGAATGGGAAATAAATCCAGTAAGCTTGCGCATGGCAACCACATCCGCAATGGCTGTGAGGATGGCAACACGGATAAAGGATCCTGATGGACCTGTTGAGGTGGGTGCAAAATGGTAACCTTGCCATAGCTCTTTAAGCTCGTTGATGAGTGGCATTAATAGATAATTCAATTGAAGCGCAGTTGGCTCCTTCGGACCAGGGATGATTCCTGCAACATAGACATTCTCGGGCTTCAATCTTTCACTTGGGGGGAGATTAAGACAAATAAGCATGATAGGTCCAATGCTAGCCAACCGGGTTGACTTTCCATGTGCATTAAACCAGTCCACATATATGGAGAAGGCCAATGCACCAGGAATGGACATGAATGGGGGGTCATGGATATTTCTAGTGCCAGTGAAGCGTCTCCAGACCAATCCATCCCAGACGTCACGTTTTGGGGAATCTTCGGGAGTTTGGGATTGTTGATGTTGATGCAGAATGTCCATAATTCCAGCCCGCTGGAGGAATCTGGCAAGCCAATTTTTGAATGGTTGATAAATGAAATGTTTTGTTGGTATAAATTTTTGCTTCATGTTGGTTGTGTTTTGGGTTTGGGGTTCAGATGAATAGATGAATTTGCCTAATGATTGTGTGCAAGGGGGATCATGATCATTTGGGTCATTATGGCGTTGACAGTGGGGTTGGTCAGTTGTGACTGATTCAGTAAGGCCATTAAGAGAGAAACATTGAGGACAACATATATAGTTTTGAATCACTGGCTCCAATTGGAGATGTTCAAATATGGTACTCAGATCTTGAGGTATATGGAATGCAGGAGCGGGGGGACCAGCTGAGCTTGAGATACTGGACTTGATCAGCAGGTTCAGGGCGGGGTTGAGTATGCGTGAAGCCCTGCGGGGTAAATTATACCTTAATGATAGAATGGCAGATATTATCATTCCTAGGTCTTGTGGGGGAAGGGTTTGACTGCCACTATATGGTTTCTGTGCAGTTGAATTGAGACCCGCAGGAGTTGAGAAAGTGCTTTGGGTCAAACGTGAATAATCAGCTGGGAAGATTTGATCCAATAGAATTTGTGGGCACCCAGATCCTGATGCAGAAGTAGGGATGTTTGGAAGGGATTTGGGTGCAATGGTTGATTTGAGCTTTTTAATGTGCTGTTTATATTGGAAAGGTGTGAAGGCAACTCCTTGCCTATCACCCTCAGGGGAAGAATGTGTTTGAGTTGAGCAGTGTTGACACATGCATATACGCATTGAGGAATATGGCCGGGTTGTCATTGTTGCAGGAATTGGGAGTACGGTTGGTTTGTGTATAAATATCTATGGTTGATGTGAAAGTGTTTAGGAGTGTTATTAATTGGAAATAAAATTCAGTGATTATTTATGAAGCGGGAGATGATTTGAGCCAGCTGAGGATTTTATCCCATTTGTAATGGAGCATGAGCTGCAGTGGATAAAGTTTAACATGTCTCATCTGGATGGCGGAATTGGTTAGGCGTTTAATTGGGTAAAATGCCATGCTGCTCAATGCTCATACATATTCTAGTTTATTTACACATTGTGATAGTGCGGGTTTGACCATTGAGGGGGTTCCATTAGTGAAGTGTTACCATTGAATTGAGGGGATTAACATTTAATCCATGTACGCTGGCACGCCATCGTACATGGTTTAAACCTTATTACAGACATAACTATATAACTCTATTACATAAGGGGTTGGAGTGCAGCTAAAGTCTTGGTATTTGGTTTGAGTACGGCGGGCTTTGAATCAGTTGGAATGTGATTTGGATTGTCTTGCCTTTCGTGAAAAGGTGATGTCTCTTTTGTGGGTAAATCCTTCATGAATATACCCCTTTACAGATGTACAATGTTGGGGAATTTCAATGCATATATTGGCAGTTTGGATAATTCACAAAATGTGACAATGGGGAGGCGGAAATGTTACCAAATATGATTACCTATGGATGATGGGTCCCCTTTCAGATCAAGGAAATATCACATTATATGCTGGTAGGCCGTGCAGGGTGGTTTCCGACAAAAGCGGAGGAGCTCAAGAGGAGGCAGGGAGGATTCTCCTCAAAAGAGTCTTATCCGACTTCCACACAACACTTAGTTCCAACTATTCATAGAATTTCTCTATTCTAAATTTGAAAAGATTTCATCTCATATCACTCTATTTTATCATAATACTGAGGTGTTTTATCTAGTTAAAAATATTACTGTACTTTTTCGGCCCTTATGTCATCTTTCAAGTCACATAAATCCCGTTCAGGTTCTGTTCATGACTCAAATAGTGAATCTAGCATAGAATATGTTCAAACACAGTCACCATTGAGTCCCAACATTCCTCTCACAACCCCTATCGCATCCTCAATGAATGTATCAGGTCTTAACATTGATGTGGGCAATCCAAAGGCTCCAACTTCAAGCACTTGGTCGATCCCAAATATTTCCGTCACTCCAATTCCCCCGAATCCCACTAATACACAAATTCATGTGTCTCAGGGGCCAGAAGGCACACCTCAAATCTCCTCACACGCTAATCCCCAATCAAAATTTCCACGTGAGTTCCTCCTTAATCCCGGTCGGAGTCCAGTCGCATCCCAGGATCCCTTTGGCCAAAGTAAACAGCCAACCCTCAATATTCCATCAGGATCGCAGGTTCATGTGGGTGATGAAAGGCGCGTGGATGGGGGGCGACGAAAAAGACCTTTGGAAAATGTAACTTGGAGCGGTCTGTTGGAGGGAAATCCAGTATTGACGCTTCATCAAAGTAAGTCATTTGAATTTTGGAGTAGAAACTTATTCATGATTTGATATGTTTGTTTCATGGGTTAGATATGGCACCTAAAGGCAAGTCAGTCCGATCTCAGGAGCCAATTGAAGATCGTGAGGATGACCAGTCTTCATTAATGTTTTAATGTGTTAACTGATGATTTGCATAGCAGGGGATGAACTTTATGCGTCTTCACCTCTGGTCCATAAAGAGAAAGTCAGTGGACGTCATCATCCATATGCCTCCAAACCAAGAACGGGTCATGCCAGTACATCAAGAGAAACAATGGTGGATGATGAGGATGAGAACATGTCTCCGACTCAAAGTGAAAGAAATGATGAACCAAGGAGGGACAATTTCACAGCGCATGAGCAAGGCACTCAATCAAATAGTGAGTTCACCCATCCTCAGCTGGGCCTCGCCCAGAGTATGCTTGAACAATCCGAGGTCAGACAGCAAAGGAACCAGGCCCGCAAAGCTCACAATGTGGCGAAACGTGCAAGCCAGAAGGAGCAACAAAAATGGCTGAAGGCAGAACTTCCAGAGAATGTCCATGGAATGAGATCAGCAGTACACGCACATTGCCTGTTCCTACTCAAAGTTAGGGATAAGGATTTTTCCTCACTACCAACACCACCCAGCACAGAAGAGCGTGAAATTGCAATTCAAGTGGCTGGTCATCTCTGTTATGTCCCCAAGGATGTGTTCAATGAGCCATCAACACAGGTTCAGTCTCAGGGTTTCCAAAGCTACTGCGAAAATGAGCTCCACAAGCTAGGACTAAAGCGATTCACTTGGGACTGGGAGAGCTCATGGCAACATCCGTTCAACGAGCTGATGTCTATGGTGTTTTACCGTACATTCCGTCTCGCACTTGTCAGCACTGAGTATCATCACTACTGTTGGAACAAGGATCATAACAACTATGGGGTCGTGGCGGCTTTAATGGAGCGATATTTCACTTATTTGAAAAGAGAATGGAAGTCTATTCAAAAGGATGCCGAGTATTTGGTAAAAAAGAAAGAGAATCAAAAGCTCGCAAAGATTCGTCAAAGAGTTAGTTACTGTATCTCTTCTTCATTGTGGACCAAGTCTGATGATGATCTACTTGATTATGTGCAGACCTGTGAGCGCCGTCGTGAATGGTGTGATACGGCTAAATTTCCCATCCTAGCATCACAATTCAATGACCCTCGAGTATGCTCAGATACTGAGGAGGTACTGGAAAATGGCCGTCAAGTTTACCGCAAAGTGGGATTACGCTGGCGCTCCCAGTTATTTAATGATTTGGTATTGAAAATGGATAGAGACATAGAGTTTTGTAATCGGATTAAAAAAAAGGGTAAAAAAACTATTGATAGATTGCCAGAATTACGATCGACAGATGATGGTGATATTCCGGAAGGCCTATCATTTCAGGTATTTGATCAAGATTGGCTCAAAGGCTGTAGTAAGATGCAGACTAGCGCCCTCAAGATACTTGACATGCCAGTTATTAGGCCTAATGGTGATGCTCTGCAATAACTTAGTAATTCGTCACGGTATAGCACTGTGACAAATTAAAATTTTGTGAATTATTTGTGCAGGTGTAATAAAATCTGATTATTATCTCTTAAGGATGCAACAACTTGCTAAATATGTTAGAATATAGACAATATGAATTGAAATGTATCACCGTCTCCCTTGCAATAATACTCTATTGCTCATTTTCATTGAGGAAATATTGAAGAAGTTCGATCCAGCTCATGGTGTTCATAATTGTGGACCTGTGCCAGAGTCAACAGGAGTTATCAACTTTGTCAATCACAAATTATATAATATCAGTAAGGCTCACGCAGTTAATGATTTTTTCTTTTCTTGGACCTATTGGTAATTGGAATATGGCATTCCCATAAGGAATGATTTCAGAATAGTAATACAATCAAGTGAAAGATGAGCTTGAAAGGTACCTTCCGCATGTTGACCTCAACTGAATGAGGAGTGATATAGTGGATGACCTGTACAGGTCGTTGTTGGCCAATACGATGTAGACGATCAACAGCCTGAGCCTCAATGGCTGGGTTCCAATTGGGCTCCTGGAAATGTGGATGTCAGGGTCCGAAAATCAGGGGAGAATTTTGGGGGGCCCCTCACCATTAAATAGACTACATTAGCACAAGTTATATTGAGGCCAGTTCCAGCCGCGGCAATGGATGCAATGAGTACTTCACATTCAGGATTATTGAAGAAATTCTCAAGCGCCTTGTCCTGCGCTCGTGGTGTAATTGTTCCATCAATTCGTGCTGAAAGGATAGAGTGATGGGCAAGAGCAATACCAATTCTACAATATAAAAAAGTCAGATGGAGTCAATTGGTAATGGATGCATATTAGAATTAACGCACAAATCTAGAAATTGGGTCCATTGGGTATAAACCACCGATTTCGTTGGACCACACCTTGTTTGTTTGTTCTTCATTAAGCTTTGTAGGAGGTGTGCAATTTTACTACTCATCATGCATGTTTCCACATCCACAATAGTTCGTGTGATTCTTGGGGAGTTATCCTGAGTGCTCCTGCCCTCGGGGTCTTCCAGCTCCGCCTCCGCAATTGTGTGAAGCATGATGTGATGGTTACAACATATTCGCAGCTTATTAATATTTCTGAAAAACTCTCCTGGTCCTTTGCTTTTGGATGATAGGAATTCTTCATATAATGTGGAATATTCTTGCTGCATGGTCGGGTTGAGTGGGAGCAGCTCATAATGATGGCTAATAGTGGGGAGAGATTCGAGATGTGTGGTTTTGGTGCGGCGCAAACTTAAATGCCGCAATGCCAAATGCAAAATATCATTGCAACCTTTTGAAAGACTACTCAGGATGAATGGTGACCAGTTATCTTGATCGGCGCTCTGGGGTTGAGTGATGAAGGATATTATGCCCAAAAGGTCATAAATGGTGTTGTGAATAGGTGTGCCCGTTAAACATATTCGACGGGATGAAAGGAGGCTATTAATGGCACGGTGAGTGGCAGTGTATTGAGAGCGAATATAGCTATAAGAGGGGGCAAGGGTTATTGGATATAAAAGGTAATTTGAATCATTTAAGCTCAGCCACTCACTGTGCTTCATCCAAGATTATACGATGCCAATTGATTTGAAAAATGAATGATGTAGAGGGATTGGTTTGCTTAAATTCTTGGGTGATAGTATTGTAAGAAGTGATGATGATATCATATTTTAAGATGTCGGCTTGGGATAATGAGTGACGAGTGGGACCATGGTAGATTTTGGCATGCAGTGCTCCAGCCTGAGCATGCTTGGATATTTCTGATTGCCAGTTGGTAATTAAGCGAGGGGGGCAGATGATCATGGTGGGCGTGGAGCGATGGGGGTTTGCAATCATCCGCTCCTTGGAGGTACCAATTAGAGCAATGGCCTGAATGGTTTTACCTAATCCCATATCATCCGCAAGCAGTCCTCCAAGAGGGGTATTGGTCGAAAGGGATTCAAATGAGCTAACGACCTTGTTTGTAATGATGTGCCTGGCATTAAAAGTGGATCCTGGGGGTGAGGTTGCCCAAAGGTTACGGGCTGATTGGCCATTGGGGATTTCTCGATCCCAGAGAAAAGCTAGTCCGGTCTTTTGATGAGGGAGGAGGGGGGTTTGAATAATGGCATGGGGCGGGGTCATCATGGGGAGGTCTGATCCACTGGGTAATTGTATCAGTTTTTGCTTGGAAATCAATGATGAAACAGCAGGATATGAAGCAGGCGTCGAGTTTGAAGCGGGAAATGTCGGAGTAAAGAGTTGACATTGACAATGAGTAGTACAGTCATATTCTTTGGGCATTTTAAGCTTGAAATCTTGTGTTCGAAAGCTTTCCATTATGAATAGAACGTTTGGATACCATGTGAAGAACATCAATGCTAGATTGGGTTTCTGAGATGAGGAGGGATCATTGGCATCAGTCATAAATACTCCCTCAACAAATAATATTTGAGTAGGATTGGATTGGCAATTTTCAATCCATGCCCCACCAGGACCACAGTGCATGAACGTTTTGGGTGCCCCAAGGAATGGTATCAACGTTTGGGAAAGGGTTCCCGGGAGAGAGCCAATAGCATGCTGGTGATTGGGGAGATATACGAATATGTTGTGTTGATTGTGCCATAGGATAATCCAAGAACCTAAGTGGGAATTCTCAGGCTTTAAGGTTATATCACTATTTATTTGAATACGAATATTAATCATCCCAATACAAAGTGGTTGTGAAGGGGTTGACATGATGGCTATTTTGAATTATTTGGGGACAGTTGGGAATTATATGATCGGGAAGGGTTAGCTAAAGGGAATGAAGAGGAATAAGCGCAGGTGGGGAACTTATATGAGTGGCAGCAACAGGCCAAAAGGGGGATGGCCTGTGGTTACGTGCATGGTCTTGATGGAGGTGGGCCTCTTGGGCTCATAATTTTCATATCCGATTTGGGGCATATATCAAGGCAAGGTGGCCAAAATGTGGGTGCACCATTTGACTGCTGGATCTGCAGCGAGTTACGAAACCTTTGGTGGAACAAGGCTGACATTAGCACATCCGAAATTGGGTGGGTTGTAGCAGCTTATTGTGGAGGGCATATTAGAGGCATGCAGTCATGTTCGCTGGTGTGACAGCGAACAATGAGCGTATCCTCCCCAGGTTAATTGTTCACAGGGAGCTACTGGGCAATGTTGGCAGTTTCAAAGGGCAATCTCACTGTGGGGATGTTTGTGTGTGGGCGGGTGAGATATGTTCGGTGGCATGCCACCGAACATGACTTTGGTTTGGCCTGAAGTTTTTTGCTGACTGATGCATACTGGGCTTTCAGGGGGGAATGTCTGGGATGATCAAAGGGGGCGCCAGCCGTGAGCCGTGATCCACATATACATTCACCCCTATGGCGTTTGAGGCGAGTACTAATCCACCGAGATTGGCATTGGCCTCTTTGCCTCACGCGCGTACAGAACTCCGGAGAAAGAGGCCACACGCCCGAGGAATTTTTTGGCTGCAAGCCAGGTGCCACAACTTGCGCGGGGCGTGTGAGAACGTGAAGAAAATGACCCGCGGTGGGAGATACCCACGCGAACATGACCAGCCTCAGCAATCATAGGCTGGGATTGTTATTCTAATGTGGATGAGGCTGAAGCGAATCCACACTGATTGGCCTCAGGTTTCCACGCGCAAGCGGGTGAGCGTCTGCAGTCAAGCTGACAACCCGACCAAGAAAATAGGCAGCTGGAAGACTGGCAGTAAAATGTCTTCCAGGCGTGTGAAAGTTGCCTGTGTATGACCCATCGGGGGTGCGTATGAAAGCGTGTGGCTGCCCGACAATGAACAAGCGGGCCAGTCATTGTTTGCCCCAACAATGGCACCGGAGTGAATCAACTCTTTGTGTTAGACCCAAATATTAAGTCATCCCATTAAGACCCACTTACATTAATTTGGATTACATGCGCATCTGTGCCGTAGTTAGGCAGAGCTGTCCAACAAGGTGCATCAAAGGGATGCAGGTGAGAGATATGACTCGATGGCTTGACGTTATTGCATGTTACATTGTTGAACAGCTTTTTGCTCTGCCCCGCAGTACATTTACAAAGGTGTACTGCGTACTACAGTGTCGACTGTACTGTACAGATCAGGAAGGTGTAATACTACTTGAGCCTGCATCCATCTAGCAAATGTGCATGCACCTTCCGATCGTTTGCATTTACGTAGCTCATGTGCCACATGCTCAGCATTGCGTTTCACCCGATTTGCACACGCAAGCTGAGCATGTCATGGTCAAACGCACCGTGAGAAAGTGCTCAGTAAAGCCATGGAATGAACTCTTTTGCAATAGTTCATTGGAAGGCTCAGTTTGGAGCACTTCACCAAAGCGTGTGAAATGCTGCACCTGGCTGAAATGTCATCCGATGCTGTGCCAAATGCTCAGAGTGCGCGCATACAAAAACGACTGAGCAATGGCTCAGCATGGTGCATTTGATATTGTTATATCTATAGTTCAATCACTGTGCAATTCCAATGTTCAGCCACTGAGCATTTCAATTATGACCCGAAAGCAAACCTGAGCAATGGGTCGAGGCAAGCTCACGTTGTATTCACTTGTCTTGCAGCCCCCCCCTTTGTTCACATACTATTACCAGGCCATATGGCCGGTAATCTCGCCGCGGTCACTTGTGACCAAATGCACCGGGTGCTTTTCTGCATGGGTCACTTGTGGATTGCACCCACAATGCACATTCAACATGGGCCTCACGACCACCCTCCTGGGTGATCGGGTGGCTATTTAAGGAAACAAAGGGGATTTGACTCAGCTTGACAATTCAATAAATTGCAATACTCAGCGGTGCATTTGATATTGTTATATCAATTGTTCAATTACTGTGCAATTAAAATGTTCAGCCACTGAGCATTTCAATTATGACCCGAAAGCAAACCTGAGCAATGGGTCGAGGCAAGCTCACGCTGTATTCACTTGTCTTACAGCCCCCCCCTTTGTTCAAAGACTATCACCAGGCCATAAGGCCGGTGATCTTGCCGCGGTCACTTGTGCATTGCACCCACAATGCACAATCAATAAGGGCCTCACGACCACCCTCCTGGGTGATCGGGTGGCAATTTAAGGAAACAAAGGGGATTTGACTCAGCATGACAATTCAATAAATTGCAATACTCAGCTTGACAATTCAATAAATTGAAATACTCAGCCAGACCCCCATTGTTCTTCTGCCTCACGCGAGCATTTCACTTCTCAGTTGCAGCATTCGCTGAGACTCAGCTTCAATTTTGCCCACACGCCTTGAAGCTGAGACTTTTGCGGGTGCTGCAACTGCTGAGATCGTCTCAGCTTCCCCTTGGTATAAAAGACCATCTTCACACGACACGCACTTCACTTTCTTTCTCACCCGCTCCACTTCGCTCAACCTCACCCGCGTTTGTCCTTCTTGTGCGTATTCCCCCTCGTCTTCCTGCCTTTCCAGTCTTTTCTTTCGCACTCGACTAACCCCACTCCCCTTCCTGCTCGCTTTTTGTTTTTCCTGCTAATACTTTCAGAACCCCACTTCTATCTACTTTGTACGTTTTCTCCAATTAAACTTTCGTCAACATTATGTACCAATATTAATATTTTTCTTTCTTCACGACTTCCTTCCAGACTTTTAAAAACTTCCGACTAGAGCGTTTTTATATTGATTCCGTTTTAAATTTATATAAATCATCGTATGTCTTCCTTTTCTTTCTTGATTGCTTACTTTCTATTCAGTTACTAACCTGTTTTGTTTTGTTTTTAGATGTCGTGCACGTTATGCACCAAGCGGGGTATCCCCTGCATTCGCTCCTCGACGACGAACGACGCTTGTGATGCTTGCCGACAAGCACACAAGAAATGTTCGTTCGTTGTCCGCCCCTTCGGACCACGAGGCCAGACGAGTTCTCGCCCAAGACGCCCTCGCGAGGACTCCTTTGTGGTCGACGATGATGAAACCATTTCCGAGCGTGAATGGACGCCGGGCCCCCAAACAGGCCAACGGGAACGATTCCGGACGATTAGCCCTGTCCCCTCCAGTATCGATTTGTCCACTCCCCCTCCTAGGCCACCATCCGATGGTCACTTCACTCCTCGACCGGAGCGAAGTGATTATCCGGCCGATGAAGGATGGCGATGGCGAGAGGACATTCGAGCTTGGGCTGATCGTCACCATGTCTTGTCACCGATGGGATTCAAACGCCAAAGTAAGTTTTATTTCTCCTCTTTATCTCATTTCTCTTCACGCAATAATACTGACTTTTTTCCATTACTCATAGAACCAAACCCCCCGAATCCCCCCCGACACGACTCTCCCGTTCCCAGTTTGCCTCGCGAGCAAACCCCCCGGCAACCCACTCCAGGCCCGAGTGGCACCCGATGGTCTGAGGAATTATTCCGTGGTAAGCAGCCAAAGTTTCATTTCATTTTCACTTTCACTTTCGAGTCGAGTGAACTGACTCTTACTCCTTTTTTAGAACCCTCCCGAACCGAAGAGCCACCTATTCCTGGCCCGAGTCCATCGTCCCAACCACCTGAGGACGATACGACTCGTGAGCCAGAACCTGAGGTGGCTCCTACGCAATCCACGGAGGAACCTTATGGTAAGTCACCCCTTCTTTCTCTTCGATCCATATTCACCTTTCCTCATTTTTTCTTCGACCGTCTCCAGATCGTCCCGCCACTCCTCGCTCGATCATCATCATCGACGATACGCCCGTGGGATCACCCCATCCCCCTCCCCCTCCCCCTCCCCCTTCTTCTTCACCAACTCCACCATCTTCCCCTTCCACTCCAACCCCGGTTCCCTCCCCAGAGATCCCTTCCAGTGCCCCCGAGAACCCCAACGCCTCCTCCCCCCCGGTGCCAAGCTCGTCTCATTCTCACGATGACGCTCGCCAGGAATTCACCGACCTGCGACCGACCCTAATGATTCCTCGAGCCATCGTCCACGATTCGATCAACCGAATCTTGTTGGAGCATCGTCGCTTGCTCCACATGATTCCTTTCGTGGATGCAACTCATCGAAATGAGATGCACCGGGAATTCCGGGAGGAACTAAACTCCCTCCTTGGCAAGGCAATGGAGGCTTATCCAAAGGAGGACATCACTGGGATAGTCTCGAAATACTTAGAAAAATAAAAAAATTTAAAAAAAAAATCATTATTTCCTCTATTTATTATTTGTAATACTTTCTTTCATATAAATTTTTTGTATTGAATGATTGTTATTTTCCATTTCTATTACATTCTTTGCTCACGTTAAGTTATATTTTGTTCAATGGTTCAAATATCCTATTGCATGAGAAAACGTTTTATAAGTGCCCTACCAAAGGTTTGAGTGAGTATTTGTTTGTGTGACCCTCTTTTTCTCAAAATGCCCCAATAGTTGCCGTTATCCTCTCCTATATTTTCTTCTCCCATGGTTTAGAGCCATACCCATTCTTAACTGTAAAAAAGCGGGAGGTTCCCGTATGTGAGCAATCGAGTCCAGATTCGTGAAACATGGCCTTTCCTATGGTCACACGCTATTAGTCTTACTCATGTATTGAATTGTTTAAATTGGCTAGAACCTTCACAAGCGTAAGGATTGGCGTGTGACTTGTCGGGAGGCTGCACAGGCGTAAGGATTGGCGTGTGAATTGTTGGGAGCCTGCACAGGCATAAGGATTGGCGTGTGAACTGTTGGGAGCCTGCACAGGCGTAAGAATTTGTCAGCATTGTTGGCAACCCTCCCATGCGTAAGGATTGGCGTGTGAATCGTCGGAAGCCTGTACAGGCGTAAGGAATTTTAGCACTTTTGGGACCCTCCCCAAGCATAAGGATTAGCGTGTGAAATGTTGGGAGCCTGCACAGGCGTAAGAATTGGCGTGTAAACTTTCGGGAGCCTGCACAGGCATAAGGATTGGCGTGTGTAGCGATGGCCCCCCGCATAGGCGTAAGGAACTTTTAGCATTGTCAGAACCTGCACAAGCATGAGGATTCGCGTGTGAAGCATTGGCATCCTGGACAATAGCAACAAACCAGGACCGATGTACGATGGCATGCCACCGTACATAATCCACTTCACCCCTTTTTCATGTGAGACACCCCATCTCCCGCACTTGAATCCATCCAATCCTGGTGTATATTGTCCTCTGCCTGACCTCACCATTACTTACCCAACCCACTTGCAAATCTCCTCATTCTTTGAATCGGCATGAGATTGTATTACCATCCCTGATTTGATAGCCCGCTCTCTCGCCAATCTCATAATAGCCATTGCTTTTTTGCCGCATTGTTTTTGCTAACCTGCTTGAGCATTGTGCGGACATACCCACTAGTGTCGTGCTTTCGTTGTCCTGTGCTGGATCAGTATAATGAACAAATGTACTACTGGCCCACACTACCTGAATGAGCCCATGACATGTGGATAGATCAATCCAAAAATGCTCATTTGGGAAAATCAATTTTCCCCCTGTACACCGCTTTGACGCATCTCTTTGAATTTGGCCGGTCCGCTTATCAGCTTGAAACCACCATCCCGAAGCATACAGCGATGCATCCTTATCAACATGAGGTGCGTTTTTGAATCCATTCATGGTGAAAGTGAGTGCGGAAGCGAACTCGAATGCACCCTGATTTGCCGGAATATCGCCTTCATAGTTGACTTGATCAAAAGACGGAACCCCCAATGAGTTGTAGCAATTTTGAATCTTCTGAAATAAATTATCCCCAACATATCGTAAGGATTGACCTAGAATGCGACCCACCGAGCTAAGATTGGCACCTCGGTCCCGCCATTCATCTTTTGCATTTTCAATTTTGCCAGCACTACCATACAGACCAAATTGTTCATTCTTCGTGGTGCATTTGCGCCACCCAATCGCGAACATAAATCCCTCCAGTAATGCTCCATTTGTTGCAATAGGGTCAGTGAACCTCTTTTCGCGAAATAAGAATTGTGATAATTCATCCCATTGATTGACCTCGACTTCACTCATTGTTGTGAATGGTCGGAATTCAACAAGGGCAATGAGTAATCCGGTTGAAGAGAAAATTGCCACACGGCCAAAGTGAATGCGTTTGATCTGATTGACATCCACAACCCTCCGAATTTCACTTGGGGTGATATTTGCTGATACTGGCATTGATATTTGTGCTGTTGGGCGAGAGGAGGAAAAAAACCTATTCATTCGGGTCGTTTTGCGCTCATTTGTCTTTTGGGATCTGCTACTATTCCCGAGTGGTTGCGGGATCACTATGTGTTGAAGCACACAAGATATCAGATACTGCCAAGGAGCTTTCTTCGACACACATCCTTTGACTTCCCTGTTGGAGCCCACATGACATTGGCACAATCTGAACCGACTAAAGCCCATGTTCTTCAGTGGGGCCCAATGAGGGTGCCACATAAATGTGGAAGCATATATATATATCTATATATATACACTGAGATTAAGCGAGTAACTCACACTTTCCTTCCTCAGCCCGACGCTTTCTCGCGAGTTCCCTTTTACGCTCTTTTCCTTTTTTCGTGAATGGCATGCTTTCAGCAGAAAATGAAATGAAACCGAATGATTACTGATTTCTTAATATCACCTAAATTGGATTGCAATGGATGAATCTTTTTTAATTGCGGCTAAAAAGAAAGCTCACGCCTGACCTTGGCAAATTCACGATCTCAAATACCTGAACCTGAAAATTGCAGTGGATAGTGCATTATTCAATTTTACACATTGATGTTCCCATGCAATCACTTTCCAATCCAGCAATTTGGAATATTGCAAGCACACGCAAATGCAATATGCATCCTGCTGCGGATCCCTAGTTATCCCACTCCTCTTGAAAGACACAGGAACCTTTTGCCTATTATGGGCTGGCGTGAAGTGATACACGCGACCTCCCGCAATGCCCCCGCGTGTGCTACTCGCGGGCACAACGCCTGACTCAGCTTGCGTCTTGTCGGAGTCTTCGCAATGATGTACGGAGGCATGCCGCCGTACAATTACTATTGGTACTCAGACTGTGGCATCCGGGCAGTAGTAGGATAGGAAGTCATGATTATTAAATTCATAAATCACTTTGCAAAATTAAATTACAATCTATCTAGTACAAAGCTAATCTAAAACGGGTCAATCCTGGTTGTGAGTTTAGCTGACCTGGGTACCGTCAAGGTGACCTCATCACTTGAACCAAGCCCGCGATTCGCCACCCAGGCATCACCAAAGTCTAATACTAAGCATCGTGCAAAATCAAATCTAAGAGGTACAGTGGGGTTAAAAGACTCTGATGAGAAGAAACTTTTATTCAGTAAATTACATATATACTTATTAGTACGTAGCCACACTGGCTCCACTAGATTTTTACCCTCTGAAAGTTTTGCGGAAATGTCAATTAGTGCTAAAGCCCCTTTAACTGAGCTTGTTCTCCAGTCATCTGAGCATACCATCAAACCACAAACCCCCGCCGCACAGAATGCCGCTAATATACCATAGCAAATTCGATTGATTCCAAGATTCTTGTGACACGCCAAAAGATCTTTGATGGCCTCATTTTTTTTTGAGTTTGTGAGTTTGCCTTTGATGCCATTAACTTCAACCTTTGTATGTGCACGTACCATGTTGTATGCAATCATCAAATGGATAACTGTATCCATTAGATCCTCCAGGTTCTTGTGCGGCTTTGTGGATATCTCATTGTCAGCCCCGCCACCTTCAATGCTGAGTTGGGTTGCACGTTGCTTCAATTTACTCAAGCAGGAGGCAAGGTATTCAACTGCTCCCCGTTCGAGTCCAAGAGGATCGGTTGAATTTGATGTTGGTGCAACATATGGTTTGGGTGCAATCACATCGTATGAGACTAAACTAATGGATTCAAACATAACATTTGCCCAAAAATGTTTAACTGGATTGGCGGGGTAAAGAAGGCTCTGAACCATTTTGAAGAAGGAGTGTTCAGATTTTGGGAGATTATCTGGAGGTTTAGCTGATTCCTTCATCAATTTGAGATTCCAAATGTTGTGATCAAAAAACGCTTCTGTTTCGGTTGGCTTAAAAAAATCTAACCCTGTATATTGCAATTTATATCACCAGTCAACAGCCAATAATCAAGTATCATGCACAAAGATAAAAAAAAACTCACCTGCCATCTCAAGGTCCTGCAGCCAAGCCGACATTTTAAGATCTCGGTTACTGATCACCTTAATACCAACGGGCAGGAATGTATGAGCATCCTTTGTTGGTAAATTGTCCCATCTATTTTTGTAAATCCTATTGATATTATCAAGCCCCCTTTTCCATGATTGTTGAGTAATATTGGAATGATAATTCAAAACGCCTGCAAACTCTTCCATGCGGGATAAAAATATTCCTTGAAAATTCGCAGCGGATGACACTTTGGGCTCAGCGTCGGGAATTATATCAGTCATATCTCGTCCCATTGTATCATGTTTAATTGTTTCCCTTTCTTGAAAGGCTTGAATATTCCGAGGAGAGGCGGGAGGGGTTGCATCATGCATTGTTTCATTGGGTATCGGGGGACTTTCAGTATGTGGAGCTTCATCATGGATTGTTTCATTGAGTATTGGGGGGGGTTCAGTATGCGGAGGTTCATTATCAATATGGTCCCCTTCAACATTGATAATTCCATCACCTTGATCGCGAGAATCGTTTGCGGCTTCAAAGGTACGGCGTTTTTTGTTTGTTTTTTTGGTCGCATGTATATTTGGTCTTTTTCCTAATCCTTTGCCTGGAAATCCAATTACGACTCGAGATCCTTCAGGTAGAGATTCTCCCACCTCCACACCTGCCCATATATTGTAAGCAGCTATTTTTATCAATTTTGTTTTGAATTAGTAATGGACTTACGGTTCAAATCCATTTTGAGCAGGCTCATGGCTTCAGCAATCTTTTGACGCACATAATCAGGAATTTTACTATCATTTTGGATTTTTTCGAGCCTTGGGATTGTTTGAGCAATGTTGGAGACAAATTGTTCCTTGGATATAATTTCCACCTCCCCACTGAAAATTACATCATCTTGCCCATCATCTTCTGTCGGTGCACAAGGTTCAACAGTCTTTTCCTTCTCATAACTTTTAAAATTCGGTTTCTGAGAGCTTGGAGGCTGCCCTGAAATAAAGGCTATGACACAATATCAGGTTTTGAGAGATTTGAAATATTAAAGATGGATGCATACTCACATTCCGGAAGAACTGGTGGATCTTGATTATCTTCATGTGACTGGCTCTCTACTTCAATGCCTAATTCACGACTACTGGCGATATCAGAGATTTCACTTCCACTCTCTGGGGCTGAAGTTGGTCGTTCATTGAATTCTGTTGAATTTCCCGGGGTTCGGGCCATAGCGGAGGTAGTTTATTAAGCAAATAGATGGTGACGAGTTGATTGCTAACTTGTTTGAAAATTTTTTGATAAAAGATCCAAATTCGAGAAAAAAGGTGCAAATGCGATTTGTCGGGAAATTGAAGGAGGCGATGTTTTGCAAATTATTTCATATCATGCAAATGAAATCACTTCCCTGTGAGACATTGAATAAAGTTGACTAGTGAGAAACCTACTAAAGTCAACTTTTGAACTATTCAATGCTCATGAGGTAAGGACTAAGCAAAGTGTTCATTTGATTGATATGAAATAAAATGGTTTTGTCGGCGAAACAGGAGACACAATTCTTGTCTTAAATAGTCCACTTATTAGGTTTTAATTTGTGAGTCTCATGATTTAAACCCTAGCCACAACATGGTGAATATACTGACCAATATCCCCTTAGGTCCTGTTGGCAGAGAAGGCCACTCAGCATATTTCGGCAATTGCGTTCATCGTGTACGCCAACAAGCCACCGTACTGTACACTATGGATGTAATACGGAAGCGTGAGGAGGGTAAGCGTTGTTGGAGGCATGTCGGGAGGGCACTACATGAGCGTAAGGATGGTAAGCAGTGTCGGGAGAATGTCGGGAGGGAGGGTAAGCGTTGTCGGAGGCATGTCGGGAGGGCACTACATGAGCGTAAGGATGGTAAGCAGTGTCGGGAGAATGTCGGGAGGGAGGGTAACTGTTGTCGGAGTCATGTCGGGAGGGCACTACATGAGCGTAAGGATGGTAAGCAGTGTCGGGAGAATGTCGGGAGGGAGGGTAACTGTTGTCGGAGGCATGTCGGGAGGGCACTACATGAGCGTAAGGATGGTAAGCTGTGTCGGAGGCATGTCGGGAGGGCACTACACAAGCGTAAGGGTCATCAGTGGTGTCGGAGGCATGTCGGGAGGGCACTACATGAGCGTAAGGATGGTAAGCGTTGTCGGAGGCATGTCGGGAGGGTACTACACAAGCGTGAGGATGGTAGGGGCGGGGGTGTGAAAGCGTAAGGAGTGGTGAGGACGGAGATGGGGGGGCAGTGTCAGAGTCTCATCTGGAGGGCGGTGCGGGTGCGTAAGCATGCTAAGCGTCGGGGAGGCGGAAGCCAATGAGGTGAAATTACACGAACGTTGCGCATAGTGTTGAAATGGGTTTGGGCTTTGAGTGACATTCTCATGTGACACATGTGACGATTGACGTTGTCTTGACGCTGACGTGACGTGACCCACTAAATCCAGTGACTATAAAGTGACACTAACGCGACTGAAGCAAGATTTTATACTGACCGCGGTGCGACGTGAAGTCAATCGCCGACGATTGACGCGAGATTCGCCCTGGTGCAAAAGGATAGATATTTTACCATAGGAGATAATAAAAGACAAAAGTTTGGATTCTTAAATAACAAAAAACAAATCACAGTTATTAAGAATGAAGAAAAAATTCCAGAAAAAGAACTTTTTATATCTGAACAACTCAAAGAGGCAGAATTCAATCAAGAATTAACAGAAAAAATGAAAGAAAAATTGATTGACCTCTTATTTAAGTACAAAAATGCCTTTGCAACTGACAAAGAGCCACTAGGTGCCATAATTGGACATGAAGTGGATATAATTCTTAATGTAGAAAAACCTTACCCACCTTTATTAAGAAGACCTGCTTATCCAGCCAGCCCAAGAGCTAGAGAAGCCTTAGAGGTGCACATTAAAGAATTAATGGACCTTGGAGTATTAAGAAAGGTTGGACATAATGAGCAAGTAGAAGTTACTACACCTGTCATTATAACTTGGCATAATGGAAAATCAAGGATGGTAGGAGACTTCAGAGCCCTGAATACCTATACCATTCCAGACAGATATCCAATACCCAGAATCCATGAGACATTGACCCAATTGTCACAAGCTAAGTTCATAACAGCTATGGATGCTCTTAAGGGTTTTCATCAAAATGTCTTAACAGACAATGCCAAGAAACTACTAAGAATAATAGTCCATTGTGGAATTTTTGAATACTTAAGAATGCCATTTGGGATAAAAAATGCACCTTCCCATTATCAAAGAATGATGAATACCATATTTCCTGAAGAATTATCAGAAGGATGGTTAATAATCTACATTGATGATATCATAGTTTGCTCAGAAACTTGGGAAAATCACCTGACAAGACTAGAAAGGGTACTACAGAAAATAGTCCAAGTAAATATGAAAATTTCATTGAAAAAGTGTCATTTTGCATATAGTGAATTAAAAGCCCTAGGACATGTAGTATCTGGACTTAGTCTAGGCATAGACAAAAATAAAGTAGCAGCAGTACTACTTAAACCAATGCCTCAAACTAAAAAAGAAATGCAATCATTTCTAGGATTTGCTGGTTACTATAGACAGCATATAAAGGACTTTGCAAAGATTGCTAAATCCTTGTATAAGCTATGTGACCAACAAACAGTCTATGAGATGACAGAAGAAAGAGTCAAGGCATATGAAGAATTGAAAAATTCCTTAACAAATGCCCCATTTATTCTAATGCCAGATTGGAAACTACCCTTCAAACTGTACATTGATGCTTGTGGAGAAGGACTAGGTGCTGCACTTCACCAAACACAAATTATCAATGACAAACCAGTGGAAGGACCAATTTGTTTCATTTCAAGGCAGATAAAGCCAACAGAAGCAAGGTATGGAGCAAGCCAAATGGAATGCTTATGCCTAGTATGGGCTTTAGAAAAACTGCACTATTATTTGGATGGCACAGTATTTGATGTAATCACAGACTGTAATGCTGTGAAATCACTATTAAATATGAAGACTCCAAATAGACATATGCTGAGATGGCAAATTGCTATCCAAAAATATAGAGGAAATATGACTATTGTTCATAAATCTGGAAATATTCATAAAAATGCAGATGGTCTTAGCAGATGGGCTCTAGCAAATACCCCTGACAATCCAGCATGGGTACCACAAGAAGAGCACCATATAGAAGGAATATGTGTTACAGACATTGGCACAGAATTCTTTAACCAAGTTAAAGAAAGCTATAAGACAGACAAAAATTGCCATATCTTAAGCCAACTTCTAATGAAAGACTGCAAAGATCCATCACTTTCATCAAAACTAGATGAAATATGGAAAAAGGCATATGATGAAGGAAGATTTCACCTCCTTGATGGAATCCTTTACCATAGAACAAAACACACATGTGTTATGGCCTTAACAGATAGAACACTAATAAACACTATTTTACATGAGTGTCATGATAGTGTTGCATCTGGACATCTCTCAGAAGATAGGACACTAGAGAGGGTGAAAACCTGCTCTTGGTGGCCAAATTGGAAGAAAGATGTTGCAGAGTACTGCCAAACCTGTGACAGATGTCAAAAAGCCAACAGAGCCACAGGAAAGAAATTTGGAATGATGATCCAAATCCAAGAACCAAAATCCCCATGGGAAATAGTTCATATGGATTGGGTAACAGCCTTACCTCCAGGAGGAGACAGGAGTTATAATGCATGTCTAGTGTTAGTTGACAGGTACAGTAAAACTCCCATGTTCTTACCATGTCATAAAGATGACACAGCTATGGATACAGCCATAATGATATGGAATAAAGTCATTAGCCACACAGGCTTATTCCAAAATATTATAAGTGACAGAGACCCAAAGTTCACTTCAGCATTATGGACAAACCTCCATAACTTGTTTGGGACAAAGTTATCATTCTCAACAGCTTATCATCCTCAAACTGATGGTTTAGCAGAAAGAATGATACAGACCCTAGAAGATATGATCAGAAGATTCTGTGCTTATGGGCTAGAATTCAAAGATTCTGATGGTTTTACCCATGATTGGTGTACACTAATACCAGCACTTGAACTGGCATATAAGACATCAATCCATTCTTCTACTGGCAAAACACCAGCAATGCTAGAGAAAGGTTGGAATCCAAGACTTCCTTATGATACCCTCAAAAAGGACTTAGTGGATATACATCCAACAGCAAGCAGTTTCAAGATAATGCTTGACAAAGCAAGACACCATGCAAACAGATGCATGCAAGATTCTTTTAAATATGCAAAAGAAAGATGGGATAAAAGTCATAAACCACCTGACTTCAAAATAGGGGACTTGGTTTTAGTATCAACCCTTAATTTCAATAACATAAAAGGCCCAAAGAAATTGAAAGATTCCTTTGCAGGACCATTTATGATAAAAGCACTTCATGGACCCAATGCTGTGCAATTAGAACTCACAGGTGAACTAATGAACAAACACCCAACTTTCCCTGTAAGTCTGATAAAACCTTACAGCTCAAGTGACAAAGAGTTATTTCCACTAAGAAATAAACCCCCACTTGAAATTCCCCCCTTGGAAGAAGGAGAGGAAAAGAAAATAGTAAAAGTCCTTAAAGAAAGAAGGACAAGAAACAAAAAAGAAAGGGAATACCTTGTGAGGTATAGAAATTCTACTCAAGAAGATGAATGGCTACTTGAGAAAGATATAACAAATGCTGATAAGTTACTAAGAAGGTTCAGACATGAAAGAAAACCTGAAAAATAAAAAGTTAAGCATTATTGAGCTTCAAGACTAACAAAGTCTATTGAAGAGGTAGGACAGTGGATGATACCCTAATCACATATATCAGATTGTGGTACAATCTTTTTTGGTGGTAGGGAATGTGAGCCTTTGAGATATGACCACATATCCAATAAGGTCACAAAAAGGATTAATAATAATTATACCTTTAATATAATTATATTAAAATTAATTAGAATAATTATACACTAAAAATAATTACTCAAATATACAAAAAATACCATAAATTGGTACTAAAATTGGTTTAACTTAAAACCCAATGAATGAACATGTGAAATAAATTATACCATTGGATTCCCCATGCAGAAATACACATATACCACTTTTATGGCATATCTGTAAAGTCAATATTTAAGGAATTATAAGGTATAATACCTTATAAAAACCATAAAACCTTATTTATCTCAGAAACTAATGAAACAACATGTGAAATAAATTGTACCAGTGGATTCCCCACAAAAATCCACATATAAAACAATTAATAAGCTAATTCCCAAAATCAATACTTAAGGAATTATCCTGAATATATGCACTTTTTTGGTCAACGCATATATTCAGTGATCATAGCTAATATCTTCTAAAATATACATGATAGAATGATGAACCAAAAATAAAGTTAACACGTAATTACTGTAAGAACACAGATATGAACTTTATTTTACAAGTTATAAACAAGGTTAAAACCTATGATGAAATATTGATAAAAATCAGCAGAGCTGTTGACCACTTTGTTGTGAAAGTGCTCCAAACTTAAAAAAAAGTACACAGTTGGATTCTACTAGTTCATTCGTGAAGAATGATGTAATTTTTATTATTAAATTCAGGGTATAACCCCCTGAAATCAAGGTTTGAAGTTTAAAATATTGAATTTCGACAGAAAAGATGAGTTACAAGAAAAATCATCAAAATTAGAGTTTTGATGATGTAATGAAAAGCTCTTGGCAGCATAATAAGGTTATGTCAGGCTATCAGAATTCACTCTCTGAATTGCTGTAGCGTAAAAACCTTAAAAGTTATTGAGGATCAAAGTTTGAGCTTAAATTGAGCTGTTATGATCACATACTGTAACCTTAAATTAAGTTTAACAGTCTTAAGAGTGATAAAATTGGTGAATACTATTAGTTTATGATTAAAACTAATAAAATCCACGAAATTTGGGGTTCTGCCAAGCCTCTGATGTCATCACACTTAGAGTTATAGTGATAACTCTAAATAATGGTGCAATAATGATGTAATATGGTTTGATCATGATGTAATCACCCTCAAACCTTAAAATATTGATCAATTCCAGTGGATATGATCAGTACACGTCTACTAGAAGCCTGTTGGACTCTAGGAGGGAGGTACTTACTATAAATAGAGCTCTTTTTACTCTGTTTTCCCCTCAGACGCATCAAAAACATTAAATCAATTAAATCAAAGGTAATTTCTTTATTCTTTATATATAAAACTGTTATATTATTAAAGACCAAAGACCACCTTGCTATAATCATCTCTTTTGACGTGGTTAAATCATTTATTTAATTGTTTTTGTTAAAAATCTCTCTAAAACTCATTTCCACGTAAAAATCCAGAATAATTTGTAATTTTCTTTATTTTTATTGTAAATACAATTTGAAAAGGTTGTATTTATATTTTTTGGCGTAAAATACTTCAAAATTATTATATTAAGTGTTAAAAGTAGGTTATTTTCTCTTATTATAATAATTTCTCTATTATTACTCTTTTAATAATTCTTTAATTAATATAAATAGTATTTATATTAATTCATAACTTTAATATTGGTAATATTATTGTTATTAATTGTTTTTTATTAATAAAAAAACAATTTTTTACGCCTTTATTATTTGTTGGTAACAATAATAAAGAGCTTTTTAATATATTGATTATTTTATATTAATATATTTATTTATTATATTATATTTTCATAATATAAATTATATTATTATATTTATTTAATAATATAATTATTTTACGCCATAATAATAATAATTATTCATTATTATTATATTTTTAATCTTATTTATTCAATTTATAAGGACATTCAGAGTACAATAAGTAATAAATTAGTAATTTTTACTTATTGTTTCATAGTCAAACCTTACAGCCCCCCTGCCTATTTTTCACGTCAAAATAGAAATTTAAGCTTCAAGTGAGATATACACTATGGGTGTATCAAAAGTGCATGTAAGAATACCATGATGTTAAGTGCCCAAAACATGGATAACACTATTCTTAGTGTATATGTAACATGGGATTTCTCACATTCCCATTATTTTGGCGTGAAATTAAGAAAAACAAAAATTTTCATGGATCTTTTATGTGGTATTGAATTTTTTTCCATATTACCACCTCAAAGATTCAATTTGAGCGTATTCACTGTATGGACCTACCCTAGGTGAATTTTTGTGTAGAATCCAAATCTGGCCTTAAATCCATCGATTTACATACTCAATAAAAGGCTAATCATCTTTTCTGAAATCAAAAATGATGAATTTTGAATATATGCATGACTTATGAGTTATGAATAATTCAGAATTTGTTTTTAAGATAATTGTGGCCTATTTGTGTCTGTAAAATATACCTCAGGGTGCACAGCAACAGATGATCTTCAATTGAAATAGGTTTATATAATGATATAAGGCCTCTACTAGTGTGGAATAGTGGTGGTGAGCACTGCCTGAGTATTTTCCCATATTATAACTTTTTTTACAGATTTACTATGTAGGAATTCAAAATCAGGATAGGGATTCATTTTCTGGAAGAGAAAAGGCCTCCTTTTATCTTGAAATGGGGTTGAAAGATCCTCTACACAATCCACATAGAGGAAGTGAATATTTTTCACTTCTGAGTGCTGTCTTGTGAATTTCACAAGGCCTTTATACTCTGTGTTGGGCTCATATGTGGGCTTAAGGCCAAATCTGGGCAGTTTTCCCCAATAAATGGTAAAAATGTTTATCTGGGGACCACCCAGCCCTCTTCTGACATGTTTGAAGAATAGAATGCTTTACATAACCTGCATGGGACCGCAGGATTGAATTAACTATGAGTATTTGAAGTATGAACAAGCTTCTTTCTCTGTTTGAAACCTCATAAACAAAGTCATGGGAAGGTATCCCTCAGTAAAGGTGTATTTGCCCAACTGCAGGATTTTAACCTTAAAACTACTGTAAATTTGTCAGTTCTTGAGATTTTGAGCTCAGAATTGGTTCATTGAATAGCCCTGGTTGGGATTTACAAAAGTTTGACTCATTTGGTATGGGTATCATTAAATATTGCAATGTTATTCTATGTTTAAGTTTAGCTATCCAGATATATGATTCTCTCAGAATTTGTATGGAACTTGTTTGCCCCATGAAATTTCTTACACCAGGGCAAATCTTGTGTCAATTGTCGGAAATTTACTTCACATCAAGCAAACATCAAGCAGGATAAAAGGCAAGCTCATGTCAAGAAAAAATTGAGCTCATTTCAAGCACACGTCACACTCTTGTCTTACACCAAATCCTGTGACATCCACCAATATTGGTTCCCCTGTGCCTTCAACTCAGATTCCTCACCACCTGATCATCCTGCAACCGTCCAATGGTTGGTAAAAATTACACAAGACCCGCCTGTTTGCACACACACACATTAAAGAGGTCCTTCAGCCAGTCTTCATGTAGGAGGGGGGTTTGACTTCCTCAGGTCATCCATGAGAGGACTCAGCCTGAGCGGGATTGTCGTTTTTCAGATGACACTGGTAGAGCCCGCTGCACAATACTGTGGGTGCGGGTGTGTGTGTGTGTGATGGGCACACCATGGCCAAATGATGTGTTGTCCTAATTTTGTGCAGCCATGAATCAGCTAGCTCAGCAGGAGGGGGTGACATGGTTAGAGCCCTCTGCACAATGCAGTGGGTGCATGGGTGACACATGCGCACAAAGGCACTACATGTGAGGGCCTAATGTCAGGTGGCATTGACAATTTGTGGGTGACACATGAAACCGCTCATGGCGTGTGCGGGTGCGTTTGCATGTGCATTGGCATGTGCAGTTGCACTTGCGTGTGCATTGGCATGTGTGGGTGTGCAAGGGCCGATTCCCCTTCCAACATGATGATGGTGCAGTTAGAAATTTTGGATGCTGTGAAAGGTGAGTGGGTGGGTCATTTGATCATTGAGCTTGGCTTATTCACACTGTACCCAATGTCAAAATCGTAAGTTCTTTGTGGCAATGTGAAAAAATGGGGTTTGCTTGTCACAATGGCATGTCTCTGTCACTAAATTTTGAGGCAGTTATTTCAATAGCAAAATTGCCAATTAATCTGAGAGATTTGCATTTTTGTAGACTAAATATCATGAAATAACGGCTTTATCATTACAAGCAGTCCACATGACAGAGCTTTGTTATCATAAAATCCACAGTTACCTTCTATTTCTTCTCCGGATATAATCAAGTGTCCATCATCAAAACCAACAGCTTTATAAATATTGAGATGCGGCCAATCTGGTAAGAAATTCACATCAATCTTCAAAGTTTTTAAGATCAGAAAGTTATTGTTTGGTATGCTAGATGGCTCAGAGACTTTGAAAATGTTATCAATAATACCAAATTGTTGTGAGTTGCCCCTCAGAAAACATATCACACTGTTGCTGACATTTTTGGATTCAGTTGAAAATATATTGTTCCCAATATTAATGTTTGAAACTGGAAAATACCAAGGTGAGACAATCCTTGAAGTGGGATGACTTGTGGATTGCACGGTAGTGTCTAAGCTGATCCAATCAACTATTTCCCTTGTTGCATGAAAATTCTGTAAGTACTCAACCAGGCAATCATAATTTTCTTGGTCATGGCGGGATGGTTTGTTATATTTATGTTGATTGAACAGGGCAGGTGGCTGTGATTTGAAAAGCTGTTTTATTTCACATGGCATGGATGGGGATTTCAGGAGAAGGGATAAGTTGGGAAATCGACAGATATGTTGAAGTAAGGTTTTATCTATATCATCTATTCAGAGTTGCAAGAAGGTAGTATTATGCAGTTCATGTGTTTAATCAATGTGAATATATTGATCTTATTAATTGACGTACATATTTTGTTATTTGTTGGCATCTTTGCAAATACTCCAATCAAGTGCTCATAATCCCATGTGGCTGAGGCTTGTGCTGGGCCCCAACATTGCAAGAGTTTGGGAATATGATCAGCAAGATGATGATTTTGTTTACTTTTCTGTTTTGGGAACAGGTGTTGATTGGAAAGGCAGAATTTTTTCCAATGTTCAGCAAATGCAGTCGCATCATCTATTGAAACAGTCCAACTTGTGGCAATGTTGATAGCACTAATCAAATGGAATGTATTTTTGGTTAGGCCATTTGCAAGTTCTTCTGACTGAACCATTTTCTTTTGAGTTTTGGCGGATCGGTGTGCATCTAATTACATCTGTTGACTGAGAATTAAAAATGGAATATAGACCTTATATAAGAGAGCCCATTCAGCGGCTTTCAAGCTACTATGAGAGGGGGAACCCATGTTGCGAGGTACTCTTGTCCATGATGAGGGAGTTATTGTCTCAGATATGATTTGTTGGAGCTGCTCCAGAGCCTCACCCTTGATCTGGTGATCACCCAGTGCAGTGATATCCAATTCAGAGGGGATTTCACAAGTGGGGATGTAATCCGCATCAAATGAAGGAATCTCCACATAACCACTAGATGGATGTTCCATGTGAGGGGTGGGAATTGGGAAGTAGTGGGGAGTGGCTCATTTATTATTTTTTCTGCATCTCTTCTCAGGGAGCGGGCCTCTCTCAATGTGATTTTATCAAGAGCACTTTTGGAGGTCATGAAATCTGAGTCTGAACTGTTGGTGTCATTGGATTTCCTGTGGGACCTGAAGTAAATTTTTGATTTTGACTCTGGAATGCACAATTTGAAAGTTGCATGATCCTTCAAACTTCTAAGTATTAAATTATGCATTATGTAAAGATTAACCATTCTGGTTGCATCCCAATACGGAAGGTCTTCCAAAATTGAATATTGCACTCCATACTTACAGAAAATTGATTGTCTTTGTTGTGGGGTTCCCCGAAGCCATTTGGCAATGGTTGATTTATGATTTTGGTGTGAGCATGTGTAGTGAAATTGAGGACCAATTTCTTCAATTTGAGCTTTGTGAATAGTGCAAAAAATACAAAAGATGTTGCCTGAATGGGAAATAACTCCAGTAAGCCTGCGCATGGTAACCACATCCACAATGGCTGTGAGGATGGCAACACGGATAAAGGATCCTGAAGGACCTGTTGAGGTGGATGAAAAATGGTAACCTTTCCATAGCTCTTTGAGCTCATTGATGAGTGGCATTCATAGGTAATTAAATTGAAGGGAAGTTGGCTCCTTTGGACCAGGGATGATTGCTGCAACATAGACATTCTCTGGCTTCAATCTTTCACTTGGCGGGAGATTAAGACAAATAAGCATGATAGGTCCAACGCTGGCTAACCAGGTTGACTTTCCATGTGCATTAAACCAGTCCACATAAATGGAGAAGACCAATGCACCAGGAATGGACATGAATGGGGGGTTGTTTGTGAGCCTTAGAGGTAATTTCATATACCCAAAAGACCACAAATACAAAATTAACATATAAATATAAATAAAATAAATTTATTTATATTATTAAAATGAAAATCAAAATCAAGATATAATGTATGTTTACAATTAAAAATTTAATTACAATTTCAAAATAAAATTACCTTAAATTTTGAAATTGTAAAATTACATTTATACTTGAAAAAATTAAGTAAAAATGAATTTTTAACAAAATTGTAAAAAAATAAATATATTTGGAAAAAAGTTAAATAAAAATTATTAGAAATTTTCATCCAATAAATAAACATATAACAATTATTTCACCATTGGATTCCTCATAAAAAATCAGGTGGGGTCACCTCTCAGTGAAAATTTTGTAACTCAACTCTAAATAAGATTAAATTAAGTTTTTAGTATTTTCTGTATGAAAATTGAAAATCCTCAAGAATTTAATTTAACTCACATCACATGTAGTGTTAATCACCAAAATTTGTTTTCAAATTGAGGTGTTGTGTATATTTTAGAAGTTATGAGGAATTAAAGTATTTTCAATTGAATTCAATTGAAATGTCAAAATGTGCGCCTGTATTCCTAAGTGAACTTTGATTTACATATGAGGTATCTATTATTACTGTATTGAACTGTACAACTCAATTGAATTACATATGTAAATTATAAGTATAATACATGATGAGGAATTAAAGGAAAAATAAATTGGAAAGATTAAATTTGGGGGGGAAAGGAAATCCAGCTCTAAGGGGGAGCTAGACCCCCAAAATCCTTGTGGACAGGCGTGTGGTGTCAAAATTCACGCAAAGGTTCATCACGTTTGGCCTGGAATTGAGTTACAGGGTCTGTGGACTCAATTGATGCTGAGGTTTTGATACCAACTGGGGTAGTTTTAGCTGTTGCCAAGATGGTAAAACTCCCCTTAAGATAAAACAATCATAGTAAAAACAGTTTTAACTGGTTTCTACGTCTCTTACACACATTCTGACGTGTTTTGAAGGCTCTAGACCAGGTATTGCTATAGTAATGGCTGATTTAAGGGTCTAGAATGGCTAAAAATGGCTTAAACCAGCCCCTTTTTGGTCTAAACCAGGGTTCAATGATGCCATAATTGGCTTTTCTGTTGTCAGACTGTTTTTAACGACTGAAAAGAGTAAATTTTACTTTTGGAGTAAGAAAATTGATGGCTATAAAAGAATGTCTTCTTTGCCCCACTTTTCTCACCGCCACAACAAGCCTCAGTGGACATATCCAAAGCCAGCCACAGTGCATACAACAATGCACTTCAGTTCAAGGAGTACCAGATCCTTGCATACCTGTGGAAGAATTGCATGAATTCTTACCTGAATGTGATAAAATTCCTGGGCCATCCCAATACTTGCAAATTGCTCAATGGATAGCATCCATTGATGGAGAAGAAAAAAATGCTGATTTTGACACTAGAATGGAGGAAAAACAACCCTCCACCACCCAAAACAGTGCCCAAAACAGCCCCAGTGGCCAGAAGCAGCAATTTCAACGTGAAAAAGCAGCCACAAACTCCAAACAAGGGCAAAGGGAAGGCACCGGCCCCAAAACCTTACAGCCAGGGCTACAGAATCCCAAAGATTCAACAGGATGCCATGGAAAATGTATCTCAGATGGCCAGAACCATGATGGAATTACAAAAGAAGGAGGAAGCCAGATTAAAATATCAAAAATGATTTCTGATACTTTTGATTGTATTCAAGAGTTGTATAAATCTATTTCTGATCTAAAAATGCATTTTTCTGATACAAATACATCAATTTGTGACAATCTTAAAACAAATAACTTAAGTCTGAGCCAAATAAATGATACACTTAAATGCTTTGAAAGAGTTTTAAGAACAATCAAAACTTCCAATAATGATAATTCTTTTGGCATTAAGATAAATGCGCAATCTGGCATTATTAAAGAATTAACAGACAGATATTCTAAATTCAATATTGATGACATAATTGAAACAAGAATAAAACAAGCGATAAGAGCTATTAAAGAAGATAATAAAAAAGCTCTTGATGATATTTCAAAATCATTTGCTGAAGTAAAGACAAATATAGTTGCCCTGAAAAAGCATTTTGATACCTCAAGAGAGGAAATATCAAAATTAACAATAAAGTTAAATGAAGTTATATCTGATAATACTAAACAAACAGAATTATGGAATGAGCTAACATATAAAGAGGATGATCATAAAAAGAATGTCATAAACTCTGTACAAAACTTGCAACATGAATTAAGAAATTCACAAAGGTGTAGCAACAGTAAAATGAATGACATTGAACAATTACTGAACACCTTACCAAGAATGTCTACACCTCTAAATCAAAATGAGGGCACAAGAATTTCAAATCCACAAGTATTGGATCCTGATAATTCACAATTAAAAAATGAATTATCCACTTCTTTTCATAACTTGGAACCATCAATGGGCCAAGCACTCTTGAAAGAAGTTCCAAAACTTAAAGAATGGCCTCACTTCAGTGGTGAAGGAGAGTATGTCCATATGGAATTACTTAGAGGTATTGACATGATCAAAGAGGATTTTGAATTACCAGACGGATTGGTAACAGCCAGATTTAACACCTTGTTTACCAAATCAGCTCACAGATGGTACATCAAAATAAGACAAGCACATGGACACCAGAGTTGGACTTGGTGGAAAGCCCAAATCATTAACAAATGGGCAAAGATGCTTGGAGGTTTAATGTTTAAACAGCCTTTGAATATGCCAAATTTAATTCTGATAAAGACAAAGCTTTACCATGGTTTTGCCAACAAAAAGACAGATTAACAGCATTATATCCTGACATGTCAGAATTTATGATCCATAGAAAAATTCTGAGACAATGTGGAGGTGACTTAGAGCATGCTATCAATAGCGGGACTACTGAACAATCTTCAGCAGAGCATATTATCAATATATTAGAAGAAGTAACCACCAGAACCAAAATTGGTTCTAGTAGGGTGAATCTCAAAACAAGGTTTAATACACCTTGGAAGGATTCTGTGGACAAAAAACCCAAAGAAAATTCTAATAATATTAAGTATAAAGCTGCAGATACAGTCAGAAATTGCCATATTTGCCAAAGCACCACCCATGTAGCCAATACATGTCCAAAGAAGGGGAAAATCAATGAAATTGATACTGAAAAGGAACCTGATGTTGAAAAAGAGGACATAATTGCAGACAATTCAGATGATAAGTCATCAATATTTTCTGAATCTTCAAAAGATATAGAAAATATCAATGCCACTTTTGACATCATGAAATCTTATCCCCACTTGCCACAATTGAGCAATGGTCAACCTGATTTATCAAAAGTTCAAGCTGCACAACTTATGAAAACCAAACCAAACAGGGGGAAAGATTATACAGCTTGTAACTCCTGTATAACAGAAGTGGTGATTGACAACAAGCCCAACAAACTTTTGCTTGACCCAGGAGCCTTCTGCAATTGTGTTGGAAAATCTTTTCTTAAGACTTGTGTACCAAATTTTGAAGACCAATTTTTACCAATTGATGGTATAAAATTCAATAGTGCAAGTAATCCAATGAGAGAATTAGCAATTTTTGAGACCAATGTCATATTCCCACACATAAATGGGAATTTAAGAATCACAGTTGAATTTTTTGTTATGGAAAATTGCTCAAGTACCCGTTTTATATTGGGAAATAACTATTCAATCATGTATGGGATAGTTTTGCATAACAACAAAGACAGATACTTTACTATTGGAGACAATAAGCCCCAAAAATTTGCCTCTTTACCATTTAAAAGACAAAGTACAGTAAAAAAAGTATCACCAGTCAAGTTAGAGTTAGAGAAATTCAAGTCTGAATAGTTAGATGAGGCTGAAACAAGCCTTCATTTGATTGATAAACAAGAAAATGAAGTTTCTTCCCTTTTGTATGACCACAGAGGAGCATTTGATTTAGACAAAGAACCTCTAGGAGAAATTATTGGTCATGAAGTTGACATCATTCTTAACATTGAGAGACCTTATCCACCACTCTTAAGAAGACCTTCAGATCAGGCAAGTCCAAAATCAAGAGAAGCTCTAAAAATTCATATCAAAGAACTTCTTGACCTTGGTGTAATAAGAAAAGTAGGCCACAATGAAGAAGTAGAAATAACTACACCAGTCATAGTGGCATGGCATAATGGAAAATATAGAATGGCTGGGGACTTTAGAGCTCTGAACACTTATACTGTTCCATACAGATACCCAATACCAAAAATCCAAATTTCCCTGACTCAAATATCTCAAGCAGTGTATATAAACACCATGGATGACCTTAAAGGATTCCATCAAAATGTGGTGACACCAAGAGCATGAAAATTTCTAAGAATTATTGTTCATTGTGGAGTGTATGAATACTTGAGGATGCCCTTTGGTATCAAAAATGCACCTTCACACTTCCAAAGAATGATGAATGAAATCTTCCCTGAAGAACTCTCAGAGGGATGGTTAATCATTTACATTGATGACATTATTTTCTGTTTCAAAACTTGGGAGGAACACATGTACAGATTGTCCAGAGTTTTGACAAAAATTCAATCAGTAAACATGAAAATCTCTTTGAAGAAATGTCATTTTGGATTTAAAGAACTTAAAGCACTAGGACATGTTGTATCTGGTTGTCCCTTGGAATTGACAAAAACAAAGTTGCAGCAGTATTGCTAAAACCCATGCCTCAGAACAAGAAGGAAATTCAGTCATTCTTAGGTTTTGCAGGATATTACAGGCAACACATTAAAGATAATGCATCCATAGCAAGACCACTTTATAAATTGTGTGACAAAGACACAGTATTTGAAATGACTGTTGACAGAGTCAAAGCTTTTGAGTCTCTAAGAGAAGCCTTGACCACTGCTCCACTCTTACTGATGCCAGACTTTAAATTGCCTTTCAAATTGTATATTGATGCATCAGGCAATGGACTGGGTGCTGCACTTCACCAAGTTCAGATAATAAATGATAAACCTGTAGAAGGCCCCATATGTTTCATATCCAGGCAAATCAAACCAACTAAAGCCAGATATGGGGCAAGTCAAATGGAATGTCTATGCCTTGTCTGGGCCTTGGAGAAACTGAACTACTTCTTAGAGGAATGTTCTTTTGCGGTGATAACAGATTGTACTGCTGTCAAATCACTTTTAAACATGAAAACACCCAACAGGCATATGCTAAGATGGCAAATAGCCATACAAGAATACAGTGGCAATATGACTATTGTTCATAAGGATGGGAATATTCATAAGAATGCAGATGGACTAAGGAGATGGCCATTACGAAATAATATTTATAATCCTGCTGATGTGCCAGAAGAAGCTTCACCACAGATCTCAATAGAAGGAATAAGTCTTACAGACTTGAGCACCACCTTCTTTGAAGAAGTCACAAATAGTTACACTCAAGATAAGAATTGTAGCATCTTATGCCAATTACTTAACAAAGACTATAAAGAAAACTCTCTAATACATGCCTTGGATGAAGTATGGAGAAAATCTTATGATGAAGGAAGATTTCACCTACTGGATGGTATAGTTTACCACAGGACCAAGCACACATGTGTCATGACAGTTGTGGACAGGTCATTAATCAATCTTGTACTAAAAGAATGCCATGATAGCCCCTTCTCAGGACATCTGTCTGAAGACAGAACAAGAGAGAAAGTAAAGACCTGCATATGGTGGCCAATGTGGCAGAAAGATGTTTCAGAGTATTGCAAAACCTGTGACAGATGCCAAAAGGCAAATAAATCCACTGGCAAGAGACTTGGAAATATGATAAAAATCCAGGAACCAAGTAGACCTTGGGAAATTGTCCATATGGATTGGGTAACTGGCCTACCACCAGGTGGTGACAGAAGTTATAATGCTTGCCTAGTGATTGTGGACAGATTCAGTAAAACTCCAATCTTTTTACCATGCCACAAGGATGATACAGCCATGGATACAGCTCTTCTGATATGGAATAGAGTAGTGATCCCAAATTCACTTCAGCACTATGGACAAATCTTCACCAATTATTTGGCACTAAACTGTCTTTCTCTACAGCCCACCACCCACAAACTGATGGCCCGGCTGAAAGGATGATCCAAACCTTAGAGGACATGGTAAGAAGATTTTGTGCATATGGCCTTGAATTTAAAGATAGTGATGGTTTCACCCATGATTGGTGTACTCTTCTTCCTGCACTGGAACTGGCATACAAAAAATCCATTCATGCCAGTTCCAATGAGACTCCTGCTATTTTGTAAAAAGGATGAAATCCCAAATTACCCCAAGATTCTTTAAGGAAAGATTTGGTTGAAATACATCCTACATCTTCCAGCTTCAAAGGAATGCTAGACAGAGCCAGAAGGCATGCAGTAAGGTGCATGAAAGACTCCTTTTCATATGCTAAAGATAAATGGGACAAATCTCATGCCACTCAAGAGTTCAAGGTAGGGGATTTAGTACTAGTATCCACCACCAACTTCAATAACATCAAAGGAGGTAAAAAGCTCAAAGACTCCTTTGCAGGACCTTTTGTTATTAAAGCCCTCCATCGAGAAAATGGTGTTGAAGTAGAATTTTCTGAAGAACTTAGTAATAAGTATCCTATATTTCCAGTGAGCTTGGTGAAGCCATATAAATCTAGTGATTCTGAAAGATTTCCCTTGAGGAATAAAGTTGCCAAAGTTATACCTCCTATTAAGACATCTGGTAATAAGAAAATTACCAAAGTTATGAAAGAAAGAAAATTAAGAACCAAGAACGTGAAAATTTTGTAACTCAACTCTAAATAAGCTTGAATTAAGTTTTTGGTATTTTCTGTATGAAAATTGAAAATCCTCGATACTTCAATCTAATTCACATCACATGTAGTGTTAATCACCAAAATTTGTGTTAAAATTGAGGTGTTGTGTATATTTTAGAAGTTATGAGGTATTAAAGTATTTTCAATTGAATTCAATTGAAATGTAAAAATGTGCGCATGTATTACATAAGTGAACTTTGATTTACATATGAGGTATCAATTATTACTGTATTGTACTGTACAACTCAATTGAATTACATATGTAAATTATAAGTATAATACATGATGAGGAATTAAAGGAAAAATAAATTGGAAAGATTAAATTTGGGGGGGGGGAAAGGGACTCCAGCTCTAAGGGGGAGATAGACCCCCAAAATTCTTGCGGACAGGCGTGTGGTGTCAAAATTCACGCAAAAGCTCATTGCTTTTGGCCTGGAATTGAGCTACAGGGTCTGTGGACTCAATTGATGATGAGGTTTTGATACCAACTGGGGTAGTTTTAGCTGTTGCCAAGATGGTAAAACTCCCCTTAAGATAAAAAAATCATAGTAAAAACAGTTTCAAATGGTTTCTACGTCTGCTACACATATTCTGACCCGTTTTGAATGCTGTAGATCAGGTATTGCTATAGTAATGGCTGATTTAACGGTCTAAAATGGCTAAAAATGGATTAAACCAGCCTTTTTTTGGTCTAAACCAGGGTTCAATGATGCCATAATTGGCTTTTCTGTTGTCAGACTGTTTTTCACGATTGACAAGAGTAAATTTTACTTTTGGAATAAGAAAATAGATGGCTATAAAAGAATGTCTTCTTTGCCCCACTTTTCTCTTCATGTTAGAATCTTTTCCTTTTATAATTAGTTTAAACACTGTTAAACCAATCAATAAAAGATTCCAACCACCTTTTTTAAATAATTTTGAACCTTTTAACCATGTGAAAAAATTATTATAATCATTGTTTGTAACTCTTATAATCATTTTTTACCCCTGAACCACCCAAAAAGTGAATTAAAGTGTCACAGGGGCTCTTCTAAATGAAGAGGGCCTGGCACTCAGTGAACAGTCTTACTTATGGAGGGCTCAGAATAAAATACGCAATTGATAAGACCAATGAAATAAGATAATAGTTTCCTAGTCATAAAATAATAAGTATTAAAAGATATAAGAGAAAAACAAAAGCAATAATAAAGAGCCAACCACAAATAATCCTGTACCACTGTTTCAACCTGTTCAAAAAAGAGAAAAGGATTAATAAGATATGGCCACCAGGACTCTACTGAATAGGTGAGGGAAGGTAAAGACTAACTTAATAATTAACAAAATAATATTTCTTAATGAGAAATAAAATAATATTAAATAATAAATCCAATATTTTAATTAACTGGGGGAAAAGCCCCCAGGTGGGTGAAAGGGGGCTGGTATATGTGAACAAGTGCCAGCCTGGTGTTTGAGTGTTGAGAAACCATAACTGTATGATTGAGGAACCTGTATTTGAGATGTGAAACTGTATTGGTGTATCAAATACAGTTATTTGAAGCAATACAGGTATTTGCGCCTGTATTGAGGACAGGCCTGTATTTGGTGAATCCTGTATTTGGGTTTTGCCTGTATTGAGCTGTATTGAGGATTGGAGCTGTATTTGGTGAATCTTCCATGAAACCCCTTGCTGATTAGGTGTTGGAAGATTCTCCATTAGTGATGAGTGGTAATGCCCTGCTTGTCTCCATGGCTATGACATTATCCCCCTCTTGAAAGTGGTGAGCTCTGAGCACCATAGAAGTAATGACTCTTGATAATATCAACTGATTTTTTCCTCCCCCCAATTCCCAATTCTCATCTCTCAAAGGTCCTCTTCATAAATCATAATTTCAACCCCTCTCAGCTTCATAACTTGTAGGTGCTTCTTCTTTGTATTGTGTCACAGGGGCTCTCCTAAGTGAAGAGGGCCTGGCACTCAGTGAACAGATTTACTTATGGAGGGCTCAGAAATAAATACTCAATGATAAGAGTAATGGAGTAAGAGGATAAATTCCTAGTCATAAAATAATAAGAATTAAAATATATAAGAGAGAAAACAAAAGCAATAATAAAGAGCCAACCACAAATAATCCTGTATCACTGTTTCAACCTGTTCAGAAAAGAGAAAAGGATTAATAAAGGATATGGCCACCAGGACTCTACTGAACAGGTGAGGGAAGGCAAAGACTAACTTAATAAATAATATTTCTTAATGAGAAATAAAATAATATTAAATAATAAATCCAATATTTTAATTAACTGGGGGAAAAACCCCCAGGTGGGTGAAGAGGGGGCGGTATATGTGAGAAATACCAGCCTTGGAGTTTGAGTGTTGAGATACTTGTCTGTATGCTGGAATAAGTTGGATGTGGGATTGAATCCTGTATTGGTGAATTCAATACAGGTTATACAGTCAATACAGGTATCTGCGCCTGTATTGATTACAGGCCTGTATTTGGTGAATCCTGTATGAACTGTATTGAGGTCTGAAACTGTATTTGGATCTTGCCTGTATGAAACTGTATTGAGGTCTGAAAACTGTATTTGGAGAATGTTGAATGAAACCCCCTTGCTGATTGGGTTTTGAAGGGTATCAGTGAAATAATGATTTTTGAAGATGATTGGTAATGCCCCTGCCTCCTTGGCTGTGACAGTCTTAATTCTGATTCTTCTTCACTTCATCAATTTTTTCTGCTATTTCTTTTATCTTCCCCTCATTGCATAGTTCTTCACTCATTTTGTCTTGAGTCCGCATGGCTTATTTGGAGATTGGGCCAAATTGGCCTTTTTTTCTTGCCTGGACCATTTCAGAAGTCCTTGAATTATTCCCCAAAGTTGTTGTTTTATGGGTTTTTTGGTCAAAATGGCCAAAATGCACAAAATGCGCAGAAATGTGCAAAATGTGCAAAAGTGTGCAAAATGCAAGATAATGAAGTTTTTGATGATTTTGATTGAAATTGGTGTTTTTGCCCTTTTTCACTTGATTTGAAGTTGAAATAGCCATAAATGCGCAAAATGTGCAAAAATTTTCAAAAATGCACAAAAATGTGCAAATATGCCCATATCATTATAATGGCATATTTGATGAATAATTGAATAAAAATGCTTTTTTGAAGGTTTTGAAGAGAAAATGACGCCAAAATGCACAAAATGCGCAAATATGCCAATATCATTAAAATGGCATATTTGATGAATAATTGAATAAAATTGAGTTTTTAAAGGTTTTGAAGAGAAATGACGCCAAAATGCACAAAATGTGCAAGTATGCCAATATCATTAAAATGGCATATTTGATGAATAATTGAATAAAATTGAGTTTTTGAAGATTTTGAAGAGAAATGACGTCAAAATGCGCAAATATGTACAAATATTCCAATATGGTCAAAATGGCATATTTTGCTGAAGAATTGAATAAAAGATGGATTTTGATGTTTTGAAGAAGAATGAAGGCAAAATGCGCAAAATGCGCAAATGCATGAAAATGGCCAATTTGGCCTATAAAACAGTTTTTGATGATAATTTCCTCTATTTTCTTGTGCTTCACTCTGTTCTTGAAGTTCAAATTGCCATATTGGACTTGCTGACTTGGATTTTTCCATGTTTTTCTTGGTCTTGACTTTAAAATTTGACTTGAAGATGAGTTCAAGGCTGACTTGAACAAATTTTGATGATGATTATCTGTAGCTGGTCTTTACCATTACTAGTGTTTTGCTCTTTGATTATTGAATGAATTGACTCCCCAAACATGATATGGGATTGATGACAACTGCTTTTGAAATAATAAATAAAAATAAAAATAAAACATACAAGTAAAAGAAAATGAATTAAAATAAAGATAAAAATGAAAAAGGATTGAGAGAAAGAGAAAAGAGAGTAAAGAAAGAAATAAGAAATGCCTGAGGGTTTTCCTTCTTGTGGTGAGTTGCTTGATTTTGGCCAAAATTTTCTGAAAGATAAAATCAAGCATTTGATGCTCACAGCGTGGCCAAGGTAATGTTTTACAAGAAGTAGACCCCTCAGGGATGCATACCAGGAGATGGAACTTACTTTCATAACTTCCACTCCCCACCAAGCACCATAAATGAAAAAGAAATTATGCCATAACATGAATTGTGGTAATGAATGTCTTGAAAGGTAATTTATGGCATGATTAAAGGAAGAAAAGATTGGGCCATATCTTGATTAAAGGTCCAAAATCTTGAGGGTATGATGTTGCAAGGCCTTCTGAACCTGTCCAAAGAATTGACAAGTGCTCACAAAGTGGCCAAGGTGATCCTTACAACAAATTTGGGTAGGATAACCCCTTAAAGGTGCATGCCAGGACAGGAACTTACTTTCATAACCTCCAATCCCCACCAAGCACCATAAATCAAACTTTTGAGGCATTTGGGCCAGGCCTGTCAGGATATAAGGTGTGAAAGTCCATGACAAGGTTTGGGGAGTTGGTAAGGTTGGAAGCTGGTTCCCAAGTTGTTCTTTCTGGGTCTTCATTGAATCCTTTCCACTTCACTAGATACCATAATGTACCTCTCTTGAGTTTTGAGTCCAGAACCTGAGCCACTTCCCATTCTTCTTGCTCTTCCACTATTACTGGACGTGGTGGCAATCAGTGTTGATTTGGGAGGGTTGATTGCTTCACTGGTTTTAACAAGGACACATGGAAGACAGGGTGAACTAACTTCCATTGTTAAGGCAACTTGAGGTGATATTCATGGCTGCCAATCTTCTTGAGAACTTCAAAGGGTCCCAACCATCTTTCTGAAAGTTTCTTGGCGGGTCTTGTTGTCTTGATGTTCTTGGAAGCTAGCCATACTTTGTCCCCAGGTTGGAAATCAGGTGGAATTGCTCTATTTATATCTGCATACTTCTTAAAACGCTTTATTGCTGACTATAATTCTTCTTTAACAACTTGCTGTACTGATTGGAGTTTTGTTGATAACTTTCCAGCAGGTGTATCTTGAGAAATGTGAATTGAGTCAAAGCTGGGATTTCTTCCATAAATGGTGAAAAATGGTGACTGTTTTGTTGATGAATGTTCTGCATTACTATAGGCAAATTCAGCCATAGGGAGCCAGGTGTGCCAGTCATCTTGATGGTAACTGACATACATCCAAAGATACTGTTCTAGAATCTGATTTACCCTCTCTGTCTTTCCATCTGTTTCAGGGTGAAAGGCAGATGAAAGATCTCTTGATATCTTGAGCTGCTGACACAATTGAGTCCAAAATGATGAAACAAATAATGAACCTCTATCACTAACAATACTGATTGGAAGACCATGTTTGGAAAAGACATGACTAATAAAGATTTGGGCTAAGTCCAAAGCAGTGATCGTTGAATAAGTTGGAATAAATATTGCCATTTTTGAAAATCTGTCTACAACTACTAAAATTGAATCAAAGTTGCTTGACAAGGGCAATTGAGTGATAAAGTCCATTGATAGTGAATTCCAAGGACCAGATGGAATTTGAAGAGGCTTGAGTAATCCAAACTTCTTATGATGAATTTTCTTGTTTCTTGAACATTGCGGACATGAGGACACATAGTCCTTGATGATTTGATTCATGCCAGCCCAATAAAAATCCCTCTCAATGAGCTTGATGGTCTTCTCCTGGCAAGAATAGCGAGCCAACGGTGAGTCATGACGCTTATGAAGAATGTGCAATTGAATTTCATCATTGCTTGGAATGACTACTCTATCTTTGAACCATAATAATTTTGCTTGACGTTCAAGAGAATAGTCTGGGACTTATTCTCCTCTTGCTGATTTCTTGAGGATTTTCTTATAATCTTTGTCTTGCCATACTTGTCTTTGAATTTGATCAACTACATCTGAAAACATATCAACTTTTAGTGAAAAGAATCTTGACTCTTGAATTTCATTTTGCTTGAGAACTTGATGAAAATTTTGAGGATTCTTGCTGATGAAATCCACCCCCCTCTCTTGGTACACATCGTCCCAACATGACAAGGCATCTGGTAAAGTGGCCAGCCTGCCTGGGCGGTAAGTAATGATAAAATGTAATTCAGATAGAAATTCAGCCCAACAGGCTTGAAGAGGAGTAAGGACTTTAGAGGGCATAAAATACTGAAGAGAACAATGGTCTGTAAAGACCTCAAAGGAATCAGAAAGAGAAAGGAGAGAAGCTCTCCAGTGCTTGAGAGCCCAAACTAAGCCAAGGAGTTCCTTGTCATGAATTTCATAGTTGAGTTCAGCTTGTAAGAGCTTGTGACTATAAGATGCAATGGGATGCTTTCCTGAGTCATTCACCTGACTCAGTACAGCATCCAAGGCATAATCAGAAGCATCAGTCTCTACAATAGTTGGTAGAGAAGGATTACAATGAGAGAGGATAGGAGCAGGGGTGCAAGCTTCTTTGAGTATTTGAAACTGACTAAGAGCTTCCTCATTGAAGATACAGGGAGGATCTTTTTTAAGGAGGGAAGTGAGAGCAGAGAGTTTTTGGAATAATTTTTAATGAAATGACAATAAAAGTTGGCAAAGCCAAGAAAATATTGGAGGGCCTTGATGTTCTTGGGCTGAGGCCAATTGAGGATTTTTTGAACCTTTAAAGAATCCATCTTTAGGCCATCACTTGAAACAACATAGCCCAAGTATTCCACACTTGAGGCATGGAATACACACTTTGAGGCTTTAGCAAAAGAAGTATTGTCTCTCAGTCTTTGCAGAACAGAGGCCACATGTTTAACATGTTCATCCAAAGAGCTAGAGAAGACCATAATATCATTTAAGTACACTACAACAAAAACATCCAAATAATCTGCAAAGATATCATTCACAAGATTCTGGAATGAAGCAGGAGCATTGGTCAAGCCAAAAGGCATAACCAAATATTCATAACTGCCATATTTGGTTCTAAAGGAAGTTGAGTGCTCATCCCCCTCTTTGATTCTCAAGAGGTTATAAGCACCATGCAAATCTATCTTGGAGAAGATAGTAGCACCATTAAAGACGGTAAGAAGTTGATTCATTGGAGGAACAGGATACCTATTCTTCCTAGTGACAGAATTAAGTTTGCAGTAGTCAACACACAAACAAAGACCACCATCCTTTTTATTAACAAAAAGGATAGGTGCTCCTGTTGAGGAGGAGCTTGGTCTAATGAAACCTTTCTCTACATTCTCTGAAATGTAGGCCCGTAGTGTTTCTGACTCACTTTTAGATAAAGAGTAGATAAAACCAACTGGAGTAGAAGACCCTCCAGTTTGATATGATAATCACAGGCGCGGTGTGGAGGAAGTTTCTCAGCTTTCACCTTGGAGAATACATCCAAATATATGTGATACGCATGAGGGACTACCCTCAGCTTAGTTTCAATCTCTTCTGGCTCTTCCTCCTCATCCCACTGCTACTCCAGGGAGGCATGTAAAGATAAAGGAGGAAGGTCCACATCCCCTTGAACAAGATGAAATGAGATATAGACACATCTTCTCCAACATCTTTTATCTCTTTGAAGACTTCATCTCTTAATGGAAGTAATGACTGGGAGGGAAAAATGGAAGGGAGATGGACAGAATGAGGAAGGGAAGGTGTCTTAAGCTCACCAACCAGAGCAACACTGTTGACAGCAGTGGCAAAGTCATTACTAGTAGAAGAAATAATACCACTAGAATCTTTTTGACTAGAATCATAGGTGATAAATCCATTTTTACAATCAATAATGGGATTAAAATGGTAAAGAAAGTCATAGCCCAATATCAGGTCTTCTCCTTTGGGTGAATCTATGATAAATAAATCCCATTCAAAGCTTGGGAAGGAAGGTAAATCAACAACCCACTTGGTATTATGGGTGATCAACAAGGGAGTGGATTCACTGGAATCCAGAATGAAAAGATGAATCTTTTCAGGGAGCTCTGACATTGTCAATGAGTACTTGAGACCAAAATTCTTTGCAATAAAGGAGTTTGTAGCACCAGAATTAATGAGAATACTATAAAAAATATCAGAGATTGAAGAAAAAATAAGAAATTTTAAAGATTTTTTGACACTAGTATTCAGAGTGCACAATTGCGCTCTGAAAGGGAATAAGTTAGAACCATTGAACACATCATGATTCCCACTCAGGCTTTTCCCTGCTTGCCAGGGAAGCCTTTTGATGACCCTTGCCTATTTTCAGGCCTCTTGAAACATTTTTCAAATGGGTGTTTTCCACCACAATAATTGCAAAAACCTTCTTTAATCCTCCTCTCCTTTTCAGAACCAATTAACTTGTTATCCTTATTGAGGAGAGCAGCATGAGGCTTGTCTTTGGACACTTGAAAATTATTCCCCTTCTTCTTCTTCTTGTGATAAGGCTTCTTTGATGATGAACTTTGAGGGGGCTTGGAGGAGTTGGATTCACTTATTGGAGGCTTCTTCTCTTGATGACTACCCTTTTCCTTCTGCCTCTCATGGTATCTGGTATCTAATTCCAAAGTGATGTCCATGAGCTCTTGAAGGCTATCAAAGTTTCCAGGGTGAGAATCCAATTGGTCCAACAATCTTGATGCCAAGCCTCTCCTATACACATGAATGTAGGCCCTTTCCCCCCAGTCTCCAATTCTTGACATTACACTTCTGAAATCTGCTATGTACAAGGAAGCTTGACCACTTTCTTTCATCCTGAGATTGTCTAACTCTTGTTCAGCTTTCCTGACTTCATTAGGATCACCAAACAGAGTGAATAACTGGGTTTCACACAATTGCCAGTTATTGAGGAGATAGGAAGGGTCTTCATTGGAGATATTTGAGAGGTAAGGTTCAATCCATTTCCCAGCTCTACCAGTAAGAAATGAAGTTGAGTACAAAACCTTCTTCCTGTCAGAGAAGAAGTTTTCTGGGTCATTATGGAAAATCAATTGACAAGATTGAATCAATCCTCTCAATTTATAAGCTTTAGTACCATCAAAAGAATCAGGTGCCTTCATTGATGGAGTCTTTAATGTTGGGGCTTTTGAAGTGTCCCTTGAGGCAACTTCTTGAGTGAGTTGTCCCATAAATTGAGTCATTTGCTCCATCATCTTGAGAAAATTTGGTTTGGCTTTAGAGACAAGAGGTGGATTAGAAAGGGCTAGATTTGGAGCTTCTGAAGCCTCAGGGGCACCTGCCAAGGCAGCTGCTCCTTCAGTTTCTTCAGACTCCTCCCCCTAATCTGCTTCTAGGCCCTTGAGGAATGCTTCGATAGCCACCCAACATGCCAGAGAATGATCTTGATCTTCTTGAGTTCACACCTCCTCTTCTGGAGGGTGCTGCTCCTATTGGTGGTCCTCTGTCCAAGTTTGCACTCAGTTGATGAACTGTTGGTGTGCAGTCAAGAGGAGCCCCTGCTGTAGGAGTGAGAACAGCTTGATGTCTTTGAGATATTGTATTCTTGGCTGGGGGGCTATGCTGAACTGGAATTATTGAAGAAAGAAAATAAAGCTTGATGATACTCAAGAATTAACAAGGCTTGACCAAAACAATCAGATGAGAATCTTGATGAACTTGAGAAATCAATCAATAGTCTTGAAGTGAATCAATATGAATAAATCTTGAAGAGTGAAGATGACAAAGTCAAATTCTTATGAATAATCAATTTCAATCAATAAGTCAAATCAAGTCAATCAATCAATCAAATCAAATAAATGAAGTCAATTCAAAATCAAATCAATTGTGTCTTGAGGAATTCCAATCAATTTTCTTGAGGAATCAAATTTGAATCAATCAATTAAATCAAATCTTGAGGATAAATCAGCTATCTTGAGGAATCAAATCAATCAATCAATTAAATCAAATCAGAGTCTTGAGGTAAAGTCAATTTCTTGAATAATCAGATCAATCAATCAAAAATTCTTGAGAATTACAAATCAACAATGATAACCCCAATTCAATCAACTCCTGAAACAATTAATCAATTAATCCCAAATTCAAATCAATTAAGCCTGATAAAAGACCCTGAATTCAGACAGAAAAGGAAAATGAAATTTGATTTAGAATTAAGAGAAAATGAAATGGTCAGCAAAATTTTTGAAAAGAGAGACAGAGAATCAATTTTCATTTGAATGAAATGAATGAGATGAAAATGGATGAGAGATAATGAAATCATAAAAATCATAAAATCATGAAAAGATCATAATTGAGAATGAGAGAAATGAATAAGAATGAATGAAAGAAAAGAAGCAATTATGAGTTAATTAAAATAATGTCACAGGGGCTCTTCTAAATGAAGAGGGTGTGGCACTCAGTGAACAGACTTACTTATGGAAGGCTCAGAATAAAATACTCAATTGATAAGGGTAATTAAATAAGATAATAATTTCCTAGTCATAAAATAATAAGTATTAAAAGATATGAGAGAAAAACAAAAGCAATAATAAAGAGCCAACCACAAATAATCCTGTACCACTGTTTCAACCTGTTCAGAAAAGAGAAAAGGATTAATAAAGGATATGGCCACCAGGACTCTACTGAACAGGTGAGGGAAGGCAAAGACTAACTTAATAATTAATAAAATAATATCTCTTAATGAGCAATAAAATAATATTAAATAATAAATCCAATATTTTAATTAATTGGGGGACAAACCCCCAGGTGGGTGAAACTGTTAATATAATTATCACTGACAAGAATGCATACTCTGATCATGTATTCTTACCAAAATAGGTTTATCTAATTATAGTTCATTTCCTCATCGCTAAGAGTAATCACAAGTCCTGTTCGTAATAACAAGGACTTTAAATTTTTAACTACTATATATAGAGCAAGGAGACTTGAATAGCTTAGATCTCATCCAGCTATTTGTTTCTTACTCCTTGAACTCTTTTGTAAATCCCTGTTCCTGACTCACTTACGAATCTATTGAGTCTTTTAGGTATGCTCTACTCTTGCAATCCAGCTATTTGTTTCTTACTCCTTGAAATCTTTTGGAAATCCCTGTTCCTGACTCACTTACGAATCTATTGAGTCTTTTAGGTTATGGGCCCAGCACTCTCAAAGCATAAAAAGACAAAACTGGATCAAACAACCAACTCTGAAAATTCGAATTATGAAGAATTCCTATCTCCTCACTCTTCCTTTACTCACAAAATGGAAAATACTTCCACCTCACTCTTCGAAGTTAAAAACATTGAGAAACTCAATAGTAATAACTACCTCTCATGGCAAAGAAGCATGATTGCCACTCTAGGAATGAGGAATCTCGAAAATTTCCTTGAAGAAACAACTATTGAAGATAAAGAAGATAGTGGAATTAAAAGGAAACGTCAAACGGTGTATTACTTCATAATTGGCCACTTGGACTCAGAAAACTATGACAAGTTTGTTGTAGATGAAGATAAGCATCCAGGAAGGTTGTGGAAAACCATTAAGGAGCATTACGCATCCACATTGGCTGAAAACATTGCTACCCACTTTGGAAAGCTGTTCAGAATTAAGTTTCCTTCCTCTTCTTCAGGTCTCTCTGAGGCCATCTCATCTTTTCGCTCAACTCTCAAACTGCTTCGCTCCCTATCTCCTCAGCTTTTCATGGGGGACATCATTCCCCAAGTTCTAGCCTTTTATGTATTGCGCATGCTACCCGAACCATGTCGTCATGTATCCACTGCTATGATTCATGCGATTAAGGTTTCAACAAAGATACCCACTGTAGAAGAGGAATTCAAGGAGGTTGAGCTTGAAATCGTTTGTCGTGTTGACAATGAAGATGAATCAAACCTAGCTCTGAAGGTCTCAGCGAAACCCAAAAGACAACTTTGTTCAAAGGGTAAGCACAATCCTTTGGCCCCTCACTTGGTACAAGAATGCTTTCAATTGTATCCAGAAAAACGTGAAGCATATCACAGAAGACGCAACAACCACGAGGTAGGGACAGCTCTCAGTGTGTGCAATCTCACATCAAATCTTCCCATCCTGGAAAGTGGAACATCAAACACTATTACTCCTTTTAAGCAACTCCTTCTCCAAACCCGAACATCTGAAGAGAAGCTCCAGGCTGCAAATGGCTCTGACATGAATGTCTTGGCTGAAGGCACGTTTCAACTAACAACTACTGAAGGCAATTTAAATATTTCCAATGCTCTTCTTGTCCCTTCCGCCACCTCCACTTTAATTGCAATGGGGCCATTCCTCAATGAAGGCGCTGTCCTCAGAGGGTACACTGGGGGAGCAGACCTATTCAGCAAAGAGGGGGAACTTTTGCTTAAAACTCGATTGGTAAACAACATTTTGGTTATTGACACTGTAAAGGCCAACTCAAAAAACTCGGTATCATCAAGCAATCTGCTCCTGCTCCACAAACGGCTGGGACATCTGGGGAAAGAAACTGCCTCCAAGATGTATCCCAAATACAACTTTTTGGGAGTAGACTGCAACTCATGCTTGCGCTCAAAGAGCCATCGACTTCCCTTTTCTGGCCGGTTTCCCATACCATCCAAAGTTCTTGAGATTATTCACATGGATGTCTGTGGGCCAATCACTCCGAAAACTTGGGGAGGGAATCAATACATCTTCCAAATTGTTGATGGGTGCAGTCGTATGCATTTTACTTATCCAATAAAGTTGAAATCGGACTGTTATCACCACTTTTTGAGATTTCAGAGGATGGCAGAAAATCAAACTGGTCAAAAGATCAAAGCTGTTGTATCTGACAATGGTGGGGAATTAATGAACAAGAACTTCTTAGAGTTTTTTGAAAAACATGGAATAATTCATCTCCCTACCGCTCCGTATACCCCTCAGCAAAATCCAGTGGCAGAAAGGGCAAATCGGTCTCTATTGGAAAAGATGCGGGTTCTTCTTCTTGACTACCAGGTTCCAGCCGAATGGTGGGGTGAAGCGTGTTCTATGCCAACTTATTTGTTAAATCGTACTCCTGTTGCCTCTCTTGGTTTCCAGACACCCATCAGTAAGTGGGCTGCAATTTCTTCTTCTGATAGTGTTCGTCACTTACATCCGTTTGTATGTACTGCTGTGATACATCGGCCAAAAGAAAAACAAACATCAAAAGGCGCTCCAACGGGGATTCTGTGTATGTTTTTAGGAAATGTTGAAGGGCATCACAACTTTTGCTTGTATGATCCTGGGTCAAGAAGGATTTTAATCACTCATGATTGTACTTTTAAAGACGGTGAGGCTTTTTGGCCTTTGCACTCCTCATTGTCATCCTTGTCTTCTTTGTCTTCTATCTCTCTCCCATCTTCTTTTTCTCTTCCTGCTGATCTCCCCGTTGAATCCATGTCAGGTGTTTCTGAGCCAGCCACTGGCCCAGAGACGGAGGTATCCTTACCTGAGACAGGGGCAGGTGCTTCTCCTGAAGCAATTGGGGTGTGTTCTCCTCAACCTGCAGCGTTGCTTGAAAAACCCTTACCGAAGGGCTGGAGGCACGAGTTGGTCGCTGAAACCGCTCCCAAGGATGTCACCAGCAAGGTTTCCATAGAGAATTTCATCTCCGGTAAGCGCTCCAGGCAGCCACCAAATAGGTTTGCTGGAGCGGTGGTTGGCACGACTCCTCATTCCTTCAGGGAAGCCTTGGCTTCTTCAAAATCAAATGCCTGGCTCATTGCAGTTGCAAAGGAATTTGCCAGCCTAGAACGGCACCAGGTGGTTAAGGAAGTCAGACTGGAGAGGAACCAACGATTGCTAGACACCACTTGGGTTTTCCGCGAAAAGACTGATGCTGAAGGAAATGTTACTGAAGAGAAGGTGCAGCTCTGCGTAAAAGGGTTTCGTCAAATAGAGGATGTGGATTTCCATGAAACGTTTGCTCCTACTGGTCGGTTAGCCACTCTGAGGTTTCTTTTAGGATACTGTGCCAGCAATGATTTCGACATCCAGCAGATGGACGTGAAAACTGCCTTTCTTCATGGTGATTTAGACAAGGACATTTTCATAAAAATTCCTGAGGGGTATACCCCAACGATGAAAGGGGAGGTATGCTTTAAACTGACCAAGTCACTCTATGGGCTCAGGCAAAGCCCAAGGAATTGGTATCTGTCACAGGGGCTCTTGGAAGGAGAGGGCCTGGCACTCAGGAATCAAGAACTCACTTGGAGGGCTCCAAAGATAAAAGGATAATAAGAATGAATTTCTTTAAGAAGGAATAGGGGAGAAAACAAGTATGCCAAAGATGACATAAGAAAAAGATGAAGCCAATGGCCAAAGATAATAAATAAGCCAAAAGCCAAGAAGCCAACCAAGTGAATCCTCAATTCACTGTTTCAACCTGCCAGAAAAGGAAATGGAATTAGTATAAGGATATGACCACCAATATCCACTGGACAGGCGAGGAAATAAAAGAAAAGGGTGCTGAATGACTGACTTAAGATTATCAGTATTAACTTTAATAAGGTAAAAGAAAATAAGGATAAAAATAAATCCAGTATATTAATTAACTGGGGAAAAAGTCCCCAGGTGATGAAAGGTGGCCGGTATATGTGAAAAACTGAAAGATTGATCCTGGAAGGTGGATCAATGACTGTATTGTCCGAATCAGGAAATACAGTTCTGGCCATCTTGAAATTTGAACTGTGTTATGGAATTCCCACAGTGGAATAAGAAATGGCCCAATTGGGCCAAGGCCATACAGATTGATTGAACAAGGCCTGTACGGATGAATTGGGTTGTCCAAGGAGTATTGAAATACTTGATGCCTTGACAACTGATTGAAAAGATGTAATACCTTTGAGAATTGCCCTTAGAATAATCCTGAATGAAAATTGCCAACCCAACTCCTGCTGAGCCAGGTGGTTGGAGTCCTTGAATGGTCTTCTGATTGCCGCCATGGATTACTAAACTGATGAGTCCAAAGATCCTCCTTCGAAATGGGCGTTGGATCTTGGTACCTTGAGTTAAGAAGGTTGATTTGGGTCCTGAAAACGTCACCATTGAATTGCTGAGCAAAAATGGTGCATAATGGTATATAACACCATATATGCACCACTCCTGCAACCTTGAGTACGGGGTGCATGGAGGAATGGAGCAATCTTCCCTTAAGTTGAGGGAAATGCTTATTTAGATGATTTGGTGACCTCTGGTGGTTGCCAGAGGCCATGACGGTGAAGTTGGTCCATGGTGGTCCAGGGCCAAAAATGGGTCCTGAGGGATTTATGGCCAAAAATGGATCCAAGGTGTTTTTGGTCCAATTTGGGTCCATGGGATTGGTGGCCAAAATTGGCTCAGGTGGGCCCAATTGTGGTTTGGGGCCCACCTGGCCTTGGGGGCTAGGTGTCTGCCCCCTTTGGCCCCTTTTGGCCTCATTGGATTAGGCCAAGAGGGGCCTAATCTGCCTACGGACCACGGTACGTGGCCTACGGACCGCGGACCGTAGAAGCCGTGGGGGGCCTAAATGGCCCAAAAAGGCCATTTAGGCCAAAACCCCCTTAATGAAAGGGGTGGCCAGGAAGACTATGAAAGTGGCCATGGGGCCTGGAAGCCCCTAGAAGACAAAGGGACCCCCCAGGCCCAAAAACAGTGATGGAGGCCTGGGGGTTGGTGAGATGGGAATTGGCCAAGAGGGCCAACGACGCAGGATATGGCCTGAGGCCATAAAAGATGATGGTGGCCATACGTGGCCAATGGAATGGGTTATGGCGTAAGAGCCATGGAACACCCAAAAGGGGTCAATTGGCCATAAATGATATGAAAAGGCCAATTGGCCCCAACTTGGCTCCAGGTTGGATTGCCGCCGCCATCAAGGAGGAGGGTCAAAATACGTGGTTGTGACAGTACCCCCCCTACCTTGAATGGTGAGCTCCTGAGCACCAAGATAAGGTAGAGGCCTGTTGAGGCTAATGAGACAGATTTGACGTAAGGATTCCAGAGGTATTGAATCTTGAAAAGACGAATTGAACTGATAAGCTTGTTGGCATATGAATTGAGGTTGACTTGATCTTCTCTTGACATTTGGCTTTGACAAAGTTGAAGACATGATTTGACGTAAAGATTTTGGCATTAAAGAGTTATAAGAACAGAAATTTCAAAAGAATATAAAGAGTAAAAGAGAAAAGAAAACAGATATAAAGAGAGAAAACAGAAAAATAAAGAAAATGAAATTTGAGGAGGAATCCAATCTTCATCACGGATTACGACAATTGATTTTGAAAGTGACCAAGGACCTGGATAAAAGAATTTGATGCCAGGTGCTCACAGAGTGGCCAAGGTGATGTTTTGACAGATTGTAGACCCCTCAGGGAAGTGCACACCAGGAGAGGAACTTACTTTTAGCAGTTGCCACTCCCGCCAGTGCCATAAATAAGAAAAATCTTGATAAATGAATGTGTTGAAAGAATAAAGTCTTGGGAAGGAGAATAAAAAAGGAATGGTCCATTTTCCCAAGTGTAAATGGCCATAAATTTGGAATTCGGGTGTTGAAGGCCGGGCCAAGAAGTCTGTGTCCAAATTGAAAAGTGCTCACAGAGTGGCCAAGGTGATGCTTACAACAAAGAAGAGTAGAATAACCCTAAAGGTGCATACCAGGAGTGGGACTTACTTTTGGTAATTCATGGAGTGGGACTTACTTTTGGTAATTCCTCTCCCCACCAAGCACCATAAAAATTCAAGCCATTGAAGAATTGGGTCCTGGCTTGTCAGGATATAACGAATGAAAATCTTTGACAAGTTCAGGACAATTCTTGAGGTTTTCAGCTGGTTCCCATGTGGATCTTTCTGAATCTTGACTGAAACCTTTCCATTCCACCAGATACCATAATTTTCTTCTCTTGAGCTTTGAATCCAGTACTTGAGAGACTTCCCATTCCTCTTCTTCTTCAATAATGATTGGAGGAGGAGGCTCTTGATGCCGATTTGGGATTGTTGATGTCTTGACTGGTTCCAAGAGTGAGATATGGAAGACTGGGTGGATGGATTTCCATTGAGATGGAAGCTTGAGGTGGTAAGCATGAGTACTGACTTTCTTCAAGATTGGAAAGGGACCCAACCATCTTTCAGACAGTTTCTTGGTGGGTCTAGTTGATTTGATATTCTTGGAAGAAAGCCATACCATGTCACCAGGATTAAAAACAGGTGGACTTGCTCTACTTTTATCTGCATACCTCTTAAACCGGTTTATGGCAGCTTCAAGTTCTCTCTTGACATCTTGCTGTACTGATTGGATTTTTGTTGATAACGTTCCAGCAGGAGTATCTTGAGTGATGTGAACTGAATCAAATTGAGGATCTCTTCCATAAACAGTGAAAAATGGTGATTGTTTGGTTGAAGAGTGGTCAGAGTTATTGTAAGCAAATTCATCCAGAGGGAGCCAGGTGTTCCAATCATCTTGATGATAACTGACATACATCCGAAGATACTGTTCTAGTATCTGATTTACCCTCTCTGTCTGTCCATCAGTTTCTGGATGGTAAGCAGTTGACAAGTCTCTTGAAATCTTGAGCTGCTGACAAAGATTGGTCCAAAAGGAAGAAACGAAGAGTGAACCTCTATCACTGACAATGCTTGATGGGAGGCCATGCTTTGAGAAAATATTCTTGATGAATAAATGGGCCAAATCCAGTGAAGTGATTGAAGACATTGTTGGAATAAAAACGGCCATTTTTGAGAATCTGTCCACTATGACAAGGATTGAGTCAAAGGAATTGGAAAGTGGCAGTTGAGTGATGAAATCCATCGAGAGACAAATCCAAGGACCATTTGGAATTGGAAGAGGTTTGAGGAATCCAAACTTCTTATGGTGAATATTCTTGTTTCTTGAGCACTGTTGACAGGATGAAACATAATCATTGATGAATTGAGTCATGCTGGACCAGTGGAAATCCCGCTTGACAAGTTTGAGAGTCTTCTCTTGGCCAGGGTGTCCAGCTAGAGGAGAATCGTGACGCTTTTGAAGAATGCTGAGCTGAATTGTGGAGTCATTTGGGACTACCACCCGATCTTTGAAGAGAAGAAGTTGGGAGGAGGAATCAAGAGAATAATCTTGGACAGATTTACCTTTACCCAAATCTTCAAGGATACTTCTGTACTGAGGATCTTGCCATACTTCCTTCTGAATTGAATCAATCAAATTTGAAAAAGAATCCACCTTGACTGCAAAAAACTTTGAGGGTTGAACTTCATCTTGCTTAATGAGTTGTTGAAGATTCATTGGATTCTTGCTGATGAAATCCTCCCCCCTCTCCGGATAGACGTCGTCCCGACGTGATAAGGCATCTGGAAGAGTTGCTAGGCGGCCAGGGCGGTAAGTGATTGAAAAATGAAATTCAGATAAGAATTCAGCCCAGCGGGCTTGACGGCGAGTGAGTACTTTTGAGGACATGAAGTATTGAAGGGAACTGTGATCGGTGAGAACTTCAAAAGGAGAGGACAGAGAAAGAAGAAAAGCCCTCCAGCGCTTGAGAGCCCAGACTATACCAAGGAGTTCCTTGTCATGAATTTCATAGTTGAGTTCTGCTGGAATAGGCTTGCGGCTGTCAAATGCAATAGGATGTTTTCCTGAGTCAGAGACCTGACTCAGTACAGCACCCAGAGCATAATCGGATGCATCGGTCTCCACAATGGTGGGTAGAGACGGATTGAAGTGGGAAAGGATTGGAGCGGTAGTGAAGGCCTCTTTGAGTTGATGAAACTGGCTAAGAGCTTCCTCATTGAGGGGGAAACAGGAATCTTTCTTGAGGAAACTGGTGAGTGAACTGATTTTCTTTGAATAATTCTTGATGAAACGGCGGTAGAAGTTGGCAAAGCCAAGGAAGGATTGAAGAGCCTTGAGGTTTCTTGGAGGAGGCCAATTAAGGATCTGCTGGACTTTTGCTTGGTCCATCTTGAGGCCTTCAGAAGAAACAACATAACCAAGATATTCTACACTAGAAACATGAAAAAGGCATTTAGAAGCCTTGGCAAAAAGGTTATTGGCTCTGAGTCGGGAAAGAACAGTGGACACATGAGTGACATGTTCTTCCTCAGATTTGGAAAAGACCATAATGTCATCCAAATAAACCACAACAAAAACATCAAGAAGATCTTGGAATATATCATTGACAAGATTCTGAAAAGAGGCAGGAGCATTGGTGAGCCCAAATGGCATAACCAAGTACTCAAAACTGCCATATTTAGTTCTGAAGCATGTCAAATGTTCATCACCCTCCTTGATTCTGAGCAGGTTATATGCACCACGCAAATCAATCTTGGAGAAGATAGAAGAACCATTAAAGACATTAAGAAGCTGGTTCATAGGAGGAACAGGATATTTGTTCTTCCTAGTGACAGCATTGAGTTTGCGGTAATCAACACACAAACGGAGGCCACCATCTTTCTTTTTAACAAAGAAGACAGGTGCTCCTGTTGAGGAGGAGCTTGGCCGGATGAAACCTTTCTCTACATTCTCTGAAATGTAGGCCCTGAGTGTATCTGACTCTTGTTTGGATAAAGAGTAGATCACCCCAACTGGAGGTAGAGACCCCTCCAGTTCGATATGATGATCACAGGCACGGTGAGGAGGAAGTTTCTCTGCCTTCACCTTGGAGAATACATCCAAGTATTGGTGATAAACAGAGGGAACAACCTTCATCACGGTTTCTACTTCTTCTGGCTCTTCCTCTTCGTCCCACAACTCCTCCAGGGAGTCATGATAAGATGAAGGAGGAAGGTCCATATTCCCAAAGAAGAGATGAAGTGAAGATACAGAATTATCTTCCCCAACATCTTGAATCTCTTTGAAGACTTCATCTCCAGATGATGGTAATGACAGATGGGAATTAAGGGAAGGAATATGGACAGAAGATGGAACTGATGGTGTTCTAGAATCACCAACCAAAGCTGCACATGATTTGGCAGAAGAAGAGTCATTACGGAAGGAATTGGAAGGATCAGAATAGTCCTTTTGATCAGTATTAAAGGTGATCAGCCCTTGCCTCCAATCAATAGAAGGATTAAAATGATTAAGAAAGTCAAAGCCCAATATGAGGTCTTCTCCCTTGGGAGTGTCAATGACTAAAAAGTCCCATTCAAAGCTTGGGAAGGAAGGGAGCTCAACCATATATTTAGTATGGTGAGTCACAAATAAGGAAGGGGACTCAGAGGAGTCCAAAATGATAAGAGGAATCTTCTCTGGAAGTTCTGACGTAGTCAATGAGTACTTGTGAACAAACTGCTTTGCAATAAATGAGTGTGTAGCACCAGAATCAATGAGAATACTGTAAAAAACATCAGAAAGAGAAGAGAAAACAAAAAATTTAAGAGAATTTTTGACACCAGTATTCAGAATGCACAATTGTGCTCTAGAAGGAAAATGGTGAAGACCATTGAACACAACATGATCTTCCCTCAGGCTTTTCCCTGGCTGGGAAAACTGCCTGACGGTTGGGTAAGCTTGTTCTGAGGCCTTTTGACACAGGACTCAAGACTATGCTTCCCACCACAATAAGTACACAAGCCCTCCTTGATTCTTCTTTCTTTTTCAGAACCTTTCAACTTGAAGTCCTTATTCAACAATGAAGAATGGGGCTTGTCCCGCTTTTGAAAATGAAATTTCTTCTTTGGTCTTGAACTTGAAGAAACTTGATGATGAGAAGAGTGAGACATTGAGGCTTCAGGCTTCTTCTCTTGATGATGATTCTTTTCCTTCTGCCTCTCATGGTACCTGGTATCAAGTTCCAGGCTGACTTCCATTAAGTCTTGAAGAGAATCAATGTTTGAAGGATGGGAGGCCAATTGATCCAGAATCCTGGAGGCCAAGCCCTTCCTGAAATGATGAATAAGAGCCCTTTCCCCCCAATCCCCAATTCTTGAAACCGAACTCCTGAAATCGGCAATATATAAAGCAACATGCCCACCTTCTTTCATCCTAAGGCCATCCAATTCAGCTTCTGCCTTTCTAACTTCATTTGGGTCACCAAATAAAGTGAACAATTGGGATTCAAATAATGGCCAGGAATTGAGGAGATAATTTGAGTCTTGGTTATTGAGGTTGGAAAGATAAGGCTCAATCCATTTTGCAGCCCTGCCAACTAAGAATGAAGTGGCATAAAGAACCTTCTTTCTGTCTTGAGAGAAGTTTGCCGGATCATTATGAAAGATGAGTTGACAAGATTGAATGAAGCTTCTGACTTTGAAGGGCTGAGTCCCATCAAAGCATTCTGGTGCCTTCATAGATGGAGTCTTGAAGGCTGGTGGTCTTGATGACTCAGAGGAAGAAGCTGCTTGAAGATTGGCCATAATTTGAGTCATCTGCTGCATGATGGCCAATAAAGACGGTTCAGACTGATGAGAGGCAGGCTGATCAGACTGGGCTAGAGTTGGTCCTCTGGTGCCCTCAGATGCTCCCACAGGAGCAGGAGCAGCCTCAGTGCCATTAGACTCTTCCTCTTCCACAGAATTCTCCTCCTCCTCTTCACCATCTTCACCTTGAACCTTGGGACCGGTTCTTGAAAATCCTGGGAATCCGCCAACCACTCCTGATAAAGACATTGATCTTCTTGGCCCTCTTCCTTCCTTCCTGGATGGTGCTGCTCCTTCCATAATGGGTCCTCTGTCCAATCTGGCCCTCAGTTGAGAAACTGCTGGGGTACCGTCAAGAGGAGCCCTTGGAGTTGGAGTCAGAACAGCTTGAGCTCTGGCCTGAGATCTGGTCTGTCTTGCTGGAGGTGAATGTTGAACTGGCATGATTTCAGGAAAAAACAAACAAAATAAATGAAAAAAGATCAAAATTTTCTTGAAGTACGAAATCAACAATCAAATCTTGAGGAAATCGGATAATCAATGAATCAAAATTCTTCAAATACGTCAATCAATCAAAATCAAATGAGTCTTGAAGTAAAAATCGATATCAATGAGAATCTTGAAATCAATAAATCAATCAATCAAACAATCAAAATCAAATCAAATCAAAATCTTGCAGAAAAATTCAATCAATCAAAATGAATTCTTGAGTCAAAATCAATTTATGTCAAAAATCTTGATGTGAATAATCAGCAAAATCAATAAAATCTTCAAGGCAATCAATTATCTTGAGGTCAATTTCAATTATGTCAAATTAGTCAATCAAATCAATTTTCAAGTGAATTCTTCCAAAAAATCAAAATTCTTGAGGAATAAATCAAAGTGAATCCTGATATGAAGAACGTGTCTGAATAACCTGATGAATAACTTGAGAACCAAAGATAAAAATGCCTGAATTATGGATAAAAATAGATTGATTAAGATTGAGAATGAGATTGAAAAGATAACAAAAAATAGAAATTGGGTCAGCTTTCAATTTTCAGAATGAAGAATGAATGAGAGAAAATTGAGAGGTGACGAAGAATCATAAGATCATAAAACGTTAAAGAATCAAATATAAGAATAAAAGAATGAATGAATGAAGAAGAATTATGAGTTAATTAATATAATGTCACAGGGGCTCTTGGAAGGAGAGGGCCTGGCACTCAGGAATCAAGAACTCACTTGGAGGGCTCCAAAGATAAAAGGATAATAAGAATGAATTTCTTGAAGAAGGAATAGGGGAGAAAACAAGTATGCCAAAGATGACATAAGAAAAAGATGAAGCCAATGGCCAAAGATAATAAATAAGCCAAAAGCCAAGAAGCCAACCAAGTGAATCCTCAATTCACTGTTTCAACCTGCCAGAAAAGGAAATGGAATTAGTATAAGGATATGACCACCAATATCCACTGGACAGGCGAGGAAATAAAAGAAAAGGGTGCTGAATGACTGACTTAAGATTATCAGTATTAACTTTAATAAGGTAAAAGAAAATAAGGATAAAAATAAATCCAGTATATTAATTAACTGGGGAAAAAGTCCCCAGGTGATGAAAGGTGGCCGGTATATGTGAAAAACTGAAAGATTGATCCTGGAAGGTGGATCAATGACTGTATTGTCCGAATCAGGAAATACAGTTCTGGCCATCTTGAAATTTGAACTGTGTTATGGAATTCCCACAGTGGAATAAGAAATGGCCCAATTGGGCCAAGGCCATACAGATTGATTGAACAAGGCCTGTACGGATGAATTGGGTTGTCCAAGGAGTATTGAAATACTTGATGCCTTGACAACTGATTGAAAAGATGTAATACCTTTGAGAATTGCCCTTAGAATAATCCTGAATGAAAATTGCCAACCCAACTCCTGCTGAGCCAGGTGGTTGGAGTCCTTGAATGGTCTTCTGATTGCCGCCATGGATTACTAAACTGATGAGTCCAAAGATCCTCCTTCGAAATGGGCGTTGGATCTTGGTACCTTGAGTTAAGAAGGTTGATTTGGGTCCTGAAAACGTCACCATTGAATTGCTGAGCAAAAATGGTGCATAATGGTATATAACACCATATATGCACCACTCCTGCAACCTTGAGTACGGGGTGCATGGAGGAATGGAGCAATCTTCCCTTAAGTTGAGGGAAATGCTTATTTAGATGATTTGGTGACCTCTGGTGGTTGCCAGAGGCCATGACGGTGAAGTTGGTCCATGGTGGTCCAGGGCCAAAAATGGGTCCTGAGGGATTTATGGCCAAAAATGGATCCAAGGTGTTTTTGGTCCAATTTGGGTCCATGGGATTGGTGGCCAAAATTGGCTCAGGTGAGCCCAATTGTGGTTTGGGGCCCACCTGGCCTTGGGGGCTAGGTGTCTGCCCCCTTTGGCCCCTTTTGGCCTCATTGGATTAGGCCAAGAGGGGCCTAATCTGCCTACGGACCGCGGTACGTGGCCTACGGACCGCGGACCGTAGAAGCCGTGGGGGGCCTAAATGGCCCAAAAAGGCCATTTAGGCCAAAACCCCCCTAATGAAAGGGGTGGCCAGGAAGACTATGAAAGTGGCCATGGGGCCTGGAAGCCCCTAGAAGACAAAGGGACCCCCCAGGCCCAAAAACAGTGATGGAGGCCTGGGGGTTGGTGAGATGGGAATTGGCCAAGAGGGCCAACGACACAGGATATGGCCTGAGGCCATAAAAGATGATTGTGGCCATACGTGGCCAATGGAATGGGTTATGGTGTAAGAGCCATGGAACACCCAAAAGGGGTCAATTGGCCATAAATGATATGAAATGGCCAATTGGCCCCAACTTGGCTCCAGGTTGGATTGCCGCCGCCATCAAGGAGGAGGGTCAAAATACGTGGTTGTGACAGTATCTTTGCATAAGACGGTTCTTCACAGAAGCTGGCTTTCGTCCGTCAGCTGCCGATCCCTGCTTTTTCATAAGGACAAGTGGGGATCCATGCTTTGTTTTTCTTCACATGGATGATCTTGTTATTGGTGGTCGGAATATGCAAGTATTTAAATTGGAAATAGTCTCAACCTTTGAAATGAAGGATTTGGGTGAATTGAAGTATGTGTTAGGGATGAATGTAACCCAAAACAGGTCGATGAGGACTATTTCTCTTTTTCAAGAACTCTACGTTGCAAATCTCCTGAAAGATTTTGGCATGCAAGATTGCAAGCCGGCGTCAACTCCTCTTGCTCCCTCCTTGAGGTTGGATCCTATTAGCAGTAGCAACGCTGATCCCACCAATATCAACTACAGGAGGGGTGTGGGACTACTGAACTACCTAGTCTCCTGTGCTAGGCCTGATATTGCATTCGCCGTGTCTTGCTTGGCTCAGTTCCTCAATGCTCCAAGTGTTGAACATGAGAAAACCTTCAAACATGTTCTTCGGTATTTAAAAGGGACCAAGAGTTGGGGAATCACCTTAGGAGATGTATGCGATAACTCACTAATCACGGTGTTCTGCGATGTGGATTGGGGGTCAAACTACGATTCAAGGTCGTTCTCAGGGAGCTGTGTGTTCTGCTATGGTTTGGTTGGCTGGAAAACCTCCAAACAAGAGGTTGTGGCGTTATCATCAACAGAGGCTGAATATCGGTCTATATCAAGCTGCTGTGAGGACATTAGCTGGTTGTTGGAGTTAACCAACGATTTTGGTCTTGCATTGAAAGGCAAGTTACTGTGCGACAATCAGGGAGCTCTCTCTCTCCTCAAAAATCTGTTATATCAACATCGAACTCGATATATCAAGCTCCAATTGCACTGGTGCAGGGAATTATTTAATGAAAGACAAATCAGCGCTGAGTATGTCAGCACCCCTGATATGGTGGCTGATATTATGACAAAGTCCCTGCCTCGTCAAACTCACTCAACTCATTGTGCCTCTCTAACTATTCACGATGTGCAACATTGAGCATAAGGGGGTGTTAATAGAATTATCGCTGACAACAATGCATACTCTGATTGTGTATTCTTACCAAAATAGGTTTATCTAATTATAGTTCATTTCCTCATCGCTAAGAGTAATCACAAGTCCCGTTCGTAATAACGAGGACTTTGAATTTGTAACTACTATATATAGAGCAAGGAGACTCAGATAGCTGAGTCCTCATCCAGCTATTCGTTTCTTACTCCTTGAACTCTTTTGTAAATCCCTGTTCCTGACTCACTTACAAATCTATTGAGTCTTTTTAGGTATGCTCTACTCTTGCAATCCAGCTATTTTTTTCTTACTCCTTGAACTCTTTTGTAAATCCCTGTTCCTGACTCACTTACGAATCTATTGAGTCTTTTAGAAAGGGGGCTGGTATATTTAAAAAAGTGCCAGCCTGGTGTTTGACTGTTGAGAAACCATGACTGTATGATTGAGGAACCTGTATTTGAGATGTGAAACTGTATTGGTGTATCCAATACAGGTATTTGCGCCTGTATTGAGGACAGGCCTGTATTTGGGTCTTGCCTGTATTGAGCTATATTGAGGATTGGAGCTGTATTTGGTGAATCTTCCATGAAACCCCTTGCTGATTAGGTGTTCAAAGATTCTGCATTAGTGATGAGTGGTAATGCCCTGCCTGTCTCCATGGGTGTGACATAAAGCTTCTTTCATCACTGTTAACTTTGTCACTCTGTTTTCAAATTCACACTGGTCACTTTTGGGCGTGTTTTTTTCTTTAATATTCTTTTTAAAGACTCTGTTCTTCAATTAATTGCTTGCAGTCCTTTGCTCAAGTAATTCCAATTGAAATTGCTCTTGAAGAAATTTCTTTTGTAGCCTTAAATATCTCCTGTAGAGTATATTTGGATAAATTTCTATTGTTGATAAAACAATAAATCTTTATAATATTATGGTTTTATACTAACAAAGTTATTAACAATAAAATTGGCGTGTTTTCTCTTAAAAATGATATTTCTTACTATTTTTAATTGGTTTCTACCTTATACAAATTTTGAGGACAGGAAAAGTACTTGATTTTTAATCAAAGTTTCATATCAACACCTTACATCGTTGATATTTCTAGTGCCAGTGAAGCGTCTCCAGACCAATCCATCCCAGTCGTCACATTTGGGGGAAACTTTGGGAGTTTGGGATTGTTGATGTTGATTCAGAATTTCCATAATTTCAGCCCGCTGAAATCTGGCAAGCCAATCTTTGAATGGTTGATAAATGAAATGTTTTGTTGGTATAAATTTTTGTTTCATGTTGGTTGAGCTTTGGGTGTGGGGTTCAAATGAATGGATGAATTTGCCTAATGACTGTGTGCAAGGGGGATCATGATCATTTGGGTCATTATGGTGTTGACAGTGGGGTTGGTCAGTTGTGACTGATTCAGGAAGGCCATTAAGAGAGAAACATTGAGGACAACATATATAGTTTTGAATCACTGGTTCCAATTGGAGATGTTCAAATATGGTACTCAGATCTTGAGGTATATGGAATACAGGAGTGGGGGGACGACCAGAGCTTGAGATTCTGCACTTGATCAGCAGGTTCAGGGCAGGGTTGAGAATGCATGAAGCCCTGCGGGGTATATTATACCTTAATGATATAATGTCAGATATTATCATTCCAAGGTCTTGTGGGGGAAGGGTTTGACTGCTGCTGTATGGTTTCTGTGCAGTTTAATTGAGACCCTGTGCTGTGGAGAAGCTGCTTTGGGTCAATTGTGAATAATCAGCTGGGAATATTTGATCCAATAGAAGTTGTGGGCACTCAGATCCTGATGCAGAAGTAGGCATGTTTGGAAGAGATTTGGGTGCAATGGTTGATTTGAGCTTTTTAATGTGCGGTTTATATTGGAGAGGTGTGAAGGAAACTCTGTGCCTATCACCCTCAGGGGAAGAGTGTGTTTGAGTTGAGCAGTGTTGACACATGCATATACACATTGAGGAATAGCCGCGGGTTGTCATTGTTGCAGGAATTGGGAGTACAGTTGGTTTGTGAATAAATATCTATGGCTGATGTGAAATTATTTAGGAGTGTTATTCATTGGAAAAAACATTGATTGATTACTTGTGAAAGGGGAGATGATTTGAGCCATCTGAGGATATCATACCATTTGTAATGGTGCTTGAGCTGCAGCAGATGAAGTGTAACATGTCTCATCTGGATGGCAGAATTGGTTAGGAACTTAATTGGGTAAAATGCCATGCTGCTCAATGCTCATACATATTCTATTTTATTTACACATGGTGATACTGCGGTTTTGACCCTTGAGGGGCGTTCCAATAGGGATGTGTCAACATTGAATTGAGGGTATTAACATTCAAACCATGTATGCTGGCACGCCATCGTACATGGCTTAAACCCTATTACAGCCATAACAATATGACTCTATTACATAAGGGGTTGGAGTGCAGCTAAAGTCTTGGTATTTGGTTTGAGTGCAGCAGGCTTTTAATCAGTTGGAATGTGATTTTGATTGTCTTGCCTTTCTTGAAAAGGTGATGTCTCTTTTGTGGGTAAATCCTTCATGAATATACCCCATTACAGATGTACAATGCTGTGGAATTTCAATGCATATATTGGAAGTTTGGATAATTCACAAAATGTGACAATGGGGAGGCGGAAATGTTACCAAATATGATTACTTATGGATGATGGGTCCCCTTTGAGCTCAAGGAAATATTACATTATATGGTGGTAGGCCGTGCAGGGTGGTTTCCAACAAAAGCGGAGGAGCTCAAGAGGAGGCAGGGAGGTTTCTCCTAAAAAGAGTCTTATTGGACTTCCCGGAAACACTTGGTTCCAACTATTCATAGAATTTCTCTATTCTAAATTTGAAAAGATTTCATCTCATATCACTCTATTTTGTCATAATACTGAGGTGTTTTATCTAGTTAAAAATATTACTGGACTTTTTTGGCCCTTATGTCATCTTCCAAGCCACGTAAATCCCGTTCAGGTTCTGTTCATGACTCAGATTGTGATTCTAGCCTAGAATATGTTCAAACAAAGTCACCATTGAGTCCCAAAATTCCTCTCACAACCCCTATTGCATCCTCAATGAATGTATCAGGTTTTAACATTGATGTGGGAAATCTGAAGGCTCCAACTTCAAGCACTTGGTCGATCCCAAATATTTCTGTCACTCCACTCCCCCGAATCCCACTAATACACAAATGCATGTGTCTCAGGGTCTAGAAGGCACACCTCAAATCTCATCAAACGCTGATCCCCAATCAAAATTTCCACGTGAGTTCCTCCTTAATCCTGGTTGGAATCCAGTCGCATCCCAGGATCCCTTTGGTTGAAGTAAACAGCCAACCCTCAATATTCCATCAGGATCTCAGGTTGATGTGGGCAATGAAAGGCGCATTGATTGGGGGCAACAAAAAAGACAATTGGAGAATGTAACTTGGAGTGGTCTGTCAGAGGGAAATCCAGGATTGATGCTTCATCAAAGTAAGTCATTTTAATTTCGGTGTGAGCCTTTGAGATATGACCACATATCCAATAAGGTCACAAAAAAGATTAATAATAATTATACCTTTAATATAATTATATTAAAATTACTTAGAAGAAATATACATTAAGAATAATTACTTAAATATACAAAAAATACCATAAATTGGTACTAAAATTGGTTTAACTTAAAAACCAATGAATGAACATGTGAAATAAATTATACCATTGGATTCCCCATGGAAAAATACACATATACCACTTTTATGGCATATCTGTAAAATCAATATTTAAGGAATTATAAGGTATAATACCTTATAAAAACCATAAAACCTCATTTATCTCAGAAACTAATGAAACAACATGTGAAATAAATTGTACCAGTGGATTCCCCACAAAAATCCACATATAAAACAATTAATAAGCTAATTCCCAAAATCAATACTTAAGGAATTATCCTGAATATATGCACTTTTTTGGTCAACGCATATATTCAGTGATCATAGCTAATATCTTCCAAAATATACATGATAGAATGATGAACCAAAAATAAAGTTACCACGTAATTACTTTAAGAACACAGATATGAACTTTATTTTACAAGTTATAAACAAGGTTAAAACCTATGATGAAATATTGACAAAAATCAACAGAGCTGTTGACCACTTTGTTGTGAAAGTGCTCCAAACTTAAAAAAAAGTATACAGTTGGATTCTACTAGTTCATTCGTGAAGAATGATGTAATTTTTATTATTAAATTCAGGGTATAACCCCCTGAAATCAAGGTTTGAAGTTTAAAATATTGAATTTCGACAGAAAAGATGAGTTACAAGAAAAATCATCAAAATTAGAGTTTTGATGATGTAATGGAAAGCTCTTGGCAGCATAATAAGGTTATGTCAGGCTATCAGAATTCACTCTCTGAATTGCTGTAGCGTGAAAACCTTAAAAGTTATTGAGGATCAAAGTTTGAGCTTAAATTGAGCTGTTATGATCACATACTGTAACCTTAAATTAAGTTTAACAGTCTTAAGAGTGATAAAATTGGTGAATACTATTAGTTTATGATTAAAACTAATAAAATCCACGAAATTTGGGGTTCTGCCAAGCCTCTGATGTCATCACACTTAGAGTTATAGTGATAACTCTAAATAATGGTGCAATAATGATGTAATATGGTTTGATCATGATGTAATCACCCTCAAACCTTAAAATATTGATCAATTCCAGTGGATATGATCAGTACACGTCTACTAGAAGCCTGTTGGACTCTAGGAGGGAGGTATTTACTATAAATAGAGCTCTTTTTACTCTGTTTTCCCCTCAGACGCATCAAAAACATTAAATCAATTAAATCAAAGGTAATTTCTTTATTCTTTATATATAAAACTGTTATATTATTAAAGACCAAAGACCACCTTGCTATAATCATCTCTTTTGACGTGGTTAAATCATTTATTTAATTGTTTTTGTTAAAAATCTCTCTAAAAACTCATTTCCACGTAAAAATCCAGAATAATTTGTAATTTTCTTTATTTTTATTGTAAATACAATTTGAAAAGGTTGTATTTATATCTTTTTGGCGTAAAATACTTCAAAGTTATTATATTAAGTGTTAAAAGTAGGTTATTTTCTCTTATTATAAGAATTTCTCTATTATTACTCTTTTAATAATTCTTTAATTAATATGAATAGTATTTATATTAATTCATAACTTTAATATTGGTAATATTATTGTTATTAATTGTTTTTTATTAATAAAAAACAATTTTTTACGCCTTTATTATTTGTTGGTAACAATAATAAAGAGCTTTTTAATATATTAATTATTTTATATTAATATATTTATTTATTATATTATATTTTCATAATATAAATTATATTATTATATTTATTTAATAATATAATTATTTTACGCCATAATAATAATAATTATTCATTATTATTATATTTTTAATCTTATTTATTCAATTTATAAGGACATTCAGAGTACAATAAGTAATAAATTAGTAATTTTTACTTATTGTTTCATAGTCAAACCTTACATTCGGAGTATAAACTTTTTCAAAATTTGATATTTTTGTTTCATGGGTGAGATATGGCACCTAAAGGCAAGTAAGTCTGATCTCAGGAGCCATTTGAAGATTGTGAGTATGACCAGTCTTTATTAATGTTTTGATGTATTAACTGATTATTTTCATGGCAGATGATGAACTTTATGTATCTTCACCTCTGGTCCATAAAGAGAAAGTCACTGGACGTCATCATCCATATGCCTCCAAACCAAGAACAGCTCATGCCAGTTCATTAAGAGAAAAAATTGTGGATGATGAGGATGAGGACATGTCTCCAACTCAGATGGAAACAAATGATGAACCAAGGAGGGACAATTTCACGGCGCATGAGCATGGCACTCAGTCAAATAATGAGTTCACCCATCCTCAAATGGGCCTTGCCCAGAGTATTCTTGAACAATATGGGGTCAGACAGCAAAGGAACCAGGCTCGTAAAGCTCACAATGTGGCAAAATGTGCAAGCCAGAAGGAGCAACAAATATGGCTGAAAGCAGAACTTCCAGAGAATGTCCATGGAATGAGATCAGCAGTACATGCCCATTGCCTGTTCCTACTCAAAGTTAGGGATAAGGATTTTTTCTCACTACCAGCACCACCCAGCACAGAAGAGCGTGAAATTGCAATTCAAGTGGCTGGTCATCTCAGATATATCCCCAAGGATGTTTTCAATGAGCCATCAACACAGGTTCAGTCTCAGGGTTTCCAAAGCTACTGCAAAAATGACCTCCACAAGCTAGGACTAAAGCGATTCACTTGGGACTGGGAGAGCTCATGGCAACATCCTTCAAATGAGTTGATGTCTCTGGTGTTTTACCGTACATTCCATCTTGCACTTGTCAGCACCAAGTATCATCATTACTTCTGGAACAAGGATCATAATAACTATGGGGTTTTGGGGGCTTTAATGGAGCAATATTTCACTTATTTGAAAAGAGAATGGAAGTCTATTGAAAAGGATGCTAAGTATTTGGTAAAAAAGAAGGAGAATCAAAATCTTACAAAGATTCGACAAAGGGTCAGTTACTGTATCTCTTCTTCATTGTGAGCAAAGACTGATGATGATCTACTTGATTATGTGCAGACCTGCAAGTGCCGTTGTGATTGGTGTGATATGGCTAAATTTCCCATTCTAGCATCACAATTCAATGACCCTTGAGTATGCTCAGATACTGAGGAGGTACTGGAAAATGGCCGTCAAGTTTACCACAAAGTGGGATTATGCTGGCTCTCACAGTTATTTAATGAATTGGTATTAAAAATGGATTGAGACATAGAGTTTTGTAATCACATTAAAAAAAAGGGTAAAAAAATCATTGATAGATTGCCAGAATTACAATCAACAGATGACGGTTATATTCCGGGAGGCCTATCATTTCAGGTATTGGATCAAAATTGGCTCGAGAGCTGTAGTAAGATGCAGACTAGCGCCCTCAAAATACTGACATGCCAGTTATTAGGCCAAATGGTGATGCTCTGCAATAACTTAGTAAGATAAATGTATATCACTGTTACAAATTAACATTTTGTGAATTATTTGTGCAGGTGTAAGACAATCTGACTATTATTTCTTTAAGATGCAAAAACTTGCTAAATATGTCAGAATATAGACAATATGAATTGGAATGTATCAGCTTCTCCCTTAGAAATAAGCCTCTATTGCTCATTTTCATTGAGGAAATATTGAAGGAGTTCGATCCACCTCATGGTGTTCATAATTGTGGACCTGTGCCAGGGTAAACAGGAGTTATCAACTTGGTAAAAGACAAATTATATAATATCAGTGAGGCTCACACAGTTAATTATTTTTTCTTTTCTTGGACCTATTGGTGATTGGCATATGGGATTCTCACAAGGAAGGATTTTAGAATAGCAATACAATCAGGGTCAAAGATGAGCTTGAAAGGTACCTTCCGCATGTTGACCTCAACCAAATGAGGAGTGATATAGTGGATGACCTTTACAGGTTGTTGTTGGCCAATACAATGGAGTCAATAAACAGCCTGAGCCTCAATGGCTGGGTTCCAATTGGGCTCCTGGAAATGTGGATGTCAGGGTCTGAAAATCAGATTAGAGTTTTGGCGGTCCCCTCACCCTTCAATAGACAATATTAGCACAAGTTATATTGATGCCAGTTCCAGCTGCGGCAATGGATGCAATCAGTACTTCACATTCAGGATTATTGAAGAAATTCTCCAGTGCCTTCTCCTGCGCTTGTGCTGTAATTGTTCCATCAATTCATGCTGAAAGGATAGAGTGATGGGCAAGTGCAATACCAATTCTACAATAAAAAGAAGTCAGATGGATTTAATTGGTAGTGGATGCATATTAGAATTAACTCACAAATCAAGAAATTGGGCCCATTGGGTATAAATCACCAATTTGGTTGGACCACACTTTGATTGTTTGTTCTTCATTAAGCTTTGTAGGAGGTGTGCAATTTTACTACTCATCATTCATGTTTCTACATCCACAATAGTTTTTGTGATTGTTGGGGAGTTATCCTGAGTGCTCCTGCCCTGGTGGTCTTCCAAATCCGCCTCTGCAATTGTTTAAAGTATCATGTGTTGGTTACGACATATTTGCAGCTTATTGAGATTTCTGAAAAATTCTCCTGGTCCTTTGCTTTTGGATGATAGGAATTCTTTGTATAATGTGGAATATTCTTGCTGAATGGTTGGGTTGAGTGGGAGCAGCTCATAATGATGGCTAATAGTGGGAAGGGATTCAAGATGTGTGGTTTTGGTGTGGCTTAAACTTAAATGCCACAATGCCAAATGCAAAATATCATTGCAACCTATAGAAACACTACTCAGGATTAATGGTGACCAGTTATCTTGATCTGAGCTCTGGGGTTGGGTGATGAAAGATATTATGCCCAAAAGGTCATAAGTGGTGTTGTGAATAGGTGTGCCCGTTAAACATGTTCAAGGAGATGAAAGGAGGCTATCAATGGCATGGTGAGTTGCAGTGTATTCAGAGCAAATATAGCCAGAAGATGGGGGAAGGGTTATTGGATATAAAAGGTAATTTGAATCATTTAAAGATAAGACACTCACTGTGCTTCATCCCAAATTATACAACACCAGTTTATTTTAAAAATGAATGATGTAGAGGTATTGGTTTGCTTAGACTCTTGGGTGATAGTATTGTAAGAAGTGATGATGATATCATATTTTAAGATGTTGGCCTTGGATAATAAGTGACGAGTGGGACCATGGTAGATTTTGGCATGCAGCGCTGCAGCCTGAGCATGCTTGGATATTTCTGATTGCGAGTTGGTAAGAAGTGAGGGGGGCAGATGATAATGGTGGGCATGAAGCAATGGGGGTTTGCAATCAACCACTCCTTGGAGGTACCAATTAAGGCAATGGCCTGAATGGTTTTACTTCATCCCACATCATCTGCGAGCAGTCCTGCAAGAGGGGTGTTGGTCAAAAGGGATTCAAATGTGCTAACAACCTTGTTTGTAATTATGTGACTGGCATTAAAAGTGGATCCTGTGGGTGAGGTGGCCCAAAGGGTATGGGCTGATTGGCCATTGGGGATTTCTTGATCCCAGAGAAAACCTAGGCCAGACTTTTGATGAGGGAGGAGGGGGGTTTGAATAATGGAATGGGGCGGGGACATCATGGGGAGGTTTGATCCACTGGGTAATTGTATCAGTTTTTTCTTGGAAGTCAATGATGAAACAGCAGGATATGAAGCTGGCGTCAAGGTTGAAGCGGTAAATGTGGGAGTAAAGAGTTGACATTGACCATGAGTATTACAGTCATATTCTTTGGCATTTTAAGCTTTAAATCTTGTGTTTGAAAGGTTTCAATTATGAATAGAATGTTTGGGTACCATGTGACGAACATCAATGCTAGATTGGGTTTCTGAGATGAGGAGGGATCATTTGCATCAGTCATAAATATGCCCTCAACAAATAATATTTGAGTAGGATTGCATTGGCAATTTTCAATCCATGCCCCACTAGGACCACAGTGCATGAAAGTTTGTGGTGCCCCAAGGAATGGTATCAACATTTTGGAAAGGGTTCCAGGGAGAGACGCAATAGCATGCTGGTGATTGGGGAGATATAAAAATATGTTGTGTTGATTGTGCCATAGGATAATCCAAGAAGCTAAGTGGGAATTATCAGGATTTAAGGTTATATCACTATTTATTTGAATACGAATATTAATTATCCCTATGCAAAGTGGCTGTGAAGGGGTTGACATGATGGCTATTATGAATTATTTGGGGACAGTGGGAAATGATATGATTGGGAAGGGTTAGCTAAAGGGAATGAAGACAAATAAGCGCAGGTGGGGAACTTATATGAGAGGCGGCAATGGGCTCAAGGGGGATGGCCTGTGGTTACGTGCATGGTCTTTGGGAAGATGGGCCTCTTGGGCTCATAATTTTCATATCTGATTTTGAGCATATATCAAGGAAAGGTGGAAAACATGTGGGTGCACCAATATGACTTCTGGATCTGCAGCAAGTTATGGAACCTTTGGTGGACCAAGGTTGACATAAGCATATCCGAAATTGGGTGTTTTGTAGCAACTTCTTGTGGAGGGGCATATTGAAGGCATGCAGCCATGTTCACTGGTGTGACAGCAAACAATGAAGGTATCTTCCCTAGGTTAATTGTTGTACAGGGACCTACTGCGCAATGTTGGCGGTTTCAAAGGGCAATCTCACTGTGGGGATGTTTGCTTGCATTAACTTGGATTACACCCACATCTGTCCTGTAGTTAGGTAGAGCTCTCCAACAAGATGCATCAAAGGGATGCTGTTGAGAAATTTGACTTGATGGCTTGGCATGATTGGATGTTACATTGTTGTACAGCTTTTGCTCTGCCCCGCTTACATTTACAAAGGTGTACCACGTACTACAGTGTAGGCTGTACAGATTAGGATGGTGTAATACTACTTCAGCCTGCATGCATATAGCCAATGGGTATTCACCTTCCGATTGTTTGCATATATGTAGCTCATGTGCCACATGCTCAGCATTGCATTTCACCTGATTTGTGCAGGCAAGCTGAGCATGTCATGGTCAAAAGCACCGTGTGGAAGTGTCCAGTAAAGCCATGGTCAGGACCGTTTTTGCAATAGTTAATTGAAAGGCTCAGTTTGGAGCACTTCACCAAAGCGTGTGAAATTCTGCACCTGGCTGAAATATCATCCAATGCTGTGCCAAATGCTCAGATTGTGTGCTTACAAAAATGACCTAGAAATTTCAATTATGACCCGAAAGCAAACCTGAGCAATGGGTCAAGCCAGGCTCACGCTGTATTCACTTGTCTTACAGCCCCCCGACCCTTTGTTCAAACACTATCACCAGGCCATACGGCCGGTAATCTCGCCGTGGTCACTTGTGACCAAATGCACCATGTGCATTTCTGCATGGGGCACTTGTGCATTGCACCCACCATGCACATTCAATGAGCGCCTCACGACCACCCTCCTGGGTGATTGGGTGGCTATATAAGGAAACAAAGGGGATTTGACTGAGATTGACAATTCAATCAATTACAATACTCAGCCACAACCCCATTGTTCTTCTGCCTCACACAAGCATTTCCCTTCTCAGTTGCAGCATTGGCTGTGACTGAGCTTCAATTTTGCCCACACGCCTTGAAGCTGAGACTTTTTTGGGTGCTGCAACTGCTGAGATTGTCTCAGCTTCACCATGGTATAAAAGACCATCTTCACCCATCAATCCCATCACTTTCTTTCTCACCCGCTGTTTTCCTTCTTGTGCATATTCCCCTTGGTCTTCCTGCCTTTCCACTCTTTTCTTTTGCACTCCACTAATCCCACTCCCCTTCCTTTTGCCTGTTTGTTTTTCCTGCTGATAATTTCAGAACCCCACTTCTATCCACCTCGTGCATTACCTCCATTTTAAACTTTTGTCCCCATTATGTTCCAATTTTAATTCTTATTTTTCTTCTCTTTCAGACTTTAAAAACTTCCAACTAGAGTGTCTTTATTTCATTTCCGTTTTAAATTTATATAATTCATCATACGTCTTCATTTGCTTTCATGATTTTTTACTTTCTATTCAGTTACCAACCTCAATTGTTTTGCTTTTAGATGTTGTGCACTTTATGCACCAAGAAGGGTATCCCCTGCATTTGTTCCTTGACAACAACCAATGCTTGTGATGCTTGCCGACAAGCACACAAGAAATTTTCGTGCGTTGTCCGCCCCTTCCAACCATGCGGCCAGAGGAGTCCTCGCACAAGACACCCTCACAAGGACTCCTTTTTTGTTGACTATGATGAGCCCATATCCGAGTGTGAATGGACACCAGGAGCCCAAGAAGGCCAACGGGGACGATTCTGGAAGATTAGCCCTGTCCCCTCAAGTATTGATTTGTCCACCCCCCCTCCTAGGCCACCATCCAATGGTCACTTCACTCCTCAACCGGAGCAAAGTGATTATGCCGCCAATGAAGGATGGTGATGGCAAGAGGACATTCAAGCTTGGGCCAATTGTCACCAATGGGATTCAAACGCCAAAGTAAGTTTTCTTTCTCCCCCTTATCTCATTTCTCTTCACACAATAATAATGACTTTTTTTCATTACTCATAGAACAAAACCCACCAAATCCCCCCTCACAAGACTCTCCTGTTCCTAGTTTGCCTCGCAAGCAAACCCCGCAGCAACCCACTCCAGGCCTGAGTGGCACCTGATGGTTGGAGGAATTATTCCGCGGTAAGCAGCCAAAGTTTCATTTCATTTTCACTTTCACTTTTTAGTCAAGTTAACTGAATCTTACTCCTTTTTTAGAACCCTCCCAAATGGAAGAGCCACCTATTCCTGGCCCGAGTCCATCAACCCAAGCACCTGAGGATATTCCAACTTGTGAGCCAGGACCTGAGGTGGCTCCTAAGCAATCTACGGAGGAACCTTTTAGTAAGTCACCTCTTCTCTTTCTCCACTCCTATCAACTTTTCCTCACCTTTTCTTCAACCATCTCCAGCTCGTCCCGCCACTCCCCGCTCAATCCTTATCATTGACAATATGCCCGTTGGATCCCCCCCTCCCCCTCCCCCTTCTTCTTCCCCGACTCCCCCACCTTCCCATCCTGTTCCCCCCCTCCACTCCAACCCCGGTTCCCTCCCAGTGCCCCTGAGAACCCCAATGCCTCCTCCCCCCGGTGCAAAGCCCCTCTCATTCCCATGATGACGCTCACCAGGAATTTACTGACTTACAACCCACTTTGATGATTCCTCAAGCCATTGTCCACGAATCAATCAACCGAATCTTGTTGGAGCATCGCCGCTTGCTCCACATGATTCCTTTTGTGGATGCAACTCATCAAAATGAGATGCACCAGGACTTCCGGGAGGAACTAAATTCCCTCCTTTCCCAGGCACTGGAGGCTTATCAAAAGGAGGAAATCACCGGGATAGTCTCCAAATTGTTAGAAAAATAACAATTTAAAAATAATCTCATTATTTTCTCTTTTGATCTTTTGTAATACTTTCTTTCAACTAAATTATTTGTATTCAATGATTGTTATTTTACAATTCTATTACATTCTTTGCTCATGTGAAATTATATTTTCCTCAATGGTTCAAATATCCTATTGTGTGAGAATAATTTTTGTAAGTGCCCCACCAAAGGTTTGAGTGAGTATTTGTTTGTGTGAACGTCTTTTTCCAAAAATGCGCCAATAGTCACTGTTACCGTCTCCTATATTTTCTTCTTCCATGGTTCAGAGCCATATCCAATCTTAACTGTAAGAAAGCAGGAGGTTCCCGCATGTGAGCAATCCACTCCAGATTCATGAGACATTGCCTTTCCTATGGTCACACGCTATTAATCTTAGTCATGTATTGAATTGTTTAAATTGTCAGGAACCTTCACAAGCGTAAGGATTGGCATGTGAATTTTTGGAAGCCTGTACAGGCGTAAGGAATTTTTAGCATTTTTGGGAACCTTAACAAGTGTAAGGATTGGTGTGTGAATTTCCGGAAGCCTGCACAGGCATAAGAAATTTTCAGCATTGTCAGGAACCTTCACAAGCATAAGGATTGGCATGTGAATTGTTGGAAGCCTGCACAGGCGTAAGAATTTTTATCATTGTTGGGAACCTTCACAAGCGTAAGGATTCACGTGTGAATTGTCTGAACCTGCACAAGCGTAAGCATTCACATGTGAATTGTCTAAAGCCTGCACCGGCATCAGGAAATGTTTGAATTGTCAGGAACATGCACAAGCATCAGGATTGGCATGTCAACTATTGGATTCCTGCACTGGAGTAATAAAACTGTTAAATTTTCAGGAACCTGCACAACATAAGGAATTCCATGGGAGGCGTTGGGAGCCTGCGCCGCCGTAGCAAGGTTTTTGAATTGTCGGGAGCTCATACAATTGTAATTATTTCCGTGTGAAGCGTCGGCAGCCTGCCCTGGAGTAAGCAATTGTTTGAAGTATTGGAAACCTGCACAAGCGTACGGATTTGCGTGTGAAGCATTGGGATCCCGGACAAGAGCAACAAACCAGGACATATGTACAATGGCATGCCACCGTACATAATCCAGTTCAACCCTTTTTCATGTGAGCCACCCTATCTCCCCAATTGCAACCCATCAAAACTAGGAACCTTCTAGATATGACCACATACCCAAAAAAGGTCACAAGAAATATTCAAAATAATTATACATTAAAAATAATTACCTTAAAGCTACAAAAATGCCATAAATTGGCATAAAACTTGGTTTAACTTAAAAACCAATGGATAAAAATGTGAAATAAATTATACCATTGGATTCCCCATGGTAAGATAAACATATACCATTTTTATGGCATATCTATAAAGTCAATATTTAATGAGTTATAAGTAATAATACCTTATAAAAACAGAAATCCTTGTTTATTTCAAATACCAATGTATCAACATGTAAAATAAATGGTACCATTGGATTATCAATAGGGATCCACATATAAAACAATTAAGAAGTTAATCTCCAAAGTCAATACTTAAGGAATTAACCTCAATATATGCACTTTTTTGGTCAACGCATATATTCAAGCATTTTAGCCAATATCTTTTGAAATATGCGTGATAGAGTGATGAACCAAAAATAAAGTCATCACGTAATTACTGTAGGAACACAGAAATGCAGTTTATCTCACAAGTTATAAACAAGGTTAAACCTGTAAGGGATTATTGATTAAAATCAACAGAGCTGTTGACCACTTTGTTGTGAAAGTGGTCCAAGCTTAAAAAAAGTAGACAGTTGGATTCTACTAGTTCATTAGTGAAGAATGATGTATTTGGTATCATAATATTCAAGGTATAACCCCTTGAAATCATGGTTTGAAGTTTAAAATATTAAATTTCAACGGAAAAGATGAGTTACAAGAAAAATCATCAAAAATGGAGTTTTGATGATGTAATGAAATGCTCTTGGCAGCGGAATAGGGTTATGTCAAGCTATTAGAATTCACTCTCTGAATTGCTGTAGCGTGTAAATCTTAAAAGCTATTAAGAATCAAAGTTTGAGCTTAATTTGATCATTTATGATCACTTACTGTAACCTTAAATTAAGTTTAACAGTCATATGAGTGATAAATTGGTGAATACTGTTAGTTTATGATTAAAACTAATAAAATCCACGAATTTTGGCGTTCTTCAAAGCCTTTGACGTCATCAAACTTAGAGTTATAGTGATAACTCTTAATAATGGCATAATAATGATGTAATATGGTTTGATCATGATGTAATCATCACCAAACCTTAAAATATTGATCAATTCCAGTGGATATGATCAGTACACGTCTACTAGAAGCCTGTTGGACTCTAGGAGGGAGGTATTTACTATAAATAGAGCTGTTTTTACTCTGTTTTCCCCTGAGATGCTCACAAAACACTAAATCATTAAATAAAAAGGTAATTTCTTTATGCTTTATATATAAAACTTTTATATTATTAAAGACCTAAGATCATCTTATAATAATCTTCATCTTTGACGTGATTATTACAATTCTTTAATTGTTTTGTTTAAATTTCTCTTAAAAACCTCAATTCCACATAAAATCAAGAAAATTTGTAATTTCTCTTAAATTGTATTGTAAATACAATTGAAATAAGTTGTATTTACATTTCTAGGCGTAAATTTATTCAAAATAATTATATTAAGCATTAAAAGTAGGTTATTTCTCTTATTAAAATTATTTTTCTCTATTATTACTCTTGATAATTCTATAATCAATATAAATAGTATTTATATTAATTTTGTAAGATGTGACTATGAAACTGATGATAATATTACTATTAATCAACAGTACTATGTCTGTTCTTATGAAATATAATAATAAAAATTATTATAACCACAATTAAATAATTATAAAATTATTTCTTTCACGTGTTATACACTACTAGTGATTATAACAGTAAGTAGTAATTGTCTACAAGAATCAATTACGAGAAGAATTTAATAATAAAAACTTCTTTTATTAGAATAATAAAATTATTTTAATATATAATTATCTTTTATAAGAATAATTATAAAGATAATTCTTGAAGAAAACTATTACTAGAGAAAAACTTTAAGAATTAAAGATGAATGACTCACTAATACTCCAAAGAACTTATTGATAGATAAAAGTAGAGAAATTTGATGTGGAATTGTGGATTTAAGGGATCAAAAGGATTTATAACGGTATTACAACAATATATAGTTGGATTCTATGATTTCACGTCTTTCTGGTTGATTCTGAAAGATTTAAAACACTTAAGAATAGCTGTAACTAATACTTGTTGGTAATAATGATTTAATAAATTGATAAGATGATGATTGGAAAAAAACTGCAAGAGGAGGCCTCTTTTAAGTCAACAACAGCTCACAGAGGCGTGCCATGGAGCAAACTGAAAAACGAGTGAGTGAGAAAACAATAAACCCTTTTTGTTTATTGATTGCATCATTATTTGTCACCTAACATTATCATAATTACTTATTTGATGCTTTTACGTGACTACCAACCCCAATATGGTTAAGAATAAAAGGAGTAACACTTGTAAATATTCTTTTATTCTAAAAGAATCATTGATTTCTCAAAGTTATCAATGTTATTGCCAATTTCATCACAGTTTGTAATTACTGTGAATTTGTGAAGATTCAGTGTTTCACGTAGAATAACCATAAATGGACTGTAAGTAAAACATTTAATTTTACTAGTAAAGCTGTAATTCTTTTTGGTTGTACCATAGATAATACCGTTCTCCTTTAGCCCTGAAAGTTTCAGAAAGATTCATTGAGAATTGTATTTTTAATGATTTTTTGAAGTTTTTACCTCATTTCTACGTAGAATTGCAAATAGCGGTGTTTTGCTGGTTGCTATGAGGTAAATCAATGAATATGGGTCCCAAAAGGGTTTTAATTACTGTTTTGGGGTTTATCCATGGAAAGTCATTAGTAATTGACATGGTTACAGGAGTGTAAGTAGCTTATTACCTCCTTGGCACGTCAAAATAGCAGGTTATTTGCTATTTTCCTATGATTACAGTAGGTGTAACTTGGTAACCAAGTTCCCAAAGAGTTTTGGTTTACCAATTGGGCCAAGATGAGCCATGCATCCATGCTCTGGAGCTATCCACGCCTCTGAGGCCTCAGAAGCTGGGTACCCTGGCTCTCTTTGATGTCTTTTGTCCCCCTTGCCTATTTTTTACGTCAAAATAGTAATTTAAGCTTTAAGTGAGATATCCACTATGGGTGTACCAAAAGTCCATGTAAGAATACCATGATATTAAGTGCTCAAAACATGCATAACACTATTCTTAGTGTATATGTAACATGGGATTTCTCACTTTCTCATTATTTTGGCTAAAAATCAAGAAAAAAAAAATTTTTCATGGATCTTTTATGTGGTATTAATGATGTTATTCACTCTATGGAGCTACCCTAGGTGAATTTTTGTGTAGAATCCAAATCTGGTCTTAAATTCATGGATTTACTTACTCAATAAAAAGTTATTCATCTTTTCTGAAATTGAAAATGATGAATTTTGGATATATGCATGACTTATGAGTTGTGCATAATTCAAAATTTCTTTTTAAGATAATTGTGGCCTATTTGGGTATGTAAAATATACCTCAAGGCTCGCAAATTTATAGCTTTAATATTGGTAATATTATTGTTATTAATTGTTTTTTATTATTAATAAACAATTTTTTACGCCTTTATTATTTGTTTGTAACAATAATAAAGTGCTTTTAAATATATGAATTATCATATATTAATATATTCATTTTATTATATTTTTTTTATAATATAAATTATATTATTATATTTATTTAATAATATGATTATTTGACGCCATAAATATAATAATTCTTTATTATTATAATTATTTTTATATTATTTATCTTATTTATAAGGACATTCATAGTACAACAAGTGTCAGCCTGTGACTCAAAACCAGAGCACAAGCATGACAGCCAAAATACCATAAACCAATGGTATAGCCAAAATACCACCAAAACATGGCACTGAGCCAAATCAGCTCAAAAGATATCAAAAGAAAGAGGAAACTCAACTCTTCCTGAAAACATAAGTCCCATCACCATAGGACAAGAAATAACAAACTTATTCCTGCTCAAAGTTATTGCTGAGCATAAACCTTAATTTTCACCTCTCATCTAAAATCTAGAAGGAGAGGCTTAACCCAATCAAATGGGTACTCAAAATGAATCTCTAAGCCAGGGCTATCCAATGGTACCAGCCAAACTGAGCTAGCATCAATATTACTGGAGTTATGGTCAATTTCAGGTGAAATAAGGGTGAACAAAATATTCACCTCTCATCTAACTTCCACAGTTTTAGTGTGAGATACTTGAAGTGGGGTCTTTTTGGGAAGAGAACAATCAGGGCTATCTGATGGTGTCATCCATTTCTCCATATCTCAACTACAGCAGAAGTTATGGGGCAAACAAGCTCAATACAGCTTTTTGCCTAAAACACGCATATGTACAAAAATCATGTACATGGCATATCTTTGCCATATTTAATGATAACCATATCAAATGAGGTACCATTGTGTAGAACACATACAGGCCTAAACACTGGTTTAGGTTTGAGGTTGATACCTCTAAAACTGACAAATTTATCACTGTTTTAAGGTCAAAATCTCACATTTTGACCAATACAGCTTTACCATAGGATAATATCCCATAACCATGAATATTAGGTGTCAAATAGACAAAGTAGATTGTTTTTACTTCAATACCTCATATGTCAGTCAATACTGGGGTCCCATACACTTTCTGTACAGCATTCTACGCGTCATACATGTCAGAATCAGGCTGTGAGGTCCCCAGATGAAAATTTTCACCCTGTATTGGTGAAAACTGCCCGGATGTGGTTTCAAAACCACATCTGAGCCCAATAAAGGTTATACAGGCTGTTTGCAAACCACAAGCCAGTACTAGAGAGTGAAAAAATCTTCAATTCCTCTACGTGGAAAGGTCTAGCACCCTTTCCACCCCATTTCAGGATGAAAAGGAGGCTTTTCACAGCCAGAATTGTTTCCTCATCCTGCTCTTGAATATCCTATGTAGTAAACTGTCCAAAAAAAATTTACTCTTGGGTAGTAATCAGGGTATAATTATAATTTCAATTATTGTAGTACTTATTATAGTAATCCAACTGGTAAGACTGCATCCAGGGTTCTCAATAGCGCTCACCACCACTATTTTCCAAATAGTAGAACCCTTTTATTATCTTATAAAGTATTATATTATCAAAAACTATTATTATTAAAATTATTTCCACGTGTCACAGTCATAGTTCTGATTTTAAATAGCCTAATTACTACTTCAACATACACTCCAGCTGACATTTTGGGGGCCTGGCCGTGTTTTTAACCTTTTGTGACCCTTATAAGTGAGTTTTTTCTCTTATTTCTGACTTTCTGACATTTTTTTTATTCTTTTTAGGCGTAATATTTCTTAAAAACATATATATTTTATATATATTTCTCTTTTGGTACATATACCACCTTTTTTAGTCATATTGTAAAAAGTAACTGTCATGTGGCTAATAACCACAAGACCCTTATTTTTGGCATGTTTTGCATATAAAAACACATAAGCCATTAATACAGTCTTATTTTTTAATTAAAATAAGACACCTCATACTGATATACCAACAGTTGAGGCGTGGTTGGACATATTGTTAACTCAATTGCCCTGTTACACACCACTTTTTGACAGTTTATACTTGCTAAATACAAGTTGTTCTGTGAGATATTGGAATACAAACAGTATACCAAATATCAGTAAGCTGTACTTTTGACGTGGAATTGTTAATTCAATCACACTGTCATTATACAAGGGCACACTGTAATAATATACAAGCCCAGAGGCCATTCTCAGACGTGCAAAACCAGCATTTCTTGAGAAATCTTAACTGACATAAGACTTCTTTTTCCTGTTTTGATTCAGTGGAAGATAACTTCATACCCCTTGAAAGCCAGTCACAGGCCAACACACCAGTGACACCCTCAGAACCAGAGGGCAGTAAAGGCAAAGGGAAGAGCCACAGTGAAAGCCTGATAACAGCAAAGAAGTGGACACCCATAGCCACTCAGAAGAGTAGAAAACCACAAAATTCTGCATCAATACAAGGTATACCAACCTTGATAACCTGTACAGGGAAAATTACAATTATTAACCCAGTTGTAACCTCCAAAGGCAAACTGCCCAAATCAGCAGATAACAAATTTGTATAAGGCACAGTCAAAGGGAAATACCCTAAGAACATAAAGTTTTTGACAGCTTGCAAACACTAACATTTCACCTGTACACCTCAGAGATCTTGGCTTCCAAAGGAACCAACCAGAGGACAGAGAAGGTTTGTCCAGAACCAGTAGACCTGAAAGAGGACACCTTGGACACAGTGATGGATGGAAAAACAATGAGGGAGATAATATCAACCCTTCCATTCACACTCCAATTCAATGGAGACCTCAAACCAGAGGACTGGAAAGACATGGATCAAGTTCTTCAGCTCCACCAACTCCTCAAGGACTTACTCCAATGGAGCATGGACAACAAGAGGTTCAACCTGGCAAGCCACTGGGCAGAACTTGGAGCAAGTTTCCAGAAGATATGTCTCAGAGAGATAGACTTCAAAGACCTGATGGAAATCACCAAAGGTTGGAATCCTACCAGGCAGTTCAGACTCCTGGAGGCAAGGGCACAGAGGATAAGGGAGAATCAAGCCACAATCCAAGCTATAGAAGAACAGTTAACCCAGACAGGGCCTACTCAGATTCCTTCAGGCTCACAAGGAGCAGGCCAAATCAGCTCTCCAGTGGCTTCACACCATTCAGAAACCAACAGATCAGTGGCCAAGAGTCACCATTCTTCACAATTCCAGGGAGTTTCCAGGAGAAGACAAGGAAACAAGGGCATGAACAAAATTTCCTTCAACAAGAGGAGGAAAGAGTCAGACCCTATGATTCAGAAACTGTTGGATTTGGTAAAAGAAGTGCACAAGAACCAGAAGTAATTGTAAACCACTCTAGAATCAGTAGTCCTAGTAATAGAAACATTACCCCCACTCAGACTGAATATAACATTGTCACATCTGAGAGTAACATCAACAGTGATACACTGTGGTTACAAATGTCCCAATCTTCTGAAAAATCTGCAAAGCAGTTTGCAGAAATCAAAGCTGGCCAAGAGAGGATGAGAGATACTCAAGTCTACTTGGAACAGATAGTTAAGAATCTTCAAGAAGGATATGCTCAACTGAGCAAAGCCTCTGAAGAAACCAACAAAAGACTGAATATAGTCTTTGAAGAACAACACCACAGCACAAGGGACAGGGAGTGTCTGGATCAAGACATTAACAAATTGTTTAATGCCTACCATAGCCTGAATCCCCAACCACAAGGCCAAGTTATGAATAATCCATATCAACCAGATGACATCAAACCAGATGCCATGTTAATGAATAAGGCAAGATCTCCATCACAATACCAGGATGGAGATGGAATGTCTTATTCAGAGAAGCAAGCCTTGAAACAGCTTCCTGAGGCCTCAAGCTGGCCCAAACTCTCTGCATCAGGAGAATATGATCATATGGAACTAATAGATTATATTGATGGACTCTTCATTGATGTACCAAGCATACCAGACTACTGAATTACTGCTAGATTGAATACTGCATTTAAAGGTCATGCAAGTATATGGTACACAGAAATGAAAGAAATCCATGGCAGAAGAAACTGGCCATGTTGGAAGAGCAAAATCATCCAAAAGTACAGTAATGGAACTTGGATATGGCAGAAGACCATGTCATTTGAGAATGACAAATACTCTGTGGACAAAGATCCATAAGAGTGGTCTCTCAGTCAGTCTAAAAGACTTACAGCCATTGATCCTCAGATGAATATCCAAATGAGGAATCACAAACTTCTGACACAACTGCCAGGAGAACTAGAGCATGCAGTAAAATGCAGGTGCAACCAAAATTGCACTCTAGATGATATTTCCAACACCTTACAAGACATAAGGAAAAGGACTAATATGGGGAAATTCACCCCATATAAGAGCAATAGTTTGAGATAGAAATAACCTTTCAGGGTAGAGTTTAAAGACAAACCCAAAGAAAGAGTGGCAGAAGTGGCAAAGAAGAGGAATTCTTGTCACAATTGTGGTTCAACAGAGCACTATGCCAACAACTGTCCAAAGGCAAACAAAAAAGTCTATTCCATTGAGAAAGTCCCAGAGGAAGAATCTTTAACAGAGGATTCTGAATCAGACTCCATGGGTGATGCCATCAGAGAACCATCTGATGATGATCAAGACCCAAGAGAGGAATTTTTAGTGGAATACCAAGAGGAAAGCCCACTAGAAATCCAGGACATAAAGTTGGAAGCAGGAATGCCACAGGACACTTCCAACAAAAACTTGTGCAAACACACACAAGATGCACAAACATTCCTGGTTGAACCAACCAAAGGAATGACATACATACATGGAACAGCCACAAAGATGACTGTATTTATTGACAATGCTCAACATCCATTGATCATTGACAGTGGAGCACACTGCTCCATTGTGGCAAGAGATTATCTGGATAACCACTTACCAAACTGGGAAAAACAGCTCTTGCCCACTAAGGCAAAGAACTTTAAAAGTGCATCAGGGAACATGACTTCCATTGGGACAATTATCAAATAGATGATTATACCCCACAGGAAAGGTAATATCAGACTCAACCCAGAGTTTGTAATGCTTGATGATGCCCACATCCAAGGGTTTTTACTGGGAACAGATTACCAGAGGATGCATGGCATAGACATTTGCAACAGTAAGAATAGGCACATCACCATTGGTACTAACAAGGAAAACAAATTTTCACTTGATATATACCAGATATCTTCTCAAGATCCACTAGAAGAACTTCTGAAGGAATTCAGAGAAGGACAGTTTAGCACTACCCTCACCAGTAAACAAAAACTAAGTTTACTGAAGATGCTGAGAAAGAACAAACCAGCATTTGCCATTGGTGAAGAACCATTAGGCAAGATCAAAGGCCATGATATAGAACTATATCTGGATGTGGAAAGACCTTATCCACCCATGCTTAGGAGACCTCCTTATCCAGCAAGCCTGGAAACCAGGAAAGATGTTGAGAAACATATCAATGAACTCCTGGATATGGATGTCATCAGGAAGATTGGACATAATGAAATAGTGGAAATCACCAGCCCTGTCCTAATCACCTGGCATGATGGCAAGTCTAGACTGTGTGGATATTTCAGAGCTCGGAATAACTACACAAAAGCAGACAGGTACCCTATACCCAGGATACCTCATGCCTTGGATAAACTGGCTAAAGCCAAATACATAACCAAGATGGATTGTATGAAAGGCTTCCACCAAAATGGAGTTAAACCAAACTCCATGAAATTACTCAGAATAATATGCCATATGGGCATATATGAGTACACCAGGATGCCATTTGGCATCAAGAATGCACCAGCCCACTTCCAAAGGATGATGGAAACAATATTCCAAGAGGAAATATTGGAAGGCTGGATGGTAGTATATATTGATGATATCATTATATACTCAGAGACATGGGAAGACCATGTACATTACATAGACAGAGTACTAAGTAAATGCACACCCATAAATCTGAAAATTTCACTTAAAAAGTGCAATTTTAGCCAACAAGAGCTACCGGCTCTAGGACATAAAGTCTCAGGTCTTAGTCTGGCAATTGACCAGAATAAAGTAGCAGCAGTACTGCAAAATCCAGTACCAAACAGCATCAAAGAGATGCAATCTTTCCTTGGCTTTGCTAGCTACTATAGAAACCACATCAAAAACGTTTCACACATAACTAGTAGTCTATATAAGTTATGTTCAAAAGATGTAGTTTTTGAAATAACCAAGGAAAGGAGGGATGCATATGAGAGGATCAAATATGAACTCAAAAATGCACCTGTGCTCATCTTACCTGACTTTGAACTACCATTCAAGTTGTATATAGATGCAGCATGCAGTCAAGGCCTAGGAGCAGCCCTTCACCAAAGACAAATTGTGGATGGTGAACCAAGAGAAGGAGTAATTTGCTACATCTCAAGGCAACTGAAAGATTCAGAAGCCAGGTATGGGGCCACCCAGACTGAATGTCTATGTCTAGTCTGGGCTCTAGAGAAACTCCACTATTATTTGGAGGGTGCAGTCTTTGAAGTCTACACAGACTGCACAGCCTTGAAGTCTTTACTAAACATGAAGACTACAGATTGACACATGCTGAGATGGCAAATAGCCATCCAGGAGTATAGAGGGAACATTACCATCATATACAAGGAAGGTAAAAGTCATACCAATGCAGATGGACTTAGCAGATGGCCAATGGACAATGTCAAAAGCAATCCAGCTTATGACCCTGAAGTTGCAGCCAAGATCCCTATCCATTTCATGGAAGTGGATAGGGGGAAGAATTTCAGATTTTCTGAACGGGCACCAGAAAGTGGTACCCTTGAAAGTGGGAACACTGATTCAGAGGGGACAGAAACTTCCATATTGGGAATAAGCTCCTCTGAACTCCACAATGAATTTTTTAGTGCAGTACTGAAGTCTTATTCCAAACACAAAAATTGTGGTATACTACTACAACTCCTTAAACAAAAGTACAGGAGCCCAGAACTGGAGTCCCAGCTGGAAGAACCCTGGTTGAGGGTGTATAAGGATACCAAGTTTTTTCTTATAGATGGCCCGCTCTACCACAGAGAAAATCACACAAGTGCACTCACAGTGGTAGACAGAGACCACATCTCATTGATTATGCAGGAATGCGATGACTGCCCCTATATGGGACACATGGTTGAAGACAGGACCAAAGAGAGGGTAGCAAGCAAAGCTTGGTGGCCCAAGTGGGAGAAGGAATTGAGTGAATACATCAACACCTGTGAAAGATGCCCAAAGGCAAACAGGAAACATGGAAGAAGTATGGGTTACTTCAACATATAGAAGAACCTAAACACCCATGGGAAACCATCAACATGGACTGGGTTACAGGACTTGTCCCAGGAGGCAAAGAAAACTACAATGCCTGCTTGATCATAGTTGATAGGTTCAGCAAGAGCATGAGGTGTCTACCATGCTACAAAGAGGACACAGCCATGGATACTGCCCTCTTATTTTGGAATAACATAATATCTACCTGTGGAGTCGCTAAAATCATCATTAGTGATAGGGACCCAAAATTCACATCTGAATTTTGGACCAACTTGTATGAAATGCTTGGCACCAAGTATGCTTTTTCTACACCTTACCATCCCCAAACAGATGGCCTAGCTGAGAGGATGATCCAGACTATGGAAGACATCCTTATAAGGTTCTGTGCCTATGGCATGGAATACAAGGACCATGAAGGATACACCCACGACTGGGTTACCCTTGTACCAGCTGTCCAACTTGCTTATAATGCAAGTCAGCACTCTACCACAGGGAAAACACATGCACTGGTGGAGAAAGGGTGGAATTCCCTGTTGCCTGTGGATCACTTGAAAAAAAAACTTCTGACCATCCACCCCACACCCAAAGACTTCCATCACATGTGGAAGAAGGCTTGTGACACAGCTGCCAAATGCATAGCTGAGGCAAAAGAATATAATAAACAGAGTTGGGACAAGACACACATGGAACCTGACTTTAAGGAAGGGGACCAGGTGCTAGTGTCTACACTAAACTTTAATAATCTCAAAGGACCCAAGAAGATGAGGGACTCATTTTTAGGGCCTTTCACTATCATTAAGTTGATAGGAAAGAATGCAGTGGAAGTCAAACTTACAGAGGAATTTTCCAGGAAGCACCCAGTCTTCCCAGTAAGTTTGGTCAAACCATACTTCCAAACAGAGGAGGATAAATTCCACTCCAGGAAGAAAGACCCCACACCACCTGATATAGTGGAAGTGGAGGATTCCCCAGGACCTGTGAGTAAGATCATCAGGGCCACGAAGATCCGACTTAATGGAAAGCATCAAAGACAATACTTAGTCAGATTCAAGCACCAAACAGCTGATAAAGACAAATGGTTTGCAGAGGATGCCATACCAGATGGGAACCTTCATCTAAGGAGATTCAGGGCCTCTAGGAGGACTGAACAGTCTCATCAATGATGAGCCTTTTTTAGAGGGAGGGTATGTCAGCCTGTGACTCAAAACCAGAGCACAAGCATGACAGCCAAAATACCATAAACCAATGGTATAGCCAAGATACCAGCAAAACATGGAGCTGAGCCAAATCAGCTCAAAAGGTATCAAAAGAAAGAGGAATCTCACCTCTTTCTGAAAACATAAGTTCCATCATCATAGGACAAGAGATAACAAAGTTATTCCTGCTCAAAGTTGTTTCTGAGCATAAACCTTAATTTTCACCTCTCATCTAAAATCTATAAGGAGAGGCTTAACCCAATCGAATGGGTACTCAAAATGCAGCTCTAAGCCAGGGCTATCCAATGGTACCAGCCAAGCTGATCAAGCACCAATATTACTGGAGTTATGGTCAATTTCAGGCCAAATAAGGGTGAACAAAACATTCACCTCTCATCTAACTTCCACAGTTTTAGTGTGAGATACTTGAAGTGGGATCTTTTTGGAAAGGGAACAATCAGGGCTATCTGATGGTGTCATACATTCCTCCATATCTCAACTACAACAGAATTTATGGGGCAAACAAGCTCAATACAGCTTTTTGCCTAAAACACACATATGTACAAAACTCTTGTACATAGCATAACTTTGCCATATTTAATGCTAACCATATCAAATAAGGTACCATTGTGTAGAACACACACAGGGCTACACACTGGTTCAGTTTTGAGGTTGATACCTCAAGAACTGATAAAGGTATAGCTGTTTTAAGGTCAAAATCCCACATTTTGACCAATACAGCTTTACCAGGGGATAATATCCCATAACCATGAATATGAGGTTTCAAATAGACAAAGGAGCTTGTTTTTACTTCAATACCTCATATGTCAGTCAATACTGGGGTCCCATACAGTTTCTGTACAGCATTCTACGCGTCATACACGTCAGAATCAGGCTGTGAGGTCCCCAGATGAAAATTTTCACCCTGTATTGGTGAAAACTGCCCCGATGTGGTTTCAAAACCACATATGAGCCCAATACAGGTTATACAGGCTGTTTGCAAACCACAAGCCAGTACTAGAGAGTGAAAAAATCTTCACTTCCTCTATGTGGAAAGTTCTAGCACCCTTTCCACCCCATTTCAGGATAAAAAGGAGGCTTTTCACAGCCAGAATTGTTTCCTCATCCTGCTCTTGAATATCCTATGTAGTAAACTGTCCAAAACAGTTTTACTCTTTGGTAATAATCAGGGTATAATTGTAATTTTAATTATTGTAGTACTTATTATAGTAATCCAACTGGAAAGACTGCATCCAGGGTTCTCAATAGCGCTCACCACCACTATTTTCCAAATATTAGAACCCTTTTATTATCTTATAAAGCATTATATTATCAAAAACTCTTATTATTAAAATTATTTCCACATGTCACAGTCATAGTTCTAGTTGTAAACAGCCTAATTACTACTTCAACATAGACTCCAGCTGACAACAAGTAAAATATTAGTAATTTTTACTTATTCTTTCATAGTCAAACCTTACATTTGGGGGCCTGGCCGTGATATTTACTCTAAAAGACCTTTAGAAAGATTCTAATTGGGCTCATCCAATAATAAATTATACTTATAATCATAAAACTATATAATAATTTTATATTTATTGATTTTAAAAGCTATAGAGGCATTTGGAAAGCAATTTTATTGTCTTACACGTGGTTTTTCACATCCTTAGACTTGCAAAAACTTTCTTTGAGAGACTCTATTGATTAAAAAAGATATTGTATAAATTTAAAATAATTTTATATTATAAATTAATTTTATAAAAGAATCATATTCATTTTTCTTTTATTCTTTAAAAATAAAAACATAAAAAATATAAGATAAAAAATTTCAAAAACCAATAAAAAAGTTATTTTATTCATTTTCATCTCATTTCTTTAAATATTTTTACCTTTTAAAAGATATAAAAGCAATTTTTACGTGGAAAATTGCCATATCTTACCAAAAATAACACTTTTATATAAAAGACTTATATTTATTTGTCTTTTTTAGTGTTTGAAGACAACCCAACAGAGGACAACCAAGCCTCTGTTGAAAGATTGGTGGAAGAAACTTGTCAAAGTTCTCCAACATCAATAATTACCAAGAAAAAGAAAGCCAAGAAATTGGACTTTCCAGGACCCACCATTCAGGACTCTGAAGGTGAGTACCTCATTTATAAATTTCCATAAGAAGAATTCCTGTTCTGAACTCCTTTTATTTCTTATTTTTCTTATAATATGACTACCAGAAGAGGCTCCCAATACTCCATCCAATCAGATTGAGCTGGACTCAGAGGTAGAATTGATTTCTCAAAAGGGAAAAGGAAGGGCAATATCCCCAGTGGAACAGAATCCACACAAGGATGTGCCTTATCCCAAAGGCAAGTCCCAGAAATACCCATGATATCTGAACCCGAATTGGAACTAAGTTAGAGTAACTCAAACAGGTCCAAATCACATTCAGAAGGCTCAAATAGACATCTACATGAGCCACTACAAACAGTAATACACGGTGTACAAGGACAAAGATTGGGAAATGTTGCCCCAAATACACCAAGGAGTGATGAACGCCTGGCACATCCTGAAAAAGTTTCTCAAAGAGGAAGAAATAGCGAGATACTCCAATGGATGGAATCCACTATCATCCAAACCTCAAATCAAAAAGATCAGGGAGTATCATGCCAAAAAGAAGGAGGAAACCAAGGAAGAAGCCCCAGTAGCTTCTAACAGCAAGGTCCAAGTCAACCCACTTCCCCAAGAAGGTAAGAAGAACAAGAAAAAGAATTAAAGAAAACCATATTCCCCAAGCTACAGGATCCCCAAAATCCAAAAAGATGCCATGGACAATGTCTTCAACATAGCCAGAACTTTGATGGAATTCAAAGACAAAGAGGAACAAAGAATGAGACAACCCCATTTCCCAAAGAAAAAGCCTTGTCTCCTGATGTTGTAAATACTTTAACAGAGCTTCAAATAGTATTTTACCTCTTAAAGCAATCAAAAATAGTTTATTATCTTTCCAAGAAATAAATAATAGCTTATCATCTTTAACAAAACTTTTTGTACAAAATAAAAAAGAAATTGATAACATAAAATTTGTGATTGAAAATAATAAACCAAAAGTATCAATTGACATTAGACAGAAATTAATTCAAGGATAACAAGAGTTGTACAAATACATAAGTGATATCAAAGAAAAACCTTTGACAATCAATTATGACATGAGTGTTGATAATCTTACAGAAAAATTAAACAAATTAAGTATTTCTGTAGAAATATTCAAAGAAAAGACTTCATCAAACCAAAAATTACTTTTGGACCATGTGGAAAAGAGTGATGAAGCAAGAACGCATCTGAAAGATGACATTCAAAGTGAAATAAGGCTTATTACTGAAAAAATGGATAAAATTAATGAGGCTTACTTAAATATGCCAAAATTATCAACACCGTTTTCTCACATAAGAAGCCTTGTTAAACCAAAAGAGGAATCAACAAATCCATTCATAACAGATATGAGTCACCAAGACCATAACCAAGTCTTAATGAAGGAAGCACCTCAATTGAAAGAATGGCCAACATTCACAGGAGAAGGTGAATATTACCACATGTCATTTATCAAGACAATTGACATGCTACAAGAAGATTATGCCATACCAGATGAATTAATCACTGCAAGATTACATTCATTGTTTGAAAAATCTGAAAAAAGATGGTATCATGGCATAAGGCAAACAAATGGAAAAAATACCTGGTCTTGGTGGAGACAAAAAATAATCACCAAGTGGGCTAATGATGCCTGGAGGTACAAAATAGAAAATGCACTTGAAAATTCTTTTTTTGACCCAGACAAAGACAAACCTTTAACTTGGTTCTTAAAACAAGTTGAAAGACTTAATTCATTGTACCCAGAAATGTCACAAAAAATGGTGCACATGAAAATACTCAAGAAATGTGGAGGAGAGCTAGAACATGCCCTAAGAAGCAGGTGTATAGAACCATGCTCCACAGAAGAGTATATTAATGCACTAGAAGACATAGTGACAAGGACAAAAATTGGCAGGACTTGGAAGAAACTGCACATTAAAAGCCCAAATACACGATTTATCAAAAAAGATAAATCAAAAGAACCTTTCAAGCCCAATACATCCAACAATAATGAGCAAAGAAAGTTCCATAAATGTGGAGGTATTGGACACTTAGCCAATAATTGCCTCAAAAAGGCAAAGATTAATGAAATTGTGGAAACAGAAACCCACAATGACAAAGAAGAGGAATCTGACTCTGAAAAGGAGACGGAAGAGTCAGAAAGCGCTGAAAGTGATGAAATCAATATAATTAATCCACAAATTAATAATATTGATATAATTTATGAAGTACTGGATGTTAACTCAGACTTACCACAAGTTGGGACAACTGACACAAACCTGACAAATATACAAGATGCCAAAATGTATAGAACAAAACCTGCAAGAGGAATGGGATATTCAGCTGGAAAATCAAGTATAAGTATTTTTATGGTTGACAACCAAGAAGGAAAAGTTAACTTGCATACAGGAGCATATTGCACCTGTGTTGGTAAAAATTATTTAAAAACCATTGTCCCAGACTGGCAAGAAAAACTTATTCCAATACAAGGTGTCAAATTTAGTAGTGCAAGTGGGAGCATGAAGCCCCTTGGAATAATTGATTTAACACTAATTTTTCCTCATCCCTCACAATGTGTCAGAATTAAAGTAGAGTTTGTAGTAATGGACAGCTGTACTAGTAATCTCTTCATACTTGAAAATGACTACTTATCAATTTATGGTATAGATATCTCTAACCATAAGATAGATATTTTACCATAGGAGACAACAAAAGACAAAATTTTGGCTTCTTAAATAACAAAAAACAAATCGCAGTTATTAAGAATGAAGAAAAAAATCCAGAAAAGGAACTTTTTATATCTGAACAACTCAAAGAGGTAGAATTCAATCAAGAATTAACAGAAAAAATGAAAGAAAAATTGATTAACCTCTTATTTAAGTACAAGAATGCCTTTGCAAATGACAAAGAGCCACTAGGTGCCATAATTGGGCATGAAGTGGATATAATTCTTAATGTGGAAAAACCTTACCCACCTTTACTAGGGAGAACTGCTTACCCAGCTAGTCCAAGGGCTAGAGAAGCCTTGGAGGTACACATTAAATAATTAATGGACCTTGGAGTATTAAGAAAGGTAGGACATAATGAACAAGTAGAGGTCACTACACCTGTCATTATAACTTGGCATAATGGAAAATCAAGGATGGTAGGAGACTTCAGAGCCCTGAAAACCTATACCATTCCAGACAGATATCCAATACCCAGAATCCATGAGACATTGACACAATTGTCACAAGCTAAGTTCATTACAGCCATGGATGCCTTAAAGGGTTTTCATCAAAATGTCTTAACAGACAATGCCAAGAAACTACTGAGGATAATAGTCCACTGTGGAATTTTCAAATACTTAAGAATGCCATTTGGCATAAAAAATGCACCTTCCCATTATCAAAGAATGATGAATACCATATTTACTGAAGAATTATCAGAAGGATGGTTAATTATCTATATTGATGATATCATAGTTTGCTCAGAAACCTGGGAAAATCAACTTACAAGACTAGAAAGGGTACTACAAAAAATAGTCCAATTGAATATGAAAATTTCCTTGAAAAAGTGTCATTTTGCATACAGTGAGCTGAAAGCACTATGACATGTTGTATCTGGACTTAGTCTAGGCATAGACAAGAATAAAGTAGCAGCAGTACTACTTAAGCCAATGCCTCAAACCAAAAAGAAATGCAATCATTTCTAGGATTTGCTGGTTACTATAGACAGCATATAAAGGACTTTGCAAAAATTTCTAAATCCTTGTATAAGCTATGTGACCAACAAACAGTCTATGAAATGACAGAAGAAAGAGTCAAGGAATATGAAGAATTGAAAAATTGCTTAACAAATGCCCCATTTCTTTTAATGCCAGATTGGAAACTACCCTTCAAACTTTACATTGATGCTTTTGGAGAAGCACTAGGTGCTGCACTACACCAGACACAAATTATCAATGACAAACCAGTGGAAGGACCAATTTTTTTTATTTCAAGACAGATAAAGCCAACAGAAGCAAGATTTGGAGCAAGCCAAATGGAATGCCTCTGCTTAGTGTGGGCTTTAGAAAAATTACATTATTACTTGGATGGAACAGTATTTGATGTGATTACAGAATGTAATGCTGTAAAATCTCTATTAAATATGAAAACTCCAAATAGACATATGCTGAGATGGCAAATTCCTATCCATGAACATAGAGAAAATATGAATATTGTTCATAAATCTGGTAATATTCATAAAAATGCAGATGGTCTTAGCAGATGGTCTCTAGCAAATACCACTGAGCATCCAGCATGGGTACCACAGGAAGATTACCAAATAGAAGGAATATGTGTTACAGACATTGGCACAGAATTCTTTAACCAAGTTAAAGAAAGCTATAAGATAGACAAAATTTGCCATATCTTAAGCCAACTTCTAATGAAAGACTGCAAAGACCCATCACTTTCATCAAAGCTAGATGAAAAACCAAAAAAGGCATATGATGAAGGAAGATTCCACCTCCTTGATGGAATCCTTTACCATAGAATAAAACACAAATGTGTTATGGCCTTAACAGATAGAACCCTGATAAACACTATTTTACATGAGTTTCATGATATTGTTGCAGCTGGACACCTTTCAGAAGACAGAACACTAGAGAGGGTGAAAACCTGCTCTTGGTGGCGAAATTGGAAGAAAGATGTTGGAGAATACTGCCAAACCTGTGACAGATGTAAAAAAGCCAACAGAGCCACAGGAAAGAAATTTGGAATGATGATCCAAATCCAAGAACCAAAATCCCCTTGGGAAATAGTTCATATGGATTGGGTAACAGCGTTGCCTCCAGGAGGAGACATTAGCTATAATGCATGCCTAGTATTGGTTGACAGGTATAGCAAAAATCCCATGTTCCTATCATTTCATAAAGATGACACAGCTATGGACACATCCATAATGATATGGAATAAAGTTATTAGCCATACAGGCTTATTCCAGAATATTATAAGTGACAGAGACCCAAAGTTCACCTCAGCATTATGGACAAATCTCCATAACCTGTTTAAGACAAAATTATCATTCTCAACAGCTTACCATCCTCAAACTGATGGTTTAGTAGAAAGAATTATACAGACCTTAGAGGACATTATCATAACATTTTGTGCTTATGGACTAGAATTCCAGGATTCTGATGGTTTTACCCATGATTGGTGTACACTAATACCAGCTCTTGAACTGGAATATAAACCTTGGAGAATAAATCCAATTACTGGGGATTAAAAGAAGGAACAACCTTCATCACGGTTTCTACTTCTTCTGGGTTTTCCTCTTTATACCACAACTCCTCCTGTCAGGCTGAGTCTATGATAAAGGAATATAATGGTATTTAAAAACTTTAACTATGACTGTGACACTGTGAAAATGATATGAAAATTTTTTGAAAACAGCAATCAATGGTTTGAAATAAGATATTAAGGACTTTACTAGAATAATATAGTGGTGGTGAGTTCTGCTGAGAGCCCAGCTTACAGTCTTCCCAGTTGGGTTACTACAATAAGAACTACAATACTTAAGTTTAAAGTATAACCTTTTTTTTTCCAAGAGTATAGCTGTTTTTGACAGCTGTACTACGTAGGAATTCCAGAGCAGGATGAGGAAACCTTTTCTGGCTGTGAAAAGGCCCCTCTTTATCACAAAATGGGGTTAAAAGGCTTCTAGACCTTTCCACGCAGAGGAAGTCAAGATTTTTCACTCCCAATTACTGGCTTGTGGCTTTCCCTGAGCCTGTATAGCCTGTATTGGGTTCAGATGTGGTTTTGAAACCACATCTGGGCAGTTTTCACCAATCCAGGGTGAGGATTTTCAGCTGGGGACCAAATAGCCTGATTCTGATGTCTATGACACATAGAAAGCTGTACAGAACCTATCAATGATCAGTGGATGCTGAGAATTGTCAATGCAAACAGTCATTTTTGTGGCTTTCCCATGTATATATGCCATTCCTTTGGTTGGTGTAACCAGGAATTTTTGTGCATCTTGTGTGTGTTTGCACAAGTTCCTGTTAGCAGTGTCCTGTGGCATGCCTGCTTCCAACTGTGTGTCCTGGATTTCTAGTGGGGTTTCCTCTTGGTATTCCACTAGAAATTCCTCTCTTGGGTCTGGATCATCCTCATATGGTTCTCTGATGGCATCACCCACGGAGTCTGAATCAGAATCCTCTGTTGGAGGTTCTTCCTGAGGGACTTTCTCTATGGCATAGACTTTTTTCTTTGCCTTTGGACAGTTTTTGGCATAGTGGTCTGTTGAACCACAATTGTGGCAAGAATTCTTCTTCTTAGCCACTTCTGCCACTCTTTCTCTGGGTTTGTCTTTAAACTCTACCCTGAAAGGTTGTTTCTCTTTGAAACTACTGCTCTTATATGGGGTGAATTTCCCTATATTAGTCCTTTTCCTTATGTCTTGTAAGGTGTTGGCAATGTCATCTAGAGTGCAATTCTGGTTGCATCTGCATTTTACTGCATGATCTAGCTCTCCTGGCAATTGTGTTAGAGGTTTGTCATTCCTCATTTGAATGTTCATCTGAGGATCAATGGCTTTAAGTCTTTTGGACTTTCTAAGACACCACTCATATGGATCTTTGTCCACAGAGTATTTGTCATTTTCAAATGACATGGTCTTTTGCCATATCCAAGTTCCATTACTGTACTTTTGGATGATTTGACTCTTCCACCATGGCCAGTTTCTTCTGCCATGGATTTCTTTCATTTCTGTGTACCATATACTAGCATGACCTCTAAATGCAGTATTCAATCTAGCAGTGATCCAGTAGTCTGGTATGCTTGGTACATCAATGAAGAGTCCATCAATATAATCTATTAGTTCCATATGATCATATTCTCCTGATCCAGGGAGTTTGGGCCAGCTTGAGGCCTCAGGAAGCTGTTTCAAGGCTTCCTTCTCTGAATAAGACATGCCATCTCCATCCTGGTATTGTGATGGAGATCTTGCCTTATTCAACAACATGGCATCTGGTTTGATGTCATCTGGTTGATATGGATTCATCATAGCTTGGCCTTGTGGTTGGGGCTTCAAGCTATTGTAGGCATTAAACAATTTGTTAATGTCCTGATCTAAACACTCCCTGTCCCTTGTGCTGTGGTGTTGTTCTTCAGAGACTTGGTTCAGTGTTCTGTTGGATTCTTCAGAGGCTTTTCTCAGTTGAGCATATCCTTCGTGAAGATTCTTGACTATCTGTTCCAAGGAGGCTTGAGTTTGTGTCATCCTCTCTTGGCCAGCTTTAATTTCTGCAAACTGCTTTGCAGATTGTTCACCATATTGGGACATTTGTAACCACAGTGTATCACTGTTGATGTTACTCTCAGATGTGACAATGTTATTTTCAGTCTGAGTGGGGGTAATGTTTCTATTACTAGGACTACTGATTCTAGAGTGGTTTACAACTACTTCTGGTTCTTGTGTACCTCTTTCACCAAATCTAACAGCTTCTGGATCATGGGGTCTGACTCTCTCCTCCTCTGGTTGAAGGAGGTTTTGTTCTTGCCCTTGTTTCCTTGTCTTCTCCTGGAAACCTCCTGGTATTGTGAAGAATGGTGACTCTTGGCCACTGATCTGCTGGTTTATTATTGGTGTGAAGCCACTGGAGAGCTGATTTGGCCTGCTCCTTGTGAACCTGAAGGAATCTGATTAGGCCCGGTCTGGGTCAACTGTTCTTCTATAGCTAGGATAGTGGCTTGATTCTCCCTTATCCTCTGTGCCCTTGCCTCCAGCAGTCTGTGCTGTCTGGTAGGATCCCAACCCTTGGTGATTTCCATAAGGTCTTTGAAGTCTATCTCATTGAGACATATCTTCTGGCAACTTGATCCCACTTCTTCCCAGTGAGTTTCTAGGTTGAACCTCTTGTTGTCCATGCTCCATTGAAATAAATCTTTGAGGAGTTGGTGGATCTGAAGAACTTGATCTATATCCTTCCAGTCCTCTGGTTTGAGGTTTCTGTTGAATTGGAGTGTGAATGGCAAGGTTGATATTATCTCCCTCATTGTTTTGCCATCCACCACTGTGTCCAAGGTGTCCTCTTTCAGGTCTTGTGGTTCTGGAAAATCCTTCTCTGTCCTCTGTCTGGTTCCTTTGGAAGCCAAGATCTCTGAGGTATACAGGGGACATTTCAGTGTTTGCAAGCAGTCAAAAACTTTAGGTTCTTAGGGTATTTACCTTTGACTGTGCCTTGTACAAATTTTCTGTCTGCTGATTTGGGCAGTTTGCCTTTGGAGGTTACAACTGGGTTAATAATTGTAATCTTCCCTGTACAAGTGGTTAAGGTTGGTTTACCTTGTATTGAAGCAGAGTTTCGTGGTTTTCTACTCCTCTGAGTGGCTATTGGAGTCCACTTCTTGGCTGTGATGAGACCTTCACTGTGCCTCTTTCCTTCGCCCTTGCTGCCCTCTGGTTCTGAGGGTGTCACTGGTGTGTTGGCCTGTGACTGGGTCTCAAGTGGGATGTAATTTTCTTCCACTGAAATCAAGGCAGGAAAAAGAGGGCTTATGTCAGTTAAGACTTCTCAAAAATGCTGGTTTTGCACGTCCAAGATTGGCCTCTGGGCTTGTATGTTACTACAATGTGCCCTGTATAATGACAGTGTAATTGAATCAACGATTCCACGTCAGAATTACAGCTTTTGGTACCCTTTCACACTGTTTGTGTGCCAGTATCCCACAGATACACTTGTGGTTTTCAAGTGTAATCTGTACAAGTGGCTTTGTATAAGTGTTATTGAGTTAACAATACACTTAACCACGCCTCAACTGATGGTTTTTCAGTCAAAGATGTCCTTATTCAGTCAAGAATACAGGACTTTATTGATGGCTTATGTGTTTTTATATACAAAACACACCAAAAATAGTTATTTTCAGTGGGTATTAACCACGTGAATAATACTCTTATAATATGAGTATATATAAAGAAAATGATAAAGATATATAAAATATATATTTTAATAGAGAAATTACGCCTAAAAAAGGATAAAACACTTGTTAATAAGTCATAAAAAGAGAAAAGACTTACTTATAAGGTCCAAAAAATGATTTCAAAACACGGCCAGGCCCCCAAAATGTCAGGCTGAGTCTATATTGAAGTGGTAATAAGAGTATTTACAACTAGAATTATGACTGTGACACGTAGAAAATTGATTTAAAATAGGAGTTTTTGATTTAAAAGATGATTTAGAATATAATTAAGGGGTTCTACTATTGAAAAATAGTGGTGGTGAGCGCTATTGAGAACCCAGGGTGCAATCTTGCCAGTTGGGCTACTATAATAAGAGTTACAATAATTAAATATATAATTATACCTGTTTATTACCCAAGAGTAAAACTGTTTTTGACAGTTTACTACGTAGGGTATTCAAGAGCAGGATGAGGAAACAATTCTGGCTGTGAAAAGCCTCCTTTTTATCCTGAAATGGGGTGGAAAGGGTGCTAGACCTTTCCACGTAGAGGAAGTGAAGATTTTTTCACTCTCTAGTACTGGCTTGTGGTTTGCAAACAGCCTGGATAACCTGTATTGGGCTCAGATGTGGTTTTGAAACCACATCTGGGCAGTTTTCACCAATACAGGGTAAAAATTTTCATCTGGGGACCTCACAGTCTGATTCTGACGTGTATGACACGTAGAATGCTGTACAGAAACTGTATGGGACCCCAGTATTGACTGACATATGAGGTATTGAAGTAAAAACATGCTTCTTTGTCTATTTGACACCTCATATTCATGATTATGGGATATTATCCCATGGTAAGGCTGTATATGACAGCAGGTGGGAGTTTGACCTTAAACCAGCCATAACTCTGTCAGTTTTTCAGATATCATGCTCAAAGTTGGTTCATTGGATAGCCCTGTATGAGCTCTGAACAATGTACCCAATTTGGTATGGTTATCATCCAATATGGCAAAGTTATCCCATGTACAAGGTTTTTTGTACATAGGCGTGGTTTGGGCAAAAAGCTGTATTGAGCTTGTTTGCCTCATAACTTCTGTTATAGTTGAGATATGAAGAAGTGGATGGCACCATCTGATTACTGTAGAAGTTAGATGAGAGCTGAATGTTTTGTTCACCCTTATTTGGCCTGAAATTGACCATAACTCCGGTAATATTGGTGCTAGTTCAGTTTGGCTGGTACCATTGGATAGCCCTGGCTTAGAGCTCCATTTTGAATACCCATTTGATGGGGTTAAGCCTCTCCTTTTAGATTTTAGATGAGAGGTGAAAATTAAGGTTTATGCTCAGCAATAACTTTGAGCAGGAATAACTTTGTTATTTTTTGTCCTATGGTGATGGGACTTATATTTTCAGAAAGAGGTGAGTTTTCTCTATCTTTTGATACCTTTTGAGCTAGTTTGGCTCAGCTCCATGTTTTGGTGGTATCTTGGCTATACCATTGGTTTATGGTATTTTGGCTGTCATGCTTGTGCTCTGGTTTTGAGTCACAGGCTGACATTCACGCCCTTCTGTGCTTGGTGGTGCTGGTAGTGAGGAAAAATCCTTCTCCCTAACTTTGAATAGGAACAGGCAATTTGCATGTACTGCTGATCTCATTCCATGGACATTCTCTGGAAGTTCTGCTTTCAGCCATTTTTGTGAGCTTTACAAGCCTGGTTCCTTTTCTGTCTGACCTTGGATTGTTCAAGCATACTCTGGACAAGGGGCATTTGAGGATGGGTGAACTCATTATTTGACTGAGTGCCATGCTCATGCGCCGTGAAATTGTCCCTCCTTGATTCATCATTTGTTTTCATTTGAGTCGGAGACATGTTCTCATCCTCATCATCCACCATTTTTTCTCTTGATGAACTGGCATGAGCTGTTCTTGGTTTGGAGGCATATGGATGATGACGTCCAGTGACTTTCTCTTTATGGACCAGAGGTGAAGATGCATAAAGTTCATCACCTGCCATGCACATCATCAGTTAACACATCAAAAAATTAATGAAAACTGGTCATACTCACAATCTTCAATTGGCTCCTGAGATCGGACTGACTTGCCTTTAGGTGCCATATCTAACCCATGAAACAAAAATATGAAATTGTGAAAAAGGTTATAATCCAAAATTAAAATGACTTATGTTGATGAAGCATCAATCCTGGATTTCCCTCTGACAGACCACTGCAAGTTACATTCTCCAATGGTCTTTTTTGTTGCCCCCCATCCACGCGCCTTTCATCACCCACATGAACCTGAGATCCTGATGGAATATTGAGGGTTGGCTGTTTACTTTGGCCAAAGGGATCCTGGGATGCGACCGGATTCTGATCCGGATTAAGGAGGAACTCACCTGGAAATTTTGATTGGGGATTAGCGTGTGATGAGATTTGAGGTGTGCCTTCTGGCCCCTGAGACACATGCGTTTGTGTATTAGTGGGATTCGGGGGAATTGGAGTGACGGAAATATTTGGGATCAACCAAGTGCTTGCAGTTGGAGCCTTTGGATTGCCCACATCAATGTTAAGACCTGATACATTCATTGAGGATGTGATAGGGGTTGTGAGAGGAATGTTGGGACTCAATGGTGACTGTGTTTGAACATATTCTATGCTAGATTCACTATCTGAGTCATGAACAGAACCTGAACGGGATTTATGTGACTTGGAAGATGACATAAGGGCCGAAAAAGTACAGTAATATTTTTAACTAGATAAAACACCTCAGTATTATGATAAAATAGAGTGATATGAGATGAAATCTTTTCAAATTTAGAATAGAGAAATTCTATGAATAGTTGGAACTAAGTGTCGCGTGGAAGTCCAATAAGCCTCTTTTTAGGAGAATCCTCCCTGCCTCCTCTTGATCTCCTCCGCTTTGGTCGGAAACCACCCTGCACGGCCTACCACCATATAGTGTAATATTCCCTTGATCTCAAAGGGGACCCATCATCCATAAGTAATCATATTAGGTAACATTTCTGCCTCCCCATTGTCACATTTTGTGAATTATCCAAACTGCCAATATATGCATTGAAATTCCACAGCATTGTACATCTGTAAAGGGGTATATTCATGAAGGATTTACCCACAAAAGAGACATCACCTTCTCAAGAAAGGCGAGACAATCCAAATGACATTCCAACTGATTAAAAGCCTGCTGCACTCAAACCAAATACCAAGACTTCAGCTGCACTCCAACCCCTTATGTAATAGAGTTATATTGTTACGTCTGTAATAAGGTTTAAGCCATGTACGATGGCGTGCCAGCGTACATGGTTTGAATGTCAATCCCCTCAAATCAATGTTGACACATCCCTATTGGAACGCCCCTCAAGGGTCAAAACCGCAGTATTGCCATGTGTAAATAAAATAGAATATGTGTGAGCATTGAGCAGCATGGCATTGTACCCAATTAAACTCCTAACCAATTCCACCATCCAGATGAGACATTTTACACTCTATCAGCTGCAGCGCACGCACCATTACAAATGGGATAAAATTCTCAGCTGGCTCAAATCATCTCCCCCTTCATAAATAATCACTCAATTTTTTTGCCAATTAATAACACTCCTAAACACTTTCACATCAGCCATAGATATTTTTACACAAACCAACCATACTCCCAATTTCTGCAACAATGACAACCCGCCGCTATTCCTCAATGCGTATATGCATGTGTCAACACTGCTCAACTCAAATACACTCTTCCCCTGAGGGTGATAGGCCTGGAGTTGCCTTCACACCTTTTCAATATAAACAGCACATTAAAAAGCTCAAATCAACCATTGCACCCAAATCTCTTCCAAACATCCCTACTTCTGCATCAGGATCTGAGTGCCCACAACTTCTATTGGATCAAATATTCCCAGCTGATTATTCACCATTGACCCAAAGCACCTTCTCCACAGCACTGGGTCTCAATTCAACTGCACAGAAACCATACAGCAGCAGTCATACCCTTCCCCCACAAGACCTTGCAATGATAATATCTGCCATTCTATCATTAAGGTATAATATACCCCGCAGGGCTTCACGCATTCTCAACCCCGCCCTAAATCTGCTGATCAAGTCCAGCATCTCAAGCTCCAGTGGTCCCCCCACGCCTGCATTCCATATACCTCAAGATCTGAGTACCATATTTGAACATCTCCAATTGGAACCAGTGATTCAAAACTATATATGTTGTCCTCAATGTTTCTCTCTTAATGGCCTTCCTGAATCAGTCACAACTGACCAACCCGACTGTCAATGCCATAATGACCCAAATGATCATGATCCCCCTTGCACACAATCATTAGGCAAATTCATCTCTTCATTTGAAACCCCGCACCCAAAACACAACCAACATGAAGCAAAAATTTATACCAACAAAACATTTCATTTATCAACCATTCAAAAATTGGCTTGCCAGATTTCTCCAGCGCGCTGGAATTATGGAAATTCTACATCAACATCAACAATCCCAAACTCCCGAAGGTTCCCCAAAATGTGACGTCTGGGATGGATTGGTCTGGAGACGCTTCACTGGCACTAGAAATATCAATGACCCCCCATTCATGTCCATTCCTGGTGCATTGGCCTTCTCCATTTATGTGGACTGGTTTAATGCACATGGAAAGTCAACCCGGTTGGCCAGCATTGGACCTATCATGCTTATTTGTCTTAATCTCCCCCCAAGTGAAAGATTGAAGCCAGAGAATTTCTATGTTGCAGGAATCATCCCTGGTCCAAAAGAGCCAACTTCCCTTCAATTGGATTACCTATTAATGCCACTCATCAAGGAGCTCAAAGAGCTATGGCAAGGTTACCATTTTTCACCCACCTCAACAGGTCCTTCAGGGTCCTTTATCCGTGTTGCCATTCTCACAGCCATTGCAGATGTGGTTGCCATGCGCAAGCTTACTGGATTTATTTCCCATTCAGGCAACCACTTTTGTAATTTTTGCACCATTCACAAAGCTCAAATTGAAGAAATTGGTCCTCAATTTCACTACACAGGCTCATATCAAGGTCATAAATCAACCATTGCCAAATGGCTTCGGGCAACCCCACAACAAAGACAAGCAGTTTTTCCCTGAGTATGGAGTGTGATATTCAATTTTAGAAGACCTTCCGTATTGGGATGCAACCAGAATGGTTAATCTTGACATAATGCATAATTTAATACTGGGAATTTTGAAGGATCATGCAACTTTCAAATTGTGCATTCCAGAGTCCAAATCAAAAATTTAGCTCAGGTCCTGGAGGAAATCCAATGACACCAACAGTTCAGACGCAGATTCCATTACCTCCAACAGCTCTCTTGATAAAATCACATTGAGAGAGGCCCGCTCCCTGAGAAGAGATGCAGCAAAAGTCATAAATGCGCCACTCCCCACTACTTCCACCCAAAAAAACTACTTCCCAATGCCCACCCCTCACACAGAACATCCATCTAGTGGTTCTGCGGAGATTCCTTCATTTGATGCGGATTACATCCCCACTTCTTAAATCCCCTCTGAATTGGATATCTGTCACAGGGGCTCTTCTAAGTGAAGAGTGCCTGGCACTCAGTGAACAGACTTACTTATGGAGGGCTCAAAAGGAAATACTCAAAAGATGAGAGTAATGGAGTAAGAGGATAAGTTCCTAGTCATAAAATAATAAGTATAAAAGATAAGAGAGACAAAGCAAAAGCAATAATAAAGAGCCAACCACAAATAATCCTGAGTCACTGTTTCAACCTGTTCAGAAAAGAGAAAAGGGATTAATAAGGATATGGCCACCAGGACTCTACTGAACAGGTGCGGGAAGGCTAAGACTAACTTAGTAAATAATAAAATAATATTCCAAAGTGAGAATAAAATAATATTAAATAATAAATCAACTATTTTAATTAACTGGGGGAAAACCCCCAGGTGGGTGAAGAGGGGCTGGTATATGTGAGAAATACCAGCCTTGGAGTTTGAGTGTTGAGATACTTGTCTGTATGCTGGAAGAAGTTGGATGTGGGATTGAATCCTGTATTGGTGAATCCAATACAGGTTATACAGTCAATACAGGTATTTGCGCCTGTATTGATTACAGGCCTGTATTTGGTGAATCCTGTATTTGGGTCTTGCCTGTATGAAAACTGTATTGAGGTTTGAAACTGTATTTGGAGAGTCTTGAATGAAACCCCCTTGCTGATTGGGTTTTGAAGGGTATCCATGATATAATGATTTGCTGATGATGATTGGAAATGCCCCTGCCTCCTTGGCTGTGACATTATCCCCCTCTTGAAAGTGGTGAGCTCTGAGCACCATAAGTATAGTGAGTCTTGATGAGCTTGCAATCAATTCAAACAGTTCTTTCCCCAACTCCTTAAGATTTTCCCCTTAAAACTTCTTCTTCAATCAATACTCAAACCAATCTTCATTTTACTATTTGTAAGTATTTTCCCCTTGATTTTTGATTCTGAATTTCCTCTGTTTCATTCAAACTGCCTTCAATCTTCATAAAAATTTCTTTAATCTTGTCTTGAGTGTCTTCATCAACTTTTCTTGAGTCCTCATGGCTTTTGAAAGGTGGTTGATTTGAGTTTTTTGTCCCAAGACCACTTGAAATCATCATAATTTTGAATTTAGAGTGTTGGCATAAGGTGGCCAACATTTGAAATTTTGGACTAAATGAGTAGTCCTGGCCAAAACCCTGAAAATGTGAATAAATGGGTTTTTTGGCCAATTTGCGCAAAAAATGCGCAAAATGCGCAAATGCGCAGATACGCCATATTTGGCATAAATTGGTGAAAATGATGAAAAAATTGAATTATTGTGAAAAAATGGCCTAAAAGTGGTTTTTGGCCATTTTGCGCATTTTTGCGCAAAATGCGCAAATATGCGCAAATGCGCAAAGTGCACAAATTTTGCGCAAATGCGCAAAGTGCACAAATTTTGCGCAAATGCGCAAATATGCCATATGTGGCATAAATTGGTGAAAATGATGGAAAAATCGAATTATTGTGAAAAAATGGCCTAAAAGTGGTTTTTGGCCATTTTGCGCATTTTTGCGCATTTTGCGCAAAAATGCGCAAAGTGCGCAAAAATGTGCAAAGTGCGCAAATTTTGCGCAAAATGCGCAAATGCGCAAATATGCCATATGTGGCATAAATTGGTGAAAATGATGGAAAAATTGAATTATTGTGAAAAAATGGCCTATAAGTGGGTTTTGGCCATTTTGCGCATTTTTGCGCAAAATGCGCAAATATGCGCAAATGCGCAATTATAATGATTTTGGCCAAAAAGGCCTTTTGAAGGCTTTTGACAAGAAAAAAGGCCCTTTTGCACAAAATTGCGCAAAATGCGCAAATTACCCAATATGCACAATTAAGCATATTATGATAAGAATTGATGAAAAATGGCTGTTTTGATGTTTTGAGGTCTGATATGGCCAATTGTGCCAAAGTGCATATCTTGATGAAATTGGCCAGTTGGGCCATTTTGAAACCATTTCTTCTATGAACTTGATTTCTTTTCTTGAATATCTTCTTCTTATCCCCTCCTTGATTGGTCAATTGCCATAAACACCTTGCTGATTGGGTTTTGGCTTTCAATTTTGATCTTAAGGAATGAGTTCAAGGCTGACATTCATATTTGACTCCACTGCCTCTGGTTCCCCGCCTCTTGTGATTTGGAGATGCCTTGGTTATAAAGTTTAAAGAAACCTTGAAGAAATTTTGATGAGGATTATCTGTAGCTGGTCTTTACCATTACTAGTGCTTGCTCTTGATTATTAAATAAATTCACTCCCCAAACAAGATATGGGGGTTATGATTGCTGCTTTTGAAACAAGAAATGAAAAATAAATCATACAAGTAAAAGAAAATGAAATAAAAAATAAAAAATAAAAATGAAAAAGAATTGAGAGAAAAAGAAAAAAAAAAGAGAGTAAAGAAAGAAATAAGAAATGCCTGAGGGTTGTCCTTCTTGTGGTGAGTTGCTTGATTTTTTGGCCAAAAGATTCTGAAAGATGAAATCAAGCATTTGATGCTCATAGCGTGGCCAAGGTAATGTTTTTACAAGAATTAGACCCCTCAGGGATGCATACCAGGAGATGGAACTTACTTTCATAACTTCCACTCCCGACCAAGCACCATAAGATGAATTTGATAATGAATGTCTTGAAAGATGATTTATGGCATGATTAAAGAAAGAAGAGAAAATAAAAGAAAATATTGGGCCATATCTTGATGAAAAGGTCCAAATCTTGAGGGTATGATGTTGCAAGGCCTTCTGAACCTGTCCAAAGAATTGACAAGTGCTCACAAAGTGGCCAAGGTGATGCTTACAACAAATTTGGGTAGAATACCCCCTTAAAGGTGCATGCCAGGAGAGGAACTTACTTTCATAAACTCCAATCCCCACCAAGCACCATAAATCAAACTCTTGAGGCATTTGGGCCAGGCTTGTCTGGATACAAAGTGTGAAAATCCTTGACAAGGTCTGGGGAGTTGGTAAGGTTGGAAGCTGGTTCCCAAGTTGTTCTTTCTGGGTCTTCATTGAATCATTTCCACTCCACTAAATACCATAATGAACCTCTCTTGAGTTTTGAGTCCAGAACCTGAGCCACTTCCCATTCTTCTTGCTCTTCCACTATTACTGGAGGTGGTGGCAATTGGTGTCGATTTGGGATAGTTGATTGCTTTACTGGTTCTAACAAGGACACATGGAAAACAGGGTGAACTGACTTCCATTGTTGAGGCAACTTGAGGTGATATGCATGGCTGCCAATCTTCTTGAGAACTTCAAAGGGTCCCAACCATCTTTCTGAAAGTTTCTTGGTGGGTCTTGTTGTCTTGATGTTCTTGGAAGCTAGCCATACTTTGTCCCCAGGTTGGAAATCAGGTGGAATTGCTCTATTTGTATCTGCATACTTCTTAAAACGCTTTATTGCTGACTCTAATTCTTCCTTGACAACTTGCTGTACTGATTGGAGTTTTGATGATAACTTTCCAGCAGGTGTATCTTGAGAAATGTGAATTGAATCAAAGCTGGGATTTCTTCCATAAATAGTGAAAAATGGAGACTGTTTTGTTGATGAATGTTCTGCATTATTATAGGCAAATTCAGCCAGAGGGAGCCAGGTGTGCCAGTCATCTTGATGGTAACTGACATACATCCGAAGATACTGTTCTAGAATCTGATTTACCCTCTCTGTCTGTCCATCTGTTTCAGGGTGAAATGCAGTTGAAAGATCTCTTGATATCTTGAGCTGCTGACACAATTGAGTCCAAAATGATGAAACAAATAATGAACCTCTATCACTAACAATACTGATTGGAAGACCATGTTTGGAAAGACATGATTAATGAATATTTGAGCTAAATCCAAAGCAGTGATTGTTGAATAAGTTGGAATAAATATTGCCATTTTTGAAAATCTGTCCACAACTACTAAAATTGAATCAAAGTTGCTTGACAAGGGCAATTGGGTGATAAAGTCCATTGATAAGGAATTCCAAGGACCAGATGGAATTTGAAGAGGCTTGAGTAATCCAAACTTCTTATGGTGGATGTTCTTGTTTCTTGAACATTGCTGACATGAGGACACATAGTCCTTGATGATTTGATTCATGCCAGCCCAATAAAAATCCCTCTTGATGAGCTTGAGGGTCTTCTCCTGGCCAGGATGGCCAGCCAATGGTGAATCATGACGCCTTTGAAGAATGTCCAATTGAGATTCATGATTGCTTGGAATAACTACTCTATCTTTGAACAATAATAATTTTGCTTGAGGTTCAAGAGAATAGTCTGGGACTGATTCTCCTCTTGCTAATTTCTTGAGGATCTCCTTATAGTCTTTGTCTTGCCATACTTGTCTTTGAATCTGATCCACTAAATCTGAAAACATTTCAACTTTTATGGAAAAGAATCTTGACTCTTGAATTTCATTTTGCTTGAGAACTTGATGAAAGTTTTGAGGATTCTTGCTGATGAAATCCACCCCCCTCTCTGGGTACACGTCGTCCCGACGTGACAAGGCATCTGGTAAAGTGGCCAGCCTGCCTGGGCGGTAAGTGATAACAAAGTGAAATTCAGACAAAAATTCAGCCCAACGGGCTTGACGACGAGTAAGGACTTTAGAGGACATAAAATATTGGAGAGAACAATGGTCTGTCAAGACCTCAAAGGAATCAGAAAGAGAAAGGAGAAAGGCTCTCCAGCGCTTGAGAGCCCAAGCTATGCCAAGGAGTTCCTTGTCATGAATTTCATAGTTGAGCTCAGCTGGTAAGAGCTTGCGGCTATCAAATGCAATGGGATGCTTTCCTGAGTCATTCACCTGACTCAGTACAGCACCCAAGGCATAATCAGAGGCATCAGTCTCTACAATAGTTGGAAGAGAAGGATTAAAGTGAGAGAGGATAGGAGCAGTGGTGAAAGCTTCTTTGAGTATCTGAAACTGACTAAGAGCTTCCTCATTGAAGATAAAGGGAGAATCTTTTTTAAGGAGGAAAGTGAGAGCAGAGATTTTTTTGGAATAATTTTTAATGAAACGACGATAGAAGTTGGCAAAGCCAAGAAAGGATTGAAGGGCCTTGATGTTCTTGGGCTGAGGCCAATTGAGGATTTGTTGAACCTTTGAAGAATCCATCTTGAGGCCATCACTTGAAACAACATAGCCCAAGTATTCCACACTTGAGGCATGGAATACACACTTTGAGGCTTTAGCAAACAAATTATTGTCTCTCAGTCTTTGGAGAACAGAGGTCACATGTTTAACATGTTCATCCAAAGAGCTAGAGAAGACCATAATATCATCTAAGTACACTAAAACAAAAACATCCAAATAATCTGAAAAGATGTCATTCACAAGATTTTGGAATGAAGCTGGAGCATTGGTTAAGCCAAATGGCATAACCAAATATTCATAACTGCCATATTTGGTTCTAAAGGCAGTTAAGTGCTCACCCCTTTCTTTGATTCTTAAGAGATTATAAGCACCACGCAGATCTATCTTGGAGAAGATAGTAGCACCGTTGAATACGGTAAGAAGCTGATTCATTGGAGGAACAGGATACCTGTTCTTCCTAGTGACAGCATTAAGTTTGCGGTAGTCAACACACAAACAAAGACCACCATCCTTTTTCTTAACAAAAAGGACAGGTGCTCCTGTTGAGGAGGAGCTTGGTCTAATGAAACCTTTCTCTACATTCTCTGAAATGTAGGCCCGCAGTGTTTCTGACTCATTCCTTGATAAAGAGTAGATAACACCAACTGGAGGTAGAAGACCCTCCAGTTCGATATGATGATCACAGGCACGGTGTGGAGGAAGTTTCTCTGCTTTCACTTTGGAGAATACATCCAAATATTTGTGATAAACAGGAGGGACTACCTTCAGCACAGTTTCAATCTCTTCTGGCTCTTCCTCCTCATCCCACTGCTCCTCCAGGGAGGCATGAAAAGATAAAGGAGGAAGGTCCATATCCCCTTGAAAGAGATGAAGTGAAGATATAGCAACATCTTCTCCAACATCTTTTATCTCTTTGAAGACTTCATCTCTTAATGGAAGTAATGACTGAGAGGGAAAAATGGAGGGGTTATGGACAGAAGGAGGAAGGGAAGGTGTCTTAAGTTCACCAACCAGAGCAACACTGTTGACAGCAGTGGAAAAGTCATTACTGGTGGAAGAAATAATACCACTAGAATCCTTATGATTAGAATCATAGGTGATCAATCCATTTTTCCAATCAATAATGGGATTGAAATGGTAAAGAAAATCATAGCCCAATATTAGTTCTTCTCCCTTGGGTGAATCTATGATAAAGGAATCCCATTCAAAGCTTGGGAAGGAAGGTAAATCAACAACCCACTTGGTATAATGGGTGATGAACAAGGAAGTGTATTCACTGGAATCCAGAATGAAAAGAGGAATCTTTTCAGGGAGCTCTGACATGGTCAATGAGTACTTGAGAACAAAATTCTTTGCAATAAAGGAGTTTGTAGCACCAGAATCAATGAGAATACTATAAAAAATATCAGAGATTGAAGAAAAAATAAGAAATTTTAATGATTTCTTGACACTAGTATTCAGAGTGCACAATTGTGCTCTTGAAGGAAATAAGTGAGAACCATTGAACACATCATGATTCCCACTCAGGCTTTTCCCTGCTTGCTAGGGAAGCCTTTTGATGACCCTTGCCTATTCTCAGGCCTCTTGAAACATTTTTCAAATGGGTGCTTCCCACCACAATAATTGCACAAGCCTTCTTTAATCCTCCTCTCCTTTTCAGAACCAATTAATTTGTTGTCCTTATTGAGGAGAGCAGCATGAGGCTTGTCTTTGGACATTTGAAAATTCTTCTCCTTCTTATTCTTATTGTGATAAGGCTTCTTGGATGATGAACTTTGAGGAGGCTTGGAGAAATTGGATCCAATGTTTGGAGGCTTCTTCTCTTGATGACTGCCCTTTTCCTTTTGCCTCTCATGATACCTTGTGTCTAATTCTAAAGTGACATCCATAAGTTCTTGAAGAGTGTCAAAAGTTCCAGGGTGAGAAGCCAATTGGTGCAACAATCTTGATGCCAAGCCTCTTCTATACACATGAATGTAAGCTCTTTCCCCCCAATCTCCAATTCTTGACATTAAGCTTCTGAAATCTGCTATGTACAAGGAAACATGACCACTTTCCTTCATCCTCAAATTGTCCAACTCTTGTTCAGCTTTCCTGACTTCATTGGGGTCACCAAACAGAGTGAATAATTGAGATTCAAATAATGGCCAATTATTGAGGAGGTAGGAAGGGTCTTCATTGGAAATATTTGAGAGGTAAGGTTCAATCCACTTGCCAGCTCTACCAGTAAGAAAAGAAGTTGAGTACAAAACCTTCTTCCTGTCAGAGAAGAAGTTTGCTGGATCATTATGGAAAATTAGTTGACAGGATTGGACAAATGCTCTCAACTTATGAGCTTGAGTACCATAAAAAGAATCAGGTGCCTTCATTGATGGAGTCTTGAATGCAGGGACTTTTGAAGTGTCCCTTGGGGCAACTGCTTGAGTGAGCTGTCCCATAAACTGAGTCATTTGCTCCATCATCTTGAGGAAATTTGGTTCAGCTTGAGAGACAGAAGGTTGATTAGAAAGGGCTAGATTTGGAGCCTCAGGAGCTTCAGAAGCACCTGCCAAGGCAGCTGCCACCTCAGTCTCCTCAGATTCTTCCTCTTCCACAGACTCCTCCCCCTCCTCATCTTCAGCTTCCCCCAATCTACTTCTAGGCCCTTGAGGAATGCTTGGATAGCCACCCAACAGTCCAGAGAATGATCTTGATCTTCTAGAATTCACACCTCCTCTTCTGGAGGGTGCTGCGCCTTCCATTGGTGGTTCTCTGTCCAAATTTGCACTCAGTTGATGAACTGATGGTGTGCGGTCAAGAGGAGCCCTTGCTGTAGGAGTGAGAACAGCTTGATGTCTTTGAGATCTTGTATTCTTGGCTGGAGGGCTATGCTGAACTGGCATTATGAAAGAAGAATAAATAAAACTTAATGATACTTTGAATAAAAGAAGGCTTGACTAAAACAATCAAATGAAAATCTTGATGAACTTGAGAAATCAATCAATAATCTGGAAGTGAATCAATATGAATAAATCTTGAAGAGTGAATATGACAAAGTCAAATTCTTATGAATAATCAATTTCAATCAATAAGTCAAATCAAGTCAATCAAAATCAAATCAATTAAGTCTTGAGGAATTCAATCAATATCTTCAAAAGTCAATTCAATTTTCTTGAGGAATCAAATTCAAATCAATCAATTAAATCAAATCTTGAGGATAAATCAGCTATCTTGAGTAGTCAAATCAAGTCAATCAAATCAATTCAATCAAAGTCAATTCAAAATCTTGAGGTGAAATCAATGTCTTGAGGAATCAATCAATAAATCAATAATCTTGAGAAATTTCCAAAATCCAAAATCACTGAATACCCCAAATCAATAAAATCCTTGAATGAATAATCAATTAACCCAAATAATTCCACTCAAATGACCTGATAAACCTGAATTCAGACAAAAAAGAGAAATGAGAATGATAATGATAAAGTGAAATGGTCAGCAGAAATTTTGAAATGAGAAAGAGAATCAATTTTCATTTGAATGAAAAGAATGAGATGAAAATTGATGAGAGAGAAAAAATCATAAAAATCATAAAAATCATAAAATCATGAAAAGATCATAATTGAAGAATGAGAGAAATGAATAAAATGAATGAAAGAAAAGAAGCAATTATGAGTTAATTAAAATAATGTCACAGGGGCTCTTCTAAGTGAAGAGGGCCTGGCACTCAGTGAACAGACTTACTTATGGAGGGCTCAAAAGGAAATACTCAAAAGATGAGAGTAATGGAGTAAGAGGATAAGTTCCTAGTCATAAAATAATAAGTATAAAAGATAAGAGAGACAAATCAAAAGCAATAATAAAGAGCCAACCACAAATAATCCTGAGTCACTGTTTCAACCTGTTCAGAAAAGAGAAAAGGGATTAATAAGGATATGGCCACCAGGACTCTACTGAACAGGTGCGGGAAGGCTAAGACTAACTTAGTAAATAATAAAATAATATTCCAAAGTGAGAATAAAATAATATTAAATAATAAATCAACTATTTTAATTAACTGGGGGAAAAACCCCCAGGTGGGTGAAGAGGGGCTGGTATATGTGAGAAATACCAGCCTTGGAGTTTGAGAGTTGAGATACTTGTCTGTATGCTGGAAGAAGTTGGATGTGGGATTGAATCCTGTATTGGTGAATCCAATACAGGTTATACAGTCAATACAGGTATTTGCGCCTGTATTGATTACAGGCCTGTATTTGGTGAATCCTGTATTTGGGTCTTGCCTGTATGAAAACTGTATTGAGGTTTGAAACTGTATTTGGATCTTGCCTGTATGAAAACTGTATTTGGAGAGTCTTGAATGAAACCCCCTTGCTGCTTGGGTTTTGAAGGGTATCCATGATATAATTATTTGCTGATGATGATTGGAAATGCCCCTGCCTCCTTGGCTGTGACAATATCACTGCACTTAGTGATCACCAGATCAAGGGTGAGGCTCTGGAGCATCTCCGACAAATCATATCTAAGACGATAATTCCCTCATCATGGACAAGAGTACGTCGCAACATGGGTTCCCCCTCTCATGGTAGCTTAAAAGCCGCTGAATGGGCTCTCTTATATAAGGTCTATATTCCATTTTTAATGCTCAGTCAACAGATGTCATTGTATGTACACCAATCCGCCAACATTCAAAGGCAAATGGGTCAGTCAGAATAACTTGGATATGAACTAACCAAGAATACATTCCATTTGATAAGTGCTATCAACATTACCACAAGTTGGACTGTTTCAATAGATGATGCGACTGCATTTGCTGAACATTGGAAAAAATTCCACCTTTCCAATCAACTCCTGTTCCCAAAACAGAAAAGTAAACCAAATCATCATTTTGCTGATCATATTCCCGAACTCTTCCAATGTTGGGGCCCAGCACAAGCCTCAGCCACATGGGGTTATGAGCGCTTGATTGGGGTATTTGCAAAAATGCCAACAAATAACAAAATATGTACGTCAATTAATAAGATCAATATATTCACATTGATTAACACCTGAACTGAATAAGACTAACTTCTTGCAATTCTGAATAGATGATATAGATAAAACCTTGCTTCAACATATCTGTCAATGTTCCAACCTTTCCGTTCTCCTGAAATCCCCATCCGTGCCATGTGAAATAAAACAGATTTTCGAATCACAGCCACCTGCCCTGTTCAATCAACATAAATATAACAAACCATCCCGCCATGACCAAGAAAATTATGATTGCCTGGTTGAGTACTTACAGAATTTTCATGCAACAAGGGAAATAGTTGATTGGATCAGCTTAGACACTACCGTGCAATCCACAAGTCCTCCCACTTCAAGGATTGTCTCACCTTGGTATTTTCCAGTTTCAAACATTAATAATGGGAACAATATTTTTTCAACTGAATCCAAAAATGTCGGCACCAGTGTGATATGTTTTCTGAGGGGCAACTCACGACGATTTGGTATTATTAATAGCATTTTTAAAGTCTTGGAGCCATCTAGCATACTGAACAATAACTTTCTCATCTTAAAAACTTTGAAGATTGATGTGAATTTCTTACCAGATTGGCCGCATCTGAATATTTATAAAGCTGTTGGTTTTGATGATGGACACATGATTATATCTGAAGAAGAAATTGAAGGTAACTGTGGATTGTATGATAACAAAGTTCTGTCATGTGGACTGCTTGTAATGATAAAGCCGTTATTTCATGATATTTAGTCTACTAAAATGCAAATCTCTCATATTCATTAGCAATTTTTCTAGTGAAATAACTGCCTCAAAATTTGGTGACAGAGACATGCCATTGTGACAAGCAAAGCCCATTATTTCACATTGCCACAAAGAACTTACTATTTTGACATTGGGTATAGTGTGAATAAGCCAAGTTCAATGATTAAATGACCCACACACTCACGTTTCACAGCATCCAAAATTTCTAACTGTGCCATCATCATGTTGGAAGGGGAATTGGCCCTTGCGCACCCACACACGCACCCGCACACGCCAATTCACATGCAAGCGCACCCACACCCGCCAATACACACGCAAGCGCACCCGCACACGCAAGCACACCCGCACCTGACAATGCACACACAAGCGCATCAGCACCCGCCAATGAACACGCAAGCCAACCTGCACCCGCCAATGCACATGCAAGCTCACCTGCGGTATTGTGCGGCAGGCTCTACCAGTGTCAGTTTCAAAATGACAATCCCGCTCAGGCAGAGTCCTTTCATGGATGACCTGGTGTAGTCAAACCCCCCGCCTACATCAAGACTGGCTGAAGGACCTCTTTGATGTGTGTTTGTGCAAACAGGCCGGTCTTGTGTAATTTTTACCAACCATCGGACGGTTGCGGGATGATCCGGTGGTGAAGAATCTGAGTTGAAGGCACAGGTGAACCAATATTGGGGGATGTCACAGGATTTGGTGTACGACAAGAGTAGGACGTGTGCTCAACGTGAGCTTGACTTTTATCCTGCTTGACGCTTGCTTGACGTGAAGTCAATCGCCGAAGATTGACACGAGATTCGCCCTGGTGCATGTATGACATGTAGAATGCTTTACCAAACCTGTATAGGACCCCAGTGTTGAATGAATCATGAGGTATTGAATTATTAACAAGCTTCTTTGTCTGTTTGAAACCCCACAATCATAATTGTGGGAGAATATCCCACAGTCAGACTGTATTGGTCTAATTTTGGGATTTTGAGCTTAAAGCTTCCATACCTTTGTCAGTTTTTGAGATATCAAGCTCAATTTTGATTCATTTAGTAGCCCAGGATGTGTTCTACCCAATGGTACCTGATTTGGTATGCCTATCATTTGACATGGCAAGGTTATCATGTACAAGTTTTCTTATACACATTTATGATTTGTCCCAAGGCTGTATGGAGCCTTCAGATAGCCCTGATTGTTCTCTTTCCAAAAAGCCCCCACTTTAGGTATCTCACACTAAAACTGGAGAAGTTAGATGAGGGGTGAATATTTTAATCCCCCTTATTCAACCTTATTTGGGTCATAACTTCTGTAATTATGGTGCTATCTTAGTTTGGCTAGTACCATTGGATAGCTCTGACCTACACCTCTATTCCGAACACCCATTTGATTGGGCTAAGCCTCTCCCTCTGTATTTTAGATGAGAGGTAAACATTAACATTTATGCTCAGCAACAACTTTGAGCAGGAATAACTTTGTTATTTTTTGTCCTATGATGATGGGAGTTGCATATTTGGAAAGGGGTTAGTTTCCTCTTTTGTTTGATACCTTTTGAGCTGATTTGCCTCAGCTCCATCTTTTGGTGGTCTCTTGGCTATACCATTTATTTATGCTGTTTGGCAGTCATGCTTGTGCTCTGGTTTTGAGTCACAGGCTTAAACCTCCAGGGAGTCATGATAAGATTAAGGAGGGAGGTCCATATTACCAAAGAAGTTATGAAGTGAAGATACAGAATTATCTTCTCCAACATCTTGAATCTCTTTAAAGAGTTAATCTCTAGAAGCCAATAATGACTGATGGGAATTGAGGGAAGGAATATGGATAGAAGATGGAATTTATGGTGTTCTAGAATCATCAACCAGAGCTGAACATGACTTTTCAGAACAAAAGTCATTACTGAAAGATTTTTCAGGATCGAAGTTGTGCTTATTTTAAGCATTAAAGGTTATCAGCCCTTTCCTGCAATCAATAAATGGATCAAAATGATTAAGAAAGTCAAATCCCAATATGAGATCTTCTCCCTTGGGAGTCTCAATGACTAAAATGCCCCATTAAAATCTTGTGAATGAAGGAAGCTCAACCAAATATTTGGTATGAGGAGTCACAAATAAGGAAGGGGACTGAGAGGAGTCCAAAATGATAAGAGGGATTTTCTCTGGAAGTTCTGAAGTAGTCAAAGAATACTTTTGATCAAACTGCATTGCAATAAATGAGTTTTTAGCACCAGAACCAATGAGAATACTGTAAAAAACATAAGAAAGAGAAGAAAAAACAAAGGACTGAAGAGAATTCTTGACACCAGTATTCAGAATGCACAATTGTGCTCTGGATGGAAAACAGTGAAGACCATTGACCACAACATGATCTTCACTCAGGCTTTTCCCTGGCTGGAAAATTGGCCTGATGGCTTGGTAAGCTTGCGTTGGGGCCTTTTGAAACAGGACTCAAGACCATGCTTCCCACCACAGAAGCTAAATAGACCCTCCTTGATTCTTATTTCTTTTTTCAGAATTTATCAGTTTGAATGTTTATTCAATAAAGAAGAATGGGGCTTGTCCATCTTCTGAGAATTCTTCTTCTTTTGACTTGAATTTGCAGAGTTTTGGGGATGAGAAGAATTTGACTTTGAGGCTTCAGGCTTCTTCTCTTGATGATGACTCTTCTTGTTTTGCCTGTCATGGTACCTGGTATCAAGTTCCAGGGGAATATCCATTAAGTCTTGAAGAGAGTCAATATGTGAAGGATGGGAGACCAACTGATACAAAATCCTGGATGGAAATCTCTTCCTGAAATGGTGTGTGAGAGCCCTTTCACCTCAATCTCCTGTTCTTGAAACCAAACTTATGAAATCAGAAATTTATAATGATACATGTCCACCTTCTTTCATTCTTAAGGAATCCAACTCTGCTTCAGCTTTTATAGTTTCATTTTGGTCCCAAAATAAGGTAGAGAGTTTAGATTCAAAGAATTTCAATGCATTGAGAAGGTGGCTTGGGTCTTGATTGGTGAGATTGGAAAGATAATTCTCAATCCATTTTGCAGCCCTGCTAATGAGAAATGAAGTGGCATGAAGAACTCTCTTTCTTTATTGAGACAAATTTGCCAGATGATTATGAAAAATTACTTGAAAAGTCTGAACAAAACTTCTGACTTTGAAATGTTGAGTCTCATCAAATAATTATGGTGCCTTCATAGGTGGAGTCTTGAAGGCTGGTGGTCTTGATGCTTCAGAAGATAAAGCTGCTTGAAGATTTGCCATAATCTGAGTCATCTGCTACATGAGTTCCAATAATGATGGTTCAGACTGATGAGAGACAGGCTAATTAGAAAGGGCTATAGTTGGCCCTCCAATACCTTGGGATGCCCCCACAGGAGCAGGGACACCTTCAGTACCATAAGACTCTTCCTCTTCCACAGAAGTCTCTCCCTCCTCTTCACAATCTTCACCAGGACCTTTAAAAGTTGTCCTTGAAAGTCCTGGAAATCTTCCAACTACTCCTGAAACACAGTTTGATTATCTTGGCCCTCTTCCTTCCTTCCTGGATGGTGCTGCTCCTTCCATAATGGGCCCTCAGTTGAGGAAATGCTGGGGTGCTGTCAAGAGGAGCTCTTGGAGTTGGAGTAAGAAGAGCTTGAGCTCTGGCATGAGATCTGTTCTGTCTTTCAGGAGGTAAATTTTGTATGAGCATGATTCCAGGATAGAAATTAAAATAAATGATCAAAATCAAAATTTGAAGTGCAAAGCTTGAGGCAAATCAATTGAAAACCTGAAGTCAAAATCAAAATCAAAGTCAATGTCTTGAAGAAAAATCAATGAATCAAAATGAAATATTGAGTTAATCAATCAATCAATATGTCAAAATGAATTCCTAAAGTCAATAAATCAATATGTCAAATAAATCAAAATCAAAATATTATTAAATCAATCAATCAATAAAATGAATTCTTGAGGAAAATCAGTTTTATGTCAACAATTCTTGATGTGAAAAATCAGCAAAATCAATGTTATTGTCAAGTCAATCAATTTTCTTGAGGTCAATATCAATTATGTCAAATAAATCAATCAAATGAAAATCAAGTGAGTTCTTGTTAAAAATCAAAATTCTTGAAGAATGAAGCAAATATTAATCTTTTTGTGAAGAATTTGTCTGAAGAATTTGATGAGTAGCTTGAAAATCAAATGAAAATTAAGATTACACCTGAATTATGAATGCAATGAAATTGATGATTTGAGATGAAATTTGAAAGGGAAAAAACAAGTAAAATGGGTCAGCTTTCAATTTTCAAGAATGAAGAATAAATGAGAGAAAATTAAGAAGTGACAATAAATCATAAAGCTCATATGCATTATAGAATCATAATTTCAATGAAATGAGTTAATGTAATTCTAAAGAAAGAATGGATGGAATGAAAAGAAATCATAAGTTAATTAATATAATGTCACAGGGGCTCTTTTGGAAGCAAGAGTGGGCTGGCAGTCAGGAATCAAGAGCTGACTTTCAGGGCTTCAAAAGACTAAAGAAATTGAAAGGAATATATTTCTTTAAGGAAGAATAAGAGTAAAGACAAGTGTGCCAAAAGATAAAAGAAAAGGAAGCCAATGGCCAAGATAATAAAAAAGCCAAAAGCCAAAGAGCCAACCAAATGAATCCTCAATTCACTGTTTCAACCTCCCAGAAAGAACAAGGGAATTAGTAAAGGATATGATCACCAATATCCACTGACAGGCAGAGAAGAAAGGTGAAAATTAAAGACTTAAGATTATCAGTATTTACTTTCATAAATGAAAAGAAAATAAGGATAAAAATAAATCCAATATATTAATTAACTGGGGAAAATGTCCCCAGGGAAGAAAAGGTGGACAGTATATTTGAAAAGCTGAAAGACTGATCCTGGGGGTTGATCCCCAGCTGTATTGACGTTTTTGGGTAAATACAGATCTGGCCATCTTGAGAATTGACATTTGTAATGGAATTCTCAAAGTGGAATCTTAATTGGCCCAAAAGGGCCAAGGCCATACAGCTTGCTTGAATACAACCTGTATGGACCAATGGAGTTGTCCAACAAATATTTAAGTAATTGATTCCTTGACAGCTTATTGAATGCTTGAGAAACTCTCAAAATTTCCCTTTGAATAATCCTGAAAGAAAGTACAACCCAACTCCTGCAGGTCCAGGTGGTGGGGTTCCTTGACTGGTCTTCTGGTAGCCACCATGGATTGCAAGATTGAATGACTGAAAGGACTGCCTTGAAAATGGGTGATGGATTTTGGTACTTGGTTTGAAATGGCCTAATTTGGTCCTCAAGCCATCATCTTTGAATTGCTGGGCAAAATTGGTGCATAATGGTATCCTATACCATATATGCACTATTCCTGAATCCATGGTACGGAGTACATTGATGAAGAGAAGTCTGTCCCCTGAATGAAGAGGAAACATTTCTGAGCTCAATCTGGTGGCCTCTGGTGATTTCCAAAGGCCAGGGGTCAAAAATAGCCAAGAAATGGTTCTTGGCCAATTTGGGTCCTGGGGTCCTTTTGGCTATTTGTGGCACTGGTGAGATTGGGTGCCTAAATTGGTGCAGGTGGGCCCACCTAGCCTTGAGGGTAGGTGGTTGGCCTGCTTGGCCCTTTTTGGCCTCATTTGATTTAGCCCAAATGGGGCCTAAGGGTCCCATGGACTGTGGGCCGTGGATTATGGCCTGCAGGCCATAGGGGGGCTAAAGGGCCCAAAAGCCCTATATTCAAAGGGGTGGGCCCAAGAGCCCTGGTGGTGGATAGAGGCGCCAAAGGCCCCTGGAAGTCCAGATGGACCCCCCAGGCCCAAAACAAAGGAATTGGCCAGGGAGTTTGTGATGCAAAGGATTGGTCAAAAAGGCCAATTATGCAGACTATGGCCAGTGACAGGTGGTGTGGCCATAAAACACAAAAATGGACCAATTTGCCATAAAAATGATGACATACCCAATTTTCCATAAAATGAGTTCAGGCTTTAATTGCCACAACACCCATTGGGGGGTGATTACATGTGGTTGTCACAATGATTTTCTCAAGATCTGTATGGGGTTTGTTTGCCCCATAGCTTTTGGTCTAGATGAGATATGGGGAACTGGACGGCACCATCATATATTCCTTTTTTTCTATTTCCAAAAATACATCACTTCAGGTTTTGCACACTAAAACTGTAGAAGTTAGATGGAGGTGAATATTTTATTCACCCTTATTGGACTTCATTTTGGCTATAACTTCTGTAGTTTCAATGATGGCTCAATTTGGCTAGTTCCATTGGATAGTGCTGATTGAGAGGTTGAATTTAAATAGCCATTTTATGGGGTTCAATGTTTTCCTATGGACTTTAGATGAGAGGTGAAAATGAAGGTTAATCCTCAGAAGTTTCTATGAGCTTGAATAACTGTGTTGTTCTTTTTCCTATGATAATGGGACTTGTACTTTTGAAAACAAGTCAGTCTCCCCTTTTGTTGGATACCTTTTGAGCTGGTTTGGCTCACCTCCTGTCACAACCATGGCAATTCATCCCCTTGGACTCCAATATGGAATATCCATGCCACATCCAATATATGGCAATTTGGCCATATCCATAAATCCTTGGCCAAATTGGACATTTGATCTCTTCTCGCCTTTTATGGTCATTTCACCATCTGGGCCCAGCTTGGCCCCTTCACTGTCATCAGTCCCTCCCTGGCCTTTCTCTGCTTTTGGGCACTCTTTTGTATTTTCCAGTACACAATACAGTTTGCGCACTTTTGCACATTTGGCTGTATTTAGCTATCTAGGCCATATTTCTCATGAATTATGTGAAATATGCCCAAAAGGCCATATAAGGCCTTTTGGGGCTTAAATGCCAGAATTGTGCATTTTGCGCACTTCTGTGTATTCTGCGCACTTTGTGCAAATACAGTTTTGAAGCTTTGTTAGCTGTGTTTGGCCAAAAACCCAAAAATGTCCAAATACCCCAAAAACCACTTTAAAGTGCCATAAATGGTGTTATACACCATTATGCATATTTTTTCAGCAGAAATACAATGGTGGCAATATCAACTGGTTATTTAAACTTCTCATAAGGTCACCAAGGCACATCATCCAGAGGATTCATCAAGGCTCAAGGGAAAGTGTCAAAATCTCAAATACCAATGAAACCATCAGGCAATCAATGGTTATTCTCACTCACAGTATTCCTCCAAGGGAATACTGGAAGTTCATTCTCAAGGGATATTCAAGAGGAAGTTCAAAACAGTTTTTCAAGGGTCAATGCTCCATCAATACACCTTGGCAACAACATTCATTTCAATACAGTCTGGATTCACCAAGACCTGTATTTCAATTATACATCATGGGAAAATCATTCAACACAGCGCATTTCCCAATCTGGCAAGGTATACACTCCATTGGACAATCAATATAGCTTCCAATATTCAATACAGGACCACTGTCAGCCTGAAGGAGTCAAGCTCTAAACGTTTCACATATACCAGCCTCCTTTGACCCTGGGGGGTTTTCCCCAGTTAGGTAATAGACTTTGATTTTATTTTATCTTTATTTTCTTTTCATTCTGTTGAGAAAATACTAATATTATTAAGTCAGGAATTTAGCACCTTTCTCTCTTTTCTTTCTTTGCCTGTCAATAGATATTTGGTGGTCATATCCTTACTAATTCTCTTGGTCATTTTGGAAGGTTGAAACAGTGATTGAGGACTTTCTTGGTTGGCTTCTCTTTACTCTTATTGCATCTCATCTTTGTACCTGCATATTTGTTAGAGGAATTCAATTCTTATTTTATTTTCTTAATTCTTTTGCAGTCCTCCAAGTGAGCTCCTTGATTTCTGAGTGCCAGGCCACTTTTGTTTTCTGTCCAAGAGTCCCATTTAACATTATATTAATTAACTGCTAATTTTCTTTTCATTCTTTCTTTATAATTTCATTCACTAATTTCATTGAAATTATGATCTTTTAATGCTTCTGAAAATTAGGATTTGTCGTCACCTCTCAATTTTCCCTCATTCATTCTTCATTTTGAAAATTGAAATTTGACCCAATTTTTTTTTTCACTTTTTTAATCTTTTTCAAATCATCAAATCTGTTTCATTCACAATTCAAGGTTTAATTTTCAAAGTTGATTTTAAAATTTCTCATCAAAATTCATTCAGACACATTCTTCACATCAAGACTCATTTTGATTCATTCCTCAAGAATTTTTATTTTCAAGAAGAACTCACTAGATTTGAAGTGATTGATTGATTTGACATAAATTGATATTTACCTCAACAAAATTGATTGACCTGAAGATTTCTTTGATTTTGCTGATTTTTCACATCAAGAATTTTGACATGAATTGATTTGGTTTTAAGATTTCATTTCATTGATTGATTTTCTGAAAGATTTTTATTTTGGTGGATTTGACTTCCAGACCTCATTTGAGTTTTGATTAATTGACATACCTGAAGATTTTTATTTGATTCATTGATTTTTCCGTAAAATTTGATTGTTGATTTCTGAATTCAAGCAAGATTTTCATTTTTTATTCATTATCTTTATTTTTCTCCTGAAATCATGCCCATTTAACACTCACCTCCTGCAAGGCAGACAACATCTCAGGCCAGAGCTCAGGCTGTTTTCATTCCAACACCCAGAGCTCCTCTTGACGGCACCCCAGCAGTTTCTCAACTGAGGGCCAATTTAGACAGAGGACCAAATGTGGAAGGAGCAGCACTGTCCAGGAAGGAAGGAAGAGTTCCCAGAAGCTCAAGTTTTTTTTCAGGAGTGGTTGGTGAATTTACAGGTCTTTCAAGGTCCTGGTGAAGATTGTGAAGAGGAGGAGGAGAATTCTGTGGAAGAGGAAGAGTCTTATTGTACTGAAGGTGTCCCTGCTCCTGTGGGGGAATCTCAAGGTACTGGAGGGCTAACTCTATCCCAGTATAATCAGCCTGTCTCTCATCAGTCTGAACTATCTTTATTGGCCATTATGCAGCAAATGACCTAAAATATGGCCAATCTTCAAGCAGATTCATCTTCTGAAGCATCAAGACCACCAGCCTTCAAGACTCCATCTATGAAGGCACCAGAATGCTTTGATGGGACTCAACCCTTCAAAGTCAGAAGTTTCATTCAATCTTGTCAGCTGATTTTTCATAATGACCCAGCAGGCTTCTCTCAAGACAGAAAGAAGGTTTTTTATGCCACTTCATTTCTCATTGGTAGGGCTGCAAAATGGATTGAGCCTTATCTTTCCAATCTCACTAATAAAGACTAAAACACCTTCTCCATTCTTGGAATCTGTTTTAATCACAACTCTTCACTTTGTTTGGGGACCCAAATGAAGTCAGAAAAGCTGAATCAGAGTTGGAATCTTTATGAATGAAAGAAGGTGGGCAAGTGTCATTATACATTGCTGCTTTCAGAAGTTTGGTCTCAAGAATCGGGGATTGGGGTGTAAGAGCTCTCATCCATCATTTCAGGAAGGAATTTCCATCCAGGATTCTGGATCAATCGGCCTCCCATACTTCAAGAATTGACTCTCTTCAAAACTTAATGGATGTTACCCTGGAGCTTGATACCAGGTACAATGAGAGGCAAAATGAAATGAGTCATCATCAAGAGAAGAAGCCAGAAGCCTCAAAGTCAAGTTGTTCTAATCCTCAAAATTCTTCAAGTTCAAGTGAAAAGAAGAAGAATTTTTAGAATAGGGACAAGCCCCATTCTTCTTTATTAAATGAAGATTTCAAGCTGTTGAATTCTGAAAAGAAAGAAGAATCAAGGAGGGTCTATGTACCTATTGTGGTGGGATGCATACTCTTGAGTCCTGTTTCAAAAGGCCTCAAAACAAGCTTACCCAACCGTCAGACAACTTTCCCAGCCAAGGAAAAGCCTGCGTGAAGATCATGTTGTGTTCAATGGTCTTCACTTTTTTCCATCCAGAGCACAATTGTGCATTCTGAATACTGGTGTCAAAAATTCTCTTAAATGTTTTGTTTTTTCTTCTCTTTCTGCTGTTTTTTACAGTATTCTCATTGATTCTGGTGCTACACAGTCATTTATTGCAAAGCAGTTTGTTCACAAGTACTCATGGACTACGTCAGAACTCCAAGAGAAGATTCCTATTATCATTCATGACTCCTCTGAGTCTCCTTCTTCATTTGTGACTCGCCATACTAAGTATATGGTTGAGCTCCCTTCTTTCCCAAGCTTTGAATGGGATGTTTTAGTCATTGATACTCCCAAGGGAGAAGACCTCATATTGGGATTTTACTTTCTTAATCATTTTAATCCATCTGTTGATTGGAGGCAAGGGCTAATCACCTTTAACGCTGATCATAAGGACTATAAGTATACTTAAAAACCTTTCTGTAATGACCTTTCTTCTGCCAAATCATTTGCAGCTCTGGTTGGTGATTTTAGAACACCATCATTTCCATCTTCTGTCCATATTCCTTCCCTTAATTCCCATCAGTAATTACTATCATCTAGAGATGAAGTCTTCAAAGAGATTCAAGATGTTGGAGAAGATAATTCTGTATCTTCACTTCATCTCTTCTTTGGGAATATGGACCTTCCTCCTTCATCTTATCATGACTCCATGGAGGAGTTTTGGGATGAAGAGGAAGAGCCAGAAGAAACAGAAACTGTGATGAATGTTGTTCCTTCTTCTTATCACCAGTATTTAGATTTATTCTCAAAGTTGAAAGCATAGAAACTTCCTCCTCACCATGCCTGTGATCATCATATCGAGCTGGAGGGGTCTCTACTTCCAGTTGGGGTTATCTACTCTTTATCAAACCAAGATTCAGATACACTCAGGGGCTACATTTCAGAGAATGGAGCAAAAGGTTTCATCTGGCCAAGCTCCTCTTCAACAGGAGCACCTGTCCTCTTTGTCAAAAGAAAGATGGTGGCCTCTGTCAGCCTGTGACTCAAAACCAGAGCACAAGCATGACAGCCAAAATACCATAAACCAATGGTATAGCCAAAATACAACCAGAACATGGAGCTGAGCCAAATAAGCTCAAAAGGTATCAAAAGAAAGAGGAAACTCACCTCTTTTTGAAAACATAAGTCCCATTACCATAGGACAAGAAATAACAAAGTTATTCCTGCTCAAAGTTATTGCTGAGCATAAACACTAAATTTCACCTCCCATCAAAAATCTAGAAGGAGAGCCTTAACCCCATCCAATGGGTACTCAAAATGAAGCTCTAAGCCAGGGCTATCCAATGGTACCAGCCAAACTGAGCTAGCATCAATATTACTTCAGTTATGGTCAATTTCAGGCCAAATAAGGGTGAAAGAAACATTCACCTCTCATCTAACTTCCACAGTTTTAGTGTGAGATACTTGAAGTGGGGTTTTTTTGGGAAGAGAACAATCAGGGCTATCTTATGGTGTCATCCATTTCTCCATATCTCAACTACAGCAGAAGTTATGGGGCAAACAAGCTCAATACAGCTTTTTGCCTAAAACACACATATGTACAAAAATCTTGTACATGGCATAACTTTGCAATATTTAATGATAACCATATCAGATAAGGTACCATTGTGTAGAACACACACAGGGCTACACACTGGTTCAGGTTTGAGGTTGATACCTCAAGAACTGATAAAGTTATAGCTGTTTTAAGGTCAAAATCCCACATTTTGACCAATACAGCTTTACCATGGGATAATATCCCATAACCATGAATATGAGGTGCAAATAGACAAAGAAGCTTGTTTTTACTTCAATACCTCATATGTCAGTCAATACTGGGGTCCCATACAGTTTCTGTATAGCATTCTACGTGTCATACACGTCAGAATCAGACTGTGAGGTCCCCAGATGAAAATTTTCACCCTGTATTGGTGAAAACTGCCCATATGTGGTTTCAAAACCACATCTGAGCCCAATACAGGTTATCCAGGCTGTTTTCAAACCACAAGCCAGTACTAGAGAGTGAAAAAATCTTCACTTCCTCTACGTGGAAAGGTCTAGCACCCTTTCCACCCCATTTCAGGATAAAAAGGAGGCTTTTCACAGCCAGAATTGTTTCCTCATCCTGCTCTTGAATATCCTATGTAGTAAACTGTCCAAAACAGTTTTACTCTTGGGTAATAATCAGGGTATAATTGTGATTTTAATTATTGTAGTACTTATTATAGTAATCCAACTGGAAAGACTGCATCCAGGGTTCTCAATAGCACTCACCACCACTATTTTCCAAATAGTAGAACCCTTTTATTATCTTATAAACTATTATATTATCAAAAACTCTTATTATTAAAATTATATTCACATGTCACAGTCATAGTTCTAGTTGTAAATAGCCTACCACTACTTTAACATAGACTCCAGCTGACAGCCTCTGTTTGTGTGTTGATTACCACAAACTCAAAGCTGTTACTAGGAAGAATAAGTATCCTGTTCCTCTTATGAATCAGCTTCTTACTTTTTTCAATGGTTCTTATATCTTCTCCAAGATTGATTCGCGTGGTGCATATAAACTGCTCAGAATCAAGGAAGGTGATGAACATTTGACATTTTTAGAACTAAGTATGGCAGTTATGAGTATTTGGTATGCCATTTGGGCTCACCAATGCTCCTGCTTCTTTTCAAAACCTTGTCAATGATAATTTCCAATATCTTCTTGATATTTATGTTGTGGTTTATTTGGATGACATTATGATCTTTTACAAATCTGAGCAAAACATGTCACTCAATTGTCCAATGTTCTTTCCAGACTCAGAGCCAATAACCTCTTTGGTAAGGCATCCAAATGCCTATTTCATGCTTCTAGTGTAGAGTATTTATGTTAAATTATTTCTTCTGAGGGCCACAAGATGGACCAAGCAAAAGTCAAGCAAATTCTCAATTGGCCACCTCTGTCACAATGCTGTCTGCCAGACCTCAGCAAAGGGAACTCTTGCCAAAAAGGCTATTAAACCAGTTGAAAGACCAATTAATACTGGAAAGTTGTAGATCACATTCCACCATGTGACAGTACCCCCGGGTTTAGAGCACTGCGTCCCGAAATGCATGTAACTGATGGTATTACCCATGTGACCCTCATGGAGTTACATTAGTCACAACAGGAGCCTACAAGGAACCCCCAAGGGGGGAACCCTTGTACGCCAATGGAGCGGAAAACCCAGCAATTTCTGGTTGTTTGATTGAGACCCCTCCTTGTCTCCAACCGGAATTGAACCAATGACGTTGGTAACCGGTTTGTTGTCACAATGCTGTCTGCCAGACCTCAGCAAAGGGAACTCTTGCCGAAAAGGCTATTAAACGGGTTGAAAGACCGATTAATACTGGCAAGTTGTAGATCACATTCCACCATGTGACAACCTCCAAGAAATCTCAAGGCTCTTCAATCATTCCTTGGCTTTGCCAATTTTGACCGCCATTTCATTAAGAATTATTCAAAGAAGATTAGTTCACTCACAAGTTTCCTCAAGAAAGATTTGTGTTTTCCCCTCAAAGAGGAAGCTCTTAGACAGTTTCATAAACTCAAAGAGGCTTTCAGCACTGCTCCAATCCTTTCTCACTTCAATTCTTCTCTACCCACCATTGTAGAGACTGATGCTTCAGATTATGCCTTGCGTGCTGTACTGAGCCAGGTGTCTCACTCAGGAAAACATCCCATTGCATTTGATAGCCGCAAGCTTCTCCCAGCTGTTCTCAATTTTGAGATTCATGACAAGGAACTGCTTGGCATAGTCTGGGCTCTCCAGAACTTCAGAGCTATTCTCCTTTCACTTTCTTCCTCTTTTGAAGTTCTCACCAATCATTCTTTACTTCAATATTTTATTTCATCAAAGATTCTCACTTGCCATCAAGCCCGCTGGGCTGAATTTCTATCTGAATTTCATTTCTCAATCACTTACCGCCCTGGCCGCTTGGCCACCCTTCCAGATGCATTGTCACGTCGGGACAACATTTACCCAGAGAGGGGGGAGGATTTCATCAGCAAGAACCCAATGAATTATCAGAAGATAATAAATCAATATTAAACTCAAGCCTCAAAGTTCTTTGCAGTCAAGGTGGATTCATTTTCAAATTTGATTGATTTAATTCAGAAGGAATAATGGAAATATTCTCAATATAGAAGTATTCTTGCAGATTTGGGTAAATTTAAATCTCTCAAAGATTATTCTCTTGATTCCTCTTCCCAACTTCTTCTTTTCAAAGATTGGGTTGTGGTTCCAAATGACCCCACAGTTCAACTCAATATACTTCAAAAGAGGGATTACTCTCCTCTAGCTGGACACCCTGGCCAAGAGAAGACTCTCAAACTTGTAAAGTGGGATTTTCAATGGTCTGGCATGACTCAATTTATCAAGTATTATGTATAATCCTGTCAACAGTGTTCAAGAAACAACAATATTCATCACAAGAAGTTTGGACTCCTCAAACCTCTTCCAATTCAAAATGGTCCTTAGCTTTGTCTTCCAATGGACTTCATAACTCAATTGCCACTGTCCAATTCATTTGACTCAATCCTTGTCATAGTGCACATATTGTCAAAAATGGCAGTTTTTATTCCAACAATGTCTTCAATAACTTCATCAGATTTGGCCCATTTATTCATCAAGAATATTTCCTCAAAGCATGGCCTTCCTTTGAGCATTGTTAGTGATAGAGGTTTTTTTGTTTTTTCCTTTTGGACCAATCTTTGTGAGCACCTCAAGATTTCAAGAGATCTGTCAACCGTGAACCATCCAGAAACTGATGGACAGACAGAGAGGGTAAATCAGATACTAGAACAGTACCTTCAGATGTATGTCAGTTATCATCAAGATGATTGGAACACCTGGCTCCCTCTGGCTGAATTTGCCTATAATAACTCTGACCACTCTTCAACAAAACAATAACCATTTTTACTGTTTATGGAAGAGATCCTCATTTTGACTCAGTTCACATCACTCAAGATACTCCTGCAGGGAATTTATCAACAAAAATCCAATCAGTACAGAATGATTTCAAACGAGAACTTGAAGGTGCCATAAACAGGTTTAAGAGGTATGCAGATAAAAGTAGAGCAGGTCTACCTGTTTTCAATCCTGGTGACTTGGTATGGCGTTCTTCCAAGAATATCAAATCAACAATACCTACCAAAAAGCTGTCTGAAAGATGGTTGGGTCCTTTTCCAATCTCGAAGAAAGTCAGCACTCATGCCTACCACCTCAAGCTCCCATCTCAATGGAAGTCCATATTTCCCTCTTGAAACCAGTAAATACATCAAGAATAACAAATAGGCATTGAGAGCCTCCTCCTCCAATCATCATTTATGAAGAAGAGGAATGGTAATTCTCTCAAATACTGGAGTCAAAGACTAAGAGAGGCAAATTATGGTATTTGGTAGAATGGAAAGGTTTCAGTCAAGACTTAGAAAGATCCACTTGGGAACCAACTGAAGACCTCAAGAATTGTCCTGAACTTGTCAATGATTTCCACTCTTTATATCCTGAAAAGCCAGGAATCAATTCTGCAAGAGCTTGATCATTTATGGTGCTTGGTGAGGAGAGGAATTACCATAAGTAAGTCCCACTCCTGGTATGCACCTTTAAGTTGATTCTACTCTTTTGTTGTAAGCATCACCTTGGCCACTCTGTGAGCACTCTGCAAGTTTTGGACACAGATCTTTTGGCCGGGCTTTTCAACATCAATTCCATAATTATGGCCATTTTAACTTGGGCAAATGGACCATTCACTTCTTATTTCTTTCCAAGTTTTCCAATTCCAATTCCTTCCTTCAACAAATCTTCTTTTTTCTTTTATGGCACTAGTGGGAGTGGTACTTACCAAAAGTAATTTCCTCTCCTGGTGTGCACTTCCCTGAGAGGTCTACAATCTTTCCAAGCATCACCTTGGCCACTCTGTGAGCACCTGTCATCAAAGTTTTCTTTCCAGGTCATTGGCAATTTCAAAGCCAGTTGTCAACATCAGTGATCAAGTTTGGAACCTCCTCAAAATTCATTTCTCCTATTTCTTTTCTTTTCTTTCTTATTTTTACTTTCATTCTTTATTTTTTGTTTTATTTTCATTTTAAATTTTCTTTTATCACGTCAGGGATTATCATTCATTTTTTAAATCACATCAATCATGAAGCCAATGTCAAAAAAAGATCCAGCAAGTCCTGCGTCATATGTCAAATTCTTAATATCAGTTTTCAATTTTTTCACCTCAATCACTCCTCTTGAATCCCTCTCTCAAAATCTTTCCAATATCCTCAGCAGGCTTCACCTTGTATGGATGCTCAGGAGCTCACCATTTCAAGGTGGTGGGGTACTGTCACAACCATGGCAATTCATCCCCTTGGACTCCAATATGGAATATCCATTCCATATCCAATATATGGCAATTTGGCTATATCCATAAATCATTGGCCAAATTGGCCATTTCATCTCTTCTGGCCTTTTATTTTTGCTTCACCATCTGGGCCCAACATGGCCCCTTCACTGTCATCAGGCCCCTCCTGGCCTTTCTCTGCTTTTGGGAAATCTTTGGTATTTTCCAGTCAAGAGGGAAAATACAGCTCCAAAGCCTGTATTTGGCTTTTTTAAGCTTTAAATACAGTTTGTGCACTTTTGCACATTTTTGGGAACTTTTGCGCACTTTTGCACATTTGGCTGTATTTATCCATTTAGGCCCAATTTCTCATATATTATGTGAAATATGCACAAAAGGCCATATCAGGCCTTTTGGGGCTTAAATGCCAGATTTTTGAATTTTGCGCACTTTTGCACATTTTGGGCACTTCTGCGCAATTTGCACAAATACAGTTTTTAGGCTGTATTAGCTGTATTTGTCCAAAAACCCAAAAATTTCCAGATACCCCAAAAGCCACTTTTTCACCTGTGAAGCCTCCAAAATCCAATTTTCACTCTTATCATCCTGGCATCATCTCAAAAGACCTTTGGCCCATTGTAACCTCCAATAACCAAAAGTGCCATAAATGGTGTTATACACCATTTTGCATATTTTTTGAGCAGCAATCCAATGGCAGAAATATCGGCTGGTTATTTCAACTTCTCATCAGGTCACCAAGGCACATCATCCAGAGGATTCATCAAGGCTCAAGGGAAAGTGCCAAAATCTCAAATACCAATGATGCCATCAGGCAATCAATGGTTATTCTCACTCACAGTATTCCTCCAAGGGAATACTGGTAGTTCATTCTCAAGGGATATTCAAGAGGCATTTCAAAACAATTTGTCAAGGGTCAATGCTCCATCAATCCACCTTGGAAACCACATTAATTTCAATACAGTCTGGATTCACCAAGACCTGTATTTTGATCATACATCTTGGGAAAATCATTCAACACAGTTCATTTCCCAATCTGGCAAGGTATACACTCCATTGGACAATCATTACAGCTTCCAGTATTCAATACAGGACCGCTGTCAGCCTGAAGGAGTAAAGCTCTCAACCTTTCACATATACCAGCCTCCTTTGACACTGGGGGGTTTTCCCCCTGTTAATTAATATACTTTGATTTTATTTTATCTTTATTTTCTTTCATTATGCAAATACTGATATTATCAAGTCAGTCATTAACAACCTTTCTCTCTTTTCTTTCTTTGCTGGTCATATCCTTACTAATTCCATTGTTCATTTTGGCAGGTTGAAACAGTGATAAGGGACTTACTTTGTTGGCTCTTTGGCCATTTGGCTTCTCTTTCCTCTTATTGCATCTCGTCTTTGTACCTGCATATTTCTTAGAGGAATTCAATTCTTATTTTATTTTATTTATTCTTTTGGAGTCTTCAAAATGAGTTCCCTGATTGCTGAGTGCCAGGCCACTCTTGTTTTCTGTCCAAGAGTCCCCTGTGACAGCTCCATATTTTGGTGGTATTTTGCTCTACCATTGGTTTATGATTCTTAGCTGTCATGCTTCTGCTTTGGTTTTGAGTCACAGGCTGACACGGATAAACTTTGTATCAATCAGTATTGGGCTCATTGATATTCATCCAAAGAACCCTAGGATGGAGAGCCAGGATGAAAAGGAAAGTGGCCCTATCCTCCAATGAAGCCAAGTACAATGCAATTTCTGAGTTAGTACAACATCTCAACGTATGCAAGACATTTATTTACAAAGAATCTGGAGAAAATTTAATAGAGTTCTTGTGTTGAAACAACCAAAGTGCAATATAAACAGTTTCCAACCCTATCTCCCACCATGGAACAAGGCACACGAGCTTCAGATTTCACTTCATCCAAAAATTAGTAGAGTAAATACCCTTACTTCTGATGTAAATACCAACCAAAAAATTTCTTTCAGACGAATTAACTAAGAATTTGCCCCTATCCAACAATCTTACCCATCCTTAAAACATTCTCTCAAGTAAAGAATTAACTTTTATGGGGGTTTGTGAGAATTAAGGAAAAATTTCCTTACTTTCTCCCTTGAAAGACCCTCAGACAATTTCCTATCCAGTTTTCCTGTTAAAAATTGTAAAAATAATATTCTGCAAGACATAGCAAGAACTACCTCAAACCCATGTATATAGTATATCTATGAATGTATAAAACATATCTTCTATCATATTAGTTACTCTAACCATCTTTACTTCATGGTTTCTTTCTATTGCTTTATTTTCCTTAAGTTTGTGATTGCCTCACTCTCTGAATGCATCTCTATGGCTCATACTCATATTACTACTATTTAATTCTAGAACGTTTGTATTACTCATAATTCATTCTATTTACTTTGTTGTTTCTTTCTATGGCTACATTGTTCTTAGTTTCATCATTCCTTCCCTCCCTGAAAGTATCCCTATGGCTTATACTAACATGAGTCCTACCTACCAAAGGTTTGTTGTACCCTCTTTCCCTGAAGTTTTCCATACTCCTCAGATTCACAGTAGTCCTTCCTCCTAATGTTCCCTTCTTATATAGAGAAAGCAAGGATGGAAGATACAGAAGAAATTGAAACAGATAAACTATAGAATAGGAATTTTCATGGAGAAACGAATCTGTTTCTTGTGTACTCTTATTTTGACAATATTTGAAACTAAATTGAGGATTAAAAAAATTATTATGGTATTTTCATCATATTTGTCTTTCTTTTGTGTATTTTTACTGACACAGATTGAATCAATGTAGATCTCTTCGGTTTAAACCAAAAGGTATCCTAGGGAAAAATAAAATTTACTCAATTGAAAGCTTTTGAGATACTTGAAAGATATCTCAATTCTCACCGTGTGGAGGGAGCCTTGAGACTCAATGGGAAGAACTTACACAAAAATTGTGAAAAATATGAAAGTAAGTACATAAAATATGCACAAACTAACACTGGAGATGGAACTGATCTGGCTTTTGTGGGGTTAATTGATGAGAATTTGGAAGCCCAATTTCCATGCTTCAATAAGATGGATGCATTCTTCTATGAAAAATACATTTTTGATTCAGCTGGAGTATATTAAAGAAAAAGGGAAAAACAACTACATATGGCCAACCAGATTCATGATATAGGGAGCAACCATTCTTCCAAAGTTGTTGAGATTTATTATTCCTTCAACCTAAATGGACATGCCACTGAAGATCAATATCTACATCATTTGGAAAAGGAAGATTCTCATGTTTCAGGAATTGAAGAATTTGATCAGATCACTGACACAATGGATAATTTAAAAAGCTCAAGCGGTATTCAATCAGTAAATACACACGCTGTAGATAATCAAAAACAATCAAGTATGTTATTTCTTTTTGGAAACCGGGATGAATGTCAGAGTATCCCCGCTTCAAACAATGGGAAGAATAAAAAGGGTACCATTTCTTTTTTTCCCTCTAAGAGCAGTCAGAAAAATGATAAATGACTTATTAGAACAATGGATTAAAAATTCAAATTGAAGGAAAATAAATCAAAGCTCTAATTTCTTTTAGGAAGGGCCTTTCCAAAAGAGAAGATTAATTAAGCCTTATGGAGTTAGCGGAGAAATGCAAGTGTCATCAAGATGAAGCCTTTCACGAAATGAACAGAAAAAGAGGGAAGATGAATTGCATTTATTGCAATTTCTGAACCAAAGTGAAAGGCTTGCCATTGAAAAATCAAATGTTCATGAAACAGATAGGAAAGCTCTAATGTTTCAGATTATTGAAAAAAGGATGTAAAAAGAACAAGTTAAAGAGATTTTGGTTCCATTTCACAAATAGGAACTGAAAATCATTATTCTTACTATGCATATTTTTCCATAATCTATTACTACCTTTTAGCATTTTGTACCCTCTACATATAATTACAAAATAATAACTGTTGATCAAACCAAATCAAAACTATTCATTCATTAGTAAAACATCCTTTTATGAAATCTGTTTTATCGTCCTATACATATTTAAAGATAGTAAGTTGTTTTCCATCTCCTGGTATTTTAGATTCTACCCATCTTGTTTTATACCTTGTAATTTTATATTTATTGATGGCATGAACACTTTACTTTTATACTCCAACAAAATCATGGGTCTAGGAATCCAGTTTGTAAAGAATTTGAATTAAATTTACCTCTCAATGTTTGAAACAACTCATAAGTGTGGGACATCTTTCTCTTAAGATTTGAAACTTGTTGAAAATCTCAATCAAAACTAGTTTGATCTACAACCCGCCACTCCTATACTAACCAAACGCCACAACCACTTATTGTAAAAGTACTGAATTGAAACTTCTTGTCAATTAAGAAGATCAAAGCTCGACTTACATTAATATTTAAACTGGATCAATCAACCCAAATCAACCTCAATCATTATTAGAAAACTCTCTTTTTGTTTCTCTGAAATTGTTTCCTTTACTTCTTTTGTTACTTTCTTTACATATTTCTAGTTTTTGCAGTGTTGATTCAGGTATTGTAGATCAGTCAATCTTTGCTTTATTACACTTTACTCACTAATCTTCTTGTTTTGTTGAGGCGCCTGTTCTCTCATATTATTATTGTTGCTGTGCTATTAATCTTAGTTATTAGTAGTCCACCTTTTAGGTATGACTTGGTCATTGTTCTCTCTTATTGTAATCTATATTACACAGCTCATTAACGTAATACATCACCGCTTAGTTTTGCATTCTAACAGATTTACAGTCTTGAGGCTCGAAAAGTTAAAAACGCCAACGGTGGGCTTCCTCTTAACTACAACAAGAAGGAAAACTCAATCAAAATCTCTTCAATTCCTATTTTAAATAACGCTAATTATGGAGAATGGAGTGCTCAAATTGTCATATCATTAAGATCCAAAGATTTGCTTCAAGTTTGTGAAAACTTATTACCAGCGGATGTCACGACTCCTTCAACAAATAAGTGGAACAAGGCAAACTCAGAAGCAATCAGTATCCTCTTGTCTAGGTTCAGTCACCGCGTTTTCATTGAAGTGGTGAAGAAATACTCTACAAATGCACAGCAACTGTGGACCAAATTAGAAGAACAGTATGCATCAAAAAAGGCAATCAATAGGGGGCGTGTCTGGATGCAATTGCTCAGATCTTCGTATGATGGAAATCTTCAAAGCTATATAGACAAAATTAGGACTCTCATGATGTCACTTGAGACCATCAACATCAATATACCTGCTGAGTGTCACTCGTTCACTCTCTTGGGTAAACTCTCCAGTGATCCCAAAATCCACCACTTCATTGAAGTTCTTTCACTTAATGAAGAACTCATCCAAAAACCCGAATTAGTCCTGGAAAGAATCCAAGAATTCCATGACAATTCAAAAGCTCAGGTGTCCATTCAAGTACCTGCTCCCACCACCCTAGTGTCTGAATCAGCTCATCTGTACAAAAGCACATATTATTGCACAAATGGCAAGCACAACCCTATGTGCACTACTCATACCAAAGAATCATGTTTTGCTGAGAATCCACATTTAAGGCCTGCTAATTGATTGAATAAAAGGAAAAATTGACCATATCAAAGTCCTTCAGCTCATCTTTCCACCGCACAAGCATCAATGACTGGAAAAAACATTGAGATTCCTCCTCAGGAATTGATCATTGACTGTGGTGCCACTTGCCACATGTTCAACTCCAGAAGCCCCTTTAGTTCATTCGTCAAACCCCCTCCCATAGGAGTCTGCACAGGAGATTCCTCTAGTTCCCTGCTTTTGAAAGGAAGTGGAACAGTTGACATTCTAATCAGCAACCAAATCTTCAGTCTCAAGGAGTTCCTTCTTGTGCCTAACCTAAATTGTAACTTAATTAGTCTATTGAGACAATGTGATGGGAATTTGGTCATTTCTCAATCCAGGGCACTCTTCACACTTAAATCCAATGAAAAGTTTTAAATAAAGGGGAGAATTCTCAATAACCTCATGAGAGTAGTATACACTCTCCCTGCAGCTCTGGTCACAGGAACTGCAATCAATCCCTGGCACCAACGGTTGGGTCATCCAGGTAATCAAATCATCAAATCCATGGGGTTACCAATTCAATCCACACCTTGGCCAATTTGTGACTTAAACAAAATTCACAAAATATCCTTCAATCGCCACTTTGAATGGGCAAACAAGCCAGTTGATTGTGTCCATATCAATCTAGTCGGTCCTATTTCACCTTCCTCTCTATCTGGAAATCGCTACTTCCTCACTATAGTGGATCAGTCAACACCCTTCAAGATTGTTTGACTGCTCAAGCACAAATCAGAAGCATTTAGACAGTTTGTTATTGAGAAGACCTACATGGAAAACCTCCATGATAGATCCCTGAAAAAGTTGGTGGCCAATAGAGGAGGTGAGTTTCTGAATAGCGACTTCAAGCTTCTGGCAGAAACACAAGGTTTTGTGCATGTGTTCTCTCCTCCTGATACCCCTCAACACAATGGTTATGCCTAGTGTGCAAAAAGAACTATTCTTGAAAAAACCAGATGTCTTCTCAGTAGCTCAGGCCTCCCAAACCACTAGTGGGCTGAGGCACTAAACACAGCAGTTTTTCTCAGCAATTTGATTCCTACTCCGTCAAGATTTAATCTTAGTCCATATAGTTTATGGATAGGGAACCCCCCACGAATCAAAAAACTTCGCCTATTTGGTTGTTGTGCTACCATATCCATTCCTAGGAATCACCGGGAATGGAAGCTTGGTCCGGCTGGAGAAGCAGGAGTACTTCTGGGTTACAAAAATGATAACTCTGCTTATTGAGTACTACGACTAGGTGACAAGAAGGTTCTAATCTCAAAACATGTCAGGTTTGATGAATCTGACTTTCCTTTTGCCAAAGCCTCACCTTCTTCAAATGAGTTGAGAGCCAACAGAGATGGTGAGATAATTGACCTAAGAAAGACAGATGAGGATCTCTCTACTGTGGCCATGGATGTGGTAGATGAAGCCCACACCACCAAAGTTGTCCAGGAAGAAGCAGTAGATGAAATCTGGTCTGCTGATCTTGGACATACTTTGGAGGACAATTCAAGAAGGTTAGATGAAATTTTGTTGTCCTTGGGGTCAAGTACTGAACCTCATGAGTCCATCACCAACTCTAGGCCTACTCGGATAAAGGTTATTGGACCAAGACATCCAACCATTATCTCCAGAGACATCAAGTGGTCACCGGATTGGATGGTGTTCCAGAAACTTTCAGAAGTGCTCTAAAAGGGCCCTCCTCAAGCGAATGGTCTAAGGCCATTGAGAAAGAGCTCACCTTTATGATTGATCTCAATGTTTGGGACATGGTGGAATTAAAACCAGATTACAAGCTAGTGGGCATGACTTGGGTTTTTTGGATCAAAACAAATCATTTGAAGGAGGTCACTGAACACAAGGCGCGGTTATGTGCTCAAGGGTTTTCACAAACTCCTGGAGTTGACTTTGATAATACCTATGCCCCAATGGGCAGGCTGACTTCTCTGAGATGTCTCATTTCTCACTCGGTGTCCAACGGGCTTGATTTTCATCAGGTGGACATAAAGAGTGCATTTTTAAATGCTCCTCTGACCAACACTGTCTTCCTGTCCATACCTCAAGGTCTGGAAGTAGACAACAGAAAGTTCTGTCTTGGCCTAAAGAAAGCCATCCATGGGCTAAAGCAAGCCCCTCTGGCTTGGTATGATCATCTAAAGGGGTGGTTGTGCTGAGTGGGTTTCTCCTCTTGTTTTCTGGATCCTTGCGTTTTCTTTCAAGGAGGAGATCATCTGGTCTGGCTTAATGTCCACATTTATGACATAGCCATCTTTAGCAAGGATGTATCAATCTTCAAAGCAGAGCTAAAATCACAATTTGACATTAAAGATATTGGTCTTGCTGATCCCATGCTTGGAATAAAGGTAACTCACTGCTCAGGTCATGTCTCTCTTGATCAGGGGCACTTCATAGAGTCCTTGCTTGAGCTCTATGGTATGGGCTTGTGCAAACCCATGGCTACGCCTCTTCTTCCAAACACCCATTCAATCCGCCCACCAAGCAAGAAAAGGTCAAGTTCAATATGCTCGGGGTAAACTAGTGCAGTGCAATCAGAAGCATTAATTGTCTTAGCACGGGCACAAGACCTGATCTCTCCTATGCTGTCAGTAGCCTCTCTCAGTTCCTAGAAAAATCTGGATTTCTGCATTGGCGGGCTTTTCTCCATGTCCTAAGGTATCTAAAAGGGACACCCAATGTGGGATTGGTTTATTCCAAGGGATGTTCAGTTGGTGTAGAGGCTTACAGTGATGCCAACTGGGGAAATTTTCCAAAGACTTGAAGGTCAATCATGGGGTGCCTAGCTAGCTTTGGTAAGAATCTGGTTCTCTGGAAAACTAGAGAGCAACCCTCTGTATCCATCTCAACTGCAGAAGCGGAATACAAGGCGCTTTGTGATCTAGTTTCAGAATTGCTATGGCTCAAGCAGTGGTGCCATGAGTGCAACTTATTGGACAACTCTTTTGCAATACCCATTCACAAAGATAATCAAGGCTGCATGAATACAATTCATGGGGATTGCAATGTAAACAACAAGTGGATGAAACATGTTGATATTCAGATCCATTTTGTCAAGGAGGTTGTAAAAAGTGGTGCTTTCAAGCTTACTTTTGTTCCAATTCATCACATGTTAGCAGATTTGTTGAAAAAATCAGTAGCTCAACCCTCTCTGGTCTGCTCTCTCCATGCTCTGGGTGTAATTAGTCTAGGAGTGAGGGGGAGTGTTGAAAATCTTAATCAAAACTAGTTTGATCTACAACCCGCAACTCCTATACTAACCAAACGCCACAACCACTTGTTGTAAAAAGACCAAATCAAAACTTCTCGTCGATCAAGAAGATCAAAGCTTGACTTAAATTAATATTTAAACCATATCAATCAACCCAAATCAACCTCAATCATTCTTAGAAAACTCTCTTTTTCTTTCTCTGAAATCGTTTCCTCTACTTCTTTTGTTCCTTTCTTTACATATTTCTATTTTTTGTAATGTTGATTCACGTATTGTAGATCAGTCAATCTTTGCTTCATTACACTTTACTCACTAATCTATTATAATGCAGAACTAAAGGTGCATTTCATTAGGTTAATGCTAAAGGTAAAAATATAACAAAAGAGATATTAAATACCTAAATGTGGATGAAAAGTATAAAAACAACAATAATATAAGGAAATGATTGATACAACGGTGATCAACAAACACTGAAGAATAATTATTTGTTTGTTGTTCAAACAAAGACAATCAATTAGGTGATTAATCATACCTATGATCAGCTAATACACTTTTTAAGTAAAATAAAGGAGAGACTAGAGAAATAAAAGTGATGGTTGATAAAAAGAATAAAGAGAGTAGAGACAAAGAGATTTAATGAGAGTAAGAGATCTTTGATGATTCAAGAGGAGTTGTTTGCTCCTCTTGTTGGTATAAAAGGTATTACTACGTATTATGCACATAGGAGTGTGCATAGATCTTGAGTAAATACATTGGGGTTTGTGCACGCAAAAGTGTAAATAGTGCCGATCATTCTACATCCTCCCTTGCTTTCAGCAGCAAAACACCAAGACAACAGAGAGCTTTACCTAATACGACCCGAGAGACTGACTTAATGAGGAAGTCGGCAAGCATTTTGCTGGTTGGGGTGTATACTAGCCAAGTTTTTGCGCCTGAAATCACCTCCTTGACAAAATGAAGTTGAATATCCACATGCTTCATCCTCCTCGCGTTAATCCTGCTGTTCCCACTGGCTGCGTCAATGCAGCCCTGATTATCCTTGTGGACTGGAATCACAAAGAGCTGCCTCTTCACACCACTGCCTCATCCATAACAATTCAGATGTTACATTGCACAGAGACTTATACTCTGCCTCGGAAGTCAATAGTGATACCGTTGGCTGTTTCCTGGTCTTCCAGATTACCAGAAACTCATTAAAAGTGGCAAGAAACCCTGTTACTGACCTACAGGTTTCAGGAAAATTACCCCAATCCGCGTCACTATAAGCTATTATGCCAGAATTGTTGTTCCGGCAATAGGTGAGAGCAAGATCCTGAGCTCACTTCAAGTATTGAAGGACATGCAGGAAGGCTTTCCAGTGATTAATTCCTGGTAGCTCAAGAAATTGCAATAATGAGCTGACAGCATAGGAAAGATCAGGCCTGGTGGCCATGCTAAGGTAGTTGATACTACCAATTGCACTCCTGTAGCTTATCCCAAGGGAGTTGAACAGAGAGAGCTCTTCCTCACTTGCCAAGAAAAGATGATGATTGGGCACCAAGGGTGTGGCTACAGGACAACAGTCACTCATACCATAGAGCTCGAGCAAAGAATCTATGAAATGTTTCTGGTTGAGTGCAATGAAGTCTTCATTCTGAGTCACTTTTACCCCCAGCATCAGATTGGCTTTGCCAACGTTCTTGATCTCAAATTCCCTTGAGATTTCAGCTTTGAAAGATTCAACATCTTTACCAAAAATGGCAATGTGTTCAACATGAATGTAAATACATACAGGTGACTCCCCCCACCAATAGAAAACACAAGGGTCAAGAACACAGGGTAAAAAGTTGACTTTGACCAACCATCCTCGCAGATGCTTGTACCAAGCAAGTGGTTCTTGCTTGAGGCCATGAATAGCTTTGTTCAGCCTCAAGCAGAATTTCCTTTGGTCCTGACTAAGCCCTTGAGGAATGGAAAGGTAGACACATTCTGTTAGTGGCGCGTTCAAGAATGCACTTTTGATGTTGATTTGGTGAAAAAGAAGGCGGTTTCTTGCAGCAAAAGCAATGAGAGTACAAAGTGAGTTCAGTTGACCAGTCAGAGAGTAAGTCTTTTCAAATTCAACCCCAGCCGTCTGAGTGAAACCTTGCACACATAACCTTGCTTTATGTTCCATGACCTTGCCAAGGTGATCCTTTTTGACCTTGAAGACCCAAGTTGTCTCAAAAAGCTTGAAAGTGGGACTCAGTTCAATGACATCCCACACCTTGACGTCGTCCATCAACTTGAGTTCCTTTGAAATGGCTGCCAGCCAGACGTCTTTAGAAGCTGAGTTGACTGCCATCTTGAAGGTTCCTGGATCAACTTCTCCTGAGGAGAGTAAAGCTGCAGCTCTCCTGAAGTAAGGTAGAATGTTAGAATGGTCAATGTTGGAAGAAATGAGCATAGGATGCCTGGGCCCAATGACGCGAAGCCTTGACTGAAAAATTGGGCGAGGTTCTGTTGCAGCATCTGTGGGCATACAGGTGGGTATTTCATCTACCCCTTCCTCCTCTTGGTCAAGGGAAGAAGGATAATCTTCAGGTTGGCGGGCTTCATCTACTGCTTCTTGAGACCTTAGATCATCACAAGGTTCCCCAGAGCAGGATTTGTTGTGGTCACTGCCCTCTTCACTTCCGACAAGAGGGAGCACCAGAGGAGAAGCACTAGACATATGTGCTGGGGAGTTGGGATAGACAGACTTGTCAAAAAGCACATGCTTTGAGATAACTATCTTACCATTGCTAAGCCGCATGACACGATATGAGGACATGTCATTCTCATCTCCTAAGAAGATGCCCCGGCATCCCGATTCACCAAGTTTCCATTCATGGAGATTCCGTTGTATAAGGGCAATTACTTGACAACCAAAAATGCAAAGTTTCTTGATTTGGGGTTATTTTCCAGTCCACAGCGCATATGGAGAGCTGTTGTGCCTTGAAGGAGTAGGAATCAAGTTACATAGAAGTGTGGCTGTGTTTACAGCCTCAGCCCAAAAACGTTTTGGTAGGTCAGATCCATTAACGAGGCATTTGGCCTTGTTGAGAAGAGTACGATTAGCACTCTCAGCAAAACCATTTTGCTGAGGGGTGTAGGGAGGCGAAGAGGTGTGAGTAAACCCACATGAGGAGGCAAGGTGATTGAACCAATAATTAAGGAACTCACTGCCACGATCCAATATCAGCTTCTTGATGCTGCAATTGTTTTGCATTTCCATCAGATTTTTGAGTTCAATAAAGCAGCCAAACACTTTGGATTTATGCTTCAACATTCAAGTGAGCTTAAAAGAGGTGAAGTGCTCAACAATAGTTGAGAAGTAGCAAGATCCAGCGATGAAGGGTGGAGAGATTGGACCAACAAGGTCAATATGAACACAGTCGAGTGGATGACTTACATGTTTGGATTGATCCTTGAATGGTAACTGATGTATCTTGTTAATGTCGCAAGTGTGGCAAGGGACATTAAGTGATGGAAGACCTATTGCACGCATTGTTCCTTTACCTGGGTGGCCAAGTCCCTTGTGCCACAAGTCATCCACAATTGTGGTTGACAAAGATGTTGGCTGTGTAAAATCCACTTTCATCAAGTTGTTGAGTATTTTTTGGTGAAAGAGGATGTCTTCATTTGTTTTGAGGTCAAACGTATCCAAGTTTTTAGTAATTGTGACTTGTCCTTGAAATAGTTGTAGGAGACTGATGAGGTTAAATTTCAGCTTGGGAACATACAGACAATCAACTAAGTTGAGGTGTCTTCTATCAACAATTATTGAAACAGTCCCCATTCCTTCAGCACAGAGCTGACTCATTGAGTCCCCAGTAGAGATGAAAAAGTTAGGAGTATCAAAGAGTGAGGTGAAAACTTCCTTAGAGTGGAACATATGATTTGTTGCTCCACAATCAATGACTACTTGGTTAGGATGACCTTTAGAGCTCATTGTCAAGGCTACAAGGGCATGAGCCAAAGCTGGTGTTCCTTGGGCTTTTCGCTTGTTATTTTGTCGTGGTGGTTGGAGATGTGGGTTTTCCGCGTAACACTGATCTTTTCTGTGTGTTGTGCACTTGGGATTGTGTAGACCATTAGAACAGAAGTGTGTTATTTTGAATTGATGATCACTTGACAAAATAATAGCTGAGACAGGAGAGGGGTCTTTGGCAACAACTTTTGCTGTTTACAAGTTGGCATACTCTTGTAGCCGTAGAAGAACTTGATCTGGTTTCTTGAGAAGGTTATCATTAAGAGTCAGCATTTTGACTACCTGAGTGAGAGAGGCATCATTGCCAAGTTTTCCAAGTATGATATACAATAAAAACCTGGTGGTAGTTCTACACTGACGGACTGAAGATCCAAGAGAAATTTTTGCGTATTAGCGATGTATAATTGGAGATTTCCTGTATAATTAAGTTTTTTCCAATTCATCCAAACTCTTCCCTTGGTCATGTTGCTCTTTGAAGCATAGTGTTTGTTGATACATGTCCATAGAAGATCAGCCTTATTGGAGGTTTTGGGATGTACTACTTCCAGGAATACTCGTTGATTGATTCTAGAGGTGATTAGGTTGATAGCTTCAAAACTTAGCTTATTCCACCTATTTCTGGAAGCAGGTGTTGAATCTTGTCCTATGGAATTTTCACAGACGTCCAATAGTTCTCTGTATCTCAGGAGAAAACACATTCGAAGATACCACTCGGAGTAGTTGGTGCCATCCAGAAGTGGTATGTAATTTTCTTCTTTTTTGTTGTTTCTTTCGGACATCTGGATGAGTTATCTTCTTGTTCTCCACCCGTTCTGATTGTAGTAGAGCGGTCGAGACTTTAAATCTTTTAGAATGCAGAACTAAAGGTGCATTTCATTAGGTTAATGCTAAAGGTAAAAATATAACAAAAGAGATATTAAATACCTAAAGGTGGATGACAAGTATATAAACAACAATAATTTAAGGACAAGATTGATATGACTGTGATCAACAAACACTGAAGAAGAACTATTTGTTTGTTGTTCAAACAATGACAATTGATTAGGTGATTAATCATACCTATGATCAGCTAATACACTTTGTAAGTAAAATAAAGGAGAGACTAGAGAAATAAAAGTGATGGTTGATAAAAAGAATAAAGAGAGTAGAGACAAAGAGAATTAATGAGAGTAAGAGATCTTTGATGATTCAAGAGGAGTTGTTTGCTCCTCTTGTTGGTATAAAAGGTATTACTACGTATTATGCACATAGGAGTGTGCATAGATCTTGAGTAAATTCATTGGGTTTGTGCGTGCAACAGCGTAAATAGTGCTGATCATTCTACATAATCTTCTTGTTTTGTTGAGACACCTGTTCTCTCGTATTATTATTGTTGCTGTGCTATTAATCTTAGTTATTAGTAGTCCACCGTTTAGGTATGACTTGGTCATCGTTGTCTCTTATTGTCATCTAGATTACACAGCTCATTAACGTAATAGGGGAGTTCGAGGCGTGGGTTTTTTTGGCTCATGCTTGATTTCTCGATCACTTAAATTTAACTCGATGAACCATGCCATGAGTGTTAAATTCAACGTATAAACTAAAGATAAATTTCAGTAACAATAAATAAGTGGAACATAGAGAATACTTGAAGTACCTAAAGGATAGTACAAATGTGATAACTAAGAGAACACGATGGAGAAACAACAAGGTAATTCCTTGGCGTAGCACTAGTAATAAAACAAAGTAATGAATAAGAAACTTGCTAGTGATGGTAAGACATGTTTAGGAGTTCTTACCACACTACAACACACAACACGAAGTAGGAGGGATAATTTTTAAGAATGAAAGTGATTTTAGTAAAGCGAAAGATACAAAGATTATCTGATCATCCCTTTAGAGGATATCAGGAATAAGAGTAATTTATAGACATAGAGGCTGGAGGCATTCCTCCAGCTTTGACATAAACCGTAGAATAGAGATATCTGTGATCAGTCACCTGACACGTTTAGTGTCTGAGTGGAGAACTGCTAGCTTCTTAGTGGTTTTCATCACAGATTCCAACAGCCCCCTTTGCGAGCGACTTCGGAGTTAAGCAGATTTCAGCAGAGGTTCAGGAAACGCCTAGATCGAAAAAGGATAGTTTTGCCAACTGATTTAGTCAGGAAATCAGCTGCCATAGAATTAGTTGAGATGTATTTTAAGTTGATGACTGAGTTTCTGATTAGATCACGAATATAATGATATTTAATGTCCATGTGTTTGGTCTTGAATCCGTTGTGATTCGCATTAGATAATGCCAAATCAATGGCTCCTTTATTGTCATTGAATAATTGCGGAGTTGAGTTTTCTTTGTTCAAGTCGATTTCCTTCAGCAGCTGCATCAGCCATTCCACTTCCTTAGTCATGTCGGACAGAGCCTTGTACTCTGCTTCTGTAGTTGAGTGTGATACGGTGGGTTGTTTCTTCGTCCTCCAAGACACCAAGTGATCATTAACTGTCACGAATATAATGATATTTAATGTCCATGTGTTTGGTCTTGAATCCGTTGTGATTCGCATTAGATAATGCCAAATCAATGGCTCCTTTATTGTCATTGAATAATTGCGGAGTTGAGTTTTCTTTGTTCAAGTCGATTTCCTTCAGCAGCTGCATCAGCCATTCCACTTCCTTAGTCATGTCGGACAGAGCCTTGTACTCTGCTTCTGTAGTTGAGTGTGATACGGTGGGTTGTTTCTTCGTCCTCCAAGACACCAAGTGATCATTAACTGTTACAATGTAGCCAGATGTTGATCTTCTGTCGACTACCGAGTTTCCCCAGTCAGCATCTGCGTATGCTTCTATTCCCTTCTTGCCTTCCCTGGAGTAGTGCAGCGATAAACCTCTTGTGTGGTAGAGATACCTTAGTACCTGTAAGCATGCTGTCCAATGCGTAATTCCGGGTTTCTCCAAAAAACGGGACAAGTGACTCACTGCAAATGTGATATCGGGTCTGGTGTTGGTGCTTATGTAGTTCAGAGCACCTATAGCGCTTCGATAATTGATGTTAAGCTTAGCAAACTCAGCTTCCTCCTCCTTGGTGGCGTTGTTTAATTGGAGATTTGGTTTGAGAGGGGTGTTCGCCGGTGAATACTTTTCCAGGTCATATTCCCGAGCCAAGGTATTGATGTAGTGCTCCTGTGATAATGTGAACCCATTGTTGGTGTGGGTAATCTTTACCCCTAGTAGTAAGCTCGCTTCCCCCAGATCTTTCATCTCAAAAGAATTTTTTATTTCCGTTTTGAAATCTATCAGATCAGGTCCAAATATTGCCAGATCGTCAACATGCACATAGATCCACACCGGTTTAATTCCCTTCCTGAAAAACACACATGGGTCCGACACCGCCACCATGAAACCAGTATTTTTTAACCATTTCGATAGGTGGTTGTACCAGGCAAGTGGAGCTTGCTTCAAACCGTAAATTGCTTTGTGTAATCGGAGTACTTTTGAATTTGAATCCTCGCTCAACCCATCCGGAATTTTCAGAGTGAGATCTTCATCCAGAGGTGCATTGAGAAAAGCACTCTTCACGTCCATCTGATGAAACTGAAAACCTTGCGATGCTGCATGAGAGATTAGCACTCGTAGTGAACTTATTCTCCCAGTTGGTGAGAAAGTATTGAGATAGTCGAGCCCTTCTATCTGATGAAAACCCTGTGCGCATAATCGGGCCTTGTGTTCAATGATCTTGTCGTTGTGGTCCCTTTTCACTTTGAAGACCCAGGTTGTAGTGATAGGATGATCGTTTGCTTTCTTGTCTACAATACTCCAGACCCCTAGCCTTTTCATGTTATCCAATTCCTTGTTGATTGCCAGGGTCCATTCCTGTTTGTCACTGCCTTCAGTTGCGTTTTTGAAGCTGGCTGGTGCCGTCGAATTTCTTACTACATCCATTTTGTGTGCTCTTCTGCTAAACGGTAAGATGTTGTCGGTTCTAATTTCACTGGAGATTAGAGTAGGATGCCTAGGACCTATCACTCTGATTCGCCTTGCAGGTAGCTCTTCCAAAGCGTCATGAAAGACATCTCCTTCGGTAGCACTGTCAGAGGATAAATCAGAAGTGTCAGCACTCAGATTCTGATGATCGTTTCTGAATGAGAAATTGAAAATTGGAAACTGCAGGGGAACATTTGGGAAATCTGTAGAGAGAGCAGGAAAGACAGATTCTTCGAATTTGACATGCCTGCTTATTATCACTGTGTTATCTACTTTTCTTAGCACTCGATATGCCGTGGCTTGGTTGATGTAACCTAGAAATATGCCCTCCCATGCCACGGGATCAAATTTTCCTTTCCTGTTTGCCTCAGGTACTTGTACCCATGCTCTACACCCAAATGGTCGTAGTTTGTTGATCGGGGGTACTTGGTCATTCCATAGTTGATAGGGTGTCTTATGCTGTCGTTGTACTAAATTGCATAACATGGTGGCGGTAGTTGCTGCCTCCGCCCAGAATCGTGGCGGAAGTCTTGATTGTAGTAGCAAGCAGCGAGTTTTTTCGATGACAGTCCGATTCCCTCTCTCAGCTATTCCATTATGTTGCGGTGTGTATGGGGGACTGATTAAGTGATTGATACCGCTTTCGTAAGTTAACTTTTTGAAATTGTTATTTACAAATTCTCCCCCTCCGTCCGACGTAATGTTGAGAATTTTCCTTTTGTGTTTATTTTCGGCATGTTCTTTGAAATTGCGGAAGTGTGTGTAAGCTTCGCTCTTTTGCTTTAGGAACTTGATGTTGATGTAGCCCGTGAATTGGTCGATTATAATCATGAAGTATCTTGCTCCCCCAATCGACGCAGTCTGCATTGGACCGCACAGGTCCAGATGAACATTTTCTAGTGGATGTTTCGCTTCCTGGAAATTGTGTTGAAACGGCAACTTTGGAAATTTGCCTTGGGTGCAAATTCTGCATGTTCCTTCCTGTTTGAAAGAGGGAATCAGTTTTTTAATTCCTTCTTCATGCATGTGACCCAGCCTATCATGCCAGAATTCGTTCGTAGTGTACAAACTTATTGGGTTAGGTAGTGTAACACTTGTCTCCAATATACCGCTGTTTGTTGCACAGAGAAACGCCGGTTTATTGTAGCTATTCAGAAAGATTTCATACATGCTTCCTTGGTTCTTAATGGTTATCTCTCTCGCTAGTCGAGAGAGTGCCACCAGATTTGTTGTTAATTTTGGTACGTATAAGCTGTCTTTCAACGTCCAGATCTTTCCATTTTTGTCCATCAATTTAACGGTTCCCTCCCCTGCAGCACTCAACATTGACTTATCGCAACCTGTCGATATTGCCATGTTTATCTCGCGTTTAATGTCTGTGAAGAAACGTATGTCGTTGAACATGTGGTTCGATGCTCCGGTGTCCAAAACAATGGCGCATGTTTGGCTTTTGGTATGCGTTGTCGTCATTAGTGCCCGAGCAATTGTCAGATTGACTTTTGGTTCTCTTGTGTGCCTTTCTGGACGGAGATTGGGATGCAGCTGCCAGCATCTGTCGGCAGGGTGACTTGCTAATGGGTTGTGTTTTCCATCCCTACAATAGTGTATCGTTTTTGAGCGAAATATTTCTCTGTTTAATGCTACAGATTGATTATTGTTCTGAAGGTTGAGTGCTTCTTCTTTCAGCGCAACGTCATGCAAAAGATTGAGGATGGCATTGGGGTTTCCTAGAGTTTCTGTGTTTGCTGTTACTTTTTCGACTATATTGTGATAGTCCTCCGGTAGTTTGGTTAAGATAGTGAAGGCTAGTGTTGGTGTCCCAACCTCAACTTTGACACTAATTACTTCATTCAAACATTGTCTAATTTCAGAGATAAAACTTCGTAGGCTACTGTTGTAGGTAATCCTACAGAATCTCATCCATATTCTTGCTTGGTTGTTGAATGTGGAGGATGCAAAGCGTTTTGTTAGTTTATTCCACAGCAAATGCGCATTTTCCATTGTTTCATCATCATCAAAAATTTCGGTAAATGTATTGGAGTCCAGAGTCCCTGCAATCAGATTGCAGGTTTCTGCATTCGCATCTATTATTTTATTATCTGATGCTGATGGCCTGGAGTCGCTGTTTACAGACGGCAATGTTTCATCAATACAGTGTTGGTAAAGTTTTTTATGTTTTAAGAGCATGACAACCCTCCTTCTCCACTCTGGATAATTGTTTTCAGAGAGGGTTGGGAGAGGACGACTTCTGTTTTCATTGTCTGCTTCGGATGCCATTATATGCTGTCCTATCCTTTAGTTTGTACTTGATCGACTAGTGGATTCGTTTCGAGACTGTAAATCTGTTAAATTCAACGTATAAACTAAAGATAAATTTCAGTAACAATAAATAAGTGGAACATAGAGAATACTTGAAGTACCTAAAGGATAGTACAAATGTGATAACTAAGAGAACACGATGGAGAAACAACAAGGTAATTCCTTGGCGTAGCACTAGTAATAAAACAAAGTAATGAATAAGAAACTTGCTAGTGATGGTAAGACATGTTTAGGAGTTCTTACCACACTACAACACACAACACGAAGTAGGAGGGATAATTTTTAAGAATGAAAGTGATTTTAGTAAAGCGAAAGATACAAAGATTATCTGATCATCCCTTTAGAGGATATCAGGAATAAGAGTAATTTATAGACATAGAGGCTGGAGGCATTCCTCCAGCTTTGACATAAACCGTAGAATAGAGATATCTGTGATCAGTCACCTGACACGTTTAGTGTCTGAGCGGAGAACTGCTAGCTTCTTAGTGGTTTTCATCACAGATTCCAACAATGAGCTACCACGAAAGGTGGCTCATGGCATGGTTCATCGAGTTGGCTCATTGCTCGTGGCTCATCCCCGTAATCTAGCGCACCCTCCCCATGATCAATACAGCTCCTAAAATGACAAGTATCGGCTATGCATAGTGCGATGCAGCTCGTGCATAGATACATAAACTTGATTTTTTGACAAATTTTTGTTAAAATTTGTTAAATTTAACTCGCATGAGCCAACCAATGAGCAAGCTCATGGGGTGGGCGCTTGGACGTTAAAATCTGCTTGCGTTGCTGTAAAATCTGGCTCATGAAACCTGGCCTTGAATTCCCCTAATACATCACCGTTTCGTTTTGCATTCTAACAAAACTTTCTTGCTAGCAAATTTATTGATTTATTGAAGTAAAAAACAATTCGCTAGTACTCATGGAATTTGATGAAATCACTTGATTGAGACAATTCATTCAACTTGGCCCTATTTTTTGCGTGAGAAACTTGACGCAGCCTAAGCTTGCCTTTGATAGTTCAGAAAAAAAAATCAGGCCATGGGCGCTATTGAGGTGATGAAATTTCATGAGCAAATATGAATTTACCTGTAATGCTTTCCGTTATTAGCGAGGACAAAGCCAGTATCGTCGAAAGCAGTTTCATGCTCTTCGCAACGCACATGCGACGTACTCACACGTGTCGGCCAAAAACTTGACCCTTGCTCGCAAGTGTCACATCTGGTAAACATTGCCGGTGCATTTGGATTTTGTAAAGGTTTCAACGCAGAACCATGGCCTTGTGAACATTTGAAGTACCACTCATCCACTAGTCGGTCCACACCCTCGTTGGTACATTCCTTAAAGTCGCATATCTTCACCTCGCTATTCATAGCTCCACAAATGGAAGAAAAAAATGCCACCAAGACGAAAAGAGTCAAGCTCCCAAACGCCCCATTCCGGAGCTTGGTATTGCGACAACTGCTGGAGAGGTAATTCATAGCCAAGTTTGACCAAAGTATTCAAATTTTAGAAGGTGTTGGTTGTGGTGTTGACCTCTCCGGATTAGTGCAACTTCGACCTCACTGTTAACCAATACGCAGGCATTAATTTTAGGAGTGGTGAGAAAAACATTTCAATGGGCTAGACACAAAACGCAAGCAGAAAGAAACTTTATCTCTAAAAAATGAAGAATCAGAGCTCATACCTGATGAAACTTCAAGGATCGTTGAGAAGCCTTGATAAGGCAAAAACTTTGAAAAAGAGCCCTCATTTATAGGGACAATGGCTCATAGAGTAAACAAAAGTCCATCACGCAGTTAGCCACCACTTAAGACTGTCGGCCAACATTAGCCGACCAATACAATGATCTTTCGAAATATTTCCTCGTACGGCGTCAGGGCGAGAACTTGACATGTTTTAAACACAGACATTGGTCCTCTAACAAGAGGGGAATCCTATTATATCAATATTTTACTTTTTTGCCAACCAGACGCTCCTGCGTGGAACTAAAAAAATCCCTGAAGCAAGGCCGCTGCGATTTTAGCATTACTACGTTTTCATTCTCGCAGCAAAGCTGTCACTTTTGCCATCATTGCTGCGATCAAATTTTCCCCACCAACACAGACAATCAAGAGCAAGCGCAGAGTCAAGGTTGTTCACTCTGGCTTGTCTGATATTCCGGCTAAACGCAACTCTTGCAATTTTCGCTGATGCAATCTTAATTGGAATGACCACCACAGTGATAGGTCTCACCGACAGCGAAGCCTTTATATCGGCAGATGCATCCTGAGGAGAAACATTCAAAAAGTTTGACATCGGAGATGATGCCGAAACGTGCGGCATGAACCACGCAGCGACCTTACGACAAAATCAACTTCCGGGGCCTTGCGTTGTCCAATCTTTGCCTATCAAAATGCCGGATTTCTTGGCTCGCCATTGCATTATTCCCCCCAAAAAATACCCTTGAAACTCTTACTCCACACACACTGAAAATCTTAACTGTTTTCCCGTATGGTATATCAGTTACGTGGCACGGTATAACAGATAGCAGTTAGTTTCCGCGCGGATTTTGTTTGCGCATGCACACCACACACCACATGTCACAGCCCACCTCCAAACATCTCTAGTTGAGTGACCCCTGCTGGATTCAATCAAAATGGTCAGCAAGTTTTTTGTCATCAGTCCCAAGTCTTCACTAACACTTTTTCAAGATCTCCGGCTGCGAGCGCCATATTGCCTGATTTACGTCTTCTCCCCATCTGGCTGCTTGTTTCACTCAGTCCGGTGGGTTTGGGTTGACTTTGTAAAAATACATTATCTTTACTTTAAACCTAACCTCTAGTTAGCTCGAACCAAAAACTTCCTCAACAAACCTAACTCATTCCTCAGTGTCTGAGTACTATCGCCTTCTTTCTTCCTCATCTCATCCAGTTTTTTTCATTTATAATGTCTTTATTTTTATTTCTTTTCAATCCATCGAACAAAATAATTAATGAAAATTTATATATATCAATTTAGGTTATATATCATTCAGAATTATTTACTTATCTTTATTTGTTCACTTCGTGTGATCTGGTAAGGTCAATCAGCTGTCATGTATGTTGGTATTGGGCGATCAACCAACTAAGTTGATCGTCACGATCTACACTTACAACCGCCACAACCTCCTGTACAATTACGTCATGCACATCAATATGTGCATGATCGTCCTCTCCACTATTTAAACCTACTCCAGCTAAAAGAATTACTCCTCACTCACCTTCACTCCTTTTGTCTCCTTTCGATCTTTACTCTCTCCTTCTCCTATTCTCTACATTACCTTCCTTACCTTATATTTCAACCTTTCTTTTTATCTAACTCTCCTTCCGTAATCTTTCTTCTCGTTTTCTTATTGTTCATTCTCTTAGCTGACCATAGTGTTTGTTGTTCACAGTTGTTACCATCTTGTCCTTGTTACTATTATTGTTGTTTCACACTTGTCATCCACCCTTAGTTCTAAGACTTTTACAGATTTACAGTCTCGAACGCTCCACCTACTTCAACCAAGGGTGGATAACAAGACACACCCAACAAAATGACCGATAAAAATCTCAACAAAGAAGAATCCTATATACCTCTTCTCAATGGAGCCAATTACACTGAATGGCACCTACGAATGCGATTTCTTCTGCGTTCCCGAGATTTGTTGGACGTTTGTGAAAATTCTGTAGGACAGGATGCGTCAGCTAATGCCGTTAATCAATGGAAGAAGCTAAGTTTTGAAGCAATCACTCTCATCACCTCCCGAATTAATCAACAAGTTTTTCTGGAGGTTGTCAAACCTGAAACTTCCGACAAGGCAAACTTACTTTGGTCGTGCATCAACGAACACTATGCGTCAAAAAGAAACATGAATAAGGGCAGGGTTTGGATGAATTGGCAGAAACTAAACTACAATAATAATCTCCAAAGCTATATTGATAGTACTAGAAAATTTCTTTTGGACCTCCAATCCGTCAGTATTCAGCTTCCCCCCAAAATTCTGTCTTACATAATTCTGGGGAAGCTTGGGAACGAGTCATCTCTCTCCCAACTAATCAAAAAGATCACTTTGAATGACTCGCTCATTGAGAAACCTGATCAAGTGCTTCTTTGGTTACAAGAATACGCCAACCTCCAAAGCGCCAAATCTATCAAAAAACCCTCATCTTCTGTATCGGCTCTTGTTGCCTCTAGTGAACATCAATATAAGATCACTCACTATTGCTTGAACGGTCTTCACAATCCTAAATGCGTTAGTCATAGGAAGGAAGACTGCTACGCCGAAAATCCTCACTTACGTCCACCCAAGTGAGGCAACAAAAGAAAGACACGTGAATCTCCTGCAGCTGCTCATTTAGTCACTGCTCGTGCCCTTATCACTTTGACCGTCAGCCACTCTAATCCATTCAATCAAATAGTCATAGATTGCGGTGCTACGCACCACATGTTCTATTCGAAAAACGTCTTCTCCTCCTTCTCCGATGTTGCAAAATTTTCAATCGCAACCGGAGATTCATCAAGCAATCACTTGGCCGAAGGAATGGGATCAGTCATTGTGATGATAGGGTCTAAACGCCTCACACTGACTGATTGTCTTTATGTTCCGAAGCTCAACTGCAATCTGGTTAGCCTTATGCAGCTTTTTTGTGACAAACTAACCATTACCAAGAGATCAGACAATTTCAGTTTAAGGACAGACGATGACGTTTTGTTTGAAGGAAAAATCATCAACAATTTAATGAAAATTAATTTTTCTCAACCTATGTCTCTTCTAACCACTGCCGTGGATGACTTGTGGCACAAGAGACTTGGTCACCCAGGAAAAGCTCCAGTTCGCTCTATGGGTCTTCCATTTAACAATTCCCCATGCAAGACCTGCAACCTCAACAAGATCCATCAACTTCCGTTCAAAAACAAGTTTGAACACGTAAGTCTACCTCTTGATTGTGTTCACTTGGATTTGGTCGGTCCAATTTCACCTCCGTCCGCTGGTGGTTCCCGTTATTTTCTCACCATTGTCGATCAATTTACTTCCTATAAAATAACTCGCATGCTCCAGAAGAAATCCAACGCCTTCGATCAATTTGTTGAAGTCAAGAATCTGATGGAGAACCATCAGCAACGGACTGTCAAGACAGTAATTTCCGATTGCGGTGGAGAATTTATGAATAGAAGCTTTAGGGTCCTCTCAGCTTCCTGTGGTTTTGTTCATATCTTCTCACCACCTTACACTCCTCAGCACAATGGTTTTGCTGAGCGTGCAAATCGAACAATTCTCGATAAAGCCAAATGCATTCTCAATGAAAGCGGATTGGCTAAACAATACTGGGCCAAGGCAATCAATACCTCCACCTTACTCACCAATCTGATTCCTACTCCCTCGAGGCAAAATCTTTCACCGTACGCCCTGTGGACTGGTAAATCACCGCGTATCAAGAAGCTACGAGTCTTTGGTTATCAAGCTATAACTTTAATACCAAAGAATCAGAGAGACTGGAAACTTGCTCAGTCTGGTCGAGAAGGTGTCTTTCTCGGTTACGAGAATGACATGTCGGCCTATTGGGTGCTTTATCCCGACGATGGGAAGATTCTCATCTCAAAACACGTTCTGTTTGACGAGTCAAAGTTTCCCTGTCTCTCTTTCTCTTCTTCGCTGGGCTCTCCATTGATTGTTCCTTTCAGTATTGACGGGGAAGGAGAGTTGGTAGATGAAGTCCAATCTCCTTCTTCAGGGACTCAAGAAGCAGTAGATGAAGTCTGTGTCCCTGATGCTCCTATAGAAGACCTGTACACTGAAGAGGCTGTAGATGAAACCAGCCCTTCTAGTGATACTGAGGAACAGGCTGCTCCTGCTCCGCGAAGACTAAGGGTAATTGGTCCCAGGCATCCTACACTGGTGTCATGTGACGTTGATTGGTCGAATATCCTTCCATTCCCTCGACGGCCGGAAACCTTCTTTTATTCAGCGTACACCACCCCTCAGACCTTCAAAGAAGCCATAGGTTCTCCCAATCAAGAGGTGTGGTTAAACACAATTTCCAAGGAACTGAAGTCCATTGCCGATCTTAATGTTTGGGAAGTGGTCAACATTGATCCTTCTTATAAGCTCGTTGGGACTACGTGGGTTTTCAAGATCAAGAGAAACCATCTCAATGAGGTTACCGATCACAAGGCACGGTTATGTGCCCAAGGATTCACCCAGACCTTTGGGGTTGACTTTGATAAGACCTACTCTCCTACTGGTTGACTGAACTCCTTGCGTGTCCTTATTGCCTTCGCAGCAACAAATAGCCTTCTTTTTCACCAAGTTGATGTGAAAAGCACTTTTCTTAATGCACCTCTCGCGGAGACAGTGTTTCTGTCCGTCCCTCAAGGTGTTGATCTTGACAGAAGAAAGGTCTGTCTCCGTCTCAACAAAGCCATTTATGGGCTGAAGCAGGCACCTCTTGCCTGGTATCAGCACCTAAAGGATTGGCTTGTTAAGGTAGGGTTTGTTCCCTGTATCCTCAATCCGTGTGTCTTCCATCGGTCTTCACCTTCTGCTCTTTGGCTTTATGTGCATGTCGACAATATCGCTATCTTCGGCAAGGAGGTTGAGACCTTCAAGTCAGAGATGTCAAATGAGTTTGACATAAAAGATTTGGGTAAGGCTGATCTCATGCTGGGGATCAAGGTAACTCAGTCGGAAAAGTGCATTACCCTCAATCAACAGCACTTCACCGAGGCACTGCTGGATCTTTACAGCATGGGAGACTGCCGACCAGTGTCGACTCCTTTTTTCCCAAACCAACACCTCTCTTCCGCCACAGACAAGGAGGTTTCCTCCTTTTTGGCTCTTGGTGTTAGTTATCGAAGCGCCGTTGGGAGTATTAACTACCTCAGCACTGCTACTCGGCCAGATCTTTCGCATGCAGTCAGTAGTCTCTCCCAGTTTCTCGAGCGACCAGGCATCAACCATTGGAAAGCCTTCCTTCATGTACTTCGGTACCTAAAAGGCTCTCAATATTCTGCTTTAACTTACGACGCTGGCAATGAGCACGGCATCGCCGCCTACAGCAATGCTGATTGGGGGAATTGCACTAGCACTCGACGGTCTGTTACTGGCTACCTGGTCCAATTCAACAAATGTCTTGTAATCTGGAAGACAAGGAAACAGTCATCCGTCTCTCTTTCGACCTCTGAAGCAGAGTACAAATCTCTCTGCGATGTCACCTCCGAATTGCTCTGGCTCCGACAGTGGTGCAATGAATCTCGGTTGGTTGACTTACTCTCCCCTACTCCAGTCCACGAGGATAATCAAGGGTGTATCAATGCGGCGAGTGGCAACAGCAACGTCAATAATCAAAGAATGAAACACGTCGATATCCAACTTCACTTTTTCAAGGAAGCAGTGAAAAACTCGGCTATTGAGCTCCGTTACACTCCGACAAACAAAATGTTAGCCAATTTTCTCACCAAGTCCGTTTGCAAGAGCACTTTATGCAAATCCCTCAGAGCTCTTAGGGTTTTGCGCATGTAAGTGAGGGGGGATGTTGGAATTGGGCGATGTGGGAACTCCTTTTGGTGTGGGATGAAATAAGGCAGTGCCTTGAGGGGGAAATTATTGGTAAGTCTGTTTTGAATTTCAGAATTGTCCAATAACCATGGGTGCTAAGGTGTATTAGCTGCCCCTCTAAATAATACTGAATAGTCAGCCTACAGAGAATCACAAAATAAAATAAGATTTGTGGTTTTAACAGATAGAGAAGACTTATCAGCAGTCTCTCAATCAGACCTATCAATAACACTACAGTAAAATCTTTATTTAAAACTAAAATTTCTGATAAAATAAAGACTAAGATTTTTTGTTATTATTTTAATAAAAGCAATTATAATATATATATATATTTTTTGATTTTCTGTTATTTTAATAAAAGTAATAGGAATATTTTTTTTTTGGGTTTTATGATGATTATAATGATTTTTTTTGATATGAGTACTAATAATAAGACTACTGGATTTGATTCTTTTTAGATTTTTTTTAATACTGAGTTTTATATCACTACTCCTTTTCTTTTAATGACACTAAGCTTTTGAGCAAGGCTACTAAGCTTTTACTACAGCTATACTACTATTCTTCACTAATACTAAGCTACTGAGCAAGGCTACTGAGCTTTTCACTACTAAAACACTACTACTATTCTAGATATCCTGCTAGTTCAGGGATGGTTGTGATCCTGGATAGTGGGAACTTGTTCCATGATGATGGGAAAAATGAGGGAGAGAGGACCTCTATTTATAGCTTTTGGGCCTCCATAGAGCTTCTCAAAACAGGGTACTTAGAAAAAATCATAGTTGAGATGTTTTAGCTGGTGAGACGTGTAGTTTTGGTGTAGCAACGTGTTTGCTGAGAGAATTATGCTGGTGGTGCTTTTTCTTATCAAAATCATGTGATGTCTTTGAGATAATTTTGCTGGTGAGATTATCTTTTTATCAGAGTCATGTGAGGTCATTGAGATAATATTGCTGGTGACACTTTCATTTTTGGTGACTTTGTTACGTATTTTCTGAGAGAATTATGCTGGTGGTGCTTTTTCTTATCAAAATCATGTGATGTATTCGAGATAATTTGGCTGGTGAGATTTTCTTTTTTCCAAGAAAGTGGAGAAAATACAGCTCCTGACAATTGAAATTTCTTCTAGTCATATGATATATATGAGAAAATTATGCTGGTGTTTCTGTTTCTTATCAAAATCATGTGATGTCTTTGAGATAATTTGGCTGGTGAGATTTTCTTTTTATCAGAGTCATGTGCCGTTATTGAGAAAATATGGCTGGTGATGTGTTCTTGAAGGTGGGGAAATTGCTTTTGTTTCTATTTTTTACGTATGTTCTGAGAGAATTATGCTGGTGGTTCTTTTCCTTATCAAAATCATGTGATGTATTTGAGATAATTTGGCTGGTGAGATTTTCTTTTTTTTGCCAAGAAAGTGGAGAAAATACAGCTCCTGACAATTGAACTTTTTTCTAGTCATATGATATATATGAGAAAATTATGCTGGTGTTTCTGTTCCTTAGTATTGTATCATTTCATATGGAGGTTGCATCATTTCTATCAAGTTTGCTGCGTGCCATTATTACTAAGCAAACATTTGTTCTTGGAAAATATATTGTAATTTTATGCATAGCCTTGAGGTATTTCTTCTTTCAATTGAATCAAGGTGGGGAAAATACAGCTTCTGATGCTTTGGTCTATTTTCATATACCTTTATTTAGATTAACTGCCTTTAATGACGTAATTTGTTATTGATGATGCGATAAGGTGGATATATCCTTTGATACTATACTGTTTTGATAAGATCTTGAGGCTGTGTATTGCATATTTCTTTTTGAAATTTGTAGTTGTAATGTGTAAATATGTTTTGCGTAATTGGTTTTATTATTTTTTTTTATTTTGTTTTATTGGTAAGCTTGAAACTGGTACTAATGGTATGGAATACCACAGCGATCAACCAACTAAGTTGATCCTCACGATCTACACTTACAACCGCCCCAACCTCCTGTACAATTACGTCATGCACATCAATATGTGCATGATCATCCTCTCCACTATTTAAACCTACTCCAGCTAAAAGAATTACTCCTCACTCACCTTCACTGCTTTTGTCTCCTTTCAATCTTTACTCTCTCCTTCTCCTATTCTCTACATTACCTTCCTTACCTTATATTTCAACCTTTCTTTTTCTCTAACTCTCCTTCCGTAATATTTCTTCTCCTTTTCTTATTGTTCATTCTCTTAGCTGACCATAGTGTCTGTTGTTCACAGTTGTTACCATCTTGTCCTTGTTACTATTATTGTTGTTTCACACTTGTCATCCACCCTTAGTTCTAAGACTTTTACAATGTATCTAAGTAAATATAAATTAAAATCTCATCTATTTTTATGATAAAATTTGTTTACAGTTATTACATCAGTTCATAAGGAACTATTGTTGTTATAAGTATTACATTACAGCCTTGTCTTTTAGGCATTAATTTCTTTCTATATAACTACATATAAAAATATACGTGTTATTGAAATGAATCTTTTAGTTTTTTTTTTGTCTGAAAAACTTAACAGACTTTCTGCTTCAAATCTCAGAATCTTTCTTGAAAAATCTAGCCATAACTATTTCCTTGGTTGTTGGGCTGCAAGTGTCTTTTATAATTAGTTTATGAATGAATCTGCCTTCAAACCAATCAGTTCTTGCCTTCTCAACCTCAACCTCACATCTCAATCAATCGTGATCTCTTGCCGATTGGTCTCATTCTTGACCTTCAAATTTAGAATAAATTGGCCTAGACAGCCAGGCATCCCTTTAGTTCTCAACTACTTAAATTCATGTATTGATATGATTAACCTGAATTTTCCACAATTGAGTTTTCATTTTAGATGATCCATTGATTTTATTTTCTGTTGAGTTTTTATTTAAATTATTTTATTTATATTTGAAAGGAGCTCCTTTTTTTTCTTTTTCTTTTCATTATTTATCTTTTAATCCCCCTTTTACTAATTGGACTGTATGGAGAGTTCTCTATTTGTTGAAATACAAAAATTATGTTTTTGAATGGCTGACAGATTTTCTTATTACTAAAAAATAAATAAAATTTTTGAAGACTAAAAAATGAATAAATGAAAAACTAGTAAATATAATATAAGAAACAGTCTTCCTATTTCCCTGAAAGGTTCATGGGGAGCCTGGGTAAATTATGTTTAGAAATTCAATCAAATATAATATTCATATCAGGTAATTAGTGGAAAGAATTAGCAAACATTAATTTCTAAATAGACAAAGAATAATCTATTTTTTTCCATAATTAAAATCTATGTGAAATTAAAACAAACTCATTAATCTGGATGTGTGAGTTTTTTTACCCAATTTCTTCCTGAAGTTTCATTTATAAAGGCTCTGGGAAGTTCCTGAAGATCAATATACCTTGAGAGCTTCCTTAAACCCAAAATAATAATATATTGTAGTCATAATTTATGCTTAAGGTGTTGTTGATGGTATCATATGTTAAAATCATTTGAATATTTATAACATAAAATACAAAGGGGCTACTTTTTTTTTTGTTATTGAGTTTTAGTAATAACAGATAATATCCATCAAACTGAAATCTTTTGAGTTGCGGATACAGAATTAAGCTGAAAGTTACTTGAAAGTAGACTTGAATTGATGCAAATATCACTTCAGAGGCATATCCAACCAGCTTCAAGACGTTTTCAAAATCACATTTGTAATTTCCAATATGAATTTTTGGAAATTAAGCAAGTAATTTACTCATATTTTGATCAGTTTCAAATGTTAATTTAGGGTGCTTGTAAAACTGTGTAAGCTTTTAGCAACAACAAGTAAGGGCTTACCTGTTTTTACCAGCTTATGGCCAAAACATGTAAGTGACCCAATACTTGTAAACAAATCCTTCAATCTTAGTTTTGAGGAATTTTTTACTGTTCTTTTGTTATATCTTTTCTGCTATGGAATTTCAAGATCCCCAAATTTTTTCAATTTAATTTTTTGCCAAATTTCTCCAAATTGGCCAATTTTTTTTATAAATTAATTGAAAATTTTCTCACTTATGAATTTCCATAATTTTCGAAAAATGAAGAGGAGAATCTTTAGAATCAAAAACCAGAAACCCATAATTTTGGCAATTTTTTTGGGTGGGACAAGTGAAGGCCCAAAAATTTGTATTTTTTCAATATTTTTATAATATTTGTAAGTAAAAAAGTGACTGAGGCTGGATTTTAGAAATGTATATTACTTATTCCATAAATTTCATTATCAATGGAAAAACTCTTTTTTGGGAAGTTTTGGTAAGCTTTGGTAAGTTTCTTTGTTTTTTTAATTGAAGATGGTCACAGGGAATTTGTTAGGTGTTTTTACTAATAGCTCACACATCTTTACTAATTTATGAAAAAAACCCATAATTTTTTGTAAAAAAATGTAAGTTCTTACATACTTTGACTAGCACCTGTAATTTATTAACACTTTCCTGATGTAAATATCAAAACCTTCATACATTGAATTTATCACACATCTAATTAATTAATCATAATCTTTTTTCAATTGAAGTCTCATTCAATCTTGAAAAAGAAAAATTTAAAACATAAAATTGCTTTTGAGCCTTGAAAAATTCATATAATAATCATATTTTGAATTTTGACTGGAGCTGAGAAGGATTATACTAAAATTAGGTTATTTGAATCTTTTTTACTCAATCGTATGAGAAATTTATGTGTGTAAATTTTAGATATTCAGTCACTTGGTCCTTATTTCTTGAGGTACAAAGTAATATTATCAGTAGGATATTGAATTAATACATTCCCCATAATTTCTTCCCCCATTCTTTGTTTTGAAGCGCAATATTTTCCCTCTTGATTGTTGAAAGGGAAAAGAGAAAGGAAAAACACCACAAAAAATGGAATGGGAAATTTTATTTCTAAAATAATTAAGAAAAAGAATTAAAAGAGAAATTATGATAGCTAGGTTATATATTTTTTCTATTCTTATAGTTGGAATAATTTTGTTATTTTTTGTGAATTGATATCTTCATATTTAAAAACTGTGAATTATATGAAATATAATAGAAGCTGCCTTGGCCCTTATGAATATTTTTAAAATTTTTGAATCACCTCATTAAGAAAGCATGAGGCGATGAGACTATCATCTTGACATAAAAAAATATGAATGTTATTCAATCAGAACAATATGGGAAGCTATATGAATTGAGATATTTCATATGATATAATATATATATTCATTATATACAATCACAAGATAGGAAAGTTGGATCTGTTGTAATATTCTAGTGGCTTAGAATGAATTTTAATATCAACAATAATTTCAATCATGGGTCCAACCTAGTTCAGAGGTTGGGTCCAAGCTCATTCTATTTTTTGTTCCAAGCTAGCTTTGAAATGAAACACCTTCTCTCAGGTTCTGCTATGTTTCTTATGGTGAATAATTGAAAGATTAATCAATTCTTTCACCTATTAAAGATCAATCATATACTTAAATAGTGAATATTGAATATTTTTATAAAGAATCATACCTTCTTCAGGTAAGTGTTTTTTCTTGTAGCTTACTCAGAGCTTGTTTTAAATACCTTTCCTCAGGAATATCTCTGTAAGGTTTGTCTATGAAACTCTTGATAATAGTAGCAATATGAAGAGTACTATGACTGTCCTCAGTAGAAATATATAATATAACCAAATATTATAACCACAAATTTAAATATAATTATTAAAAATAATTATAATAAATTATAATTATTCTATTATTGTTATAGTCACTGACAGTTATAACAATAAGAAGTGTAAAGCTCTTAATGAGACAATTACACATGGAAAATAAGAATATTAACCACTTATAAATAATATAAATATAATTTATAAAAGAATTAAGACACACACTGTGCAGAAATAATTCTTATAGAATAAAATTCTATATAAAAAAGATATAGAGCTTTAGAGAAAACTTACTTATAATATTTATTTAATTCAACAAGTCAAACAACAACATGTATTATATTAAATAATAATCATAAGTTAAAAACACGCCAAAAATCAATATTTTTAAAGATAAAACAACTTTTTATAACAAAATTTATGATTAAAGAGCTTTTAAGAGCAATTTGTGGATGTTTAAAAGATATTTAAGATGATAATTTTATATAATAAAATGTATTATTGGTGATTACAAAACTAATCTAAATTCTATGATTTCAATTCTTTAATTTCAATTAATAAAGAATAAAATAAATTAAGAATTACTATAATAATAAGATTTTATATTTAATAAATCTTTACCTGTTTAAATTTCTAATATGATTGGATTGATAATGAATTATGGACAAAAACAGTGATGAAAAGACTCTTTTTATGTCTTCAGAGCAGCTCTCATGATTCATAATGGATATAGAGGGCGTGCTCAGGTCAAAACTGAAAAACCATGCTTAAAAATAAAATTTTTAACTTAAGGTAACTTAATCTTAATTCCAATTTCAAGCTATCAGTGTTATTCTTAAGTCCATGTAACTTTAATCCTCATTTAAACTAGTTATTTTAAGTTTTTAATATAAATAAACTTATTTATATTAAATTTCATCACATGAAAAACTTGAAAAATAGAGTTTTAAGCTGAAATCTCTTAAACTCAATTTGTAATTAATTTTTAAAGAAATTATAATTTCCCTTGAGTTTGAATTAAAGGAGTAAATTTCCAGGCTAATTACCCAGGAAATTTATATATAAAAGATACCGAAAATTTGATTTATTTGTAGATAATATTAAATTGTAAGCTGTGTGAAATACTCAAGCAAATTCATTAAGAATTGGATTTTTAATGAATTTTTGAAGTTATTGCTATTTTTTCACGTAAAATAGCAATACACACCAAACCTTGAGTTTTGATAAGGTTTTAATGCTTGAAACTTTAAATCTCTAAGCTTATTTAAGTTTTTTAAGCCTAATTAAGCTTTGAAAGTTCTTAAAACCTTGAATTCAAGCCTGCATATTGGGATTTAGCCTTTGGAAGCTTAAAATTCCTGTCTAAATTGGGATAAAACCAGTTTAAACTTTAATTTTGGATCTAAGTCTAATCTTAAAGTTTAAATAAGGTTGAAAATCCTCCAATACAGGTGGACAGCCTCAATTCAATCCTTGCAGATCCAAAAAGTTGGGTACCCCAGCTCTATTTGGTCTTTTTCCTTTGTCCCACCTTTTTGCGTGGATTTTGCCCTTTTATTTATTAAAAGCCATACTATGGCCTTAAACCCTTTTAAATTGAGCTCATGCAGGATTTCCATTCTGTATGGCAAATCCTTAGCCAATTCAGTAAATATACACCACACCTCAATTTTAACTAAAATTTTGGTAAGTTTGCATAAACCTTATGCAACTTTAAATTTAAGCTTATTTAAGCCTTAAATTTAACAATTTTAAAAAAATGTTAAAAAATTTACATTAGTACTTTGAGATTCTTAAGTCTTCTAATAACATAAGAAATAAGTGTTTTTGGGTATAACACCTTATGGATGTACCCTAGGTTATTTTTGGTGTAGAATCCAAAAATGACATAATATTTATGACTTTGTTTATCCAAAAAAAAGTTATACTTATTTTTTGTTATTTTTTATTTTAAATTCAATTAAAAAGTCTGTTGAAGACCATTCCAACTGTGTATAAAGTTATTTGTGGCCTTATGGGTATGTTATACATACCTCACAGGCTCACACTCCCTACCACCAAAAAAAAATTGTACCACAATTTTCCCTTTGTAGTATACCCCAAGCTATTTGGGGGGGGTATAATCCACTGTCCAACCTCTCTACTTATACTTTTCTCAGTATTTAAAGCACACAATTCAAAATTTTCATTGAGCAATTGGTCTTCTCTCATGTTTGAATCTTCTGAGAAACTTTTGGGAATCAGGTATTTTGCTTTCTACAATCCATTCATCTTCATGTTGTAGATTTTTATATATGACTAAGTATTCTCTTTCACTTTTTCCCCTAAGTCTTCTTTCTTTCAAGACTTTTAGTACGTTTTTCTCCTCACTTTGATCTAGTGGGGATACTTCTAAGGGTGTTTCATTTCTCAAAGGAAATAATTCCTTATCACTTGAAGTGTAATGCTTTACTAGACTGACAGGGAAGGTTTGATGTTTGTTTTCCGACTCTCCTGAAAGTTCTACTTGTACTGCATTTGTCCCATGAAGGGCTTTAACAATAAATGGTCCTGCAAAGGAATCTTTTAATTTCTTTGGGCCTTTAATATTATTAAAGTTCAAGGTTGAAACTAGTATTAAGTCCCCTACTTTTAATTCTGAGGTCTTATGACTTTTATCCCATTTCTGTTTAGCATATTCAAAGGCATCATTCATGCTTTGATTTGCATGATTTCTTACTTTATCAAGCAATAACTTGAAGCTTGAAGCAGTTGGATGAATATCAACCAGATCTTTTTTCAAAGTATCAATTGGAATTTAGGGGTTCCATCCTTTTTCCAACATTGCAGGAGTTTTGCCTGTTGAAGCATGGATGGAGGTCTTGTAGGCTAATTCCAAAGCTGGTATAAGAGTACACCAATCATGGGTAAAGCCATCAGAATCTTTAAGCTCCAGGCCATAAGCACAAAATCTTCTGATCAGGTCCTCAAGGGTTTGAATCATTCTTTCTGCCAGCCCATCTGTTTGTGGATGGTAGGCTGTTGAGAATGATAGTCTTGTTGCCAAAAGCTTATGTAAATTAGTCCATAAGGCTGATGTAAATTTTGGGTCTCTATCACTAATGATGTTTTTAAAGAGACCAGTATGGGATATTACTCTATTCCAGATCAAAAGAGCTGTATCCATAGCTGTGTCACCTTTGTGACATGGTAAAAAGATTGGTGTTTTTCTATATGTGTCCAAAATAACAAGACATGCATTGTAACTTTTATCACCTCCAGGTGGTAAGGCAGTTACCCAATCCATGTGAACCACTTCCCATGGGGCACTTGGTTCTTGAATATGGATCATTAAACCAAATCTTTAACCAGTAGCTTTATTGGCTTTCTGTAATCTATCACAACTGTGACAGTACTCAATGACATCTTTTCTCCAAGATGGCCACCAGGCACATGTCTTAATTCTTTCCATAGTTCTGTCTTCAGAAAGATGTCCAGAATATATGTTATCATGGCATTCTAGTAGTATGGTGTTAATTAACACTCTAATACATAGGACCATGACACATGTGTGTTTAGATCTATGATATAGTATACTATCAAACAAATGGAATCTTCCATTATCATAAGATGTTTTCCAAATATCATCCAGAGAATTAGCCAAAGCTACATCTTTGCAATCTTTTTCAAGTAGAGAAGTAAGAATATGACAATTCTTATCTTGCTTATAGCTTTCTCTAACTTCTTCAAAGAATTCTGTTCCAACATCTGTGATATTAACTCCTTCAATTGGAATTTGAGGTTCTGCACTTGTAGGAACATAGGCAGGGTTATCAGGTGTATTTGGTAATGCCCATCTACTTAAGCCATCAGCATTCTTAGGAATATTTCCAGCTTTATGTACTATGGTCATATTGCCTCTATACTCCTGTATAGCAATCTGCCATCTTAACATCTGTCTGTTTGGAGTTTTCATGTTAAGAAGTGATTTTACTGCATTACAATCAGTAATTAATTCAAACACACTACCATCAAGATAGTAATGAAGTTTTTCCAAAACCCAAACAAGGCAAAGGCCCTCCATTTGGCTAGCTCCATATCTGGCCTCAGTAGGTTTAATTTTTCTTGAAATAAAACAGATTGGACCTTCATAAGGTTTGTCATTGACAATTTGAACTTGATGAAGAGCAGCTCCTAAACCTTCACCACATGTATCAATATACAGCTTGAAAGGAAGTCTCCAGTCTGGCATCAATAATAATGGTGCATTGGTTAAGGCATACTTGATGTTATCATATGCTTGAATCCTCTCCTGTGTCATTTCAAAAACAGTTTGCTGATTGCAAATTCTGTATAATGATCTGGAATGGATTGCAAATTCTTTAAGTTGTTGCCTGTAATAACTGGCAAACCCCCAAAAAGACATCATTTCTTTTTTGTTCTGGGGCATTTGTTTCAGTAAAACTGCGGCCACTTTGTTTTTGTCAACACCAAGGCTCAGTCCTAAGACTACATGTCCTAGAGCTTTTAACTCATGAAACCCAAAATTACATTTTTTAAGAGATATTTTCATGTTCACTTGAAGAATTTTCTTAAGTACTAATGAAAGTCTCTCTAAATGTAATTGCCAGGTTTATGAACAAATGATAATGTCATCTATATAAATGATTAACCATCCTTCTGACAATTCATGTGGGAAGATGGTATTCATCATTCTCTGATAATGAGAGGGTTCATTTTTAATGCCAAAAGGCATTCTCAAATACTCATAAATCCCACAATGAGCAATTATTCTCAATACCTTCCTAGCATGAGGTGTCAAAACATTGTGATGATAGCCTTTCAGAGCATCCATGGAAGTAATGAATCTTGCTTTGGATAATTGAGTCAAAGTCTCATGAATTCTAGGGATTGGATACCTGTCTGGAATAGTATAGGTATTTAGTGCTCTAAAATCACCAACCATCCTTGACTTATCATTATGCCAAGTAATGATTGCTAGAGTTGTGACTTCTACCTCCTCATTTTGTCCAACAATTCTAAGAACTCCAAGTTTCATTAGTTCATTAATATGATTTTCTAATGCTTCTCTAGCCCTAGGGATAGCTGGGTAAGCTGTTCTTCTTAACTGTGGCGGATAAGGCCTTTCCACATTAAGCATAATGTCCACTTCATGGCCTTTTATAGCCCCAAGTGGTTCATTATCTGAAGCAAAGGCTTGCCTGTATTGAAATAAAATTTCAATAGGCTCTTCCTTCATTTCCAGTGTTAATTAAGGACTAATTTGTGCTTCAATCAATTGACTTGACACAAATTTTTCCTTATTAACATTTTTTACTTGTTTAATGATGGTAATTTCTCTTTTTTCTAGAGGAAAAGCCAATCTTTGTCTTTTATTTTCCCCTGTAGTGAAATACCTGTCTTTATGATTATTAATATCAATACCATAAATATTGAGATAATCATTCCCAAGTATAAAGTGTTGTGAAGTACAATTATTCATGACAACAATTTCAACTTTCAATCTTATACTTCCTGCAGGATGAGGAAATATTATTTCTGCCTCAAATATACCCAAAGGGTGCATATTTTGGCTAGCACTGCTGAATTTTATACCTTCAATTGGAATTAATTTGTCTTGCCAATTGGTATAAGCTTTGTAAATATAATCCTTCCTAACACAAGTGCAAAAAGCACCTGAGTCAAGGTGTATCTTGGCTTCTGTGTTGTTGATCACAATATTAGTGATACAAGATGAACCAGCTGTATAACCTTTACCCCTTGCAGGTTTGGTTTTCTGCATTTTAGCATCTTGCACATGTATGAGATCCAGACATTCCTCACTATACTGTGGTAAATGAGTGTGTACGTCAGTGACTTCAAAAGAAACATTCATGTTTTCTATACTAAGCTCCTCTGGTACTTCTTCTTCTTCTGAAGGCTCAGAATCACTTTCATGTAAAGATAAATCAATTGGTTCTTTTGTGTCTTCCACTTTTTCAAAATTTATCTCATTGATTCTTGTCTTTTTTGGACAAGTGTTAGCTAAATGAGATGTACTTCAACATTTGTGACATTTCACAAGAAGTCTGTCTTGTGGCTAATTTGGCTTTGAAATTGGTTTCCCATTAGTCTTATTTTCTATTGGGGATTTGGACCAATTTCTTCCAATTTTTGTTCTAGTAGTGATATCCTCCATAGCATTGATATAATCTTCTGTAGAGCAAGGCTCAATACATCTGCTTCTTATAGCATGCTCAAGGTCACCACCACACTTTCTTAATATCCTTTTATGTACCATTGTTTCAGACATATCAGGATGAAGGGCAGTTAATCTGTCCTTCTGTTTAAGAAACCAAGACATGGGCCTGTCCCTCCCAATATTAAAAATGGCTTCTTCAAAAGAATTTTCAATTCTAAATCTCCAGGAATCATTTGCCCATTTGGAAATAATTTGTTCTTTCCACCAAGGCCAAGAATGTTTACCATGGTCTTGTCTCATTTTGTAATACCATTTCTTTGCTGATCTGGTAAATAATGAGTGTAATCTGGCACTTATGTATTCATCTGGTATGTTAAAGTCTTCTTAAAACATATGAATTGTTTTCATAAATTCCATATGATTATATTCTCCTTCACCATTGAAGGTTGGCCATTCCTCTAATTTTGGAATGTCTTTGAAATTGCAAGCAGTTTCCACCTCATTACTTGAAATGGTATGATGTAAATCATCAAGCACATTTCTGTCAAGAATTGGTGTGGATTGCCTTGGCAATCCATTTTTCAGTTATATCTTATCAATTTTTTCCAATTGTTCTTGGAAAAGAGCTGCATTGTGACCAGTTGAATTGTCCAAGTTTTGAACTTGTAATTTCAATTCTCTTAACCGTCCAGTTATAAAAGAAATTTAATTGTAATCTGGTTTATTGAGCAAAGTAACTCTAGACTCAATTCTTGCACCAATTTGCGTCAAAGACACAATATTGTCTTTATTAACATTTTCAAGGCCAATAATGGTCTTTTGTTGGTCTTCCACTTGTAATATCTCATTACCCAACTTTTGGTGGATATACTAAAATGTTTTAAAATTTGTCATAATTTCTTTCTTACAAGATTCAAATTGAGTTACAAGCTTAACAAGATATATTTCTTTGGGAAAGATTGGCTCAATCTTTTCTCCTCCTTGTTTTTGAATTCCATCAGAGTTCTTGCCATGTTGAACACATTGTCCATGGCTGTCTTTTCTTTCTTTGGGATTCTGTAATTCTGCGGGCAAGGCTTGTTCCATTTGGGCTTTGCCTTTCCCTTTGCCTTTTGCTTGCCCTTCTGATTGGTCTTTGGGGCTTGCTTGGGCTTGCTTGGCACTTGTTGAGGTGGACTTTTGCTGGTGGATGCTTGGGGAGCGTCCACTGGGCTGTTTTCCTTGCCTTGGGCCAACTTCTTCTTCTGATCCTCTGATAACATGGTTTGGTTTTTCAACCAAGCTTTTATCTGTTGGCCTTGTCCTTTGCAAGACATTGGTGTCCAGCCCTTCAGAAAATCTTCTGTCCTTTCTGGCCCCATGAACTTCTTTACTTGAAGATAAGAGTTCATGGTGCCTATCCAAAGACTTGGGAGAAGTTCCCACTCTTGCTGTTTGGCGGCCATAAACCAGTTCTTGTACTGAGACTGGTAAATCTCCAATGCTTCCTGTTGGAAATGATTCAGGTCTAACAGGAATAGTAGTTATGTCAGCTTCTGGACTCTCAATAAGAGGCGCAAGGGTGCTAGCTAACCTTTGGGAACTTGTAAGATGTGACTATGAACCTGATGATAATATTACTATTAATCAACAGTACTATGTCTGTTCTTATGAAATATAATAATAAAATAGTATTATAACCACAATTAAATAATTAAATAATTATTTCTTTCATGTGTTAAGCACTACTAGTGATCTTAACAATGAGCAAGTAATTGTCTACAAGAATCAATTACAAGAAGAATTTAATAATAAAAACTTCTTTTATTAAAATAATAAAATTATTTTAATATATAATTATCTTTTGCAAGAATAATTATAAAGATAATCCTTGAAGAAAACTATTACTAGAGAAAAACTTTAAGAATTAAGGATAAATGACTCACTAATACTACAAAGAACTTATTGATAGATAAAAGTAGAGAAATTTGATGTAGAATTGTGGATTTGAGAGATCAAAATAATTTATAGCAGGATTACAACAATATATACTTGGATTCTATGATTTCACGTCTTTCTGATTGATTCTGAAAGATTTAAAACACTTAAGAATAGTTTAACTAATACTTACTTGTTGGTAACAATGATATAAAATGATAATGAGATTATGATGCGGAAAAAACAGCAAGAGAAAGCCTCTTTTAAGTCAACAACAGCTCACAGAGGCATGCCATGGAGCAAACTGAAAAACCAGTGAGTGAGAAAGCATTAAACCCTTTTGGATTAGTACTTACATCATCTGTTGTCACATAAAATTGTCATAATTGCTTAATTGATGCTTTTACGTGACTACCAACCCCAATATGGTTAAGAATAAAAGGAGTAACATATGTAAATCTTCTTTTATTCCAAAGTACTCATTGATTTCCCAAAGTTATCAATGTTATTGACAATTTAATCACAGGTTGTATTTACTGTGAATTTTTGAAGATTCAGTGTTTCACGTAGAATAGCCAAAAATGGACTGTAAGTAAATCTTTTGAATTTTACTAGTAAAACTGTAATTATTTTTGGTTGTACCATGGATAATACAGTTCTCAATTGGTCTTGAAAGCTTCAGAAAGATTCATTAAGAATTGTATTTTTAATGAATTTTTGAAGTTCTTACCTCATTCCTACGTAAAATTGCAAATATCAGTGTTTGACTGGTTGCTATCAGGTAAATCAATGGATACAAGTCCAAAAAGGGTTTTAATTACTCTTTTGGGGTTAATCCATGGAAAGTCATTAGTAATTGACATGGTTACAGGAGTTTAAGTAGCTCTTTACCTCCTTGGCATGTCAAAATAGCAGGTTACTTGCTATTTTCTGGTGTTTTACAGTAGTTGTAACTTGGTAACCAAGTTCCCAAAGAGGTTTTAGTTTACCAATTGGGTCAAGATCAGCCATGGAACCAAGCTTTGGAGCTATCCATGCCTCTGGGGCCTCAGAAGTTGGGTACCCTGGCTCTCTTTGATGTCTTTTGTCCCCCTTGCTTATTTTTCACGTCAAAATAGAAATTTAAGCTTAAAGTGAGATATCCACTATGGGTGTACCAAAAGTGCATGTAAGAATACCATAATATTAAGTGCTCAAAACATGTATAACACTATTCTTAGTGTATATGTAACATGGGATTTCTCACTTTCCCATTATTTTGGCGTAAAATCAAGAAAAACAAAAATTTTCACGGATCTTTTATGTGGTATTAATGATGATGTGGTGTTGAAGTATTTCCCATATTACCACCTCAAGGAGTTAATTTTAGCTTATTCACTCTATGGAGCTACCCTAGGTGAATTTTTGTGTAGAATCCAAATCTGGCCTTAAATCCATGGATTTACTTACTCAATAAAAAGTTATTCATCTTTTCTGAAATAAAAAATGATGAATTTTGAATATATGCATGATTTATGAGTTATGTATAATTCAAAATTTCTTTTTAAGATAATTGTGGCCTATTTGGGTATGTAAAATATACCTCAAGGCTCACATTCCCTCCCACCAAAAAATAAAATTGTACTACAATTTTATTATTGATAAAAGAATAAGGCCCCAAAGGGGGTTAATGTCCACTGTCCAACCTCTTCACATTACTCAGATCAAGTAATTTAAAGCACATTTATAGACATATTCAGGCTTGTGGCCTTCTTTCATGTCTAAATCTTCTTAAGAGTTTATCTGAGTAAGGCATTTCTGATTCTGCCATCCATTCATCTTCATGTATTGGATTTCTATATCTGACAAGATATTCTCTTTGATTTTTACCCCTAAGTCTCCTTTCCTTAATGACTTTCTTTATCTTTTTGTCTTCATTCTGTTCCACAGGTGGTACAGTTAAAGGAGTTGGGTTTCTTAAAGGAAACAATTCTTTATCAGCTAGTTGATAAGGCTTTATCAAGCTGACTGGAAAGGTGGGGTGTTTATTTTCCAATTCACCACTCAATTCCACTTGAACTGCATTGGTTCCATGTAAAGCAACAATAAAAAAAGGTCCTACATAAGAATCTTTAAGTTTCTTTGGGCCTCTGATATTATTAAAATTCAAGGTTGAAACTAAAACTAAGTCCCCTACTTTGAAGTCTGGTACTTTATGACTCTTGTCCCACTTCTGTTTTGCATAATCAAAAGCATCATTCATACTTTGTTTTTCATGAAGTCTTACTTTATCAAGTGTTATTTTGAAGCTGGAAGCCGTAGGATGAATGTCAATCAAGTCTTTCCTCAGTGTGTCTGCTGGGAGTCTTGGATTCCATCCTTTCTCTAACATAGCAGGAGTTTGTCCTGTGGAAGAATGGACTGATGTCTTATATGCCAATTCTAATGCAGGTATCAGAGTGCACCAGTCATGGGTAAAGCCATCTGAGTCTTTGAATTCTAATCCATAAGCACAAAATCTCCTGATCATGTCCTCTAAAGTTTGAATCATCCTTTTTGCTAGCCCATCTGTCTGAGGGTGATATGCTGTAGAGAATGATAACTTAGTCCCAAACAATCTATGAAGATTGGTCCAAAGTGCAGATGTGAATTTAGGATCTCTGTCACTTGGAGGAAGTGCTGTGACCCAATCCATGTGAACAACTTCCCATGGGGATTTTGGTTCTTGAATATGGATCATAAGTCCAAATTTCTTGCCTGTACTCCTGTTTGCTTTTTGGCATCTGTCACAGGTATGGCAATATTCAATGGTTTCATTTCTCCAAGATGGCCACCATGCACAGTTCTTCACTTTTTCAAGTGTTCTGTCTTCTGACAGGTGTCCAGAGTAGATACTATCATGACATTCATGAAGAATGGTATTGATAAGTAATCTACTGCACAATTTCATAACACAAGAATGTTTTGTTCTGTGGTAAATGATCCCATCAAACAAGTGAAATCTTCCTTCAGAATAGGAATTTTTCCAAACTTCATCAAGTGCATTAACTAAAGATGTGTCCTTTCAGTCTTTATCTAATAAAGAAGTCAAGATATGGCAATTCTTGTCTTGTTTATAAGACTCTCTGACCTCCTCAAAGAATTCAGTCCCAATATCAGTTATGTTAATTCCTTCAATTGGAATCTGTGGTTCAGCTTCCAAAGGTACATAAGCTGGGTTATCAGGAGTGTTGGCTAAAGCCCATCTACTAAGTCCATCAGCATTCTTGTGAATGTTTCCTGCTTTATGAACTATAGTCATGTTTCCTCTATATTCTTGAATAGCTATTTGCCATCTCAACATATGTCTGTTGAGAGTTTTCATGTTAAGAAGTGATTTTACTGCATTACAGTCAGTTATCACTTCAAAAACAATGCCATCAAGGTAATAGTGTAATTTCTCAAGTGCCCATACCAAACATAAGCACTCCATTTGGCTTGCACCATATCTGGCTTCTGTTGGTTTGATTTGTCTTGAGATATAACAAACTGGTCCTTCTGTAGGTTTGTCATCAATAATTTGGACTTGATGTAGGGCTGCCCCTAATCCATGTCCACATGCATCAATGTACAATTTAAAAGGAATATTCCAGTCAGGCATGAGGAGTAAAGGTGCTTCTGTAAGGGCTTTCTTTATTTCCTCATAAGCTTTAATTCTCTCCTCTGTCATCTCAAATACAGTCTGTTGATCACAGATTCTATAGAGTTATTTGGCTAGAATTGCAAAGTTCTTTAAGTGTTGCCTATAGTAAATAGCAAATCGAAGAAAAGACATCATTTCCTTCTTATTCTGGGGTATTGGCTTAAGTAGCACTGCTGCCACTTTATTCTTGTCAATACCCAAGCTCAAACCAGAAACAACATGTCCTAATGCTTTAAGTTCTTCAAAACCAAAGTTGCATTTCTTAAGTGAAATTTTTATATTCACTTCTGCAACTTTGTGGAGTACTTTTGCAAGTCTTTCAAGGTGCAAAGACCATGAGTCAGAACATATGATAATATGATCAATAAAAATGATAAGCCATCCTTCAGACAATTCTGTGGGGAAGATGGTATTCATCATTCTTTGATGATGAGATGGAGCATTTTTAATTCCAAATGGCATTCTAAGATACTTAAAAATACCACAGTGAGTGATAATTCTAAGTAATTTCCTAGCTTTAGGCGTCAAAACATTCTGATGGAAACCTTTCAATGCATCCATTGATGTTATATACTTGGCTTTAGATAATTGAGTCAAGGTTTCTTGGATTCTAGGGATTGGATACCTATCTGGAACTGTGTAGGTATTCAAACCTCTAAAATCTCCAACCATTCTTGACTTATCATTATGCCAAGCAATGATAACAGGTGTTGTCACTTCAACCTCCTCATTATGGCCTACTTTCCTTAGTACACCAAGTTGAGTTAACTCTTAGATATGTTTCTCCAAGGCTTCTCTAGCTCTGGGACTGGCTGGATAAGCTGGTCTTCTAAGTACTGGGGGATATGGTCTGTCAATACTAAGAGTAATATCAACTTCATGTCCTCTTATAGCACCTAATGGTTCATTATCAGAGGCAAATGCAGTATTGTACGTGTATAACACATCAATAAGTTCATTCTTCATTTGTGGTGACAATGATGGATTAATTTGTGCTTCAACAAGTTGTGTGGACACAAATTCTTCTTTATAAGTATCTTTCTTAGAAGATACTACTGATATTTGCTTTGGCATATTGGAGAAGGCAAATTTCTGTCTTTTGTTATCCCCAATTGTGAAATATCTGTCTTTATGGTTATTGATGTCAATACCATAAATACTTAGGTAATCATTTCCAAGAATGATATGTTGAGATGTGCAGTTGTCCATTACTACAACCTCAGCTTTCATTCTTATACTTCCTGTAGGATGGGGAAATACAAGAGTATTGTCTAGTATACCGAAAGGGTACATATTGGTACTGGCACTACTAAATTGTATACCTTCTATTGGTAATAGATGGTTTTTCCATTCAGGAAGTATAGCTTGGAGATAATCTTTGCCTACACAAGTGCAAAATGCTCCTGTATCCAAATTGACTTCGGCTTCAACATTATTCATCAGAATTGATGTGATACAAGATGCTCAAGCAGTATAACCTTTTCCTCTAGCAGGTTTGGTTTTACACATTCTGGCATCCTGAACATTAATAAGGTTGTAGCAATCTTCACTATACTGTGGCAAGTGGGTATGGACTTCAGTGAGTTCAAAGAAAGCTGTGATGTTTTCAATGGGATAGTCCTCCACTGGTGTATCTTCAGAGATTGCAGAATCTTGATCAGATTCTTCCTTCTCTTCAGTACATTGAACTTCTTCAATGACTTGAACTTCATTGATTTTTGCCTTTTTGGTGCAAGTGTTGGCTAAATGTGAAGTGCTTCCACATTTATGACACTTCAAGACAGGTTTTTCTGGTCTTTTGTCCTCTCTGGGAATCTTGGAGGTCATCTTGGATTCTGCTGGGATTTTAGACCAAGTTTTACCAATTCTTGTTCTGGCAATGATATCTTCCATAGCATTAATGTAGTCTTCTGTTGAACAGGGTTCTACACATCTGCTTTTGATAGCATGTCCTAATTCTCCTCCACACTTTCTTAATATTTTCATATTAATCATAGTGTCAGACATATCTGGTTGTAAAGCAGATGATCTGTCTTTTTGTTTGAAGAACCAAGTAAGTGGTTTATCTTTCTCTGAGTTAAAAATGGCACTCTCAAAGGCATTTTCTATCTTAAACCTCCAAGAATTGTTGGCCCATTTGATGATCACTTCAGATTTCCACCAAGACCAATCATGTTTACCATGATCAATCCTCATTTTGTAATACCATTTCTTTGCAGTTCTGGTAAACAGACAATGTAATTTTCCCACTATGATTTCATCAGGTATATTAAAGTCTTCTTGCAACATATCAATAGTCCTGATGAATTCAATATGGTTGTATTCTCCTTCACCAGAGAATGTTGGCCATTCTTCTATTTGGGGAATATCTCTTGCAGAGTAGGAATTTTCTCCCAAGAATGGGGTGAGACTTTCCTTAACAGAAAGTTTTTCTTCAGTTAAAGGTGTAGAATGTCTTGGCATATGTGGTTCATGATTCTTATGAATTTGTTCCACACTTGCAATTATTTCATTCTTCAACTTCTGCCTTTCACTGTCACTTTTTGCTAAGTGTATAGCAAATTGATTTGTATTCTCAACTATCTTCAAGACATGGTCTTGCAGAGTCTTGAGTTGATCATTCATTTTAAAAATGGAAAGATCTTCCATCTCCTCATGCTGAACTTGGCACATGTTTTCAATTCTTATGCAATAATTGGTAATTGAGTCAAGTTTGGCATTTGTCACTTGGTGCAATTCAATGTATTTCTTGTCATTTTTCTTTAATTCAACTATATCTGATGCAATTTTAGTTAGCTTGCCATCAAGTTTACCAATTTCTACATTAATACTAGTCTGTGCACCAATTATTTCCATGGAAAGTTTCTGTTCATCCTTTCCTGCTCTTTGGCTGTAAATTCCATCAGATTCCTGGCCATATTGAAGACACTGTCCACGGCTGAAGCCTCCAATTTGAGGATCCTGTACCCTTGTGGGTAAGGTCTGTGCCAATTGGCTTTGCCTTTTCCTTTGCCTTGATGGTTCTTGGGAGCTTTCTGCTTCTTCTGAGGTCCCTTGGGCTTGTCCTTGGGCACTTCTGGAGCTGGTTTGGAGCTGGTGGACGCCACTGGTGCCTCTGTCTCCAAAGCTGGAGTCATTTCCAACTCTTTCTTCTGGTCTCTAGATAAAAGACTTTGGTTCTTCAACCAGTTCCTTATCTTTTTGACCTTGTCTTTGCAAGACAGGGGGCTCCAACCTCCTAAGAGCTCTATGATCTTCTCCTGACCCAGAAAGCTCTTGATGTGTAAGTAGGAGTTCATGGCCCCCTGCCAAAGGCTTGGGCAGATTTCCCATTCTTCCTCCTTGGCTGCTCTGAACCAATTTTTGTACTGGCATTGATATATTTTTATTGCTGCCACTTGGAAATGGTTCAGCCCTGGAAATAATATCATGAATTAGTTCAGGCTCAGAATTCACGTCAAAATATGTTGGTACAGACCTTGGGGAATGGGGGGCAACTCTGGCATCCTCCAGATGTGTCTTTCTTGTGGAAGATTTGGCACTTCTGGATTTGGTCTTGCCTCTTACTTGTCCAAATCCATCTGGTTGGACTGAGTAGTTGCTTCCATTTCTGGTATGCACCATTTTTACGTCAATTTAAGGATAAAGAGTAAATTTAAAGATAAAAACACACCTTTTGATGGTAACTTATTCTTTTCTGAGTTAAATAAGGTGCCTCTTTTAGCAATTTGCACCTCAATACTTTCTTCAGATTCTGCTTCTGAAGATTCAGGACTAGTGATGTATCTTTTACTGAGTCTGTTGCCAGCTGCACAGTATTTGATTAAAGACACTTAAAGAAAAAATATGATAAAGAAAATTCTTTTTTATGATTTAACATATCTCTAAAAGATTTTTTATAAGTTTTATTATTTTTTGATATCAAAAAAATATTCTTTTTAAAGAAAAAGGTATTAAAATTTAAGAATTTGAATAAAAAATTAAGTCAGAGTAACTCAAAGAATAATTTTATAAGTTTTTGGATGTGAAAAAGCCACGTGTAAAAACAGTACAAAATTAAACCCAATTCCTCAATGAAATAAGATTTTGAGACAATTTCAAAAATAAAAATAATTTTTCCTTCAAATTGAAGAAAAAAAATATTAAATTAATATATTTTAGAACTTGAAAATATATTAATTAAGGGTACAAGGTTCAAAAAAACACGGCCAGGCCCCCAAATGTAAGATGTGACTATGAAAGTGATGATAATATTACTATTAATCAACAGTACTATGTCTGTTCTTATGAAATATAATAATAAAATATTACTATAACCATAATTTAATAATTAAATAATTATTTCTTTCACGTGTTAAGCACTACTAGTGATTCTAACAGTGAGGAAGTAATTTTCTGTAAGAATCAATTACAAGAAGAATTTAATAATAAAAACTGCTTTTATTAAAATAATAAAATTATTTTAATATATAATTATCTTTTGCAAGAATAATTATAAAGATAATCCTTGAAGAAAACTATTACTAGAGAAAAACTTTAATAATTAAAGATAAATGACTCACTAGTACTCCAAAGAACTTATTGACAAATAAAAGTAGAGAAATTTGACGTAGAATTGTGGATTTGAGAGATCAAAATGATTTATAGCAGGATTACAAAAATATATAGTTGTATTCTATGATTTCACGTCTTTCTTATTGATTCTGAAAGATTTAGAACACTGAAGAATAGTTTAACTAATACTTACTTGTTGGTAACAATGATATAGAATGATAATAAGATGATGATGCAGAAAAAACAGCAAGAGAAAGCCTCTTTTAAGTCAACAACAGCTAACAGACGCGTGCCATGGAGCAAAATGAAAAACAAGTGTGTGAGAAAGCATTAAACCCTTTTGGATTAGTACTTACATCATCTGTTGTCACATAAAATTGTCATAATTGCTTAATTGATGCTTTTACGTGACTACCAACCCCAATATGGTTAAGAATAAAAGGAGTAACATATGTAAATCTTCTTTTATTCCAAAGTAATCATTGATTTCCCAAAGTTATCAATGTTATTGACAATTTAATCACAGGTTGTATTTACTGTGAATTTTTGAAGATTCAGTGTTTCACGTAGAATAGCCAAAAATGGACTGTAAGTAAAACTTTTTAATTTTACTAGTAAAACTGTAATTCCTTTTGATTTTACCATAGATAATACAGTTCTCAATTGGTCTTGAAAGTTTCAGAAAGATTCATTAAGAATTGTATTTTTAATGAATTTTTGAAATTCTTACCTCATTTCTACGTAGAATTGCAAATATCAGTGTTTGACTGGTTGCTATGAGGTAAATCAATGGATACAAGTCCAAAAAGGGTTTTAATTACTCTTTTGGGGTTTATCCATGGAAAGTCATTAGTAATTGACATGGTTACAGGAGTGTAAGTAGCTCATTACCTCCTTGGCACGTCAAAATAGCAGGTTATTTGCTATTTTCTGGTGTTTTACAGTAGTTGTAACTTGGTAACCAAGTTCCCAAAGAGTTTTAGTTTACCAATTAGGCCAAGATGAGCCATGGATCCATGCTCTGGAGCTATCCACGCCTCTGAGGCCTCAGAAGTTGGGTACCCTGGCTCTCTTTGATGTCTTTTGTCCCCCTTGCCTATTTTTTACGTCAAAATAGTAATTTAAGCTTAAAGTGAGATATCCACTATGGGTGTACCAAAAGTTCATGTAAGAATACCATGATATTAAGTGCTCAAAACATGTATAACACTATTCTTAGTGTATATGTAACATGGGATTTCTCACTTTCCCATTATTTTGGCGTAAAATCAAGAAAAACAAAAATTTTCATGGATCTTTTATGTGGTATTAATGATGATGTGGTGTTGAAGTATTTCCCATATTACCACCTCAAGGAGTTAATTTGAGCTTATTCACTCTATGGAGCTACCCTAGGTGAATTTTTGTGTAGAATCCAAATCTGGCCTTAAATCCATGGATTTACTTACTCAATAAAAAGTTATTCATCTTTTCTGAAATAAAAAATGATGAATTTTGAATATATGCATGATTTATGAGTTATGTATAATTCAAAATTTCTTTTTAAGATAATTGAGGCCTATTTGGGTATGTAAAATATACCTCAAGGCTCACAGAACTTGTGGAAGTTCTGGCATCCTCCATTTGTGCCTCTCCTCTGGGTTGACATTCACCAGGGCGAATCTTGTGTCAATCGTCGGCGATTGACTTCACGTCAAGCAAACGTCAAGCAAGATAAAAGTCGAGCTCACGTCAAGCGAAAATCAAGCGAACATTGAGCACACGTCACACTCTTGTCTTACACCAAATCCTGTGACATCCACCAATATTGGTTCCCCTGTGCCTTCAAATCAGATTCCTCACCACCTGATCATCCCGCAACCGTCCAATGGTTGGTAAAAATTACACAAGACCCGCCTGTTTGCACAAACACACATCAAAGAGGTCCTTCAGCCAGTCTTGATGTAGGCGGGGGGTTTGACTTCACCAGGTCATCCATAAAAGGACTCCGCCTGAGCGGGATTGTCGTTTTGCAGGTGACACTGGTAGAGCCTGCCGCACATAACCGCGTGTGCGGGTGCGGGTGCATTGGCGTGTGTGGGTGCGGGTGTGCATTGGCGTGTGCGCGTGCGCTTGCGTGTGCATTGGCGTGTGCGCGTGCAGGTGCGCAAGGGCCGCTTCCCCTTCCAACATGATGATGGCGCAGTTAGAAATTTTGGATGCTGTGAAAGGTGAGTGTGTGGGTCATTTGATCATTGAACTTGGCTTATTCACACTGTACCCAATGTCAAAATAGTAAGTTCTTTGTGGCAATGTGAAATAATGGGCTTTGCTTGTCACAATGGCATGTCTCTGTCACTAAATTTTGAGGCAGTTATTTCACTAGCCAAATTGCTAATGAATCTGAGAGATTTGCATTTCTGTAGACTAAATTTCATGAAATAACGGCTTTATCATTACAAGCAGTCCACATGACAGAACTTTGTTATCATACAATCCACAGTTACCTTCTATTTCTTCTTCAGATATAATCAAGTGTCCATCATCAAAACCAACAGCTTTATAAATATTCAGATGCGGCCAATCTGGTAAGAAATTCACATCAATATTCAAAGTTTTTAAGATCAGAAAGTTATTCTTCAGTATGCTAGATGGCTCAGAGACTTTAAAAATGCTATTAATAATACCAAATTGTCGTGAGTTGCCCCTCAGAAAACATATCACACTGTTGCTGACATTTTTGGATTCAGTTGAAAATATATTGTTCCCAATATTAATGTTTGAAACTGGAAAATACCAAGGTGAGGCAATCCTTGAAGTGGGAGGACTTGTGGGTTGCACGGTAGTGTCTAAGCTGATCCAATCAACTATTTCCCTTGTTGCATGAAAATTCTGTAAGTACTCAACCAGGCAATCATAATTTTATTGGTCATGGCGGGATGGTTTGTTATATTTATGGTCATTGAACAGGGCAGGTGGCTGTGATTCGAAAAGCTGTTTTATTTCACATGGCACGGATGGGGATTTCAGGAGAAGGGAAAGGTTGGAACATCGACAGATATGTTGAAGTAACGTTTTATCTATATCATCTATTCAGAGTTGCAAGAAGTTAATCTTATTCAGTTCAGGTGTTCAATCAATGTGAATATATTGATCTTATTAATTGACGTACATATTTTGTTATTTGTTGGCATTTTTGCAAATACTCCAATCAAGCGCTCATAACCCCATGTGGCTGAGGCTTGTGCTGGGCCCCAACGTTGGAAGAGTTCGGGAATATGATCAGCAAAATGATGATTTGGTTTACTTTTCTGTTTTGGGAACAGGAGTTGATTGGAAAGGCAGAATTTTTTCCAATGCTCAGCAAATGCAGTCGCATCTCCTATTGAAACAGTCCAACTTGTGGCAATGTTGATAGCACTAATCAAATGGAATGTATTCTTGGTTAGTTCATTTGCAAGTTCTTCTGACTGACCCATTTTTCTTTGAATGTTCACGGATTGGTGTACATCTAATGACATCTGTTGACTGAGCATTAAAAATGGAATATAGACCTTATATAAGAGAGCCCATTCAGCGGCTTTTAAGCTACCATGAGAGGGGGAACCCATGTTGCAAGGTACTCTTGTCCATGATGAGGGAATTATTGTCTCAGAGATGATTTGACGGAGATGCTCCAGAGCCTCACCCTTGATCTGGTGATCACTCAGTGCAGTGATATCCAATTCAGAGGGGATTTCAGAAGTGGGGATGTAATCCACATCAAATGAAGGAATCTCCGCAGAACCACTAGATGGATGTTCCGTGTGAGGGGTGCGCATTGGGAAGTAGTTTTTTTGGGTGGAAGTAGTGGGGAGTGGCTCATTTATTATTTTTGCTGCGTCTCTTCTCAGGGAGCGGGCCTCTCGCAATGTGATTTTTTCAAGAGAGCTGTTGGAGGTCATCGAATCTGAGTCTGAACTGTTGGTGTCATTGGATTTCCTGCGGGACCTGAGGTAAATTTTTGATTTGGACTCTGGAATGCACAATTTGAAAGTTGCATGATCCTTCAAAATTCCAAGTATTAAATTATGCATTATGTCAAGATTAACCATTCTGGTTGCATCCCAATACGGAAGGTCTTCTAAAATTGAATATCGCACTCCATACTCAGAGAAAATTGCTTGTCTTTGTTGTGGGGTTGCCTGAAGCCATTTGGCAATGGTTGATTTATGATTTTGATATGAGCGTGTGTAGTGAAATTGAGGACCAATTTCTTCAATTTGAGCTTTGTGAATGGTGCAAAAATTACAAAAGTGGTTGCCTGAATGGGAAATAAATCCAGTAAGCTTGCGCATGGCAACCACATCTGCAATGGCTGTGAGAATGGCAACACGGATAAAGGATCCTGAAGGACCTGTTGAGGTGGGTGAAAAATGGTAACCTTGCCATAGCTCTTTGAGCTCCTTGATGAGTGGCATTAATAAATAATTCAATTGAAGGGAAGTTGGCTCCTTCGGACCAGGGATGATTCCTGCAACATAGACATTCTCTGGCTTCAATCTTTCACTTGGGGGGAGATTAAGACAAATAAGCATGATAGGTCCAATGCTGGCCAACCGGGTTTACTTTCCATGTGCATTAAACCAGTCCATATAAATGGAGAAGGCCAATGCACCAGGAATGGACATGAATGGGGGGTCATGGATATTTCTAGTGCCAGTGAAGCGTCTCCAGACCAATCCATCCCAGACGTCATATTTTGGGGAATCTTCAGGAGTTTGGGATTGTTGATGTTGATGCAGAATGTCCATAATTCCAGCCCGCTGGAGAAATCTGGCAAGCCAATTTTTGAATGGTTGATAAATGAAATGTTTTGTTGGTATAAATTTTTGCTTCATGTTGGTTGTGTTTTGGGTGTGGGGTTCAAATGAATAGATGAATTTGCCTAATGATTGTGTGCAAGGGGGATCATGATCATTTGGGTCATTATGGCGTTGACAGTGGGGTTGGTCAGTTGTGACTGATTCAGTAAGGCCATTAAGAGAGAAACATTGAGGACAACATATATAGTTTTGAATCACTGGCTCCAATTGGAGATGTTCAAATATGGTACTCAGATCTTGAGGTATATGGAATGCAGGAATGGGGGGACCACCGGAGCTTGAGATGCTGGACTTGATCAGCAGGTTTAGGGAGGGGTTGAGAATGCGTGAAGCCCGGCGGGGTATATTATACCTTAGTGATTGAATGGTAGATATTATCATTCCAAGGGCTTGTGGAGGAAGGGTTTGACTGCTGCTGTATGGTTTCTGTGCAATTGAATTGAGCCCCGGTGCTGTGGAGAAGGTGCTTTGGGCCCATGGTGATGAATAATCAGCTGGGAATGTTTGATCCAATAGAAGTTGTGGGCACTCAGATCCTGATGCAGAAATAGGGATGTTTGGAAGAGATTTGGGTGCAATGGTTGATTTGAGCTTTTTAATGTGCTGTTTATATTGGAAAGGTGTGAAGGCAACTCCAGGCCTATCACCCTCAGGGGAAGAGTGTGTTTGAGCTGAGCAGTGTTGACACATGCATATACGCATTGAGGAATAGCGGCGGGTTGTCATTGTTGCAGAAATTGGGAGTACAGTTGGTTTGTGTATAAATATCTATGGCTGATGTGAAAGTGTTTAGGAGTGTTATTAATTGGCAAAAAAATTGAGTGATTATTTATGAAGGGGGAGATGATTTGAGCCAGCTGGGAGTTTTATCCCATTTGTAATGGTGTGTGCGCTGCAGCTGATAGAGTGTAACATGTCTCATCTGGATGGCGGAATTGGTTAGGAGTTTAATGTGGTAAAATGCCATGCTGCTCAATGCTCATACATATTCTATTTTATTTACACATGGCGATACTGCGGTTTTGACCCTTGAGGGGCGTTGCAATAGGGATGTGTCAACATTGATTTGAGGGGATTGACATTCAAACCATGTACGCTGGCACGCCATCGTACATGGCTTAAACCTTATTACAGACATAACAATATAACTCTATTACATAAAAGGTTGGAGTGCAGCTAAAGTCTTGGTAGTTGGTTTGAGTGCAGCAGGCTTTTAATCGGTTGGAATGTGATTTGGATTCTCTCGCCTTTCTTGAAAAGGTGATGTCTCTTTTGTGGGTAAATCCTTCATGAATATACCCCTTTACAGATGTACAATGCTGTGGAATTTCAATGCATATATTGGCCGTTTGGATAATTCACAAAATGTGACAATGGGGAGGCAGAAATGTTACCAAATATGATTACTTATGGGTGATGGGTCCCCTTTGAGATCAAGGAAATATTACATTATATGGTGGTAGGCTGTGCCGGGTGGTTTCCGATAAAAGCGGAGGAGCTCAAGAGGAGGCAGGGAGGATTCTCCTAAAAAGAGGCTTATTGGACTTTCACCCAACACTTAGTTCCAAATATTCATAGAATTTCTCTATTCTAAATTTGAAAAGATTTCATCTCATATCACTCTATTTTATCATAATACTGAGGTTTTTTATCTAGTTAAAAATATTACTTTACTTTTTCGGCCCTTATGTCATCTTTCAAGTCACATAAATCCCGTTCAGGTTCTGTTCATGACTCAAATAGTGAATCTAGCATAGAATATGTTCAAAAACAGTCACCATTGAGCCCCAACATTCCTCTCACAACCCCTATCGCATCCTCAATGAATGTATCAGGTCTTAACATTGATGTGGGCAATCCAAAGGCTCCAACTTCAAGCACTTGGTCGATCCCAAATATTTCCGTCACTCCAATTCCCCCGAATCCCACTAATACACAAACGCGTGTGTCTCAGGGGCCAGAAGGCACACCTCAAATCTCATCACACGCTAATCCCCCATCAAAATTTCCACCTGAGTTCCTCGTTAATCCCGGTCAGAATCCAGTCGCATCCCAGGATCCCTTTGGCCAAAGCAAACAGCCAACCCTCAATATTCCATCAGGATCTCAGGTTCATGTGGGCGATGAAAGGCGCGTGGATGGGGGGCGACGAAAAAGACCATTGGAGAATGTAACTTGGAGTGGTCTGTCGGAGGGAAATCCAGGATTGACGCTTCATCAAAGTAAGTCATTTTAATTTTGGAGTATAACCTTTTTCACCATTTGATATGTTTGTTTCATGGGTTAGATATGGCACCTAAAGGCAAGTCAGTCCAATCTCAGGACCCAATTGAAGATTGTGAGTGACCAGTGTTCATTAATTTTTTGATGTGTTAACTAATGATGTGCATGGCAGGTGATGAACTTTATGCATCTTCACCTCTGGTCCATAAAGAGAAAGTCACTGGACGTCATCATCCATATGCCTCCAAACCAAGAACATCTCATGCCAGTTCATCAAGAGAAAAAATGGTGGATGATGAGGATGAGAACATGTCTCCAACTCAAATGGAAACAAATGAGGAACCAAGGAGTGACAATTTCACGGCGCATGAGCATGGCACTCAGTCAAATAATGAGTTCACCCATCCTCAAATGCCCCTTGCCCAGAGTATGCTTGAACAATCCGAGGTCAGACAGCAAAGGAACCAGGCTCGTAAAGATCACAATGTGGAGAAACGTGCAAGCCAGAAGGAGCAACAAAAATGGCTGAAAGCAGAAATTCCAGAGAATGTCCATGGAATGAGATCAGCAGTACATGCACATTGCCTGTTCCTACTCAAAGTTAGGGATAAGGATTTTTCCTCACTACCAGCACCACCAAGCACAGAAGAGCGTGAAATTGCAATTCAAGTGGCTGGTCATCTCGGATATGTCCCCAAGGATGTTTTCAATGAGCCATCAACACAGGTTCAGTCTCAGGGTTTCCAAAGCTACTGCGAAAATGAGCTCCACAAGTTAGGACTAAAGCGATTCACTTGGGACTGGGAGAGCTCATGGCAACATCTGTTCAATGAGCTGATGTCTATGGTGTTTTACCGTACATTCCGTCTTGCACTGGTCAGCACCGAGTATCATCATTACTGTTGGAACAAGGATCATAATAACTATGGGTGTGAGCCTTGAAGTATATTTTACATACCCAAATAGGCCACAATTATCTTAAAAAGAAATTTTGAATTATGCAAAACTCATAAGTTATGCATATATCCAAAATTCATCATTTTCAATTTCAGAAAAGATGAATAACTTTTTATTGAGTAAGTAAATCCATGGATTTAAGACCTGATTTGGATTCTACACAAAAATTCACCTAGGGTAGCTCCATAGAGTGAATAAGCTCAATTTAAGTATTTCAGGTGGTAAAATGGAAAATACTTCAATACCACATCATTAATACCACATAAAAGATCCGTGAAAATTTTTGTTTTTCTTGATTTTTAGCCAAAATAATGGGAAAGTGAGAAATCCCATGTTACATATACACTAAGAATAGTGTTATGCATGTTTTGAGCACTTAATATCATGGTATGCTTACATGGACTTTTGGTACACCCATAGTGGATATCTCACTTTAAGCTTAAATTACTATTTTGACGTAAAAAATAGGCAAGGGGGACAAAAGACATCAAAGAGAGCCAGGGTACCCAACTTCTGAGGCCTCAGAGGCGTGGATAGCTCCAGAGCATGGATCCATGGCTCATCTTGGCCTAATTGGTAAACTAAAACTCTTTGGGAACTTGGTTACCAAGTTACAACTACTGTAAAACACCAGAAAATAGCAAATAACCTGCTATTTTGACGTGCCAAGGAGGTAATGAGCTACTTACACTCCTGTAACCATGTCAATTACTAATGACTTTCCATGGATAAACCCCAAAAGAGTAATTAAAACCCTTTTGGGACTCATATTCATTGATTTACCTCATAGCAACCAGCAAAACACTGCTATTTGCAATTCTACGTAGAAATGAGGTAAAAACTTCAAAAATTCATTAAAAATACAATTCGTAATGAATCTTTCTGAAACTTTCAGGACTACAGGAGAACTGTATTATCTATGGTACAACCAAAAAGAATTACAGTTTTACTAGTAAAATTAAAAGTTTTACTTACAGTCCATTTTTGGTTATTCTACTTGAAACACTGAATCTTCAAAAATTCACAGTAATTACAACCTGTGATGAAATTGGCAATAACATTGATAACTTTGAGAAATCAATGATTATTTTAGAATAAAAGAAGATTTACAAGTGTTACTCCTTTTATTCTTAACCATATTGGGGTTGGTAGTCACGTAAAAGCATCAATTAAGTAATTAGTATAATCTTACGTGACAACTGATGATGCAATCAATAATCCAAAAGGTTTATTGTTTTCTCACTCACTGGTTTTTCAGTTTGCTCCATGGCACGCCTCTGTGAGCTGTTGTTGACTTAAAAGAGGCCTTCTCTTGCTGTTTTTTCCAAATCATCTTATCAATTTATTAAATCATTATTACCAACAAGTAAGTATTAGTTCAACTATTCTTAAGTGTTTTAATCTTTCAGAATCAATCAGAAAGACGTGAAATCATAGAATCCAACTATATATTGTTGTAATAATGTTATAAATCCTTTTGATCCCTTAAATCCACAATTCTACGTCAAATTTCTCTACTTTTATTATCAATAAGTTCTTTGGAGTATTAGTGAGTCTTTTATCTTTAATTCTTAAAGTTTTTCTCTAGTAATAGTTTTCTTCTTGTAAAAGATAATTATATATTAAAATAATTTTATTATTTTAATAAAAAGAAGTTTTTATTATTAAATTCTTCTTGTAATTGATTCTTGTAGACAATTACTGCTCACTGTTATAATCACTAGTAGTGTATAACACGTGAAAGAAATAATTTTATAATTATTTAATTGTGGTTATAATAATTTTTATTATTATATTTCATAAGAACAGACATAGTACTGTTGATTAATAGTAATATTATCATCAGTTTCATAGTCACATCTTACATTTGGGGGCCTGGCCGTGTTTTTTGAACCTTGTACCCTTAATTAATATATTTTTAAGCTCTAAAATACATTAATTTAATTAATTTTTTTCTTTCAATTTAAAGTTAAAATATTTTTATTTTTGAAATTGTTTTAAAATCTTTTTCATTGAGGAATTTGGTTTAATTTTATATTGTTTTTACACGTGGCTTTTTCACATCCAAAAAACTTATAAAATTATTCTTTGAGTTACTTTGAATTAATTTTATTCAAAATCTTAAATTTTAATCTTTTTTCTTTAAAAAGAATAATTTTTTTAATATTAAAAAATATAAAAACTTATAAAAAATCTTTAAAAATATTTTAAAAAGTATAAAAAATAATTTTTCTCTTTTATAATATTTTCTAGTGTCTTTGATCAAATACTGTGCAGCTGGCAACAGACTCAGTAAAAGATATATCAGTAGTCCAGAATCTTCAGAAGCAGAATCTGAAGACAGTATTGAGGTGCAAATTGCTAAAAGAGGCACCTTATTTAACTCAGAAAAAGCTGAATTACCACCAAAAGGTGTGTATTTTATCTTATATTTTCACCTTTTATCTTGAAATTGACGTGAAAATGGTGCATACCAGAAATGGAAGCAACTATTCAGTCCAGCTAGATGGATGTGGACAAGGAAGAGGCAAGACCAAATCCAGAAGTGTCAAGTCTTCCACAAGAAAGACACATTTGGAGGATGCCAGAGTTGCCCCCCATTCCCCAAGGTCTGTACCAACAGATTTTGACATAAATTCTGAGCCTGAACTAATTTATGATAATATTTCCAGGGCTGAACCATTTTCAAGTGGCAGCAATAGAAATATATCAGAGCCAGCACAAAAATTGGTTCAGAGCAGCCAAAGAAGAGGAGTGGGAAATCTGCCCAAGCCTTTGGCAGGGGGCCATGAACTCCTACTTACACATCAAGAGCTTTCTGGGTCAGGAGAAGACCATAGAACTCTTAGGAGGTTGGAGCCCCCTGTCTTGCAAAGACAAGGTCAAAAAGATAAAGAATTGGTTGAAGAACCAGAGTCTTTTATCCATAGACCAGAAGAAAGAGTTGGAAATGACTCCAACTTTGGAGACAGAGGCACCAGTGGCATCTACCAGCTCCAAACCAGCTCCAGAAGCATCCAAGGACAAGCCCAAAGGACCTCAAAAGAAACAGAGAGGTCCCAAGAACCATCAAGGCAAGGGCAAAGGCAAAGCCAATTGGCACAGACCTTACCCACAAGGGTACAGGATCCCCAGATTGGAGCCTTCAGCAGTGGACAGTGTCTTCAATATGGCCAGAACTCTTATGGAATTCACAGCCAAGGAGCAGGAAAGGATGAACAGGACTTTTCCACGCAAATAAATGATGTACATAGAAGTATTAGTGTAGAAATTGGCAAACTTGAGTCAAAGTTGAAGCAAATTACATTAGACATCTATGATTTAAAGAAGAATGACAAACAACATTCTGAATGGCGTCAATTGACAACTGTCACCCTTGAGTCAATTAGCAATGCTTGTGATAGAATTGAGAACCAATGTCAAAATGATGACACAGAAGATCCTTCCATTTTTAAAGTAAATGATAGACTTAAAACTCTTGAAGACCATGTCTTACAAATAGTTAAGAATACCAATCAATTTGCTATACATTTAGCAAAAAGTGATAGTGAGAGACAGAAATTAAAGAATGAAATAATTGCAAGTGTGGAGCAAATTCATAAGAATCATGAACCACATATGCCAAGGAATTCTTCACCTTTGACTGAAGAAAAACTTTCTGTTAAAGAGAGTTTAACTCCAATCTTAGGAGAGAATGTTATTTCTGCAAAGGATATTCCAAAATTAGAAGAATGGCCAACATTCTCTGGTGAAGGAGAATACAACCATATTGAATTCATCAGGACTATTGATATGTTGCAAGAAGACTTTAATATACCTGATGAAATCATAGTAGGAAAATTACATTGTTTGTTTACCAAGACTGCAAAGAAATGGTATTACAAGATGAGAATAGATCATGGAAGACATGACTGGTCTTGGTGGAAATCTGAAGTGATTACCAAATGGGCCAATAATTCTTGGAGGTTTAAAATGGAGAATGCTTTTGAAAGTGCAATTTTTAACTCAGAAAAAGACAAACCACTTACTTGGTTCTTCAAACAAAAAGACAGATTATCTGCTTTACACCCAGATATGTCTGACACTATGATTAATATGAAAATATTGAGAAAGTGTGGAGGAGAACTGGAACATGCTATCAAAAGCAGATGTGTGGAAACCTGTTCAACAGAGGACTACATTAATGCTATGGAAGATATCATTACCAGAACAAGAATTGGTAAGACTTGGATTAGGAACCCAATAGAGTCCAAAATAGTCTCAAAGATTCCTAGAGAGGAAAGAAGACCAGAGAGACCTGTCTTGAAGTGTCATAAATGTGGAAGTACTTCACATTTAGCCAACACTTGCCCTAAGAAGACAAAGATCAATGAAGTTCAAATCATTGAGGAGATTCAGTGTACTGAAGAGAAAGAAGAGTCTGATCAAGATTCTGCAGTCTCTGAAGATACACCAGTGGAGGACTATCCCATTGAAAACAGTTCAGCTTTCTTTGAGGTCACAGAAGTCCATACCCACTTGCCACAGTACAGTGAGGATTGCTGCAACCTGATCAATATCCAAGATGCCAGAATGTGTAAAACAAAACCTGCTCAAGGAAAGGGTCATACTGCTGGAGCATCCTGTATCACATCAGTTCTGATGGGTGATATTGAAGCCAAAGTTAATTTGGATACAGGGGCATTTTGCACTTGTGTTGGCAAAGACTATCTCCAAATTATACTTCCTGAATGGAAAAACCATCTATTGCCAATAGAAGGTGTACAATTCAGTAGTGCCAGTAACAATATGTACCCCTTGGGCATATTGGACACTAATATTGTATTCCCACATCCAGCAGGAAGTGTAAGAATGAAAACTGAGATTGTAGTAATGGATAATTGCACATCTCAGCACATCATTCTTGGAAATGATTACTTGAATATTTATGGTATTGATATAAATAACCATAAAGACAGATATTTCACAATTGGAGATAACAAAAGGCAAAAATTTGCTTTCTCCAATATGCCAAAACAGATATCTGTAGTATCTTCTGTCAAAGATACTTACAAAGATGAATTTGTGTCTAAACAACTTGTTGAAGCACAGATTAATCCATCATTGTCACCAAAGATGAGGAATGAACTTATTAATGTATTATATACATACAATAATGCATTTGCATCTGATAATGAACCATTAGGTGCTATAAGAGGACATGAAATTGATATTACTCTTAATATTGATAGACCATATCCTCCAGTACTTAGAAGACCAGCTTATCCAGCCAGTCCCAGAGCTAGAGAAGCCTTGGAAAAACATATCCAAGAGTTGATCCAACTTGGTGTGCTAAGGAAAGTAGGCCATAATGAAGAAGTTGAAGTGACAACACCTGTTATTATTGCATGGCATAATGATAAGTCAAGAATGGTTGGAGATTTTATAGCTTTGAATACCTACACAGTTCCAGATAGGTATCCAATCCCTAGAATCCAAGAAACCTTGACTCAATTGTCTGAAGCCAAGTATATAACATCAATGGATGCATTAAAAGGCTTCCATCAAAATGTTTTGACGCCTAAAGCTAGGAAATTACTTAGAATTATCACTCACTGTGGTATTTATGAGTATCTTAGAATGCCATTTGGCATTAAAAATGCTCCATCTCATTATCAAAGAATGATGAATACCATCTTCCCCACAGAATTGTCTGAAGGATGGCTTATCATTTATATTGATGATATTATTATATGTTCTGACTCATGGTCTTTGCACCTTGAAAGACTTGCAAGAGTACTTCATAAAGTTGCAGAAGTAAACATGAAAATTTCACTTAAGAAATGCAATTTTGGTTTTGAAGAACTCAAAGCATTAGGACATGTTGTTTCTGGTTTGAGCTTGGGTATTGACAAGAATAAAGTAGCAGCAGTGTTACTTAAGCCAATACCCCAGAATAAAAAAGAAATGATGTCTTTTCTTGGATTTGCTAGTTACTATAGGCAACACTTGAAAGATTTTGCAATTCTAGCCAAGTCACTCTATAGAATCTGTGATAAACAGACTGTATTTGAGATGACACAAGAAAGAATTAAAGCTTATGAGAAGATAAAGAAAACCCTTACAGAAGCACTTTTACTCCTCATGCCTGACTGGAATATTCCTTTTAAATTGTACATTGATGCATGTGGACATGGATTAGGGGCAGCCCTACATCAAGTCCAAATTATTGATGACAAACCTACAGAAGGACCAGTTTGTTATATCTCAAGACAAATCAAACCAACAGAAGCCAGATATGGTGCAAGCCAAATGGAGTGCTTATGTTTGGTATGGGCACTTGAGAAATTACACTATTACCTTGATGGCAGTGTTTTTGAAGTAATAACTGACTGTAATGCTGTAAAGTCACTTCTTAACATGAAAACTCCCAACAGACATATGTTGAGATGGCAAATAGCCATTCAAGAATATAGAGGAAACATGACTATAGTTCATATCGCAGGAAACATTCACAAAAATGCTGATGGCCTTAGTAGATGGGCTTTAGCCAACACTCCTGATAACCCAGCTTATGTACCTTTGGAAGCTGAACCACAGATTCCAATTGAAGGAATTAACATAACTGATATTGGGACTGAATTCTTTGAAGAGGTCAGAGAATCTTTTAAACAAGACAAGAATTGCCATATCTTGACTTCTTTATTAGATAAAGACTGCAAGGACACATCTTTGGTTAATGCACTAGATGAAGTTTGGAGAAATTCCTATTCTGAAGGAAGATTTCACTTGTTTGATGGAATTATTTACCATAGAACAAAACATTCTTGTGTGATGACACTGTGTAGTAGATTGCTTATCAATACCATTCTTCATGAATGCCATGATAGCATTTACTCTGGACACCTATCAGAAGACAGAACACTTGAAAAAGTAAAGAACTGTGCATGGTGGCCATCTTGGAGAAAAGAAACCATTGCGTATTGCCATACCTGTGATAGATGCCAAAAAGCAAACAGGAGTACAGGCAAGAAATTTGGATTGATGATCCATATTCAAGAACCAAAATCCCCTTGGGAAGTTGTTCACATGGATTGGGTCACAGCACTTCCTCCAAGTGGTGACAAAAGTTATAATGCTTGCTTAGTCATTGTAGACAGATATAGCAAAACTCCCATATTCTTACCATGTCATAAAGATGACACTGCTATGGATACAGCTCTTCTTTTATGGAGTAGAGTCATTTCTAATACAGGATTATTTAAGAATATCATAAGTGACAGAGATCCCAAATTCACATCTGCACTTTGGACCAATCTTCATAGATTGTTTGGGACTAAGTTATCATTCTCTACAGCATATCACCCTCAAACAGATGGGCTAGCAGAGAGGATGATTCAAACTTTAGAAGACATGATCAGGAGATTCTGTGCTTATGGATTAGAATTCAAAGACTCAGATGGCTTTACCCATGACTGGTGCACTCTGATACCTGCATTAGAATTGGCATACAAGACATCAGTCCATTCTTCCACAGGACAAACTCCTGCTATGTTAGAGAAAGGATGGAATCCAAGACTCCCAGCAGACACACTGAGGAAAGACTTGATTGACATTCATCCTACAGCTTCCAGCTTCAAGATAATGCTTGATAAAGTAAAACATCATGCAAAACAAAGTATGGATGATGCTTTTGATTATGCAAAACAGAAGTGGGACAAGAGTCATAAAGTAACAGACTTCAAAGTAGGGGACTTAGTTTTAGTTTCAACCTTGAATTTTAATAATATCAAAGGCCCAAAGAAACTTAAAGATTCTTATGTAGGACCTTTTTTTATTGTTGCTTTACATGGAACCAATGCAATTCAAGTGGAATTGAGTGGTGAATTGGAAAATAAACACCCCACATTTCCAGTCAGCTTGATAAAGCCTTATCAACCAGCTGATAAAGAATTGTTTCCTTTAAGGAACCCAACTCCTTTAACTGTACCACCTGTGGAACAGAATGAAGACAAAAAGATAAAGAAAGTCATTAAAGAAAGGAGACTTAGGGGTAAAAATCAAAGAGAATATCTTGTCAGATATAGAAATCCAGTACATGAAGATGAATGGATGGCAGAATCAGAAATACCTGACTCAGATAAACTCTTGAGAAGATTTAGACATGAAAGAAGGCCACAAGCCTGAATATGTGTATAAATGTGCTTTAAATTACTTGATCTGAGTAATGTGAAGAGGTTGGACAGTGGACATTAACCCCTTTGGGGCCTTATTCTTTTATCACTAATAAAATTGTAGTACAATTTTATTTTTTGGTGGGAGGGAATGTGAGCCTTGAGGTATATTTTATATACCCAAATAGGCCACAATTATCTTAAAAAGAAATTTTGAATTATGAAAAACTCATAAGTCATGCATATATCCAAAATTCATCATTTTCAATTTCAGAAAAGATGAATAACTTTTTATTGAGTAAGTAAATCCATGGATTTAAGACCTGATTTGGATTCTACACAAAAATTCACCTAGGGTAGCTCCATAGAGTGAATAAGCTCAATTTAAGTATTTCAGGTGGTAAAATGGAAAATACTTCAATACCACATCATTAATACCACATAAAAGATCCGTGAAAATTTTTGTTTTTCTTGATTTTTAGCCAAAATAATGGGAAAGTGAGAAATCCCATGTTACATATACACTAAGAATAGTGTTATGCATGTTTTGAGCACTTAATATCATGGTATGCTTACATGGACTTTTGGTACACCCATAGTGGATATCTCACTTTAAGCTTAAATTACTATTTTGACGTAAAAAATAGGCAAGGGGGACAAAAGACATCAAAGAGAGCCAGGGTACCCAACTTCTGAGGCCTCAGAGGCGTGGATAGCTCCAGAGCATGGATCCATGGCTCATCTTGGCCTAATTGGTAAACTAAAACTCTTTGGGAACTTGGTTACCAAGTTACAACTACTGTAAAACACCAGAAAATAGCAAATAACCTGCTATTTTGACGTGCCAAGGAGGTAATGAGCTACTTACACTCCTGTAACCATGTCAATTACTAATGACTTTCCATGGATAAACCCCAAAAGAGTAATTAAAACCCTTTTGGGACTCATATTCATTGATTTACCTCATAGCAACCAGCAAAACACTGCTATTTGCAATTCTACGTAGAAATGAGGTAAAAACTTCAAAAATTCATTAAAAATACAATTCTTAATGAATCTTTCTGAAACTTTCAGGAATAAAGGAGAACTGTATTATCTATGGTACAACCAAAAAGAATTACAGTTTTACTAGTAAAATTAAAAGGTTTACTTACAGTCCATTTTTGGTTATTCTACATGAAACACTGAATCTTCAAAAATTCACAGTAATTACAACCTGTGATGAAATTGGCAATAACATTGATAACTTTGAGGAATCAATGATTATTTTAGAATAAAAGAAGATTTACAAGTGTTACTCCTTTTATTCTTAACCATATTGGGGTTGGTAGTCATGTAAAAGCATCAATTAAGTAATTATTATAATCTTACGTGACAACTGATGATGCAATCAATAATCCAAAAGGTTTATTGTTTTCTCACTCACTGGTTTTTCAGTTTGCTCCATGGCATGCCTCTGTGAGCTGTTGTTGACTTAAAAGAGGCCTTCTCTTGCTGTTTTTTCCAAATCATCTTATCAATTTATTAAATCATTATTACCAACAAGTAAGTATTAGTTCAACTATTCTTAAGTGTTTTAATCTTTCAGAATCAATCAGAAAGACGTGAAATCATAGAATCCAACTATATATTGTTGTAATACTGTTATAAATCCTTTTGATCCCTTAAATCCACAATTCTACGTCAAATTTCTCTACTTTTATTATCAATAAGTTCTTTGGAGTATTAGTGAGTCTTTTATCTTTAATTCTTAAAGTTTTTCTCTAGTAATAGTTTTCTTCAAGAATTATCTTTATAATTATTCTTGTAAAAGATAATTATATATTAAAATAATTTTATTATTTTAATAAAAAGAAGTTTTTATTATTAAATTCTTCTTGTAATTGATTCTTGTAGGCACTTACTGCTCACTGTTATAATCACTAGTAGTGTATAACACGTGAAAGAAATAATTTTATAATTATTTAATTGTGGTTATAATAATTTTTATTATTATATTTCATAAGAACAGACATAGTACTGTTGATTAATAGTAATATTATCATCAGTTTCAAAGTCACATCTTACAATGGGGTTGTGGCGGCTTTAATGGAGCAATATTTCACTTATTTGAAAAGAGAATGGAAGTCTATTCAAAAGGATGCCCAGTATTTGGTTAAAAAGAAGGAGAATCAAAAGCTCGCAAAGATTCGTCAAAGGGTTAGTTAATCTATCTCTTCTTCATTGTGTGCAAAGACTGATGATGATCTACTTCATTATGTGCAGACCTGTGAGCGCCGTCGTGAATGGTGTGATACGGCTAAATTTCCCATCCTAGCATCACAGTTCAATGACCCTCGAGTATGTTCAGATACTGAGGAGATACTGGAAAATGGCCGTCAAGTTTACCGGAAAGTGGGATTACGCTGGCGCTCCCAGTCATTTAATGAATTGGTATTAAAAATGCATCGAGACATAGAGTTTTGTAATCACATTAAAAAAAAGGGTAAAAAAACTATTGATAGATTGCCAGAATTACGATCGACAGATGATGGTGATATTCCGGAAGGCTTATCATTTCAGGTATTTGATCAAGTTTGGCTCAAAGGCTGTAGTAAGATGCAGACTAGCACCCTCAAGATACTTGACATGCCAGTTATTAGGCCGAATGGTGATGCTCTGCAATAACTTAGTAATATAAATGTATAGCACCGTTACAAATTAACATTTTGTGAATTATTTGTGCAGGTGTAATACAATCTGAGTATTAATCCTTAAAAATGCAACTTGCTAAGTATGTCAGAATATAGACAATATGAGTTGGACTGTATCACCGTCTCCCTTAGAAATAATACTCTATTGCTCATTTTCATTGAGAAAATATTGAAGGAGTTCGATCCAACTCATGGTGTTCATAATTGTGGACCTATGCCAGGGTAAACAAGAGTTATCAACTTGGTCAAACACAAATTATATAATATCAGTAAGGCTCACACAGTTAATGATTTTTTCTTTTCCTGGACCTATTGGTGTTTGGAAAATGGCATTTCCATAAGGAAGGATTTTAGAATAGCAATACAATTAGGGTCAAAGATGATCTTGAAAGGTACCTTCCGCATGTTGACCTCAACTGAATGAGGAGTGATATAGTGGATGACCTTTACAGGTTGTTGTTGGCCAATACGATGGAGTCGATCAACAGCCTGAGCCTCAATGGCTGGGTTCCAATTGGGCTCCTGGAAATGTGGATGTCAGGGGCCGCAAATCAGGGCAGAATTTTGGGGGTCCCCTCACCATTAAATAGACCGTATTAGCACAAGTTATATTGAGGCCAGTTCCAGCTGCGGCAATGGATGCAATCAGTACTTCACATTCAGGATTATTGAAGAAATTCTCCAGTGCCTTCTCCTGTGCTCGTGCTATAATTGTTCAATCAATTTGTGCTGAAAGGATAGAGTGATGGGCAAGGGCAATACCAATTCTACAATATGAAAAAGTCAGATGGATTTAATTGGTAATGGATGCATATTAGAATTAACGCACAAATCTAGAAATTGGGTCCATTGGGAGTAAACCACCGATTTGGTTGGACCACACCTTGTTTGTTTGTTCTTCATTAAGCTTTGTAGGAGGTGTGCAATTTTACTACTCATCATGCATGTTTCCACATCCACAATAGTTCGTGTGATTGTTGGCGAGTTATCCTGAGTGCTCCTGCCCTCGGGGTCTTCCAAATCCGCCTCCGCAATGGTGTTAAGCATGATGTGATGGTTACAACATATTCGCAGCTTATTAATATTTCTGAAAAGTTCTCCTGGTCCTTTGCTTTTGGATGATAGGAATTCTTCATATAATATGGAATATTCTTGCTGCATGGTTGGGTTGAGTGGGAGGAGCTCATAATGATGGCTAATAGTGGGGAGGGATTCGAGATGTGTGGTTTTGGTGCGGCGCAAACTTAAATGCCGCAATGCCAAATGCAAGATATTATTGCAACCTTTGGAAAGACTACTCAGGATGAATGGTGACCAGTTATCCTGATCGGCCCTCTGGGGTTGAGTGATGAATGATATTATCCCCAAAAGGTCATAAATGGTGTTGTGAATAGGTGTGCCCGTTAAACATATTTGGTGGGATGAAAGGAGGCTATTAATGGCACGGTGAGTGGCAGTGTATTGAGAGCGAATATAGCTATAAGATGGGGCAAGGGTTATTGGATATAAAAGGTAATTTGAATCATTTAAGATCAGACACTCACTGTGCTTCATCCAAAATTACACGATGCCAATTGATTTGAAAAATGAATGATGTAGAGGTATTGGTTTGCTTAAGTTCTTGGGTGACAGTATTGTAAGAAGTGATGATGATATCATATTTTAAGATGTCGTCTTTGGATAATGAGTGACGAGTGGGACCATGGTAGATTTTGGAATGCAGCGCTCCAGCCTGAGCATGCTTGGATATTTCTGATTGCCAGTTGGTAATTAAGCGAGGGGGGCAGATGATCATGGTGGGCGTGGAGCGATGGGGGTTTGCAATCATCCGCTCCTTGGAGGTACCAATTAGAGCAATGGCCTGAATGGTTTTACCTAATCCCATATCATCCGCGAGCAGTCCTCCAAGAGGGGTATTGGTCAAAAGGGATTCAAATGAGCTAATGACCTTGTTTGTAATGATGTGCCTGGCATTGAAAGTGGATCCTGGGGGTGAGGTGGCCCAAAGGTTACGGGCTGATTGGCCATTGGGGATTTCTCGATCCCAGAGAAAAGCTAGTCCGGTCTTTTGATGAGGGAAGAGGGGGGTTTGAATAATGGCATGGGGCGGGGTCATCATGGGGAGGTCTGATCCACTGGGTAATTGTATCAGTTTTTGCTTGGAAATCAATGATGAAACAGCGGGATATGAAGCTTGCGTTGAGTTTGAAGCGGGAAGTGATGGAGTAAAAAGTTTACATTGAATATGAGTATTACAGTCATATTCTTTGGGCATTTTAAGCTTGAAATCTTGTGTTCGAAAGCTTTCCATTATGAATAAAAGGTTTGGATACCATGTGAAGGACATCAATGCTAGATTGGGTTTCTGAGATGAGGAGGGATCATTTGCATCAGTCATAAATACTCCCTCAACAAATAATATTTGAGTAGGATTGGATTGGCAATTTTCAATCCATGCCCCACCAGGACCACAGTGCATGAAAGGTTTTGGTGCCCCAAGGAATGGTATCAACGTTTTGGAAAGGGTTGCAGGTAGAGAGCCAATAGCACGCTGGTAATTGGGGAGATAAACAAATATGTTGTGTTGATTGTGCCATATGATAATCCAAGAAGCTAAGTGGGAATCCTCAGGATTGAAGGCTATATTACTATTTATTTGAATACAAATATTAATCATCCCAATGCAAAGTGGTTGTGAAGGGGTTGACATGATGGCTATTTTAAATTATTTGGGGACAGTTGGAAATTATATGATTGGGAGGGGTTAGCTAAACGGAATGAAGACAAATAGGCGCAGATGGGGAACTTATATGAGAGGCAGCAATGGGGTCAAGGGGGGATGGCCTGTGGTTATGCGCATGGTCTTGATGGGGATGGGCCTCTTGGGCTCATAATTTTCATATCCGATTTGGGGCATATATCAAGGCAAGTTGGCCAAAATGTGGGTGCACCAATGTGAGTGCTGGATCTGCAGCAAGGTACAAAACCCTTGGTGGAACAAGGTTGACATTAGCATATCCAAAATTGGGTGGGTTGTAGCAACTTATTGTGGAGGGCATATCAGAGGCATGCAGTCATGTTCGCTGGTGTGACAGCGAACATGGATGCATATATATCTTCCCCAGGTTAATTGTAGCACAGGGACCTACTGGGCAATGTTGGCAGTTTGAAAGGGCAATCTCACTGTGGGGATGTTTGTGTGTGGGCGGGTGAGATATGTTTGGTGGCGTGCCACCAAACATGACTTTGGTTTTGCGTGAAGTTTTTTGATGACTGATTCCAACTAGGCTTCAGGGGGGGAAGTGTGGCATGATCAAATGGGGCACCGACCGTGAGGCATGATCCACATCTACATTCACCCCTATTGCGTTTGAGGAGGCTACTATTCCCCAGAGATTGGGATCACGGTCTTTGCCTCACGCGTGTACAAAACTCCGGAGAAAGAGGCCACCCACCCAAGGGAATTTCTGGCTGCAAGCCAGGTGCCACAACTTGCGCGGGGCATGTGAGAACGTGAAGAAAATTACCCGCGGTGGGAGATACCCACGCAAACATAACCAGCCTCAGCAATCATAGGCTGGGATTATTCTGATGTGGATGAGGCTGAAGCAAATCCACACTGATTGGCCTCAGGTTTCCACGCGCAAGCAGGTGAGCGTCTGCAGTCAAGCTGACCACCCGACCAAGAAACTAGCCGGTTGGAACACTGGCAGTAAAATGTCTTCCAGGCGTGGGAAAGTTGCCTGTGTATGACCCGTTGGGGGGTGCGTATGAAAGCGTGTGGCTTCCCGACAATGAGCACGCGCAATGAACAAGCAGGGCCAGTCATTGTTGGCCCCGACAATGGCACCGGAGTGAATCCACTGTTTGTGTATTACCCAAATAATAAGTCATCCCATTATGACCCACTTTCATTAACTTGGATTACACTCGCGTCTATGCCATTGTTAGGCAGAGCTCTCCAAAAAGGTGCACCAAAGGGATGCAGTTGAGATATATGACTCAATGGCTTGACGTGATTTTCATGTTACATTGCTGAACAGCTTTTGCTCTGCCCCGCAGCATACATTTACAAAGGTGTACTGCGTACTACAGTGTTGGCTGTACAGATTTGGAAGCTGTAATACTACTTGAGCCTGCCTGCATATAGCGAATGTGCATGCACCTTCTGATTGTTTGCATATACGTAGCTCATGTGCCACATGCTCAGCATTGCATTTCACCCGATTTGCACACGCAAGCTGAGCATGTCATGGTCCAAAGCACCATGTGAAAGTTCTCAGTAAAGCCATGGAATGAACTTTTTTTGCAATAGTTCATTGGAAGGCTCAGTTTGGAGCACTTCACCAAAGCGTGTGAAATGCTGCACCTGGCTGAAATGTCACCCGATGCTGTGCCAAATGCTCAGATTGTGGGCATACAAAAACGACTGAGGAATGGCTCAGCATGGTGCATTTCATATTGTTATATCACTTGTTCAATTACTGTGCAATTAAAATGTTCAGCCACTGAGCATTTCAATTATGACCCGAAAGCAAACCTGAGCAATGGGTCAAGGCAAGCTCATGCTGTATTCACTTGCTTTACAGCCCCCCCTTTGTTCAAACACTATCACCAGGCCATACGGCCGGTGATCTTGCCGCGGACACTTGTGACCCAATGCACCGGGTGCATTTCTGCATGGGTCACTTGTGCATTCCACCCACAATGCACATTCAACAAGGGCCTCACGACCACCCTCCCGGGTGATTGGGTGGCTATTTAAGGAAAGAAAGGGGATTTCACTCAGCTTGACAATTTAATAAATTGCAATACTCAGCGGTGCATTTGATATTGTTATATCAATTGTTCAATTACTGTGCAATTAAAATGTTCAGCCACTGTGCATTTCAATTATGACCCAAAAGCAAACCTGAGCAATGGGTTGAGACAAGCTCACGCTGTATTCACTTGTCTTACAGCCCCCCCCTTTGTTCAAAGACTATCACCAGGCCATAAGGCCGGTGATCTTGCCGCGGTCACTTGTGCATTGCACCCACAATGCACAATCAATAAGGGCCTCACAACCACCCTCCTGGGTGATCGGGTGGCAATTTAAGAAAACAAAGGGGATTTGACTCAGCTTGAAAATTCAATAAATTGCAATACTCAGCCAAACCCCATTGTTCTTCTGCCTCACGCAAGCATTTCACTTCTCAGTTGCAGCATTTGCTGGGACTCAGCTTCAATTTTGCCCACACGCGTTGAAGCTGAGTCTTTTGCGGGTGCTGCAACTGCTGAGATTGTCTCAGCTTCACCATGGTATAAAAGACCATCTTCACACGACACGCCCTTCACTTTCTTTCTCACCCACTCCACTTCGTTCAACCTCACCCGCGTTTGTCCTTCTTGTGCGTATTCCCCTTGCTCTTCCTGCCTTTCTACTTTTGTCTTTCTCACTCCCCTTACTTTTGCCTTTTTGTTTCTTCTGCTGATCCTTTCAGAACCTCCCTTCTATCCACCTTGTGCGTTACCTCTTTTTCAACTTTTGTCAACATTATGTACCGATATTAATATTTTTCTTTCTTCACCACTTCCTTCCAGACTTTTAAAAACTTCCGACTAGAGCGTTTTTAATTTGATTCCGTTTTAAATTTATATAATTCATCGTACGTCATCCTTTTCTTTCTTGATTGCTTACTTTCTATTCAGTTACTCACCCCAATTTTTTTGTTTTTAGATGTCGTGCACTTTATGCACCAAGCGGGGTATCCCCTGCATTCGTTCCTCAACGACAAACAACGCTTGTGATGCTTTCCGACAAGCACACAAGAAATGTTTTTTCGTTGTCCGCCCCTTCCAACCACGAGGCCAGAGGAGTTCTTGCCCAAGACGCCCTCGCGAGGACTCCTTTGTGGTCGACGATGATGAAACCATTTCCGAGCGTGAATGGACGCCGGGCCCCCAAACAGGCCAACGGGAATGATTCCAGACCATTAGCCCTGTCCACTCCCCCTCCTAGGCCACCATCCGATGGTCACTTCACTCCTCGACCGGAGCAAAGTGATTATCCGGCCGATGAAAGATGGCGATGGCGAGAGGACATTCGCGCTTGGGCTGATTGTCACCATGTCTTGTCACCGATGGGATTCAAACGCCAAAGTAAGTTTTCTTTCTCCTCCTTATCTCATTTCTCTTCACGCAATAATACTGACTTTTTTCCATTTCTCATAGAACAAAACCCCCCAAATCCCCCCCAACAAGACTCTCCCGTTCCTAGTTTGCCTCGCGAGCAAACCCCCCGGCAACCCACTCCAGGCCCAAGTGGCACCCGATGGTCTGAGGAATTATTCCCCGGTAAGCAGCCAAAGTTTCATTTCATTTTCACTTTCACTTTTGAGTTGAGTGAACTGACTCTTACTCCTTTTCTAGAACCCTCCCGAACGGAAGAGCCACCTATTCCTGGCCCGAGTCCATCGTCCCAACCACCTGAGGACAATACGACTCGTGAGCCAGAACCTGAGGTGGCTCCTACACAATCCACGGAGGAACCTTATGGTAAGTCACCCCTTCTTTCTCTTTGATCCATATCCACTTTTCCTCATTCTTTCTTCGACCGTCTCCAGATCGTCCCGCCACTCCTCGCTCAATCATCATCATCGACAATACGCCCGTTGGATCCCCCCATCCCCATCCCCCTTCTTCTTACCCGGCTCGCCCACCTTCCCCTTCCATTCCCCCCCCCTCCACTCCAACCTCGGTTCCTTCCCAGGATCTCCCTCCCAGTGCCCCCGAGAACCCCAACGCCTCCTCCCCCCCGGTGCCAAGCTCCTCTCATTCCCACAATGACGCTTGCCAGGAATTCACCAACCTGCGACCGACCCTAATGATTCCTCGAGCCATCGTCCACGATTCGATCAACCAAATCTTGTTGGAGCATTGTCGCTTGCTCCACATGATTCCTTTCGTGGATGCAACTCATCGAAATGAGATGCACCGGGAATTCCGGGACAAACTAAACTGCCTCCTTGCCCAGGCACTGGAGGCTTATCCAAAGGAGGACATAACCGGGATAGTCTCCAAATTCCTCGAAAAATAAAAATTTAAAAAAAATAATCCCATTATTTCCACTTTTTATCATTTGTACTACTTTCTTTTAAATAAATTATCATTTGTAATCAATCATTATTATGTTCAAATTCTATTACATTCTTTGTTCACGTAAAAATTACTTATTTCCTCCTTAGTGAAAAACCCTGATTGCATGAGAATTATTTTTGTAAGTGCCCCATCAAGAGTTTGAGTGAGTATTTGTTTTCGTGAACCTCTTTTTCTCAAAATGCGCCAATAGTTGCCGTTATCCTCTCCTATATTTTCTTCTTCCATGGTTTAGAGCCATACCCATTCTTAACTGTAAAAAAGCGGGAGGTTCCCGTATGTGAGCAATCCAGTCCAGATTTGTGAAACATGGCCTTTCCTATGGTCACACGCTATTAATCTTACTCATGTATTGAATTGTTTAAATTGTCTGGAACCTTCACAAGCGTAAGGATTGGCGTGTGACTTGTCTGGAGCCTGCACAGGTGTAAGGATTGGCGTGTCAATTGTTGGGAGCCTGCACAGGCGTAAGGATTGGCGTGTGAATTCTTGGGAGCCTGCACAGGCGTAAGAATTGGCATGTGAATTGTTGGGAGCCTGCAAAGGCATAAGAATTGGCGTGTGAATTCGGGATCCTGCACAGGCCAAGAAATTTTCAGCATTGTGGGGAACCCTCACAAGCGTAAGGATTGACGTGTGAATCCTCAAAAGCCTGTACAGGTGTAAGGAATTTTTAGCATTTTTGGGAACCTTCACAAGCGTAAGGATTGGCATGTAAATTTTCGGGAGCCTGACAGGCGTAAGGATTGGCATGTGTAGCGTTGGCACCCCCCATAGGTGTAAGGAGCTTTTAGCATTTGCGGAACCTGCACAAGCATAAGGATTTGCGTGTGAAGCATTGGCATCCTGGACAATAGCAACAAACCAGGACAGATGTACAATGGCATGCCACCATACATAATCCACTTCACCCCTTTTTCATGTGAGACAGCCCATCTCCCGCACTTGAATCCATCCAATCCTGGTGTATATTGTCCTCTGCCTTACCCCACCATTACTTACCCAACAAACATGCAAAACTCCTCATTCTTTGAATTGGAATGAGATTGTATTACCATCCCTGATTTGATAGCCCGATCTCTCGCCAATCTCATAATAGCCATGGTTTTTTTGCCGCATTGTTTTTGCTAACCTGCTTGAGCATTGTGTGGACATACCCACTAGTGTCATGCTTTCGTTGTCCTGTGCTGGATCAGTATAATGAACAAATGTACTACTGGCCCACACTACCTGAATGAGCCCATGACATGCGGATAGATCAATCCAAAAATGCTCATTTGGGAAAATCAATTTTCCCCCTGTACAGCGCTTTGACGCATCTCTTTGAATTTGGACGGTCCGCTTATCAGCTTGAAACCACCATCCCGAAGCATACAGCGATGCATCCTTATCAACATGAGGTGCGTTTTTGAATCCATTCATGGTGAAAGTGAGTGCGGAAGCGAACTCGAATGCACCCTGATTTGCCGGAATATTGGCTTCATAGTTAACTTGATCAAAAGACGGAACCCCCAATGAATTGTAGAAATTTTGAATCTTCTCAAATAAATTATCCCCAACATATCGTAAGGATTGACCTAGAATGCAACCCACCGAGCTAAGATTGGCACCTCGGTTCCGCCATTCATCTTTTGCATTTTCAATTTTGCCACCACTTCCATACAGACCAAATTGTTCATTCTTGGTGCTGCATTTGCGCCACCCAATTGCAAACATAAATCCCTCCAGTAATGCTCCATTGGTTGCAATCGGGTCGGTGAATCTCTTTTCGCGAAATAGGAATTGTGATAATTCATCCCATTGATCGACCTTGACTTCACTCATTGTTGTGAATGGTCGGAATTCGACAAGGGCAATGAGTAATCCGGTTGAAGAGAAAATTGCCACACGGCCAAAGTGAATGCGTTTGATCTGATTGACATCCACAACCCTCCGAATTTCACTTGGGGTCATATTTTCTGATACTGGCATTAATATTTGTGCTGTTGGGCGAGAGGAGGAAAACAACCTATTCATTCGGCTCGTTTTGCGCTCATTTGTCTTTTGGGATCTGCTACTATTCCCGAGTGGTTGAGGGATCACTATGTGTTGAAGCACACAAGATATCAGATACTGCCAAGGAGCTTTCTTCGGCACACATCCTTGAACTTCCCTGTTGGAGCCCACATGACATTGGCACAATCTGAACCAACTAAAGCCAATGTTCTTCTGTGGGGCCCAATGAGGGTGCCACATAAATGTGGAAGCATATATACACTGAGATTAAGCGAGCAACTCACACTTTCCTTCCTCAGCCCAACGCTTTCTTGCGAGTTCCCTTTTACGCTCTTTTCCTTTTTTCGTGAATGGCATGCTTTCAGCAGGAAATGAAATGAAACCGAATGATTACTGATTTCTTAATATCACCTAAATTGGATTGCGGTGGATGAATCTTTTTTAATTGCGGCTAAAAAGAAAGCTCACGCCTGACCTTTGCAAATTCACGATTTCAAATACCTGAACCTGAAAATTGCAGTGGATAGTGCATTATTCAATTTTACACATTGATGTTCCCATGCAATCACTTTCCAATCCAACCATTTGGAATCTTGCAAGCACACGCAAATGCAATTTGCATCCTGCTGCAGATCCCTAGCTATCCTAGTCATTTTGAAAGACACAGGAACATTTGGCCTGTTATGGGCTGGCGGGAAGTGATAAACGCGACCTCCCGCAATGTTCCCGCGTGTGCTACTCGCGGGCACAACGCCTGGCTCAGCTTGCGTCTTGTCGGAGTCTTTGCAATGATGTACGGAGGCATGCCGCCATACAATTACTATTGGTACTCAGACTGTGGCATCCGGGCAGTAGTAGGATAGGAAGTCATGATTATTAAATTCATAAATCACTTTGCAAAATTAAATTACAATCTATCTAGTACAAATCTAATCTAGAATGGGTCAATCCTGGTTGTGAGTTTAGCTGACCTGGGTACCAGCAAAGTGACCTCATCACTTGAACCAAGACCGCTCTTTGCCACCCAGGCATCACCAAAGTCTAATACTAAGCATTGTGCAAATTCAAATCTCAGAGGTACAGTGGGGTTGAAAGACTCTGATGAGAAGAAACTTTTATGCGGTAAAGTACATATAAACTTATTAGTACGTAGCCACACTGGCTCCACTAGATTTTTACCGTCTGAAAGTTTTTTGGAAATGTCAATTAGTGATAAAGCCCCTTTAACTGAGCTTGTTCTCCAGTCATATGAGCATACAATCAAACCACAAATCCCCACTGCACAGAATGCCGCTAATATACCATAGCAAATTTGATTTATTCCGAGATTCTTGTGACACATCAAAAGATCTTTGATGGCCTAATTTTTCTTTGAGTTCACGAGTTTGCCTTTGATGCCATTAACATCAACCTTTGTATCTGCATGTACCATGTTGTACGCAATCATCAAATGGATAAATGTATTCATTACATCCTCCAGGTTCTTGTGCGGCTTTGTGGATATCTCATTGTCAGCCCCGCGACCTTCAATGCTGAGTTGGGTTGCATGTTGCTTCAATTTACTCAAGCAGGAGGCAAGGTATTCAACTGCTCCCCATTTGAGTCCAAGAGGATCGGTTGAATTTGATGTTGGTGCAACATATGGTTTGGGTGCAATCACATTATATGAGACTAAAATAATGGATTCAAACATAACATTTGCGCAAAAATGTTTAACTAGATTGGTGGGGTAAAGAAGGCTCTGAACCATTTTGAAGAAGGAGTGTTCAGATTTTGGGAGATTCTCTGGAGGTTTAGCTGATTCCTTCATCAATTTGAGATTCCAAATGTTGTGATCAAAAAACACTTCTGTTTCTGTTGGCTTGAAAATACCTAACCCTGTATATTGCAATTTATATCACCAGTCAACAGCCAATAATCATGTATCATAGACAAAGATAAAACTCACCTGCCATCTCAAGGTCCTCCAGCCAGGCCGACATTTTAAGCTCTTGGTTACTGATCACCTTAATACCAACAGGCAGGAATGTATGAGCATCTTTTGTTGGTAAATTGTCCCATTGATTTTTGTAAATACTATTGATATTATCAAGCCCCCTTTTCCATGATTGTTGAGTAATATTGGAATGATAATTCAAAATGCCTGCAAACTCTTCCATGCGGGATAAAAATATCCCTTGAAAATTAGCAGACAATGACACTTCGGGCTCAGGGTCAGGAACTATATCGGTCATATCTCGTCCCATTGTATCATGTTTAATTGTTTCCCTTTCTTGAAAGGCTTGAATATTCCGAGGAGAGGCGGGAGGGGTTGCATCATGCATTGTTTCATTGGGTATCGGGGGACTTTCAGTATGTGGAGCTTCATCATGGATTGTTTCATTGAGTATTGGGGGGGTTCAGTATGCAGAGGTTGATTATCAATATGGTCCCCTTCAACATTGATAATTTCGTGACCTTGATTGTGAGAATCGTTTGCGGCTTCAAAGGTACGGCGTTTTTTGTTTGTTTTTTTGGTCGCATGTATATTTGGTCTTTTTCCTAATCCTTTGCCTGGAAATCCAATTACGACTCGAGATCCTTCAGGTAGAGATTCTCCCACCTCCACACCTGCCCATATATTGTAAGCAGCTATTTTTATCAACTTTGTTTTGAATTAGTAATGGACTTACGGTTCAAATCCATTTTGAGCAGTCTCATGGCTTCAGCAATCTTTTGACGCACATAATCAGGAATTTTACTATCATTTTGGATTTTTTCGAGCCTTGGGACTGTTTGAGCAATGTTGGAGACAAATTTTTCCTTGGATATAATTTCCACCTCCCCACTGAAAATTACATCATCTTGCCCATCATCTTCTGTCGGTGCACAAGGTTCAAGAGTCTTTTCCTTCTCATAGCTTTTAAAATTCGGTTTCTGAGAGCTTGGAGGCTGACCTGAAATAAAGTCTATGACACAATATCAGGTTTTGGGAGATTAGAAATATTCAAGATGGATGCATACTCACATTCTGGAAGAACTGGTGGATCTTGATTATCTTCATGTGACTGGCTCTCTACTTCAATACCTAATTCACAACTACTGGCAATATCAGAGATTTCACTTCCACTCTCTGGGGCTGAAGTTGGTCGTTCATTGAATTCAGTTGTATTTCCTGGGGTTCGGGCCATGGCGGAGGTAGTTTATTAAGCAAATAGATGGTGACAAGGTGATTGATAACTTGTTTGAAAATTTTTGAATAAAAAGATCCAAATTGAAGAAAAAAGGTGCAAGTAAAATAATCGCATTTGCAAAATGTGATTTGTCAGAAAATTGAAGGAGGCGATGTTTTGCAAATTATTTCATATCATGCAAATGAAATCACTTCCCTGTGAGACATTGAATAAAGTTGACTAGTGAGAAACCTACTAAAGTCAACTTTTGAACTATTCAATGCTCATGAGGTAAGGACTAAGCAAAGTGTCCCATTTAAATGATATGAAATAAAATGGTTTTGTCGGGGAAACAGGAGACACAATTCTTGTCTTAAATAGTCCACTTATTAGGTTTTAATTTGTGAGTCTCATGATTTAAACCCTAACCACAACATTGTGAATATACTGACCAATTTCCCCTTAGGTCCTGTTGGCAGAGAAGGCCACTCAGCATATTTTGGTGATTGCCTTCATCGTGTACGCCAACAAGCCACCGTACACTATGGATGTAGTACGGAAGCGTAAGGATAAGTCGTGTTGGGAGCATGTTGAGAGGCACTCCGCGAGCGTAAGGATAGGTGGTTTCGGGAGCATTTCGGGAGGGCACCACACAAGCGTAAGGATAAGTGGTGTCGGGAGGGCACTACACAAGCGTAAGGATAAGTGGTGTCGGGAGCATGTCGGGAGTGCACTCCGCAAGCGTAAGGATGGTAAGTAGTGTTGGGAGTGCACTACACAAGCGTAAGGATAAGCAGTGTTGGGAGCATGTCGGGAGGGCACTACACAAGCGTAAGGATAAGCAGTGTCGAGAGCATGTCGGGAGGGCACTACACAAGCGTAAGGATAAGCAGTGTTGGGAGCATGTCGGGAGGGAACTTGAGCGAGCGTAAGGATAAGTGATGTCGGGAGCATGTCGGGAGTGCACTCCGCGAGCGTAATGATCATAAGCAGTGTCGGGAGCATATTGGGAGGGCACTTGAGCGAGCGTAAGGATAAGTGATGTCGGGAGCATGTCGGGAGTGCACCACGTGAGCATAAAGATGGTATGGGCGGGGGTGTGAAAGCGTAAGGAGTGGTGAGGACGGAGATTGGGGGGCAGTGTCGGAGTCTCATCTGGAGGGCGGTGCGGGCTCGCAAGCATGCGAAGCATCAGGGCGGATTAGGTGGGGATGCGGAAGGCAATGAGGTGAAATTACCCAAACATTGTGAATAGTGTTGAAATGGGTTTGGGCTTTGAGTGAAATTTGCATGTGACACATGTGACGATTGACGTTGTCTTGACGCTGACGTGACGTGACCCACTAAATCCAGTGACTATAAAGTGACACTAACGCGACTGAAGCAAGATTTTATACTGACAGCGGTGCGACGTGAAGTCAATCGCCGACGATTGACGCAAGATTTGCCCTGGTGATTCTTGTCTTTTTGATTTGTGACTGGAATTTCCCGGTCCAGATCCATTTGATTGAATGGAGTAATTACTTCCACTTTTAGTAGGAGTCATTGCACATCAATTTCAAGAAAAAATAGACTAAGAATGGATTGAATTCAACTGCTGGACCTTCAAAGGGTTCTTTGGTTTTTAAACCCCTTGGTACTGGGCTGGTTTGAATTTTAATACTAGACTCTGAGGCTTCAGAGTCTGAAGAGCTGTCTCTAATTGATGAGACTAGATAAAAATAAAAATATAAGTTATTTTATCAAACAATAAAAATAACCTATAAACTCAACTTATTGAATAAAGTTGTTTTAATGTAATTTATGGCAAATTACATCAAAAATAAAGAAAAATGTCTAAGATGAAAGAAAAAATATTTTCAGTAAAAATTTTAAATTTTTTGATTTTTTATTTGATTTGTTATTTTCTTTAAAGAAATAATAATTATGCAATTAACAAGTTTATTAATCAAAATTGTATTATTATTCACTTTATACTAGAATAACTCAAAGAATAAATTTCAAGTCTGTGATGTGAAAAAGCCACTGGTTAGACAAAACAAATTTATTCCAAGTCAAGCAATAGTATATTGTTTAAAACAATATGCTCAAGAAAAAAGAACTTTATTAATATTATAGAGATTATTTATAAGGGATAAGTCCCAAAAAGGTCAATATTAAGACAAATATGTCAATTTTACGTCAAAAAGTAGTAAAATAAGGTCTAGAATATGATTTATGTCCCAAAAATTGGTTAAAATCACGGCCAGGCCCCCAAATGTAAGGTTTTTCTATGAAACTCTTGATAATAGTAGCAATATAAAGAATACTATGACTGTACTCAGTAGAAATATATAATATAACAAAATATTGTAACCACAAATTTAAATATAATTATTAAAAATAATTATAAAAAAAAATAAATTTAATTATTATTATAAAAATATAATAATAAATAATAATAATAATTATAATAAATTATAATCATTCTATTATTGTTATAGTCACTGACAGGTATAACAATAAGAAGTGTAAAGCTCTTAATGAGACAATTACACATGGAAAATAAGAATAATACCACTTATAAATAATATAAATATTATCTATAAAGGAATTAAGACACACACTGTGCAGAAATGATTCTTATAGAATAAAATTCTATATAAAAAACTGATACTAGATTAAAAAGATATAGAACTTTGAAGAAAACTTACTTATAATATTTATTTAATACAACAAGTCAAAAAACAACAGTTATTATATTAAATAATAATTTTAAGTTAAAAACACGCCAAAAATCAATATTTTTAAAGATAAAACAACTTTTTATAATACAATTTATGATTAAAGAGCTTTTAAGAGGAATTTGTGGATGTTTAAAAGATATATAAGATGATAATTTTATATAATAAAATGTATTATTGGTGATTACAACACTAATCTAAATTCTATGATTTCAATTCTTTAATTTTAAACAATAAAGAATAAAATAACTTAAGAGTTACTTTAATAATAAGATTTTATTTTTAATAAAACTTTACCTGTTTAAATTTCTAATATGATTGGATTGATAATGAATGATGGACAAAACCAGTGATGAAAAGACTATTTTTATGTCTTCAAAGCAGCTCTCATGAGTCATAATGGATATAGAGGGCATGCTCAGGTCAAAACTGAAAAAACATGCTTAAAAATAAAGTTCTTAACTTAAGGTAACTTACTTTTAATTCCAATTTAAAGTTATCAGTGTTATTCTTAACTCCATGTATAACAGGTGGACAACCTTAATTCAATCCTTGCAGATCCCAAATGTTGGGTACCCCAGCTCTATTTGGTCTTTTTCCTTTGTACCACGTTTTTGCATGGATTTTGCTATTTTATTTATTTAAAGCCATACTATGGCCTTAAACCCTTTTAAATTGAGCTCATGCAGGATTTACATTCTGTATGGAAAATACTTAGCCAATTCAGTAAATATACACCACACCTCAATTTCAACTAAAATTTTGGTAAGTTTGCATAAACCTTATGCAACTTTAAATTTAAGCTTATTTAAGCTTAAATTTAACAATTTTAAAAAAATGTTAAAAAATTTGCATTAGTACTGTGAGATTCTTGAGTCTTCTAATAACATAAGAAATAAGTGTTTTTGGGTATAACACCTTATGGATGTACCCTAGGTTATTTTTGGTGTAGAATCCAAAAATGACATAATATTTATAACTTTGTTTATCCAAAAAAAGTTATACTTATTTTCTGTTATTTTTTATTTTAAATTCAATTAAAAAGTCTGTTGAAGAAAATTTTAACTGTGTGTAAAGTTATTTGTGGCCTTATGGGTATGTTATACATACCTCACAGGCTCACAATCTCTATATTCTCTCAACAATTGTCTGAATAAGTCTATTATTACCCCCTTTCCTGAGTTAAAAATGCATTACTAAGTTGTTTTTGGAAGAATTCATCTTGATCACTTAAGAGTTATATATAATAATAAATGCCAAATGAATCTGATAGATTATACATGTCAGGATGATTCTATATAATAGCTATAAGAATGTAATTCAAAGCAATGATTATGATGGGAACACAGTAAGATTAATTTCTTTTACGTTAAAAGGTCCTACTGTTATGTGGTACCATTGATGACGAGTCCACTAAGAACCTTGGTTGAAATAATCTAATATGTGTTACTGTAAATATTACTAAAAATCATTAAAATTATAATCATATCAATATTATTCTTAGGGAACTACTGATTAATAACAGCTTTTGCAGGTAATAATACTAAAAGGATGATTATAAAGGTCTTTCCAGTGAGGAAATACTGGCTTTTATCTCTTTTGGGGACTGTGAGGGGCTGGTAAGCTTCTCAAAAGTGGGAATAGGGAAAATATTTACTCTTGAGGCCAGTTTGTGGTTCAGAATAATCACTTCCAATTTCAATATTGTCATGATTGTGCTGTTTAGACAACCAATGATCATTCTGGAGAAATACAGGATAAAAAACATTTCACCTGCAATGTAAGCACTGCTATTACATATTCAAAGTGCTTGAATGAACAATATCAGTCATTATGGAATTTTTTGAGCTTTAAACTACTATTATTATAAGTATATGATCAATACTGGTTTGTACAGGTTTGGTACAGACCAGTAGTGATCAAAAACCTTCCAACCTAGATATTTCAATCATTTTTTGAGATATCAAGAATCCAAAATGATAGAATTGAAGGGCTTGATGAGCTCTTCAATTTTATATGCTTCAAACTCACCCCTCTCAAAAAAAGAAGAAGCTATAAGGGTCTTAAGTTTTTGATTTATTTTTGTACATCAGTAGGTGGCTTCAGAAACTTCCAATACCAATATCTCTGTCAATTTAGAGGATATAAGAACTAGAATTATACAGATCTGTAAGTATTGATAAGCTCTACAATCTGGTATAATTAACTGTAAGGCTGTATGAATATATGGCAACAATACAGGGGTTAATTTATATTGCTGTTTTCAGCAAACTTGTGTTTGGTTTGTTAAATGTTTTATCCAAGATCCCCCTAAAGTTTTTTAAGGTAAAGAGGTGAAAGGCACTACAAATTAAAGCTCTTATTTGGATATTAAATTTGTGTATACCTTTTGACATCTTTGTACAAGCCCTCTTGGACCTTTGAGGGGTTCTTTGTGAAGAAAAGTGGTATAGTGGTATCTTCTGAAGCAGGAATGCTACAGAGGAATTAATGGTACCATTGGATAGCACTTCTTGAGATCATCAAGAAAAATAATATCTTAATTGTGTTTTAATTAAATATGCATAAGCTATATGGGATGTGAAAACAAGGGTTTTTTCTTATTTGTTCTTATATTTGACACGGTAAATGTTTTTTATTTATTATCTTATTTGGGTAAGGTTAGTATATTTGTAATTGGGTAATTTCCCTCTTCATATTCATACCTTAATTGGCTATTCTTGTCCAATGAAAATTGTATTTAGCTCTGGAACCTATATGAAATGTTTCTTCAATTTTCTCCATCTTGTGTGGAGTGTCTTCTTTTGTCCTTGGCATCAATGTTATTTTTTTGGAATTGAAATTTAATATTTCAAGATTTTCATATGAAACTCTTGATTGTATTACTACTAATCAAGACTACTATGACTTTCTTTATCAATATAATAAATACAATTATTTTAACCAAAAGTAAGTAAATAATTTCTCAATTATTTCTTGTACTTGTGATACACTACTAGTGATTATACCAGTAAGTATTTATCTACTAGAATAAATCACAAAAGGATTCAAGAATAAAGCTTCTTATCATGATTGTAAGGTGTGGATATGAAACTTTGATAAAATATCAAGTACTTTTCCTGTCCACAACATATGTATAAGGTAGAATTATTTAAAAATAGTAAGAAATAGTATTTTTAAAGAGAAGACAGGCCCCTTTTATTGTTTTTAAATTTATAAGTATAAAACAATAATATAATAAAAATATATTGTTTTACCAACAATAAAGCTCTATCCAAAAATACTCTACAAGAGGTATTTAAGGATACAAAAGAAATTTCTTCAAGAGCAATTTCAATTGGAAGTAATTGAGCAAAGGACTGCAAGAAATTAATTAAAGACAAAATTCTTTAAAAAGATATTTAAAGAGAAAACATTCCCAAAAGTGACCAGAGTGAATTTGGAAACAAAGTGACAAGGTTTATAGTGATGAAAGATGCTTTAATTCACTTTTGGGGTGGTTCAAGGGGTAAAAATGATTATAAGAGTTTACAAACAATGATTATAATTATTTTTTCACGTGGTTAAAAGGTTTAAAATGTTTTAAAAATGGTGGTTGGAATCTTTTATTGATTGGTTTAACAGTGTTTAAGCTAATTATAAATGGACAAGATTCTAACATTAGGAGAAAAGTGGGGCAAAGAAGACATTCTTTTATAGCCATCAATTTTCTTACTCCAAAAGTACAATTTACTCTTGTCAGTCGTCAAAAACAGTCTTACAACAGAAAAGCCAATCATGGAATCATTGAACCCTGGTTTAAGCCATTTTTTGCTATTTTTACCCATTTTAGCCCCTTAAATCAGCCATTACTATAGCAATACCTTTTCTAGAGCCTTCAAAACACGTCACAATGTGTGTAAGAGGCGTAGAAATCAGTTAGAACGGTTTTTACTAACATTTTTGTGTCTTAAGGGTAGTTTTAACCTCTTGGAAGCAGTTAAAACCGACCCTGTGACTCAATTCCAGGCCAAAATTAATGAACTTTTGTGTGGATTTTGACATCCCATGCCAGTAAGGAAGGAGTTTGGGGGTCTAGCTCCCCCTTAGAGCTAGAGTGTCTTTCCCCCCCAGAATTAATCTTTCCCATTTTTTTTTCTTTAATTCCTCATCATGTAATACAATTGTAATTTACACACGTAATTCAATTGAGTTTTTGATTACACATCTCTAATAATTGATACCTCATATGTAAATTAAAGTTCACTTATGTAATACACATGCACATTTTGACATTTCAATTGAATTGGATTGAAAATACTTCAATTCCTCATAGCCTCTAAACTCAACACAACACCTCAATTTTAACACAAAAATTGATGGTTAACACCACATTTGGTGTGAATTAAATTAAGGTTTTGAGGATTTTCATACTTTTGTACAAGAAATACTAAAAACTCAACTTAATCTTATTTAGAGTTGAGTGACAGAAATTTCATCCAGAGGTGACCCCACTTTATGTTTTATGAGGAATCCAATGGTGTGATAATTTCTTCATGTTTATTGATTGGATAAAAATTTAAAATATATTTTATATAAATTTTTACCAAAAACATTTTAATTTCACAATTTTTATTAAAAATTCATTTTTACTTAATTTTTACAAGTAAAAAAATGTAATTTCATAATTCTAAATTTTATTGTAATTTTATTTTAAAATATGATTAAATTTTGATTTTTAAATATAAATTTGTATTTATATTTCAATTTTGATTTTTACATATAAATTTGTATTTATATTTCAATTTTTATTTTTATAATATAAATAAATTTCTTTTATTTATATTTGTATCTTAATTTATCATTTGTGGTCTTTTGGGTATGTGAAAATACCTCTAAGGCCAACCTTCCTTCCCCCTAAAAGAAGAATATTACTCTGTAATATTGTTATTTCTAGTGTGCCTGAACCTTCTGGGAAGTTTAGTAGCTTCAGGATTGTCTTATTCTGGCAACCATTCATCTTCAAAAGTTGGGTCACTGTACCTAACAGGGTATTCCCTTACTTTGTTGGTTCTCAACTTTCTTTCTTTGAGAACTTTGGTAATTTTCTTCCTTCCAGATGACTCAATGGGAGGTATAACTTGGGGAACTTTATTCCTCAAGGGAAATTTTTCAGAACCACTAGATTGATATGGCTTTATCAAGCGCACTGGAAATGTAGGATGCTTATTGCTAATTCCTTCAGATAAGTCTACTTCAAAAGCATTTTACCCATGGAGCGCCTTGATAACAAAAGGTCCTGCAAAGGAGTGCTTCAGCTTTTTACATCCTTTGATGTTATTGAAGTTAGTGGTGGATGCAAGAACTAAATCCCCCACATTGAGATTTGGAGTTGCATGTGATTTATCCCATTTGTCCTTAGCATATGCAAAAGAGTCCTCCATGCACCTTACTGCATGCTTTCTAGCTTTTTCTAGGATTCCATTGAAGCTAGAAGCTGTGGGATGTATTTCAATGAAAACTTTCCTCAAGGAATCTTGGGGTAATTTGGTGTTCCATCCCTTTTCTAGGATAGCAGGAGTTTGATTGGTACTGGCATGGATTGTTGTTTTATATGCTAATTCCAGTGCTGGAAACAGAGTGCACCAGTAATGGGAAAATCCATCACAATCTTTGAATTAAAGGCCAAATGCAAAAAATCTTCTTACCATGTCCTCTAAGGTCTGGATCATTCTCTCAGCTAGACCATCAGTTTGTGGGTGGTAGGCTGTAGAGACTGACAGCTTAGTGCCAAATAATTGGTGATTATTTGTCCATAATGCTGAAGTGAATCTGGGATCCCTGTCACTAATGGTATTTGTCAATATGGCAGTCCATGAAAGTATTCTATTCCATATCAGAAGAGCTTTATACATGGCTGTATCATCTTTGTGACATGGTAAAAAGATTGGAGTTTTACTGAATCTGTCTACAATGACTAGGCAAGCATTATAACTTCTGTCACACCCTGGTGGTAGGCCAGTTACCCAATCCATATGGACAATTTTGCAAGGTCTGCTTGGTTCTTGGATTTTCATCATATTTCCAAGTGTCTTGCCAGTGGATTTATTTGACTTTTGACATCTGTCACAGGTTTTGCAATACTCTGCAACATCTTTCTGCCACATTGACCACCATATGCAGGTCTTTGCTTCCCCTCTTGTTCTGTATTGAGACAGATGTCCTGAAAAGGGGCTGTCATGGCATTCTTTTAGTACAAGATTGATTAATGACTTGTCCACAACTGTCATGACACATGTGTGCTTGTGTCTGTGGTAAATTATACCATCCAGTAGGTGAAATCTTCCTTCATCATAAGATTTTTTCCATATTTCATTTAAGGCATGTATCAGAGAGTTTTCTTTACAGTCTTTGTTTAGTAATTGGAATGGGATGCTACAATTCTTATCTTGAGTGTAACTGTTTCTTACTTGTTTAAAGAAGGTGGTGTTCAAGTCTGTAACACTTATTCCTCCTATTGGGATCTGTGGTGAAGCTTCTTCTGACACATAAACAGGATTATAAATATCATTTGGTAATGGCAATCTTCTTAGTCCATCTGCATTTTTATTAATATTCCCATCTTTATGAAAAATAGTCATATTGCCCCTGTATTCTTGTATGGCTATTTGCCATCTGAGCATATGTCTGTTGGTTTTTTTCATTTTTAAAAGTCATTTGACAGCTTCACAATCTGTTATCACCTCAAAAACACATCCCTCTAAGAAGTAGCTCAATTTTTCTAGGGCCAAGACAAGTAATGAACATTCCATTTGACTTGCTACATATCTGGCTTCAGTTGGCTTGATTTGCCTTGATATGAAACATATGGGTTCTTTCACAGGTTTATCATTTATGATCTGAACTTGGCAAAGTTCAGCACCCAGCCCATCCCCTGATGCATCAATATACAATCTAAAAGGCAAGTTAAATTCTGGCATTAGTAAGAGTGGAGCAGTGGTCAAGGCTTCTCTTAGAGACTCAAAAGCTTTGACTCTGTCAACAGTCATTTCAAATACTGTGTCTTTGTCACAAAATTTATAAAGTGGTCTTGCTATGGATGCAAAATCTTTAATGTGTTGCCTGTAATATCCTGCAAAACCTAAGAATGACTGAATTTACTTTTTGTTCTGAGGCATGGGTTTTAGCAATACTGCTGCAACTTTATTTTTGTCAATTCCCAGGGACAAACCAATGCAACATGTCCTAGTGCTTTTAGTTCTTTAAATCCAACGTGACATTTTTTCAAAGAGATTTTCATGTTCACTGATTGAAATTTTGTCAAAACTCTGGACAATTGGTACATGTGCTCTTCGCAAGTCTAGGAACAGACAATAATATCATCAATGTAAATGATTAACCATCCCTCTGAGAGTTCTTCAGGGAAGATTTCATTCATCATTCTTTGGAAGTGCGAAGGTGCATTTTTGATACCAAAGGGCATTCTTGAGTATTCATATACTCCACAATGAACAATAATTCTCAGATATTTCCTTGCTCTTGGTGTCGCCACCTTTTGATGGAATCCTTTAAGGGCATCCATAGTGGTTTTATACACTGCTTGAGATATTTGAGCAAGGGAAATTTGGATTTTTGGTATTGGGTACCTATCTGGAACAGTGTAAGTGCTCAGAGCTCTAAAGTTGCCAACCATGCTGTATCTTCCATTATGCCATGCCACTATGACTGGTTTAGTTATTTCTACTTCTTCATTATGGCCAACTTTCCTTATTAAACCAAGGTCTAGAAGATCTTTGATATGGGTTTTTAGGGCTTCCCTTGACTTGGGACTTGCTGGGTATGCAGGTCTTCTCAAGAGTGGGGGATAAGGTCTTTCAATATTAAGAATTATGTCAACTTCATGACCAAACATTTCTCATAGACTTTCTTTGGCGGAAGCAAATGCTCCTTTGTGGTCATACAAAAGGGAAGAAAGTTCATTTTGTTGTTTATCAGTCAGATGAAGGCTGACTTCAGCCTCCCTCAACTGTTCAGATTTGAATTTTTCCATTTCTAAGTTGACTGGTGATACTTTGCTTACTTTAATTTGTCTTTTAAATGGTAAAAAGGCAAATTTCTGACCCTTATTGTCTGCAATAGTAAAGTATCTGTCTTCTTTGTTATGCAAATCTATCTCATACATGATTAAATAGTCATTACCCAATATGAAATGGGTACTAGAGCAATTTTCCATAACAACAAATTCAACTGTGATTCTTAAGTTCCCATTAATGTTTAGGAATATGAAATTGGTCTCAAAAATTACTAATGCTTTCATGGGATTACTTGCACTATTGAATTTTATACCATTGATTGATAACAATTGGGCTTCAAATTTGGTACACAAGTTCTAAGAGAAGATTTGCCAGCACAAGAGAAGGGGGCTCCTGGTTCAATAAAAAGTTTAGTAGGCTTGTTGTCCATCACCACTTCTGTTTTACAGGAGTTATGTAAGGTTTGACTATGAAACAATAAGTAAAAATTACTAATATTTTACTTATTGTACTATGAATGTCCTTATAAATAAAATAAATAAGATAAAAATAATTATAATAGTGGAGAATTATTATATTTATGGTGTAAAATAATTATATTATTTAATAAATATAATAATATAATTTATATTATAAAAAAACAATATAACAAAATAAATATATTAATAAAAGATAATTAATATATTTAAAAGCACTTTATTATTGTTACCAACAAATAATAAAGGTGTAAAGAATTGTTTTTTATGAATAAAAAGAATTAATAACAATAATATTACCAATATTAAAGTTATAAATTAATAGAAATACTATTTATATTAATTATAGAATTATTAAGAGTAATAATAGAGAGAAATTATTATAATAAGAGAAATAACCTACTTTTAACACTTAATATAATAATTTTGAATAGTTTTACGCCAAAAAATGTAAATACAACTTATTCAAATTGTATTTACAAGAAAATATAAGAGAAATTACAAATAATCTTATTTTTACATGGATTTGGGACTTTATGAGAGAAATATAACAAAACAATTGAATAATTTGGAGGAATCACGTCAAATTTGATGATTATGATAATGATGATCTTTGGTATTTAATAATATAGGAGTATTATATATAAAGAATAAATAAATTACCTTTTAATTTAATTATTTAGTGTTTTGTAAGCATCTGAGGGGAAAACAGAGTAAAACCAGCTCTTTTTATAGTAAATACCTCCCTGATAGAGTCCAACAGGCTTCTAGTAGACTTTCACTAATCATATCCACTGTAATTGATCAATATTTTAAGGTTTGATGATGATTACATCATGATCAAACCATATTACATCATTATTACACCATTATTTAGCGTTATCACTATAACTCTAAGTTTGATGACGTCAAAGGCTTGGAAGAACCCCAAAATTCGTGGAGTTTATTAGTTTTAATCATACACTAACAGTATTCACCAATGTGATCACTCATATGACTGTTAAACTTAATTTAAGGTTACAGTGAGTGATCATAAATGATCAAATTAAGCTCAAAGTTTGATCCTTAATCACTTTCAAGATTTACATGCTACATCAATTCAGAGAGTGAGTTCTAATATCTTGGCATAACCTCATTATGCTTCCAAGAGCCTTTCATTACATCATTAAAACTCTATTTTTGATGATTTTTCTTGTAACTCATTTTTTCTGTTGGAATTTAATATTTTAAACTTCAAACCATGGGTTCAAGGGGTTATACCTTGAATATTATAGTAAAAAGTACAAAATTCTTCACAAATGAACCAGTAGAATCCAACTTTCTCCTTTTCTTAAGTTTGGACCACTTTCACAACAAAGTAGTCAACAGCTCTGTTGATTTTAATGAATAATCCCTTACAGTTTTTAACCTTGTTTATAGCTTGTGAAATAAACTCCATTTCTGTATTCCTACAGTACTTACGTGATGACTTTATTTTTGGTTCATCACTCTATCCTTCATATTTCAAGAGATATTGGGTAAAATCCTTGAATATATGTGTTGACCAAAAAAGTGCATATATTCAGGTTAATTCCTTAAGTATTGACTTTGGAGCTTAGCTTCTTAATTGTTTTATATGTGGATTTTTTGGGGAATCCAATAGTACCATTTATTTCACATGTTGTTTCATTGGTCTTTGAAATAATCAATGATTTGTGTTTTTTATAAGGTATTATTACTTATAATTCATTAAATATTGACCTTACAGATATGCCATCAAAATGGTATATGTGTATTTTACCATGGGGAATCCAATGCGTCAATTTATTTCACATGCTTATTCATTGGTTTGTAAGATAAACCAAGTTTTATGCCAGTTTATGGCATTTATGTAACTTTAAGGTAATTCTTTTTTAATGTATAATTATTTTAAATTTTTCTTGTGACCTTTTTTGGGTATGTAGTCATATCTCAAAGGTTCACATTCCCTACCACCAAAAAAAAGATTGTACCACAATCTGATATGTGTAATTAGGGTATCATCCACTGTTCTACCTCTTCAATAGACTTTGTTAGTCTTGAAGCTCAATAATGCTTAACTTCTCTATTTTTCAGGTTTTCTTTCATGTCTGAACCTTCTTAGTAGTTTATCAGCATTTTTTATATCTTTCTCAAGTAGCCATTCATCTTCTTGAGTTGGATTTCTATACCTTACAAGGTATACTCTTTCTTTTTTGTTTCTTGTCCTTCTTTCTTTAAGGACTTTTACAATTTTCTTTTCCTCTCCTTCTTCCAAGGGGGGAATTGCAAGTGGGGGTTTATTTCTTAGTGGAAATAACTCTTTTTCACTTGAGCTGTATGGTTTTATCAGACTAACAGGGAAAGTTGGGTGTTTGTTCATTAGATCACCTGTGAGTTCCAATTGCACAGCATTGAGTCCATGAAGTGCTTTTATCATCAATTGTCCTGCAAAGGAATCTTTTAATTTCTTTGGACCTTTTATGTTATTGAAATTAAGGGTTGATACTAGGACCAAGTCTCCTATTTTGCAATCAGGTGGTTTATGACTTTTATCCCATCTTTCTTTTGCATATTTGAAGGAATCTTGCATACATCTATTTGCATGGTGTCTTGCCTTGTCAAGCATCATCTTAAACCTTCTTGCTGTTGGGTGTATATCCACTAAGTCCTCTTTGGAGGTATCATAAGGAAGTTTTCAACTCCAACCTTTTTCTAGCATTGCTGGTGTTTTGCCAGAAAAAAAATGGATTGATGTTTTATATGCCAGCTCAAGAGCTGGTATTAGTGTACACCAATCATGGGTAAAACCATCAGAATCTTTGAGTTCTAGTCCATAAGCACAGAATCTTATGATAATGTCCTCTAAGGTCTGTATAATTCTTTCTGCTAAACCATCAGTTTGAGGATGGAAAGCTGTTGAGAATGATAATTTTGTCCCAAACAGGTTATGGAGATTTGTCCATAATGCTGAAGTGAACTTTGGGTCTCTGTCACTTATAATATTCTGGAATAAGCCTGTATGGCTAATAACTTTATTCCATATCATTATGGCTGTGTCCATAGCTGTGTCATCTTTATGACATGATAGGAACATGGGAGGTTTGCTATACCTGTCAACCAATACTAGGCATGCATTATAGCTTCTGTCTCCTCCTGGAGGTAATTCTGTTACCCAATCCATATGAACTATTTCTCAAGGAGATTCTGGTTCTTGGATTAGGATCATCATTCCAAATTTCTTTCCTGTGGCTCTGTTGGCTTTTTGACATCTATCACAGGTTTGGAAGTATTCTACAACATCTTTCTTCCAATTTGTCCACCAAGAGCAGGTTTTCATCCTCTCTAGTGTTCTGTCTTCTGAAAGGTGTCCAGATGCAACACTATCATGACCATCTGTAAAATAGTGTTTATCAGGGTTCTATCTGTTGAGGCCATAACACATGTGTGTTTTGTTCTATGGTAAAGGATTCCATCAAGGAGGTGGAATCTTCCTTCATCATATGCCTTTTTCCATGTTTCATCTAGTTTTGATGAAAGTGATGGGTCTTTGCAGTCTTTCATTAGAATTTGGCTTAAGATATGGCAATTTTTGTCTATCTTATAGCTTTCTTTAACTTGGTTCGAGAATTCTGTGCCAATGTCTGTAACACATATTCCTTCTATATGGTTCTCTTCCTGTGGTACCCATGCTGGATTGTCAGGGGTATTTGCTAGAGCCCATCTGCTAAGACCATCTGCATTTTTAGGAATATTACCAGATTTATGAACAATAGCCATATTTCCTCTATATTCTTGGATAGGAATTTGCCATCTCAGCATATGTCTATTTGGAGTTTTCATATTTAATAGAGATTTTACAGCATTACAGTCTGTAATCACATCAAATACTGTTCCATCCAAGTAGTAAAGTAATTTTTCTAAAGCCCACACTAAGCAGAGGCATTCCATTTGGCTTGCTCCATATCTTGCTTCTGTTGGCCTTATCTGTCTTGAAATAAAACATATTGGTCCTTCCACTGGTTCATAATTGATAATTTGTGTCTGGTGTAGTGCAGCACCCAGTGCTTCTCCACAAGCATCAATGTAAAGTTTGAAGGGTAGTTTCCAATCTGGCATTAAAAGAAATGGGGCATTTGTTAAGGAATTTTTCAATTCTTCATATTCCTTGACTCTTTCTTCTGTCATTTCATAGACTGTTTGTTTGTCACATAGCTTATACAAGGATTTAGCAATTTTTGCAAAGTCCTTTATATGCTGTCTATAGTAACTAGCAAATCCTAGAAATGATTGCAGTTATTTTTGGTTTGAGGCATTGGCTTAAGTAGTACTGCTGCTACTTTATTCTTGTCTATGCCTAGACTAAGTCCAGATACAACATGTCCTAGTGATTTCAGTTTACTGTATGCAAAATGACACTTTTTCAAGGAAATTTTCATATTCACTTGAACTATTTTTTGTAGTACCCTTTCTAGTCTTGTAAGGTGATTTTCCCAGGTTTCTGAGCAAACTATGATATCATCAATATAGATAATTAACCATCCTTCTGATAATTCTTCAGTAAATATGGTATTCATCATTCTTTGATAATGGGAAGGTGCAATTTTTATGGCAAATGGCATTCTTAAGTATTCAAAAATTCCACAGTGGACTATTATCCTCAGTAGTTTCTTGGCATTGTCTGTCAAGACATTCGGATGAAAACCCTTTAGGGCATCCATGGCTGTAATCAACTTAGCTTGTGACAATTGTGTCAATGTCTCATGGACTCTGGATATTGGATATCTGTCTGGAATGGTATAGGTGTTCAGGGCTCTGAAGTCTCCTACCATCCTTGATTTTCCATTATGCCAAGTTATAATGACAGGTGTAGTGACCTCTACTTGTTCATTATGTCCTACCTTTCTTAATACTCCAAGGTCCATTAATTCTTTAATGTGTACCTCCAAGGCTTCTCTAGTCCTTGGACTAGCTGGGTAAGCAGGTCTCCTTAGTAATGGTGGGTAATGCTTTTCCACATTAAGAATTATATCCACTTCATGCCCAATTATGGCACCTAGTGGCTCTTTGTCATTTGCAAAGGCATTTTTGTACTTAAAGAAGAGGTCAATCGGTTTTCTTTCATTTTTTCTGTTAATTCTTGATTGAATCCTGGCTCTTTGAGTTGTTCAGATATAAAAAGTTCCTTTTCTGAGATTTTTTCTTCATTCTTAATGACTTTGATTTGTTTTTGTTATTTAGGAAGCCAAACTTTTGTCTTTTGTTGTCTCCTATGGTAAAATATCTATCCTTTTGGTTAGAGATATCTATACCATAAATTGATAAGTAGTAATTTCCAAGTATGAAGTGATTACTAGTACAGTTGTCCATTACTACAAACTCTACTTTAATTCTGACAAATTGTGAGGGGTGAGGAAAAATTAGTGTTAAATCAATTATTCCAAGGGGCTTCATGCTCTCACTTGCACTACTAAATTTGACACCTTGTATTGGGATAAGTTTTTCTTGCCAGTCTGGGATAATGGTTTCTAAATAACCTTTACCAACACAGGTGCAATATGCTCCTGTATCCAAGTTAACTTTTCCTTCTTGGTTATCAACCATCACAATGCTTATACTTGATTTTCCAGCTGTATATCCCATTCCTCTTGCAGGTTTGGTTCTATACATTTTGGCATCTTGTATATTTGTCAGGTTTGTGTCAGATGTCCCAACTTGTGGTATGTTTGAGTTAACATCTAGTACTTCATAAATTGTATCAATATTATTAATTTGTGCATTAATTATATTGATTTAATCACTTTCAGAACTTTCTGAATCTTCTGTCTCTTTTGCAGAGTCAGATTCCTCCTCTTTGTCATTGTGGTTTTCTGTTTCCACAATTTCATTAATCTTTGCCTTTTTGAGGCAATTAGTGGCTAAGTGTCCAATACCTCCACATATATGGAATTCTCTTTCCTCATTATTGTTGGATGTATTGGGCTTGAGGGATTCTTTTGGCTTATCCTTTTTGATAAATGGTTTATTTGGGCTTTCAATGTCCAATTTCTTCCAAGTACTGTAGTTTTTGTTCTTGTCACTATGTCTTCTAGTGCATTAATATACTCTTCTGTGGAGCATGGTTCTATACACCTGCTTCTTAGGGCATGTTCTAGCTCCCCTCCACATTTCTTGAGTATTTTCATGTGTACCATTTTTTGTGACATTTCTGGGTACACTGCAGTAAGTCTTTCAACTTGTTTTAAGAACCAAGTTAAAGGTTTGTCTTTGTCTGGGTCAAAGAAAGAATTTTCAAATGCATTTCCTATTTTGTACCTCCAGGCATCATTAGCCCACTTGGTGATTATTTCTTGTTTCCACCAAGACCAGGTATTTTTGCCATTTGTTTGCCTTATGCCATAATACCATCTTTTTGCAGATCTTTCAAACAATGAATGTAATCTTGCAGTGATCAATTCATCTGGTATGGCGTAATCTTCTTGTAGCATGTCAATTGTTTTGATAAATGACATGTGGTCATATTCACCTTCTCCTGTGAATGTTGGCCATTATTTCAATTGAGGTGCTTCCTTTATTAAAACTTGGTTATTGTCTTGGTGACTTAAGTCTGTTATGAATGGATTTGTTAATCCTTCTTTTGGCTTAACAGGGCTTCTTATGTGAGGAAATGATGTTGGTAACTTTGGCCTATTTAAGTTAGCCTCATTAATTTTATCCATTTTTTCAGTAATAAGTCTTATTTCACTTTGAATGTCATCTTTCAGATGCACTCTTGCTTCATCACTCTTTTGCACATGTTCCACAAGTAATTTTAGGTGTGATGAAGTCTTTTCTTCAAATTTTTCTACAGAAATACTTAATTTGACAGTTTTTCTGTAAGATTATCAATATTCATGTCATAATTGATTGTCAAAGTTTTTTCTTCGATATCACTTATGTATTTGTATAACTCTTGTTGTCCTTGTATTAATTTCTGAGTATTGTCAATTAATACTTTTGGTTTATTTTTTTCAATCATAAATTTTATGTTATCAATCTCTTTTTTATTTTGTACAACAAGTTTTGTTAAAGAATATGAGCTATTATTTATTTCTTGGAAAGATAATAAACTATTTTTAATGTCTTTGAGAGGTAAAATACTATTTTTAAGCTCTGTTAAAGTATTTACAACTTCAGGAGACAAGGATATTTCTTTGGGAAATGGGGTTGTCTCATGCTTTGTTCCTCTTTGTCTTTGAATTCCATCAAAGTTCTGGCCATGTTGAAGACATTGTCCATGGCATCTTTTTGGATTTTAGGGATCCTGTAGCTTGGGGAATATGGTTTTCTCCAATTTTTTTTCTTGTTCTTCTTCCCTTCTTGGGGAAATGGGCTGGCTTGGGGCTTGCTGGTAGAAGCTACTGGGGCTTCTTCCTTGGTTGCCTCCTTCTTTTGGCATGATACTCCTTGATCTTTTTGATTTGAGGTTTGGATGATAGTGGATTCCATCCATTGGAGTATCTCACTATTTCCTCCTCTTTGAGGAACTTTTTCAGGATGTTCCAGGAGTTCATCACTCCTTGGTGTATTTGAGGCAACATTTCCCAATCTTTGTCCTTGTACACTGTGTAGTACTGTTTGTACTGGCGCATGTAAATGTCTATTTGAGCCCTCTGAATGTGATTTGTACCTATTTGAGTCACTAATACTCAGTTCCAATTCAGGCTCAGATATCATGGGCATTTCTGGGACTTCCCTTTGGGATAAGGAACTTCCTTGTGTGGATTCCGTTCCACTTGGGATATTTCCCTTCCTTTTCCCTTTTGAGGAATCAATTCTACCTCTGAGTCCAGCTCCATCTGATTGGATGGAGTATTGGGAAACTCTTCTGGTAGTCATATTATAAGAAAAATAAGAAATAAGAGGATTTCAGAAGAGGAATTTGTCTTATGGCAATTTATAAATGAGGTACTCACCTTCAGAGTCATGAATGGTGGGTCCTGGAAAGTCCAATTTCTTGGCTTTCTTTTTCTTGGTAATTATTGGTGTTGGAGAACGTTGACAAGTTTCTTCCACCAATCTTTCAACAGTGGTTTGGTTGTCCTTTGTTGGGCTGTCTTCAAACACTAAAAAAGACAAATAAATTTAAGTCTTTTATATAAAAGTGTTATTTTTGGTAAGATATGGCAATTTCCCACATAAAAAATTGCTTTTATATCTTTTAAAAAGTGAAAATAATTAAAGAAATGAAATTAAAATGAATAAAATAACTTTTTTATTGGTTTTTAATATTTTTTTTAATATTTTTGTTTTTTATCTAAAAAAATGAATATGATTCTTTTTACAAAATTAGTTTATAATATAAAATTATTTTTAATTTATAAAATATCTTTTTTAATCACTAGAGTCACTCAAAGGTAGTTTTTTCAAGTCTAAGGATGTTAAAAACCACGTGTAAGACAGTACAATTGCTTTCCAAATGTGTCAATAGCTTTTAAAATCAATAAATATAAAATTATTATATAATTTTATGATTATAAGTATATTTTATTATTGGATAAGCCCAATGAGAATCTTTTTAAAGGTCTTTTAGAGTAAATATCATGTGCAGGGCCCCAAATGTAAGTTTTGACTATGAAACAATAGGTAAAAATTACTAATATTTTACTTATTGTACTATGAATGTCCTTATAAATAAAATAAATAAGATAAAAATAATTATATTAAAAGAGAATTATTATATTTATGGCATAAAATAATTATATTATTAAATAAATATAATAATATAATTTATATTATAAAAAAACAATATAATAAAATAAATATATTAATAAAAGATAATTAATATACTTAAAAGCACTTTATTATTGTTACCAACAAATAATAAAGGCGTAAAAAATTGTTTTTTATGAATAAAAACAAATAATAACAATAATATTACCAATATTAAAGTTATAAATTAATAGAAATACTATTTATATTAATTATAGAATTATTAAGAGTAGTAATAGAGAAAAATCATTATAATAAGAGAAATAACCTACTTTTAATGCTTAATATAATAATTTTGAATAAATTTAGGCCTAGAAATGTAAATACAACTTATTTAAATTGTATTTACAATACAATTTAAGAGAAATTACAAATTTTCTTGATTTTACGTGGAATTGAGGTTTTTAAGAGAAATTTAAACAAAACAAATAAATAATTGTAATAATCATGTCAAAGATGAAGATTATTATAAGATGATCTTAGGTCTTTAATAATCTCAAAGTTTTATATATAAAGAATAAAGACATTGCTTTTTTATTTAATGATTTAATGTTTTGTAAGCATCTGAGGGGAAAACAGAGTAAAAACAACTCTATTTATAGTAAATACCTCCCTCCTAGAGTAAAACAGGCTTCTGGTAGACGTGTACTAATCATATCCACTGGAATTGATCAATATTTTAAGGTTTGTACATGATTACATCATGATCAAACCATATTACATCCTTATTACACCATTATTTAGAGTTATCACTATAACTCTAAGTTTGATGAAGTCAAAGGCTTGGAAGAACCCCAAAATTTGTGGATTTTATTAGTTTTAATCATACACTAACAGTATTCACCAACTCTATCACTCATATGACTGTTAAACTGAATTCAAGGTTACAGTGAGTGATCACAAATGATGAAATTAAGCTCAAACTTTGATCCTTAATCACTTTTAAGATTTACATGCTACAGCAATTCCAAGAGTGAATTCTAATAGCTTGGCATAACCTTATTATTCTTCCAAGAGCCTTTCATTACATCATCAAAACTCTATTTTTGATGATTTTTTGTGTCACTCATTTTTTCTGTCGAAATTTAACATTTTAAACTTCAAACCATGATTTCAAGGGGTTATACCTTGAATATTGTAATAAAAATTACATCATTCTTCACGAATGAACTAGTAGAATCCAACTGTTCATTTTTTTAAGTTTGTACATCTTTCACAACAAAGTGGTCAACAGCTCTGTTGATTTTAATCAAAAATCCCTTACAGGTTTTAACCTTGTTTATAGCTTGTGAAATAAAGTTCTTTTCTGTATTCCTACAGTAATTACGGGATGACTTTCTTTTTGGTTCATCACTCTATCATGCATATTTCAAAAGATATTGGCTAAAATCCTTGAATATATGCGTTGACGAAAAAGTGCATATATTCAGGTTAATTCCTTAAGTATTGACTTTGGAGCTTACCTTCTTAATTGTTTTATATGTGGATTTTTATTGGGAATCCAACGGTACCATGTATTTTACATCTTGCTTCATTGGGATTTGAAATAAAAAAGGATTTGTGTTTTTCTAAGGTATTATTACTTATAATTCATTAAATATTGACTTTACAGATATGCCATAAAAATGGTATATGTGTATTTTACCATGGGAAATCCCATGGTATACATTATTTCACATGTTTATTCATTGGTGTTTAAGTGAAACCAAGTTTTATGCCAGTTTATGGCATTTATGTAGCTTTAACGTAATTCTTTTTTAATGTATATGTCACAACCATGGCAATTCATCCCCTTGGACTTCAATATGGCATATCCATGCCACGTCCCATATATGGAAATTTGGCCATGTCCATCAATCATTGGCCAAACTGCCCATCTCACCTCATTTGGCCTTTTATGGCTATTTCATCATCTGGGCCCAACTTGGGCCCTTCACCGTCATCAGGCCTTTCCTGGCTTTTCTCTACTTTTGGGCTATTTTGGTATTTCCCAGTCAACATGGGAAATAGAGCCCAAGAAGCTGTATTTGGATTTAAATAAAGTTTCTGCACATTTTGCGCATTTTTGCGGATTTGTGCACTTTTTGCGCATTTTTGCGCACTTTGCGCAAATACAGTTTTAAGGCTGTATGAGCTGTATTTGTCCAAAAACCCAAAAAATGGCCAAATACCTCACAAGACACTCTGACACCTCTGAAGCCCTCCAAAACCAAATTTCAACAATATCCTCCTGGCGTCATCTCTGAAGACTTATGGCCATTTTCAACCTCCAATAACCAAAATGCCATATATGGTGTTATACACCATTATGCATATTTTTTCAGCAGAAATCCACTGGCGGCAATATCATCTGATTATTTCAACTTTCCATCAGGCCATTCAGTCATGTCATCAAGAGAATTCATCAAGGCTCAAGGGCAAGTGTCAAAACCTCCAATACCAATGACGCCATCAAGCAGTCATTGGTTATTCTCACTCCAAGTATTCCTTCCAAGGGAATACTGTCAATTCATTCTCAAGGTGTATTCAAGAGGCAGTTCAAAAAGGAGTTGTCAAGTGTCAAAGCTCCACTCAATCCATCTTGGCAACCACCTTCATTTCAATACAGTCTGGATCCATCAAGAACTGTATTTCATTTTCAAGTGTGGGAAATTCATTCAACCCATTTCAATTTCAATATTAGCCAGCTGTATCAATTCCCAAAACAATCAATACAGCCTCAAGGATCAATACAGATCAGTTTTCAGCCTGAAGAACTCAAGCTCCCAACTTCTCACATATACCGGCTACCCTTTGACCCTGGGGGGTTTTTCCTCCAGTTAATTAATATACTTTGATTTATTTTTATCTTTATTTCCTTTTCATTTTAGTTAAGCAAATACTGATATTATTAAGTCAGTCATTTAGCACTTTTCTCTTTCTCTTTCTTTGCCTGTCAATGTTTTTTTTGGTGGTCATATCCTTACTAATTCCATTATTCATTCTTGGCAGGTTGAAAAAGTGATTAAGGACTTACTTGGTTGGCTCTTTGGCCATTTGGCTTCCCTTTCCTCTTTTGCATCTCATCTTTTACCTGCATATCTTTGAGAGGAATTCATTCTTATTAATTTTACTCTTTATTCTTTTGGAGTCTTCCAAGTGAGTTCCCTGATTTCTGAGTGCCAGGCCACTCTTGTATTTCCACTAGAGCCCCTGTGACATTGTATTAATTAACTCATAATTTCTTTTCATTCTGTTCATTCTTTCTTTATAACTTCATTCACTCATTTCATCAAAATTATTATTCTTTTACGCTTATGAACTTAATGATTCATTGTCATCTCTCAATTTTCTTTCATTCATTCTTCATTTTGAAAATTGAAAGCTGAACCATTTTAATTTTTGTTATTCTTTTTAAAATCTTTTTCAAATCATCAAATTTTCATTTCATTCATAATTCAGGCGTCATCTTGATTTTCTTTGATTTTCAAATTTTTTCATCAACATATTCAGACACGTTCTTCACATCAAGATTCATAATTGATTCATTCTTCCAGAATTTTGGTTTTTAAAGAAGAATTCAATTGATTTTGATTGATTGATTGATTTGACATATTTGATATTGACCTCAAGAAAATTGATGGACCTGAAGATTTCATTGATTTTGCTGATTTTTCACATCAAGAATGTTGACATAAATTGATTTTTCTTCAAGTTCTCATTTGATTGATTGATTTTTGCAAGATTTTGATTTTGATTGATTTGATTCATTGACTTACTGACTTGAAGATTTCATTTGATTCTCATTGATTGATTTACCTCAAGATTTCATTTTTATTCATTGATTCTTCAAGACATTGATTTGATTTTGACTTCAAGACTTCATTTGATTTTGATTTATTGACGTACTTGAAGATTTTCATTTGACTCATTGATTTTCCTCAAGATTTGATTGTTGACTCTTTTCACCTCAAGCAAATTTTGATTTTAATTCATTTTTTTCAATTTTATTCCTGACATCATGCCTGTTCAACATTCACCTCTGGCAAGACAGACAAGATCTCAGGCCAGAGCTCAAGCTGTTCTCACTCCAACTCACAGAGCTCCTCTAGATGGCACCCCAGCAGTTCCTCAACTGAGGGCCCAATTAGATAGAGGACCCCGCATGGAAGGAGCAGCACCATCCAGGAAAGAAGGAAGAGGGCCAAGAAGATCATGTTCATTCTCAGGAGTAGTTGGCGGATTTCCAGGACTTTCAAGGACCATTTCCAAAGGTCCAGGTGAAGATGGTGAAGAGCAGGAGGATCATTCTGTGGAAGAGGAAGAGTCTGATGGTACTGAAGGTGCTCCTGCTCCGGTGGAAGCATCCCAAAGTACTGGAGGACCAACTCTAGCCCAGTCTAATCAGCCTGTCTCTCATCAATCTGAACCATCTTTATTGGCCATCATGCAGCAAATTACTCATATCATGGCCAATCTTCAAGCAGATTCATTTTCTGAAGCATCAAGACCACCAGCCTTCAAGACTCCATCTATGAAGGCACCAGAATGCTTTGATGGGACTCAGCCCTTCAAAGTTAGAAGCTTCATACAGTCTTGTCAATTGATATTTCATAATGATCCGGAAAATTTCTCTCAAAACAGAAAGAAAATTCTCTATGCCACATCATTTCTTATTGGCAGGGCTGCAAAATGGATTGAGCCTTATCTTTCCAATCTCACCAATCAAGATTCAAATTACCTTCTCAAATCTTGGAAACTGTTTGAATCCCAACTGTTCACTTTGTTTGGGGATCCGAATGAAGTCAGAAAAGCAGAAGCTGAGTTGGATCCTTTAAGAATGAAAGAAGGTGGGCATGTATCCTTATACATTGCTGATTTCAGAAGTTTAGTCTCAAGAATTGGGGATTGAGGTGAGAGAGCTCTTATCCATCATTTCAGGAAGGCATTTCCATCCAGGATTTTGGATCAATTGGCCTCCCATCCTTCAAGAATTGACTCTCTTCAAGACTTAATGGACGTTACCCTGGAGCTTGATACCAGGTACCATGAGAGGAAAAATGAAAAGAGTCATCATCAAGAGAAGAAGCCAGAAGCCTCAAAGTCAAGTTCTTCTCATCCTCAAAATTCTTCAAGCTCAAGTCAAAAGAAGAAGAAGAATTTTCAGAAGAGGGACAAGCCCCATTCTTCTTTATTAAATAAAGATTTCAAGCTCATGAACTCTTAAAAAGAAAGAAGAATCAAAGAGGGTCTTTGTACCTTTTGTAGTGGGAAGCATAGTCTTGAGTCCTGTTTCAAAAGGCCTCAAAACAAGCTTACCCAACCATCAGGCAAAATTTCCCAGCCAGGGAAAAGCCTTAGTGAAGACCATGTTGTGTTCAATGGTCTTCACAGTTTTCCTTCCAGAGCACCATTGTGCATTCTGAATACTGGTGTCAAAAATTCTTGTGAATTTTTTGTTTTTTCTTCTCTCTCTGATATGTTTTACAGTATTCTCATTGATTCTGGTGCTACCAACTCATTTATTGCAAAGCAGTTTGTTCAAAAGTATTCTTTGACCATGTCAGAACTCCCAGAGAAGATTCCCCTTATTATTCTTGACTCCTCTGAGTCTCCTTCCTTATTTGTGACTCACCATACTAAATATATGGTTGAGCTCCCTTCCTTCCCAAGCTTTGAATGGGACTTTTTAATCATTGATACTCCCAAGGGAGAAGACCTCATATTGGGCTTTGACTTTCTTAATCATTTTAATCCATTTATTGATTGGAGGCAAGGATTGATCACCTTTAATTCTGATCATAAGGACTATAATGATCCTTCAATTTCTGTTAGTAATGACTTTGCTTCTGCCAAATCATGTGCAGCTCTGGTTGGTGATTCTAGAACACCATCATTTCCGTCTTCTGTCCATATTCCTTCCCTTAATTCCCATCAGTCATTACTATCATCTAGAGATGAAGTCTTCAAAGAGATTCAAGATTTTGGAGAAGATAATTCTGTATCTTCCCTTCATCTCTTCTTTGGGAATATGGACCTTCCTCCTTCATCTTATCATGACTCCCTGGAGGAGTTGTGGGATGAAGAGGAAGAGCCAGAAGAAATAGAAACCGTGATGAAGGTTGTTCCTCCTGTCTATCACCAATACTTGGATGTATTCTCCAAGGTGAAAGCAGAGAAACTTCGTCCTCACCACGCCTGTGATCATCATATCGAGCTGGAGGGGTCTCTACCTCCAGTTGGGGTGATCTACTCTCTATCAAACCAAGAGTCAGATACACTCAGGGCCTACATTTCAGAGAATGTAGAGAAAGGTTTCATCCGGCCAAGCTCCTCTTCCACAGGAGCACCTGCTCTTTTTGTCGAAAAGAAAGATGGTGGCCTCCGTTTGTGTGTTGATTACCGCAAACTCAATGCTGTTACTAGGAAGAACAAGTATCCTGTTCCTCCTATGAATCAGCTTCTCACCGTTTTCAATAGTTCTTCTATCTTCTCCAAGATTGATTTGTGTGGTGCATATAACCTGCTCAGAATCAAGGAAGGTGATGAACATTTGACTTGTTTTAGAACCAAATATGGTAGTTATGACTACTTCGTTATGCCATTTGGGCTCACCAATGCTCCTGCTTCTTTTCAAAATCTTGTCAATGATATTTTTCATCATCTTCTTGATGTTTATGTTGTGGTTTATTTGGATGGCATTATGGTCTTTTCCAAATCTGAGGAAGAAAATGTCACTCATGTGTTCACTGTTCTTTCCAGACTCAGAGGCAATAACCTATTTGCTAAGGCGTCCAAATGCCTATTCCATGTTTCTAGTGTAGAGTATTTAGGTTATGTTGTTTCTTATGAAGGCCGCAAGATGGACCAAGAAAAAGTCCAGCAAATTCTCAATTGGACGCCTCCAAGAAACCTCAAGGCTCTTCAATCATTCCTTGGCTTTGCCAATTTTTACCGCCGTTTCATTAAGAATTATTCAAAGAAGATTAGTTCACTCACAAGTTTCCCCAAGAAAGATTCCCGTTTTCCCCTCAATGAGGAAGCTCTTAGACAGTTTCATCAACTCAAACAGGCATTCGCCACTGCTCCAATCCTTTCTCATTTCAATCCTTCTGTACCCACCATTGTAGAGACTGATGCATCAGATTATGCCATGGGCACTGTACTGAGTCAGGTCTCTGACTCAGGAAAACATCCCATTGCATTTGATAGCCGCGCGCTTCTCCCAGCTGAGCTTAATTATGAGATTCATGACAAGGAACTCCTTGGTATAGTCTGGGCTCTCAAGCGCTGGAGAGCTTTCCTTCTTTCAATTTCTTCCCCTTTTGAAGTTCTCACCGATCATTCATGTCTTCAATATTTTATGTCTTCCAAGATTCTCACTTGCCATCAAGCCTGCTGGGCTGAAATCTTATCTGAATTGCATTTCTCAATCACTTACCGCCCTGGCCGCTTGGCCACTCTTCCAGATGCCTTGTCACATCGGGACAACGTTTACCCAGAGAGGGGGGAGGATTTCATCAGCAAGAATCCAATGAACTATCAGAAGATAATCAAGCAAGATGAAATTCAAGCCTCAAAGTTTTTTTCAGTCAAAGTGGATTCATTTTCAAATTTGATTGATTCAATTCAGAAGGCAGTGTGGCAAGATTCTCAATATAGAAGTATCCTTGAAGATTTGGGTAAAGGTAAATCTGTCACAGATTATTCTCTTGATTCCTCTTCCAAACTTCTCCTTTTCAAAGATCGGGTGGTGGTCCCGAATGACCCCACAATTCAACTCAATATACTTCAAAAGCGGCATGACTCTCCTCTAGCTGGACACCCTGGCCAAGAGAAGACTCTCAAACTTGTCAAGCGGGATTTCCACTGGTCTGGCATGACTCAATTCATCAAGGATTATGTCTCATCCTGTCAACAGTGTTCAAGAAACAAAAATATTCATCACAAGAAGTTTGGACTCCTCAAACCTCTTCCAATTCCAAGTGGTCCTTGGATTTGTCTTTCAATGGATTTCATCACTCAATTGCCACTGTCCAATTCCTGTGACTCAATACTTGTCATAGTGGACAGATTCTCAAAAATGGCGGTTTTTTGTTCCAACAATAGCTTCAATAACTTCATTAGTGGCCTTCCTTCAAGCATTTTTAGTGATAGAGGTTCTCTATTTGTTTCTTCTTTTTGGACAAACCTTTGTCAGCAGCTCAAGATTTCAAGAGATCTGTCAACTGCTTATCACCCAGAAACTGATGGACAGACAGAGAGGGTAAATCAGATACTAGAACAGTACCTTTGGATGTATGTAAGTTATCATCAAGATGATTGGAACACCTGGCTCCCTCTTGCTGAATTTGCCTACAATAACTCTGACCACTCTTCAACAAAACAATCACCGTTTTTCACTGTTTATGGAAGAGATCCTCATTTTGACTAAGTTCACATCACTCAAGATACTTCAGCTGGAAAGTTATCAAAAAAAATCCAATCAGTACAGCAAGATGTCAAGAGAGAACTTGAAGTTGCCATAAACAGGTTTAAGAGGTATGCAGATAAAAGTAGAGCAAGTGCACCTGTTTTCAATCCCGGTGACATGGTATGGCTTTCTTCCAAGAACATCAAATCAACTAGACCCACCAAGAAATTTCTTAAAGATGGTTGGGTCCTTTTCCAATCTTGCAGAAAGTCAGTACTCATGCTTATCATCTCAAGCTTCCACCTCAATGGAAATCCATCCACCCAGTCTTCCACATATCCCTCCTGGAACCAGTCAAGACCTCAACAATCCCAAATTGACATCAAGAGCCTCCTCCTCCAATAATCATTGAAGAAGAAGAAGAATGGAAGTCTCTCAAATACTGGAATCAAAGCTCAAGAGAGGAAAATTATGGTATCTGGTGGAATGGAAAGGTTTCAGTCAAGACCCAGAAAGATCCACTTGGGAATCAACCAAAAACCTCAAGAATTGTCCTGAACTTGTCAAAGATTTTCATTCATTTTATCCTGACAAGCCTGGGCCTAATTCTTCAAAAGCTTGATTAATTATGGTGCTTGGTGGGGAGAGGAATTACCAAAAGTAAGTCCCACTCCTGGTATGCACCTTTAGGGGTATTCTACTCTTTTGTTTCAAGCATCACCTTGGCCACTCTGTGGGCACTTTGCAAATTTTGGACATAGATCTTTGGCCAGGCTTTTCAACATTCAATTCCAAAATTATGGCCATTTTCACTTGGGCAAATGGACCATTCACTCTTTTATTTTCTTTTCCAAGTCTTTAAATTAAAATTCATTCCTTCAACAATGTTGTTTTCTTTTTATGGCACTGGCAGGAGTGGTAATTACCAAAAGTAAGTTCCTCTCCTGGTGTGCACTTCCCTGAGGGGTCTAAAATCTTTCAAAACATCACATTGGCCACTCTGTGAGCACCTGGCATCAAATTTCTCTTTCCAGGTCCTTGGCCATTTTCAAAATGAATTGTCAACATCAGTGATCAAGATTGGAACCTCCTCAAAGTTCATCTCTCTTTTCTTTTCTTTTCTTATTTTCATTTTCATTATGAATTTTTATTTTATTTTCATTTTAAATTTCCTTTTATCAGGTCAATTATCACATCAAAATTTTTTTCATTCACTTCAAATTTCAATTCAAATCATGAAGCCAATGTCAAAAGAAGATCAAGCAAGTCCTGTGTCAAATGTCAAATTTCTAATATCAGTTTTCAAATTTTTTATCTTAATCAGTCCTCTTGAATCACCCTCTCAAAATCTTTCCAATAGCCTCAACAGGCTTCACCTTGTGTTGGTGCTCAGGAGCTCACCATCTCAAGGTGGGGGTACTGTCACAACCATGGCAATTCATCCCCTTGGACTTCAATATGGCATATCCATGCCACATCCCATATATGGCAATTTGGCCATATCCATAAATCATTGGCCAAACTGGCCATCTCACCTCATTTGGCCTTTTATGGCCATTTCATCATCTGGGCCCAACTTGGGCCCTTCACCATCATCAGGCCTTTCCTGGCTTTTCTCTACTTTTGGGCTATTTTGGTATTTCCCAGTCAACATGGGAAATACAGCCCAAGAAGCTGTATTTGGCTTTAAATACAGTTTCTGCGCATTTGCGCACTTTTGCGCATTTTGTGCATTTTGTGCATTTTTGTGCATTTGCGCACTTTTGTGCATTTTTGCGCACTTTGCACAAATACAGTTTTAAGGCTGTATGAGCTGTATTTCTCCAAAAACCCAAAAAATGGCCAAATACCTCAAAAGACACTCTGACACCTCTGAAGCCCTCCAAAACCAAATTTCACCAATATCCTCCTGGCGTCATCTCTGAAGACTTATGGCCATTTTCAACCTCCAATAACCAAAATGCCATATATGGTGTTATACACCATTATGCATATTTTTTCAGCAGAAATCCACTGGCGGCAATATCATCTGATTATTTCAACTTTCCATCAGGCCATTCAGTCATGTCATCAAGAGAATCCATCAAGGCTCAAGGGCAAGTGTCAAAACCTCCAATACCAATGACGCCATCAAGCAGTCATTGGTTATTCTCACTCCAAGTATTCCTTCCAAGGGAATACTGTCAATTCATTCTCAAGGTGTATTCAAGAGGCAGTGCCAAAAGGAGTTGTCAAGTGTCAAAGCTCCACTCAATCCATCTTGGCAACCACCTTCATTTCAATACAGTCTGGATCCATCAAGAACTGTATTTCATTTTCAAGTGTGGGAAATTCATTCAACCCATTTCAATTTCAATATTAGCCAGCTGTATCAATTCCCAAAACAATCAATACAGCCTCAAGGATCAATACAGATCAGTTTTCAGCCTGAAGAACTCAAGCTCCCAACTTTTCACATATACCGGCTACCCTTTGACCCTGGGGGGTTTTCCCCCAGTTAATTAATATACTTTGATTTAATTTTATATTTATTTCCTTTTCATTTTAGTTAAGCAAATACTGATATTATTAAGTCAGTCATTTAGCACTTTTCTCTTTTTCTTTCTTTGCCTGTCAATGGATATTTGGTGGTCATATCCTTACTAATTCCATTATTCATTCTTGGCAGGTTGAAACAGTGATTAAGGACTTACTTGGTTGGCTCTTTGGCCATTTGGCTTCCCTTTCCTCTTTTGCATCTCATCTTTTACCTGCATATCTTTGAGAGGAATTCATTCTTATTAATTTTATTCTTTATTCTTTTGGAGTCTTCCGAGTGAGTTCCCTGATTGCTGAGTGCCAGGCTACTCTTGTATTTCCACTAGAGCCCCTGTGACAGTATAATTATTTGAAATATTTCTTGTGACCTTTTTTGGGTATGTGGTCATCTCCCAAAGTTTCACAAGTTACCAGCTGTATATCCTTTTCCCCTTTTTGGTTTTGTTTTCATAAGTTGTGCATCTTGAACGTTTGATAAATCAAGTTGACCATAGCTCAATTGTGGCAAGTGGAAATAAGATTCCATGGTGTCAAAAGTGGCATTAATATTTTCTATATCTTTTGAAGATTCAGAAAATATTGATGACTTATCATCTGCATTGTCTTCAATTGTGTCATCTTTTTCAACATCAGGTTCCTTTTCAATATCAATTTCATTGATTTTTGCCCTTTTTGGACATCTATTGGCTAGATGGGTGGTGCTTTGGCAAATATGGCACTTTATGACTGTATCTGCAGATTTATACTTATTATTATAATGATCTTTGGGGTTTTTGTCCACAGAATCTTTCCAAGGTGTATTAAATGTTTTTTTGAGATTCACCCTACTAGAACCAATTTTGGTTCTGGTGGTTACTTCTTCTAATATATTGATAATATCCTCTGCTGAAGATTGTTCAGTAGTCCTGCTTTTGACAGCATGCTCTAAATCCCCTCCACATTGTCTCAGAATCTTTCTTTGGATCATAAGTTCTGACATGTAAGGGTATAATGCTGTTAGTCTGTCTTTTGTTTTGGAAAAACCATGGTAAAGCTTTGTCTTTATCAGCATTAAATTTGGCAGATTAAAAGGCTTTCTCCACTTTAAACCTCCAAGAATCATTGGCACATTTGTTGTGAGCCTTGAGGTATATTTTACATACCCAAATAGGCCACAATTATCTTAAAAAGAAATTTTGAATTATGCAAAACTCATAAGTCATGCATATATCCAAAATTCATCATTTTCAATTTCAGAAAAGATGAATAACTTTTTATTGAGTAAGTAAATCCATGGATTTAAGACCAGATTTGGATTCTACACAAAAATTCACCTAGGGTAGCTCCATAGAGTGAATAAGCTCAATTTAAGTATTTGAGGTGGTAAAATGGAAAATACTTCAATACCACATCATTAATACCACATAAAAGATCCGTGAAAATTTTTGTTTTTCTTGATTTTTAGCCAAAATAATGGGAAAGTGAGAAATCCCATGTTACATATACACTAAGAATAGTGTTATGCATGTTTTGAGCACTTAATATCATGGTATTCTTACATGGACTTTTGGTACACCCATAGTGGATATCTCACTTTAAGCTTAAATTACTATTTTGACGTAAAAAATAGGCAAGGGGGACAAAAGACATCAAAGAGAGCCAGGGTACCCAACTTCTGAGGCCTCAGAGGCATGGATAGCTCCAGAGCATGGATCCATGGCTCATCTTGGCCCAATTGGTAAACTAAAACTCTTTGGGAACTTGGTTACCAAGTTACAACTACTGTAAAACATCAGAAAATAGCAAATAACCTGCTATTTTGACGTGCCAAGGAGGTAATGAGCTACTTACACTCCTGTAACCATGTCAATTACTAATGACTTTCCATGGATAAACCCCAAAAGAGTAATTAAAACCCTTTTGGGACCCATATTCATTGATTTACCTCATAGCAACCAGCAAAACACTGCTATTTGCAATTCTACGTAGAAATGAGGTAAAACCTTCAAAAATTCATTAAAAATACAATTCTTAATGAATCTTTCTGAAACTTTCAGGACTAAAGGAGAACTGTATTATCTATGGTACAACCAAAAAGAATTACAGTTTTACTAGTAAAATTAAAAGTTTTACTTACAGTCCATTTTTGGATATTCTACGTGAAACACTGAATCTTCAAAAATTCACAGTAATTACAACCTGTGATGAAATTGGCAATAACATTGATAACTTTGAGAAATCAATGATTATTTTAGAATAAAAGAAGATTTACAAGTGTTACTCCTTTTATTCTTAACCATATTGGGGTTGGTAGTCACGTAAAAGCATCAATTAAGTAATTATGATAATCTTACATGACAACAGATGATGCAATCAATAATCCAAAAAGGTTTATTGTTTTCTCACTCACTGGTTTTTCAGTTTGCTCCATGGCACGCCTCTGTGAGCTGTTGTTGACTTAAAAGAAGCCTCTTCTTGCTGTTTTATCATCATCATCTTATCAATTTATTAATCTTTATTACCAACAAGTAAGTATTAGTTCAACTATTCTTAAGTGTTTTAATTCTTTCAGAATCAATCAGAAAGACGTGAAATCATAGAATCCAACTATATATTGTTGTAATACTGTTATAAATCCTTTTGATCCCTTAAATCCACAATTCCACGTCAAATTTCTCTACTTTTATTATCAATAAGTTCTTTGGAGTATTAGTGAGTCATTTATCTTTAATTCTTAAAGTTTTTCTCTAGTAATAGTTTTCTTCAAGAATTGTCTTTATAATTATTCTTGCAAAAGATAATTATATATTAAAATAATTTTATTATTTTAATAAAGAAGTTTTTATTATTAAATTCTTCTTGTAATTGATTCTTGTAGACAATTACTTGCTCACTGTTAAAATCACTAGTAGTGCTTAACACGTGAAAGAAATAATTTTTTAATTATTTAATTGTGGTTATAATAATATTTTATTATTATATTTCATAAGAACAGACATAGTACTGTTGATTAATAGTAATATTATCATCAGTTTCATAGTCACATCTTACATTTGGGGGCCTGGCCGTGTTTTTTGAACCTTGTACCCTTAATTAATATATTTTTAAGCTCTAAAATATATTAATTTAATTAATTTTTTTTCTTTCAATTTGGAGTTAAAATATTTCTATTTTTGAAATTGTTTTAAAATCTTTTTCATTGAGGAATTTGGTTTAATTTTATATTGTTTTTACACGTGGCTTTTTCACATCCAAAAACTTATAACATTATTCTTTGAGTTACTCTGAATTAATTTTCATTCAAAATCTTAAATTTTAATTTTTTTTCTTTAAAAAGAATAATTTTTTTTAATATTTAAAAAAAAATAAAAAATAAAAAATCTTTAAAAAATATTTTAAAAAGTATAAAAAATAATTTTTTCTCTTTTGTAATTTCTTTTAGTGTCTTTAATCAAATACTGTGCAGCTGGCAACAGACTCAGTAAAAGATATATCACTAGTCCAGAATCTTCAGAAGCAGAATCTGAAGACAGTATTGAGGTGCAGATTGCTAAAAGAGGCACCTTATTCAACTCAGAAAAAGCTAAATTACCACCAAAAGGTGTGTATTTTATCTTATATTTTCACCTTTTATCTTTAAATTGACGTGAAAATGGTGCATACCAGAAATGGAAGCAACTATTCAGTCCAACCAGATGGATGTGGACAAGGAAGAGGCAAGACCAAATCCAGAAGTGCCAAATCTTCCACAAGAAAGGCACATCTGGAGGATGCCAGAGTTGCCCCCCATTCCCCAAGGTCTGTACCAACAGATTTTGACGTGAATTCTGAGCCTGAACTAATTTATGATAATATTTCCAGGGCTGAACCATTTTCAAGTGGCAGCAATAGAAATATATCAGAGCCAGTACAAAAATTGGTTCAGAGCAGCCAAAGAAGAGGAGTGGGAAATCTGCCCAAGCCTTTGGCAGGGGGCCATGAACTCCTACTTACACATCAAGAGCTTTCTGGGTCAGGAGAAGACCATAGAACTCTTAGGAGGTTGGAGCCCCCTGTCTTGCAAAGACAAGGTCAAAAAGATAAAGAATTGGTTGAAGAACCAGAGTCTTTTATCCATAGACCAGAAGAAAGAATTGGAAATGACTCCAACTTTGGAGACAGAGGCACCAGTGGCATCTACCAGCTCCAAACCAGCTCCAGAAGCATCCAAGGACAAGCCCAAAGGACCTCAAAAGAAACAGAGAGGTCCCAAGAACCATCAAGGCAAGGGCAAAGGCAAAGCCAATTGGCACAGACCTTACCCACAAGGGTACAGGATCCCCAGATTGGAGCCTTCAGCCGTGGACAGTGTCTTCAATATGGCCAGAACTCTTATGGAATTCACAGCCAAAGAGCAGGAAAGGATGAACAGGACTTTTCCACGCAAATAAATGATGTACATAGAAGTATTAGTGTAGAAATTGGCAAACTTGAGTCAAAGTTAAAGCAAATTACATTAGACATCAATGATTTAAAGAAAAATGACAAGCAACATTCTGATTGGCATAAATTGACAACTGTCACCCTTGAGTCAATTAGCAATGCTTGTGAAAGAATTGAGAACCAATGTCAAAACAATGACACAGAGGATCTTTCCATCTTTAAAGTAAATGATAGACTTAAAACTCTTGAAGACCATGTCTTACAAATAGTTAAGAACACCAATCAATTTGCTATACATTTAGCAAAAAGTGACAGTGAAAGGCAGAAATTGAAGAATGAAATAATTGCAAGTGTGGAGCAAATTCATAAGAATCATGAACCACATATGCCAAGACATTCTACACCTTTGACTGAAGAAAAACTTTCTGTCAAAGAAAGTTTGACTCCATTCTTAGGAGAGAATGTTATTTCTGCAAAGGATATTCCCAAATTAGAAGAATGGCCAACATTCTCTGGTGAAGGAGAATACAACCATATTGAATTCATCAGGACTATTGATATGTTGCAAGAAGACTTTAATATACCTGATGAAATCATAGTAGGAAAATTACATTGTTTGTTTACCAAGACTGCAAAGAAATGGTATTACAAGATGAGAATGGATCATGGAAGACATGACTGGTCTTGGTGGAAATCTGAAGTGATTACCAAATGGGCCAATAATTCTTGGAGGTTTAAAATGGAGAATGCTTTTGAAAGTGCCATTTTTAACTCATAAAAAGACAAACCACTTACTTGGTTCTTCAAACAAAAAGACAGATTATCTGCTTTACACCCAGATATGTCTGACACTATGATTAATATGAAAATATTAAGAAAGTGTGGAGGAGAACTGGAACATGCTATCAAAAGCAGATGTGTGGAACCCTGTTCAACAGAGGACTACATTAATGCTATGGAAGATATCATTACCAGAACAAGAATTGGTAAAACTTGGGTTAGAAACCCAATAGAGTCCAAAATAGTCTCAAAGATTCCTAGAGAGGAAAGAAGACCAGAAAGACCTGTCTTGAAGTGTCATAAATGTGGAAGTACTTCACATTTAGCCAACACTTGCCCTAAGAAGACAAAGATCAATGAAGTTCAAATCATTGAAGACATTCAGTGTACTGAAGAGAAAGAAGAGTCTGATCAAGATTCTGCAGTCTCTGAAGATACACCAGTAGAGGACTATCCCATTGAAAACATTTCAGCTTTCTTTGAGGTCACAGAAGTCCATACCCACTTGCCACAGTACAGTGAGGATTACTACAACCTGATCAATATCCAAGATGCCAGAATGTGTAAAACAAAACCTGCTAGAGGAAAGGGTTATACTGCTGGAGCATCCTGTATCACATCAGTTCTAATGGGTGATATTGAAGCCAAAGTAAATCTGGATACAGGGGCATTTTGCACTTGTATTGGCAAGGATTATCTCCAAATTATACTTCCTGAATGGAAAAACCATCTATTACCAATAGAAGGTGTACAGTTCACTAGTGCCAGTAACAATATGTACCCCTTGGGCATATTGGATACTAATATTGTATTCCCACATCCAGCAGGAAGTGTAAGAATGAAAACTGAGATTGTAGTAATGGATAATTGTACATCTCAGCATATCATTCTTGGAAATGATTACTTGAATATTTATGGTATTGATATAAATAACCATAAAGACAGATATTTCACAATTGGAGATAACAAAAGGCAAAAATTTGCTTTCTCCAATATGCCAAAACAGATATCTGTAGTATCTTCTGTCAAAGATACTTACAGAGATGAATTTGTGTCTAAACAGCTTGTTGAAGCACAAATTAATCCATCATTGTCACCAAAGATGAGGAATGAACTTATTGATGTATTATATACATACAATAATGCATTTGCATCTGATAATGAACCATTAGGCGCTATAAGGGGACATGAAATTGATATTACTCTTAATATTGATAGACCATATCCTCCAGTACTTAGAAGACCAGCTTATCCAGCCAGTCCCAGAGCTAGGGAGGCCTTGGAAAAACATATCCAAGAGTTGATCCAACTTGGTGTGCTAAGGAAAGTAGGCCATAATGAGGAAGTTGAAGTGACAACACCTGTTATTATTGCATGGCATAATGATAAGTCAAGAATGGTTGGAGATTTTAGAGCTTTGAATACCTACACAGTTCCAGATAGGTATCCAATCCCTAGGATCCAAGAAACCTTGACTCAATTGTCTAAAGCCAAGTATATAACATCAATGGATGCATTAAAAGGCTTCCATCAAAATGTTTTGACGCCTAAAGCTAGGAAATTACTTAGAATTATCACTCACTGTGGTATTTATGAGTATCTTAGAATGCCATTTGGCATTAAAAATGCTCCATCTCATTATCAAAGAATGATGAATACCATCTTCCCCACAGAATTGTCTGAAGGATGGCTTATCATTTATATTGATGATATTATTATATGTTCTGACTCATGGTCTTTGCACCTTGAAAGACTTGCAAGAGTACTTCATAAAGTTGCAGAAGTGAACATGAAAATTTCACTTAAGAAATGCAATTTTGGTTTTGAAGAACTCAAAGCATTAGGACATGTTGTTTCTGGTTTGAGCTTGGGTATTGACAAGAATAAAGTAGCAGCAGTGTTACTTAAGCCAACACCCCAGAATAAAAAAGAAATGATGTCTTTTCTTGGATTTGCTAGTTACTATAGGCAACACTTGAAAGATTTTGCAATTCTAGCCAAGTCACTTTATAGAATCTGTGATCAACAGACTGTATTTGAAATGACACAGGAAAGAATTAAAGCTTATGAGAAGATAAAGAAAGCCCTTACAGAAGCACCTTTACTCCTCATGCCTGACTGGAATATTCCTTTTAAATTGTACATTGATGCATGTGGGGATGGATTAGGGGCAGCCCTACACCAAGTCCAAATTATTGATGACAAACCTACAGAAGGACCAGTTTGTTATATCTCAAGACAAATCAAACCAACAGAAGCCAGATATGGTGCAAGCCAAATGGAGTGCTTATGTTTGGTATGGGCACTTGAGAAATTACACTATTACCTTGATGGCAGTGTTTTTGAAGTGATAACTGACTGTAATGCCGTGAAATCACTTCTTAACATGAAAACTCCCAACAGACATATGTTGAGATGGCAAATAGCCATTCAAGAATATAGAGGAAACATGACTATAGTTCATAAAGCAGGAAACATTCACAAAAATGCTGATGGACTTAGTAGATGGGCTTTAGCCAACACTCCTGATAACCCAGCTTATGTACCTTTGGAAGCTGAACCACAGATTCCAATTGAAGGGATTAACATAACTGATATTGGGACTGAATTCTTTGAAGAGGTCAGAGAGTCTTATAAACAAGACAAGAATTGCCATATCTTGACTTCTTTATTGGATAAAGACTGCAAAGACACATCTTTGGTCAATACACTAGATGAAGTTTGGAAAAATTCCTATTCTGAAGGAAGATTTCACTTGTTTGATGGGATTATTTACCATAGAACAAAACATTCTTGTGTGATGACATTGTGTAGTAGATTACTCATCAATACCATTCTTCATGAATGCCATGATAGCATTTACTCTGGACACCTATCAGAAGACAGAACACTTGAAAAGGTGAAGAACTGTGCATGGTGGCCATCTTGGAGAAAAGAAACCATTGAATATTGCCATACCTGTGATAGATGCCAAAAAGCAAACAGGAGTACAGGCAAGAAATTTGGATTAATGATCCATATTCAAGAACCAAAATCCCCTTGGGAAGTTGTTCACATGGATTGGGTCACAGCACTTCCTCCAAGTGGTGACAAAAGTTATAATGCTTGTTTAGTCATTGTAGACAGATATAGCAAAACTCCCATATTCTTACCATGTCATAAAGATGACACTGCTATGGATACAGCTCTTCTTTTATGGAGTAGAGTTATTTCTCATACAGGGTTATTTAAGAATATCATAAGTGACAGAGACCCCAAGTTCACATCTGCACTTTGGACCAATCTTCATAGATTGTTTGGGACTAAGTTATCATTCTCTACAGCATATCACCCTCAAACAGATGGGCTAGCAGAGAGGATGATTCAAACTTTAGAAGACATGATCAGGAGATTTTGTGCTTATGGATTAGAATTTAAAGACTCAGATGGCTTTACCCATGACTGGTGCACTCTGATACCTGCATTAGAATTGGCATACAAGACATCAGTCCATTCTTCCACAGGACAAACTCCTGCTATGTTAGAAAAAGGATGGAATCCAAGACTCCCAGCAGACACACTGAGGAAAGACTTGATTGACATTCATCCTACAGCTTCCAGCTTCAAATTAATGCTTGATAAAGTAAAACACCATGCAAAACAAAGTATGGATGATGCTTTTGATTATGCAAAACAGAAGTGGGACAAGAGTCATAAAGTACCAGACTTCAAAGTAGGGGACTTAGTTCTAGTTTCAACCTTGAATTTTAATAATATCAAAGGCCCAAAGAAACTTAAAGATTCTTATGTAGGACCTTTTGTTATTGTTGCCTTACATGGAACCAATGCAGTTCAAGTGGAATTGAGTGGTGAATTGGAAAATAAACACCCCACATTTCCAGTCAGCCTGATAAAACCTTATCAACCAGCTGACAAAGAATTGTTTCCTTTAAGGAACCCAACTCCTTTAACTGTGCCCCCTGTGGAACAGAATGAAGACAGAAAGATAAAGAAAGTCATTAAAGAAAGGAGACTTAGGGGTAAAAATCAAAGAGAATATCTTGTCAGATATAGAAATCCAGTACATGAAGATGAATGGATGGCAGAATCAGAAATACCTGACTCAGATAAACTCTTAAGAAGATTTAGACATGAAAGAAAGCCACAAGCCTGAATATGTCTATAAATGTGCTTTAAATTACTTGATCTGAGTAATGTGAAGAGGTTGGACAGTGGACATTAACCCCCTTTTGGGGCCTTATTCTTTTTATCACTAATAAAATTGTAGTACAATTTTATTTTTTGGTGGGAGGGAATGTGAGCCTTGAGGTATATTTTACATACCCAAATAGGCCACAATTATCTTAAAAAGAAATTTTGAATTATGCAAAACTCATAAGTCATGCATATATCCAAAATTCATCATTTTCAATTTCAGAAAAGATGAATAACTTTTTATTGAGTAAGTAAATCCATGGATTTAAGACCAGATTTGGATTCTACACAAAAATTCACCTAGGGTAGCTCCATAGAGTGAATAAGCTCAATTTAAGTATTTGAGGTGGTAAAATGGAAAATACTTCAATACCACATCATTAATACCACATAAAAGATCCGTGAAAATTTTTGTTTTTCTTGATTTTTAGCCAAAATAATGGGAAAGTGAGAAATCCCATGTTACATATACACTAAGAATAGTGTTATGCATGTTTTGAGCACTTAATATCATGGTATTCTTACATGGACTTTTGGTACACCCATAGTGGATATCTCACTTTAAGCTTAAATTACTATTTTGACGTAAAAAATAGGCAAGGGGGACAAAAGACATCAAAGAGAGCCAGGGTACCCAACTTCTGAGGCCTCAGAGGCATGGATAGCTCCAGAGCATGGATCCATGGCTCATCTTGGCCCAATTGGTAAACTAAAACTCTTTGGGAACTTGGTTACCAAGTTACAACTACTGTAAAACATCAGAAAATAGCAAATAACCTGCTATTTTGACGTGCCAAGGAGGTAATGAGCTACTTACACTCCTGTAACCATGTCAATTACTAATGACTTTCCATGGATAAACCCCAAAAGAGTAATTAAAACCCTTTTGGGACCCATATTCATTGATTTACCTCATAGCAACCAGCAAAACACTGCTATTTGCAATTCTACGTAGAAATGAGGTAAAACCTTCAAAAATTCATTAAAAATACAATTCTTAATGAATCTTTCTGAAACTTTCAGGACTAAAGGAGAACTGTATTATCTATGGTACAACCAAAAAGAATTACAGTTTTACTAGTAAAATTAAAAGTTTTACTTACAGTCCATTTTTGGATATTCTACGTGAAACACTGAATCTTCAAAAATTCACAGTAATTACAACCTGTGATGAAATTGGCAATAACATTGATAACTTTGAGAAATCAATGATTATTTTAGAATAAAAGAAGATTTACAAGTGTTACTCCTTTTATTCTTAACCATATTGGGGTTGGTAGTCACGTAAAAGCATCAATTAAGTAATTATGATAATCTTACATGACAACAGATGATGCAATCAATAATCCAAAAAGGTTTATTGTTTTCTCACTCACTGGTTTTTCAGTTTGCTCCATGGCACGCCTCTGTGAGCTGTTGTTGACTTAAAAGAAGCCTCTTCTTGCTGTTTTATCATCATCATCTTATCAATTTATTAATCTTTATTACCAACAAGTAAGTATTAGTTCAACTATTCTTAAGTGTTTTAATTCTTTCAGAATCAATCAGAAAGACGTGAAATCATAGAATCCAACTATATATTGTTGTAATACTGTTATAAATCCTTTTGATCCCTTAAATCCACAATTCCACGTCAAATTTCTCTACTTTTATTATCAATAAGTTCTTTGGAGTATTAGTGAGTCATTTATCTTTAATTCTTAAAGTTTTTCTCTAGTAATAGTTTTCTTCAAGAATTGTCTTTATAATTATTCTTGCAAAAGATAATTATATATTAAAATAATTTTATTATTTTAATAAAGAAGTTTTTATTATTAAATTCTTCTTGTAATTGATTCTTGTAGACAATTACTTGCTCACTGTTAAAATCACTAGTAGTGCTTAACACGTGAAAGAAATAATTTTTTAATTATTTAATTGTGGTTATAATAATATTTTATTATTATATTTCATAAGAACAGACATAGTACTGTTGATTAATAGTAATATTATCATCAGTTTCATAGTCACATCTTACATTTGTTGGTAATTTGGGTTTTCCACCAAGTCCAACTTTGGTGTCCATGTGCCTGTGTGAATTTGATTTACCATCTGTGAGCTTATCTGGTAAACAAGGTGTTAAATTTTTCTGTTAACAATCTTTCTGGTAATTCAAAATCTTCCTTAATCATGTCAGTTCCTCTGAGGAGTTCCATATGGTCATATTCTCCTTCACCATTGAAGTGAGGCCATTCTTTAAGTTTTGGTACTTCTTTCAAAAGTGCTTGGCCCATCAATGGTTCCAAGTTATGAAAAGAAATGGATAATTAATTTTTTAACTGTTAATTATCAGAATCCAATACTTGTGGATTTGGAATCCTTGTGCCCTCATTTTCATTCAGAGGTGTAGATATTATTGGTGAGGGTTTCAGTATTTGTTCAATATAATTCATTTTACTGTTGCTACACCTTTGGGAATTCCTGTATTCATGTTGGAAGGCTTGTATTAAATTTATCACTTCAATTTTATACATGTCTTCTTTATGTGTCAGTTCGTGCCATAATTCTGTCTGTCTTGTGTTATCAGCAGTGACTTGATTCAATTTCATTGATAATTTTGATACTTCTTCTTGTGAAGCATCAAAACACTTTTCAAGGCAATGGTATACATCTTTACTTCAGTAAATGACTTTGAAATTTCATCAAGGACTTTTTTGGTATCTGTCTTGATAATTTTTATGGCTTGCTTAATTCATGTTTCAATTATGTCATCAATATTGAGTTTAGAATATTTGTCTGTTAACTCTTTAATAATGGCAGATTGTTCACTTATTTTATTGCCAAAAGAATTATCATTATTGGAAGCTTTAATTGTTCTCAAAACCTTTTCAAAACACATAAGTGTTTCATTAATTTGGCACAGACTCAAGTTGTTTGTTTTAATGTTGTTACAAATGGTTTCATTATTATCAGAAAGATGTTTTTTCACGTCATTTATAGCTTTATACAACTCTGGGATGGAATCAAATATGTCAGAAATCATTTCTGGAATCTTAATCTGGCTTCCTTCTTCTTCTGTAATTCCATCATGGTTCTGGCCATCTGAAATACATTTTCCATGGAATCCTGCTGAATCTTTGGAATCCTGTATCCCTGTCTGGAAGGCTTTGGGGCTTGTGCCTTCCCTTTTCACTTGTTTTGAGCTTGTGGCTGCTTTTCCATGTTGGAATTGCTGCTGCAGGCCACTGGAGCTGATTTTGGCACTTGCCTTGGTGGTGGAGGGTTGTTTTTCCTCAATTCTGCGGTTAAACGCATCATATTCTTCTTTTCCATCAATGGATGCCATCCATTGAGTAACTTGCAAGTGTTGGGATGACCCAGGAATTTTCTTACAGTCAGCTATGAGTTCATGCAGTTTTTCCACAGATCTGCAATGATCTGGCACTCTTTGTGCTGCAGTGCATTGTTGTGGGTGTTCTGGCTGGCTTTGTAGATGTTCACTGAGGCTTCTTGTGGCGGTGTCAGCTCTTTTTGAAGGTAAAATAGTGTCATCAGCTTCAGAATTGGACAATTTTTTGTTGTGGAAGTCTTTTACTGACGCTTGTCCTTCTGTATCTGATTAGCTTCTTCCATAATCACGTCTATGACCTTTTTGGGATCTTCTTGAGGGACTATAGCTTGCTCCTGATCTTGTTGAAGGCATATTTTATGATTAAAAAGGGTTTAACATAGTAATTTTACATCAAAAACTTACTATTTGCCAAATTTTTAGCTTTCTGAAGAGTATTACTAATGTCCAAGTTGATCAATTCAGAATAAATTGGCTCTTGTTTGTTATTCTGAGTTATAATTACAGTGCTATTATGATCAGAAATCACAGTGCTTGCAGGAATAATGCTAGTAACTGTGGAGGCTGTTTCAATTTTTTCTTCTCTTACCACATTGTCAGACACTAAAATCAATGAGAAAGCCAATTAATTAAGTAAAAAAAGGGTGTTTCAAAAAAATAAATAAAATATAAGCCTCACTTATAATATGAGGAAAAATTATTTTTTTTATGGATTTTTTGAATTATAAGTATTTTTTATATGTTTTTTAAATTTTCCAATATAAGGAAAAGGAGTAAAAAAGAGTAAGAAAAATATGTCACAGGTAAAATATCATGGCTGGGCCCCCAAATGTAAGGTGTGGATATGAAACTTTCATAGAATATCAAGTACTTTTCCTGTCCTCAAAATTTGTATAAGGTAGAATTATTTAAATATAGTGAGAAATAGTATTTTTAAAGAGAAAACACACCAATCTTATTGTTTTTAACTTTTTAAGTATAAAAAAATAATATAATAAAAATTTATTATTCGACCAACAATAAAGATTTATCCAAAAATACTCTACAAGAGATATTTAAGGCTACAAAAGAAATTTCTTCAAGAGCAATTTCAATTGCAATTAATTGAGGAAAGGAGTGCAAGCAACTAATTAAAGAAAAAAGTCTTTAAAAAGATATTCAAAGAGAAAACACGCCCAAAATTGACCAGAGTGAATTTGGAAACAAAGTGACAAGGTTTACAGTGATTAAACATGCTTTAATTCACTTTGGGGGTGGTTCAAGGGGTAAAAATTATTATAAGAGTTTACAAACAATGATTATAATGATTTTTTCACGTGGTTAAGAGGTTTATAATGATTTAAAAATGGTGGTTGGAATCTTTTATTGATTGGTTTAACAGTGTTTAAACTAATTATAAAAGGATAAGATTCTAACATCAAGAGACAAGTGGGGCAAAGAAGATATTCTTTTAAAGCCATCAATTTTCTTACTCCAAAAGTAGAATTTACTCTTGTCAGCTGTTCAAAACAGTATGACAACAGAAAAGCCAATTATGACATCATTGAACCCTGGTTTGGACCAAAAAGGGACTGGTTTAAGCCATTATCTGCTATTTTTAGCCATTTTACACCCTTAAATAAGCCATTACTATAGCAATACCTTGTCTAGAGCCTTCAAAACACGTAAGAATGTGTGTAAGAGGTGTAGAAACCAGCTAGAACTGTTTTTCATAACATTGCTTTAACTTAAGGGTAGTTTTACCCTCTTGGAAGCAGTTAAAACTACCCTGGTTGGTGTCCAAACCTCATCATCAATTGAGTCACAGGGTCTGTGACTCAATTCCAGGCCAAAGTAATGAATTTTTGCATGGATTTTGACATCCCACACCAGTCAGCAAGGATTTTGGGGGTCTAGCTCCCCCTTAGAGATAGAGTGTCTTTCCCCCCAGAATTAATTTTTCCAATTTATTTTTTCTTTAATTCCTCCTCATGTAATACAATTATAATTTACACATGTAATTCAATTGAGTTTTTTGATTCCACATCAGTAATAATTGATACCACATATGTAAATTAAAGTTCAAATTCCTCATAACTTCGAAGCTAAACACAACACCTCAATTTTAACACAAAAATTGATGGTTAACACCACATGTGGTGTGAAATAAATTAAGGTTTTGTGTATTTTTATAATTCTGTACAAGAAATACTAAAAACTTAATTTAATCTTATTTAGAGTTGAGTGACAGAAATTTCATCCAGAGGTGACCCCACTTTATTTGTTATGAGTAATCCAATGGTGTGATAATTTCTTCATGTTTATTGATTGGATCAAAATTTATAATATATTTCATATAAATTTTTACCAAAAACATTTTAATTTCACAATTATTATTAAAAATTCATTTTTACTTAATTTTTACATGTAAAAAAATGTAATTTCATAATTTTATATTTTATTGTAATTCTATTTTTAAATTATGATTAAATTTTGACTTTTAAATATAAATTTGTATTTATATTTCAATTTCAATTTTTAAATATAAATTTGTATTTATATTTCATTTTTTATTTTTATAATATAAACAAATTTATTTTATTTATATTTGTATCTTAATTTATCTTTTGTGGTCTTTTGGGTATATGACAATACCTCTAAGACTCACAATGATAATATGAAATCACTTTAATTTATGATTATCTTTTTCAAGATTGATTATTATAAATTCTTTAAGAAAAGTATAATTTTGAAGAAAAACTGCAACAATTTAATAAATAACTAATTAGTACTACAAAAATATCTTGAAAAGATTTTGCAGACGGATTTTTACAGATCATTTATGGATTTGAAGGATCAAAAGTTGGATTCAAACAATTATATACTAATTATATTCAAAATGATATTGTAAATAGTAATATTATATGATTCAAAATCTTTCTTATTGATTAAAAAATTTAAAATAATTCACAATGCTATTAATAGCTAATACTTACCAGCTATATTAATTATTTAATAATTCAACTGAATGATAATTATGATTACTGGACAAAGCCAAAATAGTAGGCTTTTTGCAAGTCTACAAAAGCTCACAGAGGAACTCCATGGAAAACAGTAAAAATCAGTGATTGAGGAATGAATTAAACCTTTTTGACTTATGAAAAATTGTTTTCTTATATTTCTGAATTCTATTGAAAATTTCTTTACAATTTTTATTTTCTGTGAATTTCAAAGATTCAGCATTTCACATAAAATCATTAAGAATGGACTGTAAGTAAATAGTTTAATTTTTAATTGTGAATTAATAATACTTTTATGTTTTATTTTCAATTATCCCTTTCTCTATTGTAACAAATTCTTTCAGGAAGATTCATTGATGAACCCATTTTATTGAATTTTTGAAATTTCCCTCATCTTCTATGTAGTACACATAAACAGTAAAATGACAATTGGCTTCCATGATGTAATTCAATTAATACTTGTACCCAAGAAAATTAAATCAATCTTCTTGGGATAATGTATGGAAAATAATTTATAATTGACATGGTTACAGGAGTAAAATGTATTCATTACCTCCTTGTCACATCAAAATAGCAGCTTATTTCCCATTTTCTCACAATTGAAGGGGACTTGGCCTTAGTCAAAGTTTTCCAAGTGGCTTTAATGAGCCAATTGGACTAAGACAGGAATTTATCCAATAATTGGAGCTTATCACTACTCAGAGGCCTCAGAGCTTGGGTACCCTGGCTCTCCTTAATGTCTTTTGTCCCCCTTAGTTATTCTTAAATCAAAAATAGTAATTCAGGCTTGAAGACTGATATTTACTATTTCTGGGTCAAATCTGTATTTAATAATGAAGCAATTTCAGGTTCCATAAAAGCTTGTAACACTCATTTTGGTATATATGTGACATTAGAAGCTTTGCAATCCCATCATATTGGTGTAAATTTGCAAAAAAAAGGTTTTCAAAATTTTTTCATGTGGTATTGATGATGAGATGTTAAATAATTTTCCATATTTCCACCTCATAGTTTTAACTTAAGATTCTTCACACTATGTTCTGAAACTGACTGAATTTTTTGTGTATAATCCAAATCTGACCTTAAAACTAGGGATCTAATTACTCAAAACATCTTATCCATATTTTTTCTAATTAAAATAATGAATCTTGAGTATGCACATGATTTATAGTATTTTCATAACTAAAAAGGTATTCTGGAGATGTTTTTGTCCCATTTGGGTATGTAAAATATACATCATATCTCACATATATAATTATAACTATCATTATATGAGCTTAATAGAATCCTCTAATAGTATTTTACATTATCCAAATTGTTGACTATTTTCTACAAGCCTAATTGAAATTTCTATTTCAATAAATATTTCTTGATTTCTCATATAGAAATATTTCTTTCACCCTTCAATCAAAGTTATTATTATTCAATAATTTTTCAATTTGGTAACATCATTTTTTTTCAGTTTGGCTATGAGTTACATTTTCATATTATTCAGAATCCTATTTGAATTATGATAAATATGGTATCATTTTGAAATTGAGATTAATGAAAAAGGAAGAATATAAGCTCTTTGGAAAGATAAAATGTACTCAAATCTTATTTTGTTTGACAAAGTTATATTTCATAGTAAATTGGGAGGGTAGATTATTTCCAAAACAATAATTCAATAACAAAAAACGTTTCACAAAGATAATTGTTCAAATGTGAAATGTTTATACAAATTCATGTTACTGAATATTAAATTTTTTTTTTATTTTGTTTAATCCTCCATTTCTTGCCATATATTTTATAATGTGTCATTCACTCTTTCAATCTCTCTTATGACCAAAAAATAGGGGCTTTGTAATCCCACATAATAAAATAGGTAAAAGTGCATGCATAATTCCCTCAAAATGTTATTAATTGAAAAAACCTTTGTTGAGACAAGGCCCTCCCACCAAAAACAACAGATCTCATCATGCCAGGGGGTTTGAGAAGAAATTATGGAGCCAAAAATCAGGGTTTGATAAAGAATAAAGATCTTTGTTATCTATTTTGAATATAAGTTGTGTTGTATATTCAGCTTTATTACTTTCTTGAAGAAAATTTCCACTCAGTAATCTGTTTGATGTGCCTCTTTGTATCAAAAAATAATTTTGACCTTTCAAATGTAGAAATATCATAAATCAAGAGAAAATCTGGCCCAACCATTCCGGAATATTTATATGGAGACTACACATTTCACACCAAATTTGAACCCCAAGGGGAAAGAGATTATGAAATTTGACCAAAGGCTCATGGGGAAGCTCCCCTTTTTTTAAAAAAATTCATCAAATAAATAAGATGGGAGTTTTATAATAGTTTTCTTGGGAAGACTAGAAATGATTCTCTAAAATATACTTGAATGTCTCCTTAATTCAGGAAAAGAACAATGAAATTTATATTTAATCTCACTTCTTACTGATTATTGAATTTAAAATTTAATGAAATCTATTTCTTTTAACATATGAATTTTTATTCTTATATTCTCACTGCTGCCAAGAATAATCATTTGAGACTATCATAGAGGAGCTAAATATAAGAATATACAACTTTTGGTCATTAGACAGCACCCACTAACAAAACTTTATGAAGCCCAAGAAATGAGGGACAAGAAAATAAATGGCCCTCTTTTTCTTCCACAAATTTATTGGGGTGGCTTGCTTGGGCATTTCCCCTTAAAAAAAGTGTTCTGGAGTGATAGCCTTTTTTGGCTGATGTGCCAATTGAAAAAATGACTTTTTAGGGGTTTTAAGTATCACGTATCCCTGGAAAAATAATTAAAGAAGGTCATTTTTGGCCTAATTTTGATTTTTTAGTCCAAAATGGCCTGTGGCCATTGATTTAGCACCTATAATCACTAAAGTGAGGCCGGGAATCAATTCAACAAAAGGCTGGTGTTCATTTGCGAACCCTGTGATGATAATCAGAATAATTATTTAATTTTTTGAAAAAAAAATAGCACATACTCTTTTGTCTATGATGAGTTAATTTTTTTCTTTTTTTAAAAAAGGAATTGATTTAGAAAGTTTTCATAATCATTTGTTTTTCTTTTTCTCAAAAAGAAGAATGTCCCTTTTGTAAAATCAATAAAATCTTCCATATTGAATACTGGCTTGAAGTTTTTTTTTGAAAAATAACTTTTGTATATTTTCCTTTTCTGTGTCATTCTTTCTATTATTTTAAGATTTTCAATTAATTGATATCTCTTCCTTCTTTAAGTTAAGTTAAGTTAAGTTATTTTATTTAAAAAAATGTTAAATCTCTCGTTCATTTTAAATCAAACATGAGTAACAAGATCATAACGAAAAAAACAATTTTAAATTAAGAAAACTGTTTTTCTCATTGAAAACCTTTTCTTCTTTTAAAATTATAAGGGAAGAGTTTTCTTTTAATAGATAAATGAATAGAGTAAATAGAATAATAAGAATTTTCTATATTATTTGAGAAAAGTAACTTGTTACTATAATCTATTCTTTGTGTTTCATTTGATAAACAATTTTCATCATATTGTGTTCAAAATAAAGCTTCACATAAGCATCATCAAATAGTGCTAGAGGCTTTTAGAAATAATATTCATGATTTCGTGACTTGTTGAGATGATTATGAATGGGGTCTATAAAGCAAATTATTCAATAATAGAATGTCTAAAATTGAAGAAAATTAATTTTGAGGGATTGCCTTTTTTAAAAACATATTCTTTAAAATGGGTTTTACAGAATGTAAGGCACAGAAATTTTTCAGAAACGGTTAGGAATATGGTACCACACTGCTATGCATACAGTCAGTTTCCACTATATTTCCTCCCATATTTTATTAAAATGTTTCCCTGATATTTGAAAATGGTTTCTTTTCATTGTAAAACAACAAACAATTCAAATTTTAATTCACAAGCACAATATGGGAGGCAGTTGTATAGGTACATTTTGTTTCTCAGGTAAGAAAATGAATTGATGAATTGTATCTTACCATTATTGATGTGATGTGCTCACATTTGAGAGATATTCCAACTCTCTTCTAGACGGCAATGAAGCAGTGCAAGTCAATAAAACTCCTTAACCAATATATATGCTTAAATTGATGGAGAGAATTGAGGGAAATTCTTGGCTTAATTTATTTTGATAATGGGAAGTCTCAGGTCACCAGTCAGAAACCACAAAATCAATTAGGGTTGTTTTAATCACCTGTAGTATACTGTAATTCCATGCAAACACCTTTAATGACAGGAGGTTGAAAGCCTTCTTTTTGAAATTTCAGCCATGGTTAGAAACTAGACATTATTACAAAGAGAATCAACCATCAGTAGGAATAGAGGCCTGGAAAGGAGAGAAGTTTAAGTTTTTCAAAGTCATAAGACATTTCAAAATTAACCTTCCTACACCTTCCAAGATGGTTTCCAACAGAAAACCTCCAGGAATGGCTTGCATAGAATAAGATATTATAACCCATCAACTCTTCAAAGAACTTCTCCAATGGGGGATGGAAGACAGGGAATTAAACCTAGAATTGCACTGGAAACAACCAGAAAGTATTGGGAAGATCTCCCTCAGAGAGATATTCTTCAAAGAGCTAGTTAAAATCACCAAAGGGTTAAATTTCAACAATAAGTTCAAAATTCTGCAAGGAACTCCTTCTGTCAGCCCGTGACTCAAAACCAGAGCACAAGCATGACAGCCAAATACCATAAACCAATGGTATAGCCAAGATACCACCAAAACATGGAGCTGAGCAAAATATGCTCAAAAGGTATAAAAAGAAAAAGGAACCTCACCCCTTTCCAAATCAACAAGTCCCATAATCATAGGAAAAAGAATAACAAAGTTCTTCCTGCTCAAAGTTGTTGCTGAGCATAAACCTTAATTTTCACCTCTCATCTGAAATGCAGAGTAAGAGGCCTAACCCCATCAAATGGGTAGGAAAACTGAAGCTCTAAGCCAGCGCTATCCAATGGTACCAACTAAACTGAGCTAGCACCAATATTACAGAAGTTATGGTCAAATTCAGGGCAAATAAGCGTGAATAAAATATTCACCTCTCATCTAACTTCTACAGTTTTAGTGTGAGATAATTGAAATGGGGTCTTTTTGGAAATAACACAATCAGAGCTATCTGATGGTGCCATTCATTTCCCTATATCTCATCTAGAACAAAAGGTATGAGGCAAACAAGCCCAATACAGCTTCTTGCCTAAAACACACATATGTACAAGATTCTTGTACAAGGGATACCTTTGCCATATTTAATAATAAACCTACCAAATAAGGTACTAATGTGTAGATCACATGCAGGGCTAAAGCCTGAACCAATTTTGAGGTTGATATCTCAAGAACAGACAAAGCTATGGCTGTTTTAAGGTCAAAATCCCACAGTTTGGCCAATACAGCTTTACAATGGGATAATATCCCATAACCATGATTATGAGGTGTCAAACTGATGAAGAAGATTGTTTTTACTTAAATACCTCATAGTTCATTCAATACTGGGGTCTTATACAGGTTCTGTACACCATTCTACAGGTCATACACGTCAGAATCAAGCTGTGTGGCCCCCAGATGAAATCTTCTCCCTGTATTGGTGGAAACTGCCCAGATGTGGTTTCAAAACCATGTCTGAGCCCAATACAGGCTATAAAGGACTTTTACAAACCACAAGCCTGTCTTAGAGAGTGAAAAATCTTCAGTTCCTCTACATGGAAAGGTCTAGCAGCCTTTCCACCCCATTTCAGGATAAAAAGGGGCCTTTTCTCAGTCAGAAAAGTTTTCCTCATCCTGCTCTTGAATTCCTACATAGTATAACTGTCAAAAACAGTTCTACACTTGGAAAATAAACAGGTATACTTCTAATTTTAAGTATTGTAGACTTTATTATTGTAATCCAACAGGTAAAGCTGCACCCAGGGTTTTCAATAGCGCTCACCACCACTATTCTTCAATAGTAAAACCCTTTCATTTAAATAATAAGCCATTATTATACTTTAGTACCCTTATTTATGTTATTTATAACTGTGTCACAGTCATATTTAAAGTTGTAATCAGTCCACTTACAGCTTCATCATAGACTCAGCCTGACATTTTGGGGGCCTGGCCATGCTTTTTTGATCTTTTGGACCTTAAAAGTAAGTTTTTTTCACTTAATTTTTTATTCTGACATTTTGCTTTACCTTTTCAGGCATAAAAACTCTTAAAAATACATAATATATATCTTATTGTATTCTTTTTTGAGTGATATATGTCTTATATCAAGTCTTATTTATAAATATTATTGATATTATTACGGGGTTAATAACCATTAATATGTTATTTTTTGCGTGTTTTATATATAAAAACACATTAAGCCATCAATACAGTCTAAATTTTCAATTAAATAAGGACACCTCTTACTGTAAAACCAACAGTTGAGGCGTGGTGAGGTGTATTGTTAATTCAATTACCCTCTTATACAAACCACTTTCATACAGATTATACTTACTAATTACAAGTTAAACTGTAAGATACTGGTACACAAACAGTATACCAGGCATCTTTAAGCTGTAACTCTGATGTGGAATTGTTAATTCAATTACACTGTCATTATACAGGACATATTGTAGTAACATACAAGCCCAGAGGCCATTCTTAGACGTGCAAACAGTATTTGAAAAAGTCTTAACTGACTATAAGCCCTCTTTTCCTGTTTGATTCAGTGGAAGAAAACTACATCCCACTAGAAACCCAGTCACAGGCCAACACACCAGTGACACCCTCAGAATCAGAGGGCAGCAAAAGGGAAGGAAAGAGGCACAGTGAAGGCCTTATCACAGCAAAGAAGTGGACACCAATAGCCACCCAGAGGAGTAGAAAACCACGAAACTCTACTTCAATACAAGGTAAACCAACCTTAACAACCTGTACAGGGAAGATTACCATAATCAACCCAGTTGTAACCTCCAAAGGTAAATTGCCCAAATCAGCAGACAAAAAGTTTTTACAAGGCACAGTCAAAGGTCAATACCCTAAGAAAATAAAGTTTTTGAGTGCTTGCAAACACTGATATGTCACCTGCATACCTCAGAGACCTTGACTTCCAAAGAAACCAACCAGAGGACAGAGAAGGCTTGTCCAGAACAAGAAGACCTGGAAGAGGACACCTTGGACACAGTGGTGGATGGCAAGACAATGAGGGAGCTAATATCAACACTGCCATTCAAACTTCAATTCAACAGAGACCTCAAACCAGAGGACTGGAAAGACATGGATCACGTTCTTCAGCTCCACCAACTCCTCAAAGATTTCTTTCAATCAACAATGGACAACAAGAGGTTAAACCTGGCCTCTCACTGGGCAGAACTTGGAGAAAGCTGCCAGAAGATCTGTTTCAAAGAACTTATGATAATCACCAAAGGTTGGAATCCCACCAGGCAGTTCAGACTCCTGGAGGTGAGGGCAAACGGGATAAGGTAGAATCAAGCCACTATCCAAGCTATAGAAGAACAACTGACCCAGACAGGGCACACTCAGATTCCTTCAGGCTCACAAGGAGCAGCCCAAATCAGCTCTCCAGAAGATTCCCACCATTCAGAAACCAACAGGTCAGTGGCCAACAGTCACCATTCTTCACACTCCCAGGAAGTTTCCAGGAGAAGACAAGGACACAAGGGCAAAAACAAGACCTCTTTTCCCCAAAGGCAGAGAGGGTCAGACCCAATGATCCAAAAACTGTTGGACTTGGTGAAGGAAGTACACAAGAACCAGAAGTATTTGTAAACCACTCTAGAATCAGTAGTCCCCTTAATAGAAATATTACCCCCACTCAGATTAAACATAATACTGTCTCACCTGAGAGTAACCTAAACAGTGATGCACTGTGGTTACAAATGTCCTAAATTTCTGAGTAAACTCAAAAAAGGTTTTCAGAATTGGAAGTTAGCCATGAGAGGATGAAATCTTTAAAATCCTCCATGGATTAGATTTTCAAAACTCTTCAAGAAGGACATGCTCAATTGAGCAAAGCCTCTGAGGAAACCAACAGAAGACTGAATCTAGTCTTTGAAGAACAACACCGCAGAAAAAGGGACAGGGATTGTCTGGATCAGGACATAAACAAACTGTTTAATGTCTACCATAACATGAAGCCCCAACCACAAGGCTATGTTATGGATAATCCATATTACCAAGATGACATCAAACCAGATGCCATTTTTGTTAGTAAAGCAAGATCTCCATCACAATACCAGGATGGAGATAATATGTCTTTTACTGAAAAGGAAGCCTTGAAACAGCTTCCTGACGCCTCAATCTGGCCCAAATTCCCTGCAACTGGAGAGTATGATCATATGGAACTCATAGATTATACTGATGGACTCTTCATTGATGTACCAAGCATACCAGACTACTGGATTACTGCTAGACTTAATACATCATTTAAAGGACATGCTAGTATATGGTACACATAAATGAAATAAATACATGGCAAAAGAAGCTGGTCATGGTGGAAGAGTCAAATTATCCAGAAATACAGCAATGGTACTTGGATATGGCAGAAGACCATGTCATTTGAAAGTGACAAATACTCTGTGGACAAAGATCCATATGATTGGGGTCTCAGAAAGTCTAAGAGACTCAAAGCCATTGATCCTTAAATGAACACCCAAATGAGGAATCCCAAACTTCGGACACAAATGCCAGGAGAACTAGAGCATGCAATAAAATGCAGATGCAACCACAATTGCACTTTAGATGACATTGCCAATACCTTACAAGAGGGAAGGAAAAGAACTAATATAGGGAAATTCACCCCATATAAAAGCAATGGTTTCAAAAAGAAACAACCTTTCAGGGTAGATTTTAAAGACAAACCAAAAGAAAGGGTGGCAGAAATGGCAAAGAAGAAAAATTCTTGTCACAATTGTGGTTCAACAGACCACTATGCCAACAACTGTCCAAAGGCAAAGAAAAAAATCTATTTCATTGAGAAAGTCCCAGAGGAGGAATCCCCAACAGAGGATTCTGAATCAGACTTTATGGGGGATGCCATCAGAGAACAATCTGATGATGACCAATACCCAGAGAAGAATTCCTAGTGGAATACCAAGAGGAAACCCCACTAGAAATCCAGGACATACAGTTAGAAGCAGGCATGCCACAAGACACTGCCAACAAGAGCTTGTGCAAACACACAAAAGATGCACAAACATTCCTAGTCACATCAACCAAAGGAATGGCATATATACATGGAACAGCCACAAAAATTACTGTCTGTATTGACAATGATCAACATCCATTTACCATTGATAGTGGAGAATGCTGCTCCATAGTGGCCAGAAATTATCTGGACAACCACTTCCCAAACTGGGAAAAGCAGCTCTTTCCCACCAAGGCAAAGAACTTTAAAAGTGCATCAGGGAAGATGACTTCCATTGGGACAATTATCAAAGAGATAATTATACCCCATAGGAAAGGTAACATCAGAATCAACCCAAAGTCTGTAGTGCTTGATGATGCCCACATCCAAGGGTTCCTACTGGAAACAGATTACCAGAGGATGTATGGCATTGATATTTACAACAGTAAAAACAGGAATATTACAATTTGTACCAACAAAAAAAAGAAATTTTCACTTAATATATACCAAGTTTCCACCCATGACCCACTGGAAGAGCTACTGAATGAATTCAGAGAGGGCCTGTTTAGCACTACCCTCACCAGTAAGCAAAAACTAAGTTTACTGAAAATGCTGAGAAAAAATAGAGAAGCATTTGCTATTGGTGAAGAACCACTAGGAAAAATTAAAGGCCATGATATAGAACTATATCTGTATGTGGAAAGACCATATCCACCTATGCTCAGGAGACCTCCATACCCAGCAAGTCTGTAAACCAAGAAGGAAATTGAGAAACACATCAATGAACTCTTGGACGTGGATGTCATCAGAAAGATTGGACACAATGAAATAGTGGAAATCACCACTCCTGTCCTAATCACCTGGCATGATGGCAAGTCTAGGTTGTGTGGAGGCTTCAGAGCCCTGAATAACTACAAAAAAGCAGACAGATACCCTATAGCCAGGATACCTCATTCCCTCAATAAACTGGCTAAAGCCCAATGCATAACCAAAATGGATTTTATGAAAGGCTATCACCAGAATGGAGTCAAACCAAACTCCATGAAGTTGCTCAGAATCATATGCCATATGGGTATATATGAGTACACCAGGATGCCATTTGGCATTAAGAATGCACCAGCTCACTTCCAAAAGATGATGGACACAATAGTTCAAGAAGAAATATTTGAAGGCTGGATGGTAGTATATATTGATGATATCATTATATACTCAGAGAGATGGGAATACCATGTTAAATACATAGAGAGAGTGCTAAGTAAATGTACACCCCTCAATCTGAAAATTTCACTTAAAAAGTGCAATTTTGGCCAAAAAATCTACTAGCTCTAGGACATAAAGTCTCAGGTCATAGTCTGGCAATTGACCAGAATAAAGTAGAAGCAGTACTGAAAACGCCAGTACCAATAAACATCAAAGAGATGCAATCTTTCCTTGGGTTTGCTAGCAACTATAGAAACCACATCAAAAATGTCGCCCACATAACTAGTAGTTTATACAAGTTATGTTCAAAAGATTTAGTTTTTGAAATCACCAAGGAAAGAAGGGATGCATATGAGAAGATCAAATATGAACTCACAAATGCACCTGTGCTCATCTTGCCTGACTTTGAACTACCTTTAAAGTCATACATAGATGAAGCATGTAGCCAAGGCTTAGGAGAAGCCCTTCACCAGAGCCAAATTGTGGATGGTGAACCAAGAGAGGGAGTAATATTTTACATCTCTAGGCAGATGAAAGATTCAGAAGTCAGGTATAGGGCCACCCATAAAGAATGTCTATGCCTAGTCTGGACTCTAGAGAAACTCCATTATTATTTAGAGGGTGCAGTCTTTGAAGTCTACACAGACTGCACAGCCTTGAAGTCTTTACTAAACATGAAGACTACAAATGGACACATGCTGAGATGGCAAATAGCCATCAAGGAGTATAGAGGGAACATGACCATCATATACAAAGAATGTAAAAGCCATAACAATGCAGATGGCCTCAGTAGATGGTCATTGGATAACATCAAAAGAAACCCAGCTTATGACCCTGAAGTTTCAGCCAAGAGCCCTATCCATTTCATGGAGATAGATAGGAAGAAGAACTTCAGATTTTCTGAATGGGCACCAGAAAGTGGTACCCTGGATAGTGGAAACACTGATTCAGAATGGAGAGAAACTCCCATACTGGGAATAGGTTCCTCAGAACTGCAAAATAAGTTTTTTAGTGCAGTACTAAAGTCTTATGCCAAACATAAACATTTTAGCAGATTACTGCAACCCCCTCAACAAAAGTACAGGAGTCCAGAACTGGAATACCAGCTGGAAGAACCCTGGTTGAGGGCCTATAAGGATAACAAGTTCTTCTTTATAGATGGCCTTCTCTACCACAGAGACCAACACACAAGTGCACTCACAGTGGTAGACAGGGACCACCTCTCTCTGATCCTCCAATAATGCCATGATGCCCCTACATGTACATGGGACACATGAGTGAAGACAGGACCAAAGAGAGAGTCACAAGTACAGCTTGGTTTCTCAAGTGGAAACAAGAGTTGGGTGAATACATCAACACTTGTGAAAGATTCCAGAAGGCAAATAGGAAACATGGGAAGAAGTATGGATTACTTCAACATATAGAAGAACCCAAACACCCATGGGAAACCATCAATATGGACTGGGTTACAGGACCTGTCCCAGGAGGCAAATAAAACTACAATTCCTGTTTAATCATAGTTGATAGGTTCAGCAAGAGTATGAGGTGTCTACCATACAATAAAGGGGACACAGCTATTGATACTGCTCTGTTATTCTGGAATAACATGAAATCTACCTGTGGAGTCCCTAAGATCATCATTAGTGATAGGGACCCAAAATTCACATCTGAATTTTGGACCAACTTGTATGACATGCTTGGAACCAAGCTTGCATTTTCCACAGAATACCATACACAAACAGATGGGCTAGCTGAAAGGATTATCCATACAGTGGACGACATCCTTAGAAGGTTCTGTGCCTATGGCATGGAATACAAGGACAATGAAGGATACATCCATGACTGGGTTACCCTTCTACTAGCAGTCCAGCTGGCTTATAATACAAGTCAGAACTCTACCACAGGAAAAACACCTGCACTGGTAGAGAAAGGGTGGAATTCCTTGTTGCCTGAGGACCACTTGAAGAAAAATCTTCTAACCATCCACTCCACAGCCAAAGACTTCCATGAAATATGGAAAAGGGCTTGTGACACAGCTTCCAAATGCATGGCTGAGGCAAAGGAGTATAATAAGCAGAGGTGGGACACATCACACATGGAACCTGACTTCAAAGAAGGGCACCAGGTGCTTGTGTCTACACTAAACTTTAATAATCTCAAAGGAGCTAAGAAGATGAGAGACTCATTTGTGGGGCCCTTTACTATCATTAATTTGGTAGGGAAGAATGCAGTGGAGTTCAAGCTCACAGAGGAGTTCTCCGGGAAACACCCAGTGCTTCCAGTGAGTTTGGTCAAACCATACTTCCAAACAGAGGAGGTTAAATTCCCCTCAAGGAAGAAGAACCCCACACCACCAGAAATAGTGGAGGTGGAAGACTCCCCTGGACCCCTGAAAAAAATAATCAGGGCCAGGAAGATCAGACTTAATGGTAGGGATCAGAGACAATACTTAGTCAGATTCAAAAACCAAACAGCTGATAAAGACAAATGGTTGGCAGAGGATGCCATACCAGATGGGAGCCTTCATTTAAAGAGATTCAGAGCCTCTAGGAGGACTGAACAGTCTAATCAATGATGAGCCTTTTTTAGAGGGAGGGTATGTCAGCCTGTGACTCAAAACCAGAGCACATGCATGACAGCCAAATACCATAAACCAATGGTATAGCCAAGATACCACCAAAACATGGAGCTGAGAAAAATCTGCTCAAAGTGTATCAAAGGAAAGAGGAAACTCACCCCTTTGAAAATATACAAGTCCCATCATCATAGTACAAAGAATAACAAATTTATTCCTGCTCAAAGTTGTTGCTGAGAATAAACCTTAATTTGCACCTCCCATCTGAAATACAGAGTAAGAGACCTAAACCCATCAAATTGGTATGAAGAATGAAGCTCTAAGCCAGGGCTATATAACGATACCAACAAAACTGAGCTAGAACCAATATTACAGAAGGTATGGTCAAATTTAGGCCAAATAAGGGTGAATAAAATATTCACCTCTCAAATAACTTCTACAGTTTCAGTGTGAGATACTGCAAGTGGGGTCTTTTTGCAAAGAGGACAATCAGGGCTATCTTATGGCGCCATTCATTTTCCCATATCTCACATAAAACAAAGGTTATGAGGCAAACAAGCCAAATACAGCTTCTTGCCTAAAACACACATATGTACAAAATTCTTGTACATGGGATAACTTTGCTATATTTAATGATAACCATACCAAATAAGGTACCATTGTGTAGATCACACATAGTGATACACACTGAACCAATCTTGAGGTTGATATCTCCAGAACTGGCAAATTTATGGCTGTTGCAAGGTCAAAATGCCACAGTTTGGCCAATACAACTTTACCATGGGATAATATCCCATAACCATGATTATGAGGTGTCAAACTGACAAAGAAATTTGTTTTTACTTCAATACCTCATAGTTCATTCAATACTGGGGTCCCATACAGGTTCTGTACACCATTCTACAGGTCATACACATCAGAATCAAGCTGTGTGGTCCCCAGATGAAAGTCTTTACCCTGTATTGGTGAAAACTGCCTAGATGTGTTTTCAAAACCACATCTGAGACCAATACAGGCTATACAGGCCTTTTGCAAACTACAAAGCTGTCTTAGAGAGTGAAAAATCATCACTTCCTCTACGTGGAAAGGTCTAGCAGCCTTTCCACCCCATTTCAGGATAAAAAGGGGCCTTTTCTCAGTCAGAAAAGGTTTCCTCATCCTGCTCTTCAATTCCTACATAGTATAACTGTCAAAAACAGTTCTACTCTTGGAAAATAAACAGGTACACTTCTAATTCCAAGTATTGTACACTTTATTATTGTAATCCAACAGGTAAAGCTGCACCCAGGGTTTTCAATAGCGCTCACCACCACTATTCTTCAATAGTAAAACCCTTTCATTTAAATAATAAACCATTATTATACTTTAGTACCCTTATTTTCAATATTTATAACCATGTCACAGTCATATTTAAAGTTGTAATTAGTCCACTTACAGCTCTATCATAGACTCAGCCTGACACCTTCAGGCTCACAAGGAGTAGTAAACCAACCAAACCCCCCAGTGGCTTCAAACCACTCATGCACCAGCAGATCTGTGACCAAGAGTCACCAAACTTCCAAATCCCAGGTAATATCCAGGAAAGGGCGAGGATCATAGAGAAAGAACAAGACTTCTTTCAACCAGAGGCATAAAGAGTCAGACCCTATGACCCAGAAATTGTTGGAACTGCTGAAAGAAGTACAAAAAAACAAAAAAAGATTTTAAATACTTTCAATGAATCTAGCAGCCCTAAAAGAAGGAATGATATCTCCCCTAATATTGAAAACAATGTTGTGACCCCTGAGAGTACCATAAGTAGTAATAACCTATGGTTACAATTTTCCCAATTTGTAGAAAAAACTCAAAAAGAGTTTGAAAGACTCCATGAAAATATTTCAAGGCTAAAAGAGGTTGATACCTTACAAACAAAAACTATTAATACCCTTCAAGAGGACTATACTAAACTAAGTAAAGCCTCAGAAGAGACCAAAACAATACTAAATCAAGTCTTAGAGGAGCAAAATCACTGAAAAAGGGCTATGGAATATCTGTATAAAGATATTGCCAAATTTTAAATGTCTGCCAAAACATAAAACCCCAGACACAAGCCAATTATTTGGATAATCCATACCACCAGGAAGACATCAAACAAGATGGCTTGCTGGAGAATAAGCCAAGATCCCCATCACAATGCCAAGATAGATATAACATGACTTATTCAGAGAAGAAAGAACTGAAACAACTTCCAGAGGACTCAACCTGGCCAAATTTCTCTGGTTTAGGAGAATATGATCACATTGAGCTAATTGATTATATTGATGGACTCTTAATTAATGTTCCAAGAATACTAGAGTACTGGATAACGGTGTCACAATGCTGTCTGCCAGACCTCAGCAAAGGGAACTCTTGCCAAAAAGGCTATTAAACCGGTTGAAAGACCGATTAATACTGGCAAGTTGTAGATCACATTCCACCATGTGATAGTACCCCCGGGTTTAGGGCACTGCGTCCCGAAGTGCATGTAACTGATGGTATTACCCATGTGACCCTCATGGAGTTACATTAGTCACAACGGGAGCCTACAAGGAACCCCCAAGGGGCGGAACCCTTGTACGCCAATGGAGCGGAAAACCCAGCGATTTCTGGTTGTTCGATTGAGACCCCTCCTTGTCTCCAACCGGAATCGAACCCATGACGTTGGTAACCGGTTTATTGTCACAATGCTGTCTGCCAGACCTCAGCAAAGGGAACTCTTGCCGAAAAGGCTATTAAACCGGTTGAAAGACCGATTAATACTGGCAAGTTGTAGATCACATTCCACCATGTGACAAACGGCTAGACTGAACACAGCATTCAAAGGTAATGCTAGTATGTCCTATACTGAAATAAAAGATATTTATGGTAGAAGAAAATGGCCATGGTGGAGGAGCCAAATAATACAAATCTAAAGAAATGATACATGGATATAGCATAAAAACCTTTAATTTGGAAATGATAGATACAAAGTGGACAAAGATCCATATGATTGGTGTCTGAGACAGTCAAAAAGGCTAATAGCCATTGACCCTTGCATAAAAACAGAAATGAAAAATCACAAACTGTTGATAAAACTACTAGGCAGCTTAGAGCATGAAATGAAATTCAGATTCTCCAAATAATCCACCTTGGATGAAATATTAACTACTTTGCAAGAAGTAAGGATAAGAAAATCTATTGGTAGATACAATACCAATAGTACTGGTGATGAAAGGGTGAATACAACCCTGGAAGCCAAATAAACTCATGATTCAGAATCTGAAATAACAACAGGATTTAACAACTGTGAGTCACTCAATAACTATGAAGACAATTTTCCCAAAGACAGGGAAGACATATTTGAAAGAGAGAAAGAAATAAGAAAAAACCAATAATTTCATGAATCTGACTCTGATAGTGTGGGGAATAGCTATGGAAATAATTCATACACTGAGCCCAAGCCAAATGAAAAATATTTCATGGAATTTAAGAACCATGTAAAAAAGGAAATTGGTTTAGTCCGCTTTAAAAGAAGGATATCAATGACCAAAATCTGGATAGTTTGGAACATAAACCGCCAGAAAGGGAGGGGATGACCACAGGAAATGTCTTTTCTCATGGTCACATGAACCACACTAGTACCTAAAAGAAGAAAGGAAACCCTCATCAATGATGAGCCTTGTTTTAGATGGAGGGTATCTCAGCCTGTGACTCAAAACCAGAGCACAAGCATGACTGCCAGAGTACCATAAACCAATGGTAGAGCAAAATACCACCAAAACATGGAGCTGAGAAAAACAAGCTCAAAAGGTATCAAAAGAAAGAGGAAAACCACCTCTTTCCAAATATGCAAGTCTCATAATCATAAGACATATAATAATAAATTTAATCAAGCTCAAAGCAGTTGCTGAGCATAAACCTTAATTTTAACATCTCATCTAAAATTCATAGAAAGAGTATGAACACCATCAAATGGGTACTCAGGTTACAGCTCTCAAACAAGGGGTATCCAATGGTAGTAGCCAAATTGAGCTGGAACCAAAACTATGGAGGTTATGGCCAAAATATGGTCAGATAAGGGTGAATAAAATATTTACCTCTCATCCAGATTCCAAAGCTTTAGTGTGAGATACCCAAAGTTGGGTCTCTTTGGAAATATCACAATCAGGGCTATCTAATGGTGCAATTTATTTGCCCATATCTCATGTAGAACAAAATTTTTGGGGCAAACAAATTCCATACGGATTTTGAGATAATTATATATCTGGATAACTAAAATTGAACATGCACCAGGGCAAATCTTGCGTCAATCGTCGACAATTGACTTCGCGTCGCACCGCGGTCAGTATAAAATCTTGCTTCAGTCACGTTAGTGTCACTTTATAGTCACTGGATTTAGTGGGTCACGTCACGTCAGCGTCAAGACAATGTCAAATGTCACATGAGAATGTCACTCAAAGCCCAAACCCATTTGAACACTATTTGCAATGTTTGGAAAATTTCACCTCTTTGGCTTCCGCATTCCCACCTAATCCGCCTCGACGCTTTGCATGCTTACGCACCTGCACCGCCCTCCAGATGAGACTCCAACACTGCCCCCCATCTCCATCCTCACCACTCCTTACGCTTTCACACCCCCGCCCTTACCATCTTTATGCTCACGTGGTGCCCTCCCAACATGCCTCTGACACCGCTAGCCATCCTTACACTTGTGTAGGGACCTCCCTACATGCTCCCAACACTGATGACCATCCTTGTAAGGTTTGACTATGAAACAATAAGTAAAAAATTATTAATTTATTACTTATTGTACTCTGAATGTCCTTATAATTGAAATAAATAAGATTAAAATAATAATAATAATAAAGAAATATTATTATTATGGCGTAAAAATATTATATTATTAAATAAATATAATAATATAATTAATATTATATAAAATTATAATATTAAAAATAATATATTAATATAAAATAATTAATATATTATAAAACTCTTTATTATTGTTACCAACAAAGAATAAAGGCGTAAAAAATTGTTTTTTATAAATAAAAAACAATTAATAACAATAATATTACCAATATTAAAGTTATATATTAATATAAATACTATTTATATTAATTAAGAATTATTAAGAGTAATAATGAGAGAGAAATTCTTATAATAAGATGAAATAACCTACTTTTAACACTTAGAATAATAATTTTGAAATATTTTACGCCAAAAGAATATAATACAACTTTTTCAAATTGTATTTACAATAAAAATAAAGAAAATTTACTAAAATTCTTGATTTTACGTGGAAATGAGTTTATAGAGAAATTTATGACAAAAGCAATTAAAGAATTGATTTAATCACACAAAAGTGGTGATTAATAATAAGATGGTCCTTGGTCTTTAATACTATAAGAGTTTTATATATAAAGAATAAAGAGATTACCTTTTATTTAATTGATTTAATGTTTTTGATGCGTCTGAGGGGAAAATAGAGTGAAAAGAGCTCTATTTATAGTAAATACCTCCCTCCTAGAGTCCAAAAGGCTTCTAGTAGACGTGTCCTGATCATATCCACTGGAATTGATCAATATTTTAAGGTTTGAGGGTGATTACATCATGATCAAACCATCTTACATCATTATTACACCATTTTTTAAAGTTATCACTATAACTTTAAGTTTGATGACATCAGAGGCTTGGCAGAACCCCAAATTTCGTGGATTTTATTAGTATTAATCATAAACTAATGGTATTCACCAATTATATCACTCTTATGACTGTTAAACTTAATTTAAGGTTACAGTATGTGATCATAACTGCTCAATTTAAGCTCAAACTTTGATCGTCAATAACGTTTAAGATTTACACGCTACAGCAATTCAGAGAGTGAATTCTGATAGCCTGGCATAACCTTATTATGCTGCCAAGAGCTTTTCATTACATCATCAAAACTCTAATTTTGATGATTTTTCTTGTAACTCATCTTTTCTGTCGAAATTCAATATTTTAAACTTCAAACCTTGATTTCAGGGAGTTATACCCTGAATTTAATAATAAAAATTACATCATTCTTCACGAATGAACTAGTAGAATCCAACTGTATACTTTTTTCTAAGTTTGGACCACTTTCACAACAAAGTGGTCAACAGCTCTGTTGATTTTTATCAATATTTCATCATAGGTTTTAACCTTGTTTATAATTTGTAAAATAAAGTGCATATCTGTGTTCTTACAGTAATTAAGTGGTAACTTTATTTTTGGTTCATCATTCTATCATGTATAGTTTAGAAGATATTAGCTATGATCCTTGAATATATGCATTGACCAAAAAAGTGCATATATTCAGGATAATTCCTTAAGTATTGACTTTGGAAATTAGCTTATTAATTGTTTTATGTGTGGATTTTCGTGGGGAATCCACTGGTACAATTTATTTCCTATGTTGTTTCATTGGCTTCTGAGATAAATAGGATTTTATGGTTTTTATAAGGTATTATACCTTATAATTCATTAAATATTGACTTTACAGATATGCCATAAAAATGGTATATGTGTATTTTTCCATGAGGAATCCAATGGTATAATTTATTTTACATCTTGATTCATTGGTTTTTAAGTTAAACCAATTTTTGTACCAATTTATGGTATTTTTTGTATATTTAAGTAATTATTTTTAATGTATAATTATTTTAAGTGATTTTAGTATAATTATTTTAAAGGTATAATTATTCTTAATCTTTTTTGTGACCTTATTGGGTATGTGGTCATATCTCAAAGGCTCACAATCCTTACACCGCGGGAGTGCCCTCCCGACACTGCTAACCATCCTTACACTCGCGGAGTGCCCTCCTGACATGCTCCCAACACCACTTATCCTTACACTTGTGTAGTGCCCTCCCAACATGCTCCCAACACTGCTGACCATCCTTACGCTTGCTGATTGCCCTCCCAACATGCTCCTGCCACTGCTTACCATCCTTACCCTCACAGAGTGCCCTCCCGACACCACTTATCCTTAGGCTTGTGTAGTGCCCTCCCAACATGCTCCCAACACTGCTGACCATCCTTACGCTTGTGGAGTGCCCTCCCGACACTGCTTACCATCCTTATGCTTGCGGAGTGCCCTCCCAACATGCTCCAAACACCACTTATTGTTACGCTTCTATATTACATCCATAGTGTACGGTGGCTTGTTGGCGTACACGATGAACGCAATGGCTGAAATATGCTGAGTGGCCTTCTCTGCCAACAGGGCCTAAGGGGAAATTGGTCAGTGTATTAACAATGTTGTGGTTAGGGTTTAAATCATGAGACTCACAAATTAAAACCTAATAAGTGGACTATTTAAGACAAGAATTGTGTCTCCTATTTCCCCGACAAAACCATTTTATTTCATATCATTCAAATGGAACACTTTGGTTAGTCCTTACCTCATGAGCGTTGAATAGTTCAAAAGTTGACTCTATTAGGTTTCTCACTAGTCAACTTTATTCAATGTCTCACAGGGAAGTGATTTCATTTGAATGAGATGAAATAATTTGCAACACATTGCCTCCTTCAATTTCCTGACAGATTATATTTTGCAAATGCAATACAATTTCAATAGAAGTTTCCAAGTCTGTTTTGGTCAGCTTGTGGTTCTAAAATGTATTTTTTCTAGAATATTAAATAACTCTTAATCTTCTTTAAATTGATATTTAACTTCTTTCTCACTCCAATATTCACTCAAAAAGAATCAATTATCTTAAACTTATTTTACTTCCACCTTTTTTCTTCAATTTGGATCTTTTTATTCAAAAAATTTCAAACAAGTTATCAATCAACTCGTCACCATTTATTTGCTTAATAAACAACCTCTGCTATGGCCCAAACCCCACAAAATTCAACTGAATTCAATGAACGATCAACTTCAGCCCCAGAGAGTGGAAGTGAAATCTCCAATATGGCCAGTAGTCGTGAATTAGGCATTGAAGTAGAGAACCAGTCACATGAAGATAATCAAGATTCACCAGTTCTTCCAGAATGTGAGTATTCATCCATCTTGAATATTTCAAATCTCTCAGAACCTGATATTGTGTCATAGCCTTTATTTCAGGTCAGCCTCCAAGCTCTCAGAAACCAAATTTTAAAAGTTATGAGAAGGAAAAGACTGTTGAACCTTGTGCACCAACAGAAGATGATGGGCAAGATGATGTAATTTTCAGTGGGGAGGTGGAAATTATATCCAAGCAACAATTTGTCTCCAAAATTGCTCAAACTATCCCAAGGCTCAAAAAAATTCAAAATGATAGTAAAATTCATGATTATGTGCGTCAAAATATTTCTGAAGCCATGAGCCTCCTCAAAATGGATTTGAACCCTAAGTCCATTACTAATTCAAAACAAAATTGATAAAAATAGCTGCTTACAATATATGGGTAGGTGTGGAGGTGGGAGAATCTCTACCTGAAGGATCTTGAGTTGTAATTGGATTTCCAGGCAAAGGATTAGGAAAAAGACCAAATATACATGAAACCAAAAAAACAAACAAAAAACTCCGTAACTTTGAAGCCGCAAAGGATTCTTGGGATCAAGGTGATGAAATGATCAATGTTGAAGTGGAACATATTGATAATGAACCTCTGCATACTGAACCCCCCCATACTCAATGAAACAATCCATGATGAAGCTCCACATACTGAAAGCCCCCCATGACCCAATGAAACAATCCATGATGAATACCCTCCCGCCTCTCCTCGGAATATTCAAGCCTTTCAAGAAAGGAAGACAATTAAACATGATACAATGGGACAAGATATGACTGATATAATTCCTGACCCTGAGCCCAAAGTGTCATCGTCTGCTAATTTTCAAGGAATATTTTTATCCCACATGGAAGAGTTTTCAGGAATTTTGAATTATCATTCCAATATTGCTCAACAATCATGGAAAATGGGCTTGATAATATCAATAGTATTCACAAAATTGATGGGACAATTTACCAACAAAGGATGCTCATACATTCCTGCCCGTTGGTATTAAGGTGATCAGTAACCGAGAGCTTAAAATGTTGGCTTGGCTGGAGGATGTTGAGATGGCAGGTGAGTTTTATCTTTGTCTATGATACATTATTATTGGCTGTTGACTGGTGATATAAATTGCAATATACAGGGTTAGGTATTTTCAAGCCAACAGAAACAGAAGTGTTTTTTGATCACAACATTTGGAATCTCAAATTGATGAAGGAATCAGCTAAACCTCCAGAGAATCTCCCAAAATCTGAACACTCCTTCTTCAAAATGGTTCAGAGCCTTCTTTACCCCACCAATCTAGTTAAACATTTTTGGGCAAATGTTATGTTTGAATCCATTATTTTAGTCTCATATAATGTGATTGCACCCAAACCATATGTTGCACCAACATCAAATTCAACCGATCCTCTTGGACTCGAATGGGGAGCAGTTGAATACCTTGCCTCCTGCTTGAGTAAATTGAAGCAACATGCAACCCAACTCAGCATTGAAGGTCGCGGGGCTGACAATGAGATATCCACAAAGCTGCACAAGAACCTGGAGGATGTAATGAATACATTTATCCATTTGATGATTGCGTACAACATGGTACATGCAGATACAAAGGTTGATGTTAATGGCATCAAAGGCAAACTCATGAACTCAAAGAAAAATTAGGCCATCAAAGATCTTTTGATGTGTCACAAGAATCTCGGAATAAATCAAATTTGCTATGGTATATTAGCGGCATTCTGTGCGGTGGGGATTTGTGGTTTGATGGTATACTCAGATGACTGGAGAACAAGCTCAGTTAAAGGGGCTTTATCACTAATTGACATTTCCAAAAAACTTTCAGACGGTAAAAATCTAGTGGAGCCAGTGTGGCTACGTACTAATAAGTTTATATGTAATTTACTGCATAAAAGTTTCTTCTCATCAGAGTCTTTCAACCCCACTGTACCTCTGAGATTTGAATTTGCACAATGCTTAGTATTAAACTTTGGTGATGCCTGGGTGGCAAAGAGCGGTCTTGGTTCAAGTGATGAGGTCACCTTGCTGGTACCCAGGTCAGCTAAACTCACAACCAGGATTGACCCATTCTAGATTAGATTTGTACTAGATAGATTGTAATTGAATTTTGCAAAGTTATCTATGAATTTAATAATCATTACTTCCTATCCTACTACTGCCCGGATGCCACAGTCTGAATACCAATAGTAATTGTATGGCGGCATGCCTTTGTACACCATTAAAAAGACTCCAACAAGACACAATCTGAGTCAGGCAATTTTTCCCGCAAGTAGCACATGTGGGGCATTGCGGGAGGTCGCGTTTATCACTTCCGGCCAGCCCATAATAGGCCAAATGTTCCTGTGTCTTTCAAGAGGACTAGGATAACTAGGGATCCACAGCAGGGTGCATATTTAATTTGCGCATGCTTGCAATATTCCACATGGTTGGATTTGAAAGTGATTTCATGGGAACATCAATATGTCAAATTGAATAATGCACTATCCACTGCAATTTTCAGGTTCAGGTATTTGGGATCGCAAATTTGTGAAGGTCAGGTGTGATCTTGCTTTTTAGCCACAATTAAAAAAGATTCATTGACCGCAATCTAATTTAGGTGATATTAATAAATCAGTAATCATTTGGTTTCATTCCATTTTCTGCTGCAAGCATGCCATTCACAAAGAAAAGGAAAAGAGCGTAAAAGGCAACTCGCGGGAAAGCGTTGGGCTGAGGAAGGAAATTGTGGGTTGCTTGCTTAATCTCAGTATATATATATAGATATATATATATGCTTCCACATTTATGTGGCACCCTCATTGGGCCCCACAGAAGAAAATTGGCTTGAGTCAGTTCAGCTTGTGCCAATTTCATGTGGGCTCCAAAAAGGAAGTCAAAGGATGTGTGCCAAATATAGCTCCTTGGGCATTGGGCACCATTCTGGACTCAAAACTCCTTAGCTTCAAATGGCACGAAGCAGTATCTGATATCTTGTCTGCTTCAACACATAGTGATCCCTCAACCACTCAGGAATAGTGGGAGATCCCAAAAGAAAAATGAGCGCAAAACGACCCAAATGAATAGGTTTTTTTCCTCCTCTCGCCCAACAGCACAAATATCAATGCCAGTATCAGCAAATATCACCTCAAGTGAAATTTGGAGGGTTGTTGATGTCAATCAGATCAAACACATTCACTTTGGCTGTGTGGCAATTTTCTCTTAAACCGGATTACTCATTGTCCTTGTCAAATTCTGACCATTCACGACAATGAGTGAAGTCGAGGTCAATCAATGGGATGAATTATCACAATTATTATTTCGCAAAAAGAGATTCACTGACCCAATTGCAACAAATGGAGCTTACTGGAGGGATTTATTTTTGCAATTGGGTGGCGCAAATGCAGCACAAAGAATGAACAATTTGGTCTGTATGGAAGTGTTGGGAAAATTGAAAACGCAAAAGATGAATGGCGGAACCAAGGTCCCACTCTTACCTCAGTGGGTGGCATTCTAGGTCAATCCTTACAATATTTTGGGGATAATTCATTTGAGAAGATTCAAAATTGCTACAACTCGTTGGGGGTTCCGTCTTTTGATCAAGTCAACTATGAAGGCAATATTGCCGCAAATCAGGGTGCATGCAAGTTTGCTTCCACACTCACTTTCACCATGAATGGATTCAAAAACTCACTTCATCTTCATAAGGATGAATCACTGTATGCTTTGGGATGGTGGTTTCAACCTCATAAGCGGACCGGCCAAATTCAAAGAGATGTGTCAAAGCGGTGTACAGGGGGAAAATTGATTTTCCCAAATGAGCATTTTTGGATTAATCTATCCGATTGTCATCGGCTCATTCAGGTAGTGTGGGCAAGTAGTACATTTTTTCATTATACTGATCCAGCACAGGACAACAAAAGCACGACACTAGTGGGTATATCCGCAAAATCCTCAAGCAGGTTAGCAAAAACAATGTGGCAAAAAAGCCATGGCTATTATGAGATTGGTGAGAGAGCGGGATATCAAATAAGGGATGGTAATACAATCTCATGCCAATTCAAAGAATGAGAAGATTTGCATGTGTATTTGGTAAAAAATGGTGGGGTAAGTCAGAGGACAATATACACCAGGATTGGATGGTTTGGAGTGCGGGAGATGGGGTGTCTCACATGAAAAAGGTTTGAAGTGGATTATGTACAGTGGCATGCCATTGTATATATGTCCTGGTTTGTTGCTCTTGTCCAGGATACAAATGCTTCACATACGAATCCTTATGCTTGTGCTGGTTCCAAGAATGCTAAAAGTTCCTTACCCCTATGTGGGATGCCGACGCTTCACAAGCCAATCCTTATGCCTGTGCAGGTTCCCGACAACTCACACACCAATCCTTACACCTGTGCAGGCTCCCAACAATTCACACACTGATCCCTACACTTGTGAGGGTTCCCAAAAATGCTAAAAATTCCTTACGCCTGTACAGGCTTCCGACGATTCACACGCCAATCCTTACACTTGTAAAGGTTTCCAACAATGCTAACAATTTCTTACACCTGTGCAGGGCCTCAACAATTCATCCGCCAATCCTTATGCTTGTGAAGGTTCCCCACAATGCTGAAAATTTCTTATGCCTGTGCAGGATCCCAACAATTCACATGCCAATCCTTATGCCTGTGCAGGTTCCCAACAATCCACACGCCAATCCTTACATCTGTGCAGGCTCCAAACAATTCACACGCCAATCCTTACACTTGTGAAGGCTCCCAAAAATGCTAAAAATTCCTTATGCCTGTACAGGCTTATGACGATTCACACGCCAATCCTTATGCTTGTGAAGCTTGCCAACAATGCTGACAATTTCTTATGCCTGTGCAGGCTCCCAACAATTCACACGCGAATCCTTATGCTTGTGAAGGTTTCCAATAATTTAAACAATTCAATACATGACTAAGCTTAATAGTGTGTGACCATAGGAAAGGCAATGTCCCACGAATCTGGAGTGGATTTCTCATATGCGGGAACCTCCCGCTTTTTACAGTTAAGAATTGACATGGCTCTAAACCATGGAAGAAGAAAATATAGGAGACGGTATCGGTGACTATTGGCCCATTTTTTGCAAAAGAGGTTCATGCAAACAAATACTCACCCAAACCTTTGGTGGGGCACTTAAAAAAATAATTCTCACACAATCAGGGATTTTCTCGAAGGAGGAAATAAATAATTTTTATGTGAACAAAGAATGTAATAGAAAGTGAACATAACAATAACTGAATACAAATAATTTATTTAAAATAAAGTATTACAAATGATAAAAAGTGGAAATAATGAGATTATTTTTCTAGGAGTTTGGAGACTATCCCGGTGATGTCCTCCTTTGGATAAGCCTCCAGTGCCTGGGCAAGGAGGGAGTTTAGTTCCTCCCGGAATTCCCGGTGTATCTCATTATGATGAGTTGCATCCACAAAAGGAATCATGTGGAGCAAGTGGCAATGCTCCAACAAGATTCGGTTGATTGATTCGTGGACGATGGCTTGAGGAATCATTAAAGTCAGTCATAAGTCAGTGAATTCCTGGCAAGCATCATTGTGGGAATGAGAGGGGCTTTGCACCGGGGGGAGGAGGCGTTGGGGTTCTCGGAGGCACTGGAAGGGATCTCTGGGCAGGGAAACGGGGTTGGAGTGGAGAGGGGGGAACAGGATGGGAAGGTGGGCGAGTCAGGGAAGAAGAAGGGGCAGGGGGAGGGGGGATCCAATGGGCATATTGTTGATGATAATTATGGAGCAGGGAGTGGCGGGACAAGCTGGAGATGGTCAAAGAAATGGTGAGGAAAAGTTGAGAGGAGTGAAGAAAGAGAAGTGGTGACTTACCAAAAGGTTCCTCCGTGGATTGCGTAGGGGCCACCTCAGGTTCTGGCTCATGAGCCATATTGTCTTCAGGTGGTTTTGAGGATGGACTGGGGCCAGGAATAGGTGGCTCTTTGGTTTGGGAGGGTTCTAAAAAAGGAGTAAGAGTCAGTTAGCTTGACTCAAAAGTGAAAGTGAAAATTAAAAGAAACTTTGGCTGCTTACTGTGGAATAATTCCTCTGACCATCAGATGCCACTTGGGCCTGGAGTGGGTTGCCGCGGGGTTTGCTCACAAGGCAAACTAGGAACAGGAGAGTCTTGTTGGGGGGATTTGGGGGGTTTTTTTCTATGATTAATGGAAAAAAGTCAATATTATTGCGTGAAGAGAAATGAGATAAGGAGGAGAAAGAAAACTTACTTTGGCGTTTGAATCCCATCGGTGACAAGACATGGTGACGGTCGGCCCATGTTTGAATGTCCTATGCCATCGCCATCCTTCATTGGCAAGATAATCACTTTGCTCAGGTCAAGGAGTGAAGTGGCCATCGGATGGTGGCCTAGGAGGGGGGGTGGACAAATCAATGCTGGAGGGGACAGGGATAATCATCCGCAATTGTTCCCATGGGCCTGCTTGAGGTCCCGGTGTCCATTTGCGCTTGGATATGGTTTCATCATTGTTGACCACAAAGGAGTTTCCAAGAGGGTGTCTTGGGCAAGAACTCCTCTGGCCACGTGGTCGGAAGGGGTGGACAACGAACAAGCATTTCTTGTGTGCTTGTCAGCAAGCATCACAAGCGTCGGTTGTCGTCAAGGAACAAATGCAGGGGTTACCCCGCTTGGTGCATAAAGTGCACGACTTCTAAAAACAAAACAATTGAGGTTAGTAACTGAATAGAAAGTAAAAAATCAAGAAATAAAATGAAGACCTATGATGAATTAGATAAATTTAAGACCGAAACAAAATAAAGACGCTCTAGTTGGAAGTTTTTAGAAGTCTGGAAGAGAAGAAAAATAAGTATTAAGATCAGAACATGATGTTGACAAAAGTTTAAAGAAGAGGTAATGCACAAGGTGGATAGAAGTGGGCTTCTGAAAGGACCAGCAGGAAAATGGAAGGGGAGTGGGTTTAGTGGAGTGTGAAAGAAAAGAGTGGAAAGGCAGGAAGACAAAGGGGAATACGCACAAGAAGGACAACAGCGGGTGAGCTGGAAGAAAGTGGAGCGCCATGGTGAAGCTGAGACAATCTCAGCAGTTGCAGCACCCGCAAAAGTCTCAGCTTCAAGTTGTGTGGGCAAAATTGAAGCTCAGTCGCAGCAAATGCTGCAACGGAGAAGTGAAATGCTGGCATGAGGCAGAAGAACAATGGGGTTCTGGCTGAGTATTGCAATTGATTTAATTGTCAAGCTCAGTCAAATTCCCTTTGTTTCCTTAAACAGCCACCCAATCACCCAGGAGGGTGGCCATGAGGCCCTTGTTGAATGTGCATGGTGGGTGCAATTCCCAAATTCCCCATGCAGAAAAGCATGTGGTCCATTTGGTTACAAGTCACCGTGGAGAGATTACCGGCTGTATGGCCTGGTGATAGTGTTTGAACAAAGGGGGGGGCTGTAAGACCAGTGAATACAGCGTGAGCTTGCCTTGACCCATTGCTCAGGTTTGCTTTTGGGTCATAATTGAAATGCTCAGTGGCTGAACATTTTAATTGCACAGTTATTGAACTATTGGTATAAAAATATCAAATGCACCATGCTAAGCAATTGCTAGGTCATTTTTTTAAGCACACAATCTGAGCATTTGGCACAGCATCGGATGACATTTCAGCCAGGTGCAGCATTTCACATGCTTTGGTGAAGTGCTCCAAACTGAACCTTCCAATGAACTATTGCAAAAATGGTCCCGACCATGGCTTTACTGAACACTTGCACACGGTGCTTTTGACCATGACATGCTCAGCTTGCATGTGCAAATAAGGTGAAATGCAATGCTGAGCATGTGGCACATGAGCTACGTATATTCAAACGATCAGAAGGTGAATACCCATTGGCTATATGCATGCAGGCTCAAGTAGTATTACACCATCCTAATCTGTACAGCCTACACTATAGTACGGAGTAAACCTTTGTAAATGTATGCTGTGGGGAAGAAAAAAAGCTGTAAAACAATGTAACATGCAATCATGCCAACACATCGAGTCAAATTTCTCAACTGCATCCCTTTGATGCACCTTGTTGGAGAACTACGCCTAATTACCCCACAGATGCATGTGTAATCCAAGTTGATGTAAGAGGTGTATACATGGATGACTAAGGATTTGGGTCATATGAAAATGGTGGATTCACTCCGGTGCCATTGTTGGGGCAAAGAATGACTGGCCCTGCTTGTTCATCACGCGTGCTCATTGTTGGGCAGCCACATGCTTTCATATGCACCCCCCAACGGCTCATACGCAGGCAAATTTCACATGCCTGGAAGACATTTTACTCCCAGTCTTCTAACCGGATTTTCTCTTGGTCGGCTGGTCAGCTTGACTGCAGACACTCACCCGCTTGCGCGTGGAAACCTGAGGCCAATCAGTGTGGATTTGCTTCAACCTCATCTGCATTAGAATAATCCTGGCCTATGTTTGTGTGGGGATCTCCCACCGCGGGTCATTTTCTGCACGTTCTCATGTGCCCCCTGGCTTTCAGCCAAAAATCCCTTGGGGGGGTGGCCTCTTTTGCCGGAGTTTTGTACATGTGTGAGGCAAAGACCCTGATGCCAATCTTGGTGGATTAGTACCCACCTCAAACGCAATAGGGGTGAATGTATATGTGCATAACGGTTCACAGCCTGCACCCCCTTTGATCATGCCACACATTCCTCCCTGGAAGCCCAGTAGGCATCATTCAGAAAAAAACTTCAGGCAAAACCAAGCTCATGTTTGGTGGCACACCACCAAACATATCTCACCTGCCCACACACAAACATCCCCACAGTGAGATTGCCCAGTAGGTCCCTGTACAACAATTAACCTGGGGAAGATACGCTCATTGTTTGCTGTCACACCAGCGAACATGGCTGCATGCCTCTAACATGCCCCTCCACAATAAGTTGCTACAACCCACCCAATTTCGGATATGCTAATGTCAATGTTGTTCCACCAAAGGTTTTGTAACTTGCTGCAGATCCAGCAGTCATATTGGTGCACCCACATTTTTGCCACCTTGCCTTGATATATGCCCCAAATTGAATATGAAAATTATGAGCCCAAGAGGCCCATCTTCCTAAAGACCATGCACGTAACCACAGGCCATCACCCCTTGAGCCCATTGCTTCCTCTCATATAAGTTCCCCACCTGCGCTTATTTGTCTTCATTCCCTTGAGCTAACCCTTCCCAATCATATAATTTCCAACTGTCCCCAAATAATTTAAAATAGCCATCATGTAAACCCCTTCACAACCACTTTGCATTGGGATGATTAATATTTGTATTCAAATAAATAGTGATATAACCTTAAATCCTGATAATTCCCACTTATGTTCTTGGTCTATCATATGGCTTAATCAACACAACATGTTTGTATATCTCCCCAATCACCAGCATCCTATTGGCTCTCTCCCTGGAACCCTTTCCAAAATGTTGATACCATTCCTTGGGGCACTAAAACCTTTCATGCACTGTGGTCCTGGTGGGGCATGGATTGAAAATTGCCAATCCAATCCTACTCAAATATTATTTTTTGAGGGAGTATTTATGACTGATGCAAATGATCCCTCCTCATCTCAGAAACCCAATCTAGCATTGATGTTCTTCATATGGTATCCAAACATTCTATTCATAATGGAAAGCTTTTGAACACAAGATTTCAAGCTTAAAATGCCCAAAGAATATGAATTTAATACTCATAGTCAATGTCAACTCTTTACTCCAACATTCCCTGCTTCAAACTCGACACCAGCTTCATTTCCTGCTGTTTCATCATTGATTTCCAAGCAAAAACTGATACAATTACCCAGTGGATCAGACCTCCTCATTCTATTATTCAAACCCCCCTCCTCCCTCATCAAAAGACTGGACTAGCTTTTCTCTGGGATCCACAAATCCCCAATGGCCAATCAGCCTGTAACCTTTGGGCAACCTCACCCCCAGGATTCACTTTTAATGCCAGGAACATCATTACAAACAAGGTCGTTAGCTCATTTGAATCCCTTTTGACCAATACACCTCTTGGAGGACTGCTCGCCGATGATATGGGATTAGGTAAAACCATTCAGGCCATTGCTCTAACTGGTACCTCCAAGGAGTAGATGATTGCAAACCCCCATCGCTCCATGCCCCCCTTGCTTAATTACCAACTAAAAATCAGAAATATCCAAGCCTGCTCAGGCTGGAGCACTGCATGCCAAAATCTACCATGGTCCCACTCGTCACTCATTATCCAAGGCTGACATCTTAAGATATGATATCATCATCACTTCTTACAATACTATCACCCAAGCATTTAAGCAAACCAATCCCTCTACATAATTCATTTTTCAAATCAATTGGCATTGTAAAATTTTGGATGAGCACAGTGAGTGTCTGAGCTTAAATGATTCAAATTACCATTTATATCCAATAACCCTTCCCCCATCTCATAGCTATATTCGCTATCAATACACTGCCACTCACCGTTCCATCAATACCCTCCTTTCATCCTGTCGAATATGTTTAATGGGCACGCCTATTCACAATACCATTTATGACCTTTTGAACATAATATCATTCATCACTCAACCCCAGAGCTCCAATCAAGATAACTGGTCACCATTCATCCTGAGTAGTCTTTCCAAAGGTTGCAATGATATTTTGCATTTGGCATTGCGGCATTTAAGTTTGCGCCGCACCACAACCACACATCTCAAATCCCTCCCCACTATTAGCCATCATTATGAGCTGCTCCCACTCAACTCAACCATGCAGCAAGAATATTCCACATTATATGAAGAATTCCTATCATCCAAAAGCAAAGGACCAGGAGAATGTTTCAGAAATATTAATAAGCTGCGAATATGTTGTAACCATCACATCATGCTTAACACAATTGCGGAGGCCAACTGGGAAGACCATGAGGGCAGGAGCACTCAGTATAACTCCTCAACAATCACACGAACTATTGTGGATGTGGAAAAATTCATGATTAGTAGTAAAATTGCAGGTTCCCTACAAAGCTTAATGAAGGACATACAAACAAGGTGTGGTCCAACAAAATCAGTGGTTTATACCCAATGGACCCAATTTCTTGATTTGTGAGTTAATTATAATATGCATCCATTACCAATTGAATCCATCTGACTGTTTTTTATTGTAGAATTGGTATTTCACTTGCCCATCACTCTATCCTTTCAGCACTAATTGATGGAACAATTACATCAAGAGAGCAGGAGAAGGCACTGGAGAATTTCTTCAATAATCCTGAATGTGAAGTACTGATTGCATCCATTGCCGCAGCTGGAACTGGCCTTAATATAACTTGTGCTAATATTGTCTATTTAATGGTGAGGGACCCCCAAAATTCTACCCTGATTTTTGGCCCCTGACATACACATTTCCAGGAGCCCAGCCATTGAGGCTCAGGCTGTTGATCAACTCCATTGTATTGGACAACAACAACCTGTAAAGGTCATCCACTATATCACTCCTCATTCAGTTGAGGTCAACATGCCAAAGGTACCTTTCAACCTCATCTTTGACCCTGATTGTATTGCTATTCTAAAATTCTTCCTTATGGGAATGCCATATTCCAAACGCCAATAGGTCCAAGAAAAGAAAAAATCATTAACTGCGTGAGCCTTATTGATATTATATAATTTGCGTTTGACCAAGTTGATCACACCTGCATACCCTGGCACAGGTCCACAATTATGAACACCATGAGCTGGATTGAACTCTTTCAATATTTCCTCAATGAAAATGAGCAATAGAGTATTATTTCTAAGGCAGACGGTGATACATTCCAGCTCATATAGTCTATATTCTGACATATTTAGCAAGGTGTTGCATCTTTAAGAAATAATAATCAGATTGTATTACACCTGCACAAATAATTCACAAAATGATAATTTGTAACAGTGCTATACATTTATATTACTAAGTTATTGCAGAGCATCACCATTCGGCCTAATAACTGGAATTTCAAGTATTTTGAGGGCACTAGTCTGCATCTTACTACAGCTCTTGAGCCAATCTTTATCAAATACCTGAAATGATAAGCCTTCCGGAATATCACCATCATCTGTTGATCGTAATTCTGGCAATCTATCAATAGTTTTTTTACCCCTTTTTTTAATTTGATTAAAAAACTCTATGCCTCAATCCATTTTTAATACCAATTCATTAAATAACTGGGAGCGCCAGCGTAATCCAACTTTGCACTAAACTTGACGGCCATTTTCCAGCACCTCCTCAGTATCTGAGCATACTCAAGGGTCATTTAATTGTTATGCTAGAATGGGAAATTTAGCTGTATCACACCATTCACGACAGCGCTCACAGGTCTGCACATAATCAAGTAGATAATCATCAGTCTTTGCTCACAATGAAGAAGAGATACAGTAACTGACCCTTTGACAAATCTTTGTAAGCTTTTGATTCTCCTTCTTTTTTACCTAATACTCGGCATCCTTTTGAATAGACTTCCATTCTCTTTTCAAATAAGTGAAATATTGCTCCATTAAAGCCCCCAAGACCCCATAGTTATTATGATCCTTGTTCCAGAAGTAATGATGATACTTGGTGCTGACAAGTGCAAGATGGAATGTACGGTAAAACACCAGAGACATCAACTCATTTAAAGGATGTTGCCATGAGCTCTCCCAGTCCCAAGTGAATTGCTTTAGTCCTAGCTTGTGGAGGTCATTTTTGCAGTAGCGTTGGAAACCCTGAGACTGAACCTGTGTTGATGGCTCATTGAAAACATCCTTGGGGACATATCCAAGATGACCAGCCACTTGAATTGCAATTTCACGCTCTTCTGTGCTGGGTGGTTCTGGTAGTGAGGAAAAATTATTATCCCTAACTTTCAGTAGGAACAGGCAATGGGCATGTACTGCTGATCTCATTCCATGGACATTCTCTGGAAGTTCTGCTTTCAGCCATTTTTGTTGCTCCTTCTGGCTTGCACGTTTTGCCACATTGTGAGCTTTAAAAGCCTGGTTCCTTTGCTGTCTGACCTTGGATTGTTCAAGCATACTCTGGGCAAGGGGCATTTCAGGATGGGTGAACTCACTATTTGACTGAGTGCCATGCTCATGCGCCGTCCCTCCTTGGTTCATCATTTGTTTCGATTTGAGTCAGAGACATGTTCTCATCCTCATCATCCACCATTTTTTCTCTTGATGAACTAGCATGAGCTTTTCTTGGTTTGGAGGGATATGGATTATGACGTCCAGTGACATTCTCTTTATGGACCAGAGGTGAAGATGCATAAAGTTCATCACCTGCCATGCACATCATCAGTTAACACATCAAAACATTAATGAAGACTGGTCATACTCACAATCTTCAATTGGCTCCTGAGATTGGACTGACTTGCCTTTAGATGCCATATCTAACCCATGAAACAAGCTTATCAAATTGTGAAAAAGGTTCTACTCCAAAATTAAAATGACTTACTTTGCTGAAGCGTCAATCCTGGATTCCTTTCCAACAGACCACTCCAAGTTACATTTTCCAAAGGTCTTTTTTGTTGCCCCCCATCCATGCGCCTTTCATCACCCACATGAACCTGAGATCCTGATGGAATATTGAGGGTTGGCTGTTTACTTCATCCAAAGGGATCCTGGGATGGGACTGGATTCCGACCGGGATTAAGGAGGAACTCACTTGGAAATTTTGATTGGGGATTAGCATTTGATGAGATTGGAGGTGTGCCTTCTGGCCCCTGAGACACATGCATTTGTGTATTAGTGGGATTTGGGGGAATTTGAGTGACAGAAATATTTGGGATTAACCAAGTGGTTGAAGTTGGAGCCTTTGGATTTCCCACATCAATGTTAAGACCTGATACATTCATTGAGAATGCGATAGGGGTTGTGAGAGGAATGTTGGGACTCAATGGTGACTGTGTTTGAACATATTGTATGCTAGATTCACTATCTGAGTCATGGACAGGACCTGAACGGGATTTATGTGACTTGGAAGATGACATAAGGGCCAAAAAAGTACAGTAATATTTTTAACTAGATAAAACACCTCAGTATTATGATAAAATAGAGTGATATGAGATGAAATCTTTTCAAATTTAGAATAGAGATATTCTATGAATATTTCTAAAAAGAGTCTTATTGGAAGTCTAATAAGCCTCTTTTTAGGAGAATCCTCCCTACCTCCTCTTGAGTTCCTCCGCTTTTTTCAGAAACAACCCTGCACGGCCTACCACCATATAATGTAATATTCCCTTGATCTCAAAGGGGACCCATCATCCATAAGTAATCATATTTGGTAACATTTCTGCCTCCCCATTGTCACATTTTGTGAATTATCCAAACTGCCAATATATGCATTGAAATTCAACAGCATTGTACATCTGTAAAGGGGTATATTCATGAAGGATTTACCCACAAAAGAGACATCACCTTTTCAAGAAAGGCAAGACAATCCAAATCACATTCCAACCAATTAAAAGCCTGCTGCACTCAAATCAAATACCAAGACTTTAGCTGCACTCCAACCCCTTATGTAATAGAGTTATATTGTTACGTCTGTAATAAGGTTTAAGCCATGTAAAATGGCGTGCCAGCGTACATGGTTTGAATTTCAATCCCCTCAATTCAATGTTGACACATTCCTATTAGAACGCCCCTCAAGGGTCAAAACCGCAGTATCACCATGTGTAAATAAAATAGAATATGTATGAGCATTGAGCAGCATGGCATTTTCCCCAATTAAACTCCTGACCAATTCCGCCATCCAGATGAGACATGTTACACTTTATCAGCTGCAGCTCACGCACCATTACAAATGGGATAAAATTCTCAGATGGCTCAAATCATCTCCCCCTTCATAAATAATCACTCACTTTTTTTTTCCAATTAATAACACTCCTAAACACTTTCACATCAGCCATAGATATTTATACACAAACCAACCGTACTCCCAATTCCTGCAACAATGACAACCCGCCGCTATTCCTCAATGCATATATGCATGTGTCAACACTGCTCAACTCAAACACACTCTTCCCCTGAGGGTGATAGGCACGGAGTTGTCTTCACACCTTTCCAATATAAACAGCACATTACAAAGCTCAAATCAACCATTGCACCCAAATCTCTTCCAAACATCCCTACTTCTGCATCAGGATCTGAGTGCCCACAACTTCTATTGGATCAAATATTCCCAGCTGATTATTCAAAATTGAGCCAAAGCACCTTCTCCACAGCACCGGGTCTCAATTCAACTGCACAGAACCTATACAGCAGCAGTCAAACCCTTCCCCCACAAGACCTTGGAATGATAATATCTGCCATTCTATCATTAAGGTATAATATTCCCGGAAGGGCTTCACGCATTCTCAACCCCGCCCTAAACCTGCTGATCAAGTCCAGCATCTCAAGCTCCGGTGGTCCCTCCACTCCTGCATTCCATATACCTCAAGATCTGAGTACCATATTTGAAAATCTCCGATTGGAACCAGTGATTTAAAACTATATATGTTGTCCTCAATTTTTCTCTCTAAATGGCCTTACTGAATCTGTCACAACTGACCAACCCCACTCTCAACGCCATAATGACCCAAATGATCATGATCCCCCTTGCACAAAATCATTAGGCAAATTCATCTATTCATTTGTACCCCACACCCAAAATACAACCAACATGAAGCAGAAATTTATACCAACAAAACATTTCATTTATCAACCATTCCAAAATTGGCTTTCCAGATTTCTCCAGCAGGCTAGAATTATGAAAATTCTGCATCAACATCCACAATCCCAAACTCTTAAAGGTTCCCCAAAATGTGACGTCTGGGATGGATTGGTCTGGAGACGCTTCACTGGCACTAGAAATATCAATGACCCCCCATTGATGTCCATTACTGGTGCATTGGCCTTCTCCATCTATGTGGACTGGTTTAATGCACATGGAAAGTCAACCTGGTTGGCCAGAATTGGACCTATCATGCTTATTTGTCTTAATCTCCCCCCAAGTGAAAGATTGAAGCCAGAGAATGTCTATGTTGCAGGAATCATCCCTGGTCCAAAGGATCCAACTTCCCTTCAATTGGATTACCTATTAATGCCACTCATCAAGGAGCTCAAAGAGCTATGGCAAGGTTACCATTTTTCACCCACCTCAACAGGTCCTTCAGGATCCTTTATCCGTGTTGCCATTCTCACAGCCATTGCAGATGTGGTTGCCTTGTGCAAGCTTACTGGATTTATTTCCCATTCAGGCAACCACTTTTGTAATTTTTGTACTATTCACAAAGCTCAAATTGAAGAAATTGGTCCTCAATTTCACTACACACGCTCATATCAAAATCATAAATCAACTATTGCAAAATGGCTTTGGGAAACCCTAAAACAAAGACAAGCAATTTTCTCTGAGTATATAGTGTGATTTTCAATTTTGGAAGACCTTCCCTATTGGGATGCAACCAGAATGGTTAATCTTGACATAATGCATAATTTAATACTGGGAATTTTGAAGGATCATGCAACTTTCAAATTGTGCATTCCAGAGTCCAAATCAAAAATTTACCTCAGGTCCTGCAGGAAATCCAATGACACCAACAGTTCAGACTCAAATTCCATGACCTCAAACAGCTCTCTTGATAAAATCACATTGAGAGAGGCCTGCTCCCTGAGAAGAGACGCAGCGAAAATAATAAATCAGCCACTCCCCACTACTTCCACCCAAAAAAACTACTTCCCAATGCCCACCCCTCACACAGAACATCCATGTAGTGGTTCTGAGGAGATTCCTTCATTTGATGCGGATTACATCCCCACTTCAGAAATCCCCTCTGAAGTGGATATCACTGCACTGAGTGATCACCAGATCAAGGGTGAGGCTCTGGAGAATCTCCAATAAATCATATCCCAGACAATAATTCCCTCATCATGGACAAGAGTACCTCGCAAGATGGGTTCCCCCTCTCATGGTAGCTTAAAAGACGCTAAATGGGCGCTCTTAAATAAGGTCTATATTCCATTTTTAATGCTCAGTCAACAGATGGCATTAGATGTACACCAATCCACCAACACTCAAAGAAAAATGGGTCAGTCAGGGGAACTTGCAAATGAACTAACCAAGAATACATTTGATTTGATTAGTGCTATCAACATTGCCACAAGTTGGACTTTTTCAATAGATGATGCAACTGCATTTGCTGAACATTGGAAAAAATTCTGCCCTTCCAATCAACACCTGTTCTCAAAACAGAAAAGTAAACCAAATCATCATTTTTCTGATCATATTCCTGAACTCTTCCAACGTTGGGGCTCAGCACAAGCCTCAGCCACATGGGGTTATGAGTGCTTGATTGGAGTATTTGCAAAAATGTCAACAAATAACAAAATATATATGTCAATTAATAAGATAAATATATTCACATTGATTAAACAGCTGAACTGAATAAGACTAACTTCTTGCAACTCTGAATAGATAATATAGATAAAACCTTACTTCAACATATCTGTTGATGTTCCAACCTTTCCGTTCTCCTGAAATCCCCATCCGTGCCATGTGAAATAAAACAGCTTTTTGAATCACAGCCACCTTCCCTGTTCAATCACCATAAGTATAACAAACCATCCCGCAATGACCAAGAAAATTATGATTGCCTGGTTGAGTAGCTACAGAATTTTCATGAAACAAGGGGAATAGTTGATTGGATCAGCTTAGACACTACCGTGCAATCCACAAGTCATCCCACTTCAAGGATTCTCTCACCTTGGTATTTTCCGGTTTCAAACATTAATATTGGGAACAATATATTTTCAACTGAATATAAAAGTGTCAGCAACAGTGTGATATGTTTTCTGAGGGGAAACTCATGACCACTTGGTATTATTAATAGCATTTTCAAAGTCTCTGAGCCATCTAGCATACCAAACAATAACTTTATGATCTTAAAAACTTTGAAGATTGATGTGAATTTCTTACCAGATTGGCCGCATCTGAATTTCTATAAAGCTTTTGGTTTATATGATGGACACTTGATTATATCTGAAGAAGAAAAAGAAGGTAACTGTGGATTGTATGATAACAAAGTTCTGTCATGTGGACTGCTTGTAATGATAAAGCCGTTATTTCATGATATTTAGTCTACAAAAATGCAAATATCTCAGATTCATTAGCAATTTTAAGAGACATGCAATTGTGACAAGCAAAGCCCATTATTTCACATTGCCACAAAGAACTTACTATTTTGACATTGGGTACAGTGTGAATAAGCCAAGTTCAATGATCAAATGACCCACACACTCACCTTTCACAGCCTCCAAAATTGCTAACTGCGCCATCATCATGTTGGAAGGGGAATCGGCCCTTGCACACGCAAGTGCACCCGCACCCACACACACCAATGCACACACAAGTGCACCCGCACACGCCAATGAACATGCAAGCGCACCCGCACCCGCCAATGCACAGACAAGCGCACGCGCACCCGCCAATGCACACGCAAGTGCACCTGCACCAGTCAAGAGTGGTTTCATGTGTCACCCACAAATGGTCAATGCCACCTGACATTAGGCCCTCACATGTATTGCCTTTGTGTGCATGTGTCACCCCTGCACCCACTGCATTGTGCAGTGGGGTCTAACCATGTCACCCCCTCCTGCTGAGCTGGCTGATTCATGGCTACACAAAATTAGTACAACACATCATTTGGCCATGGTGTGCCTGTCACACACACCCACACTATTGTGCGGAAGGCTCTACCAGTGTCATCTGCAAAACGACAATCCCGCTCAGGCGGAGTCCTTTCATGGATGACCTGGTGAAGTCAAACCCCCCGCTTACATCAAGACTGGCTGAAGGACCTCTTTGATGTGTGTTTGTGCAAACAGGCGGGTATTGTGTAATTTTTACCAACCATCAGACGGTTGCGGGATGATCAGGTGGTGATTAATCTGAGTTGAAGGCACAGGATTTGGTGTAAGACAAGAGTGGGACGTGTGCTTGATGTTTGTTTGATTTTTGCTTGACGTGAGCTCGACTTTTATCCTGCTTGATGTGAAGTCAATCACCAATTATTGACACGAGATTTGCCCTGGTGCTGGCACAACCTTTACATATTTAATGTTAACAATACCAAATGAGGTACCATTGTGTAGATCCTATCCAAGGATACATAATGAACAAACTATGAGCTCAATATCTTAAAAACTGACAAGGGCCTACCAGTTTTAAGGTCAAAAATCCCACATTTAGACCAATACAGATTTACTGTGGGATACTATCCCATAAGTATGATTATGAGGTTTCAAATAGACAAAGAATCTTGTTGATACTTAAATTCCCCATATTTCCGTCAAACACAGGGGTATCTACAGGTTATGTACAGCTTCTGAAACCTCAGAGCACCAGAACACACCTGTAAATTCCATTGGTGAATTTTTGACCCTGTATAGGCTAAAAATGAAAAATTGTGGTTCTAAAACCACATTTCCACTCAATAACAGTGTGTAGGACCACAAACTAGCCCATTATATTCAAAACTCTCACTCTGTGGTCGTGTGCAGAGGTAAAAAACCTCCCACTACCCCAGAACATAATAAAAAGAGGTCTTTTGTAAGGCTTGTATATGAAACTTTGATTGAAAATCAAGTACTTTTCCTGTCCTCAAGATTTTTAAAAGGTAAAAATTGGATTAAAAATAGTATAACATAGTATTTTTAAGAGAAAAAACACCAAATTTATTGTTTTTAACTTCATAAATGTAAAAAAATAATATTGTAAAAATTTATTGTTTTACCAACAATAAAAACTTATCCAAAAATACTCTACAAGAGATGTTTAAGGCTACAAAAGAAATTTCTTCAAGAGCAATTTCAATTGGAATTAATTGAGCAAAGAAATTGAATCAATTAGTTAAAGAGCAAAGTCTTTAAAAATATTATTAAATATAAAACACACCCAAAAGTGACCAGAGTGAATTTGGAAACAAAGTGATAAGGTTTACAATGATGAGAGATGCTTTAATTCAGTTATGGGTGGTTCAAGGGTAAAAATGCTTGTAAGAGTTACAAAAAATGATAATAATGATTGCTGAACATTGTTAATAATTTTAAAATTCTTAAAGAAACAGTTGTTAGAATCTTTTATTGATTGGTTTAACAGTGTTTAAACTAATTATAAAAGGGAAAGATTTGAACATGAAGAGAAAAGTGGGGCAAAGAAGACATTGTTTTATAACCATCAATTTTCTGGCTCCAAAATTCAATTTTACTCTTTTCAGTCGTGGAAAACACTGTTAGCACAAAAAAGCCAATTATGGAATCATTGAACCCTGGTTTAGCCAAAAAAAAGAGATGGATTTAGCCATTTTTGGCTAATTTAGCCATTTTAGACCCTTAAATCAGCCATCACTATAGTAATACCTGGTCTAGAGCCTTCAAAACACATCATAATGTGTAAGGTTTGACTATGAAACAATAAGTAAAAATTACTAATTTATTACTTATTGTACTCTGAATGTCCTTATGAATTGAATAAATAAGATTAAAAATATAATAATAATAAATAATTATTAGTATTATGGCGTAAAATAATTATATTATTAAATAAATATAATAATATAATTTATATTCTGAAAATATAATATAATAAATAAATATATTAATATAAAATAATTAATATATTTAAAAAGCTCTTTATTATTGTCCCCAACAAATAATAAAGGCGTAAAAATTTGCTTTTTATTAATAAAAAACAATTAATAACAATAATATTACTAATATTAAAGTTATGAATTAATATAAATACTATTTATATTAATTAAAGAATTATTAAGAGAGTAATAATAGAGAAATTATTATAATAAGAGAAAATAACCTACTTTTAACACTTAATATAATAATTTTGAAATATTTTACGCCAAAAAATATAAATACAACTTTTTCAACTTGTATTTACAATAAAAATAAAGAAAATTACAAATTATTCTGGATTTTTACGTGGAAATGAGTTTTTAGAGAGATTTTTAACAAAAAAAATTAAATAAATGATTTAATCACGTCAAAATAGATGATTATAGCAAGGTGGTCTTTGGTCTTTTAATAATATAATACTTTTATATATAAAGAATAAAGAAATTACGTTTGATTTAATTGATTTAATGTTTTTGATGCGTCTGAGGGGAAAATAGAGTAAAAAGAGCTCTATTTATAGTAAATACCTCCCTCCTAGAGTCCAACAGGCTTCTAGTAGACGTGTACTGGTCATCTCCACTGGAATTGATCAATATTTTAAGGTGTGGAGATGATCACATCATTATCAAACCATATTACATCATTATTACACCATCATTTAGAGTTATCACTATAACTCTAAAGTTGATGACATCAGAGGCTTGGCAGAACCCCAAATTTCGTGGATTTTATTAGTTTTAATCATAAACTAATAGTATTCACCAATTTTATCACTCTTAAGACTGTTAAACTTAAATTAAGGTTACTGTGAGTGATGATAACTGCTCAAATTAAGCTCAAACTTTGATCCTCAATATATTTTAAGATTTACACGCTACAGCAATTCAGAGAGTGAATTCCGATAGCCTGGCATAACCTTATTATGCTTCCAAGAGATTTTCATTACATAATTAAAACTCTAATTTTGTTGATTTTTCTTGTAACTCATCTTTTCTGTCGAAATTCAATATTTTAAACTTCAAACCTTGATTCCAGGGGGTTATACCCTGAATTTAATAATAAAAATTACATCATTATTCACGAATGAACTAGTAGAATCCAACTGTATACTTTTCTTAAGTTTGGACCACTTTCACAACAAAGTGGTCAACAGCTCTGTTGATTTTTATCAATATTTAATCCTAGGTTTTAACCTTGTTTATAATTTGTAAAATAAAGTTCATATTTTTGTTCTTACAGTAATTACGTGGTAACTTTATTTTTGGTTCATCATTCTATCATGTATAGTTCAGGAGATATTAGCTATGATCCTTGAATATATGCGTTGACCAAAAAAGTGCATATATTCAGGTTAATTACTTGAGTATTAACTTTGGAAATTAGCTTATTAATTGTTTTATGTGTGGAGTTTTGTGGGGAGTCCACTGGTACAATTTATTTCACATGTTGTTTCATTAGCTCTTGAGATAAATAAGGTTTTATGGTTTTTATAAGGTATTATACCTTATAATTCATTAAATATTGACTTTACAGATATGCCATAAAAATGGTATATGTGTATTTTTCCATGGGGAATCCAATGATATAATTTTTTTTACATGTTGATTCATTGTTTTTTAAGTTAAACCAATTTTTGTACCAATTTATGGTATTTTTTGTATATTTAAGTAATTATTTTTAATGTATAATTATTCTAAGTAATTCTAATATAATTATATTAAAGGTATAATTATTCTGAGTCTTTTTTGTGACCTTATTGGGTATGTGGTCATATCTCAAAGGCTCACATTCCCTACCACCAAAAAAGATTGTACCACAATCTGATATGTGTGATTAGGGTATCATCCACTGTCCCACCTCTTCATTAGACTTTATCAGTCCTGAAGCTCAATAATGCTTGATTTTGTTATTCTTTAGGTTTTCTTTCATGTCTAAACCTCCTCAGTAGTTTATCAGCATTTGTTATATCTTTCTCAAGTAGCCATTCATCTTCTTAAGTTGGATTTCTATACCTTACAAGGTATTCTCTTTCTTTTTTGTTCCTTGTCCTTCTTTCTTTAAGGACTTTTACAATTCTTTTTTCTTCTTCTTCTTCCAAAGGGGGAATTTCAAGTGGGGGTTTATTTCTTAGAGGAAATAATTCCTTGTCACTTGAGCTGTAAGGTTTTATAAGACTTACAGGGAAAGCTGGGTGTTTATTCATTAAATCACCTGTAAGTTCCAATTCTACAGCATTGGGTCCATGAAGTGCTTTTACCATAAATGGTCCTGCAAATGAATCTTTCAATTTCTTTGGTCTTTTTATGTTATTAAAGTTAAGAGTTGATACTAATATCAAATCTCCTATTTTGAAGTCAGGTGGTTTATGACTTTTGTCCCATCTTTCTTTTGCATATTTGAAAGAGTCTTGCATGCATCTGTTTGCATGGTGTCTTGCTTTGTCAAGCATTATCTTAAAACTGTCTGCTGTTGGATGTATGTCCACTAAGTCCTTTTTGAGGGTATCATAAGGAAGTCTTGGATTCCAACCTTTCTCTAGCATTTCTGGTATTTTGCCAGTAGAAGAATGGATTGATGTCTTATATGCCAGTCCAAGTGCTGGTATTAGTGTACACCAATCATGGGTAAAACCATCAGAATCTTTGAATTCTAGCCCATAAGCACAGAATCTTCTGATCATATCCTCTAGGGTCTGTATCATTCTTTCTGCTAAACCATCAGTTTGAGGATGATAAGCTGTTGAGAATGATAACTTTGTCCCAAACAAGTTATGGAGATTTGTCCATAATGCTGAAGTGAACTTTGGGTCTCTGTCACTTATAATATTTTGGAATAAGCCTGTGTGGCTAATGACTTTACTCCATATCATTAGGGCTGTATCCATAGCTGTGTCATCTTTATGACATGGTAAGAACATGGGAGTTTTACTGTACCTGTCAACTAACACTAGACATGCATTATAGCTCCTGTCTCCTCCTGGAGGTAGTGCTGTTACCCAATCCATATGAACTATTTCTCATGGGGATTTTGGTTCTTGGATTTGGATCATCATTCCAAATTTCTTTCCTGTGGCTCTGTTGGCTTTCTGACATCTGTCACAGGTTTGGCAGTACTCTGCAACATCTTTCTTCCAATTTGGCCACCAAGAGCAGGTTTTCAACCTCTCTAGTGTCCTATCTTCTGAGAGATGTCCAGATGCAACACTGTCATTACACTCATGTAAAATAGTGTTTATTAGTGTTCTATCTGTTAAGGCCATAACACATGTGTGTTTTTTTCTATGGTAAAGGATTCCATCAAGGAGGTGGAATCTTCCTTCATCATATGCCTTTTTCCATATTTCATCTAGTTTTGATGAAAGTGATGGATCTTTGCAGTCTTTCATTAGAAGTTGGCTTAAGATATGGCAATTTTTGTCTGTCTTATAGCTTTCTTTACCTTGGTTAAAGAATTCTGTGCCAATGTCTGTAACACATATTCCTTCTATATGGTGTTCTTCTTGTGGTACCCATGCTGGATTGTCAGGGGTATTTGATAGAGCCCATCTGCTGAGACCATCTGCATTTTTATGAATATTTCCAGATTTATGAACAATAGTCATATTTCCTCTATATTCTTGGATAGCAATTTGCCATCTCAGCATATGTCTATTTGGAGTCTTCATATTTAATAGTGATTTCACAGCATTACAGTCTGTGATTACATCAAATACTGTGCCGTCCAAATAATAATGCAGTTTTTCTAAAGCCCACACTAGGCATAAGCATTCCATTTGGCTTGCTCCATACCTTGCTTCTGTTGGCTTTATTTGCCTTGAAATGAAACAAATTGGTCCTTCCACTGGTTTATCATTGATAATTTGTGTTTGGTGAAGTGCAGCACCTAGTCCCTCTCCACAAGCATCAATGTACAGTTTGAAGGGTAGTTTCCAATCTGGCATTAGAAGAAATGGCGCATTTGTTAGTGAATTTTTCAATTATTCATATGCCTTGACCCTTTCTTCAGTCATTTCATAAACTGTTTGTTGGTCACATAATTTATATAAGGATTTGGCAATTTTTGCAAAGTCCTTTATATGCTGTCTATAGTAACCAGCAAATCCTAGAAATGATTGCATTTCTTTTTTGGTTTGAGGCATTGGTTTAAGTAGTACTGCTGCCACTTTATTTTTGTCTATGCCTAGACTAACGCCAGATACAACATGTCCTAGTGCTTTTAATTCACTATATGCAAAATGACATTTTTTCAAGGAAATTTTCATATTCACTTGGACTATTTTTTGTAGTACCCTTTCTAGTCTTGTAAGGTGATTTTCCCAAGTTTCTGAGCAAACTATGATATCATCAATATAGATAATTAACCATCCTTCTGATAATTCTTCAGGGAATATGGTATTCATCATTCTTTGATAATGGGATGGTGCATTTTTTATCCCAAATGGCATTCTTAAGTATTCAAAAATTCCACAATGGACTATTATCCTCAGTAGTTTCTTGGCATTGTCTGTTCAGACATTTTGATGAAAACCCTTGAGAGCATCCATAGCTGTGATGAACTTAGCTTGTAACAATTGGGTCAATGTCTCATGGATTCTAGGTATTGGATATCTGTCTGGAATGGTACAGGTATTCAGGGCTCTGAAGTCTCCTACCATCCTTGATTTTCCATTATGCCAAGTTATGATGACAGGTGTAGTAACTTCTACTTGTTCATTATGTCCAACCTTTCTTAATACTCCAAGGTCCATTAATTCTTCAATGTGCACCTCTGAGGCTTCTCTAGCTCTTGGACTGGCTGGATAAGCAGGTCTTCTTAATAAAGGTGGGTAAGGCTTTTCTACATTAAGAATTATATCCACTTCATGTCCAAATATGGCACCTAGTGGCTCTTTGTCAGTTGCAAAGGCATTTTTATACTTAAATAAGAGGTCAATCAATTTTTCTTTCATTTTTTCTGTTAATTCTTGATTGAATTCTGCCTCTTTAAGTTGTTCAGATATAAAAAGTTCCTTTTCTGGAATTTTTTCTTCCTTCTTAATAACTGTGATTTGTTTTTTGTTATTTAAGAAGCCAAACTTTTGTCTTTTGTTATCTCCTATGGTAAAATATCTATCTTTTTGGTTGGAGATATCTATACCATAGATTGATAAGTAGTCATTGCGAAGTATGAAATGATTACTAGTACAGTTGTCCATTACTACAAACTCTAATTTAATTCTGACACATTGTGAGGGATGAGGAAAAATTATTGTTAAATCAATTATTCCAAGGGGCTTCATGCTCTCACTTGCACTACTAAATTTGACACCTTGTATTGGCATAAGTTTTTCTTGCCAGTTTGGGTCAATGGTTTTTAAATAACTTTTGCCAACACAAGTGCAATGGGCTCTGTATCCAAGTTAACTTTTCCTTCTTGGTTATCAACCATAACAATACTTATACTTGATTTTCCAGCTGTATATCCCATTCTTCTTGCAGGTTTGGTTCTATACATTTTGGCATCTTGTATGTTTGTCAGGTTTGTGTCAGATGTTCCAACTTGTGGTAAGTTTGAATTAACATCCAGTACTTCATAAATTATATCAATATTATTAATTTGTGCATTAATTATATTGATTTCATCACTTTCAGAGCTTTCTGACTCTTCTGTCTCTTTTTCACAGTCAGATTCCTCTTCTTTGTCATTGTGGCTTTCTGTTTCCACAATTTCATTAATCTTTGCTTTTTTAAGGCAATTATTGGCTAAGTGTCCAATACCTCCACATTTATGGCATTTTCTTTTCTCATTATTGTTGGATGTATTGGGCTTAAAGGATTCTTTTGATTTATCTTTTTTGATAAATGGTTTATTTGGGCTTTTAATGTCCAATTTTTTCCAAGTCCTGCCAATTTTTGTTCTTGTCACTATATCTTCTAGTGCATTTATATACTCTTCTGTGGAGCACGGTTCTATACACCTGCTTCTTAGGGCCTGTTCTAGTTCCCCTCCACATTTTTTAAGTATTTTCATGTGCACCATCTTTTGTAACATTTCTGGGTACAGTGCATTAAGCCTTTCAACTTGTTTCAAGAACCAAGTTAAAGGTTTGTCTTTCTCTGGGTCAAAGAAAGAGTTTTCAAATGCATTTTCTATCTTATACCTCCAGGCATCATTTGCCCACTTGGTGATTATTTCTTGTTTCCACCAAGACCAGATATTTTTACCATTTGTTTGTCTTATGCCATAATACCATCTTTTTGCAGATTTCTCAAACAATGAATGTAATCTTGCAGTGATTAATTCATCTGGTATGGCATAGTCTTCTTGTAACATGTAAATTGTTTTAATAAATGACATGTGGTCATATTCACCTTCTCCTGTGAATGTTGGCCATTCTTTCAATTGAGGTGCTTCCTTCATTAAGACTTGGTTATTATCTTGGTGACTCAAGTCTGTTATGAAAGGATTTGACAATTCCTCTTTTGTTTTAACAGGGCTTCTTATATGAGAACATGGTGTTGATAACTTTGGCATATTTAAATTAGCCTCATTAATTTTATCCATTTTTTCAGTAATAAGCCTTATTTCACTCTGAATATCATCTTTCAGATGCATTCTTGCTTCATCACTTTTTTCCACATGGTCCAAAAGTAATTTTTGGTGTGATGAAGTCTTTTCTTCAAATTTTTATACATAAATACTTAATTTATTTAATTTTTCTGTAAGATTGTCAATACTCACATCATAATTGATTGTCAAAGTCTTGTTATTGATATCTTTTATGTATTTATACAATTCTTGTTGTCCTTGTATTAATTTTTGAGTATTGTCAATTAAATTCTTTGGTTTATTATTTTCAACAATAAACTTAATGTTGTCAATTTCTTTCTTGTTTTGCACAACAATTTTTGTTAAAGAAGTTAAATTGTTATTTATTTCTTGTAGTGATAATAAACTATCTTTAATTTCTTTTAGAGGTAATATACTATTTTTAATTTCTGTTAAAGTATTTAAAACATCTTTGGACAAGGTTATTTCTTTTGGAAATGAGGTTGTCTCATTCTTTGCTCTTCCTTGTCCTTGAATTCCATCAAGGTTCTGGCCATGTTGAAAACATTGTCCATGGCATCCTTTTGGATTCTTGGGATACTGTAGCTTGGGGAATATGGTTTCCTCCAATGCTTTTTCTTGTTCTTCTTCCCTTCTTGGGGAAGTGGGTTGGCTTGGGGCTTGCTGGTAGAAGCTACTGGGGCTTCTTCCTTGGTTGCCTCCCTCCTTTTGGCATGGTAATCCTTGATTTTTTTGATTTGAGGGTTGGATGACAGTGGATTCCATCCAATGGAGTATTTCACTATCTCCTCCTCTTTGAGGAACTTTTTTAGGTTGTGCCAGGAGTTCATCACTCCTTGGTGTATTTGACGCAACATTTCCCAATCTTTGTCCTTGTACACTGTGCAATACTGCTTGTACTGGCTCATGTAGATGTCTATTTGAGCCCTCTGAATGTGATTTGTACCTGTTTGAGTTACTCATACTTAGTTCCAATTCAGGCTCAGATATCATGGGCATTTCTTGGACTTGCCTTTGGGATAAGGCACTTCCTTGTGTGGATTCTGTTCCACTGGGGATATTGCCGTTTCTTTTCCCTTTTGAGGGATCAGTTCTACCTCTGAGTCCAGCTCCATCTGATTGGATGGGGTATTGGGAACCTCTTCTGGTAGTCATAGTTTAAGGAATAAGAAAAAATAAAAGTTTTTTAGAATAAAATTCTTTTTATGGCAATTATAAAAGAGGTGCTCACCTTCAGAGTCTTGAATGGTGGGTCCTGGAAAGTCTAATTTCTTAGCTTTCTTTCTTTTAGTGATAACTGGTGTTGGAGAACTTTGACAAGCTTCTTCCACCAATCTCTCAACAGTAGCTTGGTTGTCTTCTGTTGGGTTATCTTCAAACACTAAAAAAGACAAATCAATATAAGTCTTTTTATAAGAAGTGTTATTTTTTGGCAAGATATGGCAATTTTCCACGTAGAAATTGCTTTTATATCTTTAAAAAATGAAAATAAATAAAGAAATGAATAAAAATAACTTTTTTTATTGGTTTTTAATATTTTTTAATATATTTTTTTAATATTTTTATTTTCAAAGAATAAAAGAAAAAATGAATATGATTCTTATAAAATTAAATTATAATAAAATTATTTTTAATTTATAAAATATCTCTTTTAATCACTAGAGTCACTCAAAGAATGTTCTTGCAAGTCTAAGGATGTGAAAAACCACGTGTAAGACAGTACAATTGCTTTCCAAATGCCTCAATAGCTTTTAAAATCAATAAAATATAAAATTATTATATAATTTTATGATTATAAATATAATTTATTATTGGATAAACCCAAAATGGAATCTTTTTATAGGTCTTTTAAGTAAATATCACGGCCAGGCCCCCAAATGTAAGGTTTGACTATGAAACAATAAGTAAAAATTACTAATTTATTACTTATTGTACTCTGAATGTCCTTATGAATTGAATAAATAAGATTAAAAATATAATAATAATAAATAATTATTAGTATTATGGCGTAAAATAATTATATTATTAAATAAATAGAATAATATAATTTATATTCTGAAAATATAATATAATAAATAAATATATTAATATAAAATAATTAATATATTTAAAAAGCCCTTTATTATTGTTACCAACAAATAATAAAGGCGTAAAAAATTGCTTTTTATTAATAAAAAACAATTAATAACGATAATATTACTAATATTAAAGTTATGAATTAATATAAATACTATTTATATTAATTAAAGAATTATTAAGAGAGTAATAATAGAGAAATTATTATAATAAGAGAAAATAACCTACTTTTAACACTTAATATAATAATTTTGAAATATTTTACGCCAAAAAATATAAATACAACTTTTTCAAATTGTATTTACAATAAAAATAAAGAAAATTACAAATTATTCTGGATTTTTACGTGGAAATGAGTTTTTAGAGAGATTTTTAACAAAAACAATTAAATAAATGATTTAATCACGTCAAAATAGATGATTATAGCAAGGTGGTCTTTGTTCTTTGAATAATATAATACTTTTATATATAAAAAATAAAGAAATTACCTTTGATTTAATTGATTTAATGTTTTTGATGCGTCTGAGGGGAAAATAGAGTAAAAAGAGCTCTATTTATAGTAAATACCTCCCTCCTAGAGTCCAACAGGCTTCTAGTAGACGTGTACTGATCATATCCACTGTAATTGATCAATATTTTAAGGTTTGGAGGTGATTACATCATTATCAAACCATATTACATCAATATTACACCATTATTTAGAGTTATCACTATAACTCTAAAGTTGATGACATCAGAGGCTTTGCAGAACCCCAAATTTCGTGGATTTTGTTAGTTTTAATCATGAACTAATAGTATTCACCAATTGTATCACTCTTAAGACTGTTAAACTTAAATTAAGGTTACTGTGAGTGATCATAACTGCTCAAATTAAGCTCAAACTTTGATCCTCAAAAACGTTTAAGATTTACACACTAAAGCAATTCAGAGAGTGAATTCTGATAGCCTGGAATAACCTTATTATTCTGCCAAGAGCTTTTCATTACATCATCAAAACTCTAATTTTGATGATTTTTCTTGTAACTCATCTTTTCTGTCAAAATTCAATATTTTAAACTTCAAACCTTGATTTCAGGGGGTTATACCCTGAATTTAATAATAAAAATTACATCATTCTTCACGAATGAAGTATTAGAATCCAACTGTATACTTTTCTTAAGTTTGGACCACCTTCACAACAAAGTGGCCAACAGCTCTGTTGATTTTTATCAATATTTCATCCTAGGTTTTAACCTTGTTTATAATTTGTAAAATAAATTTCATATTTGTGTTTTTACAGTAATTACGTGGTAACTTTATTTTTGGTTCATCATTCTATCATGTATAGTTTAGGAGATATTAGCTATGATCCTTGAATATATGCATTGACCAAAAAAGTGCATATATTCAGGTTAATTCCTTAAGTATTAACTTTGGAAATTAGCTTATTAATTGTTTTATGTGTGGATATTTGTGGGGAATCCACTGGTACAATTTATTCCACATGTTGTTTCCGTAGCTCTTGAGATAAATAAGGTTTTGATGGTTTTTATAAGGTATTATACCTTATAATTCATTAAATATTGACTTTACAGATATGCCATAAAAATGGCATATGTTTATTTTTCCATGGGGAATCCAACGGTATAATTTATTTTACATGTTGATTCATTGCTTTTTAAGTTAAACCAATTTTTGTACCAATTTATGGTATTTTTTGTATATTTAAGTAATTATTTTTAATGTATAATTATTCTAAGTAATTTTAATATAATTATATTAAAGGTATAACTATTATGAGTCTTTTTTGTGACCTTATTGGGTATGTGATCATATCTCAAAGGCTCACATAAGTTGTGTACAATACAGAGAAACCAGTTAAAACTGTTTTTACTAAGATTCCTTTAACTTAAGGGTAGTTTTACCATCTTGGCAACAGTTAAAACTGCCCTGGTTGGTATCTGTCACAACCAACAAAATCCACCCTCTTTGATCTCAATATGGCATCAATGCCAATATATTACAATTGGGCCATATGCATAATCATTGGCCAAATTGATCATTTTCATGTTTTATGGCCTTAATGGTCATTTTATCATCTGCGGCCAACCTGGCGCCTTCACCATCATCAAGCCACTCTAGGCTGTCTCTTTGCTTTTGGGCATCTTGGGTATTTTCCATACAACAGGTAAAATACAGCCCAAAAGCCTGTATTTGGCTTTTTAAGCTATAAATACAGTTTGCGCACTTTTGCACATTTGGCTGTATTAAGCCATTTGGGCCATATTTCTCATGTATTATGTGAAATATGCCCAAAAGGTCATATCAGGCTTTTTGGGGCTTAACTGCCAGATTTGTGCATTTTCTGAATTTTCTGCCTTTTTGTGCATTTTCCGCACTTTTGCGCATTTTTGCGCACTTTGATGCAAATACAGTTTTAAAGCTGTATTAGCTGTTATTAGCCAAACCCCCAAAAATGGCCAAATCACTCAAAGAGACTTTCTCACCTCTGAAGCCTTCCAAAACCCAAATTTCATTCTTATCCTCCTGGTATCACCTCAAAATACCTTTGGCCCATTTAAACCTTCAATAACCAAAAGTGCCATATATGTTATTATACACCATTATGCATCTTTTTTCAGCAGCAATCCAATGACGGCAATTTCAAATGGTTATTTCAACTTTTCAACAGGTCATCAAGGCACACCTTTCAGAGGATTCATCTGTCACAGCCAAGGAGGCAGGGGCATTACCAATCATATTCAACAATCATTACTTCATTGATACCCCTCAAAACCCAAACAGCAAGGGGGTTTCATTCAACATTCTCCAAATACAGTTTTCACACAGGCAAGATCCAAATACAGTTTCAGACCTCAATACAGTTCATACAGGCAAGACCCAAATACAGGATTCACCAAATACAGGCCTGTAATCAATACAGGCGCAAATACCTGTATTGACTGTATAACCTGTATTGGATTCACCAATACAGGATTCAATCCCACATCCAACTTCTTCCAGCATACAGACAAGTATCTCAACACTCAAACTCCAAGGCTGGTATTTCTCACACATACCAGCCCCTCTTCACCCACCTGGAGGTTTTTCCCCCAGTTAATTAAAATTTTGGATTTATTATTTAATATTATTTTATTTCTCATTAAGAAGTATTATTTTATTATTTATTAAGTTAGTCTTTGCCTTTCCTCACCTGTTCAGTAGAGTCCTGGTGGCCATATCCTTTATTAATCCTTTTCTCTTTTCTGAACAGGTTGAAACAGTGGTACAGGATTATTTGTGGTTGGCTCTTTATTATTGCTTCTGTTTTTTCTCTCATATCTTTTATGCTTATTATTTTATGACTAGGAATTTATCCTCTTACTCCATTACTCTTATCATTGAGTATTTTATTCTGATCCCTCCATAAGTAAGTCTGTTCACTGAGTGCCAGGCCCTCTTCACTTAGAAGAGCCCCTGTGACATCATCAAGGCTCAATGGCAAGTTTCATAATTTCCAATACCAATGACGCCATCAAGAAATCAATGGTTTTTCTGACTCACAGTATTCCTCCAAGGCAATTCTGGCAGTTCATTCTCAATGGATATTCAAGAGGCAGTTCCAAAACAATGCGTCAAGGGTCAATGCTCCACCAATCCACCTTGGCAACCAAATTCATTCAGTACAGTCTTAATTCATCAAGACCTGTATTTTCATTCATACATCATGGTAAAATCATTCAACACAGTTCATTTTCCAATCTGGCAAGGTATACACTCCATCAGACAATCAATACAGCTTCCAGTATTTTATAAAGACCAGCTGCCAGCCTGAAGGAGTCAAGCTCTCAACTTTTCACATATACCAGCCTCCTTTGACACTGGGGGGTTTTCCCCCAGTTAATTAAAATATTTTGATTTTATTTTATATTTATTCATCTTATCACTTTTGTTGAGTGAATACTGATATTATCAAGTCAGTCATTTAGCAGCTCTTCTTCTTTCTTTCTTTGCCTGTCAATGGATATTTGGTGGTCATATCCTTACTAATTCCATTTTTCATTTTGGAAGGTTGAAACAGTGATTAAGGACTTACTTGGTTGGCTCTTTGGCCATTTGGCTTCTCATTTCGCTTATTGCATCTCATCTTTGTACTTGCATTCTTCTTAGAGAAATTGAATTCTTCATCTTTATATTTCTTGATTGTTTTGGAGTCTTCCAAGTGAGTTCCCTGATTGCCAAGTGCCAGGCCACTCTTGTTTTTCTGTCCATCAATTGAGTCACAGACCCTGTGATGCAATTCCAGGCCAAAGTTGACAAACCTTTGCATGGATTTTGACATCTCACACCTGTGAGCAAGGACTTTGGGGGTCTAGCTCCCCCTTAGAGATAGAGTTCCTTTCCCCCCCAAATTAATCTTTCCAATTTACTTTTCCTTTAATTCCTATTCATGTATTATACTTGTAACTTCCACATGTAATTCAATTGATTTTTACAGTACACTTACTGTAATAATTGACACCTCATATGTAAATTACTGTCCACTTATGTAATACACACACACATTTTGACAATTCAATTCAAAATACTTCAATTCCTCATAATTTCTAAGCTACACACAACACCTCAATTTAACAAAACATTGAGGGTTAAAAACATGCGTGATTTGAATTAAATTAAGGTTTTTAGGATTTTCAACTTTTGTACACAAAATACTAAAAACTTAATTTAAGCTTATTTAGAGGTGAGTTACAGAATTTTTACGTAGAGGTGACCCCACCTTATTTTTTATGAGGAATCCAATGGTGAAATAATTTTCATATGTTTATTTGTTGGATGAAAATTTATGATAATTTTTTTTTAACTTTTTTTCAAAAATATTTCAATTTTGATATTTTTGTTGAAAATTCATTTTTACTTAATTTTTCAATGTAAAAATGTGTTTTCACAATTTTACAATTTTGATGTAATTTTATTGTTAAATTATGATTAGATTTTTATTTTTATATATAAATTTATATTTATATTTTATTTTCTTTTGATAGTATAAATAAATTTATTTTATTTATAGTTATATATTATTTTATTTATATTTATATCTTATTTTATTATTTGTTGTCTTTTGGGTATATGAAAATACCTCAAAGGCTCACATTTCCTCCCCGTAAAAAACAAATATTACTTTGTAATATTGTTATTTCTAGTGTTTCTGAACCTTTGGAGAAGTTTGGTAGTTTCAGGTATGTCTTTTCTGCTAACCATTCATCTTCACACGTTGGGTAACTGTACATAACAAGGTATTCCCTTCCTTTATTGGTTTTCAACTTTCTTTCTTTGAGAACTTTTTCAATTTTCTTAATACCAGATGATTCAATAGGAGGTATAACTTGGGGAACTTTATTCCTCAAAGGAATGTTTTCAGCATAACTAGATTTATATGGCTTTATCAAACTCACTGGAAATGTAGAATGCTTATTGCTAAGTTCCTCAGACAATTCTACTTCAACAGCATTTTCTCCATGGAGGGCCTTAATAACAAAAGTTCCTACAAATCAGTCTTTGAGCTTTTTACATCCTTTGATTTTATTGAAGTTAGTGGTGGATACAAGTACTAAATGCCCTACTTTAAAATCTGAAGTGCCATGTAATTTGTCCCATTTGTCTTTAGCATATGCAAATGAGTCTTCCATTCACCTTACTGCATGCCTTCTAGCTTTGTGTAGCATTCCTTTGAAGCTAGCAGCTGTAGGATGTATCTCAACCAAATCTTTCCTCAGAAAACTTGAGGTCATTTGGGATTACATCCTTTTTCTAGAATAGCAGGAGTTTGATTGGTACTGGCATGGATGGATGTCTTATATGCCAATTCTAGTGCTGGTAAAAGAGTACACCAATCATGGGTGAATCCATCCCAATCCTTAAATTCAAGACCATACACACAAGATTATTCTTTCCGCCAGACCATCAGTTTGTGGGTGGTAGACTGTAGAGAAGGATTAATATTTCCCAAATAGTTGGTTAAGATTTGTGCATAGTGCTGAAGTGAATTTGGGATCCCTGTCACTAATGATATTTGTCAATATTCCAGTCCATGACACTACTCTCTTCCATATCAGAAGAGCTGTATCCATGACTGTATCATCTTTGTGACATGCTAGAAAAATTGAAGTCTTACTAAATCTGTCAAAAATCACTAGGCAAGAATTATAACTCCTATCAACCCCTGGTGGTAGGCCATTTACCCAATCAATATGTCAGATTTTCCAAGGTCTGATGGGTTCTTGGATCTTGATCATATTTCAAAGTCTTTTTCCAGTGGATTTACTTGCCTTTGACATCTGTCACAGGTTTTGCAATACTCTGAAACATTTTTCTGCCATATTGGCCACCATATACAAGTCTTCATCTTTTCTCTTTTCCTGTCTTTAGATGGATGTCCCAAGAAGGGGCTTTCATGTCATTCTTTCAGTACAAGATTGATTAAGGACCTGTCCACAACTGTCATGACACATTTTTGCTTAGTTCTGTGGTAAATTATACCATCCAGTAAGTGGAATATTCCTTCATCATATGATTTTTTCTATATTTCATCTAAGGCATGTGTAAAAGAGTTTTCTTTATGGTCTTTAGTAAGTAATTGGAATTAAATGCTACAATTCTTATCCCGAGTATAACGTTTCTTACTTCTGCAAAGAAATTGATGTTCAGATCTGTAATACTGATTCCTTCTATTGGGATCTGTGGAGAAGCTTCTTCTGGAACATAAGCAGGATTATCAATATTATTTGGTAATGGCCATCTTCTCAGTCCATCCAAATTTTTACAAATATTCCCATATGTGTGAGCAATAGTCATATTGCCCCTATACTCTTGCATGGCTATTTGCCATCTGAGCATATGTCTGTTTGGTGTATTCATTTTTAAGAGTGACTTCACAGCAATACAATCTGTTATTACTTCAAAAACACATCCTTTGGGGAAGTAATTTAGCTTTTCCAAGGCCCAGACAAGGCATAAAAACTCTATTTGACTTGCTTCATATCTGGTGTCAGTTGGTTTGATTTGGCTTGATATGAGCATATGGGTCCTTAAACAGGTTTGTCTTTGATAATATGGACTTGATGAAGTGCAGCACCAAGCCCATCTTCTGATTAATCAATATAAAGCTTATAAGGCAGCTTAAAGTCTGGCATCAGGAAGAGTGGAGCAGTGGCTAAGGCTTTTCTTAAATATTCAAAGGCCCTGACTCAGTCACCAGTCATTTCAAACACTGTGTCCTTTTCACATAATTTATACAGAGGCCTTTCTATGGATGAAAAATCCTTAATATGCTGTCTGTAATATCCTGAAAACCCCAAAAATGACTGAGTTTGTTTTTGTTCTGAGGCATAGGTTTCAGTAGTAGTGCTGCAATGTTGTTTTTGTAAATTCCAAGGGATAAACCAGATACTACATGTCCCAGTGCTTTGAGTTCTTTGAACCCAAAATAAAATTTCTTCAAAGAAATTTTCATGTTTACGGATTGGATTTTTGTCAAACATCTTGACAATCTGTATATTTGTTCTTCCCAAGTTTTGGAACAGACAATAATGTCATCAATGTAAATGATTAATCATCCTTTTTGAAGTTCTTCAGGGAAGATTTCATTCATTGTTATTTGGAAGTGTGAAGGTGCATTCTTGATATCAAAAGGCATCCTCAAATATTAATATTCTCCACAATGAACAATAATTTCCCAGTATTTTCTTTCCCTTGGTGTCACCACATTCTGATTAAATCCTTTAATGGAATTCATATTTCTTATATACACTTCTTGAGATCTCTGGGTAAGGGTGTTTTGGATTTTTGGTATTGGGTACCTGTCTGGAACAGTGTAAGTGTTGAGAGCTCTAAAGTCCCCAAACATTCTAGATTTTCCATTATGCCATGCCACTATGACTGGTGTAGTTATTTCTACTTCCTGATTATGGCCAACCTCCCTTATCAAACCAAGATCTAGAAGCTCTTTAATATGAATTTCCAGAGCTTCTCTGGATTCAGGGCTTGCGGGATATGCAGGTCTTCTTAAGAGTGGTGGATAAGGTCTTTCAATATTGAGAATGATGTCAACTTAATGACCAATAATTGCACCCAAAGGGTCTTTGTCTGAAGCAAATGCTTGTTTGTGGTAATATAAAAGGCCAGAAAGTTCACTTTCCTGTTTATCAGTCAGATGAAGGCTTATTTCAGCTTCATTCATCTGTTCATATTTAAATTTCTCCAACTCTAAGCTGACTGATGATACTTTGCTTACTGTAATTTGTCTTTTGAATGGTAAAAAGGCAAAGTTTTTACACTTATTGTCTCCAATAGCAAAGTATCTGTCCTTGTTGTTATGTAAGTCTATGCCATATATGATTAAATAGTAATTTCCCAATATAAAATGGGTACTAGAGAAATTTTCCATAACAAAAAATTGAACAGTGATTCTCAAATTTCCATTGATACATGGAAATATGGCAGTGGTCTCAAATACTCCCAATGCTTTCATTGGATTACTTGCACCATTGAATTTTATGCCATCAATTGGTAACAATTGAGCTTCAAATTTTTTGACAAAATTTATTAGAAAGGATTTACAAACACAAGAGCAGAAGGCCCCTGGGTCAAGTTAAGGTTTAGTGGGTTTGTTGTTAATTACCACTTCTGTTATACAGGAGTTACCAGCTGTATACCCTTTTCCCCTGTTTGGTTGGGTTTTCATTAGTTGTGTATGTTGAATTCTTGATAAATCAAGTTAACCATTGCTTAATTGTGGCGTGTGGGAATAAGATTCCATGATGTCAAAAGTGGCATTGATGTTTTATATATTTTCTGAAGACTCAGAAAATATTGATGATTTATAATCTGAATTTTCTACATCATTGTCTTTTTCAACATCAGATTCTTTTTCAATGTCCATTTAATTGATTTTTCCATTCCTGCAAAATGCATTAGCTAAATGTGTTGTAAGATGTGACTATGAAACTGATGATAATATTACTATTAATCAACAGTACTATGTCTGTTCTTATGAAATATAATAACAAAATGTTATTATAACCACAATTAAATAATTCAAGAATTATTTCTTTCACGTGTTAAACACTACTAGTGATTTGAACAGTGAGCAAGTAATTTTCTACAAGAATCAATTACAAGAAGATTTTAATAATAAAACTTCTTTCATTAAAATAATAAAATTATTTTAATATATATAATTATCTTTTGCAAGAATAATTATAATGATAATTCTTGAAGAAAACTAATTTTAGAGAAAAACTTTAAGAATTAAATATAAATCACTCACTAATATTCCAAAGAACTTATTGAAAGATAAGATAGAGAGATTTGACGTAGAATTGTGGATTTTAAGGATCAAAAATGAATTTATAACAGTATTAAAACAATATATAGTTGGATTCTATGATTTCACGTCTTTCTTATTGATTCTGAAAGATTTAAAACACTTAAGAATACCTTTAACTAATACTTACTTGTTGGTAATAATGGTTTAAATTGGTAATAATATGATGATGATGGAAAAAACAGCAAGAGGAGGCCTCTTTTAAGTCAACAACAGCTCACAGAGGCGTGCCATGAAGCAGACTGAAAAACCAGTGAGTGAGAAAACAATAAACCTTTTTGGAATATTGATTGCATCATCTGTTGTCACATAAGAGTATTGTAATTACTTAATTGATGCTTTTACATGACTACCATCCCCAATATGGTTAAGAATAAAAGGAGTAACATCTGTAAATCTTCTTTTACTCCAAAATAATCATTGATTTCTCAAATTTATCAATGTTATTGGAAATTTCATCACAGGTTGTAATCACTGTGAATTTTTGAAGATTCAGTGTTTCACGTAGAATAGTCAAAAATGGACTGTAAGTAAAACTTTAAATTTTACCAGTAAAACCATAATTCTTTCTGGTTGTACCATAGATAATACAGTTATCTGTTAGTCCTGAAAGTTTCAGAAAGATTCATTAAGAATTGTATTTTTAATGAATTTTTGAAGTCTTTACCTCATTTCTCAATAGAATTGCAAATATCAGTGTTTCACTGGTTGCTATGAGGTAAATCAATGGATACAGGTCCAAAAAAGGGTTTTAATTACTCTTTTGGGGTTTATCCATGGAAAATCATTAAGAATTGACATGGTTACAGGAGTCTAAGTAGCTTTTTACCTCCTTGGCACGTCAAAATAGCAGGTTATTTGCTATTTTCTTAAGATTTACAGTAGTTGTAACATGGTAACCAAGTTCCGAAAAGGTTTTAGTTTACCAATTAGGCCAAGATCAACCATGAATCCAAGCTTTGGAGCTGTCCATGCTTCTGAGGCCTCAGAAGTTGGGTACCCTGGCTCTCTTTGATGTCTTTTGTCTCCCTTGCTTATTTTTCATGTCAAAATAGAAATTTAAGCTTCAAGTGAGATATCCACTATGGGTGTACCAAAAGTCCATATAAGAATACCATGATATTAAGTGCTCAAAACATGCATAACACTATTCTTAGTGTATATGTAACATGGGATTTCTCACATTCCCATCATTTTGGCGTGAAATGAAGAAAAACAAAATTTTTCATGGATCTTTTATGTGGTATTGATGATGTGGTATTGAAGTATTTTCCATTTTACCACCTCAAAGAGTTAATTTGAGCTTATTCACTCTATGGAGCTACCCTAGGGGAACTTTTGTGTAGAATCCAAATCTGGCCTTAAATCCATGGATTTACTTACTCAATAAAAGGTCATTCATCTTTTCTAAAATCAAAAATGATGAATTTTGGATATATGCATGACTTATGAGTTATGCATGATTCAAAATTTATTTTTAAGATAATTGTGGCCTATTTGGGTATGTAAAATATACCCCAAGGCTCACATGTGTGGTGCTTGAGCAAATATGGCACTTCCTGATTAGATCTGCAGATTTATACTTCATATTATTAGAGTTTTCTTTGGGATTTTCCTGCACAAAATCTTTCAAAGGCATATCAAACCTTGTTTTGAGATTCACCCTACTAGAACCATTTGTGGTTATGGATGTTATCTCTTCTAATATATTAATAATATCTTCTGCTGGAGATTGCTCAGTAGTCCTGCTTTTTACAGAATGCTCTAAGTCACCTCCACATTGTCTTAGAATTTTTCTGTGAATCATAGATTCTGACATGTCAGGATATAATGCTGTTAATTTATCTTTTTGTTGGCAAAACCATGGTAAAGCTTTGTCTTTGTCAGCATTAAGGTTAGCATATTCAAAGGCTGTTTAAACTTTAAATCTCCAAGCATCATTGGCCCATTTGTTGATAATTTGGGTTTTCCACCAAGTCCAACTTTGGTGTCCATGTCATTGTTATAATTTAATATACTATCTGTGGGTTGATCTGGTACACAAGGTGTTAAATCATGCTGTTACCAATCTGTCTGATAAATCAAAATCTTCTTTAATCATGTCAATACCTCTTATGAATTCCATATGTTCATATTCTACTTCACCACTGAAATGGGGCCATTCTTTAAGTTTTGGTACCTCTTTCAAGAGTTCTTGGCCCATTTATAGGTCCAAGTTATGAAAAGAAGTGGAAAGTTCACCTTTTAATTGTGAGTTTTCAACCTCCAATACTTGTAGATTTGGAATTCTTGTGCCCTCATTCTGATTCAAATGTGTAGAAACTATTGGTAAGGTGTGAAGGAATTGTTCAATATCATTCATTTTACTGTGGCTACACCTTTGGGAATTTCTGAATTCATTTTGTAAACTTTGTATCTAATTCATTACACTATTTTTATGATGTTCCTCCATATGTGTTAGTTCTTGCCATAGTTCTGTTTGTTTAGTATTAGCCAGAGTGATTTGATTCAACTTCATTGGCAATTTTGATATTTCCTCTAGTGAGATGTCAAAACACTTTTTCAAGGCAATTGTATATGTCTTTACTTCAGTAAATGATTTTGAAATATTATCAAGAACATTTTTATTCTCCTTTTTGATAGTACTTATGGCTTTTTTTATTCTTGTTTAAATTATGTCATGAATATTGAATTTAGAATATTTGTCTGTTAATTCTTTTATATTGGCAGATTGTTCATTTATCTTATTGACAAAAGAATTTTCATTATCAGAAGCTTTGATTGTTCTCATAACTTTCACAAAACACCTAAGTGTGTCATTTATTTGGCTCAGACTTAAGTTATTTGTTTTATTTTTGTTACAAATTCATGAATTTTTATCATAAATATGACTTTTTATTTCATTTATAGCTTCATACAACTCTGAAACTCTGAAATAGCATCAAAAATTTCAGGAATCATTTCTCATATTTTAATCTGGCTTCCTCCTTTTTCTGTAATTTCATCATTGTTCTGGCCATCTGAAATACATTTTCCATGGAATCCTTCTGAATATTTGGGATTCTGTAAACCTGGCTGTAAGGTTTTGTGGCTGGTGCCTTTCCTTTTTGCTTTTTCTGAGCTTGTGGATGCTTTTTCACATTGGAATTGCTGCTTCTGGCTATTGGGGATTTTTTTGGCACTTGCTTGGCTGGTGGAGGGTTGGTTTTCCTCCATTCTGCTGTTGAGAGCATCATTTTTTTCTTCTCCATCAATGGATTCCATCCATTGAGTAACTTACAAGTGTTGGGATGGCACAGGAATTTTCTCACAGTCAGGTAAGAATTCATGCAGTTTTTCCAAAGATCTGCAAGGATCTGGTACTCTTTGTGCTGCAATTCATTGTTGTAGGACTTGTGGCTGGATTTGTATATGTCTACTGAGGCTTCTTGTGGACGTGGAGGATCTGTTTGAAGTTAAAACAGTATTATAAGCTTCAGAATGAAGTAATCTATTCCTTTGGGAGTCATCAACGGACCCTTGTCCTTCTGTAACTGATTGGCTTCTGCCATAATCACGTCTATGACTTTTGTGGGAGCTTCTTGAGGGGTTATAGCTGGCTCCTGATCTGGTTGAAGGCATATTTATGATTAAAAAAGCTTGGGAATAGTAATTTATTGACCGAATTATTTGCTTTCTGAATATTATTACTTATATCCAAGTTGATTAATTGAGAAGAAGTTGGCTCTGGTTGATTATTCTGAGTTATAATAATTGTACTATTATCGTAAGAATTGATAGTACTTGCAGGAATAATGCTAATTACTTTTGAAGCTGTTTCAATATTTTCTTGTCTTACCACATTGTCAGACAGTAAAATTGATGAAAAAGCTAATTGATTAAGTAAAAAAGAAGATTATTCAAAAGAGAAATGAAAAATAAAGCTTCACTTATAATATAAAATTTTTCATTTTTTATGGATTTTTTGAATTATAAGTTTTTTTTATATGTTTTTAAATTTTTTCAATATGAGAAAAAAAGATTTAAAAAACGTACAGATCATGTCACAGGTAAAATATCATGGCTGGGCCCCCAAATGTAAGGTATGAATATGAAACTTTGATTGAAAATCAAGTACTTTTCCTGTCCTCAAAATTTGTATAAGGTAAAAATTTCATTAAAAACGGTATGCAATAGTATTTTTAAGAGAAAACACACCAGATTTATTGTCTTTAACTTTATAAGTATAAAAAAATAATATTATAAAGATTTATTATTTTACCAACAATAAGCTTTTATCCAAAAATACTATACAAGAGATATTTAAGGCTACAAAAGAAAGTTCTTCAAGAGAAATTTCAGCTGGAATTAATTAAGCAGAGAACTGAAAGCAGTTCATTAAAGAACAAAGTCATTAAAAAGATTTTTCAAGAGAAAACACACCCAAAAGTTACCAGAGTGAATTTAGAAACAAAGTGACAAAGTTTACAGTGATGAAAGATGCTTGAATTCACTTTTGGGGTGGTTCAGGGGTAAAATTGATTATAAGAGTTACAAAAAATGATTATAATGCATTTTTCACGTGGTTTAAGGTTCAAAATGTATAAAAAAGGTAGTTGGAATCTTTTATTGATTTGTTTAACAGCGTTTAATTTAATTATAAAAGGGAAATATTATAACATGAAAAGAAAAGTGGGGCAAAGAAGACATTCTTTTATATCCATCAATTTTCTTACTCAAAAAGTAAAGTTTACTCCTGTCAGTTGTAGAACACACTCTGAAAACAGAAAAGCCAATTATGACATCATTGAACCCTTGTTTAGACCAAAAAAGGGCAGGTTTTAGCCATTTTAGACCCCTAAATCATCCCTTACTATAGTAATACCTGGTCTAGAGCCTTAAACACCTTTCAGAATAGGTTTAAAAGACGTAGAAACCAGTTAAAATTGTTTTTAATAAGATTGTTTCAACCTAAGGGTAGTTTTAGCTTCTTGGAAAAAGTTTAAACTGCCCTGCTTGGTATCAAAGACTCATCATCAATTGAGTCACAGACCCTGTGACTCAATTAAAGGCCAAAAGTGATGAGCTTTTATGTAGATTTTGACATCTCACGCCTGTCAGCAAGGATTTTGGGGGTCTAGCTCCCCCTTAGAGCTAGAGTTCCTTTCCCCCCCCCCCAAATTAATAATTCCAATTTACTCTTCCTTTAATTCCTCATCATGTATTATACTTTTAATTTACACATGCAATTCTATTCAGTTTTACAGTACACTTACTGTAATAACTGACAACTCATATGTAAATTGCAGTTTGCTTATTTAATACATGCACACATTTTGACAATTCAATTAAAAAGACTTCAATTCCTCATAACTTCCAAGCTACACACAACACCTCAATTTTAACACAAAATTGATGGTTGACACCACATGTGATGTGAATTAAATTAAGTGTTTGAGGATTTTCAACTTTTTTACAGAAAATACTAAAAACTTAATTTAAGCTTATTTAGAGTTGAGTTACAGAATTCTTACCTAGGGGTGACCCCACCTTATTTTTTATGAAGAATGCAATGGTGAAATAATTTTCATATTTTTATTTTTTTCCTAAAAAGTTATGATAATTTTTTTTTAACTTTTTTCCAAAAATATTTCAATTTTTATATTTTTGTTGAAAATTCCTTTTTACTTAATTTTTTCAAGTCAAAATGTGTTTTCACAATTTCAAAATTTTAATGTAATTTTATTGTTAAATTATAATTAAATTTCTATTTTAATTTAAAAATCTATATTTATATTTTATTTTTATTTTGATAATATAAATAAATTTATTTTATATATATATATATATCTTATTTTATTATTTGTGGTCTTTTGGGTATATGAAAATACCTCTAAGGCTCACTACTTTCCTCACCAGAAGGCAAATCAATCATCCTTTTCTCAATATTCTTACATAGTATAGCTTCTTAAAGAAGTGGTCACCTTTGAATTCAACAGGTATAATTATCATTATAATTATTTTAGGGTTTATTATTTTAAACAAACACATAAAAACTTGCCCCAGGGCTATCAATAGCATTAACCATCAATAAATTCTATTAGTTTAGCCCTTTTCAACCATATACTAACTTAATCATAATTAATATTTTTGTATCACACTCATAGTTATAGCTTTTTTTATTATCATTGTACAGCTATATCATAGAGTCACCCCAACAGGGCCACTGCTGTAGCCATTTGCCTGCAAATGAACTATCTGATTCAAACAAGAAAAGGTTGAAATCAAATAATAAAAAAAGGTTTTTCACAATTTTGTAAAGATCAATAAAAATAAAAGAAAAATCACTGGGTTACTCCAGCCAGATTAGGTCCAATCTCAGAGCCATAAGAAGTACTCATTTTCCCATGATTGTATTTAATATTGTACTGTGGTATTACATACCTTTTTTTTTCAACAGGCTCAAGCTCATAGTACCCCATAAAAGCAGTAAATCCAGCCTACAGGCAGACTTACACTCAAATTCTACACCAAAAGGTCAATTTTACAGCAAGAAGCTGGCTTTAACTCATAAAAACATGGCACAGGAACCAAAGGGAAGTGTATGTGTTTAAATTATTTAAATTCCATTATGCATATGTAAAAAATCAAGTTACATATAGCAAACTACTTACAACAAATAAGATACCACCCTTTAAATTACACACCTCACCCAGCTTTACACCCCCTTATAGCCACAGTACTCATGTAGCAAGAAAAGGACACCTTCATGAATTACACAGAAACATAGAACTCAACATAGAAAAGTCACATGATGCAAAGCTCAACTCCATGTAATTCCTGCAAGTCATTTACAACACAGCCACATAAGTACCTTATCTTATATTTACAGTAACCCCACTTAAAACCTCAAAGCAGAATCATAATTATTTACACCACTCATCACCTCATGCAAACCAAAGCTAGTTACAACAGGCTGCATGCATTACACAATTCTAATTCAATCTCAACCACATGACTATTCACAGCATGTGTCAAACTCAAAAATCACATCATCTCATACATAACAGTAAATTCATCAATGCAATAAATTATCACCTGACCTCATTTTAAAGTTCAAAAAGAAGAAAAACAACCATGACACTTGCATAAATTACACAGCCACTTCTACCAAGCCTAAAATATGACATATGCAAAGGAATTTCAAGTTCATCATATGATACTCCATCCACCAACAGAATATCATGTGACAGAAAAAAGGCTGTGCACAACAAAAATTCTCAGCCAAAATGTAATAACCTCATGCATGCAAGGAAAATCAATGAATATCACATCATAATTACTTCACCAAAAGACCATCATGTGATTAATGGAGGCTGTGCAGAGAAAAAATTATCACCCAACCTTAAATCACCTGACCCATGCAAGAAAGGTCCTCACCAAAAATGGAGTCACAAGATGAAATCAAGAGGAATTAAGGTGGAAAAAGACAGCTCCCATGGAGGGCCCCCTGGGCGCCCAAAAGGTATAAATAGAGGGGCTCTCTCCCCCCAAATTTCGAAATCCCCCTAATGAAAATTATATCCCCTGCACATTTCAAGCACAGGAATAAGTCATCCCTCACCTGGGAGGTAGTCCAGAAAATTATAGTGAATTTCACTTGCCCAGTAGCTAAGCTCAGCAGTTGTATAGTGTTGAAAATTACCCAGTAGCTAAGCTCAGTGGAATCTTATTATTTAAAATAAAAAATTATTATTAAATTATCTAGAACCCAATATTAGGGTTGCTACTCTATTAAAATATTTTATCCAGTAAAATTAACTCCATGTATCAAGACTTAAAAATAACTTACCCCTTTAAAAATTCAATATCAAATAATCTTACCTCTTAACGCTAAAAAATACAATGCTATCTTATTATTAACCACTCTTAAAAAAATAACAAACCTTCAAAAAATTATTTTACTCTATTATAACTTTAATGTAAGAAAATTACCTTTATCAAGACTCATCAAATTTTCCAGAAAACCTTAAATAACACATCTTACCAAGGATTTATCACCAAGAAGAGACCACTCACCCCAATTTCACTAAAAAAATAAATTATACAGACAAGTATTTCATTAAAATCTCAATTAACCAAAATTACTGACATTATTTTTCATATTATTTATTGAATAGATCTGATTTGAGACTGCTGAATTTTGTCTTCTGCAGTTGTAAAGTCACTTACTAATTTCATTTTGGTTTGTGAGCTCCAAGGAAGATTTTGTTCAGTATGTTAGGAGGGGCAGGCAATACACACTTGCCACCCTTGGTTACAGGAGTTATTAGAAATTCAAAACTAATTACCTGTGATTTCCCCCTCCAGGTATTGCCTCATTTTAATCCCACACAAGAGGTGTTCCCACAGTACTAATCACTGTTGGCTGCCCAATCAATGCCAACCCAGGAGGATCAGATATGGTTTAAAATGTTATTCCAGTTTACACTAGACATAAAGAAAAGGAAATATGATTTGAGTGATTTAGACAGCATAAATAGAATACTAGGCAAGCTTGAAACTGACCTCCATCTGACTTCTTTTTAGCAGAAAGATATAGTTCTTCACCAATGGAGAACCTACCTTTGTATAATTTGTTCATAACCTCTTCTTCATGAAACAATTTCTCCTTATTGATGTGATCAACAAGATTTTGGTCTGTACAAGTGAAATTGTGATTAAAGCCATTCCCCTTACATTAAGTAGTTGTAGTTTTTAAAAAATTATGAAAGATCCTTGCAAGAACAACTATAATTCCAAGACCATTTTCCAATATCCTGGCCAATTGCAAGAATCAAATTCCAAATTGAGGGACCAGGATTTTTGGACAATAAATTCCTGGCTGGGAATAGGTCTTGATTATTTCTATTCTTGATTGTCAGAATAGGGGATGACAATGGTCCCAATACAAGTGTAGCAAGTGCTTGAATAGTAGGTGAAAGCTGTTTGGTAAACAAGACATCCAATCCATAGTTTAGCTGGTGAAAACAACAATAAAGCAAGTAATATTTGAAAGTCAGCCAAATAAAGTGATATAGTAAGCAAGAAGCACATGAAGGCCACAGGCGCGGATTAGAACTTTATTTTTTGAGAAATATAAAGGTGAAATTGGTTCATTGACAGACTATTATGGCTTCCATTGTTATCAAGGTCTAAATGCTTTGGGGTAGAGGGAGGAGGGAAGACAAAGAAACAATAAATAACCATAGTAAGGGGAACAGATTGGGTTGGAGTGGCTTGAAAAGACAGACTACTGGAGATTGAAGAGGTAGGATAAGCTATTGGTGAAAGTTGGAGATAGACAATAATGAGTTTTGGGAAGGGATCCAGAAACGATTAAGGGAGGGCTAAGAACAGAAAGAGAAGCCTAATTGGCAAATTGAGATATGGGTGATTCACTCAGCAAGAGATGCAAGCAAGTGATGAAAGTGAGATCCAGCAGGGCTATGGGAATATTAATTGAAGTTGGAAAACAATGTGAGGACAGAAGATATGTTGTAGTTAGATAAGCTAATAAATTCTTTGATGTAAGAGAAGGATGTATGGAGAAAGGTTTTCAAGGTTGCTTACCACAGGTTGGCTGGGTAAGTGGAGCATAGTCAATATCAGGATCCCAGCATGTGGAGGCATAATTTTCCCTGAGTAGTTGAGAAAGAAAGGGATGCATGGCTGTCTAGGCCATTTTATTCTAACATTGAAGGTCAAGAATGAGACCCATTGGCAAGAGATCACTATTGATTGAAATGTGAGGTTGAGGTTGAGAAGCCAAGAACCAATTGGTTTGAAGAAAGATTCATTCATAAACTAATTATAAAAGAAGCTTGCAGCCCAACCACCAAGGAAATAGTTATGGTTAGATTTTTCAAGGAAGATTCTGATATTTGAGGCAGAAATTCAACCTAAACCTGCCAGACTGAGTGAACCAAGCAGCCATATGCAGAGAAGACCTAAATCAGGAAACATGGCACTGGCATCTGGAGATCTTGAAAAAATGTAAGTGAAGGCTTGGGACTGATGAAAAGAAAGTTGTTGACCAGTTTGATTGAATCCAGCAAGGGACACTCAACTAGAGAAGTTTGGAGGTGGGCTGTGACATGTGGTATTTTCTGTGCATGCGCGAAGGAACCCGCGCAGACCTGTTATACTATTCAATGTAACTGATATACCATACGGGAAACAGTTATTGACTCAAGTGACAACCCCCGGATCTCTCTTGCTTCTTCTTTCTCTTCCCTCCCCCCAGTAAACTCCAAAAGGGGAAGTTGGGAGGACTTTGTACACAAGCCTCTTAAGTGAAATGGATAGCCCACATACCTGCTCACTGAAAAGCTCATAACTAATAAGATAGAAATCTCAAAGCTAATACTGTTGAAGATTGGGATTGAACCCCCTAATACACACACACTCCTTGACTCCGGAAATCCCAAATACAATTTTGATTGACACAACCAACAAATATCCTACCACCGCACACCACCGTGCAGATTTCCATTACTAACAATTATCCAACACACCCGGAAATCAGGTGACGTATACAGGTCATACGTCACGTTGACGTTCACGAAGTGGTTTACAATGGCTGAAGTGTGCAAGCTTTGTTCCTTGTAATAATGTTCAGTGAAGGAAGCACAAACATTTGTGGCAGGAAGAGAACAAAGCTCAACTGGCTCAAACATTTTAATGAACTTACTTTTCTTTTCTTTAATTCAATATATTTTAAATCTCTTTGTAATGGTAGATTTGAAAAACAAATCCTTTGTTTTTATGTATCTTATATTTTATAAACAACGAAAATCTTTTATAACAGAAGCATCTCCTGGTTCAAGTCAGTTCACTCAACCTCAGTAGTATACACAAAAGCATTGTGCTCCGTTCCCAGGTTCATTGTCCTTGAGAGATGATTCACCGCTCCTTGCTGATCAACAAGTAGTTCAATTCATCCCTTTGTTAGCCTTGCAATTCTTTTTTGCATTTGATCTCCTTCATTCAATTCTATTCGTAATAAGAAGTAACTTGCTTCTTCCAATCTTAATTCCTCCCCTCCCATTTTTTCCTTGATTTCGCTAAAATATTTTTTAATCCCATGCCTTTCTTGATTAAGCTTTCTTGCTTTAGTCTCCTTATTTCATTAGCTTACTAGACATTTTTGAGATCTGTTGCTCCGCTCTCATATATCTATCTTTTTTTTTATTACATTTACTGCTTTTTTGCATTTCTATATCAACTATTTTCAGCACAACAAACGACCGAAATTATCCAATTTCAATCTTCTCCACACTCAATTCGTATCTTTATCAATATTGCCTATGAGTTCCAATAATTATGATAGTTACTTCTCGCAGAATTTTGGATCATCAAGCGAGCCTAGTTTGATGCAAGTGGTCACTCAGCAGACACAACAAATCAGACTACTTCAAGAAAGACTAGCAATTCATGAGACAGAATTAGAAGATCTACTTACAAAAACTAATCTTCAAGACCAACACAATCCTAATAATAATCCATCAGCAAAATCTAAACATAAAGAAATTAATCAAGACCATTCAAGAAAATCCTTTGGTCAATCTTCACAACAAACCAATAAAAATTCAAAAGCCGTAGTCAAGACACCAAGTATCAAGAAAAAATCTTTGGGTACATTGAAAAAACCCTCCCCCAAACCAAATCCAACACCACCACGAAAGCGAAGCCCTCATCAGCTCCTAAGTACCGAGATTCCAGTGGGATTCATGCCTACAAAAGTAAAGCCGTATTTTTTTAGTTCATATTGGTCTCTATATTTATTGAATGATTGACTGCTTCTACATTTTAGAAAGCATTCTGCGAGCACATCAAAATTCTGTGGGGCATGATCCACCAACATTCCATACCCATATCCCCTGATTACTCCTCATTGAAAGAATTTAATTGTTGATTTTCATTCACAAGCAAAATTATAGCTCAATCAGAAGGTGCCAATACAACCGCCTTGGTACCCTTAGAAGAAATCCTCATGCTGCAGGGTGTAAAACCTGGAAAAAAGAAAATCGGAAATGCAATTGTTCACATGAGTGACTTCTCCATCAAGTATATTATTGCCTTACTTTCCAAACTGGGTATTCGTCGATGGGCTCCAGATCTCAATGATAAGAGCAATACCCTATACAATGAGGCATGCAGAATTAGCGCCATACAAACATTTCGTCAAATTACTATTAGTGGAGCCTATGAATACATGAACGTGAACTTCCAGTATCTAGAGAACATTGAATTGCTTACCAAGGTTTATAACCACTACGTCCATTGGTATGTAGCCCAGCGATATAAGAAAGAGATCAAGGAACCTGGAAAGTATGCTAAGGAGCAAGAAAGAAAAGCAGTCTTACGATACAGATTAAGGGTGAGTTGGATAATACTTTAACTGAAGAAAAGCTAACTGACTACTTCTCTCTTGTGTAGCTCAAAGACGTTCGCTACAAATTTGGTGTTGCTCAAGGTTTTCCAAATCGATATTTAAAAATTTTAGCTGAACCGGAGGCGCATAGTGATGATGAGTATGACCCAATAAGTAAGAAGTGGATGATCAAGAAAATTGAATGTCGATCTCAAAAAGCTACGATATTCATGCGGAGGGTTGATGAAGAAATTGCTAAGTCCGAAAATCCTGATGGAAAGGGAGCCACAAAACGTGAACGCCACATACCAGAAGACTCAGATGCAATGGTAACAAAAAGCATACCCAAAGGCCTTCCAATTGATTTCTACGATCCGGATTGGTTCAATGATCGCACAGCAGGCCAAAAGAGGAATGCTGATACATTCAAAGTCGCTTTTCTTCCAGATGCCTCGAAATCCCTATTGGGAAAACCACATCCAGATGAAAGATTGAGCGACAAACGATTTACAGACAAATATTGGGCCAAAGCGATTCAAGAATACGATATTTCACATGAAATTTTCAACGACGATGAGCTAGATGATTCCCTTAGTCAGGAAAGTGATGACCTTGAGTACTTGGCTGAAGAAAACAAGGATGAGAATGCAGTAAGCAATGATAGCAACGATAATCAAGAGGAGGAAATTAATTACATTGCAGATCAAGATACCGAAATGGAATATGCTGAAGATAACAGTACGCCACAGCAATCTCAACAAAGTTTTATCAGTTTTCAAAATGAATGGAATGAATGGTGATTTTTTTTGATCGTTTGGAATGATGGAGTATTTTTTGAAAGATGTTCTGGATTCAATTACTGTATATAGATATCTGATTGGCTGTTCATTCTATTTACTTATTGTAAATAAAAATTGGTTATGCTTTGGTCTTGGTTTTCAAATCAATTTTAAAATTGTAGGCGAGCTTTATAGACTGGATTTGAATACATGAAACACAATATTTTGATATGTAATTCAAGATTAATGTTGCGCTTCAAACCCCCTTTGTTTTGCGAAGATGGGGATTCATTAAAATTTAGAAAAAAATTGTTAGCTTGGTAGTAGTATTCTGTTGTGTTTTGTTGAAATTCTAAATGTTTGGTATTGGAAAACATAAAACGAATATTTTCTAGCTAATATGGCCTATGAAGAGAGATTGATTCAGTTTTGAGGAAAACGAGCTTAAAAAAAGTATCCAAAGGGCACAATTGAATCAATTTCACAAAAATAGAATAACAAAGTCTAATCAAAACGCTCAAGCCCAACAAACTTATCAATTGGGTAAGCTAACATGGTCACATCTTTGCATCCCAATGACCATGCAGACATAGTTAAATATGCTCCAAGCCCCAAAACCTTTGATAGCGATACAAAACCCAATGTATGTATTTTTTTTAGATGTTTTACCTTCCACGCCACCAAAAAATCATCCAGACCTTCAAATCCTACTTCATAATCTTGAACAGGTTCAAACCAACGTACCATTAAAATTGGCCCTTTGTGAACATCATTGTTTACCAAATCCAGAATGTGAGCAATCTGAGCAAATTGGATATCCGACTTCCCTTTCTTAACAAAAATCAAATTATTTGGTGAATGTCTTGAAAGCTTCATTCCAAAGCGCCATGATAAATGAAGGTGTTCAATTGCGAAATTCGTCAAAACTTGTGAATGAGGCGGATGCGGTAAATCACGATAATCACGCAGCTGGGGTTGCTCTTTTTGCAAGTGTCTCAATAATTCCAAATAGGAAGAATCGTCTAAGGCCTTTTTTCTTGTACTTGATGATTCACACTTGTTTGTAAATTCTTTCTGTATTTCAGGCTCAACTTGTTGAAGCTTTTGTAGCTGACCAAATTTCCTCATAATTGTTTTTTCAGAAGAACCTAAAAGCTCAAAGAATTTATATGATAAGTTTTGTCAATACTAAACTAAAATAACATTTATGACGTACTGTTTAATGAGTTTGTTTTTAACTTTTGGAGGAGTCCTACTAATCTTTCACCACCATATTCAGATATCCCGTTGAGTGGGCCCCATCGCAACAGCTGTTCAGGGATATGCATTGCATAATGATGGTTGGGTGTGATTCGAATATGTGGAAACAACACATTAGATGTGCGTTGATAGACACTATATTGCTGGTCAAACAACTGTGCATCTTGTTGGGTGACCGATCTTGCTCCAACAATCTTGGTGCATTGAATAAGTGCACCAATATTGACAAGAAAGAGCTGATCCTTTGGGCCCAGGTCCCAGAAAATATCCAATATGACTAAACGTAGGTAAACCTGAAAGAAGACTGACCACTCATTGGCTTTCAACTTCCCATTTCGAGCTGTACACAGGCCAACTGGTAGATGACTGATGCCTTTTGGAACCACAACCTCTCTCAGGCGCTTTCTAATCTTTTTAATTATTTCTTCTGAAAGGTAACTTTGATTCCCAAAGCCTTCGTTGTCTTCTGATAGAAATGCATCCACCATTTCTTCATCGGATTCTGATTCTGATTCTGATCCTGATAAATCGGATTGGGACCGTTTATGTCGTAATATGGCTGCGTCAAAGCCCCATCAATAACGAACATGGTGTTGTAAAACACCTTCATACCAGTTGTGTAGCACACCTAATGCTATATTGGCAACTGGGTCCCAATATGGCAAGCGATTGAGTTCCGACCATCGTATCCCATTCTTTTTTGCAAAAGTTTCTCGTAATCTTGGTGTCCTTGCCCCATTCCATTGATGAGATGCATTTAAAACCGTTCTTCGTTGACGAGGATTTCCAAGCTTCAGCTCAACTCTCTGATTGTCTTGAAGCTCACACCAGGAGCAAAAATGTTTTGCCGAATGGGACACAAAGCCCCCGACCTTGTGAGTTGCTACAATGTCTCCAATCAGGCCTACAAGTTTGACCACTACCATTCTTCCATTGCGATATTTTGGTGTGACGATCTTGACTCCACAATTTAACTCAAGAAGTTCATCAATCAGGGGCTTGAAGACATTACTGATGGTGACCATATCTGGCTGGTTTGGTGAAGGGATCAAACCAGCCAGAAAGGTGTACTTCGGTTGAAATCGCTCTCGTGGTTGAAGGTTAAAGCAATGGAGCACTATGATTCCCATTGAAACTTGCTTGCCAGAAATCCTATTTCCTTGGGGATTGAACCAGTCTACAAAAAGTCCAAATCCTAATTCAAGAGTTTCATTTGAGCTACATGAAAATAAGTCTTTCGAGATTCTGCCTTGTGCTACGTCAGAAACAGCCACGTTTGTGTTGGAAGCTAGCTGTAATTTCCATTGATCAATTCCTGCTTCAATCCCAGGAATATTAAGAAACCAATCAATCCATGAATGAAGGGATTGTGGAATACAAAGACGTGGCTGTCCAGCTAATCGAATTTGACCACCTTCTACATGCCGATGCTTTGAGTTACGAGTTGTTGAGGAAAAACAGATCTGAGGAAATGGGTGTATCTTATGAGGATGGAAAAGATCATTATAACACTTATTACTGGCGATGGTAGGCTGGTAGGTACACTCTTCTGGTGCAATTTCAATGTTGTAAAGTGAGTAGCATTTTTGGCAGCAGACTTGTTCTTCCAATGGAAATTCTAGCTTCAATCGCTTCGAAATCGTCCGAATATCACATGGAACTCTAGATAAAAGACTATTGTGCTTGATGGCTTTTTGAGAAATGAGCTGGATGATGTTTAGAATCATATCTCTTGCTTTTCGACAATTATCTCTGCTAAGTCCACAAACAACATAGAGCCACATTATAAATTGTAACACCAGTACTGAAGCAATGGTTAAATATTAGCTCGCTGGTAAAGGTGGATAGTAAAAAATTCAAAGCTCACTAATAATATTTGACATGCTAGAATCATTATTATAAGCTTCGCTCTCTTGTGTGTTGCTGTGTGGTTCTTTGTCAGCGATGGAATAAGTTCTGGAACGTTTGTTGGGATCATCAAGTGAAATCTGCGTAAATTGATTATTAATAAAATTTTCATCTTCCTTGGCCGATGCCTTTGCCCAGTGCCGTATACGTGTGCTATGCTCAACGAAAAGTCCCTGGTGATTTTTTCCATTGGAACTAGTGACAGTGTACTTCCTACAGTTTGGGCAGGTGCAAAGTTCCATATTAAGTTTTTTTAGAAGATGAAAAGATGAAATGAAACGAAGTTTAAAAAAAAAAATACTAGCGAAAGAAATGTGTGAGACAATCAAAAGAAATATACGACAACCTGGTCAGGGTTGATCAAGAGTAATAAAAACGCACAGGCTTGAAAAGAAGTTGAGTTTTTATGAAACCTAACAAAAAAGAACCCTAACCTATGGAAATGCAAACCTGTTCTGCCGGTGACATATATGCATACGTCAAGGTGACGTATGACCTGTATACGTCACCTGATTTCCGGGAGTGCAACTACCCCATTCCGGCGTGCATATTCTCATATCTAATTGAAGATCTTCCTTCAAAGACAATCCATTCTCCGCTTTTAAAATAATCCTCATCAAATGTCTTGTTTCTTCTTTATCCTTTCTTTGATCCTCCTTTTCCTTTTTATATTCTTATATATTCACTCATTATCATTTTCCCTCAGGTAGAGTCATCATCTCTATTGTTATGTTGTACTGAAGGCCTACCAACTAACTAAAAAACTCTTCACTTCAGTTGATAGTTGTTTTTCTTCACACAGTTGTTTCATTCCTATTTTATTTATTGATCCCTTTGTTATCTACCCTGAGGTATATGAATTTTGTTTCTATCTAATTTTTCACTGTAGTGGACATTGATGTAATAAACCTTAGCTCAAAAATTCTAAAGGATTTACAGTCTTGAGCTCAAATTCAAAAGGGGTTGATGTTGAGCATCACTGGCAGACCAATCCTACAAAGTAAAAGGAAATTACATGGTTCCCATTCTTGATGGCAAAAATTATAGCAAATGTTATCTTTGAATGAGATTCCTACTCAGGTGAAAGGATATCTTGGAAGCCTGTGAAAAGGCACTAAGCGCTGATGAAACAACACATGAAGCTATCAAGTGGAACAAGGCTGGTTGCAACACAATAAACCTCATAACCTCCAAAGTCAACCACTGCATATTCGGGAAATTTTCGCTCTGAAACATCAGACAACACTCACCTTCTGTGGACAAAAATTCAATATTGGTATGCATCAAAAAAGGCTCTCAAAAAGGGATTGGTATGGATTAATTGGAAGAAATAAGCATAAAATGGTAACCTTCAACTATAAATTGACAAAAGTCAATAGATTCTACTTGAACTTGATTATGTCTATATCAAAGTTCTCTTGGAAATTGTTTCCTACTGTATTCTGAGAATGCTTATTGGGGAAACTAAGCTCTCCCAATTAATCAATTTATTAAGAATGAATGAAGAAATATGTGAAAGATCTGACTTAATCTTAAAGCAACTACAAGAATATGCGAATCATCTTATCACAAAGGGAAAATATCAAAAACCTACTCTGTCAGCCTTAGTTTCTGTCTCTGACCCTCTGTAATAGATCATCTACCATTGTGCAAATGGACATCATAACATCAAATGCAAAAATCACACCCAAGAAGCATTTTACATTGATGAACCTCATCTTTGGCAACAAAGATGAGAAAACAAAAGAAATCTGGCAACTTCCAACAAGCCATCAACATCACTTCACCTCTCCTCTGCAGAAACTCTCACAACATTCATCTCTGAAACATCCTCTTCTCAGAGTTTGGTTGTTGACTGTGGTGCCATACAACGTATGTTCAACAATGAAAAATTCTTCACCCAACTTTCCATCTTGAATGATATGAGGGTAAAAAAAGGAGATCCTCATAGCTCACTTCTATCCAAAGGAGTCGTGACAGTTTTGATAATATGTGATGGTAGGAGATCATTGTTAGATTACTTTCTATTTGTTTTTAAAATCAAATGAAACCTGATGAGATTATTAAAACTATTCCCCAAAAAACTCACAATCGTTCAACAAAAATCATCCTTTTTACTTGAAACCAATGGTACCATGATTCCTAGACGGTTTTTTGAAAACAACATAATGCTTTTCAACTACTCCCTACCTGAAACACTTCTAACCTAAAGCTCTTCATGGCATCATCAATTAAGACACCCTGGTCTTACATTCATAAAATCCATGGGACTTCAATGTGTGCAACAGAAATAAAGCTCACAAAAGACCCTGCAAAGGTCAATATAGCCACACAAGACTCCCCCTTGACTTTGTACAAATTGACCCTGTTGGGACTATTTCTCCTCCATTGCTATCTGGAAAACATTACTTTCTCACTATTGTAGATCAAGCGACATCTTTCAAAATCTTTTGTTTCCCAAAAAGACAAATTGACTACTTATGGAGAATTTGCCACAGTAAAAAAAATGATAGAAAATGAGCAATATCAATCAATAAAGAAGCTAGTTTCCAATAAAGCAGGTGAATTTCTGAACCATTAATTCTAGGAACTAGCAACCATCTCTGGATGTACCCACTTATTTCCTCCTGCTTACATTCTCAAGCACAATGTATGTGTGGAACAGGCTAATTGAACTATCTTAGAGAAAGAAAGATGCATGTTCAATGGTGCAAATCTACCCAACCCTTACTTGGGGGAAGCTATAAACACTGCCGTTGCAATAGCTAATCTCAATCCACCTCCTTCTTTTCACAATAAATTGCCCCTTTCTTTGTGGAAAAATGTTTCTCCATGAATCAAGAAACTCTGGACCTTTGGGTTCCTTGCTGTGTTACTTATTCCCAAGGACCATCAAGATTAGAAACTTGGGCCATTTGATAGTGCTGGAATTCTGGTTGGATATGAAAATTACAGTTCAGCCTATTAGATACAGAGGCTATCCAAACAAAAAAATCCTAATTTCTCACCATGTGTCATTTTTTAAACAAAGTTTGCCTCTCTCTGTAATCCTTCCAAAACCAAGCTCTTTCCGATCTCATTCCCTTCTCAGTCATCAATCACTATAGCAGTAGATGCAACCTTCAAAGTATAGTATATCTTTAATGAAAAGTAATTTACTGAACAAAATTCCACCAGCCAGGAAGAGGGGGTAGATGAATTCCACCATGCTCCAGTGTCAGCTGTGGTAGCTGAATTCAACACTGCCAATTCTAATTAAATAAATGGTGAAACTCCTGAAACCTCCAGGATTAAAGTCATTGGGCCCTGGCATCCCACTCTTGTATCATCTGACCTCAATACCAACAACATACTTCCCTATTTGAGACAAAGAAATGACATAGTCACCACTGCAAGTGAAGCTCCTCAATTCTTCATAGAGGCTTAGAACAGCACTAGTAAGTCCAAGTGGCTCACTTAAATTAAAGATGAACTATTGGCAGAGTAGAATCAGCAAGCTTGGGATGTTGTTAGTACTAGCAAAAGCTATAAGGTTTTTGGCACAACATTGTTTTTCAAAATCAAATCAGACCATTAAACTTTCTGCACTGTCACAATTCTGTCTGCCAGACCTCAACAAAGGGAAATCTTCCTGAAAAGTCTATTAAACCAGTTGAAAGACTGGTTAATACAGGCAAGTTATAGATTACATTCCACTATGTGACAGTACCCCCGGGTTTAGAGCACTGCTTCACAAAGTGCATGTAATTGATTGTATTACGCATTCCATCCTCATGAAGCTAAATTAGTCACAACAGGAGCCTAAAAGGGGTGGAACCCTTGTATGCCAATGGAGTGGAAAACCCAGTGATTTCTGGGCTTTTGATTGAAACCCCTGCTTGTCTCCAACCAGCATCAAACCCATGATGTTGGTAACTGGTTTATTGTAACAATGCTGTCTGCCAGACCTCAACAAAGGGAACTCTTTCCAAAAAGGCTATTAAACCGCTTGAAAGACTGGTTAATACTAGAAAGCTGTATATCACATTCCCCCATGTGAGATTCACACTCAATCCTTGTGCCTTCTCTTTCAGAAACCCCAACCCAACTTGCCTATAGATTCAGGTCAATGGAATTTCAATCTATGGAAGGAGTGTGGAAGAATTCAAGAAAAAAATAGCTTTGAAATTTGAGATCAGGGACATTGGTCATTGTGATCTCATCTTGGGTGTAAAAGTCAATCAGGCAAAGGACATCATCTGGCTTGATCAGAGACACTTCCAATGTCACGTGTTGGTCTTTATGGCATGGGATATTTTAGATGTGTATCAACACCTCTTTTACCTCACTTGCAACTCTCTCCAGCAATGGAAGAAGAGGTAAAAAACTTCAATGAACTAAATATCAGTTACCAGAGAGCCATTGGCAGTGTCAATTACCTCAGCTATGCCAAAATGCCTGACCTTTCTTTTTCAGTCATCTCACTCTCTCAATACCTGGAATGGCCTGAAATATTTCCATGGCATGGCTTCCTTCATATCTGAGAGATCATAGGGGTTCTCTTGAAGCTTCTGTACTTTACTCGTGGACCAGGCAGTCATGCCTTGCTTCCTGCATTGATGATGACTGGGAAAATGGTCTGGTAACCAGGAGGTCAGTTATGGGGTTCTTGGCATCCTTCAATAGCTGTCTGGTCCTCTGAAAAGCCAAAAAGAAGCCTACTGTTTTTGTAAGGTTGGTCTATGAAACTCTTTATAATAGTAGCAAATATCAAGAGTACTATGACTGTCCTCAGTAGAAAATATAATATAGTTAAATATTATAAACACAAATCTATATAATTATTAAGCATAAGTATAATAATAAAAGCATTAAATTATTATTAAATGATTTGATAATAAAAAATTCTTAATAATTAGAATGAATCATATTTATTCTATTATTCTTATAGTCACAGACAATTATCACTATACAAAGTGTAAAGCTCTCAATGAGACAATTACATGTGGAAAATCATGATATTGATCCAATTATAAATAATATAAATATTATTTATAAAAGAAGTTATCACACAAACTATGTAGAGATAACTCTTATAGAAAACTTCTACATAAAAAAACCCAATAATAGATAAAAAAGATATAGAATTTTGGAGAAAACTTACTTATAATATTTATTTAATAAAACAAGTCAGACAGCAACAGTTATTATATTAAATAGGATTTATAAGCTGAAAAAATCCCAAAAAATGAATGTTTTTAAAGATAGAAAAAAACTTCTGTATGCTAAAATAACATTTATGAGTTTTTAAGGGGAATTTGTTTATTTAAAATATATTTAACACAATAATTTTACATAATAAAAAGTATTATTGGGGATTGCAACAATAATCTGAATTCTATGATTTCAATTATTTAAGTTAAAGTTAATAAAGAATAAAATAACTTTAGAATTACTTTAATGATAAGAATTCATATTTAATAAAGCTTTATCTGTTTAAATGTCTAATATAACTGGAATGATTGATGAGTTACGGACAAAAACAGTGATATGTGGGCTCTTTTATTCCTTCAGAGCGGCTCTTATTATTAATAATGGACATAGAGGGTGGGCCCAGGTCAAAACTGAGAAAAAAATGCCTAAAAATAAGGTTCTTAACATAACATAGCTTATTTTTGATTCCAATGTAAAGTTACCAGTGTTATTATTAACTCCAAGTTACTTTAACCCTCTTTTGGATTGATCATTTTAAGTTTTAATAGAAATAAATATTCTTTACCTTGAAGTGGGTCACCTGAAAAACTCAAAACTAGAGTTTCAAGCAAAAATCTCTTAAACTTGATTTTTAATTATGTTTTAAAGAAATATTAATTTTCCTGAAGTATAATTAAAAGAGTAATATTCTAGGCCAATTCCAAATGAAACTTTTTATAAGAGATAATTATAATTTGATGTATACACATATATCATCAAGTTATAAGCTGTGTGAAAAGTCCAAGAAAATTGATCAAGAATTGGATTTTTAATAAATTTTTGAAGTTATTGCTATTTTTCCATGTAAAATAACAACACACGCCAAACCTTAACTTTTGATAAGGTTTTAATGCTTTTAAATTTGAATTTTTAAGCTGATTTTAGCTTTCAAAGTTCTTAAAACATTGATTTCAAGCTTGCATATTGAGATTTACCCTTTGGCATCTTGAAGTTCCTGTTCAAATTGGGATAAAACCAGTTTAAACTTTGTAGTTGGATCAAACTCTAATGTTAGAGCTTAAATAAGGTTAAAAATACTCCAATACAGGTGGAAAACCTTAATTGAATCCCTTCAGATCCAAAAGTTCAGTACCCCAGCTCTGTTTGGTGTTTTTTCTTTGTCCCACCTTTCTGTGTGATTTTTCCTTTTCATTTATTTGAAGCCATGATATGGCCTTAAACTCTTTTAAATTGAGCTCACGCAATATTTACATTATGTATGGCAAATTCTTAGCCAATTCAGTAAATATACACAACACCTCAATTTTAAGCAAAATTTTGATATGCTTTCATAAACCTTATGAAATTTTAAATTTAAGCTTATTTAAGCACAAATTAAACAATTTCAAAAAAATTTAAAAAAATTGCAATTGTACTGTGAGATTCTTAAATCTTCTAATACCATAAGAAATAATCATCTTTGGGTATAAAATGCTATGGGTCTATGCCAGGTTATTTTTAGTGTAGAATCCAAAAATGAAATAATAATTATAACTTTGTTTATCCAAAAAGAGTTAAACTTTTTTTTTGTTATGTTTTATTTTAAATCCAATTGATAAGTCTGTTTAAGACCAAATCAACTGTGTATAAAGCTATCTGTGGCCTTGTTGGTATGTCATAAATACCTCACAGCCTCACATTCCCTACCACCCAAAAAAATGTAATACAATTTTTACTTAGTAGTTTACCCCTAATTTCATTAGGAGGGGGTAAAATCCACTTTCCAATCTCTGTACTTATACTCTTAAATATGTAAAGCACACAATTCAAACATCTTATTGAGGAATTGGTTTTCTCTCATGTCTGAATATTCTGAGAAATTTTTGGGAATCAGGTATTTTACTTTTTGAAATCCATTCATCTTCATGTTGTGGATTTCTGTACCTAACTAAGTATTCTCTTTCATTTTTTCCCCTAAGTCCTCTTTCTTTCAAGACTTTTTGCACATTTTTTTGTTCACTTTGATCAAGTCATGGTACTACCAAGGGTTTTGAATTTCTCAAAGGGAATCATTCCTCATCACTTGAAGTGAAATGATTTACTAGGCTGACAGGGAGAGTTTGATGTTTGGTTTCCAATTCTCCTGACAGGTCTATATGTATTGAATTTGTTCCTTGAAGGGCTTTAATAATAAATGGTCCGGCAAAGGAATCCTTCAATTTCTTTGGGTCTTTAATATTGTTAAAGTTCAAGGTTGAAAGCAGTATTAAGTCCCCTACTTTGAATTCTGGGGTTTTATTACTTTTATCCCAGTTTTGTTTAGCATGTTCAAAGGAATAAGTCATGCATTTATTTTCATTATGCCTAAATTTATCAAGCAATAGCGTGATGATTGAAGCAGTTGGATGAATATAAACTTAATCTTTCTTCAAATTATCCACTGGAAGCTTATAGATCCATCCCTTTTCCAACATTTCAGGAATCTTGCCTGTGGATTAATGGATAGAAGTATTGTAGGCTAATTCCAATTCTGGTATATGTTTACACCAATAATGGGAAAAGCCATCAGAATCTTTAAGCTCCAGGCCATAAGCACAAAATCTTTTGATCATGTCCTCAAGGGTCTGAATTATTTTTTCTGCTAAACCATCTGTTTTTTGATGATAAGCTGATGAGAATGATAGTTTTGTACCCAAATTCTTACATAAATTTGTCCATAACACTGATGGAAATTTTGTGTCTCTATTGCTAATGATATTTTTGAAGAGACCAGTATTAGATATTAATCTGTTCCAAATGAAAAGAGCTGTGTCCATAGCTGTGTCATCTTTATGAAATGGAAAAAAGATAGGGGTCTTTCTGTAACTCTCTACAATAACAAGACATGCATTGTAAGTTTTGTCACCATCAGGTGGTAAGGCAGTTACCCATTCCATATGAACCAATTCCCAAGGGTTACTTGGTTCTTAGGTATTAATAATTCAACCAAATATTTTACCAGTAGCTTTATTGGCATTTTGGCACCTGTAAAAGCTGTGACAGTACTCAATGACATCTTTTCTTCAAGATTTCCACCAAGCACATCCTCTAATTCTTTCCATTTTCCTGTCTTCAAACAAAGTTCCAGAATCAATGTTGTAATGGAACTCTAGTAATATTGTGTCTATTAGCATTCTACTACATAAGACCATAACATATGTGTACTTAGATCTATCATATAAGATACTATCAAATACATGGAATCTGTTCTCCATATATAATCCAAATAATTAGCCAAAGCTGTATCTTTGCAATCTTTTTCAAGTAGAGAAGTAAGAATATGACAGTTTTAATCTTGCTTATAGCTTTCTCTAACCTCTTCAAATAATTCTGTCCCTGAATCTGTGATATTATTTCCTTCAATTGGAATTTGAGGTTCTGCATTTTTAGCAACATAAGTAGGGTAATCAGTTGTATTGTTTAATTCCCATCTACGTAATCCATCATAATTTTTGTGAATATTGCCAGCTTTATGTACTATGGTCAGATTGCCTCCATACTCCTCTATAGGTATCTTCCATCTTAACATGTGTCTGTTTGGACTTTTCATATTAAGAGGTAATTTCACTGCATTACAATCAGTAATGACTTCAAACACACTCCCATCAAGATAATAATGAAGTTTTTGGAAATCCCAAACAAGGCAAAGGCACCCCATTTGGCTTGCTTGATTCATAACCTCTGTAGCTATAACTTGTCTTGAAATAAAACAAATTGGTCCTTCATAAGGTTTGTCATTGTTAATTTGAAATTGATGAAGAGCTGCACCTAAACCTTCACCACCTGAAAAAAAATACAGCTTGACAGGAAATTCCCAGTCTGGCATCAATAAGAATGATACATTGGTAAAGGCATACTTGATCTTATCATATGCTTGAATAATTTCTTGTGTCATTTCAAAGACAATTTGTTGATCACAAATTCTGTACAATTATCAGGCATGGGTTGAAAAATATTTGAGGTGTTGCCTGTAATAACTGAAAAACCCCAAGAAAGACGTCATTTCTTTCTTGTTATGGGGAATTTGTTTCAGTAAGACTGCAGCAACTTTGTGTTTATCAACACCAAGGCTTATTCCTGAAACTACATCTACTAGAGCTTTTAATTCATGGACCCCAAAATTACATTTTTTTAAGAGATATTTTCATGTTCACTTGAAGAATTTTCTGTAGTACTAATAAAAGTCTCTCTAAATGCAATTGCCAGGTTTCTCAACAAATAATAATGTCATAAATATACATTATCAACAATTTCTCCAATAACTCATGTGGAGAATGGTATTCATCATTATTTGATAATGAGAGGGTTCATTATTAATATCAAAAGGCATCCTCAAGTGCTTATAAATACCACAATGAGAAATTATTCTCAATAATTTTCTATAATGAGATTTCAAAACATTCTGATGGAAATATTTAAGGGAATCCATGGAAGTGATAAATCTTTCTTTGGATAATTGAGTCAAAGTCTCATGGATTCTGGGAATATGGTACCTGTCTGGAATAGTATAGGTATTCAATGCCCTGAAAGCCCCAACCATCCTTGATTGATCATTATGCCAAGCAATGATTACAGGGGCTGTGACTTTTACTTCCTAATCATGTCAAACATCTCTAAGGACTCCCAGTTTCATCAGCTCATTTATATGAGATTTCAATGCTTATCTAGCCCTGGGGCTAGCTGTGTAAGCTGGTGTTCCTAATAATGGAGGGTAAGGTCTGTCCACATTAAGAATAAGGTCCACTTCATGGCCTTTAATGGCCCCTAGTGGTTCATTATCAGAAGCAAAGGATTCCATACATTGAAACAAAATTTCAATAAGGTCTTCCTTCATTTCTAATATTAATTCAGGACTAATTTGTGCTTCAATTAATTGATCTGACACAAATTTTTATTATTAACATTTCTTACTTCTCTGAGGACAGTTATTTCTTTCTTCTCTAAAGGAAAAGAAGATTTTTTTCTTTTATTGTCCCCTATATTGAAATTTCTGTCATTATGATTCTTAATATCAATACAATAAATATTGAGATAATCATTTCCAAGTATAAGATGTTTTGAAGTTCAGTTAGTCATAAAATCAAATTCAACTTTCATTCTGATACTTCCTGTAGGGTGAGGACATAATTGCTGCTTCAGAAATTTCAAAAGGGTGCATATCTTGGCTAGCACTGTGAAATTTTATACCTTCAATTGGCATTAAATTTTTCTTGCCAATTGGTATAGATTTTTTCAAGATGATCTTTTCCAACACATGTGCAGAAGGCACCTGAGTCAAGGTGTATATTGGCTTCTTTGTTGTTTATCACAATATTAGTGATACAAGATCATCCAGCTGTATAACCTTTACCTCTGGCAGGATTGGCTTTCTGAATTTTAAAATCTTTCACATGTATGAGATCCATAAACTCATCAATGTACTGTGGTAAGACAGATACTTTACTATTGGGGACAATAAGTGTCAAACTTTTGCCTTCCCACCTTTTAGGAGACAAATTACAGTAACTGAAGTATCACCTGTCAACTTAGAGTTAGAGAAATTCAAGTCTTAACAGTTGAATGAAGCTGAAATAAATCTTCATATTAATGATAAACAGGAATGGGAACTTCCTGCCCTTTATATGCCCACAAGAAAGCCTTTGAATAAGATAAAGAGCCACTAGGGGAAATTTTCAATAATGAAGTTGACATTATTCTCAATATTCAAAGAACTTACCCACCACTCTTGAGAAGACCTGCATATCGAGCAAGCCCAAAATAAATAGAAGCACTGGAACTGCATATTAAGGAACTTTTAAACTTGGCCATAATAAGAAAGGTTGGCCACAATGAGGAAGTAGAAATAATTACACCAGTCATACTGGCATGGCATAATGGAAAATCCAGAATGGCTGGGGAATTTAGAGCTCTGAACACTTACACTTTCCCAGACAGGTATGCAATACAAAAGATCTAAATTGCCCCCACCCAAATATCTCAAGCAGTTTAAATAAGTACTATGGATACCATTAAAGAATTTAATCAAAATGTAGTGACAAAAAGGGCAAGAAAATACTTGAGAATTATTGTTCATTGTGGGGTGTATGAATATTTGAGAATGCCTTTTGGAATCAAAAACGCACATTCACACTTCCAAAGGATGATGAATGAAATCTTCCCTGGATAACTTTCAGAAGCATGGTTAATCATTTACATTTATGATATTTTTTTCTGTTCCAAGACTTGAGAGTATCATATATACAGATTATCCAGAGTTTTTGGGGAAAATTAAATATGTAAAAATTAAAATTTCTTTAAAGAAATTTCATTTTGGATTTAAAGAACTCAAAGATCTGGGACATGTAGTATCTATTCTACCCCTTGGAATTGACAAAAACAAGGCTGTAGCAGTGCTACTGAAACCCATTCCTCAAAACAAAAAATAAAATCAGTAATTTTTGGGGATTTCAGGATATCACAGGAAATACATTGAAGATTTTGCATCCATAGCAAGGCCTCTTTATAGATTGTGTGACAAAGACACAGTATTTTAGATTATTGATGACAGGGTCAAAGCCTTTGAGTCTCTGAGACAAGCTGTAACCACTGATCCACTTTTACTAATGTGAGATTTTAGGCTTCCCTTTAAGCTTTATATTGATGAACAAATTATAAATGAAAAACCTGAGGAAGGACCCATATGTTTCTTATCTAGGAAGATCAAACCAACTGAAGCCAGATATGGGGAAAGCTGAATGGAGTGTTTATGCCTTGTCTGGGCCTTGGAAAAACTTAATTACTTTCTAGAAGGATGTGTTTTTGAAGGAAAAACAGATTTTACCACTGTTAAATAACTTTTAAACCTGAAAAAACCCAAGAGGAGCATGCTCAGATAGCAAATAGCTGTACAATAGTATAGAGGAAATATGACCATTGTGGAAAAGGAGAGAAATATTCACAAAAATGCAGATGGCCATTACCAAATCACATTGATTATCCTGCTTATGTACCAGAAGAAGATTCCCCACAGATTCCAAAAGAAGGAATTAGTGTTACAGACCTGAACACCACATTCTTTGAGGATGTAAGAAATATTGATACTCAGGATACAAATTGTAGCAGCCTATGCCAATTACTTAACAAGGACTCAAAATATAACTCCTTGATACATGGCTTAGATCAAATATGGAAGAAATCATATGATTAATGAATATTTCATCAACTGGATGGTATAATCTACCATACAACTAAAAACACATGTGTAAGGACAGTTTTTTTCAGATCCTTGATCAATATTGTACTGAAAGAGTTCCATGACAGCCCCTTCTCAGAACACCTATATGAGGACAGAACAAGAGAGAAAATCAAGACCTGCATATGGTGGCCAATGTGGCAAAAATATGTTTCAGATTATTGAAATACCTGTGAGAGATGTCAAAAGTAAAATAAACCCACTTGAAAAATCCTTGGAAATATGATCAAAATATATAAACCCAGAAGACCTTGATAAATCATCCATATGTATTGGGTAACTGGCCTACCACCAGGAGGTGATAAAAGCTATAATGCATACCTAGTGATTTTTTCCATGTCACAGATGACACAGCCATTGATACAGTTCTTCTGATATGTGATATAGTAGTATCATGGACTGGGATATTCACAAACATCATTAGTGAAAGATATTCCAAATTTACCTCAGAACTGTGGACAAGCCTTCACCAATTGTTTGGAACAAACTTATTCTTCTCTACAGCTTACCACCCACAGACTGATGGTCTAGCTGAAAGAATGATCAAAACTCTGGAAGTTTTTGTCAGAAAAGTTTCTTAGTATGGCCCAGAGCTTAAATATTGTGATTTATTCACCCATGATTGGTGTACCCTTTTACCTGGACTAGGACTGGCATATAAAACATCCATTAATGCAAGTACCAATTAAAGTCCTTCTTTTCTATAAAAGGATGGAACCCCAAATTACCCCAAGATTCCTTGAGGAAATATTTTGTTGAAATGTATTCCACAGCTAGTAGCTTCAAAGGAATGCTAGACAAAGTTAATAAGCATGCAGTAAATTTCATTGAAGACTCATTTGCATATGCCAAAGACAAAGGGGGAAAATCACATGCCACTCCAGAGTTCAAAGTGGGAGCTTTTGTACTTGTATCTACCACTAACTTTAATAACATAAAAGGATTTAAAAAGCTTAAAGACTCCTTTGCAGGACCGTTTCTTATTAATGCCCACCATGGAGAAAATGATGTTGAAGTAGACTTTTCTGAGAAACTTCATAATAAGCATCCTACATTTCCATTAAGCTTAATAAAGCTATACAAATCAAGTGATTCTGAAAAAATTGCTTTGAGAAATGAAGTTCCCCACTACATACCTTCTGTTGAATCATCGGGTACTAAGAAAATCACCAAAGTTGTAAAAGAAAGGAAATTACAAACCAAGAAAGTAAGGGAATACCTTTTCAGGTACAGTGACCCAACTTGTGAAGATGAATGGATGGCAGAAGATGACATACCTTAATCTACAAAACTTCTCAGAAGGTTCAGACACACTAGAAATATCAATATTTCAAATTAATAATTTTTTTAGGGGGAGGGAATGTGAGCCTTAGAGCTATTTTTATATACCCAAATGACCACAAATAATAAAACAATGATGGAATTAGAAATAAAAGAAATTTCTTGATATTTTAAAGTAAAAAATATAAATATAAATACAAACCTTATATACAAAATTTAAATTTTAATTATAATTTGGAATTAAAATTACTTTGAACTTTAAAATTTTTAAAACACATTTTTACTTGAAAAAGTTAAGTAAAAATAAATTTTCAACAAATATATTAAAATTAAAATATTTTTGAAAAAAATCTGAAAAAAGATCAATATCGATCTTTATCCAATGAATGCACTCAATAAAATTATTTCATCATTGGATTCCTCATGAAAAGTAAGATGGGGTAACCTTTGGGTAAAAATTCTGCAACTCAACTCTAAACAAGCTTAAATTAAGTTTTTAATATTTTGTGTTCAAAAGTTGAAAAAACTCAAAACCTTAACTTAATTCACAGCACATGTGGTGTTAACCATCAATTTTTGTGTTAAATTCAGGGGTTGTGTGTAGTTTAGAAGTTATGTGGAATTGAAGTATTTTCAATTGAAATGTCAAAATGTGTGGGTGTATTTTATAAGTGAACTATCATTTACATATGAGGTATAAATTTTTAAATTTGTGGACTCTAAAAACTCAATTCAATTACATATGTGAATTACAAGTATAATACATGATGAGGAATTAAAGAAAAAATAAATGGCAAAGATTGATTCTGGGGAAAAAAAGGAATCTTGGCTCTAAGGAGGAGCCAGACCCCCAAATTCCTTGCTGAAAGGTGTGAGATGTCAAACTCCATAGAAAAGTCCATCACCTTTGGCCTGGAATTGAGTCACAGGGTCTGCATCCCAATTGATGATGAGGTTTTGATACCAACCGGGGCAGGTTTAACTGTTGCCAGGATGGTAGAACTACCTGTAAGTTGACAAAATCATGCCAAAAACTGTTCTAGATGGCTTTAACATCTTTTTGAAAAATTCTGACGTGTGTTGAAGGCTTAAAAACAGGTATTCCCATAGCAATGGCTGATTTAAGGGTCTGAAATGGCTAAAACCAGCCATTTTTGGTCTAAACCATAGTTCAATGATGCCATAATTGGATTTTCTTTTGTGAGAGTGTTTTTCAGGACTGAAAAGAGTAAATTTTACTTTTGTAGTAAGAAAATCGGAGGCTATAAAAGAATGTCTTCTTTTCCCCACTATTATCTTCATGTCAGAATCTTTTCCTTTTTTTAATCAGTTTAAACACTGTTAAGCCAATCAATAAAAGATTCCAACCACCTTTCTTGAATTATTTTTAACATTTTAACCACGTGAAAAAATTATTACAATCATTGTTTGTAACTTTTGTGATCATTCTTACCCTTGAACCATCCTCATCACTGTTAGCTTTGTCACTTTGTTTCCAAATTCACTCTGATCAATTTTTGGTGTGTTTTCTCTTTAATTATCTTTTCAAAAATTTTGTTCTTATATTAATTGCCTGTTGTTCTTTTCCCAATTACTTGCAATTGAAATTTCTCTTGCAGAAATATTTATTTGTAGCAAAAAATATCTCTTGAACAGTATTTCTGGATAAATCTTTATTGTTGGTAAAACAATAATTCTTTATGTTATTATTGTTTTATACCTATGAATTTAAAAACAATATATTTGGCGTATTTACCACTAAAAAACCTTATTTCTTCTAATTTTTAATCAATTTTACGTTATACAGATTTTGAGGACAGGAAAAGTACTTGATTTCTAATCAAGGTTTCATATCCACACCTTAAAAGCACTGACTTTTATTTGACAATTCTGAAATCTAAAATAAACTTACCAATAATTCTCCCCTCAAGGTAAACCTTTATTTAATCCCACACCCAAAGGAATTACAACAATTTTCTATTAAAAAGGAAATGAACTAAACACAAAGAAACAATTTATTATTGCACATTACACAACCAAGGCCACACATTTTTGGAAACATTATGTGATAAGAAGCTTCAATAGTACTATAACCTTGTAAGATCTCTGGTAATAAAAGGCAAAAGGCTTTTCATTCTTGTCCTATTTTCATTATTAAGAAAGCACAATGCACCCTTAACACAAAAACATAGAGGAATTTTTCTCTCAGTATGTGTATGATGTCATCAAGGCCAGCTTATTGAAAAGGAATCAAGCTTCAATAGACCTCATCATTTGCAAAGGGCTTACAAACCCCTAGGTCTTACCAATCATCATGTGGAAGAGAATATGATGAAAATTTCCACCTACCATAATTAAGGAGGAGCTTTGACTACTAAAACTAAGTAGGGTGTTAAATTCCCAATATATTTGGTCTATTAGTAGCTGGTAGTGAGTTTGTTTCTCAAGCAAATGTAAGTATATTTGATTTAGTGGTGACCTTGGGGTCTTTATTTTGCAAGTGTTCAGAGTGTTTTGTTAATTTAGTTGTTATCACAAGTCAAGTATCTACTTTAGATACTGAAAGTTACTTGTATTTTACCCTATGATTCTTTATGCATTTAATTATTTATTCTTAATTTTCCATTTTTATTAATTCCCTAGTTTTTTATTATTTTTTTTTAATAATATGTCACCTATCAATTGAATTACTTGCATCAATTAGGAGCCAGAATAAGTTCAAGCAGAAATACATTATTTCATAATGATTTACCATGTTTACTTTCATGTTCAGTCTGGTATCCTTACTCAAGAAACTAGTTGCCTGTTTATACTGGGGGTTGTCCATAAAAAAAATGCAAAAAGTATTGAGGACAATCTCATATACTTAAAGTAACCAATAAAATGACTATCAAACCAATGTTTGTTCCAAAAACCTAGCTACTTAGTTTAACTAAGTAAAAGTTACCTTCACTCAGAGCTTATTTTAGTTCAATAATGTTTCCACCTTTCAGGTATTTGGTTCTTATTTAATCTTTAACTTCTTAAAAATTATCTTAATTAATTCCAAACTTTCATCTTGCAACTTAACATATTGTTCATTATGGGGTGAAGTATCCAGAGAGGTAAATAATTCTTATAAAGGAATCCTTTTAAACAATGAATTAGGGGACTTGAGAAAATTCCCAGTAAATATCTATAAGAATCTCAAATGAAACTGTGTAATTCCAGCTATCCTCAAGAGCTGTGGAAGAAACAAGTCCATTAGCCATATCTAACAGACAGTTGTGAGGATAAGAGTTTTGTTTTTGACAAAAGCACTAATTACAAAAAAGATCATCATACATGAAGAACAGAAAAATCATAATAAATGACCAACCTGTGAGGACAAGAGTTTTTTATTTGATAAAAGGGCTAATAATTACAAAGAAGAGGCAAAAAATTAATACAAGTATGGTGTGTTTAAATAGTCATATGGCCTCTTTAGTCATTATTGTAAAAACTCCATTTAATCTTTGCAGGTCCACATGGGATAGATTTTATATAACAGAAACTTTTATGGTGTTGTGATTTCTCAAAGTATAGGGTGATCTCAACACCATGGATTTACTTTTGATTTACAAATTGCTACAATACTATGTTCACCTTACGTTCAACAATAATCTTAATACCCCTTCATGTTTGAGTATGTGATTAAGTTCATAGAACTCTTTTATTCAGTTTTCTTGACTTTTCCAAGTCCTTTTGTTAATATGTCTTCCCACATTTCATTCATTGAGATATAAGCAAGATCCACCCCTTCATGTTCAACCACTTCTCTTAGCCAATTTAACTGGATATCAATTTGCCTAATTCAATGATGATAAAGAGGATTGCAGAAAAAATCTATTGCCCCTTTATTATCACAGCATACTTTGATATCTGGTTGGAGATTGAAGTCCACCATCAAACCTTTTACCCATACTATATTTTGAATGAGCTCTGTCATTTATTTCAGCTCCATCTCAGTGATTGATATAGTCACTGCTGGTTTCTTTTTTTCCATGAAATTAAACCCCCATACATAAGTCCATACATGGAAAAATATTTACCATCAAAGTTGCTTCCCCAATCTGAATCACAAAAACCCATTCTTTTACCATCCAAGTCATTTCCCCCAAGTACCAAAAGCTTTTTTTGGTCCCTTTCAAATATTTTAAAACCCTTTTGAATGCAAGCACATGTTCCACTGTTGGTTTCTGCAGGAACTGAGATAAGGTTGAAGTGATGAATGCTACATCTGGTTGATTACAGGTTAACAAATGATTAAGTACTACCACTGCCTTTTGATCATCAGACCTGTTTTGGGAGCCTGTCAGATATGTATGACATACCAAAAAGGCCACAAATAACTTTATAAGAAGTTGATTTAGTCTCAAACAGACTTATCATTTCAATTTAAAACACAAAAGAACAAAAAATAAGGATAAATTTAATTTTAATAGATGAAGTTCTAATTATGATGTCATTTTTGGGTTCTACAACAAAAATAACCTAGGGTAGACCCATAGGGTGTTATACTTAAAAATGGTTATTTCTTATATTATTAAAAGATTTAAGAATCTCATAGTAGAATTTCAAGCTTTTTAAAAAATTTTGAAATTGTTAAATTTAAGCTTATTTAAGCTTGAATTTGAAGTTGAATAATTTCTATGCAAATGTAGAAAAATTTTAGTTAAAATTGAGGTGTTGTGTATATTTACTCAATTGGGTAAGGATTTACCATACAGAATGTAAATCCTGTGTGAGCTCCATGTAGAAAGGTGGGACAAAGGAATAAGACCATACAGGGGGGTACATAGCTTTTTGGATCTTCAAGGATTCAATTAAGGGCTTCCACCTTTATTGGAGAATTTCAATCTCAATTTAAGCTTTGAAATTAGACTTTAATCCAAATTTCAAGTTTAAACAGATTTTATCTAGAATTGGACAGAATTTTCAATCTGCCAAAGGGTAAATACCAATATGAAAGCTTGAAATAAGGGTTTTAAGAAATTTCAAAGCTTAAAAAAGCTTGAAACTTGAAATTTACAAGTATTAAAACATTATCAAAAGTTAACGTTTGGTGTGTATTGCTATTTTATGTGGGAAAATGGCAATAACTTCACCAATTCATCAAAGCTCCACTTGTTAATGAATTTTCTTGAAAATTTTACATGGCTTACAAATAAATGATATCTGTGTATATATCAACTTTTGAGCTTATTTTTGAACAGTTTGAATTGCTAATTTTCTGCAAAATCAAAAAGTTTAATTCTTCAAGAAAATTCAGATTTTTTCAAAAATTAATGAGAACATCATTTTAAGAGATTTTTTCTTGAAGCCTTATCTTTGAGTTTTTCATGTGATGAACTATAATATAAATGAGCTTGTTTTATATCAAATCTCAAAATGATTAATCCAAAAAAGGATTAAAGCTACTTTGAGTTAAGAATAACATTAGTAACCCTTGATTGGAATTAAAAATAAGTTACCTCAAGTTAAGAACCTTATTTTTAAGCATAGTGTTTCAGTTTTTAACTGATCAAGCCCTCTATATCTATTATGAAGCATGAGAGATGCTCTGAATCCATAAAAAGAGCCTACAATTCATTGTTTTTGCCAATGAAAAATCATCATTCCAATCAATTAGACATTTTAAACAAGTAATATCTTATTAATTATGAAATTTTCATATTAAATATTAGTTGAAATAATTTCAATCATAGAAATAAGATAATTCTTGTAATCACCAATAATATATTATACTTTATATAATTATTGTCTTCAATATCTCTTAATTCCCCAAGTTTTGGGCATTTTTTTAACTTATAAACATTACTTCATATAATAGCTATTGTTGTTTGAGTGGTTGTATTAAATAAATATCATAAGCAAGCTTTATTTAAAGCTCTATATCTTTTTTATATAGTATAGGTTTTTTATATAGAAATTTTCTATAAGAATCACCTCTGCACAGTCTTTGTGATACTTTCTTTTATAAATATTATTTATATATGATTTATAAGTGGTTAAATATTATCATTTTACAGCTGTAATTGTCTCATTAAGAGCTTGACACTTCTTATTGTTATGATTTTCACTGAATATAACAATAATAGAATAATTTCAATTTATTATAATTATTTAGATTCTTTTTTATTATTAAATCATTTTATGATAATCAAACTTCTTTCAATTTATATAATTATCTCAAATTTGTGGTTATAATATTTCAATCTATTATATTTTCTACTGAGGAAAGTCATAGTACTCCTGATATTTTATACTATTATCAAGACTTGCTTGGAAAAACCTTACCTTTTTCTTCTGTCTTCAAAGGTGGAAGGAGTTGACCATTCATTTTGGATCATAGGTTTTACAACAGACTTGCAATCCTGCATCCCATACTCCCCAAGGATCTGGTATATGTACAACTCTTTCAACAAGGAAATAGCTCTGAGAGTCCTATCCCTAGCTACTTTAATACCTAGAACAAAATATACTTCCCCCAAGTCATTGACCTCTAAGAATGATCTGGTGTCTTTTTTTGATTTTTCCACCTGCATTGATTCACCTCCAATAATCATGTAATCCACATGAATAAAGATGTATAATTGTGATGCTTCATTTTTGACAAAGAGGAATGTGTCAACATTACACAGCCTAAAAATCAATTTTCTTAAAATTCTTGTTAAGCTGCTTATACCAGGATTGGGGACTTTGATTTAAGCCATACAGTGATTTTACCAACTGTAGGCATGTTCTTTGCTTTGAGCTATGAGTATATCCATCAGGATATCTAATAAGAATTTTATTGTCAGGAATCTTGGAAAGAAGATCTTTCTTGACATCCGGTTAAAGAATTTCAAGATTGTGCAAGGCACAAAACCCTAGGAGAAACCATAGGGTTGGTATTCTCCCAGTAGGTGAAAAGGTTTGATTATAATCTAGACCTTCAGTCTGTCCAAACCCCTGCACACACAACCATTCTTTATACCTGGTAATATTTCCATTTGAGTCCTCTTTTTCTCAAAAGACCCAGGTAGTTTCCAAAAGATTGTGAGCTTCCAATTTTTCTACTACCTTCCACCCCCTGTGCTTTCTGATGCTCTTAATCTCATTGGCTATTTCTTCCTTCCAGGAATTACTCTTTTCATGATGGAGAGCCTGTTGATATGTTCTTGGCAAATCTGAGCTAAAAGCCACTAGGTTAATGACAGTTCTGAGCTGTTGTATCTTGTGACTTATAATTTTAGCTGTATGAATAATTCTAGATATTTTCTTTGGAGATACATCTAGAATTACCTCCATTGTCCATCCTTTGGGTAGTTCCCTTTTAAAAGAGAATTTCAGTTCTTCTACTGCATTAATAGGAGGAGATGGATCCCAAAAATTATCAATTGAATGCACTGATATACAGTCAAGCAGAACAGGTTCCCCCACAGGGGCCCCCTCTTCCTTAAAGTAATTCACAGATTCTTCTGATTAATGATCAGCCAAAAGAGACAAGCCATAACAAATACTCTTGCCTCTGGAGACCTCCCCTTCAGATTTTCTGTCAACTACTTGTGATACCCCAGCCTGTCCCCAATCATCAGGATGCTCATGAACAACAGGATTCACACAAAGATGATATGGGGAAGGAGATAAATAAGAGAGGGGACTAGTAGTATTTAAAGAGGGTATATTAAGTTGAGGAAGAGGATTAAGAGGGGTATCATAAAAAAAAAAAAATAAGGAACTGTTCTCTAGCCGTCTTAAGCGACCAACTGGGGTATCCAAAAAAAACACAATTGTTAGTAATCTTAAACTTACCCATTTCAAGATTATATAATTTGAACTTTTTATGCCCTTCTGTGTACCCCACAAAGATCCCTTTTTTTGCACAAGGATCAAGCTTGGAGGTGAGCTTCTTCTTTTTATTATTTATGAATATTTTACTTATAAATGGGTGCATATCTTTGAGGTCTTATTTTTTCTTGCAAAAGCTCTCATATGGGGTCTTGAATTTTTGTGATGAGACTGGTGTTTGATTCAAAACAGATTACACAGTTGCTTCTTCCTTTCCCCACCAACTATGGTTCAGACAATAGTCAGAGAGAAGATACATAACTCTTTCAAGAAATGTCCTGTTTTTCCTTTCAGAAAAAGGATTCTGTTGTGGAGTATAAGGAGCAGTCAAAAACTGCTTAATACCGTTTTCCCAAAAATAAACCTGAAACTGCTTTCTCATAAACCCCCCTCCATTGTCCAACACAAAATGCTTGACCTGAAAGCCATTTTCTTTTTCAGCAAAGATCTGAAATATATAAAAAACTTCAAAGCATTGAGCTTTGTTTTCCAAACAGTAGACAAAACAGAAAAAACTATACATATATACAAGCATAAAGATACATGTGTTCCCACCTAAATATTTTGGTGTAATATGACCGCACAGGTCCATGTGAACTACTTATAATACCAAATCAGGTTCAGGAAAAACCCTTTGAATGGAAGCCAATAAAACTTTGCTTTTAAAGATGTGTTTCACTGAAGTTTTCTGAAGTCAAACAAGGGAAATCCTTTGGAGGCATACTTGTTTTTTGGATGTCCAAGTGGCCTATAAACAGTGTGTGAGCCTGTGAGGTATGTATAACATACCCATAAGGCCACAAATGATTTTATATACAGTTGATTTAGTCTTAAACAGACTTTTCAATTGAATTCAAAATAAAAAATAACAAGAAATAAGTATAACTTTTTTTGGATAAACAAAGTTATAAATAGTATGTCATTTTTGAATTCTACACCAACAACAACCTAGGGTACACCCATAGGGTGTTATACCCAAAAAAGCTTATTTCTTATGTTATTGGAAGATTTAAGAATCTCAAAGTCCTAATGTAACTTTTTTATCATTTTCTTAAAATTGTTAAATTTAAGCTTAAATAAGCTTAAATTTAAAGTTGCATAAGGTTTATGCAAACTTACCAAAGTTTTAGTTGAAATTCAGGTGTTGTGTATATTTACTTAATTGGCTAAGGATTTGCCATAAAGAATGTAAATTCTGCGTGAGCTCAATTTAACAGTGTTTAAGGCCATAGTATGGCTTCAAATAAAAAAAAGGGCAAAATTCATGCAAAAAGGTGGGACAAAGGAAAAAGACAAAACAGAGCTGGGGTACTGGCCTTTTTGGATATGCAAGGATTTAGTTAAGGTTTTCCACCTGTATTGGAAGATTTTCAACCTTATTTAAACTTCAAGATTAGACTTTGATCCAACCTTAAGTTTTAAACTGGTTTTATCCCAATTTGGACAGGAATTTTGAGCTGCCAAAGGGGAAATCCCAATATGCAGCCTTGAAATTAAAGTTTTGAGACCCGTCAAAGCTCAAAACCTTAAGGTTACAAGCATTAAAACCTTATCAAAAGTTAAGGTTAAGTGTGCATTGCTATTTTAAATTTAAAAATATTAATAACTTCAAAAATTCATAAAAAATCCAATTCTTAATGGATTTGCTTGAAAGTATCACACAGCTTACAATTTAGTATCATCTATATATAAAACAAATTGTAAGTATCTTTTATAAGCAGCTTTCCTGGGAAATTAGCCTGGGAATTTTCCCTTTTAATTATTCTTAAAGAAAATTAAGACTTCTTTAAAAATTAATTAAAAATTGAGTTCAAGAGATTTCTGCTTGAAAATATATTTTTAAGTTTCTCATGTGATGAACCTTAATATAAATAAACTTATTTTATATTAAAACTTAAACCAATTAATGTAAATGAGGATTAAAGTTACTTGGAGTTAAGAATAACACTGGTAACTTTAAATTGGAATGAAAAATAAGTTCCCTTAAGTTAGAACCTTATTTCTAAGCATGGTTTTCAGTTTTGACCTGAGAAAGTCCTCTATATCCATTATTAATCATGAGAGCTGCTCTGTAGACATAAAAAGAGTCTTTTCATCACTGTTTTTGTCCATCATCAATTATCAATCCAATCATATTAGACATTTAAACAGGTAAAGTTTTATTATATATAAAATCTTATTATTAAAATATTTCTTAAGTATTTCATTCTTTATAAATCTTAAAATTAAATAATTTCAACCATAGAAATTAGATTATTGTTGTAATCACCTACAATATATTTTATTTTATAAATTTTTGTCTTTAAAATATCTTTTAAAATCCACAAATTCCACTCAAAAACTCTTTAATCATATTTTTTATCATAAAAAGTTGTTTGATCATTGAAAATATTGATTTTTGGTGTGTTTTTAACTTATAATGATTACTTAGTATAATAAGTGTTGTATTTGACTTGTTGTATTAAATTGATATTATAAGTAAGTTTTCTCTAAAATTCTATATCTTTTTTTATGTATTATTAGTTTTTTATATAGAATTTTTCCATAAGAATTATTTCTGCACAGTGTGTGTGATAATTGTTTTATAAAGAATATTTATATACTATCTATAATTGGTTAAATGTTTAAATCTTCCACATGTAATTGTCTCATTAAGAGCTTTACACTTCTTATTGTTATAATTGTCAGTGACTATAAAAATAACACAATAATTATAATTTATTATAATTATTGTATTTTTTTTATTATCAATTTATATAATAATAATCAAATTTATTTTTTATATATAATTATTTTGAATAATTATTTTTAAATTTGTGGTTATAATATTTTCTTATATTATATTCTTCTACTGAGGATAGTCATAGTACTCTCAATATTGCAACTATTATCAAGAGTTTCACAGACAAACCTTACATTTGGGGGCCTGGCCATGATTTTAACAAATGTTTTGGGACATAAATCATATTCTAGACATTATTTTAGTGTTTTTTGACGTAAAATTGCCATATTTACTTTTATATTGGCTTTTTTGGGACTTATCCCTCATAAATAATGTTTAAAATATTAATAAAGTGATTTTTTTCTTGAGAATATTGTTTGAAACAATATACTATTGAGTGACTTGGAATAAACTTATTTTTCCAAACTAGTGGCTTTTTCACATCACAGACTTGAAATATATTTGTCGAGTTATTCTAGTATAAAGTGAATAATAATACAATTTTGATTAATAGCTCATTAATTGCATAATTATTATTTCTTCAAAGAAAATATATAATTAAACAACAAATTTAAAAATTAAAAATCTTTACTAAAAACATTTTTTCTTTAATCTTACACATGTTTCTTTATTTTTGACATTATTTGCTATAAATTACATTAAAACAACTTTATCCAATAAGTTGAGTTTATAATTTATTTTTATTGTTTGATGAAATAACTTATATTTGTTTTTTTCTCTAGTGTCATTCATCAGAGAAAGTTATTCAGACTCTGAAGCCTCAGAGTCAAGTATTGAAATTAAAACTAGCCCAGCACCAAGGGGTTTAATTACCAAAGAAGCCTTTAAAGGTCCAGCAGGTGAATTCAATCCATTTCTTAGTCTTAATTGCTTTATATTTATGTGAAATGACTCCTACTAGAAGTGGAAGTAACTACTCCATCCAATCAAATGAATCTGGACCATGAAATTCCAGTCATAAATCAAAAAGACAAGAATTTCAGGCACAAATGGATGATTCCAGAACTTCCACCAGTTCCAAAAGGTTAGCCAGCAACTTTGACTCTCTTATTGAGAGTCCAGAAGCTGACATAACTGTGATTGCTGTTGTTAGACCTGAATCACTTTCAACACGCAACAATAGAGATATACCAGTCTCAGTACAAGAACATATTTGTGGAAGAAAAACAGCAAGAGTGGTAATTTCTCCCAAGTCTTTGGATAGGCACCATGAACTCATATCTTCAAGTGAAGAAGTTCATGGGGCAAGAAAAAACAGAAGAACTTCTGAAGGGTTGGACACCCATGTCTTGCAAAGGACAAGTCCAACAGATAAAAGCTTGGTTGAAAAACCAAAGCATTTTATCAGAGGACCAGAAGCAGAAGTTGGCCCAAGGCAAGTAAAACAGCCCAGTGGAAGCTCCCCAAGCCTCCACAAGCAAAAATACGCCTCAACAAATGCCAAACAAGCCCAAGCAAACCCCAAAGACCAATCAGAAGGGAAACAAAAAGCCCAAGTGGAACAAGCCTTACTCACAGAACTACAGGATTCCCAAGAAAGTGAAGAAAGCCATGGACAATGTGTTCAATATGGCAAGAACTCTGATGGAATTCAAAAACAAGGAGGAGGAAAGATTGAACCAATCTTTTCCAAAGAAGTAGACCTTTTAAAGCTTGTAAACCAAATGAAAACTTTTCATAAAAAATTATAACAAAGTTTAAAACGTTTGAGTATATCCATCAAAAGTTGGGTAATGAGATACTGCAAGTAAAATAGTCACAAAAGACCATTATTGGCCTTGAAAATGTTAATAAAGACAATATTTTGTCTTTGATGCAAATTTGTGCAAGAATTGAGTCTAAGGTTACCTTACTCAATCAACCAGATGAAAATTCTATTTCTTTTATAACTAGACAGCTAAAAGAATTAAGAATACAAATTCAAAACTTGGTAAACTCAACTGGGCACAATGAAGCTCATTTCCAAGAACAATTGGAAAAAAGTGATAAAGAAAGACTTGAATTGAAAGAAGATATTCAATCAAGTATTAATAATATATCACTGAAGAATGATTTGCCTAGACATTCTTTAATACTGACTTACATCATACAATTTCAAGTAATGCAGAAGTAGGAACTGCTTTCAAGTTTGAAGACATTCCATGATTAGAGGAATGGCCAACCTTCAGTGGTGAAGGGGAATATTATCATATGGAATTTATGAAAACAATTGATATCTTTAAAGAGGACCTTAACATACCAGATGAATACATAAGTGCCATATTTCATTCATTTTTTACCAAATCAGCAAAGAAATGGTATTAAAAAATGAGACAAGACCATGGTAAACATTCTTGGCCTTGGTGGAAAGAACAAATTATTTCCAAATGGGCAAATAATTCCTGGAGATTTAAAATGAAGAATTCTTTTGAAGAAGTTATTTTTAATATTGAGAGGGACAGGCCCATGTCTTGGTTTCTTAAACAAAAGGACAGATTAACTGCCCTTCATCCTTATATGTCTGAAACAATGGTACATAAAAGGATATTGATAAGGTGTGGTGGTGACCTTGAGCATGCTATAAGAGGCAGATGTATTGAGCCTTGCTCTATACAATATTATATCAATTCCATGGAGGACATCACTACTAGAACAAAAACTTGTAGAAATTGGTATAAGGCCCCAATGGACAACAAGACCAGTGGGAAACCAATTCCAAAAACCAATAAGTCACATGACAAAGCTCCTTTGAAATTTCATAAGTATGGAAGTACATCTCATTTGGGTAATACTTGTCCCAAACAAGAAAGAGGATGAATTACCAGATGCACTTAGTATAGAAAATATTAATGTTTCCTTTGAAGTCATAGAAGTGCATACTCACTTACCACAGTACAGTGATGAATGTATGGATCTCATACTTGTGCAAGATGCCAAAATGCAGAAAACCAAACCAGCCAGAGGTAAAGGCTATACAGCTGGATCATCTTGTATCACTAATATTGTGATGAACAACAGAGGAGCCAAGATACATCTTGACTCAGGTGCTTTTTGCACTTGTGTTTGAAAAGATTATCTTGACAAAATTAATAGCAATTGGCAAGACAAGTTAATGCCAATGAAAGGTATAAAATTCAGAAGTGCCATCCAGAATATGCACCCCTTGGGTATATTTGAAGCAGCAATGATATTCCCTCATCCTACAGGAAGTATCAGATTAAAAGTTGAATTTGTTGTTAAGAATAATTGTACTTCACAGCACTTTATACTTGTAAATGATTATCTCAATATTTATGGTATTGATATTAATAATCATAAAGACAGGTATTTCACTTTAAGGGAAAATAAAAGGCAAAAATTTGCTTTTCCTCCAGAAAAAAGAGAAATAACTGTCATTAGACAAGTAAAAAATATTAATAAAGAGAAATTTGTGTCAGATCAATTAATTGAAACACAAATTAGTCCTGAATTAACACCAGAAATGAAGGAAGAGCTTATTGAAATTTTATTTCAATACAGGGAAGCCTTTGCTTCTGATAATGAACCACTTGGGGCTATCAAAGGCCATGAAGTGGACATTATGCTTAATGTGGAAAGACCTTACCCTCTACTTTTAAGACGACCAGCTTACCCAGCTAGCCCTAGGGCCAGAGAAGCATTAGAGAGTCATATTAATGAACTAATGAAACTTGGAGTTCTTAGAAAATTTGGACACAATGAAGAAGTAGAAGTCACAACTCCTGTAATCATTACTTGGCATAATAAAAAAATAAGGATGTTTGGTTATTTTAGAGCATTTAATACCTACACTCTTCCATATAGGTATTCAATTCCTAGAATCCATGAGACTTTGACTCAATTATCAAATCAAAGTTTATCACTTCTATGGATGCTCTTAAGAATTATCATCAGAATGTTTTAACACCTCATGCTAGGAAATAATTGAGAATTATTGCTCATTGTGGTATTTATGAATACTTGAGGATGCTTTTTGGTATTAAAAGTGCACACTCTCATTACCAAAGAATGATGAATACCATTTTCCCACATGAATTATCAGAGGGGTGGTTAATTATTCATATTGATGACATTATCATTGGTTCAGAAACCTGGAAATCACATTTAGAGAGACTTTCATTAGTACTTCAGAAAATTGTTCAAGTGAACATGAAAATATCTCTTAAAAAATTTAATTTTGGGTTTAATGAGCTGAAAGCTCTAGGACATGTAGTCTCAGGACTGAGCGTTGGTGTTGATAAAAACAAAGTGGCTGCAGTGTTACTGAAGAAAATGCCCCAGAACATAAAAGAAATGATGTCTTTCTTAGGGTTTGTCACTTATTACAGGAGACACCTTAAAGATTTGACAATCCATGCCAGATCATTGTACAGAATTGGTGATCAACAAGCTGTCTTTGAAATGACACAGAAGAGGATTCAAGAATATGAAAATATCAGATATGCCTTTACAAATGCACAATTACTACTGATGCCAGATTGGAAACTTCCTTTCAAGCTGTATATTGATGCATGTGGTGAGGGCCTAGGTGCAGCTCTTCATGAAGTTCAAATCATCAATAACAAACCTTATGAAGGTCCAATTTGTTTTATTTCAAGACAAATGAAACCTACTGAGGCCAGATATGGAGCCAGCCAAATGGAGTGCCTTTGCCTTGTATGAGCTCTGGAAAAACTTCATTATTATCTTGATGGTATTTATTTTGAAGTAATTACTGATTTTAATGCATTAAAATCACTTCTTAACATTAAAGCTCCAAACAGACACATGTTAATATGGCAGATTTCTATACAGGAGTATAGAGGTAATATGACCATAGTACACAAGGCTGGAAATATTCACAAGAATGCTGATGGCTTAAGGAGATGGGAATTACCCAATACACATGAAAATCCTGCCTATTTTCCCACAGGTGCAGAACCTCAAATTCCAATTGAAGGAATTAACATCACAGATTTTGGAACAGAATTCTTTGAAGAAGTTAGAGATAGAAATAAGCTGGATAAGAATTGTCATATTCTTACTTCTCTACTTGACATAGATTGCAAAGATGCAGCTTTGGCAAATTCTCTTTATGATATTTTGAAAACATCTTATGACAATGGAACATTCCATTTATTTGATGGTATCTTATATCATAGATCTAAACATACATGTGTCATGGTCCTTTGTAGTAGAGTGTTAATTAACACAATACTGCTAGAATGCCATGAGACCATTTATCATGGACATCTGTCTGAAGACACAACAATGGAAACAATTAAGACATGTGCCGGGTGGCCATCTTTGAGAAAAGATGTCATTGAGTACTGTCATAGTTGTGATAGATGCCAAAATCCCAATAAAGCTAGTGGTAAAAGATTTGGTTTGATGATTCATGTGAGGTATGGATATGAAACTTTGATTAAAAATCAAGTACTTTTCCTGTCCTCAAAATTTGTGTAAGATAAATTTATTTAAAAATAGTATAAATGGTATTTTTAAAGAGAAAAAATGTCAATTTGATTTTTTTTTAACTTTTCAAGTATGAAACAATAATATAATAAAAATTTATTGTTTTTCCAACAATAAAGATTTATCCAAAAATACTCTACAAGAGATATTTAAGGCTACAAAAGAAATTTCTTCAAGAGCAATTTCAATTGGAATTAATTGAGCAAAGATCTGCAAGCAATTAATTAAAGCACAAAGTCTTCAAAAAGATATTTAAAGATAAAACATACCCAAAAGTGACCAGAGTGAATTTGGAAACAAAGTGACAAAGTTAACAGTGATGAAAGATGCTTTAATTCACTTTTGGGATGGTTCAGGGGTAAAAATGATTATAAGAGTTACAAACAATGATTATAATGAGTTTTTCACGTGGTTGAAGGTTCAAAATTTATAAAAAAAGGTAGTTGGAATCTTTTATTTATTTGCTTAACAGTGTTGAAACTAATTATAAAAGGAAAAGATTCTAACATGAAGAGAAAAGTGGGGCAAAAGAGAGATTCTTTTATAGCCATCAATTTTCTTACTCCAAAAGTAAAATTTACTCTTGTCAGTCGGGAAAAACAGTTTGACAACAGAAAAGCCAATTATGGCATCATTAAACCCTGGTTTAGGCCAAAAAAGGGCTGGTTAAAGCCATTTTTTCTATTTTTAGCCATTTTAGACCCTTAAATTGGCCATTATGATAGCAATACCAGGTCTAAAGCCTTAAAAACACGTCAGAATTTGTGTAAGAGGCCTAGAAACCAGTTTAAACTGTATTTACTTACATTGTTTTCACTTAAGGGTAGTTCTACCCTCTTGGCAGCAGTTAAAACCACCCTGGTTGGTATCAAAACCTCATCATCAATTGAGTCACCAACCCTGTTACTCAATTTCAGGCCAAAAGTAATGAGATTTTGTGTGGATTTTGACATCTCACGCCAGTCAGCAAGGATTTTGGGGGTCTAGCTCCCCCTTAGAGCTAGAGTGTCTTTCCCCCCCCCAGAATTAATCTTTCCAATTTATTTTTTCTTCAATTCCTCATCATGTAATACAATTATAATTTACATATGTAATTCAATTGATTTTTCAATTACACATCTGTAATAATTGATACCTCATATATAAATTAAAGTTCACTTATGTAATACACACGCACATTTTGACATTTCAATTAAAAATACTTCAATTCCTCATAGCTTCTAAACTAAACACAACACCTCAATTTTAACACAAAAATTGATGGTTAACACCACATGTGGTATGAATTAAGTTAAGGCTTTGGGGATTTTCATACTTTTGTACAAAAAATGCTAAAAACTTAATTTAAGCTTATTTAGAGTTGAGTTCCAGAAATTTTAACCAGAGGTGACCCCACCTTATTTTTTATGAGGAATCCAATGGTGAAGTAATTTCCTTAAGTTTATTTATTGGATAAAAAGTTATAATATATTCTATATATCTTTTTACCAAAAATATTTTAATATCAAAATTTTTATTAAAAATTCATTTTTACTTAATTTTTACAAGTAAAAATGTATTTTCATAATTTTAAATTTTATTGTAATTTTATTTTTGAAATATAATTAAATTTTGATTTGTAAATATAAATTTGTATTTATCTTTCAATTTTTATTTTTATAATAGAAATAAATTCATTTTATTTATATTTGTATTTTAATTTATCATTTTTGGTCTTTTTGGTATATGAAAATACTTCTAAGGCTCACATTCCCTTCCCCTAAAAAAGAATATTACTTTGTAATATTGTTATTTCTAGTGTGTCTGAACCTTCTGAGAAGTTTTGTAGCTTCAGGTATGTCTTTTTCTGGCAACCATCCATCTTCACAAGTTGGGTCAATGTACCTAACAAGGTATTCTCTTACTTTGTTGGATCTCAACTTTCTTTCTTTGAGAAATTTGCCAATTTTCTTACTACTAGATGACTCAATAGGAGGTATAACTTTGGGAAATTTATTCCTCAAGGGAAATTTTTCAGCATCACTAGATTTATATGGCTTTATCAAGCTCACTGGAAATGTAGGATGCTTATTGCTAAGTTCCTCAGAAAGCTCTACTTCAACAGCATTTTCTCCATGGAGAGCCTTAATAGCAAAAGGTCCTGCAAAGGAGTCTTTCAGCCTTTTACATCCTTTGATTTTATTTAATTTAGTGGTGGATACAAGAACTAAATCCCCCACTTTGAAATCTGGAATTGCATGTTATTTATCCCATTTGTCCTTAGCATATGCAGAAGAGTTCTCCATGCACCTTACTGCATGCTTTCTAGCTTTGTCTAGCATTCTCTTTAAGCTAGCAGCTGTGGGATGTATTTCAATCATATCTTTCCTCAAGAAATCTTGAGGTAATTTGGGGTTCCATGCCTTTTCTAGGATAGCAGGAGTCTGATTGGTACTTGCATAGATTGATGTTTTATATGATAATTCCAGTTCTGGCAACAGAGTACACCAATCATGGGTAAATACATCATAATCTTTGAATTCAAGGCCATATGCACAAAATCTTCTTACCATGTCCTCTAAGGTTTGGATCATCCTTTCAGCCAGACCATCAGTTTGTGGGTGGTAGGCTGTAGATAAATACAGCTTAGTGCCAAATAATTGGTAAAGATTCTTCCATAGTGCTGAAGTGAATTTGGGATCCCTGTCACTAATGATATTTATAAATATGCCAGTCCATGATACTACTCTATTCCATATCAGAAGAGCTGTATCCATGGCTGTATCATCTTTGTGACATGGTAAAAAGATTGGAGTTTTACTGAATGTGTCTACAATAACTAGGCAAGCATTATAACTTCTGTCACCTCCTGGTGGTAGGCCAGTTACCCAATCCATATGGAAAATTTCCCAAGGTCTGCTGGGTTGTTGGATTTTGATCATATTTCCAAGTCTCTTGCCAGTGGATTTATTTGACTTTTGACATCTGTCACAGGTTTTGCAATACTCTGCAACATCTTTCTGCCACATTGGCCACCATATGCAGGTCCTTACTTTTTCTCTTGTTCTGTCTTCAGACAGATGTCCTGAAAAGGGGCTGTCATGGCGTTCTTTTAGTACAAGATTGATTAATGACCTGTCCATAACTGTCATGACACATGTGTGCTTGGTCCTGTGGTAAATTATACCATCCAGTAGGTGAAATCTTCCTTCATCATAAGATTTCTTCCATACTTCATCCAAGGCATGTATTAGAGAGTTGTCTTTACAGTCTTTGTTAAGTAATTGGCATAAGATGCTACAATTCTTATCTTGAGTGTAACTGTTTCTTACTTCTTCAAAGAAGATGGTGTTCAAGTTTGTAACACTTATTCTTTCTATTGGGATCTGTGGTGAAGCTTCTTCTGTCACATAAGCCGGATTATCAATATCATCTGTTAATGGCCATCTGCTTAGTCCATCTGCATTTTTATGAACATTCCCATCTTTATGAACAATATTCAATTACCCCTGTATTCCTTTATGGCTATTTGCCATATGAGGATATGTCTGTTAGTTTTTTTCATGTTTAAAAGTCATTTGACAGCTTCACAATCTGTTATCACCTCAAAAACACATCCCTCTAAGAAGTAGTTCAATTTTTCCAATTCTAAGTTGATTAGTGATACTTTATTTACTTTAATTTGTCTTTTAAATGGTAAAAAGGCTAATTTCTGACACTTATTGTCTCCAATAGTAAAGTATCTGTCTTTGTTGTTATGCAAATCTATCCCATACATGATTAAATAGTCATTTCCCAATATAAAATGGGTACTAGAGCAGTTCTCCATGACAAATAAAACTGTGATTCTTAAATTCCCATTAATGTGTGGGAATATGAAATTGGTCTCAAAAATTCCTAATGCTTTCATGGGATTACTTGCACTATTTAATTTTATACCATCAATCAGTAATAATTGGTCTTCAAAATTTGGTACACAAGCTTTAATAAAAGATATACCAACACAAGAGCAGAAGGCTCCTGGGTCAAGCAAAAGTTTAGCGGGCTTGTTGTTAATCACCACTTCTGTTATACAGGAGTGACCAGCTGTATAACCTTTCCCCTTTTTTGATTTCATATTCATAAGTTGTGCATCTTGAACTTTTGATAAATCAAGTTGACTGTTTCTCAATTGTGGAAAGTGGGAATAATATTCCATGATGTCAAAAGTGGCATTAATATTTTCTATATATTTTGAAGATTCAGAAAATATTGATGACTTATCATATGAATTGTCTTCAATTATGTCATCTTTTTCAACATCAGGTTCCTTTTCAATATCAATTTCATTGATTTTCCCTTTTTTTGGACATGTATTGGCTAGATGGGTGGTGCTTTGTCAAATATGGCACTTTCTGACTGTATCTGCAGATCTATACTTATTATTAGAATTTTCTTTGGGGTTTTTTTCGACAGAATCTTTCCAAGGTGTATTGAATGTTTTTTTGAGATTCACCCTACTAGAACCAATTTTGGTTCTGGTGGTTACTTCTTCTAATATATTGATAATATCCCCTGCTGAAGATTGTTCAGTAGTCCTGCTTTTGACAGCATGCTCTGAGTCACCTCCACATTGTCTCAGAATCTTTCTGTGAATCATAAATTCTGAAATGTCAGGGTATAATGCTGTTAGTCTGTCTTTTTGTTGGAAAAACCATGGTAAAGCTTTGTCTTTATCAGCATTAAATTTGGCAGATTCAAAGGCTGTTTCCACTTTAAATCTCCAAGCATCATTGGCCCATTTGTTGATAATTTGGGTTTTCTACCAAGCCTTAATTTGATTTACCATCTGTGAGCTTATCTGGTAAACAAGGTGTTAAATCTTTCTGTTACCAATCTTTCTGGTAATTCGAAATCTTCCTTAATCATGTCAATTCCTCTGATGAATTCCATATGGTCATATTTTCCTTCACCACTGAAGTGAGGCCATTCTTTAAGTTTTGGTACTTGTTTCAAAAGTGCTTGGCCCATTGATGGTTCCAAGTTATGAAAAGAAGTGCATAATTCATATTTTTAACTGTGAATTATCAGAATCCAATACTTGAAGATTTGAAATCCTTGTGCCCTCATTTTGATTCAGAGGTGTAGACATTCTTGGTAAGGTGTTTGGTATTTGTTCAATGTCATTCATTTTACTGTTGCTACACCTTTAGGAATTCCTGTATTCATGTTGGAAGGGTTGTATTAAATTTAATACTTCAATTTTATACATGTTGTCTTTATGTGTCAGTTCTTGCCATAACTCTGTCTGTCTTGTATTATCAGCAGTGACTTGATTCAATTTAATTGATAATTTTGATACTTCTTCTTTTGAAGCATCAAAACACTTTTTCAAGGAAATAGTATATGTCTTTACTTCAGTAAATGAATTTGAAATGTCATGAAGGACTTTCTTGGTATCTGTCTTGATAATATTTATGTCTTGTTTCAATTATGTCATAAATATTGAGTTTAGAATATTTATCTGTTAACTCTTTAATAATGGCAGATTGTTCATTTATTTTATTGCCAAAAAAATTATCATTATGGGAAGTTTTAATTGTTCTTAAAACTTTTTCAAAACACATAAGTGTTTCATTAATTTGTCACATACTCAAGTTGTTTGCTTTAATGTTGTTACAAATGGTTTCATTTTTATCAGAAAGGTGTTTTTTCACATCATTTATAGCTTCATACAACTCTGAGATGGAATCAAATATGTCAGAAATCATTTCTTGAATCTTAATCTGGCTTCCTCCTTCTTCTGTAATTCCATCATGGTTCTGGCAATCTGAAATACATTTTCCATGGCATCTTGCTGACTCTTTGGAATCCTGTAGCCCTGGCTGTAAGGCTTTGGGGTGGTGCCTTCCCTTTGCCCTTGTTTTGAGCTTGTGGCTGCTTTTTCACGTTTTAATTTCTGCTGCTGGCCACTGGGGCTGGTCTTGGCACTTGCTGTGGTGGTTGTGGGTTGTTTTTCCTCCATTCTGCTGTTAAAAGAATCATATTCTTATTTTTGATCAATGGATGTCATCCATTGAGTAACTTTCAAGTGTTGGGATGACCCAGGAATTTTCTTACAGTCAGGTATGAGCTCATGCAGTTTTTCCACAGATATGCAAGGATCTGGTACTCTTTGTGCTGCAGTGCATTGTTGTAAGCCTTCTGGCCGGATTTGTAAATATCCACTGAGGCTTCTTGTGGCAGTGTCAGCTCTTTTTGAAGGTAAAATAGGGTCATCAGCTTCAGGATTGGACAATTTATTGTTGTGGAAGTCTTTTACTGACCCTTGTCCTTCTGGATCTGATTGGCTTCTGCCATAATCACATCTATGACCTTTTTGGGAGCTGCTTGAGGGCTTATAGCTTGCTCCTGATCTGGTTGAAGGCAAATTTTATGATTAAAAATGTTTAAAATAGTAATTTTACATCAAAACTTACTATTTGAAAAATTTTTAGCTTTCTGAAGAGTATTACTGATATCCAATTTTATCAATTCAGAAGAAATTGGCTCTTGTTGGTTATTCTGAGTTATAATAACAGTTCTATTATGATCAGAAATCACAGTGCTTGCAGGAATAATGCTAGTAAGTGTGGAGGCTGTTTCAATATTTTCTTGTCTTACCACGTTGTCAGACACTAAAATTGATTAAAAAAAAGCCAATTAATGAAAAAAAAGGTTTTTCAAAAGAATAAAAAATAAACCCTCACTTGTAATTCTAAAAAGAAATTATTTTTTAAGGATTTTTTGAATTATAACTATTTTTTTATATATTTTGAAATTCTTCAATATAAGAAAAAAGATTAAAAAAAGTAGCAAATTATGTCACAGGTAAAATATCACGGCTGGGCCCCCAAATGTAAGGTGTGGATATGAAACTTTGATTAAAAATCAAGTACTTTTCCTGTCCTCAAAATTTGTGTAAGGTAAATTTATTTAAAAATATGAGAAATGGTATTTTTGAAGAGAAAAAACACCAATTTTATTGTTTTTAACTTTTTAAGTATGACAAAATAATATAATAAAAATTTATTTTTTTACCAACAATAAAGATTTATCGGAAAATATTCTACAAGAGATATTTAAGGCTACAAAAGAAATTTCTTCAAGAGCAATTTCAATTGGAATTAATTGAGAAATGAACTGCAAACAATTAATTGAAGAAAAAATTCTTTAAAGAAATGTTTAAAGAGAAAACACACCCAAAAGTGACTAGAGTGAATTTGGAAACATAGTGACAAAGTTAACAGTGATGAAAGATGCTTCAATTCACTTTTGGGGTGGTCCAGGGGTAAAAATGATTATAAGAGTTACAAAAATTAACTATAATGATTTTCTCACGTAGCTAAAAGGTTCAAAACTTATAAAAAAGGTGGTTGGAATCATTTATTGATTGATTTAACCGTGTCTAAGCTAATTATAAAAGGAAAAGATTTTGACATGAAGAGAAAAGTGGGGAAAAGAAGACATTCTTCTATAGCCATCAATTTTTTACTCCAAAATTAAAACTTACTCTTGTCAGTCGTGAAAAACAGTCTGAAAACATAAAAGACAATTATGGCATCATTGAACCCTGGTTTGGACCAAAAAAGGACTGGTTTAAGCCATTTTTTGCTATTTTTAGCCATTTTAGACCCTTAAATCAGCCATTACTATAGCAATACCTGGTCTCAAGCGTTCAAAACAAGTCATAATGTGTGTAACAGGCGTAGAAACCATTTTGAACCGTTTTTACTAACATTGTTTTAACTTAAGGGTAGTTTTACGCTCATGGCAGCAGTTAAAACCACCCTGGTTGGTATCAAAACCTCATCATCAATTGAGCCACAGACCCTGTGACTAAATTCCAGGCCAAAAGCAATGAGCTTTTGTGTGAATTTTGAAATCCCATGCCAGTCAGCAAGGACTTTGGGGGTCTAGCTCCCCCTTAGAGCTAGAGTGTCTTTCCCCCCCCCCAGAATTAATCTTTCCAATTTATTTTTTCTTCAATTCCTCATCATGTAATACAATTATAATTTACATATGTAATTCAATTGCGTTTTCAATTACACATCTGTAATAATTAATACCTCATACGTAAATTAAAGTTCACTTATGTAATACACGGGCACATTTTGACATTTCAATTGAAAATACTTCAATTCCTCATAACTTCTAAACTAAACACAACACCTCAATTTTAACACAAAAATTGATGGTTAACACCACATGTGGTGTGAATTAAGTTAAGGTTTTGAGGATTTTCATACTTTTGTGCAAAAAATACTAAAAACTTAATTTAAGCTTATTTAGAGTTGAGTTCCAGAAATTTTAACCAGAGGTGACCCCACCTTATTTTTTATGAGGAATCCAATGGTGAAGTAATTTCCTTAAGTTTATTTATTGGATAAAAAGTTATAATATATTCTATATAGCTTTTTACCAAAAATATTTTAATATCAAAATTTTTATTAAAAATTCATTTTTACTTAATTTTTACAAGTAAAAATGTATTTTCATAATTTTGAATTTTATTGCAATTTTATTTTTAAATTATAATTAAATTTTGATTTGTAAATATAAATTTGTATTTATCTTTCAATTTTCATTTTTATAATATAAATAAATTTATTTTCTTTATATTTTTATCTTGATTTATCATTTGTGGTCTTTTCGGTATATGAAAATACCTCTAAGGCTCACAATTCATATCCAAGAACCAAGTACCCCATGGGAAGTAGTTCATATGGATTGGGTAACTGCCTTACCACCTGGAGGTGATAAAGGTTACAATGCATGTCTTGTAATTGTGGACAGATATAGCAAAACACCAATCTTTTTACTATGTCATAAAGATGACACAGCTATGGATATAGCCCTTTTACCTTAGAATAGAGTCATATCCCATACTGGTCTCTTTAAAAATATCATTATTGATAGAGACCCAAAATTCAAATCAGCCTTATGGACTAATTTACATAAGTATTTGGGTACAAAATTGTCATTCTCAACAGCATACCATCCACAAACAGATGGTTTAGCAGAAATAATGATGCAAACCCTTGATGACATGATCAGGAGATTTTGTGCTTATGGCCTGTTGTCACAGGGGCTCTTCGAAGTGAAGAGGGCCTGGCACTCAGTAAACTGGGACCCACTTATGGAGGGCTCAAGGATATGGAAAGGTTAAAGACACTTGAGAGTGTAAGGAATGAATTACTATAATAAAAGATATGAGAAAAGCAGCAACAAAGGAATAGGAGTAAGAAATAGAAGAGCCAACCACAAACAAGTCCAAGTCCACTGTTTCAACCTGTCAGGATGGAAAGAGAAGGGTTAATAAGGATATGGCCACCCAACTCATACTGTACAGGCAAAGAAAGGAATGCAAATACTAACTTAAACTTAAATAATTATAATACCCAAAAAAAGGATAAGAATAATTATAAAATAATAAATAAACTATATTAATTAACTGGGGAAAAGTCCCCAGGGGGGAGAAAGAGGGGCTGGTATATGTGAGAATCACCAGCCCTGATCCAGAGGAAGAATTTTCATGAGAATAAATGATGATTGAATTGAGTCTGGCCAATACAGGTCTTGTACAGCTTTACAGAGCCTGTACAAGAGGTGTGGTGTATTTGAGTGATCATACAGTTTCATACTGGTGTATTGAAACTGTATTGGGTCAATCCAATCTGTACAGGTATTGACAGGCTGTATTAATGTACCAAACTGTATGCCTGTTTCAGAATGAAGATTGCTGAAACTGAATGCTGATGCAGATACTGGATTTTCTGATTTGAGGTGTTTGAGTGGGTGTATGAATGAATACTCTTACCCCTGATGGATGGTTGTTACAGTATCCCCCTCTTGAAACTGGTGGGCTCCTGAACACCATAATACCCTGCCACTGTTGAGTGGCATCTCAATATCCCCACATTTTTTCAAAAAAATTTCTTTTTAACTTTCTTCGCCTCTTGGCCATTATCCTGAAAATCCTTTTTTACTCCTGCTCTGTCAAATTCAATTGATTCCCCCCTTTTTCCAAGTTTGAGTAAGTATTCCACTTCAGAATATGCATTTCTTTTCTACTGAATCAATCAACCATGCCCCTGGAATGTGGCCTTGGGATATATCCCAGAATAGGGGCCACTGAGCTCTTGTGCTCAAAAAATGATGCCCAATGAGTATATGAAGTGTACTCATTGGGCAAGGCTTAATCCAATGAATTCTTAAAAAAATTTCCTCCAGGTGTCTTGTCCCCATTATCCATGGAAATGGCCTCAAACAGCCCTCCAAAGTGCCTTTGGGCTGTGGCCTCTTCCCTGAGGAAACCTTGATACCTCTTGATTTTTCTGGCCTTTTGGGCCTTTTGGGTGTTTTGGTGAACTTGGGTATTTTTTTTTGATTTTTGGCCATGTTTGGCCTTTTTGTGTCTTTGGGGTCCTACGGTCCGCGGGCCGTATGCCGCGGTCCGTGGGGGTTATTGGAGGCCCCCTGGGCCCAAATTTGCTGGGGACCCAGGGTGACCAAGGGGCCCAGAAATGGCCCAAATATAACTTTCACCATACATGGCCTTGACCCATTGATGTGGTCCAGGATCATCAAGATCCTGGCCTCCCCAAAGTTGCAGGGGAGGCCCTGGGTGATGAGTTCAGCCCCAAAGGGGTATGAACCTTCACCTTAGAGGCTTTGAGGGGGGGCATAATTGAGTTATGGCCCCCATTTCCTTGAGGTCGAATTCTTTTTCTTGATATGGAGTGGATTGATTCTGATGTCTTGAATCTTCTGCTTGCATATTCTTCAGTTATGAGTTCCAAACTGACCGAGCTCACTGAATCTTCTCCTTCTGTATTGCCACCGTTGGTTCTTCATGGTTCTGGCGTCTTCAGTCAATTGTCCTCCCCTTCCATGGTGTCTTCTGGCCATTTTGACCCCTCCCAAACCTATGATGGGTTCAGAGCAGTTGAAGTTCTTGATCCTGCCTGTACTGAATGTTTGGCCAGGGGTAAGGAATGCTTTCAACATTACAATCCTCAATCGTCAAAATGGCATTTCTGCTTTGTTGGGAAGAAGCCCTGTCGCTGTACCGGATCAACTTTGTCCCAGGTCAGGAGACACTTATGGAGCAGGAAAGATGGGCCTTATGGGCAGGAACCTACCCCTGATGCAACTTCTGGATTTTCTCAATGTGAGTGATTTGCATATTTTGATTGAGTTGGTGCTGATATTTTGATTTAGTGACTGGTTCCAGGCAGAGGGATGTGGCCAGGTGGACTAATGTTGGAGGGTCCATTCCAATTGATGGTAGGCCCATACACTACAGCTCAGAAATCCCAATCTCAAGGACCAATGCTGATGGAGTGGTGAAAGTAGTGAAGAAACTAAGAAGAATTGTTGATTCCCAACAGATCCAGATGCTGAAGGAAGTGATGAGTTGGATGGTGAAGAAGTTCAAATTATTCCTCCTTCAATTGGCCATCCATTCAGCAATTCCTCTTCTCAATATCTTGCCAACACTAGATTCCAAAGTCAAGTTATTCCCAGCACTCCAAGAACGTTCCAACCAATGCTTGCTTCCATTCCTACAACCCTTCCTCCTCCTTCACCAACTACTTCCCACACCACCAGGCCTGCCTTGAATCCAGCAGTAAGACCATCACCAGTTCAACAGTCCAGAAACTCACCCATAAACACCTCCCGTCAACTCCAACCTGTGGCCAGCTCCAGCAGAAGAAGAGATGGGTTGTCCCCTTTGCTGTTTCCTGCTGCTCAAGTTTTTCAAAGAAGAGAACATTGGCCTATCCGGGTTACCTGAGAAGATCCCAACGCGACTAGTGAAAATCAAGATGCTGTGGCCAGATTGTTCAGGAGGGTTGATAGGAATAGCAGAGAGGTGATTATGTAAGCCAATGACAGGACTATTCCAGGTACTGCTTCTGAAGAGATGGCTGCAAAATTTGCCTGTTATGAAGATGAGTTGATAAATTATTTCCAGAGAACTTTTGATGATTTGGGTAGAGATAACTAGTTTTCCTTTTCCTTGTTTGTGTTTGGTTTGACTTCTATCCCCACTCTTATAAATACTAAAAAATGAAAAAATAATGGAACCTCCCAATACATGATTTGGGAGGGGATGTTGCTGCTTTAAAGAAATAAAAGAAAGAAAATTATACAATTAAATAAAGAAAGAAAAAATAAAAGAATAAGAGAAAATGAGAGTAAAGAAAGAAATAAAGAAAAAATCCTGATGGTTGGTCCTTCTTGTGGTGAGTTGCTTGATTCTGGCCAAAAAGTGTCTGAAAAAATGAAAACCAAGCATTTGATGCTCACAGAGTGGCCAAGGTAATGTTTTACAAGAAGTAGAACCCTCAGGGATGCATACCAGGAGATGGAGCTTACTTTCATAACTTCCACTCCCCACCGAGCACCATAAAATTGAAAAGAATTGCCATAAATGACTTCTGAGATGAATTTCCATAAATGACTTCTGAAAATAATTGCCGTAAATGACTTTAAGTAATGAATGTCTTTAATTATGATGATTGGCATAAATGAAATGATAAATAAAAGAGAAAGAAAGGAAAATTAAAGAAAGAAACATTTGGCCATATCTTGATAAGGTCCAAATTGGAGGGTATTGGTGTTGTATGCTTCCTGAACCTGTCCAAAGAATTGACAAATGCTCACAAAGTGGCCAAGGTGATGCTTACAACAACATATGGGTAGAATACCCCCTTAAAGGTGCATGCCAGGAGAGGAACTTACTTTCATAACTTCTTCTCCCCACCAAGCACCATAAATCAAACTCTTGAGGTATTTGGACCAGGCTTGTCTGGATACAATGAATGGAAGTCCTTGACAAGATCTGGTGAGTTGGTAAGGTTTGAAGCTGGTTCCCAAGTGGTTCTTTCTGGGTCTTCACCAAATCCTTTCCACTCTACAAGATACCATAATTTACCTCTTTTGAGTTTTGAGTCCAGAACCTGAGCCACTTCCCATTTTTCTTGCTCCTCCACTAAAGCTGGTGGTGGCTGCAATTGATGACAATTTGGGATAGTTGAATGCTTTACTGGTTCTAATAAGGACACATGGAATACAGGGTGAACTGTCTTCCATTGCTGAGGCAACTTGAGGTGATATGCATGACTGCCAATCTTCTTCAGAACTTCAAAAGGTCCCAACCATCTTTCTGATAACTTCTTGGTGGGTCTTGTTGTCTTGATGTTCTTGGAAGCTAGCCATACTTTGTCCCCAGGTTGGAACTCAGGTGGAATTTCTCTATTTCTATCTGAATACTTCTTGAATCTCCTTATTGCTGCCTCTAATTCTTCTTTGACAACTTGCTGTACTGATTGGAGTTTTGTTGATAACTTTCCAGCAGGTGAGTCTTGAGAAATATGGATTGAGTCAAAGCTGGGATTTCTTCCATAAATGGTGAAAAAAGGTGATTGCTTGGTTGATGAATGTTCTGCATTATTATAGGCAAATTCAGCCAGAGGGAGCCAGGTGTACCAGTCATCTTGATGATAGCTTACATACATCCGAAGGTACTGTTCTAGTATCTGATTTACCCTCTCTGTCTGTCCATCTGTTTCAGGGTGAAAGTCAGTTGAAAGATCTCTTGATATATTTAGCTGCTGACACAATTGAGTCCAAAATGATGAAACAAATAATGAACCTCTATCACTGACAATACTGACTGGAAGTCCATGCTTGGAAAATACATGACTAATGAAGATTTGAGCTAAGTCCAGAGCAGTGATTGTTCCATAAGTTGGAATGAAGATTGCCATTTTTGAAAATCTGTCCACAGCTACTAAAATTGAATCAAAGTTGTTTGACAGTGGCAATTGAGTGATGAAGTCCATTGATAATGAATTCCAAGGACCAGACAGAATTCAAAGAGGCTTGAGTAAACCAAACTTCTTGTGATGAATGTTCTTTTTCTTGAGCATTGCTGACATGAGGACACATAGTCCTTGATGAATTGGTTCATGCCAGCCCAATAAAAATCCCTCTTGATGAGCTTGAGGGTCTTCTCCTGGCCAGGATGGCCAGCCAATGGTGAGTCATGACGCTTTTGAAGAATATTGAGTTGAAGTTCTTCATTCATTGGGATTACCACTCTATCTTTGAATATTAATAACTTGGCTTGAGGTTCAAGAGAATAATCTGGAACTGATTCACCTCTTGCTAGCTTCTTGAGTATTTCTTTATAGTCTTTGTCTTTCCATACTTCTTTTTGAATCTTGTCAACTAAATCTGAAAACACTTCCACTTTGATTGAGAAGAATCTTGACTCTTGAGTTCCATCTTGCTTAAATACTTGATGAAAATTTTGAGGATTCTTGCTGATGAAGTCCACCCCCCTCTCTGGGTACACGTTGTCCTGACGTGACAAGGCATCTGGTAAAGTGGCCAGCCAGCCTGGGCGGTAAGTGATAGTGAAGTGAAATTCTGAGAGAAATTCAGCCCAACGGGCCTGACGACAAGTAAGAACTTTGGAAGACATGAAATACTGCAAGGAAGAGTGGTCTGTAAAGAACTCAAAGGAATTGGAAAGAGAAAGAAGAAATGCTCTCCAGCGCTTGAGAGCCCAAACTATGCCAAGGAGTTCCTTGTCATGAATTTCATAGTTGAGTTCAGCTGGTAAGAGCTCGCGACTATCAAATGCAATGGGATGCTTTCCTGAGTCATTCACCTGACTCAGTATGGCGCCCAATGCATAATCAGAAGCATCAGTCTCTACAATAGTAGGTAGAGATGGATTGAAATGGGATAAGATAGGAGCAGAGGTGAAAGCTTGTTTGAGTGCTTGAAACTGACTAAGAGCTTCCTCATTGAAGATAAAGGGAGAATCTTCTTTGAGAGTGGAAGTGAGAGAAGTGATTTTTTTGGAATAATTTTTAATGAAACGACGATAAAAATTGGCAAATCCAAGAAAAGATTGAAGGGCCTTGATGTTTTTGGGCTGAGGCCAATTGAGGATTTGCTGAACTTTTGAAGAATCCATCTTGAGGCCATCACTTGAAACAACATAGCCCAAGTATTCCACACTTGAGGCATGGAATACACACTTGGAGGCTTTGGCAAATAAATTATTTTCTCTGAGTCTTCGGAGGACAGAGGTCACATGTTTGACATGTTCTTCCTCAGAACTTGAGAACACCATAATATCATCTAGATAAACCACAACAAACACATCCAAGAAGTCTGCAAATATATCATTTACAAGATTCTGCAAAGAAGCAGGAGCATTGGTCAAACCAAATGGCATGACCAAATACTCATAACTACCATACTTGGTTCTGAAGGCAGTTAAGTGCTCATCCCCCTCTTTGATTCTCAGAAGGTTATATGCACCACACAAATCTATCTTGGAGAAGATAGTGGAACCGTTGAATACAGTAAGGAGCTGGTTCATAGGAGGGACAGGGTATCTGTTCTTCCTAGTGACAGCATTGAGTTTGCGGTAGTCAAAACACAAACAAAGACCTCCATCCTTTTTCTTGACAAAAAGGACAGGTGCTCCTGTTGAAGAGGAGCTTGGTCTTATGAAACCTTTCTCTACATTCTCTGAAATGTAGGCCCGCAGTGTTTCTGACTCTTGATTTGATAATGAGTAGATAACACCAATTGGAGGTAGAAGACCCTCCAATTTGATATGGTGATCACAGGCGCGGTGTGGAGGAAGTTTCTCTGCTTTCACCTTGGAGAATACATCCAAATATTGGTGATAAGCAGGAGGGACTACCTTCAACACAGTTTCAATTTCTTCTGGCTCTTCCTCCTCATCCCACTGCTCCTCCAGGGATGCATGAAAAGATAAGGGAGGAAGGTCCATATCCCCTTGAAAGAGATGAAGTGAAGATATGGAAACATCTTCTCCAACATCCTTTATCTCTTTGAAGACTTCATCTCTTAATGGAAGTAATGAATGAGAGGGAATGATGGAAGGGATATGGACAGAAGAAGGAAGGGAAGGTGTCTTAAGTTCACCAACCAGAGCAACACTGTTGACAGCAGTGGCTAAGTCATTACTAGTAGAAGGAATAATACCACTAGAATCCTTATGACTAGAATCATAGGTGATCAATCCATTTTTCCAATCAATAATGGGATTAAAATGGTAAAGGAAATCATAGCCCAATATCAGGTCTTCTCCCTTGGGTGAATCTATGATAAAGAAGTCCCATTCAAAGCTTGGGAAGGAAGGCAAGTCAACTACCCACTTGGTATAATGGGTGATGAACAAGGCAGGGGATTCATTAGGATCCAAAATGAAAAGAGGAATCTTTTCAGGGAGCTCTGACAGAGTCAATGAGTACTTGAGAACAAAATTCTTTTCAATAAAAGATTTTGTAGCACCAGAATCAATGAGAATACTATAAAAAATATCAGAGAAAGAAGAGAAAATAAGAAATTTTAAAGATTTCTTGACACTAGTATTCAGAGTGCACAATTGTGCTCTTGAAGGAAATAAGTGAGAACCATTGAACACATCATGATTCCCACTCAGGCTTTTCCCTGCTTGCTAGGGAAGCTTCTTGATGATGTCCCAGGCTTGTTCTGCGGTCTCTTGAAGCATTTTTCAATTGGGTGCTTTCCACCACAATAAGTACACAACCCCTCTTTGATCCTCCTCTCCTTTTCAGAACCAATTAATATATTGTCCTTATTGAGGAGAGCGGCATGGGGCTTGTCCTTTGAAGATTGAAATTGCTTGCCCTTCTTGTTCTTCTTCTGGTGAGGCCTCTTTGAAGATGAGTTTTGAGGAGGCCTAGATTGATTGGATCCAATGGCTGGAGGCTTCTTCTCTTGATTGCCACCCTTTTCTTTTTGCCTCTCATGATATCTGGTGTCTAATTCTAAAGTGACATCCATAAGCTCTTGAAGAGTATCAAATGTTTCAGGGTGAGAAGCCAACTGATCCAATAATCTTGATGCAAATCCTCTTCTGTAAACATGGATATAAGCTCTTTCCCCCCAATCTCCAATTCTTTACATTAAGCTTCTGAAATCTGCAATGTACAAGGAAACATGACCACTCTCCTTCATCCTCAAATTGTCCAACTCTTGTTCAACTTTCCTGACTTCATTGGGGTCACCAAACAGAGTGAATAATTGAGATTCAAATAATGGCCAATTATTGAGGAGGTAGGAAGGGTCTTCATTGGAAATATTTGAGAGATAGGGTTCAATCCACTTTCCAGCTCTACCAGTGAGAAAAGAAGTTGAGTAAAGAGCTTTCTTCCTGTCAGAGAAGAAATTTGCTGGATCATTATGGAAGATTCATTGACAGGATTGGATAAATCCTCTCAATTTATGAGCTTGAGTACCATCAAAAGAATCAGGTGCCTTCATGGATGGAGTTTTGAAAGCAGGGGCTTTAGAATTGTCCCTGGGAGCAACTGCTTGAGTGAGTTGCCCCATGAATTGAGTCATCTGCTCCATCATCTTGAGGAGACTTGTATCAGTTTGAGAGACAAGAGGTTGACTAGAAAGGGCTAGATTAGAACCCTGAGGCACCTCTGGAGCATTTGCCAAGGCATCTGCCACTTCAGTTTCCCCAGAATTTTCCTCTTCCACAGACTCTTCCCCCTCTTCATCTTCACCTTCCCCTTGTCTTGCTCTTGCACCTTCAGCCATGCCAGGGTAGCCACCCAAAAGTCCAGAGAAAGATCTTGATCTTCTAGATTTCATTCCACCTCTTCTTGAGGGTGCTGCTCCTTCCATTGGTGGTCCTCTGTCCAAGTTTGCACTCAGTTGATGAACTGATGGTGTGCAGTCAAGAGGAGCCCTTGCTGTAGGAGTGAGAACAGCTTGAATTCTTTGGGATCTAGTATTTTTGGCTGGGGGGCTATGCTGAACTGGCATTTTGAATAAAAATGAAATAAACTTGATGGTATGAGAACAGAAATCAAAACTTGGCCAAATCAATCGCAATAAAACTTGATGAATCTTGAGGAATCAATTCAAATCTTGAGGTTAAATCAAATTCAGTCAACAGTCAAATCAATTCAGCAATCAACAAGCAATTGAAATCAAATATCAATAGTCTTGAGTAAATCAACAATCAATCAATATTCAATCAATAAATCAGTGTCTTCAATATGAAATCAAGGTCTTGAGGAATCAATCAATCAATTTAAAATCTTCAGGAATAAGTTCAATATCTTGATGAGTCAAAATCAGTCAATAATCAAAATCAATTCTTGAGGATAAATAAAATATCTTGAGGATTCAAAGTCAATCAATAATCAAAATCAGCTCTTGAGGGTCAATCAATATCTTGAGAAGTCAAAATCAATCAGTCCAATGCAAATAAGTATCCTGAGCCGCTGAATCAATAAACCAAGGAATCCCAATGAAATAATCCAATAAATTAAACCAATAATCAATCCTGAATAAGACCTGAAGAAGAACACAGAAAAAATTTGATTTGATAAAATGAAATGAAGTAAATGAAATGGTCAGTAATGATTAAGAAAGAAGAAGAATCAATTTCATATGAATGAAATGAATGAGATGAAATTGATGAGAGAGAAAAATCATAATCATTAAGGATCATTAAGTCATAAAAAAGATCATAATTGATAAATGAGAGAAATGAATATAAATGAATGAAAAGAAAGAATCAAATATGAGTTAATTAATTTAATGTGACAGGGGCTCTTCGAAGTGAAGAGGGCCTGGCACTCAGTAAACTGGGACCCACTTATGGAGGGCTCAAGGATATGGAAAGTTAAAAGACACTTGAGAGTGTAAGGAATGAATTACTATAATAAAAGATATGAGAAAAGCAGCAACAAAGAAATAAGAGTAATAAATAGAAGAGCCAACCACAAACAAGTCCAAGTCCACTGTTTCAACCTGTCAGAATGGAAAGAGAAGGGTTAATAAGGATATGGCCACCCAGCTCATACTGTACAGGCAAAGAAAGAAATGCAAAGACTAACTTAAAATTAAATAATTATAATACCCAAAAAAAGGATAAGAATAATTATAAAATAATAAATAAACTAAATTAATTAACTGGGGAAAAGTCCCCATGGGGGAGAAAGAGGGGCTGGTATATGTGAGAATCACCAGCCCTGATCCAGAGAAAGAATTTTCATGAGAATAAATGATGATTGAATTGAGTCTGGCCAATACAGGTCCTGTACAGCTGTACAGAGCCTGTACAAGAGGTGTGGTGTATTTGAGTGATCATACAGTTTCATACTGGTGTATTGAAACTGTATTGGGTCAATCCAATCTGTACAGGTATTGACAGGCTGTATTGATGTACCAAACTGTATGCCTGTTTCAGAATGAAGATTGCTGAAACTGAATGCTGATGCAGATACTGGATTTGCTGATTTGAGGTGTTTGAGTGGGTGTATTAATGAATACCCTTACCCCTGATGGATGGTTGTTAAACCTGTATTTTAAAGATTCTGATGTCTTTACCCATGATTGGGGTACTCTTACACCAGCATTGGCATTACCCTACAAGACCTCCATCAATGCTTTAACAGGAAAAACTCCTGCAATGTTGGAAAAAGGATGGTGCCCTAAGCTTCCAGTTGATAATTTGAAGAAAGATTTAATTGATATCCATCCAAATCCTTCAAGCTTTAATTTATTTCTTGATAAAGTAAGGCATCATGAAAATCAAAGCATGAATGATGCCTTTGAATATGCTAAACAGAAATGGGATAAAAGTCATAAAACCCCAGAATTCAAAGTAGGGGACTTAATACTAGTTTCAAGCTTGAAATTTAATAATATCAAAGGTCCAAAGAAATTGAAAGATTGCTTTGCAGGACCATTTATTATTAAAGCCCTTCATGGGAAAAATGCAGTACAGGTAGAACGTTCAGGAGAATTGGAAAACAAACTTCCAAGTTTTCCTGTTAGTCTGGTAAAGCATTACAGTTCAAGTGATAAGGAATTATTTCCTTTGAGAAATGAAACACCCTTAGAAGTACCTCCACTTGATCAAAGTGAAGAGAAAAAAGTACTAAAAGTCTTGAAATAAAGAAGACTTAGGGGAAAAAATGAGAGAGAATACTTGATCAGGTACAGAAAGCCACAACATGAAGATGAATAGATTTTAGCAGAAAAGATACCTGATTCCCAAAAGTCTCTCAGAAGATTAAGATATGAGAGAAGACCAATTCCTCAATGCAAAATCTGAATTGTGTGCTTTACATACTTGAAAGTATAAGTAGAGAGGTTGGACAGTGGATGCTACCCCCCCAATTAACCTGGGGGTATACTATTAAAAGAAAATTGTGGTACAATGTTTTTTGGTGGGAGGGAATGTGAGCCTGTGAGGTATGTATAAGATACCCATAAGGCCACAAATGATTTTATATACAGTTGATTTAGTCTTAAACAGACATTTCAATTGAATTCAAAATAAAAAATAACAAAAAATAAGTATACCTTTTTTTTGGATAAACAAAGTTATAAATGGTATGTCATTTTTGGATTCTATACCAAAAATAACCTAGGGTACACCCATAGGGTGTTATACCAAAAAAAGCTTATTTCTTATGTTATTGGAGGATTTAAAAATCTCACAGTACTAATGTAACTTTTTTAAAAAAAATTTAAAATTGTTAAATTTAAGCTTAAATAAGCTTAAATTTAAAATTGCATAGGGTTTATGCAAACTTACCAAAATTTTAGTTAAAATTGAGGTGTTGTGTATATTTACTGAATTGGTTAAGAATTTGCCATACAGAATGTAAATCCTGCATGAGATCAATTTAAAAGTGTTTAAGTCCATAGTATGGCTTTAAGTAAATAAAAGGGGAAAATCCACGCAAAAAGGTGGGACAAAGAAGAAAGAACAAACAGAGATGGGGTACCCAACTTTTTGGATCTGAAATGATTCAATTAAGGTTGTCCACCTTTATTGGAAGATTTTCAACCTTATTGAAACTTTAAGATTAAACCTTGATCAAGCCTTAAGGTTTAAACTGGTTTTATCCCAATTTGGACAGGAATTTCAAGCTGCCAAAGGGTAAATCCCGATATGCCAGCTTGAGATTAAAGTTTTGAGACCTGTAAAAGCTTAAAAAAGCTTAAAACTTTAAGGCTACAATCATTAAAACCTTATCAAAAGTTAAGGTTTAGTGTGTATTGCTATTTTACATGGAAAAATAGTAATAACTTCAAATATTCATGAAACATCCAATTCTTAATGGATTTGCTTGAAATTTCACACAGCTTACAATTTAATATTATTTATGTATGAATTGAATTGTCATGATTCTTTATAAACACATTTCTTGGGTAATTAGCCTGGAAAATTTCTCTGTTAATTATACTTAAAGAAAATTAAGATTTCTTTAAAAACTAATTAAAAATTGAGTTTAAGAGATTTCTGCTTTAAAATCTATTTTTAAGTTGTTCATGTGATGAACTTTAATATGAATAAACTTATTTTATATTAAAACTTAAAATAATTAGCTTAAATGAGGATTAAACTACTTGGAGTTAAGAATAACACTGGTAACTTTAAATTGGAATGAAGAATAAGTTACCTTAAGGTAAGAGCCTTAATTTTCAGCATGGTTTTTCATTTTTGAACTGAGCACTCCCTCTATATCCATTATGAATCATGAAAGCTGCTCTGTAGACATAAAAAGAGCCTTTTCATCACTGTTTTTGTCCATCATCAATTATCAATCCAATCATATTAGAAATTTAGACAGGTCAAGCTTTATTATATATAAAATCTTATTATTAAAATATTCATTAAGTATTTTCTTCTTTATAAATCTTAAGATTATAGAATTTAAAGCATATAAATTAGATTATTGTTGTAATCACCTATAATATATTTTATTTTATAAAATTATTGTCTTTAAAATATCTTTTAAAATCCACAAATTCCTCTCAAAAACTCTTTAATCATATTTTTTATCATATTAAGCTGTTTTATCATTCAAAATATTCATTTTTGGTGTTTTTTTAACTTATAATAATTATTCAATATAATAACTGTTGTATTTGACTTGTTGTATTAAATTTATATTATAAGTAAGTTTTCTCTAAAATTCTATATTTTTTTTATCTATTATAAGTTTTTTTATATATAATTTTTCTATAAGAATTATTTCTGCACAGTGTGTGTTATAATTCTTTTCTAAATAATCTTTATATATTATTTATAAGTGGTTAAATATTTATATTTTCCATGTGTAATTGTCTCATTAAGAGCTTTACACTTCTTATTGTTATAATTGTCAGTGACTATAACAATAATAGAATAATTGTAATTTATTATAATTATTATATTTTTTTATTATTACTTTATATAATAATAATCAAATTTATTTTTTCTATACAATTATTTCTAATAATTATACTTAAATGTGTGGTTATAATATTTTATTATATTATATTTTTCTACTGATGACAGTCATAGTACTCTTGATATTGTTACTATTATCAGAAGTTTCATAGACAAGCCTTACACAGTGAGTGGATTGTGCAGCACGACCTTTCTAACTCCTGTTTTTGAAATAGTTACAGCTACAGTGTTGTTAATTAACCTGTCATTAAAACTGAGCTTTCCTGCTGAGTCTACCCAATCAACAGCAGTTTACCTAACAATAAGTCTACATTGTTTCTTTAAAAATAGTGAAAGGGAAATTAGCTAGGAAGATATTGAGGGGATAACCAAAGAGTTTTTTAGATGAAGAACTCTTCCTATTTCCAATAAGATATCTGCTGTACTCATAATAACAGCATTGATATAGGAAACATTACACAGGTAAAGAGGAAGACTTGTAGGATGATATGTGACAAATATTCTTGATGGTTTGAACATAGAAAAACACACCCCAATATCCAAAATAGCATGATCTTCCCCAAAGTTTTTGAGAAGGCTTCAAATATCTCTGGCAAGTCACTTCTTGAATCCTTCTTATCTTCTTTGTTCTTCATTCAAGTGTGATACAAGTCTCTTTTCTCCAGATGAAGTTGAAAAAATTCCAACTCCAAATGAGGAGCCAACAGGTTATGCTTTCCTCCAAAGAACCTTGGAATTTAATGATGAACATTTAATTCTTGGGCATTATCTGAAACTTCAACCCTCCTTGAAAAAGTCAACTCCACTTTTGAGAACACTTCCTCAAGAGTGGGAATTTTTTCAGACAGCTTCTTGGCCTAATAAACATTGTTTTTCACAGATTGCAATGAATTTAAAAGTAGCTTAAGTGAGTAGAAAGAAATGATATTCAGAAGAATATCTTCCTTAAAAAATTCAGGACCTATAACGTGAAGTAATTTAAGCAGACTCAAAATTTCCCAACAGTTTCCATCACATTCCCTTCATCCATTTTTACGCTGAAGATCTTGACTATAACATTGGTGCAGTTGTCTGCAGAGGAAGAGTCATAGTATCTGCATACTTTCTTCCACAGTTCTTCTGTATTACAAATTTGTTGTTCTTGGTTCATCTGAAAGATCATAAAGTAATATAATTGATTACATCCTTCTCTAAATATTTCTGATTCTTCTGCACAGGCCTCTATTGGAAAAGAGGTTACCCATTTTGGATCTAGAAAACAATCCACAATGCTCATTCAAAAGGCTATAATTATTTTATTTTTCCATTTTAAGAAGTTGAAAATATTTAATCTCTGAGTTTTAGATATCTTTTCTATGTTTTGAGACAAGCTTTGATGATTTAAGTTTCAAACTAAACTTGGTTTGAGATGAATAAACAGTTTATTTTCCAGATTTATTCTGTGATTAGTATGAGTTTTAAAACTGAGTTTTTTGTGTTGTCCAAAAGGATATATTCTTTTTAGTACCTCAGGCATCAACTTGGCACATAACCTGTGAGGATAAGAGTTTTGTATTTGAGAAAAGGACTAATCACAACAAATATCATCATACATGAATAACAGAAACAACATAAGAAGTGACCATTGTATGAGGATAAGAGTTTTTTATTTGAGAAAGGACTAATCATGACAAAGATGAGGGGAAAAGAGTAATACAAGTATGGTCTTTTTAAATAGTCCTAAAGAATCTTTAGTAGTGATTGTAAAAACTTGGTTTAATCCTCATAGGTGCACATGAGATAGATTTTAGATAACAACAATCGTAATGGTCTTGCGATCCCTCAAAGTATAGGGTGATCTCAACACCATGGTTTTACTTTTAATTTACAAATTTCTATAATACTATGTTAACCTTACTTTAAACAATAATCTTAACAACTGTATCATGACATATAGAGAGTATATCAAGATTGCTCATGTTTGTTCCCTCAGCGATCATGATGGGTCTAGCCTTGGCGGTTTTTAAAAATGTTTAATTCCTTCACCAATAAAGATTACAAAAACTCACAGGTTTTAAGTTGTAAGTTGTTGTGAAAAACTACAAGCTTCTGTTCTGAAAAAAGGAGAACCATCTTGGCTAGATATAATCTGCTCACTATTCTATACGCATTTTCCCTAAGTAATTCTCTGAGACTGTATATAACCAAATCAATCGTAGATTCAATCTTGAAGCTAATGGGGTTACTCAAGAAATATGACTACTCATTGGCTTTGTCAATGAGGTAAATAGAGTCCATCCTTCCACTTCAAATAGCTAGAAATCTTTAATGAATCTATTAATTGTATCTGTTATAATCAGATTACTTATACTCATCCCAATACTCGCACACACTGTTCTGGAGGAGTCTAGGTATAGTTAAATTATAAATTCCTATATATATAGTTTTAACCAACTGATATTAATGTATCAATTTAGAGTACTGGGTAAAATAATTGCAGTTGGTTTTATAGTTAAATATTAGATTTCTAAATTGATTCCCATTAGGTACATCTTTTTACTCACGTTAATTGTAATATTTATGCCGCTGTGCTTACTGTTTGTTTTAGTATTATTAACTACTGGTTTCATAATTATCATAGCAATTATAAGATTGTGAACAACTACTCATGTCAGCTCCTTGATACACATTTCAATTGGTAGCTGAATTAACAAGTCCTTTTTCCAAAACTATTGGAGACCCCATAAAATAAACGGGAATGGACAATTAATCAGAACTTGTCTTTTTCTTTGAGAGCTCGAAATTTTGCAGAACCCCAAGCAAAGAAGAATCAGACCATGAGCGCTATTAAAATGGTTAATCCATATAAGCAAATATAAACTGACCTGAAAATAATCCTTGCCAGGAACGCGTGTGAAGCGATCAGCGTCAAACTTATTTGCGTGCGTTGAGCAACGCTGCCAGGTATTCACCACAAGCACTGGCGTAAAAGTTACTTTGGCTTTGCAGCCTTGACACTCGGCGTCTATTGATGGTGATGCCCCCCTCCGTTGCAAAGGCATGTATTCTTCACAGATATGACCTTGAGGACACTGGTATAACCGCGCAGAAATTTGTTCCTTCAGAGCATTTTTTTTACACTTGTAAAAGTCGCACTTCGTAGCTCGACAAATGGACGAAAAAAATGCTACAAGCACGAGAAGAGTCAAGTGCCGGTGCATCCCAGTCGGGCCCTTGGTATTACGGCATCTTCTGGGGAGGTAATTCATGGAGAGCTTTCACCGAAGTATTCGGATTTTAGAACGTTTTGATTGTGGTATATTGCAATGGAGCTGATCGGAAGATGCGGTTGAACTCTCCGGATTCTTGCAGCCCTCACTGTTAGCAAATACGCAGGCATTAATTTTAGGAGTGGTGAGAAAAACATTTCAATGGGCTAGACACAAAAGGCAAGCAGAAAGAAACTTTATCTCTAAAAAATGAAGAATCAGAGCTCATACCTGATGAAACTTCAAGGATCGTTGAGAAGCCTTGATGAGGCAAAAACTTTGAAAAGAGCCTTCATTTATAGGGACACTGGCTCATAGAGTAAACAAATTTCAACCATCACCAGGTAGTTAGCCTTCTGTACCGCATCTACTTGAGCCTTTTAATTGACATTGGCCGACAAATTGATTAAGTTTTCGAAATATTTCCTCGTACGGCGTCAGGGCGAGGACTTGCCATGTTTTAAACACAGACATTGGTCCTCTAACAAGAGGGGAATCCTATTATATCAATATTTCACTTTTTTGAATAGAAGACGCTCCTGTGTGCAACTAGCAAAAACCCTGAAGCAAGGCCGCTGCGATTTCAGCATTACCGCGTTTTCGTTCTCGCAGCAAAGCTGTCACTTTTGCAATCATTGCTGCGATCAAATTTTCCCCACCAACACAGACAATCAAGAGCAAGCGCAGAGTCAAGGTTGTTCACTCTGACTTGTCTGATATTCCGGCTAAACGCGACTCTTGCAATTTTCGCTGATGCAATTTTAATTGGAATGACCACCACAGTGATAGGTCTCACCGACAGCGAAGCCTTTATATCGGCAGAGGCATCCTGAGGAGAAACATTCAAAAAATTTGACATATCGAAGATGATGCCAAAACGTGCGGCATGAACCACGCAGCGACCTTACGACAAAATCAACATCCGGGGTCTTGCGTTGTCCAATCTTTGCCTATCAAAATGCCGGATTTCTTGGCTCGCCATCGCATTATTCCCCCCAAAAAATACCCTTGAAACTCTTACTCCACACACTGCAAATCTTAACTGTTTTCCCGTATGGTATATCAGTTACGTCGCACGGTATAACAGATAGCAGTTAGTTTCTGCGCGGGTTTTCTTTGCGCATGCACACCACACACCACATGTCACAGCCCACCTCCAAACGTCTCTAGTTGAGTGACCCCTGCTGAATTCAATCAAAATGGTCAGCAACTTTTTTGTCATCAGTCCCATGTCTTCACTAGGACTTTTTCAAGATCTCCGGCTGCCAGCGCCATATTGCCTGATTTACGTCTTCTCTCCATCTTACTGCTCGGTTCCTTCAGTCCACCAGGTTTGGGTTGGCTTTTTCCTTCAAATCTCGGAATTGTCCTTGAAAAATTGAACCATAATTATTTCCTCGTGTGGAAGAATCTGAACTAATAGCCTCAAAGCTTCTTAGATCATGTAAGCACTCCTATCCCAAAAGTGCACTAGTCTCTTTGTTCCTAGTAAAACCACAGCTTACTCAAGCTACTCTTTGTTAGAGTATAAGCATATAATCCAAAAGTTAACCTAATATATAGGCTTATACACAAAACATGCCAGCTTGTAAATAGTATATAAACCTTAGCTTAGATCATATTGGACTTCCCCCTTAGGGGAGTTTCTCTAATAACTACTGCTGCTTATTGTAACATTCTGCTATTTTCTTATCAGGTATGAGTAATCCATATTGACCCTTAATTAGCTTTTAGGGGAGTTTTTCTAAGAACTACTGCTGCTTATAGTAGCATTCTGCTATTTTCTTATCAGGTATGAGTAATCCATATTGACCCTTAATTACCTTTTAGGGGAGTTTCTCTAATAACTACTGCTTCATATTGTAACATTCTGCTATTTTCTTATTAGGTTATGGGCCATTGCTACAGCTATTGTAACAAATAGTAAAAACATCATAATTCTTCATTGTAACTTCAGACCCTGGCCACCAGATCCGGAAAATCGTACAGCATGTCCAAAAAGAAATTTGATTTTGACGACTTGAGAGCAGCTTTCATTGGATCAACTAGCAAGTCAGGTGCTAGATTCAGACATCAAGTTGAAATTGATCATCTTGGAGAAGGCATTGCTCCCTGCTTGACAAGTGATGGTTTAAATTTCCATTGCTGGTCCAAGTCACTGACTTGACTAGTTGAGAGAACACATGGTGAAAAAAACTACTTTACCTCAGAGGATGTTGACAATGATTCCAATCGTAACTCAGAGATACGCACGTACATTGAAAAATCTATTGCAAGAAATCTCCTGAACTCTATAGAAGAAGAAGATGAGTCACAGACAGTGTACCATACTTTGCAACACCAATTTGAAAAACATTCTTGGTTGCACATCATGAATCTACTTTATGAACTTGTAACAGCCCCAGAAGCTTTGGACAACTTGCATGAAGCCTTTGCCAACACTACATCCACCGTCAATAACTTGTGGTCAGTGGTTGGTTTGATTTAGACTGATGATGCCTTGAGTGCCATATTCCTTCATTTTCAAAATGAAAAGCACTTTCACAAAAAATCAAATGCCATGGATTCAAGAATGACTACTGACCCAAATTTCCAAATCTGGGAAAATGAAGTGTTGCAATGTCACAGGGGCTCTAGTGGAAATACAAGAGTGGCCTGGCACTCAGCAATCAGGGAACTCACTTGGAAGACTCCAAAAGAAATAAAGAATAAAAATAATAAGAATGAATTCCTCTAAAAGATATGCAGGTACAAGATGAGATGCAAAGAGGAAAAGGAAGCCAAATGGCCAAAGAACCAACCAAGTAAGTCCTTAATCACTGTTTCAACCTGCCAAAAATGAACAATGGAATTAGTAAGAATATGACCACCAAATATCCATTGACAGGCGAAGAAAGAGAAAGAGAAAGGTGCTAAATGACTGACTTAATAATATCAGTATTTGCTCAACTAAAATGAAAAGAAAATAAAGATAGAATAAAATCAAAGTATATTAATTAACTGGGGAAAAACCCCCCAGGGTGGAAAGGGTAGCCGGTATATGTGAAAAGTTGGGAGCTTGAGTTCTTCAGGCTGAAAACTGATCTGTATTGATCCTTGAGGCTGTATTGATTGTTTTGGGAATTGATACAGCTGGCTAATATTGAAATTGAATTGGGTTGAATGAACTTCCCATGCTTGAAAATGAAATACAGTTCTTGGTGGATCCAGACTGTATTGAAATGAATATGGTTGCCAAGATGGATTGAGTGGAGCTTTGACACTTGACAATTTCTTTTGGCACCGCCTCTTGAATACACTTTTGAGAATGAATTGAAAGTATTCCATTGGAAGGAATACTTGGAGTGAGAATAACCAATGACTGCTTGATGGCGTCATTGGTCTTTGACGCTGAAACACTTGCTCTTGAGCCTTGATGATTCCTCTGAATGATTGGTTGCCTTGATGACGTGATGAGATGTTGGAATGTTGAAATGACCATTTGATATTGCCACCATTGAATTTCTGTTGAAAAATGATGTACAATGATATATAACATCATTTATGGCATATTGGTTCATTGGAAAGAAGATTACGTCCAAAGGTCTTGAGATGGAAAGGCAGAGGGGAAAAGGATGGATGTGATGGCTTCAGAGCTTGGAAAGGTGTTTCTGGGCCCTTTGGGGTTTTTGGCCACTTTTGGGTTCTGAGCCAAAACTGGCCCAAAAGGCAGGAAAGTGTCTTTTGGACACTTTGCGTCAAAGTGCGCAAAAATGCGCAAATGCGCAAAATGCGCATTATGAGCCCAATTGGCCAAAAACAGCCATTTGGGCCATTTCTCCTGGTTTTGAGGGAAATGACCAGAAATACCCATTTGGGCATAAATTGCCGCTATGGGTTCTGGATTGCGGTGAAGGGCCATGAAGGCTCCAAAACACAAATGGCCATAAAAGGTCCATAAGATGATGACGTGGCCATATTGGCCACTGGTGATGGATATGGCCAATTGGCCATAAGAGAACTATGGCTTGATATGCCATATGGGGATCCAAGGAGGTGAATTGCCATGGTTGTGACAGTACCCCCCACCTTGGAATGGTGACCTCCTGAGCACCAATACAAGGTGAAGCCTGTTGAGGCTATTGGAAAGATTTTGAGAGAGTGATTCAAGAGGACTGATGAAGATAAAAATTTGAAAACTGATATTAAAAATTTGACATTTGATGCAGGACTTGCTTGCTCTTCTTTTGACATTGGCTTCATGATTTGGATTGAATTTTAAAATAAATGAAAAATTTTGACGTGATAATTGACGTGATAAGAGAAAATTTAAAATGAGAATAAAATAAAAATAAAGAATGAAAATGAAAATAAAAGAAAGAGAAAAGAGAAAAGGAAATTGAATTGAATCTTGAGGAGGTTCCAATCTTCATCACAGAGGTTGATAACTGATTTTGGAATTGGCCAAGGACCTGGAAAGAGAAATTTGATGCCAGGTGCTCACAAAGTGGCCAAGGCGATGTTTTGACAAGATTGTAGACCCCTCAGGGAAGTGTACACCAGGAGAGGAACTTACTTTTAGTAGTTACCACTCCTGCCAGTGCCATAAAGATAAAATCAAAAATGCTGAAGGAATGAATTTGAATTTGGAATCTTGGAAATGAATTGAAAGTGAATGGCCCATTGTCCCAAGTGACATGGCCATAAGATTGGAAATGAATGTTGAAAAGCCCGGCTAAAGATCTGTGTCCAAAATTTGCAAAGTGCTCACAGAGTAGCCAAGGTGATGCTTACAACAAAAGAGTAGAATACCCCTAAAGGTGCATACCAGGAGTGGGACTTACTTTTGGTAATTCCTCTCCCCACCAAGCACCATAAAATCAAGCTCTTGAAGAATTGGGTCCTGGCTTGTCAGGATATAATGAGTGAAAATCTTTGACGAGTTCAGGACAATTCTTGAGGTTTTCAGTTGCTTCCCAAGTGGATCTTTCCGGGTCTTGACTGAAACCTTTCCATTCCACCAAATACCATAATTTTCCTCTCTTGAGCTTTGAGTCCAGTATTTGAGAGACTTCCCATTCTTCTTCTTCTTCAATGATTATTGGAGGAGGAGGCTGTTGATGCCTATTTGGGATTGTTGACGTCTTGACTGGTTCCAAAAGGGAAATATGGAAAACTGGGTGGATGGACTTCCATTGAGATGGGAGCTTGAGGTGGTAGGCATGAGTACTGACTTTCTTCAAGATTGGAAAAGGACCCAGCCATCTTTCAGAGAGCTTTTTGGTGGGTCTGGTTGATTTGATGTTCTTGGAAGAAAGCCATACCATGTCACCGGGATTGAAAACAGGTGGACTTGCTCTACTTTTATCTGCATACCTCTTAAACCTGTTTATGGCAACTTCAAGTTCTCTCTTGACATCTTGCTGTACTGATTGGATTTTTGTTGATAACTTTCCAGCAGGAGTATCTTGAGTGATGTGAACTGAGTCAAAATGAGGATCTCTTCCATAAACAGTGAAAAAAGGTGATTGTTTTGTTGAAGAGTGGTCAGAGTTATTGTAGGCAAATTCAGCCAGAGGGAGCCAGGTGTTCCAATCATCTTGATAATAACTGACATACATCCAAAGGTACTGTTCTAGTATCTGATTTACCCTCTCTGTCTGTCCATCAGTTTCTGGGTGATAAGAAGTTGACAGATCTCTTGAAATCTTGAGCTGCTGACAAAGATTGGTCCAAAAGGAAGAAACAAAAAGAGAACCTCAATCACTAACAATGCTTGAAGGAAGGCCATGCTTTGAGAAAATATTCTTGATGAATAAATGGGCCAAATCTAATGAAGTGATTGAAGCTATTGTTGGAATAAAAACCGCCATTTTTGAGAATCTGTCCACTATGACAAGGATTGAGTCAGAGGAATTGGACAGTGGCAATTGAGCGATGAAATCCATTGAAAGACAAATCCAAGGACCACTTGGAATTGGAAGAGGCTTGAGGAGTCCAAACGTCTTGTGATGAATATTTTTGTTTCTTGAACACTGTTGACAGGATGAGACATAATCCTTGATGAATTGAGTCATGCCAGACCAGTGGAAATCCCGCTTGACAAGTTTGAGAGTCTTCTCTTGGCCAGGGTGTCCAGCTAGAGGAGAGTCATGCCGCTTTTGAAGTATATTGAGTTGAATTGTGGGGTCATTTGGGACCACCACCCGAACTTTTAAAAGGAGAAGTTTGGAAGAGGAATCAAGAGAATAATCTTGGACAGATTTAACTTTACCCAAATCTTCAAGAACACTTCTATATTGAGGGTCTTGCCACACTGCCTTCTGAATTGAATCAATCAAATTTGAAAATGAATCCAACTTGACTGCAAAAAATTTTGAGGCTTGAATTTCATCTTGCTTGATTATCTTCTGATAGTTCATTGGATTCTTGCTGATGAAATCCTCCCCCCTCTCTGGGTAAACGTCGTCCCGACGTGACAAAGCATCCGGAAGGGTGGCCAAGCGGCCAGGGCGGTAAGTGATTGAGAAATGAAATTCAGATAGAAATTCAGCCCAGCGGGCTTGACAGCGAGTGAGAATCTTGGAAGACATAAAATATTTAAGAGATGAATGATTGGTGAGAACTTCAAAAGGGGAAGAAATGGAAAGAAGAAAAGCTCTCCAGCGCTTGAGAGCCCAGACTATGCCAAGGAGTTCCTTGTCATGAATCTCATAATTAAGCTCAGCTGGGAGAAGCTTGCGTCTATCAAATGCAATGGGATGTTTTCCTGAGTCAGAGACCTGACTCAGTACAGCACCCAAGGCATAATCTGATGCATCGGTCTCTACAGTGGTGGGTAGAGAAGGATTGGAGCAGTGGTGAATGCCTCTTTGAGTTGATGAAACTGTCTAAGAGCTTCCTCATTGAGGGGAAAACGGGAATCTTTCTTGAGGAAACTTGTGAGTGAACTAATCTTCTTTGAATAATTCTTGATGAAACGGCGGTAAAAATTGGCAAAGCCAAGGAATGATTGAAGAGCCTTGAGGTTTCTTGGAGGCGGCCAATTGAGACTTTGCTGAACTTTTGCTTGGTCCATCTTGAGGCCTTCAGAAGAAACAACATAACCTAAATACTCTACACTAGAAACATGGAATAAGCATTTGGACGCCTTAGCAAAGAGGTTATTGGCTCTGAGTCTGGAAAGAACAGTGGACACATGAGTGACATGTTCTTCCTCAGATTTGGAAAAGACCATAATGTCATCCAAATAAACCACAACATAAACATCAAGAAGATCATAAAAAATATCATTGACAAGATTTTGAAAAGAAGCAGGAGCATTGGTACGCCCAAAAGGCATAACCAAGTACTCATAACTACCATATTTTGTTCTAAAACAAGTCAAATGTTCATCACCTTCCTTGATTCTGAGCAGGTTATATGCACCACGCAAATCAATCTTGGAGAAGATAGAAGAACCATTGAAAACAGTGAGAAGCTGGTTCATAGGGGGAACAGGATACTTGTTCTTCCTAGTAACAGCATTGAGTTTGCATTAATCAACACACAAACGGAGGCCACCATCTTTCTTTTTGACAAAAAGAACAGGTGCTCCTGTAGAAGAGGAGCTTGGCTGGATGAAACCTTTCTCTACATTCTCTGAAATGTAGGCCCTGAGTGTATCTGACTCTTGGTTTGATAAAGAGTAGATCACCCCAACTGGAGGTAGAGACCCCTCCAGATTGATATGATGATCACAGGCGCGGTGAGGCGGAAGTTTCTCTGCTTTCACCTTGGAGAATACATCCAAGTATTCGTGATAAACAGGAGGAACAACCTTCATCACGGTTTCTATTTCTTCTGGCTCTTCCTCTTCATCCCACAACTCCTCCAGGGAGTCATGATAAGATGAAGGAGGAAGGTCCATATTCCCAAAGAAGAGATGAAGTGAAGATACAGAATTATCTTCTCCAACATCTTGAATCTCTTTGAAGACTTCATCTCTAGATGATAGTAATGACTGATGGGAATTAAGGGAAGGAATATGGACAGAAGACGGAAATGATGGTGTTCTAGAATCACCAACCAGAGCTGCACATGATTTGGCAGAAGAAAAGTCATTACTGAAAGAAATTAAAGGATCATTATAGTCCTTATGATCAGAATTAAAGGTGATCAATCCTTGCCTCCAATCAATAAATGGATTAAAATGATTAAGAAAGTCAAAGCCCAATATGAGGTCTTCTCCCTTGGGAGTATCAATGACTAAAAAGTCCCATTCAAAGCTTGGGAAGGAAGGGATCTCAACCATATATTTAGTATGGTGAGTCACAAATAAAGAAGGAGACTCAGAGGAGTCTAAAATGATGAGGGGAATCTTCTCTGGAAGCTCTGACGTAGTCAATGAATACTTGTGAACAAACTGCTTTGCAATAAATGAGTTGGTAGCACCAGAATCAATGAGAATACTGTAAAAAACATCAGAAAGAGAAGAAAAAACAAAAAATTTAAGAGAATTCTTGACACCAGTATTCAGAATGCACAATTGTGCTCTGGATGGAAAACTGTGAAGACCATTGAACACAACATGATCTTCACTCAGACTTTTCCCTGGCTGGGAAATTTGCCTGACGGTTGGGTAAGCTTGTTTTGAGGCCTTTTGAAACAAGACTCAAGACTATGCTTCCCACCACAATAGTTACAAAGACCCTCTTTAATTCTTCTTTCTTTTTCAGAATTCATGAGCTTGAAATCTTTATTCAAGAGAGAAGAATGGGGCTTGTCCCTCCTCTGAAAATTCTTCTTCTTCTTTTGACTTGAGCTTGAAGAATTTTGAGGATGAGAAGAACTTGACTTTGAGGCTTCTGGCTTCTTCTCTTGATGATGACTCTTTTCATTTTGCCTCTCATGGTACCTGGTATCAAGTTCCAGGGTAACGTCCATTAAGTCTTGAAGAGAGTCAATTCCTGAAGGATGGGAGGCCAATTGATCCAAAATCCTGGATGGCAATCCCTTCCTGAAATGATGGATAAGAGCTCTTTCACCCCAATCCCCGATTCTTGAGACTAAGCTTCTGAAATCAGCAATGTACAAGGATACATGCTCACCTTCTTTCATTCTTAAATAATCCAGCTCAGCTTCTGCTTTTCTGACTTCATTTGGGTCACCAAATAGAGTGAAGAGTTGAGATTCAAATAGACGGCAAGAATTGAGAAGATAATTTGAGTCTTGATTGGTGAGATTGGAAAGATAAGGCTCAATCCATTTTGCAGCCCGGCCAATGAGAAATGAAGTGGCATAGAGAACTTTCTTTCTGTCTTGAGAGAAATTTGCCGGATCATTATGGAATATCAATTGACAAGACTGAATGAAACTTCTAACTTTGAAGGGTTGAGTCCCATCAAAGCATTCTGGTGCCTTCATAGATGGAGTCTTGAAGGCTGGTGGTCTTGATGCTTCAGAAGATGAAGCTGCTTGAAGATTGGCCATAATCTGAGTCATTTGCTGCATGATGGCCAATAGAGATGGTTCAGACTGATGAGAGACAGGCTGATTAGACTGGGCTAGAGTTGGCCTTCCAGTACCTTGGGATGCTTCCACCGGAGCAGGAACACCTTCAGTACCATCAGACTCTTCCTCTTCCACAGAATTCTCCTCCTCCTCTTCACCATCTTCACCTGGACCTTTGAAAATAGTCCTTGAAGTTCCTGGAAATCCGCCAACTACTCCTGAAAATGAACTTGATCTTCTGGGCCCTCTTCCTTCCTTCCTGGATGGTGCTGCTCCTTCCATGCGGGGTCCTCTATCTAATTGGGCCCTCAGTTGAGGAACTGCTGGGGTGCCATCTAGAGGAGCTCTTGGAGTTGGAGTGAGAACAGCTTGAGCTCTGGCCTAAGATCTTGTCTGTCTTGCCGGAGGTGAATGTTGAACAGGCATGATATCAGGAATAAAATTGAATTAAATGAATAACAATCAAAGTTTGCTTGAAGTGAAAAGAGTCAACAATCAAATCTTGAGGAAAATGAATGAATCAAAATGAAAATCTTCAAGTACGTCAATAAATCAAAATCAAATGAAGTCTTGAAGTCAAAAAATCAATGAATCAAATCTTGCAAAAATCAATCAATCAAATGAAATCTTGAGGCAAAATCAGTTTATGTCAAAATTCTGGATGTGAAAAATCAGCAAAATCCATGAAATCTTCAGGTCAATCAATTTTCTTGAGGTCAATATCAAATATGTCAAATCAATCAATCAATCAAAATCAAGTGAATTATTCTTTAAAAACCAAAGTTCTTGAAGAATGAATCAATTGTGAATCTTGATGTGAATAACGTGTCTGAATATCTTGATGAAAAATTTGAGAATCAAAGAAAATCAAGATGAAGACTGAATTATGAATGAAAATGAAATTTTGATGATTTGAGAAAGATTCTTAAAAGAATAACAAAATAAAAATGGGTCAGCTTTCAATTTTCAAAATGAAGAATGAATGAAAGAAAATTGAGAGATGACAATGAATCATTGTGTTCATAAGCGTAAAAGAATCATAATTTTGATGAAATGAGTGAATGAAATTATAAAGAAAGAATTAACAGAATGAAAAAGAAATTATGAGTTAATTAATATAATTTCACAGGGGCTCTAGTGGAAATACAAGAGTGGCCTGGCACTCAGAAATCAGGGAACTCACTTGGAAGACTCCAAAAGAAATAAAGAATAAAAATAATAAGAATGAATTCCTCTAAAAGATATGCAGGTACAATATGAGATGCAAAGAGGAAAAGGAAGCCAAATGGCCAAAGAGCCAACCAAGTAGGTCCTTAATCACTGTTTCAACCTGCCAAAAATGAACAATGGAATTAGTAAGGATATGACCACCAAATATCCATTGACAGGCGGAGAAAGATAAAGAGAAAGGTGCTAAATGACTGACTTAATAATATCAGTATTTGCTTAACTAAAATGAAAAGAAAATAAAGATAGAATAAAATCAAAGTATATTAATTAACTGGGGAAAAACCCCCCAGGGTGGAAAGGGTAGCCGGTATATGTGAAAAGTTGGGAGCTTGAGTTCTTCAGGCTGAAAACTGATCTGTATTGATCCTTGAGGCTGTATTGATTGTTTTGGGAATTGATACAGCTGGCTAATATTGAAATTGAATTGGGTTGAATGAACTTCCCATGCTTGAAAATGAAATACAGTTCTTGGTGGATCCAGACTGTATTGAAATGAATATGGTTGCCAAGATGGATTGAGTGGAGCTTTGACACTTGACAACTTCTTTTGGCACCGCCTCTTGAATACACTTTTGAGAATGAATTGAAAGTATTCCATTGGAAGGAATACTTGGAGTGAGAATAACCAATGACTGCTTGATGGCGTCATTGGTCTTTGACGCTGAAACACTTGCTCTTGAGCCTTGATGATTCCTCTGAATGATTGGGTGCCTTGATGACATGATGAGATGTTGGAATGTTGAAATGACCATTTGATATTGCCACCATTGAATTGCTGTTGAAAAATGATGTACAATGATATATAAAATCATTTATGGCATATTGGTTCATTGGAAAGAAGATTACGTCCAAAGGTCTTGAGATGGAAAGGCAGAGGGGAAAAGGATGGATGTGATGGCTTCAGAGCTTGGAAAGGTGTTTCTGGGCCCTTTGGGGTTTTTGGCCACTTTTGGGTTCTGAGCCAAAACTGGCCCAAAAGGCGGGAAAGTGTCTTTTGGACACTTTGCGTCAAAGTGCGCAAAATGCGCAAAAGTGCGCAAATATGTGCAAATGCGCATTATGAGCCCAAATGGCCAAAAACAGCCATTTGGGCCATTTCCCCTGGTTTTGAAGGAAATGACCAGAAATACCCATTTGGGCATAAATTCCCGCTATGGGTTCTGGATTGAGGTTAAGGGCCATGAAGGCTCCAAAACACAAATGGCCATAAAAGGTCCATAAGATGATGACGTGGCCATATTGGCCACTGGTGATGGATATGGCCAATTGGCCATAAGAGAACTATGGCTTGATATGCCATATGGGGATCCAAGGAGGTGAATTGCCATGGTTGTGACATGCAAGTAGCTCAGCGTTTTCAGAAGCGTCTTGCCCCTAGTAACGCCTCGGCCACCAATCCAATCAGTCTCATGGCAGCAAGTGGATCTCATCAACAATCCTTCAATTGAAACCCCCCTGTCCAGGAAAAATCCCGCAGCAACTAGGATTCCTCTGAGCCAACAGTCAGAATTGTGGGTTTGATACCATCTTAGCCCCAGGTTTCCATGTCTTCACTGCTACAAATGGGGTCATTGGGCACAGGACCGTCAACAAAAAAAGGGGTTTACCTGCAATTGAGGACCCCTGAAGAAGTCTACAGTTTTTTCAAACACATGTATTGCTGAAGTGGAAGTGGAAGTGGAAGATCTGTTTATTGCTTCAGTTCAGGAGGCATCTAAAGATGAGATGTTAATACTTCTTGATTCTGGTTCAACTCACCACGTTGCGGGTATTATTCATTTGTTTAGCGACAATCAAAAGGTTGACATGTCATTATCTGTTGCATAAGCAAAGTGTCATCCAGTAATCAGGAAGGGTGCAATAAATTTGGGATGCCAATCTGGTAAAATGCGACTCACCAAGGTGTTGCACTGCCCAGACATCCCAAGTATAGTCATTTCACTTGGTCAATTTATGAAAAATGATGGGAATGTATTGTTTGAAGAAGGAATTTTTAAATTGAAACAGTGTGCAATGCATAGCTATTCAAAAAATTCAATTTTCACTATTCGAAATATTCATCTTTGAATTTGAATTTTTGAACCACAAAATGAAAAGCAAAAAATTTGAACAAAAGATTATTAAAAAAGGATCCATTTGAATTTTTCAACCTCCAAATTAAAATTTGAAATGAAAAATATTGAAGTTTGGTTGAAAAAATGATTTATGAATATAATTCATTAATTAAATAAAGTGAAAATGCTATCTATGGCATCAAACACAGCATAACCATGCCATAAATGGTATTAAAAATATATTTATGGCATCAACAATGGCATAAATAATTCCATTTATGGAACCAACAATGCCATAAATTGGGCTTTTACCAACCTAGGTATTTTTAAGCTGAACTTTAATAAGAAAACACGCCTTATTTTTTTTACTAAATAATTACATAATTTTACCAATTTATGGCAAATCCACATAAGGGCATACATGTTTTTGCCAAATTACATAAATGGGTTTACCAATAACCCGGATTAATTATGAGTATTTATAGCTTATTGGAATTAATTGAAATTAATTGAAATCAATGAAGCTTAATAACCATTATTTCAAGCTAATTGAAACCAACAAAATTGATGAGCATTAGTTAAAACTAGTAAAAATTCATTAAAATTGTTTAAAATTTGAAATGAATTACAATGATTTCAAATAACTTCAAATAACTAGAACTTGACAGAAATTATTGCAATCTAATTGAAAGTAATAAAAAGGATGAGCATTACTAAAATTGGTGAAAATTAAATAAAACTGCCAAAAATTAATGAAAATGAATTAAAATTACTAAAAATGGAGTGAAATGAATTAAAAAAAATTAAAGCTAATTAAAATTAATTGATAAAAATTAATCAAAATGAATTAAAATTAATTAAAAGCTATTGAAATTAATCATGATGGATTAAAATTGATTAAAATGAATTAAAATTAATTAAAATTAATTAAAATTGATTGAAATTGATTAAAATGAATTAAAATAAATTAAAGCTAATTAAAATTAATTGATAAAAATTAATCAAAATGAATTGAAATTAATTAAAAGCTATTAAAATTAATCATGATGGATTAAAATTGATTAAAATTAATTAAAATTAATTAAAATTAATTACAATTAATTAAAATTAATTAAAATTAATTAAAATTAATTAAAATTAATTAAAACTAATTAAAATTAATTAAAATTAATTAAAATTAATTAAAACTAATTAAAATCAATTAAAATTAATTAAAACTAAGTAAAATTAATTAAAATTAATTAAAATTAATTAAAATTAATTAATTAAAATTAATTAAAATTAATTAAAATTAATTAAAATTAATTAAAATTAATTAAAATTAATTAAAATTAATTAAAATTAATTAAAATTAATTAAAATTAATTAAAATTAATTAAAATTAATTAAAACTAATTAAAATTAATTAAAATTAATTAAAATTAATTAAAATTAATTAAAATTAATTAAAATTAATTAAAATTAATTAAAATTAATTAAAATTAATTAAAATTAATTAAAACTAATTAAAATTAATTAAAATTAATTAAAATTAATTAAAATTAATTAAAATTAATTAAAATTAATTAAAATTAATTAAAATTAATTAAAATTAATTAAAATTAATTAAAATTAATTAAAATTAATTAAAATTAATTAAAATTAATTAAAATTAATTAAAATTAATTAAAATTAATTAAAATTAATTAAAATTAATTAAAATTAATTAAAATTAATTAAAATTAATTAAAATTAATTAAAATTAATTAAAATTAATTAAAATTAATTAAAATTAATTAAAATTAATTAAAATTAATTAAAATTAATTAAAATTAATTAAAATTAATTAAAATTAATTAAAATTAATTAAAATTAATTAAAATTAATTAAAATTAATTAAAATTAATTAAAATTAATTAAAATTAATTAAAATTAATTAAAATTAATTAAAATTAATTAAAATTAATTAAAATTAATTAAAATTAATTAAAATTAATTAAAATTAATTAAAATTAATTAAAATTAATTAAAATTAATTAAAATTAATTAAAATTAATTAAAATTAATTAAAATTAATTAAAATTAATTAAAATTAATTAAAATTAATTAAAATTAATTAAAATTAATTAAAATTAATTAAAATTAATTAAAATTAATTAAAATTAATTAAAATTAATTAAAATTAATTAAAATTAATTAAAATTAATTAAAATTAATTAAAATTAATTAAAATTAATTAAAATTAATTAAAATTAATTAAAATTAATTAAAATTAATTAAAATTAATTAAAATTAATTAAAATTAATTAAAATTAATTAAAATTAATTAAAATTAATTAAAATTAATTAAAATTAATTAAAATTAATTAAAATTAATTAAAATTAATTAAAATTAATTAAAATTAATTAAAATTAATTAAAATTAATTAAAATTAATTAAAATTAATTAAAATTAATTAAAATTAATTAAAATTAATTAAAATTAATTAAAATTAATTAAAATTAATTAAAACTAATTAAAATTAATTAAAATTAATTAAAATTAATTAAAATTAATTAAAATTAATTAAAATTAATTAAAATTAATTAAAATTAATTAAAATTAATTAAAATTAATTAAAATTAATTAAAATTAATTAAAATTAATTAAAATTAATTAAAATTAATTAAAATTAATTAAAATTAATTAAAATTAATTAAAATTAATTAAAATTAATTAAAATTAATTAAAATTAATTAAAATTAATTAAAATTAATTAAAATTAATTAAAATTAATTAAAATTAATTAAAATTAATTAAAATTAATTAAAATTAATTAAAATTAATTAAAATTGATTGAAATTAATTAAAATTAATTAAAATTAATTAAAATTAATTAAAATTAATTAAAATTGATTGAATTATTAAAATTAATTAAAATTAATTAAAATTAATTAAAATTAATTAAAATTAATTAAAATTAATTAAAATTAATTAAAATTAATTAAAATTAATTAAAATTAATTAAAATTAATTAAAATTAATTAAAATTAATTAAAATTAATTAAAATTAATTAAAATTAATTAAAATTAATTAAAATTAATTAAAATTAATTAAAATTAATTAAAATTAATTATAATTAATTAAAATTAATTAAAATTAATTAAAATTAATTAAAATTAATTAAAATTAATTAAAATTAATTAAAATTAATTAAAATTAATTAAAATTAATTAAAATTAATTAAAATTAATTAAAATTAATTAAAATTAATTAAAATTAATTAAAATTAATTAAAATTAATTAAAATTAATTAAAATTAATTAAAATTAATTAAAATTAATTAAAATTAATTAAAATTAATTAAAATTAATTAAAATTAATTAAAATTAATTAAAATTAATTAAAATTAATTAAAATTAATTAAAATTAATTAAAATTAATTAAAATTAATTAAAAATTAATTAAAATTAATTAAAATTAATTAAAATTAATTAAAATTAATTAAAATTAATTAAAATTAATTAAAATTAATTAAAATTAATTAAAATTAATTAAAATTAATTAAAATTAATTAAAATTAATTAAAATTAATTAAAATTAATTAAAATTAATTAAAATTAATTAAAATTAATTAAAATTAATTAAAATTAATTAAAATTAATTAAAATTAATTAAAATTAATTAAAATTAATTAAAATTAATTAAAATTAATTAAAATTAATTAAAATTAATTAAAATTAATTAAAATTAATTAAAATTAATTAAAATTAATTAAAATTAATTAAAATTAATTAAAATTAATTAAAATTAATTAAAATTAATTAAAATTAATTAAAATTAATTAAAATTAATTAAAATTAATTAAAATTAATTAAAATTAATTAAAATTAATTAAAATTAATTAAAATTAATTAAAATTAATTAAAATTAATTAAAATTAATTAAAATTAATTAAAATTAATTAAAATTAATTAAAATTAATTAAAATTAATTAAAATTAATTAAAATTAATTAAAATTAATTAAAATTAATTAAAATTAATTAAAATTAATTAAAATTAATTAAAATTAATTAAAATTAATTAAAATTAATTAAAATTAATTAAAATTAATTAAAATTAATTAAAATTAATTAAAATTAATTAAAATTAATTAAAATTAATTAAAATTAATTAAAATTAATTAAAATTAATTAAAATTAATTAAAATTAATTAAAATTAATTAAAATTAATTAAAATTAATTAAAATTAATTAAAATTAATTAAAATTAATTAAAATTAATTAAAATTAATTAAAATTAATTAAAATTAATTAAAATTAATTAAAATTAATTAAAATTAATTAAAATTAATTAAAATTAATTAAAATTAATTAAAATTAATTAAAATTAATTAAAATTAATTAAAATTAATTAAAATTAATTAAAATTAATTAAAATTAATTAAAATTAATTAAAATTAATTAAAATTAATTAAAATTAATTAAAATTAATTAAAATTAATTAAAATTAATTAAAATTAATTAAAATTAATTAAAATTAATTAAAACTAATTAAAATTAATTAAAATTAATTAAAATTAATAAAAATTAATTAAAGTTAATTAAAACTAATTAAAATTAATTAAAATTAATTAAAATTAATTAAAATTAATTAAAATTAATTAAAACTAATTAAAATTAATTAAAATTAATTAAAATTAATTAAAATTAATTAAAATTAATTAAAATTAATTAAAATTAATTAAAATTAATTAAAATTAATTAAAATTAATTAAAATTAATTAAAATTAATTAAAATTAATTAAAATTAATTAAAATTAATTAAAATTAATTAAAATTAATTAAAATTAATTAAAATTAATTAAAATTAATTCAAATTAATTAAAATTAATTAAAATTAATTAAAATTAATTAAAATTAATTAAAATTAATTAAAATTAATTAAAATTAATTAAAATTAATTAAAATTAATTAAAATCAACTAAAATTAATTCAAATTAATTAAAATTAATTAAAATTAATTAAAATTAATTAAAATTAATTAAAATTAATTAAAATTAATTAAAATTAATTAAAATTAATTACAATTAATTAAAATTAATTAAAATTAATTAAAATTAATTAAAATTAATTAAAATTAATTACAATTAATTAAAATTGATTAAAATTGATTACAATTAATTAAAATTGATTGCAATCACTTGCAATTAATCAAAATTAATTTCAAAATTAATCAAAATTCATTACAATTAATTACAATTAATTAAAATTAATTAAAATTATTTAAAATTAATTAAAATTAATCAAAATTAATTACAATTAATTAAAATTAATGAAAATTGATTACAATTAATTAAAATCGATTGCAATTACTTCCAATTAATCAAAATTACTTTTAAAGTTAATTAGAATTCATTAAAATTAATTAAAATCAATCAAAATCAATTTGAAAATGCATCCAAATTCATGACAATTAATTCAAATTAATTCAATTTAATTAAAATTTATCAAAATAACTCAAAATTAATTAAAATTAATTAATATCAATCAGAATTCATTACAATTACTCAAAATGCATTAAATTTAATCAAAATCTATTACAATTAATCAAAATGCATTCAATTTAATTATAATTAATTATAATTAATTAAAATTAAACAAAATTAATCAAAATCAATTACACTTAAATAAATTCAATAAAAATTAATTAAAATTAATTCAAACTAATTAAAAATACTTCATTACTTATTTATTTCCATTAATCATGTTTTATATTTTATTTGTTCTTATTATTTATATATTTTATATTTTTATTATTCATTATTCAAACTCAATCGCGTTATCAAGCCGCAACTAGTTCCAGCGACATAACTCAGTGCCATGCTTTGGGACTTTTGTATGCCATCCAACAACAGGATCGAATGGCTGTCTTTAAATTGATTCAACAACTAGGCGGTGGAAAAGCTAACACTCTTAGAAGTCCGTTTGCACTCTGTATGTTGATCCGTTTCGCAAGCAAAGTTCTAGATGAAGCCTCAAAGTAAGTCATCCAATCTTTTATGATTCTCCTCTCCTTTAACATTCTAGTCATTGATTTATCTTGCATTTTGACTAGTTTACATAAACATATGCATGAACTTCTTGAAGGCTTTTTGAGACACAAGTCTGATATGGTCAACTATGAAGCAGCTCGGGCGATTTGTGAGATGCGCAACGTTTCTTCAGCTGAGCTATACAAACCTGTCGCTGTCTTACAACTATTTTTATCATCTCCCAAGAGTACCCTCAAGTTTTGTGCTATTCAAACCTTGGCTAGATTGGCTCTAACTAATCCTCAACCTGTTCAAGCTTGCAATCTGGACATGGAGAAATTAATCAAGATGACAATGGGGGTGTTGCCACTCATGCTATCACTACCTTTCTTAAAGTGAGTCAGTTTATTAAAATATCGTTTGATTGAGTTCCCCCTCTTGAGCTTATATTCAAATATTTGGTTTAGACAGGAAATGAGGCATCTGTTGATAGGTTGATGAAATAAATTATGACTTTCATGTCTGAAATCTCCGATTAATTTAGGGTGTTGGTAAACACATGTAAGCTTTTAGTAAAAACACGTAAGCCCTTACGTGTTTTTACCAATTTATGGTAAAAACATGTAATTATATGTTAAAAAGACATAAGGGGTGGTTTTTAAATGAAATATGCCTATTTATGGCATTTTTAAGGCCATTAATGGCATTATAAATGCAATAAAGGGCATTATTAATTCCATCAATGGGTTTGTTAATGCCATTTATGGTATTTTGAAGGCCATTAATGCCATTTATGGCATTGTTAAGGCCACAAATGACAATAACAATGCCATTTATGGAAATTTTAAGGCTATAAATGACATTAACAATGCCATGAATGGCATTTTTAAGGCCATTAATGCCATTTATGGCATTATTAATGTCATTTATAGCCTTACCAATGCCATAAATGGCATTTTTACTGGCATTTATAGCCTTAAAAATTCCATAAATGGCATTGTTATTGTCATTTTTGGCCTTAACATTTTTAGTAAAAACACGTAAGGTTTTTACTAAAAGCTTATGTGTGTTTACCAACACCCTTAAATTAAGGTCACAATAAAAAGAAACCGGTAAGAACTTTCCTAAACATGAGATTCGCATGTTTTTAGAATATTGGTTCATTGTTCCTATTTAATTCTATTTTTGTTTTAGCATTGGCACAGCTTTGTGAATTCACAAAGCTATCTGTTGGGATATTACATTTATTAGGCGTTGAAGGCCCAAAAGCAGTTCATCCAGCTAAATACGTTTGCTATATTTATAGTTGAGTGATACTAGAGAATGCCATTTTCAAAGCGGCTGCTGTATCAATTTTAGCCAACTTTGGTGTCAATGTACCTGATCTGGGGGTGAAGGCAAGTATTAAAGTGCTACTTACAAGGTAAGCAAGAATTATTATCAAGGTTTGTTGGTTCATTTAATTTGATGGGTTCATTATTTGTTAGATGTTTAGATGACATTGATGACAAAGTTTGTGATGGAGCAGCTTTGTATTTCAAAGTGCTGACAGAAGAGCCTATAGCTGATAAATTGGTCAAAGATGGTAAGCTTGCAATAATATTTTGTGTAAATGAAAGCATGACCTGTTTGCTCTTGGGAATGGCTGACAAGTTGGGAACTCTAGAATCTACAATTTCGCTAGCAAGGCTTCATTGGATCTTGCCATTCTTAATAACAGCAGCCACACAGCCGACAAAAGCCAACTTGGCTCCATAGCTTCAGCCCCTAAACTTGACAGCTACTAATCATTAATAGTACCACATCAGAAATTGTATCAACAACCATAACTAATTCAATTTCTAAAAAATTCCTCAACATAGACCTTGGTAAGTAATTTGAATCAATCATTCAAATTTCAAAAAAAATTAATATGTGCTCTTTTGTTTTTAGAATACATCCTACTTCCAAAAATAAACTGGAAGCTCTCAGTGGACTTTGTCAAAGTAAGGTGTTGCTTAAGGCTTTGCCTCTCTATGTCTCTATGTGAGTGCACATGCTTAGAGAAAGTTTGAGGTTGTAACATTTGGTGGAGACCAATCAACTGAGGGCTTGGGTCATCTGATCCACAAAAAAGGAGCTGTCCAGGCCAATAAGGCTGGTGCCTCTGTTGAAAGTGCCTGGCACAATAAACAGTAAAATAAAACTATAAAATTAGATGAATTACACATCTTTAAAAAATATTTTTTCAATCATTATAATTAGAATGATTTCTGGTCATGGTGCACCATGACCAGTATTTGTATTTAATTTTAATAGCCAACATGGGGGATTTGCTGCCCAAAATTCTTAGTGAATTCTATTCAAATTCCATGATTTTTGATTTTTGATTTGTAATTTAAATCATTTTTAATCAATTATAATAATAAATAAATAAATAAATAAATAAATGAAATGGATTAATAAAGGAATAAACCCCAAAAGATTATTTCAAGAATAAAAATAACCACTACAAATATAAATAAATAATAAAGTGAGATAGCTAAAAATTAACCCATAAATAATCAAAATCAAACAACAAAAACATCAAAAAAAGGAAGGAACTAATCAATAAGATATAAATAATAAGAAAACCCATGAATCATTTGCTAATTATGAAATTACCATTGTGTTTCATATAACATAGAATAAATAAATAAATAAATGAGATAGTTAATCAAAAATAGATAAATAATACTTCAAGAATCAAGAGCTAATAAATTATGAATCAATAAACTACAAATGATCATTAAATCATCAAATTAATAAGTTAATGAATCATAAGGAATATTTTTAATACAAAGAAATCAGAAATTATAACTACAAAATAAGTATAGAAAGCCCAAAAGAAAAAATTAATCAATAAAGATTAAAAATATACAAAAAAACAAAAATTAAGTACTAAACAAATAATAAAAGCTCAAAAACTCATGGTTATTGATTTTAAACAGTTCTAATTAGTTATAATTACTCAATGAAGGTGTTCATGAAAATTCAAAATCCGGTTTCAAATATTTGAAATTTCGAACATTCAATTTCAAATATTCAAAGGTAGGTGAAATTTGATTCTGAATATTTGGTCATGATAGAAATTTGATATTGAATATTTGATGACCCTTAAAATTTGACGAATTTTCAAAAAGCTATGCATTGACAGTGGATTGTGTTTTTGGCAGTAGAGTAAAGGGCAATCAATAGTATCTGCCTTTGAATGATGTAGTCTCTTTCAATGTAATTAGTGAACTCAATAAAGATTTGTCACAGTTGTTACATTGATGGCTTGCGCATCTATCACTTCAGACAATTAGACATATGAAATGTCTCAACTGCATGAAAGGGCTCCCCCCTGAATTGATCACATGTGACCTCAATTTGTGTAGACCTTGCTCTTTATCCAAAAGTAGGCACTCACCTTTAGTGATGCCATCAAGACTAATAGTGAATAATCTGGGTGATGTAGTAGTAGCAGACCTGATGGGCCCCTTCCCAATCTCATTTGACAAAAAATCATATGAATTGATTATTCAAGACCACCACTCTTTGCTGGCCACACTATATCCATTGCAACAAAAATCCAAGGCTCCTCATGCAATCATTGAATGGATCAACAAATTTGACAATCTCACCAATTTCAAAGTAAAGCAATTAAGAACAGACAGCACAGGGAAGTTCACCTCCAAACTATTCGCTGAGACCCTGAAGGCAAGGGGAATAGTTCATGAAACAACAATTTCATACAAGCATCATCAGGCTGGGGAAATTGAGACAACCAATTGGACTGTTGCTGAAGCAGAAAGATCAATGTTAATTGATTTGGGAATACATGTGGAAATGTGGCCTTATGCATTCCAACATGAAATATGGGTTTTCAATAGAATATTGCATGCCAAAAACACAAAGACGCCTTATGAGATGGTTACAGGTAGAAAGCCAGATCTGTTGCCATTGCAGACATTTGGTTGTAAGGCTTATGTTCATAATATGATGCATTGGAAGGACCTGACACCCAAAGGCAAAGAACTGTTTTTCCTAGGAATAGCGGAAGATTCCAAAGGCTGGATATTCTGTGATAGCAAGAAAAGGTCCCTAATCAGAAGTGCTTCAGCCATCTTTGATGAACTGAGCAGACTGCCAGATACAGGACAAACACCAGAAGTTTGTGACATTCAAATAAATCATTTGCTAGACCCATCAATGATTCAGGAGGTAGAGGCTCAAGATCAATCACTCAAAGTAATGACAGTGACGGCAGCTTTGGATGGAGACTCACTGAGAGCTTACCACGAGGCTATGAAGTCAGAAGAAGCCAGTAACTGGAAGAAAGCAATGGAGGAGGAACTAGAGGCCATCACTAAAATGGGAGTGTAGGAAAAAGTAGATGCTCACCAACACCACCATGTACTGGTGTGAACCTTTGAGATATGACCACATACCCAAAAAGGTCACAAGAAATATTTAAAATAATTATAAATCAAAATTAATTATCTTAAAACTACAAAAATGCCATAAATAGGCATAAAACTTGGTTTAACTTAAAAACCAATGTACAAACATGTGAAATGAATTATACCATCAGATTCCCCATGGTAAAATACACATATACCATTTTTATGGCATATCTGTAAAGTCAGTATTTAATGAGTTATAAGTAATAATACCTTATAAAAAAAATAAATCCTTAATTATTTGAAATACCAATGAAACAACATGTGAAATAAATGGTACCATTGGATTCTCCATAAAATTCCACACATAAAACAATTGAGAAGCTAATCTCCAAAGTCAATATTTAAGGAGTTAAGATGAATATATGCACTTTTTTGGTCAATGCATATATTCAAGGATTTTAGCTAATATCTTTTGAAATATGCATGATAGAGTGATGAACCAAAGATAAATTCATCACTTAATTACTGTAGGAATATAGAAATGAACTTGACTTCACAAATTATAAACAAGGTTCAAACCTGTAAGGGATTATTGATTAAAATCAATAGAGCTGTTGACCAGTTGGTTGTAAAAGTAGTCCAAACTTAAAAATAAGTAGACAGTCAGATTCTACTAGTTCATTTGTGAAGAATGACGTAATTTTTATTATAAAATTCAGGGTATAACCCCTTGAAATCATGGTTTGAAGTTTAAAATATTAAATTTTGACAGAAAAGATGAGTTACAAGAAAAATCATCAGAAATTGTCAACCTGTGACTCAAAACCAGAGCACAAGCATGACAGCCAAAATACCATAAACCAATGGTATAGCCAAGATACCACCAAAAAATGGAGCTGAGCTAAATCAGCTCAAAAGGTATCAAAAGAAAGAGGAAACTCACCCCTTTCTGAAAATATAAGTCCCATCACCATAGGACAAAGAATAACAAAGTTATTCCTGCTCAAAGTTATTGCTGAGCATAAACCTTAATTTTCACCTCTCATATAAAATCCAGAAGGATAGGCTTAACCCCATCAAATGGGTATTCAAAATAAAGCTCTAATCCAGGGCTATCCAATGGTACCAGCCAAACTGAGCTAGCACCAGTATTACTCGAGTTATGTCCAAATTCAGGCCAAATAAGGGTGAACAAAACATTCACCTCTCATCTAACTTTTGCGGTTTTAGCGTGAGATACCTAAAGTGGGGTCTTTTTGGAAAGAGCACAATTAGGGCTATCTGATGGTGTCATCCATTTCCCCATAGCTCAACTAGAACAAAAGTTATGGGGCAAAGCTTTTTGCCTATACCATGCAAATGTACAAATATTTTGTACAAGGGATAACTTTGCCATATTTAATGATACCCATATCAAATGAAGTACCATTGTGTAGAGCACATACAGGGATACACACTGAACCAATTTCAAGGCTGATATCTCAAGAATTGACAAATTTATGGCTGTTTTAAGGTCAGATTCCCACCTGCTGTCATATACAGCTTTACCATGGGATAATATCCCATAATCATGAATATGAGGTGTCAAATAGACAAAGGAGCTTGTTTTTACTTCAATACCTCATATGTCAGTCAATACTGGGGTCCCATACAGTTTCTGTACAGCATTCTACGTGTCATACACATCAGAATCAGGCTGTGAGGTCCCCAGATGAAACTTTTCACCCTGTATTGGTGAAAACTGCCCAGATATGGTTTCAAAGCCACATCTGAGCCCAATACAGGTTAATAAAGGTCTTTGAAAACCACAAGCCTGTCTCAGAGAGTGAAAAATCTTCACTTCCTCTACGTGGAAAGGTCTAGCACCCTTTCCACCCCATTTCAGGATAAAAAGGAGGCTTTTCACAGCCAGAACTGCTTTCCTCATCCTGCTCTTGAATTCCTACGTAGTACAAATGTCAAAAACAGTTATCTCTTGGAGAATAATCAGGTATAGTCTTTATTATTGTAATCCAACAGGTAAAGCTGCACCCAGGGCTTTCAACAGCGCTCACCACCACTATATTTAATATAGTAAAGCCCTTTTATCCTTAAATTAAACCATCTTTAAGCCTCATTAATCTATTTTAAATCCTTTTTACCGTGTCACAGTCATAGTTAAAAGTTGTAAATAAAATTATATTACTTTTATCATAGACTCAACCTGACAAAAATAGAGTTTTGATGATATAATGAAATGCTCTTGGCAGCATAATAAGGTTATGCCAAGCTATTAGAACTCACTCTTTGAATTGCTTTAGCGTGTAAAGTCAAAGGTTATTAAGGATAAAAGCTTGAGCTTAATTTGATCACTTATTATCACTCACTGTAACTTTAAATTAAGTTTAAAAGTCATATGAGTGATAAAATTAGTGAATACTGTTAGTTTATGTTTAAAACTAATGAAATCCACAAATTTTGGGGTTCTGCCAAGCCTTGACATCATCAAAACTTAGAGTTATAGTGACAACTCTAAATAAATGGTGTAATAATGAGATAAGATGGTTTGATCATGATGTAATCATCACCAAACCTTAAAATATTGATCAATTCCAGTGGATATAATCAGTGAACGTCTACTAGAAGCCTGTTGGACTCTAGGAGGAAGGAATTTAATATAAATAGAGCTCATTTCACTCTATTTCCCCCTCAGACGCGTACAAAACATTAAATCATTAAATAAAAAGGTAATTTCTTTATTCTTTATATATAAAACTTTTATATTATTAAAGAAAAAAGGTAATCTTATTATAATCATCATCTTTGATGTGATTATTGCAATTTTTTAATTGTTTTGTTTAAATTTCTCTTAAAAACTTCTATTCCACGTAAAATCAAGTGAAATTCTAATTTCTCTTAAATTCTCTTGTAGCTACAATTCAAATAAGTTGTATTTACATTCTTAGGCATAAAAATATCCAAAATTATTATATTAAGAATTAAAAGTAGGTTATTTCTCTTATTATAATAATTTTTCTCTATTATTACTTTAATAATTCTATAATTAATATAAATAGTATTTATATTAATTTATAACTTTAATATTAGTGATATTATTGTTATTAATTGTTTTTTATTAATAAAAAACAATTTTTTACGGCTTTATTATTTGTTGGTAACAATAATAAAGTGCTTTTAAATATATTAATTATCTTATATTAATATATTTATTTATTATATCATTTTTTTATAATATAAATTATATTATTATATTTATTTAATAATATAATTATTTTATGCCATAATTATAATTATCTTTATCTTATTTGTTGCATTTATAAGGACATTCATAGTACAATAAGTAAAATAATAGTAATTTTTACTTATTGTTTCATAGTCAAACCTTACATTTGGGGGCCCGGCCGTGATATTTACTCTAAAAGACCTTCAAAAAGATTCTAATTGGGTTTCTCCAATAATAAATTATAATTATAATCATAAAATTATATAATAATTTTATATTTATTGATTCTAAATACTATTGAGGCATTTGGAAAGCAGTTGTACTGTCTTACACGTGGTTTTTCATATCCTTAGACTTGCAAGAGCTTTCTTTGAGTGACTCTAGTAATTAAAAAAGATATTGTATAAATCAAAAATAATTTTATATTATAAATTAATTTTATAAAATAATCATACTCATTTTTTATTTTATTCTTTAAAAATAAAAATATAAAAAAAAATATAAATAAAAAACTAATAAAAAAAAGTTATTTTTTATTCATTTTGATTTCATTTCTTTATTCATTTTCATTTTTTAAGATATAAAAGCAATTTTTACGTTGAAAATTGCCATATCTTACCAAAAATAACACTTCTTATATAAAAGACTTATATTTATTTGTCTTTTTTAGTGTTTGAAGACAATCCAACAGAGGACAACCAAACCACTGTTGAAAGATTGGTGGAAGAAACTTATCAAAGCTCTCCAACACCAATAATCACTAAGAAAAAGAAAGCTAAGAAATTAGACTTTCCAGGACCCACCATTCAGGACTCTGAAGGTGAGTACCTCATTTATAAATTGCCATAAGGGGAATTCCTGTTCTGGAATCCTCTTATTTTTTGAAATATGACTACCAGAAGAGGCTCCCAATACTACATCCAATCAGATGGAGCTGGACTCAGAGGTAGAATTGATTCCTCAAAAGGGAAAAGGAAGGGCAATATCCCCAGTGGAACATAATCCACACAAGGAAGTGCCTTATCTCAAAGGCAAGTCTCAGAAATGCCCATGATATCTGAACCAGAGTTAGAACTAAGCATGAGTGACTCAGACAGGTACAAATAACATTCAGAGGGCTCAAATAGACATTTACATGAGCCAGTACAAACAGTAATACACAGTGTAAAAAGACAAGGATTGGGAAATGTTGCCCCAAATACACCAAGGAGTGATGAACTCCTGGCACATCCTAAAAAAGTTCCTCAAAGAGGAGGAAATAGTGAGATACTCCAATGGATGGAATCCAATATCATCCAAACCTAAAATCAAAAACATCAAGGAGTACCATGCCAAAAAGAAGGAGGAAACCAAGGAAGAAGCCCCAGTAGCTTTTACCAGCAAGCCCCAAGCCAACCCACTTCCCCAAGAAGGGAAGAAGAACAAGAAAAATAATTGGAGAAAACCATATTCCCCAAACTACAGGATTCCAAAAATCCAAAAGGATGCCATGGACAATGTATTCAACATGGCCAGAACCTTGATGGAATTCAAGGACAAGGAAGAACAAAGAATGAGAAAACCTCATTTCCCAAAGAAATAACCTTGTCCAAATATGTTGTCAATACTTTAACAGAAATTAAAAATAGTATATTACCTCTAGAAGAAATAAAAAACAGTTTATTATAATTACAAGAAATAAACAGTAACCTATCTTCTTTAACAAAAATTGTTGTACAAAATAAAAAAGAAATTGACAGCATTAAGTTTATTGTTGAAAATAATAAACCAAAGATTTTAATTGATAACACTCAAAAATTAATACAAGGACAACAAGAATTGTATAAATACATAAAAGATATCAAAGATAAAACTTTGACAATCAATTATGACGTGAGCATTGACAATCTTACAGAAAAATTAAACAAACTAAGTATTTTTGTAGAAAAATTTGAAGAAAAGACTTCATCACACCAAAAATTACTTTTGGACCATGTGGAACAAAGTGATGAAGCAAGAATTCATCTGAAAGATGACATTCAAAGTGAAATAAGGCTTATTACTGAAAAAATGGATAAAATTAATGAGGCTAACTCAAATATGCCAAAGTTATCAAACCCATTTTCTCACATAAGAAGCCCTGTTAAACCAAAAGAGTAATTAACAAATCCATTCATAACAGAATTAAGTTACCAAGACAATAACCAAGTCTTAATGAAGGAAGCACCTCAATTAAAAGAATGGCCAACATTCACAGGAGAAGGTGAATATGAACACATGTCATTTAACAAGACAATTGACATGCTACAAGAAGATTATGCCATACCAGATGAATTAATTACTACAAGATTACATTCATTGTTTGAAAAATCTGCAAAAAGATGGTATTATGGAATAAGACAAACAAATGGCAAAAATACCTGGTCTTGGTGGAAACAAGAAATAATCACCAAGTGGGCTAATGATTCCTGGAGGTACAAGATAGAGAATGCATTTGAAAATTCTTTCTTTGACCCAGACAAAGACAAACCTTTAACTTGGTTCTTAAAACAAGTTGAAAGACTCAATGCATTGTACCCAGAAATGTCACAAAGGATGGTGCACATGAAAATACTTAAGAAATGTGGAGGAGAGCTAGAACATGCCCTGATAAGCAGTTTTATAGAACCATGCTCCACAGAAGAGTATATCAATGCACTAGAGGAAATAGTGACAAGAGCAAAAATTGGTAGAACTTGGAAGAAATTGGAGATTAAAAGTCCAAACAAACCATTTATCAAAAAAGATAAATCAAAAGAAGCTTTCAAGCCCAATACATCCAACAATAATGAGCAAAGAAAATGCCATAAATATGGAGGTATTGGACACTTAGCCAATAACTGCCTCAAAAAGGCAAAGATTAATGAAATTGTGGAAACAGAAAACCACAAAGACAAAGAGGAGGAATGTGACTCTGAAAAAGAAACAGAAGGGTCAGAAAGTTCTGAAAGTGATGAAATCAATATAATTAATTCACAAATTAATAATATTGATATAATTTATGAAGTACTAGATGTTAAATCAAACTTACCACAAGTTGGAACATCTGACACAAACCTGACAAATATACAAGATGCTAAAATGTATAGAACCAAACCTGCAAGAGGAATGGGATATACAGCTGGAAAATCAAGTATAAGTATTGTTATGGTTGATAACCAAGAAGGAAAAGTGAGCTTGGATACAGGAGCATATTGTACCTGTGTTGGTAAAAGTTATTTAAAAACCATTGTCCAAGATTGGCAAGAAAAACTTATACCAATACAAGGTGTCAAATTTAGTAGTGCAAGTGAGAGCATGAAGCCCCTTGGAATAATTGATTTAACACTAATTTTTCCTCACCCCTCACAATGTGTCAGAATTAAAGTAAAGTTTTTAGTAATGGACAACTGCACTAGTCATCACTTCATACTTGGAAATGACTACTTATCAATTTATGGTATTGATATCTCTAACCAAAAAGATAGATATTTTACCATAGGAGACAACAAAAGACAAAAGTTTGGCGTCTTAAATAACAAAAATCAAATTAAAGTTATTAATAATGAAGAGAAAAGTCCAGAAAAGGAACTTTGTATATCTGAATAACTCAAAGAGGCAGAATTCAATGAAGAATTAACATAAAAAATGAAAGAAAAATTGATTGACCTCTTATTTAAGTACAAAAATGCCTTTGCAACTGACAAAGAGCCACTAGGTGCCATAATTGGGCATGAGGTGGATATAATTCTTAATGTGGAAAAGCCTTACCCACCTTTACTAAGGAGACCTGCTTACCCAGCTAGTCCAAGGGCTAGAGAAGCCTTGGAGGTACACATTAAAGAATTAATGGACCTTGGAGTATTAAGAAAAGTAGGACATAATGAACAAGTAGAGGTCACTACACCTGTCATTATAACTTGGAATAATGGAAAATCAAGAATGGTAGGAGACTTCAGAGCCCTGAACACCTATACCATTGCAGACAGATATCCAATACCCAGAATCCATGAGACATTGACACAATTGTCACAAACTAAGTTCATTACAGCCATGGATGCTTTAAAGGGTTTTCATCAAAAGGTCTTAACAGACAATGCCAAGAAACTACTGAGGATAATAGTCCACTGTGGGATTTTTGTTTACTTAAGAATGCCATTTGGCATAAAAAATGCACCTCCCCATTATTAAAGGATGATGAATACCATATTTCCTGAAGAATTATCAGAAGGATAGTTAATTATCTATATTGATGATATCATAGTTTGCTCAGAAGCTTGGGAAAATCACCTTACAAGACTAGAAAGGGTACTACAAAAAATAGTGCGAGTGAATATGAAAATTTCCTTGAAAAAGTGTCATTTTGCATACAATGAACTAAAAGCACTAGGAAATGTTGTATCTGGACTTAGTCTAGGCATAGACAAGAATACAGTAGCAGAAGTAATACTTAAGCCAATGCCTCAAACTAAAAAAGAGATGAAATCATTTCTAGGATTTGTTGGTTACTATAGACAGCATATAAAGGACTTTGCAAAAATTTCCAAATCCTTGTATAAGCTATGTGATCAACAAACAGTCTATGAAATGACAGAAGAAAGAGTCAAGGCATATGAAGAATTAAAAAATTCCTTAACAAATGCCCCATTTCTTCTAATGCCAGATTGGAAACTACCCTTCAAACTTTACATTGATGCTTGTGGAGAAGGACTGGGTGCTGCACTACACCAGACACAAATTATCAATGATAAACCAGTGGAAGGACCAATTTGTTTTATTTCAAGACAAATAAATCCAACAGAAGAAAGATATGGAGCAAGCCAAATGGAATGCCTCTGCTTATTGTGGGCTTTAGAAAAATTACATTATTCCTTGGATGGAACAGTATTTGATGTGATTACAGACTGTAATGCTGTAAAATCTCTATTAAATATGAAAACTCCAAATAGACACATGCTGAGATGGCAAATTGCTATCCAATAATATAGAGGAAATATGACTATTGTTCATAAATCTGGTAATATTCATAAAAATGCAGATGGTCTTAGCAGATGGGCTCTAGGAAATACCCCTGACAATCCAGCATGGGTACCACAGGAAGAGCACCATATAGAAGGAATATGTGTTACAGACATTGGCACAGAATTCTTTAACCAAGTTAAAGAAAGCTATAAGATAGACAAGAATTGCCATATATTAAGCCAAATTCTAATGAAAGACCGCAAAGATCCATCACTTTCATCAAAATTAGATGACACATGGAAAAAGGCATATGATGAAGGAAGATTCCACCTCCTTGATGGAATCCTTTACCATAGAACAAAACACACATGTGTTATGGCCTTAACAGATAGAACCCGGATAAACACTATTTTACATGAGTGTCATGATAGTGTTGCAGCTGGACATCTTTCAGAAGACAGAACACTAGAAAGGGTGAAAAACTGCTCTTGGTGGCCAAATTGGAAGAAAGATGTTGCAGAATACTGCCAAACCTGTGACAGATGTCAAAAACCCAACAGAGCCACAGGAAAGAAATTTGGAATGATGATCCAAATCCAAGAACCAAAATCCCCTTGGGAAATAGTTCATATGGATTGGGTAACAGCATTACCTCCAGGAGGAGACAGAAGCTATAATGCATGCCTAGTATTAGTTGACACGTATAGCAAAACTCCCATGTTCCTACCATGTCACAAAGGTGACACAGCTATGGACACAGCCATAATGATATGGAATAAAGTCATCAGCCATACAGGCTTATTCCAGAATATTATAAGTGACAGAGACCCAAAATTCACTTCAGCATTATGGACAAATCTTCATAACTTGTTTGGGACAAAGTTATCATTCTCAACAGCTTACCATCCTCAAACTGATGGTTTAGCAGAAAGAATGATACAAACCTTGGAGGAAATGATCAGAAGATTCTGTGCTTATGGACTAGAATTCAAAGATTCTGATGGTTTTACCCATGACTGGTGTACACTAATACCAGCTCTTGAACTGGCATATAAAACAGCAATCCATTCTTCTACTGGCAAAACACCAGCAATGCTAGAAGAAGGTTGGAATCCAAGACTTCCTTATGATACCCTCAAAAAGGACTGAGTGGATATACATCCAACAGAAATCAGTTTCAAGATAATGCTTGATAAAGCAAGACACCATGCAAACAGATGTATGCAAGATTATTTCAAATATGCAAAAGAAAGATGGGATAAAAGTCATAAGCCACCTGACTTCAAAATAGGAGACTTGGTCCTAGTATCAACCCTTAATTTCAATAACATAAAAGGTCAAAAAGAATTGAAAGATTCCTTTGCAGGACCATTTATGATAAAAAAACTTCATGGACCCAGTGCTGTGCAATTGGAACTCACAGGTGAACTAATGAACAAACACCCAACTTTCCCTGTAAGTCTGATAAAACCTTACAGCTCAAGTGACAAGGAGTTATTTCCACTAAGAAATAAACCCCCACTTGAAATTCCCCCTTGGAAGAAGGAGAGCAAAAGAAAATTGTAAAAGTCCTTAAAGAAAGATGGACAAGAAACAAAAAAGAAAGAGAATACCTTGTAAGGTATAGAAATTCAACTCAAGAAGATTAATGGCTACTTGAGAAAGATATAACAAATGCTGATAAACTACTAAGAATGTTCAGACATGAAAGAAAACCTAAAGAATAGAAAATTTAAGCATTATTGAGCTTTGAGACTAACAAAGTCTATTGAAGAGGTAGGACAGTTGATGATACCCTAATTACACATATCAGATTGTGGTACAATCTCTTTTGGTGGTAGGGAATATGAACCTTTGAGATATGATCACATGCCCAAAAAGGTCACAAGAAATATTTGAAATAATTATACATTAAAATTAATTATCTTAAAGCTACAAAAAGGCCATAAATAGGCGTAAAACTTGGTTTAAATTAAAAACCAATTAATAAAAATGTGAAATAAATTAAACCATTGGATTCCCCATGGTAAAATACACATATACCATCTTTATGGCATATCTGTAAAGTCAATATTTAATGAGCTATAAGTAATAATACCTTATAAGAAACATAAATCCTTAATTATTTCAAATACCAATGAAGAAACATGTAAAGGAAATGGTGCCATTGGATTCTCCATAAAATTCCACACATAAAAAAATTAAGAAGCTAATCTCCAAAGTCAATACTTAAGGAGTTAAGCTGAATATATGCACTTTTTTGGTCAATGCATATATTCAAGGATTTTAGCTAATATATTTTGAAATATGCATGATAGAGTGATGAACCAAAGAAAAATTCATCACTTAATTACTGTAGGAATACAGAAATGAACTTTATTTCACAAGTTATAAACAAGGTTAAAACCTGGAAGGGATTATTGATTAAAATCAATAGAGCTGTTGACCACTTTGTTGTGAAAGTGGTCCAAACTTAAAAATAAGTAGACAGTAAGATTCTACTAGTTCATTTGTGAATAATGACGTAATGCTTATTATAGAATTAAGGGTATAACCTCTTGAAATCATGGTTTGAAGTTTAAAATATTAAATTTTGACATAAAAGATGAGTTACAAGAAAAATCATCAAAATTAGAGTTTTGATGCTGTGATGGAATGCTCTTGGAATCATAATGAGGTTATGACAAGATATTAGAATTAACTCTCTGAATTTCTGTAGTGTGTAAAACTCAAGAGTTATTAAGGATCAAAGCTTGAGCTTAATTCAATCACTTATGACCACTCACTGTAGCTTTAAATTAAGTTTAAAGATCATATGAGTGATAAAATTAGTGAATACTGTTAGTTTATTATTAAAACTAATAAAATCCTTGAATTTTGGGGTTCTGCCAAGCCTTGACGTCATCAAAACTTAGAGTTATAGTGACAACTCTAAATAAATGGTGTAATAATGAGATAAGATGGTTTGATCATGATGTAATCATCACCAAACCTTAAAATATTGATCAATTCCAGTGGATATGATCAGTGAATGTCTACTAGAAGTCTGTTGGACTTTAGAAGGAAGGAATTTAATATAAATAGAGCTCTTTCACTCTATTTCCCCCTCAGACGCTTACAAAACATTAAATCTTCAAATAAAAAGGTAATTTCTTTATTCTTTATATATAAAACTTTTATATTATTAAAGACCAAAGGTAATCTTATTATAATCATAATCTTTGACGTGATTATGTCAATTATTTAATCATTTTGTTTAAATTTCTCTTAAAAACTTCTATTCCACGTAAAATCAAGTGAAATTGTAATTTATCTTAATTTCTATTGTAACTACAATTCAAATAGGTTGTATTTACATTCTTAGGCGTAAAATTATCCAAAATTATTATATTAAGAATTTAAGTAGGTTATTTCTCTTATTATAATAATTTTTCTTTATTATTACTTTAATAATTCTATAATTAATATAAATAGTATTTATATTAATTTATAACTTTAATATTAGTGATATTATTGATATTAATTTTTTTTTATTAATAAAAAACAATTTTTTACACCTTTATTATTTGTTGGTAACAATAATAAATTGCTTTCAAGTATATTAATTATCTTATATTAATATATTTATTTATTATATTATTATATTTATTTAATAATTATAATAATTCTTTATTATTATAATTATTTTTATCTTATTTGTTGCATTTATAAGGACATTCATAGTACAATAAGTAAAATATTAGTAATTTTTACTTATTGTTTCATAGTCAAAACTTACAACTGGGAATGCGCTGGGTCTTTGCCACAAAGAGGAACCAAGATGGTGAAGTGATATGTCATAAAGCACATATTGTAGTGCAAGGACATTGACAGATTAGAGGTTTAGAATTCAAGGAGACCTTTGCCCCAACCCCAACATTTACAAGTTTGCAATGCTTGTTTGCTGTTGCCTCTGCACTGCAGTGGGAGGTGGAAACATTTGACATAACCACGGCATATTTAAACAGTAACGTGGAAGAGTCTATATATATCAAACCTCCACCTGGACATCAAGTACCAACTGGTAAGGTGCTGCTGGTGAGGAATGCACTGTACGGCCTGAAACTGTCAGGACATTGCTGGTGGCAACACCTGCAAAGGATACTTTCAATTATTGGGTTCAGAACTAATCCAGAGGATCAAAGCACTTACATGTACAACAAGGGGGGAGAGAAAGCGCTGCTGTGGATCCATGTGGATGATGGTGTGTTGGTGGCTAGAAGTGCAAAGCTGATAGCCCATTTGAAAGGTGAATTACAGGAATGACTTTTATCAAAATGGGATGTTGGTATAAATAGTATTGTAGGTATCATGGTTCCCAAGGTTAGAAATGCATTTTATTTGTCTCAACCAAAGCTAGTCAATAAGATATGTGGCTCAGATCTTTGCAACCATTACCAGAAATGGATTTAGAGTTGGGACCAGCAGCCCTTTTAGACAAAGATTATTTATCACAAATTGGAATGTTGCTGTACCTGGCACAGGCAACAAGACCCAACATCATGTTCTCAGTGAACTACTTAGCAAGATTTTCAATGAATACCTTGACAAAGAATTGGGCAGCACTAAACCATTTTATCAATTATATACATGGGACATGGGCAAAGACATTGGAAATAGGTCCGTGCATTGAAAAGGAGGGGTTGAAGATGTATGTTGATGCAAACTGGGGGGCAAAGCATCAAGATCACAACACGGTTTCATAGGTTTTTTGTGGGATTCACTGGTGGCATGGAATTCAAGCTGGCACACTTTTGTGGCATCCTCAACATGCCAAGCGGAGTACATGGAACCTTAATTTGTAGCATGGGCAGCAATGTGGATTTCTCAAACAATCAAGTTAGCTTTGCCTGATGTAATTCCAATGTTAATCTCTGACAACAAAGCGGCTATTAGGATAGTGGAAAACAGTGGTAGTCAAAAGAACTCAAGGCACATTCAGCAAGAATTTCATTTGATAAACAAATTGCTAACAAAAAGTCTTGTGAAAATTACTTGGATTGACTCAGAAAACCAAAGAGCAGACATCTTCACAAAGAAGCTATTTAAATTGAAGGTGAAAAAAATTCAATTCCTATATATTCAATGGATGAATTTTTTGTGGAGGGGAGTGTTAAAGTATAAGCATATAATACAAAAGTTAACCTAATATATATTCTTATACACCAAACATGCCAGCTTGTAAATAGTATATAAACCTTACACCCCCGGAAATTGGGTGACGTACACAGTTGTACGTCACCTGGACACTTGCAAGTGGCTATTCAATGACGTATGCATTATTGTATTTAGTTCCTTGCCACAGCTCTACTTTACTTAAGTGATTATTCCATGGATTTCTATTCTTTTTTGCGCAGCATTTTTCTTTAGTTTTCTATGGCTTTCTACAGATTACATCTGGAATTCTCTCTTTTTGTTTCATCCTAAATCTTTCCCCCTGATTCTCTCTCCTATCATAATTTCAAAATTTTCTTTTCTCTTTTTCTCTTAGCCCTCTAACTTTAGTACTTCTTAATAATCAATATTACAATTCCAAAACTCCTCTTTTGGTTACCCCCTCTGTTTTTTCCCCTCATTCTCTCTGCTATCACAATTCCACAATTTGCATGATCTCCTTATTATCACAAGCCTTTTGCTCTAATTTTTATTTTTTTATTTCTCTAATTCACTTTTCATATCAATTGTAAAAATTTTCAAAATTGATCAATTTCTCAAAAACGCACGTCATGGACTTTTGCACCTGCACAGGCTGCAGGAAGAATTCTATAACCTGTGCCAATGGACAAACTCGCCATGGACTTTCTATTGATCCCAGCACTCGAAGAAGGCATTGGTGCAAGGACCCATTGAAACAGGCTGAATTAGCTTTTAATAATGTGTCTCCTCCAATATCACTACATCCAAATGAGGACCTTACTACACAGTCCTCAATTGACCATGAAGAATCAAATGAAAACTCACATACAACTCCTCCAAGAAATGAAAAGGCTATTAAATCAACCATCATTAGTATGTTCTAATTCCATTTTAATATTGTGTTCATGTTATAGTCTAAATAGGTGTTTCTTTTTTTTCCAGCTCTTATCACCCATTTTATCATGTGGTTATATCTCTCTTGTGGACTTAGCAGAAATAATTTCCGAAAAGCCCGAGATATGCTTGTTAATATCCTTCAACATTTTCTTTTTCAAACCTTTTTGGACAAAATTCCACAAATCAATGTACCATGTGATGTTTGAACCATCTCAAAACAAATGGGGCTCAACTTTCCATTTGAACAGCCTGTGTGCTGCCTGCAGTGTTACTCACTTTACAACATTGAAGTGGCCCCAGATAATTGTATTTACAAATCCACTGTTACTGGTCCTCCATGTGGAATTGAGCTTTTCCGCCCACATAAAATACAGCCTTTGGGTGACATCCACTTTACGTTATACAGTTCTACCTCTCAAAATCAACATTGCAGAACAGGCCACATCCGTTTACAAGGACAGCCATGTCTTTGTATCCCACAAGAAAGTTTTTTTTCACAATCTTTACTCTCTTGGATAGAATGGTTTCTCAATGTTCCAGGCATTGAAAAGGGCATCAACGACTGGAAATGGGAACTATCTATCCACCAAAGTGATATTATTTCCGATGTATCACAAGGGGAAGTTTGGAGAGACCTTTTTCAATTTCAATAATCATCAAACAAAATTCTTGATTTAGGTTTTAGTCTTTTCGTAGACTGGTTCAACCCAAGAGGAAACAAAATTTCAGGTAAGCAAGCTTCAATGGGAATACTAGCTCTCCATTGCCTCAACCTACAACCAAGAGAGCGATTTCAACAGCAGCATACCTGTCTGGCTGGGGTGAGACCTTCACCAAACCAGCCAGATATGATTACAATAAACAATGTCTTGAAGCCGTATTGACAAACTCATAGAATTAAACCATGGTGTCAATATCAATACCCCAAATTATCCACATGGATGAAAGATTACTTTCAAGTTGGTTGGCTTAGCTGGAGATACTGTAGCAACTCACAAATTTGTAGGATTTATGTCACATTCAGCAAAATATTTTTGTTCATGGTGTGAGTTGAAAGCCAATAGACGATCTGATTTGAAATTTGGGAGGCTGCAAAATGGAAGGGCTGTTTTAAGTGCATCTCATAGATGGAATAATGCAAAAACTAACAAGGTGCAACAAAAACTCTCTCAATACACTGGGATTTGATGGTCCTAGATGAATCAATTGCCATATTGGGATCCAGTCACCAATATTTGTTTAGGTGTCCTTCACAGCTGGTATGAAGGTGCTCTCAAGAACCATTTTTGCTATCAATGGGGCTTTGATTCAGAAGAAATAAAAAACAAAGCAAAAAATTCAGAAATATCCGATTCAGGATCAGATACACTAATGGAGGACAACCTTCAATCTGAAAATGAGGATAGCTTTGATATTAAATGTTATCTTCCTCAAGAAGTAATCAACAGACTCAAAAAGCGACTAAATGAAGTGGTTTTTCTAGAAGGCATCTGTTGTATTCCAGTTGGAATAGGTACAGCATCAAATGGAAAGTTGAAAGCAAATGAATGGTTGGTCTTATTTAGCATTTACCTACCCTTGACTATTTTAGATATTTTCTGGGATCTAGGACCAAAAAATCACTTGCTTCTTATCAACATTAGCATGCTGATTCAATGAACTCATATTGTTGGAGCACAATCTGTAACCCAAGAAGATGGAAAGCTGTTTTCTCAGGCTTACAACACATATCAAACAACATCCAACGTACTATTCCCCAATGTTAGAACTACTCCCAATAATCATTATGCTATGCACATATTCAAAGAGCTATCAAGATGGGGACCACTTAATGGAATATCAGAATATGGTGGAGAAAGGCTGGTTGGAATCCTTCAAATGTTGAAAACCAATTCATTAAACAGTGCGTCTACAAAAATTGATAAATATTTTCGAAAATCTTACTATGTTGCTTCTGTGAGATTTGAGGAAGCTCTGAAGAAACCATCATGAAGAAATTTGGCCAGCTGCAAAGGCTTCAAAATTTGGATCCTCAATTACACTTGACTCCTTCTAGCAAGTCTCGTTCTTCATGCAGAAAGCAAAAATTTTTAGATGATGTGTCATATATCCAGATTTTGAATCATTTACAAAGATCTCAATAAATGCTCCTTGATTATCGCAAATTACCACATCCATGTGGCTTGGTGGTTTTGAGATGTTTTGCAACTGAACATCTTTATCTTTCATGGCGTTTTGGACTTAAAATTTCTAGATGACCACCCAACAACATTATTTACATTAGGAAAGGGGAGTCAGATATTCAATTTGCCAAGATCATGCATATTCTTGACTTAGGAGATGATAGATTTCACAAAGGACCCATCTTGATGGTACATTGGTTGTACATTGTGAAAAATGAAGAGGTAGGATTTGAAGGTGTAGCTCCTTTTTTGGATCAGTGGAAACTCAAACACTTGGAAACGAAGTATATGGTTGGTTTCATATCAATATCAGAAATTTCAGGGCTAAGGGCATACATAAACGTCCCTGCATGGTCTTTGGGCTTCAAAGATCCAAGTATCCAAGCTCTCCCCATTAACAAAATGGTGGGACTGGAGCATTTCAATGAGAAAATTTTAATTTTTTCCTCTCCGTGTTAAGAACATGAGTTCTTTTTAAAAGGAAGTTTTCTCTCCTTTAGATCTCTTCACGTTATGTTGTAGGACTAACAAAGTCATAAATTAAATTGGCCTTTTTCTCAATATTTAACTCATGTTGGAAATCACCCACGTTTTGGTTGAATATTCAGAAAATGTTGTTTTTAACAATTCAAGCTTACAAAGTTTCTGTTCACACTCACGTAAATCCCAATAAAATTTCAAAATTACTTAATCATATCAAACCAACAAAACAAGAAATCTATATCTTTTATCAATTTTCATCAAACCAATCCGAATTCCTATTTATATCACAAAAAACATTTGTTTGATTCGAAATACCTCTTAAGACTATATAAACTCAAATAAAAATTCATGTAATGTAAAATTTCTAATGTGATAACTAACACAAATATGAGAGTGAATTTTCTGATTTTTTTTATTTTTAGCTAAAACAAGAATTACGCAAACAACTATCTATATATGCTGGCCAGTTTCAGGATCTCCATTCATTTGGAAGGCTAAAAAAACTATTTTGCAATTTTTGGAGTGTATTGTCACTTTCAACATCTTGCATTTCAATATCAACATCTAAAAGGTACTTGTATTGTTTTTCTTGATGGTTGTTTTCATTGTTTATTTCTTCCTCATCATCAATTTCTTCAGAAGCTATAGCTTCAAGCCCATTGCTATCTTCAGTATCTAACTCATTGTCATTTTGTATTTCATGTGATATATCATAGGCTTCAATTACCTCCTCCCAATGTAAGGCAGTAAATTGTTTGTAACTTAGCCTTTCATCAGGGTGGGGTTTTCCTAGAAGTGATTTTGACACGTCTGGAAGGAATGCAATTGTATTAATGTCAGCGATTGATCTTTTTTGGTCAGAAGTGCAATTGTTAAACCAATCTGGATTGTAGAAGTCAATCAGAAGGCCTTTGGGAGCCACTTTGCTTATTGATTCCCTTCCATCTTCTGCAACATGATGTTCACGCCTTTGGCTCTTCTTTCTGCTAGTACTTTCAGCCTTAGCAATCTCTTCATTGACCCTGCACATGAAAATGGTGGCCTTCTCAGAACGGCATTCCAACTTTTTGATCATATACTTATTGCTTATTGGCTCAAATTCATCCTTTCTGTATGCCTCAGGATCTGCTAAGATTATCAGATATCTGTTTGGAAACCCATTGGCAACAGCAAATGTATACCTAAGATTTTTAAGCTGAAGAATAAAATATCAACTTGGTCAGTCAGCATTTCCATATTTAGAATCAACTATTACTAACCCTCAATCTGTCTTGCAAAACTGCTCTTCTTTCTTGATCTTTTGCATGCTTTCCAGCTTCTTTGGCCTCTTTCTTGAATCATTGGGCCATATACCAGTGAACAAAGTGGTTGTAAACATTTGTGAGTAGCTGAATATTCTCAAGATATACTAAGTTTATATTCATGTACTCATATGCTCCACTGATAGTGATTTGACGAAATGTTTGTAGAGCACTGACTCTGAATGCTTTGTTATAGAGTGTATTGCTTGCCTCATTAAGATCTGGAGCCCAACAATGAATACCAAGTCTTCCTAGAGATGCAACAACATATTTGATCAAAAAATCAGTCAAGTGAATGATGGCATTTCCAATTTTTTTCTTCCCTGGTGGATTACTTATTAAAGTGAGTATCTCTTCCAAAGGAACCAATGGAAGTGTATTAGAATTTTCTTATTGAGTCATGATGTCACTCAAGAAGGAGAAGTGAGTATTGAATTCTTTCAACATGGTGTAGTCAGGGGAAATGGGTACAGAGTTTTGGTAGATTAGGCCCCAAAAAATCTTGATGTGCTCACAGAATGATTTCTGGAATTTCAATCAATGCCATAAGTTAGTTAGAATATATACCCAATCTGAATAATAATATTACTTTGCCTTTGTAGGATGAAATGCCTCAGGAATTTCACTCTGTAAAAGTTGGTTGGGGATTCACTTTTGAGATGAGGTGGGGATTTGTTGGTAAAGAATTTGATTTTGCTTATGTGGAGTCTTAAGTGTGATATTTTTATTATTTTCTAATACATTGGTTGGGATATCTTTATGTGGTTTAGGTTTATTGAGACTTTTTGAACGAAATCTTTGCATTTGTGTTTCCTTCCTGATGGATTTGGCCAAGGCTTTTCTTGTGTCTTCTTGAAGGTTGAATTTGTTGAGTAGGGCTTCTAAGCTTTGATCATGGCTATCTATTTTCTGTTCAAGTTGTCTAATGCGCTCATGTTGTTGATTAACTACTTGTAATAGAACAGGCTCACTTGATTCTGCAAATTCACCTGAAGAAGAACTGTTATACTAGTTGGAGTTCATAGGTGATGCTAATAAAAAAATGGATTGATTGGGGAGGTGATTGGAAGCTTATTATATTGGTTCTTTGTTCTACTGCTTCAGAAAATAGGTGATTTATGAATAAAAAAAAATAGTAAATATAGCAAAAAATACTATGAATTTATGTGAGAGGAGTATGAAAGACTTTGGCAAACAAGAAAGCTAATATAATGACGAAGCTCAAGACAAGTAGTCTGATCAGATAAAACATCTGTAGTTGATGTAAAATTTAAGACAAACTAAGAGTATTGTATTAATGCAAAGAAACAATTTGAGATAAGACAACGTGAAATAGTGATGTACCTAAGAGTGAACAATGATCCTACAACTATTAATAAGACTAACACAATGCACAACACAACTACTAACACACTTATTAAAGAAAAAAGTTAGTCTTAGATAAAAATATAGCAGCAACAAGATACCAACCTAATACCACCAGGAGTACAAGTATAGAGCTCAAAGAAATACAACTACTATCTGTAATCACACAGTAATAAAACACTACAAAGTTAAATATCAGTAATCTTGATGACTGGTTGAGCCAGTTCGACATAAGACAGAACTCTAGTTCCTAGAGGAAGTGTTTTGACACAGTGTAGAAGATAATAGAAATAAGATAGTAAAAGTTTGACCCATGACCTCTGATACAATGCAACAACATACTCCTTATAAGTTGGAAGCATGCCTATATCTCTGAGGTATGTCTTGCTAGATTCAGTACTTAAGTCCTTGCTTATTGTATGTCCATGTTTATACGCGGAGACTTCTTGGTTGCTCACGGACTGGGAGAGATCACATATCTAAACACCCCCCTTGTCTCCGGTCATTAGTAGCTGCAATTCTTGCATGGCATTTCTGATGGCAGGACGACTGACTGACTTTGTGAGAAAGTCAGCCAGCATATTTGTAGTTGGAGTGTAAGTGAGTTTGATTATTTTGTTTTCTATTAGATCCCAAATGAAGTGTAATTGTATATTGATGTGTTTCATGTGGCGTGTGTTGGTGTTACAGTCACTATTAGCAGTGTCAATGCATCCTTTGTTGTCTTCATGAACCGGGATAGCTCTTGTCATTTTCAAAATATTGATTTCTTCACTGAATTGCTTGAACCATAGTAATTCACTTGTGAGGTCTGTTAACACTTGGTACTCAGCTTCAGCAGAGGAAAGCAAAAGTGTAGGCTGCTTTCTTGTCTTCAAAATGATAAGATTGCCATTAAATAAGATTAGATATCCAGTAGTAGATCTCCTGGTTACCCTACAGTTTCCCCAGTCAGCGTCAGAGTAGGCAACTGGCAATTTTGAGGTGTTTCTTTTATATACTAATCCAATTTCACTGGTACCTTTCAAATATTTTAGAACATGCATGAAAGATTTCCAATGTTGTATACCAGGGTTTTCTAAAAATTGAGATAAGGCGCTAACCAAATAGGACAGATCTGGTCAAGTTGCTGTGCTTAGGTAGCTAAGACTACCAACAGCACTTCGATAATTGATCTTCAAGGAAGCAAATTCTTCTTGGTCTGTTCTAGATGAGGCTTCAAGATGCATGTTTGAGATGAGTGGTGTTAACGTGTACTTACAATTTGGCCTTCCATAGCTTTCTAGTAGTTAATCAATATAGTGGCTTTGAGCTAGAGTGATAGTGTCTAGCTGATGAATAATTTTTATGCCCAGCATTAGATTGGCTGAACCTAAGAGTTTTGTTTGAAATTCTTGTTCTATTGCATTTTTGAAATTGGTCAGGTTTCTTCCAAAGATACCTATATTGTCAACATGAAGAAAAAGCCAGATTGGTTTGTCGCTTATAAGATAAAAGACACATGAATCAGCTTTGGAGATGCTGAATCCAAAGTTAACAAACCATGAGGAGAGGCGTTTGTACCACGCCAAAGGGGCTTGTTTGAGACCATAGATAGCCTTCTTTAGCTTGAGACAGGTGTGCTTTTATCTCTATCAAGACCTTGCGGAATCGCTCAATAGACGTCCTCTTCTAATGGTGTATTGAGGAATGCACTTTTGATGTCTAATTGTTCAAATTTTAAGTTACTTGCAGCAGCATATGAAATTAGCATTCTGAGGGAATTTAGTCGTCCTGTTGGTGCAAATGTTTTAGAGTAGTCTTTTTCTTGGGCTTCAGAAGATCCATGAGCACAAAGACCAGCCTTGTGCTCAATGATTTGGTTAAGTTCATTTCTTTTTTTTAAACACCCATGTAGTACCTATTAACTTGAAGTCTTCTTTAACAGAAACTTCTTCCCAGATGTTAAGGTCCATCATGTTCTGTAGTTCCTTTGCTATTTCCTTTAACCAGTGTTCATGATCTTTTGAATTGATTGCTTGATTATAGGTTAAAGGGTCAGCTTCAGACAAGAAAGCATTTGGGCGACGAGAGTATGGTAGGATGTTTTCTTCTTGTATTTCGGAATTGATTAAGGTAGGATGTCAAGGTCCGATGATTTTGATACGTCTAGCACTTGGAGGCAAACAGCTTTCCAAGCTTGAATGTTCACTATTGTTGTCCAAACTGTTTTCTTCACTTGAGATCAAGATTTCTTCATTGTGAGTTTCTTATTCACCTATCTCTTCTTGACAATTGAAGAATTCTTCTTCTTCTGAATTGTACCAACTATTAATCAAGAGAGGTACATCAGATTCTTTTGGATCCTTTAGAATTGAAAATTTGTTTTCAAAGAATACAACATGCCTGCTACAGTACACTTTTCTATCACTGAGTTTGAGAATTTGGTGGGAGGAGTTGTTATTAAAACCAAGAAACACTCCTTCTTCTCCTATGGGTCCTAACTTCTATGATCTTTTCTGTTTGGGAATAAGAAAGACTACCTTACAGCCAAAGGTTTGGATTCTTTTGATCTTTGGCAATTGGGTTGTCCACAAGAAATAAGGTGATAGGTTTTTCATTGACGGTGTAGGTAACATGTTGGCGAGAAAGGTGGCAGTATTGATTGCCTCTGCCCAATACTGATTTGGTAGGTTGGAGGTGAGAATTAAACATTGGTCTTTGTCCAGAATAGTTCTGTTTGCCCTTTCAGCTATTCCTTTGTGCTCTGGAGTGTACAGTGGAGCTATAGTGTGATTGAACCCATGCTGATTTGCTAGATCCTTGAATTGCTGGTTTACAAATTCTCCACCTCCATCAGTCACCAGTTGCTTGATTTTTTGATCATGGATGTTTTCAATCAGTTTTTTTTGTTTGATGAATTCTTTGTAGGTGTCTGACTTATTATTTAAAAAACTCGTGATTTTGAAAGAAGTGTGCTGATTGATGATGGTAAGAATGTAGCAATGTCCAGAATTTGACGGCAGTGAAATTGGGCCAATCAAGTCCATGTGCAAGCAATCCAATGGTTTGGTTGTTGGTGTAAAGTGACTTTTAAATGGTAGGTGAGTCATTTTCCCTTTTACACATGTATCACAGAGGTCGTTTTCACAAGGTTTTAAGCCTAACAACTTTAACACCTGATTTCCTGGGTGTCCCAATCTGAGATGCCAAAGTGGATTGGGTGAAAGTTTTGATAGAAATGTTTTTGGTCAATTAAAACTTACATACATTAGTTTATTGATTATTTGTCTATCTAACAGAACCTGATTGTCATTCAGCAGCTGGAATGTTGCACCTGCTTTTTCAATAGTAATCAATTTAGTGCATAACTCCAGCAGACTGACTAAGCTTTTGGTTATGTTTGGTACATATAGGCAATTGTACAAATTTAAAAGCCTTTTATTAACCTCTATTTCAATGGTGCCTTTCCCTTTGCAAGTTAAGTTGCTCCTAGGATTGCTTGTAGCAATTTTTTATTCAGGGGTGAGAATTAGTCCAGTGAAAATACTTTTATCACTGAACATGTGGTGTGTAGCGCCACAGTCAATTACTAATGTAGATGAGGAGGAAGAAGATGGTTTTTGATGTGTTAACAGAGCTTCAAGACCAGTTTGACGGGTCTCAGATTCTGAGGATTTTTTCTTGTTTTTATTTCTAGGAGGTGGACGTAATCCAGGATGCTGAGCCCAACAATTTTCTGTTTTGTGCATAGTATTTTTTGGGATTATGTTTTCCATTGCAACAAACATAAGTTATCTTATATGGATAATCAGAGGAGTTGGTGAGTAATGTGGAGCTATCCATTTTTTCAGTTTTTATACCTTTTTGAAACGTGTCTTTAGTGTTTTTGTTTTGTAGGAGCTCTGAGAGCTTATCTAGAACCAATTGTGGGTTTATTGAGGAGTTCATGGTGAGTACCATTGAGTCTATAACCTGGTCATAGGCATTACTGTCTCTGATTATGTTTCCGAGGAATGAAGAAGCAATGATATCTGCTGGCATGACTATCCCGATTCCAGCAATGTCAAAAAGTATGCTCAAGCATTCTTTCACGTACTCTTCAATGTTTCCATTGAAGCAAAGACACTCCCACCTGACCCAAGTTCTTCCTCTGTTGGTGATTGTTTGAGAGGCAAATTTTTCATGGATCTTGGTCCATAATAACTTGGCTTTTTTGACTGTGTTGGCATTGACTACCGTGACGATTATTTTGGGATATAGTCTACTGAGGATAAGCTGGACTGCCTCAACATTTAATTGATTCCAGTTACCAATAACAGAGGGATCTGATGTTGGGGAAAGTTCTGAGCTGCATACATCCCATAATCCACGAGCACTTAATTCAACATTGATTAAAATGCTCCATAGGGGGTAATTTTGACCATCTAGTACAGGTATGTGGCTTATATTGTTTCCCATTTTTTCAGGCATGATTTTTCACTCTTGTTGTGGTATATTGAGAGCTTTTGAGACTGTAAATCTGTAAAATTCAAGACAAACTAAGAGTATTGTATTAATGCAAAGAAACAATTTGAGATAAGACAATGTGAAATAGTGATTTACCTAAGAGTGAACAATGATACTACAACTATTAATAAGCCTAACACAACGCACAACACAACTACTAACACACTTATTAAAGAAAAAGGTTAGTCTGAGATAGAAATATAGCAGCAACAAGATACCAACCTAATACCACCAGGAGTACAAGTATAGAGCTCAAAGCAATACAACTACTATCTGTGATCACACAGTAATAAAACACTACAAAGTTAAATATCAGTAATCTTGATGACTGGTTGAGCCAGTCCGACAAAAGACAGACCTCTAGTTCCTAGAGGAAGTTTTTTGACACAGTGTAGAAGATAATAAAAATAAGACAGTAAAAGTACAACCCATGACCTCTGATACAATGCAACAACATACTCCTTATAAGTAGGAAGCATGCCTTTATCTCCCCGGTATGTCTTGCTAGATTCAGTACTTAAGTCCTTGCTTATTTTATGTCCATGTTTATACGTGGAGACTTCTCAGTTGCTCATGGACTGGGAGAGATCACATATCTCAAAAGTTGATAATAAGCTTGAGGTAAGAAACCACGATTAGTGGAAAGGCATCAGATGCGAGGTAGTGAATAAACTTCCTTTAAAAAAGGAGCAAGTCAAATTAAGAATAATAAATAAGACCAAAGCTTCTGTAAAAACAACAAAGGCAAAAATCATTGATACATTTCTTAAGTGAGAAACCCACCAACAAAGGTATTTTTTGTCGAAAAATCTCAAAATTAGCTCATCAATGTGTAAAAGTATCCTATTTTCTTTTGTGGTTTTGACTGCAAATGTTTGAACCACGCAGTAAAGAATCCTTTTATGGCTCTACATTCCATTAGAAATCTTCATGAAGCTTTGGAAACCAAACAAACCTTTCACATATTTCTATTAGTCAAAGAAATACTCAAATGAAAGGACAGGGTACCCTTTGTGTAATACTCATGTGCATGCACTGTATGTAGCAGATTGTAGACACTGACGTATTTCACAAAAGTGTGCACACCCCCATGTCTACGTCCAGGTGACATATGCAGGCATACGTCACCTGATTTCCGGGGGTGCTTAGATCATATCGGACTCCCCCCCTTAGGGGAGTTTCTCTAATAACTACTGCTGCTTATCATAACATTCTGCTATTTTCTTATCACTCTTGACCTAGGAATTGCAACGCTCCTGAAGATATAAAGCATCTCCTCTAACGACGAAGACTAAGGGGACATCTGGTTTCATTCATTTGTCATCTTTTGACTCTTTATTATTGCTTCCTTCCTTAGCTATTTTCTGTTTCTTTCATCAGATTCATTCTTAAATTATTGTCTAAATACTAGTTGCTCTTACATTTGCCTGTTGTCGTTGCTCTCCATTAAACTTGTAGCTCAAGCTTGCTTTCCACCTTAGGTATTTTTTACTCACTTTTTCTCTGCTTGTTTACTGCATATTGATGAAATATCAACCTTAGCTTCTGAAAGCTTAACACCTCGGTCGTCGGGCTGCAAGTGTCTTAGTTTATTAATGAATCATCCTTCAAACCAGTTGGGTCTTGGCTTCTCAACCTCAACCAATCGCGATCTCTTCTCTATTGGTCCCGTTATTGACCTCCAAATGTAGGATCAACTGACCTAGACAGCCATGCATTGCTTTGGTTCTCAACTACTCAGGGCACATTATGCCTCCACCCACTGGGATCCTGATAATGACTGTGCTCAACTTACCCAGCCAACCTGTGGTAAGCGACCTCCAAAGCTTGATCAAGTAGTAATTCGATTTGATCAAATTCTTGCTCATTGTGAAGAAATATTGACCCAAAGAGGTCTAGGTGAGCACTATTCCAAACCCAGTGCAAAAGCACCAGCCACGTAAAACTGATTGGGTCATGCTTACTCAGATCAGTAAAGATGTGGACACTGTCCAGTACCTTCCCGCAGCTAAAATCCGTGGTGCACAAACACCATCAGAAGGGATAAAAGCCCAACGATCCTTCATCACAAAGGAGCAATACAATAACCTCAAACACTTTCTTCTATTACTTAATTTCCTTTATTGTATCTCCCTCTCTTCTTTATTTTATCTTATTTTTTCATACACTGTAATTAGAATCATCACATCATTGTAAATTGTCCATTAATCTTATTATTAAACGCTGTAACCACAAAGGTCTAAGCTACAAACATAACTTGCACATTAATTCATACCACCTTTAAAGCTCTAAAATCATTACACATTGCGCCTGGATTGAATATGCTCCACATGAAATTTCAGCTGAATTAGACTTAGCAACTGTTGAACTGACCTGCTTAGATTGTTACTGAATCCGCAATAGCTAAGTCTATTTTTAAATTGCATCTTTGTAGCTTGAAGATTGCATGTTAGATTTATAAGAAAATATTACAGTTTTTCTTATGCAAAAACATAGAAAATACCAGAGAGTTGAGAGATGTGCTTGAATAATCTTGCCAACAAGCTTCAGCAGCACGTAAGAATATTTAAGCTTAGATAGGTTTTTTAGAATATTGTAGGAACAATAGTAGGCAATCTCAGCTGGGTAAGAAGAATATGGAACATTCCAGAAAACCACAAGTTGGCAGTTGTAACTAGAATATAAAAAGGGTGTTGGTAAACACACGCAAGCCCTTACGTGTTTTTACTAAAAATGTTAAGGCCAAAAATGACAATAAAAATGCCATTTATGGAATTTTTAAGGCTATAAATGCCAGTAAAAATGCCATTTATGGAATTGGTAAGGCTATGGAAGACATTAATAATGCCATAAATGGCATTAATGGCCTTAAAAATGCCATTCATGGCATTGTTAATGTCATTTATAGCCTTAAAATTTCCATAAATGGCATTGTTATTGTCATTTGTGGCCTTAACAATGCCATAAATGGCATTAATGGCCTTCAAAATACCATAAATGGCATTAACAAACCCATTGATGGAATTAATAATGCCCTTTATTGCATTTATAATGCCATTAATGGCCTTAAAAATGCCATAAATAGGCATATTTCATTTAAAAACCACCCCTTATGTCTTTTTAACATATAATTACGTGTTTTTACCATAAATTGGTAAAAACACATAAGTTTTTAGTAAAAACACGTAAGGGCTTACATGTGTTTACCAACACCCTATAAAAATGAGAGTTAGAACATGAAATGAAAAACTAAGGATGTTTTACATTAAAAATAAGATATTAATAAAATATCACACTAAGAGGTTAAAAGCCTTGCTCTATTATATCTTGAATGCCACTACGTAGTGGCAAGTCTTATTCATTACCAAAGTCTGAGTCTTCTGATAATAGCTTGATCATCGCTGAACAATTACAAAACCCTGATACTACACTTCCGATTTCTTCTGATTCATTCCATACTGATATTCATTCTCTCACGCATCAATCAAACACTGATGAAAATAAAAGTCCAAATCTTTCTTTGTCTCCCACAATGTTACAATCCCTTCTATCGCTTATTAAGAATCCATCTAAATTTACCTCTTCTGTTCCCCGCTTAAAGTCCAACGGTTCTAATTTTTATGATTGGACAAAGGCCCTTGATGGCGTGTTCATGTACATTTTTAATGAATCTGCATTTACTGATAAACCAGATAATTTTAATACTTCTCCAGAAGTTATGGGCACTCTTTGTTTCTTTTTACAACAAACTCTCTCACCTACCTTAGTTGATATGATCCAAACAGTTTTTTCTCCGCGTGATGTCTTTTGAATACTAAAAGATAACTTTATGAAATCTTCTTGTCTTGTACAATTAGAAATCATTACAGAACTGCTTGATATCCCAAATATCTCAAGATATATTAATACAACTGATTTATTTCCAAGAATTTTTGTTATATTTGAACGTCTTAGACAAACAGGCGTATCTGTACCGAATGAACTCCAGAGCCTGTTCCTACAGGCATTGATACCACCACCAGAAGGATCGACGTGAGCACAATGGTTTCACTTGATATGTTGTGAGCTTGAACAATCAAAGTTGACTTCTCCACAAGATGTTCAGAAACTCATCAATTCATACCTGGTATCCACTAAGGGTGACATTGATCAGCCAAATCATCAATCTATAATGAAGCTGGCACCAAGAAATCAGATTCCTGGAAAAAACACCTCTATCAATCAACTATCAAATTCTATGTCAAAACAATTTGTTAAAAAACAATATACTGATATCAATTCTCAAGTCTGGGCTCTTAGGATGCCGAATGAAAAAGAAATTAAACAAGCTCATCTGAATATAAAGTTAGGAAATAAACAACCTTCAGAAACGTTACGAAAGCAACATGGTTTGGAATGTCACTATTTCAAGAGTCAAGATCTTCCACATGTTGGGCACTGGGTATCAACTTGTCCGATTATTCGAGACATTTTGAAACTCGAGAAAGCACCTCCGCCTATGGCGGTTTTTGAGCCAGCAATACGGGCAGTCACTGGAGACAGGGTGGAAGCATGGTTGACACTGGCTCACAGGTGTATGTGAGTGGTGTCCATAATATTTTTCTATCTTTTGAACCTCTAGATCATGTACTACCATTGAATCTTGCTTCGCCATCTTTCCGGATTTATGCGACACACAGGGGGAGGATTTGATTGCCTTACAACAACTTGGAAGTTGATTATGTACTATATTGTAAAGATGTGCAAGGGACTCTGCTGTATTTGAGTCAGTTTTTCAATAATGGCTGCAGTGCGAAGTTCCAAGGAAATGATATAGTGATCATCAATAGCAAGGGGGTAGAATTGTGTACTGCAACTTTCGAGAACCATGGGTGGTTTCTTATTCCAAATGTCTCTTCCCTTGTAATACCCGCCATTGAAGCCTTAACCCTGAATGTTGCTTATGAGTGGCACTGCAGGCTTGGGCATGTCTCGGACAAGATACTTTGGCGTTTTTTGAAATTATATGTTCCTGAGTTTAATCAAAAACATTGGATGCCGTTTTTTTGTGAACATTGCTCTATCTGCAAAAGAACTAGACGACAAATGAAATGTGCCTATGAATCACTTCGTGAAGAGCCCCAAGATCTTATGGTTTTGGATGTGATGGGCCCATTTCCAGTCCCAGACATTCACCTTAACAGATACTTATTGACTTTGCGAGATCATGTTTCTACCTTCGTTTTTTGTTTTCCGATTAAGACTAGGGACCAGGTCCCAAAAGTTCTGACTGAAAAGTTTCTTTTGATCAAGAGTGTTTTCAATGAATCGGCCAAGTTTTTGCGGAGTGATAATGCAAAAGAGTACACTGGACAAAATTTCAAATTGAGTCACATGGCTTTGGGAACTCAGCAACTTTTTACTAGTCCCTATACCCCAGAACAGAATGGGGAGGCAGAAATATTAAATCGGACGTTAGGGGATTCAGCAAGGACAATGCTTAGAGCATCTGGATTACCCAATACTTTTTGGTCTTATGCATATAAATGTGCAGCCTACATACATAACCAAATACCAAATAAAAGGACAAACAATCAAACACCAATGGAAATGTGGTGTGGACGAAAACCACAACCGCTCTGAATATATCCTTTTGGTGCTAAAGCAGTGGTTCACGTTTGGGTGGAGAAAAGAGGGAAACTGGATGACAGGGGGAGGATTTGTAAACTCATAGGTTTTCAAGATGATAGCAGGGGCTATTTTTTTTGGGATGAGGAGAACAAGCAAATCCTCAATTCTAATCGTGTAAAATTTTTGGATTACCAGTTTGGACAAGAAACACAAGACAAAATGAAAATTCAGAATTTGATTAACAAGGTTGGACTACAGTTAGGACAGGAAAAAACAGATCAGATTTGTGAATCTCAGGATGATATTATTGAACATATGCGAATAGTACATGATATGGCTATAACATCAAATTTAAAAGCAGCCAAAAAGGACAGGCACTGGGAGTCATGGTTAGCAGCAATAAACCGGGAGTTGAATTCATTCAATGAAATGGAAGTGTGGACGGCAGTTGACAGGGTACCTGGTATGAAAGTTATTAAAACTTGTTTTGTGTTTGACATTAAACAAAAGCCAAGCCTATATGACATTACTTACAAAGCCCTATTGGTTGCACGGGGCTTTTTCCAACGTTATGGTATTGATTGTGAGCACACGTATGCACCAACAGCTTCGCTTAGCTCTTTACCACTGTTATTTGCGATGGCAACAAAATTCAGGTGGTCAATCAGTGGCTTTGATATATCAGTTGCATATCTACATAGTAAATTGGAAGAAGAAATATATGTTGATGCGCCGGTCGAGTTTAGACCAGAATGGAGGGGAAAGGCTATGAAACTGAATAAAGCCATGTATGGATTGAAACAGGCTGGGCGATGTTGGTGGTTGCACTTCAAGTCAATAATGAACAAGCTGAATTTTGAAGCGGTGGAATTGGATCAGTCATTATATAAATGTATGAGGGATGGTGTTATTCTTTACATCTGGATGCATGTGGATGATGGGGTGATTTTTTCGAATAACACAGAGGCTATACTAGACTTAAAAGAAAATCTTATGACCTTTTTGAAAGTGAAATGGGAGGACAAAATAACGAGAATTGTGGGGATAGATGTTGTACAAACGCCAAAAACTTTGAAATTGTCACAATCTAAATTCGCTGGGCAGATCGTTGAACAATTCAAACGCAAAAGCAATACAACATTCTTGAGGACTTCAACCGTGTTACCTGAATCAAAGTTGCAAAAAAGTACAAATGCCCCAATAGAACAGAAGTTGTATCAATCTGTGATTGGTTTGTTTAACTATCTAGCATTGGTAACAAGACCCGATCTAAGCTTTGCTGTTGGTTATCTGGCTTGCTATGCCGGTGTGGGAACTGCTTTTGTTGTGGGATAAATAATAGGCAGTACCTTGAGGGGGAAATTATTGGTGAGTCTGTTTTGAATTTCAGAATTAGCCAATAACCATGGGTGCTAAGGTGTATTAGCTGCCCCTCTAAATATACTGAAAAAGATACCCTTTTGATAAGATCACAAATCAATTATTTAGTTTTGTGGCTTTTCAATTAGAGAATTTTCTTCAGCAGTCTCTATCAGTCTGTCAATAAAAGATCACTATGATAATAATGGTAATAGTTAATATATTTTTTTTTAATAATTTAGGTTTGCTTAACTTTCTTGTTATTGATTATAAATCTTTTTAATTAATTCTTCTAATATTCCTTCTTTCAATAACTGATATATTTAAAGAATATTGTTTAAGATCACTATTAATATTAATAATAATCTTGATAGCTAGCTAATACTTTTAAAGGTGATTGAATAATACTATCAATATAGCTATAATAATTTAAGGGTAAGATAATTCTTTAAGGGTGGTTTTGTTTAATATAAGGGTAATATATAAATGATATAATAGTAATATAATACTATTAGGATCAATATAAATATAATCCAATATACCTAAAAGGCTTATGATATAAGGTATAAGGGTAAGATGATATCCCTTCTATAAATAAGGGTTATTGATAAATTAGATAAGATCACTAATGATAATATCTTCAAACACTACTTCAACACTACTACTATAATGGTAAGACTATTAAATAATATTAAACTCTTTCATTAATATTATAAATATCTTTCATTAATTAATCATAAATAATACTATAAGATACTGAGCCTTGCTACTGATCTTTTTCAATATAAATACTAGATTATCCTACTAGAGAAGGGATGGATTTATCCTCAAGATTATTTTCTGAATCAGAAGCATGCGGGAAAAAACAGGGAGAGAGGCCTTTTATTTATACCTTTTGGGCCCTCCATATAGCCTTCCAAAAACAAGGGACTTAGAAAAAATTCCACCTTGAGAAATTTTTGCTGGTGGGTAAATTAAAAATGGTGTCATTTGATCAAGATATTGCACCATATGTTTGGTTGATTGCACCATTCTTAACCTTATCATTGTCAGTGCACAGCCTTGAGACATTTTTGCTAGTGGTTAAATTTGGAATGGTGTCATTTGTTCAGGATATTGCACCATATGTTTGGTTGATTGCACCATACTTTTTGAATTATACTCTTATTTTAACTAAACTTTATTCTTATTATGCACAGCCTTGAGACATTTTTGCTAGTGTTTAAATTTGGAATGGTGTCATTTGATACAGATATTGCACCATATGTTTGGTTGATTGCACCATTTTAAAAAACTGTATTCTTATCTCTGCTAACCTTATTTTTCTTCTTCACAGCCTAGAGACATTTTTGCTGGTGGTTAAATTTGGAATGGTGTCATTTGATACAGATATTGCACCATATGTTTGGTTGATTGCACCATTTTTTTTTAAAACTTTATTCTTATCTCTACTAACCTTCTTTTTCTTCTTCACAGCCTTTATCTGTATTTAGTTGAGTATTTCTTTATGTAAAATTTAATTTGTAATAATACCTGTAATGTTTGGTTATGGGAGTTTAAGTGGGGATTGAGTAATGTAACACTATGTTAACTTATATGTAAGTGTTTTTTTATGTCAAGACATGTAACACATGATGTTGTAAGAGTAATTGTATCACTTATGTAATATTACACATGTTTATTCATATTGAATATTTAGACAAGCTGCATTATCTTTAAGCATATTCTTGTACCTAGTATAGGGTGTATAGTATCATTTCTCTTCTTTAATCCATGATATCTAGAAAATTATTGACATTATGGGGTTGAGGCAATATGTGACTATAGGTTAAATTTGATGTAGATTCCAGTTGAATACTTATTTTTGTTATTTTAATAGAGTTCTCTTCCTTTTTCTTGCAATTTTTTAGTTTTATCTTTCACTTTTTATCTTTATTTTCTTTATATATATATACATATTATTATTATTGATCAAAGTTTTAGCTTTGAAATTGTGTATTTGAACCTTGGAAGAACTGGTATGGAATACCACATCCCCCTCTTCATTTAATGCTGTCCCCAGCATTCAAGGTGATAATCCACTCACTTTTTTCAAAAAACAATCAAACATTTCCCCCCCTTTTTTGTTGAATAAAAGGATTTTTATTCATCAAAGTCCTCTTCATCTTCAAATTGAGATTCATCTTCACGTTCCTCTTCTCCTTCTTTCTCTTCCTCCTCTGAGTCCAACTCTTTTCCTCTTGGATAAAACTTCTTTATTTGACTTGCTGCAAACCTTCTTGCTAGCTTTGTACCATCTAATTCTTCCAGCTCATATGGACCATTGTTTATTTGTCTCACAACTCTATATGGTCCATCCCATCTATTCTTGAACAATAATCCCCATTGTGACTCTAATGCTTTATTGTATACAAGAACAATTTCACCTGGATGAATTGGCTTTCTTATTTGATGTGCTAATTTCCTGTCCCAATATTTTACTGAATCCTCCCTGGCGTTTTTTAATTTCTCTTATGCCCTTTTTCTTATTTCTTCTTTTCCTGATAGCTGTTCAGCTCTTGCTTCCAATAAATCTTCTGTTGATTGTACTTTGTGCCATTCAATTGATAAGTATGTTTTTGCTTCAATGTCTATTGGTAGTACGGCCTTTTGACCAAACTGAAGTTCAAATGGGGAGTAACCTGTTGTTCTTTTGGTTGATATTCTGTCAGCCAATGTAACCAAAGGTAAGTATTCTTTCCATTTTGAACCATTTTCACCACACATCTTCACCAATGCATCCTTCAATTGTTTATGCCCCCTTTCTACCATTACTTGTGACTCAGGGTAGTAGGGTGTTGTTACCCTTATCTTTGAGCCTGCTTTGTTTACTGCATCTTGTAATTCCTTTCCAAACTCAGGCCCTCCATCTACTGTGACCTCTTTTGGGGCTCCATACCTGCAAATCCATTCAGAAGTGAACCATTCTGATACTGACTTTGCTGTACGCTTTACTAAACCAATTGTCTCTGGCCATCCTGAGAAATCATCCCTGGCCACTACTAAATACTTCCATCTTCCTGCTTTTACATGTACTGCATCTATATTGACTCTTTCAAATAATGTTGAGGTGAATGAGATTCTTCCTTCCTCTTTTTGGTGATAATGACTTCTCTTTTGACAAGCTTTACAAGATTTGACCCATTTTTTGACTATTTTCTTCATTCCTTCCCACCAAAATCTTTCTTTAACTCTTCTGTATGTTTCATTTTATCCACTGTGTCCCATTTCTTCATGTAATGATTTTAGTATTCTTCTTTGAGAACTCTGACTTGACACAACTACTTGTGGATTTGGTGTATTTCTTCTTTTGAGTTGGCCTTCCTCCAGAAAGAAATTTGATGACTTCCTTTAAATTTTTTTGAAGTCATCCTCTTTACTACCAAAGGGCCTTTTCAATGTATTTAAGTATTCCACCATTCTTTTCCAAAATCCTTCTTGCTTTGATGGTAGCGTTATTACTGCCAATTTTATTATATTATTATGTTTTACTCCAAACCCTGGGTGTGGCTTTATCCATTCTTCTTCTTCATCAAAATCAGATTTTTCTTTTTCTTCATCTTCTGACTGAGGTCTTCTTGACAGCCCATCTGGCATTGTGATGGTCTTCCCTGGCTTATGAACTAAGTCAAAAGAAAACAATTGAATAAATGCAACCCATCTGGTCATTGGGGCATTTGGAAAACAGGGTGAGTTTATCATTTCAATTAAGGCTTTTGCATCTACTTGTAGCTCAAAATGTTGTCCCCAAAGTACTTTTTGGAGTTTCTTGAGCATTTTGGCCACTCCACATAGCTCCAGCTTTGGCTGTAAGTATTTTTATTCCAATCTTGAGAATGTTATTGATTCATAAAGAACTGGTCTGTCCTTTCCTTCTTTTTCTTCTTGAGTAAGTACTGCTCCTGCAGCTATATGGCTTGAGTCTACTGCTAATTTAATCTTCCCTGCTCCCTTTTCATAATCCAAATTTTTTAATGTTATTTCCTCCCCTACAATTTTTCTTAAATTTTCAAATGCTTCATCACATTTAGTATTCCATTCCCATTCTTCATCATCTCTTGTTAATCTTCTTAGTGGTGATGCAATTTGAGAGAAATTTTGAATGAACATTCTAACATATGCACAAAGTCCCAAAAAGCCTCTTACTTCCTTTTTATTGAGGGGCTTTGGCCAACTTTGTATTTTATTAATCTTCTGCTTTGAAATTTTTCCTCCATTCAAAGAAACTACATGCCCTACTATGTCCAATGCTGGCACACAACATGAAAATTTGATACCTGATATGGTAAGTCCTGCCTCTTCAATTCTGAATAATATTCTCTCTAATGTAACTGCATATTCCCAAATGAATCTTCTTATCAAATTATTTTCTTGTAAAGCCTCATTATTATATGTTGATCTTGGACCTTTTATCCCTCCATCATCAATAAAAATTCCTACATTCTCTGGTATTTCTTCTTGAAGTATCCAAGTCATTTGGGCTTGATAAACTGCAACAGAATTAGTTGCTCCTTGTGGTAATTTTGTGAGTTGTAGCCTTCCAAGTGGTGTTTCAAATGTAGTTAAGGGTTTTGTAGAAATGTCTAATTCTCTTTCATCATACCCTCCCATTATGTTACCAAGTCCATAACAAGCTCTCCCTGAAAAGGCATCTACAAATTCTTCAATATGTGGTGGTAATCCTGCATCTTTAATTGTTACCTTATTAAGATCCTGTAAGTCATGGACAATTCTCAGTTTTCCATTTGACTTTGCAACACAAAATACTGGACTTGTATAGCTGGAGGTAGACTTCTCATACAAGCCTGTTCTAATCTGTAAGATTTGACTATGAAACTGATGATAATATTACTATTAATCAACCGTACTATGTCTGTTCTTATGAAATATAATAATAAAAATTATTATAACCACAATTAAATAATTATAAAATTATTTCTTCCACGTGTTATACACTACTAGTGATTATAACAGTGAGCAGTAATTTTCTACAAGAATCAATTACAAGAAGAATTTAATAATGAAAACTTCTTTTATTAAAATAATAAAATTATTTTAATATATAATTATCTTTTACAAGAATAATTATAAAGATAATTCTTGAAGAAAACTATTACTAGAGAAAAACTTTAAGAATTAAAGATAAATGACTCACTAATACTCCAAAGAACTTATTGATAGATAAAAGTAGAGAAATTTGACGTGGAATTGTGGATTTAAGGGATCAAAAGGATTTATAACAGTATTACAACAATATATAGTTGGATTCTATGATTTCACGTCTTTCTGGTTGATTCTGAAAGATTTAAAACACTTAAGAATAGCTATAACTAATACTTACTTGTTGGTAATAATGATTTAATAAATTGATAAGATTATTCTTTGAAAAAACAGCAAGAGGAGGCCTCTTTTAAGTCAACAACAGCTCACAGAGGCGTGCCATGGAGCAAACTGAAAAACCAGTGAGTGAGAAAACAATAAACCCTTTTGGATTATTGATTGCATCATCAGTTGTCACGTAAGATTATCATAATTACTTAATTGATGCTTTTACGTGACTACCAACCCCAATATGGTTAAGAATAAAAGGAGTAACACTTGTAAATCTTCTTTTATTCTAAAATAATAATTGATTTCTCAAAGTTATCAATGTTATTGCCAATTTCATCACAGGTTGTAATTACTGTGAATTTTTGAAGATTCAGTGTTTCACGTAGAATGGTCAAAAATTGACTGTAAGTAAAACTTTTACTTTTACTAGTAAAACCATAATTCTTTTTGGTTGTACCATAGATAATACAGTTCTCTATTAGTCATGAAAGCTTCAGAAGGATCCATTAAGAATTGTATTTTTAATGAATTTTTGAAGTTTTTACCTCATTTCTATGTAGAATTGCAAATAGCAGTATTTTGCTGGTTGCTATGAGGTAAATCAATGAATATATGTCCCAAAAGGGTTTTAATTACTCTTTTAGGGTCTAGTCATGGAAATTCATCAAGAATTGACATGGTTACAGGAGTCTAAGTAGCTCATTACCTCCTTGGCACGTCAAAATAGCAGGTTATTTGCTATTTTCTTATGATTACAGTAGGTGTAACTTGGTAACCAAGTTCCCAAAGAGTTTTAGTTTACCAATTGGGCCAAGATGAGCCATGGATCCATGCTCTGGAGCTATCCACGCCTCTGAGGCCTCAGAAGTTGGGTACCCTGGCTCTCTTTGATGTCTTTTGTCCCCCTTACTTATTTTTCATGTAAAAATAGAAAATTAAGCTTCAAGTGAGATATCCACTATGGGTGTACCAAAAGTCCATGTAAGAATACCATGATATTAAGTGCTCAAAACATGCATAACACTATTTTTAGTGTATATGTAACATGGGATTTCTCACTTTCCCATTATTTTGGCTTAAAATCAAGGAAAACAAAATTTTTCACGGATCTTTTATGTTGTATTAATGATGTGGTATTGAAGTATTTTCCATTTTACCACCTCAAATACTTAAATTGAGCTTATTCACTCTATGGGGCTACCCTAGGTGAATTTTTGTGTAGAATCCAATTCTGGTCTTAAATCCATGGATTTACTTACTCAATAAAAGGTTATTCATCTTTTCTGAAATTGAAAATGATGAATTTTGGATATATGCATGACTTATGAGTTGTGCATAATTCAAAATTTCTTTTTAAGATAATTGTGGCCTATTTGGGTATGTAAAATATACCTCAAGGCTCACATAATCCTTTCCCTTACCTACTCAATAAACTGGGGTATTATGGGCTTTGGTATTGGTATTGGCTTCTTTTGCCAAGGTGTATGCGGTATTACTGGTATTTTGTAGGGTTTTCAATATGAATGTTTCAGTAAACCCCTTTCCTCTGCACTGAATGCAATTGCTTTTTCTCTTAAAACTATGACACTCATCAGAGGACTCCTTTCTTCTTCTGAAAGCCATCCAGGTGGTCCAAAATTTATCAATTCAAATCTTTCTTGTGTTATTTTTGATGTGACCATAAATTTAGGTGGTTTTGGTGATAGTGGTGTATTATAAGGGTCTCTTGATAATGGTAGCCTTCTTAAAGGAGGATTTATGTCTTGTGGCATAGGCTCATTAACTGGTTTGACCTTCTTGAGTACTGATTTGTATTTTGCTGCACTATTTTGGTAATCCATTTTGTAATATCACTAAAATGATTCTGTTTTTCTCTTTGATATTTCTATATTTTTTTTACATTTTTTTCTTTTTAAAACTGGTTAAGTTGAAATCAATATAGTATCAATTCTTTTCTTTTCTTTATTTCTTCTCCTTATTTTAATAATTTATTAAATTAAATAAATCTTCACTTCTTTTATCTGTTCTGTCCATACATTTGAGGTTGCAATTTAAGGTCATACAGGACCCTACAACTCAGGTGTGCAGACCCTGTATATTAGGTATACAAAATCCTGCCTTTTTATGACATACAAGGACAATAAGACCCCTTGTCCATTTCTTCACAAGGGAGCAGTTTCATGTCATTCTGAGGACCTCCTGGTCTTCAATTTGACTTGATCCAAGGGCAGTTTATTTTTTTATTTTTATTTTTATTTTTATTTTTTGTGTTAAGTTGAAAGATTCCTTATACTAATATCAACTTAAGCTACCTTGAGGCTTAATAATTCATAAAATTTTTGGGTTGATAGATATTTCTTTCTTCTTTTCAGTCATTACCAATCTCCTTGCATATTTCAATTCTACATTTTTGTCCTTCCTTCTTCAATATTTTATTCTTTGGCCAATTTATCATATATATTTGAGGATTTTATTTGAACCATTTCAAACCTGACCTCTTCTTTCTTCACATTATTTCTTTAATACCACTACTCCTTTCATGGACTAAAATAAAGAAATGCATTATAAGCCCTCAGGTGTGCCACCCCTGTAGTTTCAAGTCATACAAGGACTTAACATTCCACTACTCCCTTCATGGATTCATTAAATTGCCAATTTTATATATTGAAAGAAATTCTCATAATCTTAGAGTTGAATATGCCTTCAGGATGTTTTTATGATGAGCTTAAAGGAAAGCCAGTCAATATTTATCATCTTCCATTTATTATTATGAAAATTAAACATATAATGATTGAGCTTTCAAGATACTATTAAGATATTTTTTTTATTCTTCTTTCTTCTTTCTATCTGCAATATTAATCTTCAGGTGTGGGATAAGACCCCCTCTCCATTTAAATTCATGTAGTTGGTTTCTCTACTTTATTTGTATTTTGTTTTTTGATTCTTGTGATATTTTCTTGCCAAATTTTGAATTTTTAGCTTTATTCTTATTCTTATTATTATTATTTTGAGTCTTATTCATACTAAGATGAGGGTTTAATTTGTGTGGTGGCCTGACACTATATAGTGGCAGTCTACAAGGCTATAGCTCCAATCAACTCAGAGCTATTTCCCCTCATCAGACCAGGTCTGACCTTGGCTGCTCAGTGTGTATGTATTTTTTTTAAGTACATACAGACCAGTTGTCCAAGTGCCACCTAGAGCAGGAGGACCATTAAAGCCTTTCTTTTCTGAATGAGATTTTCTTAACAATAATATTAATAATAAATATCATATTTATAGTTTTTAAGGTATTGATAGTTGTTATTGTTTTCTTGTTTTTTATTTTTTGAGTATATATTTTATATCTATTTATATATATATATTTGACTTTCTCATATATAATCTTTTATAGTATTAAGATTTTGATATTTTGTGCTTAATGTCATGGTGGACTCATATAATAGAAAATTCATGTAATTAAAAATGATAAATGTAAAAGTTTCAGTTTATAGTCTTTGTGGTCTTTTAATATTTATTGAGTAAAAAGTAATAATAAAAAGAAATTGCAGTTTATAGTCTTGGTGGACTTTGAATATTTATTGTGTAAAAAATAATAATAAAAAGAAATTCCAGTTTATAGTCTTGGTGGACTTTATTCTTTTTAAATTGGATTTTAAAATGAATAATCCAATATTAAATCAATTATCAAAATATTTTTAAATTAAAATAGATATTTAAAATGAGTATTCCAATACTATTTATTTTTTTTATTATATATTCTATATGGATAATGTATGCTATTATAAAATGAAAAAATTCCAGTTTAAAGTCATGGAGGACTATACTTGTGTATATCAATATTTTTTACTCTGAGAAGGTATATCTATAATGTGAATATGAATTGAATACCAATATACAATATTTCAAATAATGATTCTCATAATATTCTTGAAGAAACAATAATAGAAATTTATAAGTGCAAGGAATCAATAAATTGAGAAATAAGAATCCAGTTTAAGGTCATAGAGGACCTATAAGAAAAAAAAGCTTATGTTATAATTTTACCAATTAATCCAGTTTTAGGTCATAGTGGACCCAATTGACACTAATGTTTTTTTTTTTAAATTAGAAAATGAATTAAAAAAAATAATAAATAATAATAATAATAATAATAATAAAAGATTGAAGATAAATTGAATTATTTTCATAATTTTCCAGATTAAAGTCATGGAGGACTTTTTTTTTTTAATTCAAGATTAATTTTTTATTATGGTAAAAGTAGTATGATATTCTTATTCATTTTATTCCATATTATTTATTCTAGCAAATCTTTTTTGATTCTATTAAAGCTAAAAGGATAATAGAAATATTTTTATTCCTAGTTGTGTGATTTAGCTTTGTTTCAAGACCTTCAAAATAAACTTAATAACTAATTTGTTTATTTTTTATTATTCAAAATAGATATATATAGCTCTTTTTTTTTAAAAAACCTTCTAGCAATAATTCAAATTTCATTTTTAACCAAGATGCATACAGGTGACTCTGATTTTATTTCTTTCTTCAATTTTATTTATGTAAACTGAGTAGCAAATAATTTTGTTAGGTGTGTTAGATTTAGTTCGCTGGAAGGTTCTCTTATCATTTTCAGATTTTTAAAGTCACAGGTATGTTTATTTTATTTTTTATATCACTAAATCATGTTTTGATTAATTACCTATTAATATTTTTTAATTTTATTTTAATATTTTATAGATTTATGTTTAAACAAAAGCACTACTGCAAGACTTGCTGTTGAATCAATTAAGTTGTCTTGTAGTCCTGACTAGTTCTGTTAAATTCAGATTGCTTCAAGGTTCTCTTTTCAACACCAATCAAATCATTACATCTTTTTCAATGTTTTTATGTGGGATCTTTTACTAGTTTAGTATTTTGTTACGAATCAAAAGTACAGTATGAGTGAGCTAAAATCCATTCGCTTCAAACTCTGCTTATGAAGACTAATCAATAATTTAAATTTAAAATATTTTGTTTGATAAGAATTCTAGTAGTTTACTGTGGTATAGGTGAGTTCAAATTAATTCGCTATAGGTTCTTTTTTTTTCTTTTCTTTTTTTTTTTTTTTTTTTTTTTTAATACTAATCTTTTTATTACTTATTTTTTTAAAAAAGAAAAAATCATTTTAATTTAAATTATTATAATAATTGATCATAGGTCTCAAATTTAGTATAGATGTTTTCAAATCAGGTCGCTCCAAGTTCATTATAAAAAAGTAATCAATTTTTTAATTTAATAATATTTTTTATTGACAAAAATTTTATTAGTTGTTCATCAGTCTAAGCTGCAGTATAGGTGAGCTCAAAACAGTTCGCTTCTGGTTCTTTTTATTAATACTAATCATTTTTTTACTTTCTCCTTTACATATTTTAATTGATAGTATTTTAGTAATTGATGATAGTTTTCAAATGTAGTATAGGTATCTTCAAATCAAGTCGCTTCAAGTTGTTCATAAATGCTAATTAATTATTTAATTTAACAGTTCTTTTTATTGACAAAAACTCTTATTAGTTAATAATTAATCTCAACTGCAGTATAGGTGAGCTCAATGTGATTCTCTTCAAGATCTTTTTATCAATACTAATCATTTAGTACATTCTTTCTTTTTTTTTTTTTTGATTTAAATTATCTTAACAGTTAATCATAGGTCTCAGATATAGTTTAGGTGTTTTAAAATCACTTCGCTTCAATTTTATTTATAGATAATAATAAATTATTTCTCTTTTTTTTTTTTTAGTTTGAAAAAAGTTCTACTAAACTAATTGCTCTATTAATTTAATTTCAGGGTTTTAAAATTTACTTTAGTTGAGCTATAATTCATTCGTTTCAAGATCTTTTGATAAATACTCTTCACTGATTTATCTTTTTTTTTTATTTATTTATGAAAGAAATCCTAGTGGTTTTTCCTTAATCAAAGCCACAGTGTAGTTAAGCTCAAATAATTTCGCTTCAGGTTCTCTTTTATCAATACTAATCTTTTATTACTTTTTTTTATATATTTTAATTGATAGTATTTTAATAATTGATGATAGTTCTCAAATTTAGTATAGGTATTTTCAAATCAGATTGCTTTAAGTTCTTCATAATTGCTAATCAATTGTTTAATTTAATAATATTTAAAAAAAAATCTTATTAGTTAATCATTAATCTAAACTGCAGTATAGGTGAGCTCAAATTAATTCGCTTCAAGCTCTTTTTATCAATACTGATGATTTTTACTTTTTTTTTTTTTACTTTTTTTTTTTTTTTACAAAGAATTAACCTTGATTGTTTCTATTGTATTGATGATTTTAATTTCCAATAATGGATCTCAAGTACATTCTAGGCTATTCTTGATATTTCTTGACTTCAAATCCTGCTTCTTTCTTTCGCTTCTTTTGTAATAACATTATAATGTTCTATATTTATTAAAATTTAACATATAATTATCATTTTTGTTCAGATGTCATTAATGGAGATAGGGTAGATGTTTTGTTATTTTCAACAAGACGATATGCTTGCTATTGATTGAAAAAATCTTCTTTGGCCACTTTGTTTGTTCCTCTGATAGTATTAGAAAAAAACTCAATATGTTGTTTAAAGTACATCGCATGACAAGATGCTAATAAATGACTATGTTCTTGTTATTTTAGGTGACGTTATTAAATATTAATTTATTTTGTATTAATTTAAAGGCTGTATTTTTTATTTGAACTTGTGGTTAGAGTTCATAGCATGTGGCATTTCGGGTAAGTACAACAGTATTGTCTTTGGAATTTTTAATTCACAAATACAACTTTTTAGGTTTTAGATGTCCCATTGCAACTACGATGACTTGTCCTTTCTACTTAATTTATTTCCCTATCCTGTCTAATTACTTGCTTCTAGGACCCATTTCTCATTTTTTATCTCTTACCATATGGCCAAAAACTAAATGTTTGGTGAGAGTTTCTTTGCTGACACTTCAAATCCCTTTATTCTCTCTTTTGCTTTCAAATAATAAACAATTTTAATTAAATCCAATTGTGTGTGTTTGTTTCAAACAAAACAAACCAATATGACTTGTTATTAATAATGGTAATGAATTAAAATTTTGTCATTTATGAAATTAAGTCACTTTCTTTTGGATTGCTCTGACATTGAGAAGAAGGTTGGATACAAATTGGTTTCAGTAGTGTTTCTTCTGAGATTTGTGTATTGTGAGCAGATAACGTTGGAGGTCAGCAGGCCAATGTTTGGAGAGGAAACAATACACTTTGTGGCACATAATATATGTACTGTACAGCCTACTTGGCGGTGTTTTGCCCTTTTAACTAATTAATTTCTGTGAGTGTAATTAATCATTGTTTTCGGTTGTTTTGATCAATGATTTCTGTTAACCCCACATTAAGGTTATTTTCAGCTACCGCCTCTTTTAAATGAATTACACTTCAATTCTAATTAATTGATTGTCTTTGGTTTCTGGTAGGTCACTTCCTTTGTTAATAGTTTCTTATGCAGAGTGTGGAGCATTCCAATCCCAGAACGGAGTTGGAATTATTATTATTCCTTTGGATGACTTGCAAATTTATGCAACAACCTTCTTTTCTTTTTGGTGAGTCAGTAATAGTTACCACTTGACGTTTGTTTGGAAACTACAAAATTTAGTTATCAAAATTATCTCTTCTTTATCAAATAGAAAGCTCAACCACTAGAAAGGAAATCTGAAGCTCGTTCCTCTTTCAGCTATTTACTATAAGAACAGGGTTGGTTTTCTACAATATTTGTTTGCCACCTTCCCCTCTACTTTTTTACAAAATTCCCAATACCATACGTTCTTATTTTAATAGGTGTGTAATTCTTTCATTCTTTTTATGTTAATGAGATATTTACTTGCTCTCATATACTTCATGTGTTTCTGAATTCTTATCAACCCCTTTTTTTCGATTTAAATAAAATAGTTCAACTGATACCAAGCAGTAAAGTAATTAGAATAAAATCCTCATTATGAGTCAATGGAATAATTACCCCCTTTGTAATAAAAATATCAATGACAGTGGATTGTGGAGTATGGATTCAAAATCCATGATAGAAGAACAGATTCAAGAATTTTGCTCAAAAGCAAAATTCAACTCTTCAGCTTCCAGTTGGGACACTCTTGACCTTAGTCGTTCTCCTAAATTTAGTCCAAGAAGAACTCATTCCAGCTCTACTTCCAAGAAAGCATTGATTCCAGATTGGGGAAGAAGTCCAAGCTACTCTCCTCCTGCTCTTGGAAAAAGCTTTAGCAAGGATTTAGCTGATGCTTACATGCTCCACTCCAACATAATTAAAAATTCCTCAAAGAAAAATTATTGCACTCGTTTTGAAGATGGGTTACTCAAATCTCCAGTCAAGCTTAAAACTAGAAAGGTGTATAATCTGCATCCCCGCAATAGTTTTGGAAGAGTGGTTAAAAAGTGAAGATTTTGTAAAGTAAGTTTTTTTTTTTTTTTATTCACTCTACTGTTGGTTAGACATTGATTTTTTCAGTTTTCACCTGTAACTTTTAACAGATTCTTCTCTTCAATTTTTTTTTTTTTTTTTTAAAAAAAAAAAAACAAAAAAAAAATAATTTTTTTTTTAAAAATAATGTTAAATTGTGTTCTTTTTGAAAACTTGTTTGAGCCTATTTTGTTAGTTCTGGTTTGTTTGTGTCTTTGGTGGTTCTGCCACTTAGGCTGTACAGTTTTTTTTTTAATTCAAAGAAGGTACTTTTTTCTTTTTTAATAAGTAGTAAGAGTATGTTATACTAGCCTCTTTTTATTTGAATTTACCACATGAGTGTGAAGTTCTCAATTAAGGTTGATGTGCAATCAAAAAAAATAAAATAAAATAAAATAAAATAAAAAATAAAATAAAAAATGATTATCTTATTTCCTTTTTTAGGTCTCATTTATTATGTTGTATTATTTAAATACTTTTATTCTTCATTTCTTTTTGGTTAATAAATCATTCATCTTAAAATGTGACAAGTTTCTCTTTTTTTTTCTTTTTTCTTTTTTCTTTTCTTTTTTTTTTTGAAAATGAGCATAATTGTGAGTATGAGAAACTTCTGTAAGTGTATTTAGCAATTTTTCTTCTTGAGACTATCTTTGTGTTTGAAAAAAATAATTGGGTAATTGAAAATTATATAATTTTATTTTGTTAAGAACCTATTCCCTTGTTCTTTTAGATTGCAATACTGAGCTTAGTAAGAATTTGACTTGGTAAATCATTTAAAAGGGATTAAGATTTGGATTTAGTCCCTCCAAATATATAACCATTTCAGTAATCTCTAAGCCCTGTACTCATCAAAATCTGCATTATATATATACATGACTTCATACTATTAGAAAGTTTTTTTTTCTTTCTTTTTTTTCTTTCTTTCTTTCTTTCTTTTTTTTTTTTTTTCAACTAACACTTTATTTTAATATTCTGGAAACAAAAGAATCAATACCTGGGATTTTGATTTTTCATGAAGTGTATCTTATTTCATATCCAAATTTGAAAACTCCTTTTTTTTATATTTTACTTTATTTTATTTTTAATTTTGTTTTATCATCATAATATTTTAGCTTTATGATATTAGCTTGTTAAAATGTTATATTATACTGATACTTGAATAATGTTTTATTATAATATGATGGTATTATAGTACTATGATCTGTGTCTGCTATATCATTATAATATGTTAAGGAACAATCTTAATATTATTTTGTACTTCTTATCATATATTTTTTTTATTATATCCTGTTTTATTTTGATTTTATTTCTTTTTAAAGCAAGGGGGGGTGGCCAGTTTTTTTATTTATTTTTTTTTTCAAAAAAAAAAAAATTAAAAAAAAATTAAAAAATAAAAAAATTAAAATCAAAAAAAACAAAAAAGATTAAATTGAAAAAGCTGGTCACCCCTCCCTGTGAGTTGGATCCTATGTATATGCTGTGTGTGTGCATGCTGTATGTATGTATGTAGCATGTATGTGTGTTGAGTAGTTCAGCTCAATAATTTCCATTTTGGCTTCCTGATTGATTCAGTTCTAGTATGTTAAGATAAGTTTATTTATAATTTCTCTTGAGGATTGATACTATACATAACTGATAAGTGGCTTTTTTCTTTCTTATAACATATATTGTCTTCTTTTAGTGAAAAAATCTTGAAGTATTTTTTATTCACCATATCCTCTTGTATTAGTAAGTTAATAAAAATATTTTTTTTATTTTCAATTTTAACATAATACTGATTTAATCTTCCTTATTTTCAGATTATTTTGTTGAATTATATTTTAAAATAATTATTTGAAATTATAAATTGAATTTTTGCAAAAACCAAAAATCTTCTTTTGAAGAAGTGCAATGATAAGTTTTCGTTTTTTGACCTTATGCAAGGTAATTATTCATAAAATTGAGAATTCAAGAAATATCAAAGTAATTCATTAATGGAAAATAAGTTATTAAAGTCCCACATTCCCCAAAACTTATTGCCACTTGTACTTTGGGTGGTATAAGAAATAGTTAACCACCCCTCTTTTTTAAATATGAAAATTACTGATACTATTACAGAATAAAAAACTAAAAAAGTCTTTCTAGATGAATTTGATTACCAGCTCTTTTTTTTATTATTGTAACCCTTTTTTTTATACTAATTGAAATATCTTTACCACAACTATCACTTCTGAACTCCATATCAATTATTAATTTTCATTTCTTCATTAGTTATAAATAGATTTTTTTTTTGATTAATTTATTGATTATGAATAGATTTTTTTTTTTCAATTCTGTTTTATATTTTTTTTTCATGTTTTGTTTTGATACTAAAAATTCAAAAATTAAATTTGCAGTTTAAGGCCATGCTGGGCCATCATGTATCATTGGTCCTTGCATTTTTTTGATATATTATTCTTTGATTAAATGACTTAAAATAGAGTAAGAGAAACAGTAACTAAATAGTTGAATTGCAGTTTAAGGCCATGCTGGCCTTTTAATTTTCTGAAGAATAATTTTCTTGAAATAATCTTGATTCTTCTTCATTTTCATTTCAATCTTGCTGCTGACAATTTCTTTCCATAACTTATTCCATTCTTCTTTTCTCAAATAAAACTGGTGATTCTTGATTATAATTATTAATTGTAAGACTTTATCCTCTAAATCATAATCCAATCCCTTTTCAATAATATAGCAGTCCCCTCTCCATTTAATACTTCTACCCTCAATTTGATATTCTTCAAGACAAAACCCTCTCTGAGCTTGTATTGTTCCCCAGTAAAGACTACTCCTTATATCTGAATCCATATAGAAAATTTCATTCCAATAGTCATTATTGAGATTTCCTTTAATTCCATCATAATTAAGTATATCCAAAAATTCTAGTTTTGAAAGGTTTGATTCAGGGAGCTGGCTTAAATAGGCATCTGCAGGGGTTTCTTGAGTAATATCTTCATTTCCAAATAAATCTTCAAATTCAATAAAGGGGATACTTTGAATAATTGGTATCTTGAAGTATTCAATAATTGGTAAGCCCCATCTTTGGTTTTCATTGTTAAGTCCTTGAAAATGATGATTAATCCAGAGGTCTTGGCTTTCTTCATTTGATTCTGAGTGTGGCCAATAGATACAGATGGTATTGTCTGCTTCATTAGTTTCAGACATGATGATTATAAAATATAAAATATGATAAAAAATTCCTAATGGTTTCTTGATGTTAAAAAAATATGAATAATTATAATAGCTTCTTGGTAAAGGTGAATGAAATAAATAATCTAAGTAATATATTTCTTAAAGAATTAATCCTCTTTGATAAGGCAGGAAGTCACTGCCAAAAGCTTGAATCAATTGAAGTTTTAAGTAATAAGGTAAGAAATATTTGGGTCCTCTTTGATAAGGCAGGAAGTCACTGCCAAAAATACTGGACTTGATTATTTAAATTGAATCTTACTGATTTTCTTCTCTTATTTGTTTTTGAACTATGTAAGCTGGAGGTTTTCAGAATTGGCTTCAGCTGTACTTTACTCATTGATGGTAAGTAATTTCTATAATAAGCTAATTTTTCATTCAAAGCTCTAAGTTCCTCCAATAACAACCTTATTTCTTCCAATTTTTCCTTTTCTTCTCTTGATTGGTGACTTGATGACTGACATTCTTGAAGTTCATCTTCATACTCAAAAATGAATTCTTCATATTGCTTCTTCAATTGCCTTTGATCCAAAATCTCTTCATCCTCCAACAATTCATCCCCATAACATCCAAGCTTTGGCATCTTGATTTTTTGTTAATTTTATTAAAGATTATGATCTTATCAATTTTTTATGTTTTTTAAAAGGTCTTGAAATTAATGATATTGATATTAAAATTGAATAGAAATTGATATTTAAATTCCCAAGGATTTCATCCCAAAAACTTAAACCATGAGAGGTGGAATAAGAAATAGACACCCACCCCCATTTTTTAATTTAAACATAGCCTTATGATACTTTTACAGTTAAAACTCTTGCATACCCAAATCATCATTCATATATTTTTTTTTTGGTTTTTTTTTGGTTTTTTTTTTTTTTTTTTTAAGTTTTTTTTTTTTTTCTTTTTAAGTTTTTTTTTCTTTTTAGGTTTTTTTTTTTTTTTTTTTTTTTTTTTTTTTTATAAGTTTTTTTTTTTTGAACTTTCCCTTCTCTTTTTTTACATGTGCAAAAAAAATATATTCAATTCATGAAACCCATTTTCCTTTTTCTTTTTTCTGAATAATTCTATTCACACATATATCCTTGGCTATTTCTCCCAGTATTTTTCTTCCTTTCTTCCTTTCTTCTAGGGTATTACCTTTCTGATTTCTTATGAATCCTTCTTCTTTGTGTATAAAGAGGTATCCATACTCTTCCCAGAAAAGATTTCCACCAAGAAGCTCCATATTATGCAAATTGAAGTCTTCTTGTGGCCAAATTCTACCATCATAAAGAGCCTTCCTTGTTTGTTCATCAAAGGAAAATACTTCCTCCCAATACTGGTTTTCCAAATTACCCTTAATTCCTTCCTCATTCAAGAGTTCCATGAAGTCTAATTTTGACAGGTCATATCCTGGAAGATTCTTCATCCATTTTACTCCTTTTATTCTTGATGGACCCTCAAAGTATATATCTTTGAATTCAATGTAGGGAAGAATTATGAAATCTGGCTCTTCTTCAGGTGTTGGAAGTTTCCAGTAAGACATTTCATCATAATAATTCAAGAAACTTTCTTTATCCAAGTCCATTTCCTTGTCTTTATCAATTCTCCATGGGCTTTTTGGGTTCAAATCATATGACAGAATAGTGTTCATGAGATCCTTTTGCAATGGTGAGACTTCAACTTCCATCAAATTTTCTTCTGGCTTTGAATCTGAAGATAATCTTGGTTCAATTTCTTTTAAAGAGTCATGATTCATGTAGGCCTGCCAAAGATTTTCATAAGCATGAGTATGCTTTATTTTCTTCTTTGGAGGGTCTTGAGAGATTTCACATATTTGGAATTCATCAGTTTGATTAGATTCTTCTTTATTGTATTCCTTTATAAACTCTTCATCTTTGAAACAGTCAATGATTTTATTTCTGAGATCTTCCAATGAGTCTTCATAGTATTGATAATTCTTAATTTCTGGTTTGATTTCAATTTCCATATCTTGTGGGGATTTTTGCTTGGAAAATATGTCAAACAGACTTTTTCTACTATGTATTGGTGGTCCTTCTATGATTTCTGAGCCATTAACCAAAACCTGATATAACATACCATTGGTGTCAATTGGTTTATAGGTTACTTCATTTTCCTTTCTGTCTGCTTCATTGACTTCTTCCATATACCAATTTGATTTTTCATCTTTTTTCCATATATAACTCTTGTTGTTTTCAAGTTCATCATCCATTTTCCAGAAGTCAGGGCATGGGCTTAAGCTTAAGTTGTTTACTTGAGGGTTTTTGTTTTCTATATAATCATCATATTCACTTGAAGGTGGTAGATTTCTGTTGATCCATTCCTCCCACTTTTTGGGATCAAAGATTTCCCATTCCTTGTTTTCTTTTATTGCCTTGTCTAAGTACAAGGCTAATGACTTTGGCTCTTCTGGTGTGATTTGGCTTGATAGTGCTTCTGTGGATGGTCCTTGTTCTGGCTCTTGTGTTTCTACCTCTTGGTCTCCTTCCACTTCCTCCTGAGGTTCATTTGTTATTCCCCCATCCATTATGGATAGTCTTTCATCTAAATTACATTCCATAGACTTTATCTTTTGATAATATTTGTTTTCTGTTGATTTGAAAATACTTTTTATTTTTGATTTAGATTTATCTTCAGCTTCTTTTAATTTTACTTTGCTAAACCAATCCTTTATTTTTCCCATTGAACAAAGCTCCATTCCTCTTGGTGGTCCTGTTTGCCATCCTAACATATGAGGTTTGCATATTGGCATACATAATCTTCTACCATCTGCTTCTTGATAGCTAAATATTTCACCTTGTTTCTGTGAAAAGTCCAATCTAATGTTATTGTCTGCCAAGAAGGGCCTTCCTAGGACGGTATGTACTGCTCCCTTGGCAATGAGAAATGAATTTCTTTTTCTTCTCCAGAAGGCAAAATTACTTGTGTGAATTCAGCCAATCCAATTAATGATGTTGTATGTCCTCCAATTCCTCTTAAATTCATGTTGAGCTTTCTGTTTGGAAGAGAGGCTTTTATTGCTGCATCTGCAGTGATTATGTTGAGCTCTGATCCTGTATCTACCAGTGCCATTACTGGATATTCTTCTTTTCCAACAAATACTTGCATAAACCCAAGTGGACAGGCATAATGAAGTCTTGGTTTTTTAAAGTCTTTAATTTTTATAGAAATACCATCTTCTTTAATGTCCAAAGTGTTAACTGATTTGATAGCTTCCTTTTCTTCCAGAGAAATCCCTTGAAGCCTGTGAATGAAGGTTGGTGAAACTGATAATATTTCTTCCAAGGTTAAGTTAATTTTCTGTTCCAAGATTTTCTTTATTACATTTTCAATTGCTAATTTTGGCTTTAATTCTTTCTTATCCTTTATGAATTCTTTCTTTTCAGTTTTGTGGTGAACCATCTTTTTATTTAGCTTGTCACTTTCCTCCTCAACATTCTCTTTTTCTTTACTTTCACTTCCTTCAAATGTTTCATCTCTTTTTGTATGTTTATCTTTATATTTGGTTGGAACAATCATCTTCATCTCCTCTTCAGCCTCATCCTCATGATAGGTTCCTGGTAGTATAGGCTTTTTACTTTGAGAATCTTCTCTATTTTGGCTTTCTTGCTTAGCCAATCTTTGCTTTGTCTGTCTGAGAGTTGCATGTGTTTCCAACATCTCAGTGGGTGAAGATACTGTTGGTGGTTCCCAATTACCCCAGTCTTCTACTTGAGCAATTGAAACTTCTTTTTCTTCCTTTTTCAGCTCAACTATCTTTTGATCTTCTGGTCTTGATAAAGGATTTTCCTTTTCAATTATCTTGTTTGAAATTTCTTTTTGTTCCTTATCAAATTCCCTGACTAAATCCTTTGGAGATTTGGTTCCTTCTGAGGGTACTCTTTGCAAATTAGGGTAAAGGAAATTTAATCCTTGCCTACTGACAATTCTTTTTTCCATATCTTCTGCCAGATAGCTGCATCTTGTCAATGAATGAGCATTTTCAAAACAGTAATAGCACCTTAAGGGTGGTCTTGGATACAGTTGTGCTGGAACATAAGGTTGATAATTTGCAGGTAAAGGTGCCTGGGTATTTCTTGGTCTAAATGGCTGTGCATTTGTTGCTAATCCTGATCTGTGTGTATTTGATTTATCCTTCCAGACCTTCTTTGGTGGATTAACAGCCTCTGATAGTTCTTTAAGCTGGTCCAAAACATCCTTCATTGGATTTACTTCTTTTGGTGCTTCATTAACATGAGCCTCTTGAGCTTGTGAATTCTTTATTTTCTTTGTAATATCTTTCATTTGTTTGATAACCTCCTCCCAGCTTTCATCTTCAAATCTGGTTTTCTTTTTGCTTTTGATTTCATCTGACTTTGATAATTGTGATTTCCCTTTAATAACTACTGCTGCCTCCAATTCTGCCTCAATATAATTTCTGAGGATATCCATCTCAGGTAAGATATATCCTCCATCCCTTGCTTGAACCATGGTCCTGTCTTTGATCATTTCTTTAGTAACACTAATTCTAATTTCTGGTGATAAAGAATCAAAGACATCTTCATGATAATCATTTTCCTTTTTGATATACCCATACTTCAGCAGATATTTTGAAATTATGTAATATTCCCCAATAAAGTTTCTGTATTGGGACAAACTTTTGACTCCTCCCTCCTGTTGAGTTTGATTAAATAGTCTTGTTAATGAATCTTTCCTGTGTCTTCTTTCTGGTTCCACCTTTCCCCATTTACTTATCATTTCCTTTTTTAATTGATCCCAATCCTCCATTTCATATCCTGGCATTCCTTCAATTTCATATCTGATATCCTTATCTTCACTCCAGAATGCTATTTGCATGGCCAAATCCCTTTCATTGGCTCCTTCAATTGATGCTATCCTTTCAGCTATTTTTATAAAATCCTCAACATCACTCCCATCAAAGTTGAGGTTATAATCTTTTGCCTTTATTTTAACAATCTTTCTTATAGGTATTGTAACTCTTTCAGGTTGCTGAGTTGGTGTTGTAATATGTACCCTTTTTGCAAATCTTGCAGTTCTTGGCAATGTTCCTGGTGTGGATGTTGCAAATGTCTTTGGGGTTGGTGATGGTGATGGTTGCTGGGGTCTGAGCATTCTTTCAATAGTTGCATCCCCAGTAGTTTCAGGTGAGAATTGACTTGATTTTGTCTTCTTTCCATTGTAGAGGAAGTGAAGATTTTTCACTCTCTATGACAGGCTTGTGGTTTGCAAACAGCCTGTATGCTCTGTATTGGGCTCAGATGTGGTTTTGAAACCACATCTTGGTGGTTTTCACCAATACAGGGTGAAATTTTTCATCTGGGGACCTCACAGCCTGATTCGGACGTGTATGACGTGTAGAATGCTGTACAGAAACTGTATGGGACCCCAGTATTGACTGACATATGAGGTATTGAAGTAAAAACATGCTTCTTCGTCTATTTGACACCTCATATTCATGGTTATGGGATATTATCCCATGGTAAGGCTGTATATGACAGCAGGTGGGATTTTGACCTTAAAATGGTCATAACTCTGTCAGTTTTTGAGATATCAAGCTCAAAATTGGTTCATTGAATAGCTCTATATGGGCTCTACACAATGGTACCCAACTTGACATAGTTATCATTAAATATGACAAAGTTATCCCATGTACAAGTATTTTTGTACATTGGCGTGGTTTGGGCAAAAGCTGTATTAAGCTTGTTTGGCCAATAACCTCTGTTGTAGTTGAGCTATGAGGAAATGGATGGCACCATCAGATAGCCCTGATTGTGCACTTTTCAAAAAGACCCCACTTTAAGTATCTCACAGTGAAACTGTAAAAGTTAGATGAGAGGGGAATGTTTTGTTCACCCTTATTTGGTCTGAATTTGACCATAACTCAAGTAATACTGGTGCTAGCTCAGTTTGGCTAGCACCATTAGATAGCCCTGGTTTAGAGCTTCATTTTGAATACCCATTTGATGGGGTTAAGCCTCTCCTTCTAGATTTTAGATGAGAGGTGAAAATTAAGGTTTATGCTCAGCAATAACTTTGGGCAGGAATAACTTTGTTATTTCTTGTCCTATGGTGATGGGACTTATATTTTCAGAAAGAGGTGAGTTTACTCTTTCTTTTGATACCTTTTGAGCTAATTTGGCTCAGCTCCATGTTTTGGTGGTATTTTGGCTATACCATTGGTTTATGGTATTTTGGATGTCATGCTTGTGCTCTGGTTTTGAGTCACAGGCTGACAAAAAATCCTTTTCTTCACTTTCTTCCTGACCTAATTCCTCAATTCTGGACTGCTCTTTTTCCAATTCCTCCTCCAAGGTTAGAGCCTTCTTAGAGGATGATGATTCCTCCATTATAGTTGTGATCTAAACAATGATTTAATTTTTTAATTATTTTGTTGATGGGCTTTTTTTTAATTTTTTTATAATTTTTAAGATTGCTAATGTGATCTTATTAATTATACTTGAGATTGGAAGGCCACTGTTGGGACACCAGATGTGGGAACTCCTTTTGTTGTGGGATAAATAATAGGCAGTACCTTGAGGGGGAAATTATTGGTGAGTCTGTTTTGAACTTCAGAATTAGCCAATAACCATGGGTGCTAAGGTGTATTAGCTGCCCCTCTAAATATACTGAAAAAGATACCCTTTTGATGAGATCACAAATCAATTATTAAGTTTTGTGGCTTTTCAATTAGAGAATTTTCTTCAGCAGTCTCTATCAGTCTGTAAATAAAAGATCACTATGATAATAATGGTAATAGTTAATATATTTTTTTTTTAATAATTTAGGTTTGCTTAACTTTCTTGTTATTGATTATAAATCTTTTTAATTAATTCTTCTAATATTCCTTCTTTCAATAACTGATATATTTAAAGAATATTGTTTAGGATCACTATTAATATTAATAATAATCTTGATAGCTAGCTAATACTTTTAAAGGTGATTGAATAATACTATCAATATAGCTATAATAATTTAAGGGTAAGATAATTCTTTAAGGGTGGTTTTGTTTAATATAAGGGTAATATATAAATGATATAATAGTAATATAATACTATTAGGATCAATATAAATATAATCCAATATACCTAAAAGGCTTATGATATAAGGTATAAGGGTAAGATGATATCCCTTCTATAAATAAGGGTTATTGATAAATTAGATAAGATCACTAATGATAATATCTTCAAACACTACTTCAACACTACTACTATAATGGTAAGACTATTAAATAATATTAAACTCTTTAATTAATATTATAAATATCTTTCATTAATTAATCATAAATAATACTATAAGATACTGAGCCTTGCTACTGATCTTTTGCAATATAAATACTAGATTATCCTACTAGAGAAGGGATGGATTGATCCTCAAGATTATTGTCTGAATCAGAAGCATGCGGGAAAAAACAGGGAGAGAGGCCTTTTATTTATACCTTTTGGGCCCTCCATAGAGCCTTCCAAAAACAAGGGACGTAGAAAAAATTCCACCTTGAGAAATTTTTGCTGGTGGGTAAATTAAAAATGGTGTCATTTGATCAAGATATTGCACCGTATGATTGATTGATTGCACCATTCTTAACCTTATCATTGTCAGTGCACAGCCTTGAGACATTTTTGCTAGTGGTTAAATTTGGAATGGTGTCATTTGTTCAGGATATTGCACCATATGTTTGGTTGATTGCACCATACTTTTTGAATTATACTCTTATTTTAACTAAACTTTATTCTTATTATGCACAGCCTTGAGACATTTTTGCTAGTGGTTAAATTTGGAATGGTGTCATTTGATACAGATATTGCACCATATGTTTGGTTGATTGCACCATTTTAAAAAACTGTATTCTTATCTCTGCTAACCTTATTTTTCTTCTTCACAGCCTAGAGACATTTTTGCTGGTGGTTAAATTTGGAATGGTGTCATTTGATACAGATATTGCACCATATGTTTGGTTGATTGCACCATTTTTTTTAAAACTGTATTCTTATCTCTACTAACCTTCTTTTTCTTCTTCACAGCCTTTATCTGTATTTAGTTGAGTATTTCTTTATGTAAAATTTAATTTGTAATAATACCTGTACTGTTTGGTTATGGGAGTTTAAGTGGGGATTGAGTAATGTAACACTATGTTAACTTATATGTAAGTGTTTTTTATGTCAAGACATGTAACACATGATGTTGTAAGAGTAATGGTATCACTTATGTAATATTATAAATTTTTATTCATATTGAATATTTAGACAAGCTGCATTATCTTTAAGCATATTCTTGTACCTAGTATAGGGTGTATAGTATCATTTCTCTTCTTTAATCCATGATATCTAGAAAATTATTGACATTATGGGGTTGAGGCAATATGTGACTATAGGTAAAATTTGATGTAGATTCCAGTGGAATACTTATTTTTGTTATTTTAGTATAATTCTCTTCCTTTTTCTTGCAATTTTTTACTTTTATCTTTATTTTCTTTATATATATATATATATTATTATTATTATTGATCAAAGTTTTAGCTTTGAAATTGTGGATTTGAACCTTGGAAGAACTGGTATGGAATACCACACCGGGTCACCACAGGAGGAGCACTGGGGGGCATTGAAACACTTACTGGGTTATGTCAAGCATACTAGAGACCAACACTTGCAATATCACTCGAATTCGGCCTGTGAAACATTGGATCTATGGAGCGATGTGGATTGGGGTGGGGAATTTCAGCGTTCAACCTCGGGTTTCATACTGAGGGTTTTCAATTGCACAATAGCTTGGGGTTTGCGGAGGCAGAAACTAGTAGCTGGTTTGACTTGTGCGGCTGAGTTGATGGCAATGGGGATGGCAATGGACATCTTGATTTTCATGATACAACTTGTTCGCGCATGTTTAAAGGACATAAAGATAAACATTCACTGTGATAATAGGGCAGCCATTCTAATACTGGAGGGATCTAGAACAAGAATTAAGTCTTTAGAACAAAATTTTTATACCATAAACGACCTGATTAGAAAGTATGACATTACCTTAAGATGGACAACAACATTATCTCAACTGGCTGATATCTGTACAAAGCGACTGGGACCAACAAAGCACCTACAATTTTTAATAAAATTGATGGATGATGCTGAGATTGAGGGGGAGTGTAGGAACAATAGTAGGCAATCTCAGCCGGGTAAGAAGAATATGGAAAATTACAGAAAACCACAAGTTGGCAGTTGTAAGTAGAATATAAAAATGAGAGTTAGAACATGAAATAAAAAAATAAGGATTTTTTATATTAAAAATAAGATATTAATAAAATATCACACTAAGAAATATAAAGGTAAAAAATAAATCGTATTAATAATTATAAAATCTTTCCGTTAATAATAAGGGGGTTCAGATTCAATATTTGCCAAGTGAACTCTGGTCTAATTTCATCAATCGAATTAGATCCATCAAGCATATTAGATGTGTCGAATAAAGCACCATTTACAATACTTTACTTGACAATCTTTTTGTTTAATTTTTAATTTATCCCTATATCCAACCATCCGAACATCCCCAATGCTTTTTTTTTTACAAACACTTGCACTTTTTTTCCCCATTTCCTATCCTCTTTTCCTCATTGTTTATTTTAATCAAATCAATCTTGAAAACTTAAATCAAATTCAAAATCCAATCCACAATAAATTTCAATTAGATCAACAAGTCATTGGAGCTTTAGACTTGAGGTTTATAGAACTGAAAGCAAGTGTACAAGTTGAGTCAAAGTTATTGATCAATTCATATCTATAAAACAAACTCCTCAACATGAAAAACTCTTTTTAAATTATTCAAAGTAGTTTCTTAGTCAATATTGGTTGGTGTGGAATCAAGGAGCCATAATTTGCAATCAATACTACTCATAATTCAAGTAATAAGATGTGGGGTGCAATTAATACAACTCTGAACGATTCAATTTTCATCTGTGATATCAGCCTTGGTGTAATCAACTATCACATCTTCATCTAAAAAGCTTACGTTGGATCCATTACTGTTGGAATCAACACAAGCAGATACAATGGATGTCACCAGTGTTAGTCAAATGGCAATTCAATGTTCTGATGTTACAGTAAAAGTAAAAAGACATTGTCAGACAAAGGCCCAAATAGCACAAGGAAAAAAACAAAAATTGTGAGGCTGAAACCAGGGCGAAATCAATTGCTGTTGAATCAACTTGTAGTGCCCAATTTGTCAAAGAAGATTATGAATGCATCTGTACTTACCTAGAAGACCCAAATAATTTTAATGGTTAGCACTCTCTTAGAGCTGACAAAAAATAATGAAACTTATTGTATGCGTGTTCTTTTTAGATTTGTTTGGGGAGACCAAAAAGACCACTTGGGGTATCAAGAAATTGACATGATCTCAAGACTTCGAAAAGTTTGCTGATCACTTGAACAAGAGCCATAAAAATAGTAATTTGAACCTTGACAGTAGGAAACTGCCACCAGGGCAAATCTTGCGTCAATCGTCGGCGATTGACTTCACGTCGCACCGCGGTCAGTATAAAATCTTGCTTCAGTCTTGTTAGTGTCACTTTATAGTCACTGGATTTAGTGGGTCACGTCACGTCAGCATCAAGACAACGTCAATCGTCACATGTGTCACATGAGAATGTCACTCAAAGCCCAAACCTGTTTCAACACTATTCGCAACGTTCGGGTAATTTCACCTAATAGCTTCTGCCTCCCCGACGCTTAGCATGCTTACGCGCCCGCACCACCCTCCAGATGAGACTCTGACACTGCCTGCCCCCCCATCTCCGTCCTCACCACTCCTTACGCTTTCACACCCCCACCCTTACCATCCTTACGCTTGTGTAGTGCCCTCCCGACATGCTCCCGACACTGGTTACAATCCTTACGCTCGCGCAGTGCCCTCCTGACATGCTCCCGACGCTGCTTACGATCATTATGCTCGCGCAGTGCCCTCCCGACATGCTCCCGACACTGCTTACGATCCTTACGCTCATGAAGTGCCCTCCCGCCATGCTCCCGACACTGCTCACCATCCTTACGCTCACGGAGTGCCCTCCCGACATACTCCCGACACTGCTTACGATCCTTACGCTCATGAAGTGCCCTCCCGACATGCTCCCGACACTGCTTACGATCCTTACGCTCGCGGAGTGCCCTCCCGACATACTCCCGACACTGCTCACCATCCTTACGCTCATGAAGTGCCCTCCCGACATGCTCCCGACACTGCTTACGATCCTTACGCTCGCAGAGTGCCCTCCCGACATACTCCCGACACTGCTCACCATCCTTACGCTCATGAAGTGCCCTCCCGACATGCTCCCGACACTGCTTACGATCCTTACGCTTGCCTAGTAGGTACCCTCCCGACATGCCTCCGACGCCGCTTACCATCCTTACGCTTCCGTACTACATCCATAGTGTACGGTGGCTTGTTGGCGTACACAATGGACGCCATCGCCGAAATATGCTGAGTGGCCTTCTCTGCCAACAGGACCTCAGGGGAAATTGGTCAGTGTATTCACAATGTTGTGGTTAGGGTTTAAATCATGAGACTCGCAAATTAAAACCTAATAAGTGGACTATTTAAGACAAGAATTGTGTCTCCTTTTTCGCCGACAAAATCATTTTATTTCATATCATTCAAATGGAACACTTTGCTTAGTCCTTACCTCATGAGCGTTCAATAGTTCAAAAGTTGACTTTAGTAGGTTTCTCACTAGTCAACTTTATTCAATGTCTCACAGGGAAGTGATTTCATTTGCATGATATGAAATAATTTGCAAAACATCGCCTCCTTCAATTTCCCGCCAAATCGCATTTTGCAAATGCGATTATTTTACTTCCACCTAGTTATCAATCAACTCGTCACCATCTATTTGCTTACTAAACTACCTCCGCGATGGCCCAAACCCCGGGAAATTCAACGGAATTTAATGAACGACCAACTTCAGCCCCAGAGAGTGGAAGTGAAATATCTGATATGGCCATTAGTCGTGAATTAGGCATTGAAGCAGAGAGCCAGTCACATGAAGATAATCAAGATCCACCAGTTCTTCCAGAATGTGAGTATACATCCATCTTGAGTATTTCTAATCTCTCAAAACCTGATATTGTGTCATAGCCTTTATTTCAGGTCAACCTCCAAGCTCTAAGAAACCAAATTTTAAAACTTATGAGAAGGAAAAGACTGTTGAACCTTGTGCACCGACAGAAGATGATGTAATTTTCAGTGGGGAGGTGGAAATTATATCCAAGGAACAATTTGTCTCCAACATTGCTCAAACAATCCCAAGGCTCGAGAAAATCCAAAATGATAGTAAAATTCCTGATTATGTGCGTCAAAAGATTGCTGAAGCCATGCGCCTGCTCAAAATGGATTTGAACCGTAAGTCCATTACTAATTCAAAACAAAGTTGATAAAAATAGCTGCTTACAATATATGGGCAGGTGTGGAGGTGGGAGAATCTCTACCTGAAGGATCTCGAGTCGTAATTGGATTTCCAGGCAAAGGATTAGGAAAAAGACCAAATATACATGCGACCAAAAAAACCAACAAAAAACGCCGTACCTTTGAAGCCGCAAAGGATTCCCGGGATCAAGGTGATGAAATGATCAATGTTGAAGGGGACGATATTGATAATGAACCTCCGCATACTGAACCCCCCCCCATACTCAATGAAACAATCCATGCTGAAGCTCCACATACTGAAAGCCCCCCGATACCCAATGAAACAATGCATGATGCAACCCCTCCCGCCTCTCCTCGGAATATTCAAGCCCCTCAAGAAAGGGAAACAATTAAACATGATACAATGGGACGAGATATGACTGATATAATTCCCGACGCTGAGCCCGAAGTGTCATCCGCTGCGAATTTTCAAGGAATATTTTTATCCCGCATGGAAGAGTTTGCAGGCATTTTGAATTATCATTCCAATATTTCTCAACAATCATGGAAAAGGGGGCTTGATAATATCAATAGGATTTACAAAAATAGATGGGACAATTTACCAACAAAGGATGCTCATACATTCCTGCCCGTTGGTATTAAGGTGATCAGTAACCGAGATCTTAAAATGTCGGCTTGGCTGCAGGACCTTGAGATGGCAGGTGAGTTTTTTTTATCTTTGTGCATGATACTTGATTATTGGCTGTTGACTGGTGATATAAATTGCAATATACAGGGTTAGATTTTTTTAAGCCAACTGAAACAGAAGCGTTTTTTGATTACAACATTTGGAATCTCAAATTGATGAAGGAATCAGCTAAACCTCCCAATAATCTCCCCAAATCTGAACACTCCTTCTTCAAAATGGTTCAGAGCCTTCTTTACCCCGCGAATCCAGTTAAACATTTTTGGGCAAATGTTATGTTTGAATCCATTAGTTTAGTCTCATACGATGTGATTGCACCCAAACCATATGTTGCACCAACATCAAATTCGACCGATCCTCTTGGACTCGAACGGGGAGCAGTTGAATACCTTGCCTCCTGCTTGAGTAAATCGAAGCAACGTGCAACCCAACTCAGCATTGAAGGTGGCGGGGCTGACAATGAGATATCCACAAAGCCGCACAAGAACCTGGAGGATCTAATGGATACAGTTATCCATTTGATGATTGCATACAACATGGTACGTGCACATACAAAGGTCGAAGTTAATGGCATCAAAGGCAAACTCACGAACTCAAAAAAAAATGAGGCCATCAAAGATCTTTTGGCGTGTCACAAGAATCTCGGAATAAATCGAATTTGCTATGGTATATTAGCGGCATTCTGTGCGGCGGGGGTTCGTGGTTTGATGGTATGCTCAGATGACTGGAGAACAAGCTCAGTTAAAGGGGCTTTATCACTAATTGACATTTCCGCAAAACTTTCAGAGGGTAAAAATCTAGTGGAGCCAGTGTGGCTACGTACTAATAAGTATATATGTAATTTACTGAATAAAAGTTTCTTCTCATCAGAGTCTTTTAACCCCACTGTACCTCTTAGATTTGAATTTGCACGATGCTTAGTATTAGACTTTGGTGATGCCTGGGTGGCAAAACGCGGTCTTGGTTCAAGTGATGAGGTCACCTTGACGGTACCCAGGTCAGCTAAACTCACAACCAGGATTGACCCGTTTTAGATTAGCTTTGTACTAGATATATTGTAATTTAATTTTGCAAAGTTATTTATGAATTTAATAATCATGACTTCCTATCCTACTACTGCCCGGATGCCACAGTCTGAGTACCAATAGTAATTGTACGGGGGCATGCCTCCGTACATCATTGCAAAGACTCCGCCAAGACGCAAGCTGAGTCAGGCTTTGTGCCCGCGAGTAGCACACTTGGGGGCATTGCGGGAAGTCGCGTTTATCACTTCCCGCCAGCCCATAATAGGCAAATTGTTACTGTGTCTTTCAAGAGGACTGGGATAACTAGGGATCCGCAGAAGGATGCATATTGCATTTGCGTGTGCTTGCAATATTCCAAATGGTTGGATTGGAAAGTGATTGCATGGGAACATCAATGTGTAAAATTGAATAATGCACTATCCACTGCAATTTTCAGGTTCAGGTATTTGAGATCGTGAAGTTGCCAAGGTCAGGCGTGAGCTTTCTTTTTAGCCGCAATTAAAAAAGATTCATCCACCGCAATCCAATTTAGGTGATATTAATAAATCAGTAATCATTTGGTTTCATTTCATTTTCTGCTGCAAGCATGCCATTCACAAAAAAAGGAAAAGAGCTTAAAAGGGAACTCGCGAGAAAGCGTCAGGCTGAGGAAGGAAAGTGTGAGTTTCTCACTTAATCTCAGTGTATATATATAGATATATATATATGCTTCCACATTTATGTGGCACCCTCATTGGGCCCCACGGAAGAACATTGGCTTTAGTTGGTTCAGATTGTGCCAATGTCCTGTGGGCTCTAAAGGGAAGTCAAAGGATGTGTGCCGAAGAATGCTGCTTGGCAGTATCTGATATCTTTTGTGCTTCAACACATAGTGATCCCGCAACCACTCGGGAATAGTAGCAGATCCCAAAAGACAAATGAGCGCAAAACGACCCGAATGAATAGGTTTTTTTCCTCCTCTCGCCCAACAGCACAAATATCAATGCCAGTATCAGCAAATATCACCCCAAGTGAAATTTGGAGGGTGGTGGATGTCAATCAGATCAAACGCATTCACTTTGGCCGTGTGGCAATTTTCTCTTCAACCGGATTACTCATTGCCCTTGTTGAATTCCGAACATTCACAACAATGAGTGAAGTCGAGGTCAATCAATGGGATGAATTATCACAATTCTTATTTCGCGAAAAGAGGTTCACTGACCCTATTGCAACAAATGGAGCATTACTGGAGGGATTTATGTTCGCGATTGGGTGGCGCAAATGCACCACGAAGAATGAACAATTTGGTCTGTATGGTAGTGCTGGCAAAATTGAAAATGCAAAAGATGAATGGCGGGACCGAGGTGCCAATCTTAGCTCGGTGGGTCGCTTTCTAGGTCAATCCTTACGATATGTTGGGGATAATTTATTTCAGAAGATTCAAAATTGCTACAACTCATTGGGGGTTCCGTCTTTTGATCAAGTCAACTATGAAGGCAATAATCCCGCAAATCAGGGTGCATGTGAGTTTGCTTCGGCACTCACTTTCACCATGAATGGATTCAAAAACGCACCTCATGTTGATAAGGATGCATCGCTGTATGCTTCGGGATGGTGATTTCAAGCTGATAAGCGGACCGGCCAAATTCAAAGAGATGCGTCAAAGCGGTGTACAGGGGGAAAATTGATTTTCCCAAATGAGCATTTTTGGATTGATCTATCCGCATGTCATGGGCTCATTCAGGTAGTGTGGGCCAGTAGTACATTTGTTCATTATACTGATCCAGCACAGGACAACGAAAGCACGACACTAGTGGGTATGTCCGCACAATGCTCAAGGAGGTTGGCAAAAACAATGCGGCAAACAAGCCATGGCTATTATGAGATTGCCGAGAGAGCGGGCTATCAAATCAGGGATGGTAATACAATCTCATGCCGATTCAAAGAGTGAGGCAGTCGGAATAGCAGCGTGATTGGTAGATGATGGTGGGGTAAGGCAGAGGACAATATACACCAGGATTGGATGGATTCGAGTGCGGGAGATAGGGTGTCTCACAGGAAAAAGGGGTGAAGTGGATTATGTACGGAGGCATGCCATCGTACATATGCCAGGTTTGTTGCTCTTGTCCAGGATCCCAACGCTTCACACGCGAATCCTTATGCTTGTGCAGGTGCCGACAATGCTAAAAGTTTCTTACGCCTATGCGGGGTGCCGAGGCTTCACACGCCAATCCTTACGCCTGGGCAGGTTCCCGACAACTCACACGCCAATCCTTACGCCTGTGCAGGATCCCAACGCTTCACACGCGAATCCTTATGCTTGTGCAGGTGCCGACAATGCTAAAAGTTTCTTACGCCTATGCGGGGTGCCGAGGCTTCACACGCCAATCCTTACGCCTGGGCAGGTTCCCGACAACTCACACGCCAATCCTTACGCCTGTGCAGGTTCCCGACAGCTCACACGCCAATCCTTACGCCTGTGCAGACTCCCGAAAGCTCACACGCCAATCCTTACGCCTGTGCAGGCTCCCGACAGCTCACACGCCAATCCTTAGGCTTGTGAAGGTTGCCAACAATGCTGACAATTTGTTATGCCTGTGCAGGCTCCCGAAAATTCACACGCCAATCCTTACGCCTGTGCAGCCTCCCGACAGCTCACACGCGAATCCTTAGGCTTGTGAAGGATGCTAACAATGCTGACAATTTCTTACGCCTGTGCAGGCTCCCGACAATTCACACGCCAATCCTTTCACCTGTGCAGGCGCCCGACAGCTCACACGCCAATCCTTACGCCTTTTCAGGCTCCCGACAGCTCACACGCCAATCGTTACGCTTGTGAAGGTTCCCGACAATTTAAACAATTCAATACATGACTAAGATTAATAGCGTGTGACCATAGGAACGGCAATTTCTCATGAATCTGGAGTGGATTGCTCACATGCCGGAACCTCCCGCTTTTTTACAGTTAAGATTTGATATGGCTCTAAACAATGGAGGAAGAAAATATAGGAGGCAGGAATGGTGACTATTGGCGCATTTTTGGCAAAAGATTTTCTCACATACAAAAATACTAACTCAAACTTTTGGTGGGGCACTTACGAAAATTATTCTCACCCAATAGTAAATATGAATCATTGAGGAATTATAATAAATTCACGTGAACAAAAAACGTAAGAGAAATTGAAAATATCTTTCATTGAATACAAATAATTTATCTAAAGGAGTGTATTACAAAAGGTAAAAAGAGGAAAGAATACGATTTTTTTTGTGGATTTTATTTTTCTAAGAATTTGGAGACTATCCCGGTGATGTCCTCCATTGGATAAGCCTCTATCGCCTCGCCAAGGAGGGAGTTTAGTTCCTCCCGGAATTCCCGGTGCATCTCATTTCGATGAGTTGCATCCACGAAAGGAATCATGTGGAGCAACCGACGATGCTCCAACAAGATTTGGTTGATTGATTCGTGGACGATGGCTCGAGGAATCATTAGTATTGGGCGCAGGTCGGTGAATTCCTGGCGAGCGTCATCGTAGGAATGAGAGGAGCTTGGCACCGGGGGGGAGGAGGCTGTTGGGTTCTCGGCGTCAATGGGAGGGATATCCGGGGAAGGAACCGGGGTAGGAGTGGTGGGAGGGGGAACAGGAGGGGAAGGTGGGGGAGTGGGTGAAGAAGAAGGTGGAGGGGGAGGGGGAGGAGGGGAACCGACTGGCGTATCGTCGATGATGATAATGGAGCGGGGAGTTGCGGGACGAGCTGGAGATGGTCGAAGGAGGGGTGAGGAAAAGTTGAGTTGAGTTAAAAAGGTGAAATAGGGACTTACCATAAGGTTCCTCCGTTGATTGCGTAGGAGCCACCTCAGGTTGAGGCTCACGAGTCGCAATGTCCTCAGGTGGTTCGGAGGATGGACTCGGGCCAGGAATAGGTGGCTCATCGTGCTGGGAGGCTTCTACAAAAGGAGGAAGAGTCAGTTAACTTGATGCAAAAGTGAAAATGAGAAAAGAGAAAGTTGGCTGCTTACCGCGGAATAAGTCCTCAGACCATCGGGTGCCACTCGGGCCTGGAGTGGGTTGCCGCGGGGTTTGCTCGCGAGGCAAAGTAGGAACGGGAGAGTCTTGTCAGGGGGGATTAGGGGGGTTTGGTTCTATGAGTAATGGAAAAAAGTGAGTATTATTGCGTGAAGATAAATGAGAGAAGGAGGAGAAAGAAAACTTACTTTGGCGTTTGAATCCCATCGGTGACAAGACATGGTGACGATCAGCCCAAGCTCGAATGTCCTCTTTCCATCGCCATCCTTCATTGGCCGGATAATCACTTCGCTCAGGTCGAGGAGTGAAGTGACCATCGGATGGTGGCCTAGGAGGGGGGGTGGACAAATCGATGCTTGAGGGGACTGGGCTAATCGTCTTGAATCGTTCCCGCTGGCCTGTTTGGGGTCCCAGGGTCCACTCATGCTCGGAAATTGTTTCATCATCATCGGCCACAAAGGAGTCCTGGCGAGGGCGTCTTGGGCGGGAACTCCTCTGGCCGCGGGGTCGGAAGGGGCGGACGATGAACGAACATTTCTTGTGTGCTTGTCGGCAAGCATCACAAGCGTCGGTCGTCGTCGAGGAACGAATGCAGGGGATACCCCGCTTGGTGCATAACGTGCACGACATCTAAAAACAAAACAAAACAGGTTAGTAACTGAATAGAAAGTAAGCAATCAAGAAAGAAAAGGAGGACATACGATGATTTATAATTTTAAAACGGAATTCAAATTAAAAAGACTCTAGTAGGAGGTTTTTAAAAGTCTAGAAGAGAGTCGTGAAGAAAGAAAATGATTAATATCGGACCATAATGTTGACAAAAGTTCAATTGGAGAAAACGTACAAAGTAGATAGAAGTGGGGTTCTGAAATTATCAGCAGGAAAAACAAAAAGCGAGCAGGAAGGGGAGTGGGGTTAGTCGAGTGCGAAAGAAAAGACTGGAAAGGCAGGAAGACGAGGGGGAATACGCACAAGAAGGACAAACGCGGGTGACGTTGAACGAAGTGGAGCGGGTGAGAGAGAAAGTGAAGTGCGTGTCGTGTGAAGATGGTCTTTTATACCAAGGTGAAGCTGAGACGATCGCAGCAGTTTCAGCACCCGCAAAAGTCTCAGCTTCAAGGCGTGTGGGCAAAATTGAAGCTGAGTCTCAGCGAATGCTGCAACTGAGAAGTGAAATGCTCGCGTGAGGCAGAAGAACAATGGGGGTCTGGCTGAGTATTGCAATTTATTGAATTGTCAAGCTGAGTCAAATCCCCTTTGTTTCCTTAAGTAGCCACCCGATCACCCAAGAGGGTGGTCGTGAGGCCCTTGTTGAATGTGCATTCAACGTGCAATGCACAAGTGACCCATGCAGAAATGCACCCGGTGCATTTGGTCACAAGTGACCGCGGCAAGATCACCGGCCGTATGGCCTGGTGATAGTCTTTGAACAAAGGGGGGGGCTGTAAGACAAGTGAATACAGCGTGAGTTTGCCTCGACCCATTGCTCAGGTTTGCTTTTGGGTCATAATTGAAATGCGCAGTGGCTGAACATTTTAATTGCACAGTAATTGAACAATTGATATAACAATATCAAATGCACTGCTGAGTATTGCAATTTATTGAATTGTCAAGCTGAGTCAAATCCCGTTTTTTTCCTTAAATAGCCACCCGATCACCCGGGAGGGTGGTCGTGAGGCCCTTGTTGAATGTGCATTGTGGGTGCAATGCACAAGTGCCCCATGCAGAAATGCACCGGGTGCATTTGGTCACAAGTGACCGCGGCAAGATTACCGGACGTATGGCCTGGTAATAGTATGTGAACAAAGGGGGGGGCTGTAAGACAAGTGAATACAGCGTAATCTTGGCTCGACCTATTGCTCAGGTTTGCTTTCGGGTCATAATTGAAATGCTCAGTGGCTGAACATTTTAATTGCACAGTTGTTGAACTATTGATATAACAATATCAAATGCACGATGCTGAGCAATTGCTAGGTCATTTTTGTAAGCACACAATCTGAGCATTTGGCACAGCATCAGATGACATTTCAGCCAGGTGCAGCATTTCACACGCTTTGGTGAAGTGCTCCAAATTGAGCCTTCCAGTGAGCTATTGCAGAATTAGTTCATTCCATGGCTTTACTGAGCACTTTCACACGGTGCTTTTGACCATGACATGCTCAGCTTGCGTGTGCAAATCGGGTGAAACGCAATGCTGAGCATGTGGCACATGAGCTACGTAAATGCAAACGATCGGAAGGTGCATGCACATTTGCTGTATGCATGCAGGCTCAAGTAGTATTACACCTTCCTGATCTGTACAGTCGACACTGTAGTACGCAGTACACCTTTGTAAATGTACTGCGGGGCAGAGCAAAAAGCTGTTCAACAATGTAACATGCAATCACGTCAAGCCATTGAGTCATATCTCTCACCTGCATCCCTTTGATGCACCTTGTTGGACAGCTCTGCCTAACTACGGCACAGATGCGCATGTAATGCAAGTTAATGTAAGTGGGTCATAATGGGATGACTTAATATTTGGGTCATACACAAAGAGTTGATTCACTCCGGTGCCATTGTTGGGGCAAACAATGACTGGCCCGCTTGTTCATTGTCGGGCAGCCACACGCTTTCATGCGCACCCCCAATGGGTCATACGCAGGCAGCTTTCACACGCCTGGAAGACATTTTTCTGCCAGTCTTCCAGCTGCCTATTTTCTTGGTCGGGTTGTCAGCTTGACTGCAGACGCTCACCCGCTTGCGCGTGGAAACCTGAGGCCAATCAGTGTGAATTTGCTTCAGCCTCATCCACATTAGAATAACAATCCCAGCCTATGATTGCTGAGGCTGGTCATGTTTGCGTGGGTATCTCCCACCGCGGGTCATTTTCTTCACGTTCTCACACGCCCCGCGCAAGTTGTGGCACCTGGCTTGCAGCCAAAAAATCCCTGGGGCGTGTGGCCTCTTTCCTCCGGAGTTTTGTACACGCCTGAGGCAAAGACCCTGATGCCAATCTTGGTAGATTAGTACTCGCCTCAAACGCCATAGGGGTGAATGTATATGTGGATCACGGCTCACGGATGGCGCCCCCTTTAATCATCCTACACATTCCCCCCTGAAAGCCCAGTATGCATCAGTCAGCAAAAAACTTCACGCAAAACCAAAGTCATGTTCGGTGGCACGCCACCGAACATATCTCACCCGCCTACACACAAGCATCCCCACAGTGAGATTGCCCTTTGAAACCGCCAAAATTGCCCAGTAGGTCCCTGTGCGACAATTAACCTGAGGAAGATATATATGCATCCATGTTCGCTGTCACACCAGCGAACATGACTGCATGCCTCTGATATGCCCTCCACAATAAGTTGCTACAACCCACCCAATTTTGGATGTGCTAATGTCAACCTTGTTCCACCAAAGTTTTCGTAAATCGCTGCAGATCCAGCAGTCATAATGGTGCACCCACATTTTGGCCACCTTGCCTTGATATATGCCCCAAATCGGATATGAAAATTATGTGCCCAAGAGGCCCACCTCCATCAAGACCATTCATGTAACCACAGGCCATCCCCCTTTTGGCCTGTTGCTGCCACTCATATAAGCTCCCCACCTGCGCTTATTGCGCTTCATTCCCTTTAGCTAACCCTTCCCGATCATATAATTTGCAACTGTCCCCAAATAATTTAAAATAGCCATCATGTCAATGCCTTCACAACCACTTTGCATTGGGATGATTAATATTCGTATTCAAATAAATAGTGATATAACCTTAAAGCCTGAGAATTCCCACTTAGGTTCTTGGATTATCCTATGGCACAATCAACACAACATATTCGTATATCTCCCCAATCACCAGCATGCTATTGGCTCTCTCCCGGGAACCCTTTCCCAAACGTTGATACCATTCCTTGGGGCACCAAAAACGTTCATGCACTGTGGTCCTGGTGGGGCATGGATTGAAAATTGCCAATCCAATCCTACTCAAATATTATTTGTTGAGGGAGTATTTATGACTGATGCCAATGATCCCTCCTCATCTCAGAAACCCAATCTAGCATTGATGTTCTTCACATGGTATCCAAACATTCTATTCATAATGGAAAGCTTTCGAACACAAGATTTCAAGCTTAAAATGCCCAAAGAATATGACTGTACTACTCATTGTCAATGTCAACTCTTTACTCCGACATTTCCCGCTTCAAACTCGATGCCTGCTTCATATCCTGCTGTTTCATCATTGATTTCCAAGCAAAAACTGATACAATTACCCAGTGGATCAGACCTCCCCATGATAACCCCGCCCCATGCCATTATTCAAACCCCCCTCCTCCCTCATCAAAAGACCGGACTAGCTTTCCTCTGGGATCGAGAAATCCCCAATGGCCAATCAGCCCGTAACCTTTGGCCCACCTCACCCCCAGGATCCACTTTCAATGCCAGGCACATCATTACAAACAAGGTCTTTAGCTCATTTGAATCCCTTTCGACCAATACCCCTCTTGGAGGACTGCTCGCAGATGATATGGGATTAGGTAAAACCATTCAGGCCATTGCTCTAATTGGTACCTCCAAGGAGCGGATGATTGCAAACCCCCATCGCTCCACGCCCACCATGATCATCTGCCCCCCTAGCTTAATTACCAACTGGCAATCAGAAATATCCAAGCATGCTCAGGCTGGAGCACTGCATGCCAAAATCTACCATGGTCCCACTCGTCACTCATTATCCCAAGCCGACATTTTAAAATATGATATCATCATCACTTCTTACAATACTATCACCCAAGAATTTAAGCAAACCAATCCCTCTACATCATTCATTTTTCAAATCAATTGGCATCGTATAATCTTGGATGAAGCACAGTGAGTGGCTGAGCTTAAATGATTCAAATTACCTTTTATATCCAATAACCCTTTCCCCCTCTTATAGCTATATTCGCTCTCAATACACTGCCACTCACCGTGCCATTAATAGCCTCCTTTCATCCCGTCGAATATGTTTAACGGGCACACCTATTCACAACACCATTTATGACCTTTTGGGCATAATATCATTCATCACTCAACCCCAGAGCGCCGATCAAGATAACTGGTCACCATTCATCCTGAGTAGTCTTTCAAAAGGTTGCAATGATATTTTGCATTTGGCATTGCGGCATTTAAGTTTGCGCCGCACCAAAACCACACATCTCGAATCCCTCCCCACTATTAGCCATCATTATGAGCTGCTCCCACTCAACCCGACCATGCAGCAAGAATATTCCATATTATATGAAGAATTCCTATCATCCAAAAGCAAAGGACCAGGAGAATTTTTCAGAAATATTAATAAGCTGCGAATATGTTGTAACCATCACATCATGCTTAACACAATTGCGGAGGCGGAGTTGGAAGACCCCGAGGGCAGGAGCACTCAGGATAACTCCCCAAGAATCACACGAACTATTGTGGATGTGGAAACATGCATGATGAGTAGTAAAATTGCACACCTCCTACAAAGCTTAATGAAGAACAAACAAACAAGGTGTGGTCCGACGAAATCGGTGGTTTATACCCAATGGACCCAATTTCTAGATTTGTGCGTTAATTCTAATATGCATCCATTACCAATTGACTCCATCTGACTTTTTTATATTGTAGAATTGGTATTGCTCTTGCCCATCACTCTATCCTTTCAGCACGAATTGATGGAACAATTACACCACGAGCGCAGGACAAGGCGCTTGAGAGTTTCTTCAATAATCCTGAATGTGAAGTACTCATTGCATCCATTGCCGCGGCTGGAACTGGCCTCAATATAACTTGTGCTAATATAGTCTATTTAATGGTGAGGGGCCCCCCAAAATTCTCCCCTGATTTTCGGACCCTGACATCCACATTTCCAGGAGCCCAATTGGAACCCAGCCATTGAGGCTCAGGCTGTTGATCGTCTACATCGTATTGGCCAACAACGACCTGTACAGGTCATCCACTATATCACTCCTCATTCAGTTGAGGTCAACATGCGGAAGGTACCTTTCAAGCTCATCTTTCACTTGATTGTATTACTATTCTGAAATCCTTCCTTATGGGAATGCCATATTCCAATCACCAATAGGTCCAAGAAAAGAAACAATCATTAACTGCGTGAGCCTTACTGATATTATATAATTTGTGATTGACAAAGTTGATAACTCCTGTTGACTCTGGCACAGGTCCACAATTATGAACACCATGAGCTGGATCGAACTTCTTCAATATTTCCTCAATGAAAATGAGCAATAGAGTATTATTGCAAGGGAGACGGTGATACATTTCAATTCATATTGTCTATATTCTAACATATTTAGCAAGTTGTTGCATCCTTAAGAGATAATAATCAGATTTTATTACACCTGCACAAATAATTCACAAAATTTTAATTTGTCACAGTGCTATACCATGACAAATTACTAAGTTATTGCAGAGCATCACCATTAGGCCTAATAACTGGCATGTCAAGTATCTTGAGGGCGCTAGTCTGCATCTTACTACAGCCTTTGAGCCAATCTTGATCAAATACCTGAAATGATAGGCCTTCCGGAATATCACCATCATCTGTCGATCATAATTCTGGCAATCTATCAATAGTTTTTTTACCCTTTTTTTTAATCCGATTACAAAACTCTATGTCTCTATCCATTTTCAATACCAAATCATTAAATAACTGGGAGCGCCAGCGTAATCCCACTTTGCGGTAAACTTGACGGCCATTTTCCAGTATTTCCTCAGTATCTGAGCATACTCGAGGGTCATTGAATTGTGATGCTAGGATGGGAAATTTAGCCGTATCACACCATTCACGACGGCGCTCACAGGTCTGCACATAATCAAGTAGATCATCATCAGACTTGGTCCACAATGAAGAAGAGATACAGTAACTAACTCTTTGACGAATCTTCGCGAGCTTTTGATTCTCCTTCTTTTTAACCAAATACTCCACATCCTTTTGAATAGACTTCCATTCTCTTTTCAAATAAGTGAAATATCGCTCCATTAAAGCTGCCACAACCCCATAGTTGTTATGATCCTTGTTCCAACAGTAGTGATGATACTCAGTGCTGACAAGTGGGAGACGGAATGTACGGTAAAACACCATAGACATCAGCTCGTTAAACGGATGTTGCCATGAGCTCTCCCAGTCCCAAGTGAATCGCTTTAGTCCTAGCTTGTGGAGCTCATTTTCGCAGTAGCTTTGGAAACCCTGAGACTGAACCTGTGTTGATGGCTCATTGAAAACATCCTCGGGGACATAACCGAGATGACCAGCCACTTGAATTGCAATTTCACGCTCTTCTGTGCTGGGTGGTGCTGGTAGTGAGGAAAAATCCTTATCCCTAACTTTGAGTAGGAACAGGCAATGTGCGTGTACTGCTGATCTCATTCCATGGACATTCTCTGGAAGTTCTGCCTTCAGCCATTTTTGTTGCTCCTTCTGGCTTGCACGTTTCGCCACATTGTGAGCTTTGCGGGCCTGGTTCCTTTGCTGTCTGACCTCGGATTGTTCAAGCATACTCTGGGCAAGGCCCAGCTGAGGATGGGTGAACTCACTATTTGATTGAGTGCCTTGCTCATGCGCGGTGAAATTGTCCCTCGTTGGTTCATCATTTCTTTCACTTTGAGTCGGAGACATGTTCTCATCCTCATCATCCACCATTCTTTCTCTTGATGTACTGGCATGACCCGTTCTTGGTTTGGAGGCATATGGATGATGACGTCCAGTGACTTTCTCTTTATGGACCAGAGGTGAAGACGCATAAAGTTCATCCCCTGCCATGCAAATCATCAGTTAACACATCAAAACATTAATGAAGACTGGTGATACTCACGATCTTCAATTGGCTCCTGAGATCGGACTGACTTGCCTTTAGGTGCCATATCTAACCCATGAAACAAACATATCAAATTGTGAATAAGTTTCTACTCCAAAATTCAAATGACTTACTTTGATGAAGCGTCAATACTGGATTTCCCTCCGACAGACCGCTCCAAGAGACATTTTCCAAAGGTCTTTTTCGTCGCCCCCCATCCACGCGCCTTTCATCACCCACATGAACCTGAGATCCTGATGGAATATTGAGGGTTGGCTGTTTACTTTGGCCAAAGGGATCCTGGGATGCGACTGGATTCCGACCGGGATTAAGGAGGAACTCACGTGGAAATTTTGATTGGGGATTAGCGTGTGATGAGATTTGAGGTGTGCCTTCTGGCCCCTGAGACACATGAATTTGTGTATTAGTGGGATTCGGGGGAATTGGAGTGACGGAAATATTTGGGATCGACCAAGTGCTTGAAGTTGGAGCCTTTGGATTGCCCACATCAATGTTAAGACCTGATACATTCATTGAGGATGCGATAGGGGTTGTGAGAGGAATGTTGGGACTCAATGGTGACTGTGTTTGAGCATATTCTATGCTAGATTCACTATTTGAGTCATGAACAGAACCTGAACGGGATTTATGTGACTTGAAAGATGACATAAGGGCCGAAAAAGTACACTAATATTTTTAACTAGATAAAACACCTCAGTATTATGATAAAATAGAGTGATATGAGATGAAATCTTTTCAAATTTAGAATAGAGAAATTCTATGAATAGTTGGAACTAAGTGTTGTGTGGAAGTCGGATAAGACTCTTTTGAGGAGAATCCTCCCTGCCTCCTCTTGAGCTCCTCCGCTTTTGTCGGAAACAACCCTGCACGGCCTACCAGAATATAATGTGATATTTCCTTGATCTGAAAGGGGACCCATCATCCATAAGTAATCATATTTGGTAACATTTCCGCCTCCCCATTGTCACATTTTGTGAATTATCCAAACTGCCAATATATGCATTGAAATTCCACAACATTGTACATCTGTAAAGGGGTATATTCATGAAGGATTTACCCACAAAAGAGACATCACCTTTTCACGAAAGGCAAGACAATCCAAATCACATTCCAACTGATTCAAAGCCCGCCGCACTCAAACCAAATACCAAGACTTTAGCTGCACTCCACCCCCTTATGTAATAGAGTTATATAGTTATGTCTGTAATAAGGTTTAAACCATGTACGATGGCGTGCCAGCGTACATGGGTTAAATGTTAATCCCCTCAATTCAATGGTAACACTTCACTAATGGAACCCCCTCAATGGTAAAACCCGCACTATCACAATGTGTAAATAAACTAGAATATGTATGAGCATTGAGCAGCATGGCATTTTACCCAATTAAACGCCTAACCAATTCCGCCATCCAGATGAGACATGTTAAACTTTATCCACTGCAGCTCATGCTCCATTACAAATGGGATAAAATCCTCAGCTGGCTCAAATCATCTCCCCCTTCATAAATAATCACTGAATTTTATTTCCAATTAATAACACTCCTAAACACTTTCACATCAACCATAGATATTTATACACAAACCAACCGTACTCCCAATTCCTGCAACAATGACAACCCGGCCCTATTCCTCAATGCGTATATGCATGTGTCAACACTGCTCAACTCAAACACACTCTTCCCCTGAGGGTGATAAGCAAGGAGTTGCCTTCACACCTTTCCAATATAAACAGCACATTAAAAAGCTCAAATCAACCCTTGCACCCAAATCTCTTCCAAACATCCCTACTTCTGCATCAGGATCTGGGTGCCCACAAATTCTATTGGATCAAATCTTCCCAGCTGATTATTCACGTTTGACCCAAAGCACTTTCCCAACTGCAGCGGGTCTCAATTCAACTGCACAGAAACCATATAGTGGCAGTCAAACCCTTCCCCCACAAGACCTAGGAATGATAATATCTGCCATTCTATCATTAAGGTATAATTTACCCCGCAGGGCTTCACGCATACTCAACCCCGCCCTGAACCTGCTGATCAAGTCCAGTATCTCAAGCTCAGCTGGTCCCCCCGCTCCTGCATTCCATATACCTCAAGATCTGAGTACCATATTTGAACATCTCCAATTGGAGCCAGTGATTCAAAACTATATATGTTGTCCTCAATGTTTCTCTCTTAATGGCCTTACTGAATCAGTCACAACTGACCAACCCCACTGTCAACGCCATAATGACCCAAATGATCATGATCCCCCTTGCACACAATCATTAGGCAAATTCATCTATTCATCTGAACCCCACACTCAAAACACAACCAACATGAAGCAAAAATTTATACCAACAAAACATTTCATTTATCAACCATTCAAAAATTGGCTTGCCAGATTTCTCCAGCGGGCTGGAATTATGGACATTCTGCATCAACATCAACAATCCCAAACTCCCGAAGATTCCCCAAAACGTGACGTCTGGGATGGATTGGTCTGGAGACGCTTCACTGGCACTAGAAATATCCATGACCCCCCATTCATGTCCATTCCTGGTGCATTGGCCTTCTCCATATATGTGGACTGGTTTAATGCACATGGAAAGTCAACCCGGTTGGCTAGCATTGGACCTATCATGCTTATTTGTCTTAATCTCCCCCCAAGTGAAAGATTGAAGCCCGAGAATGTCTATGTTGCAGGAATCATCCCTGGTCCGAAGGAGCCAACTGCGCTTCAATTGAATTATCTATTAATGCCACTCATCAACGAGCTCAAAGAGCTATGGCAGGGTTACCATTTTGCACCCACCTCAACAGGTCCATCAGGATCCTTTATCCGTGTTGCCATCCTCACAGCCATTGCGGATGTGGTTGCCATGCGCAAGCTTACTGGATTTATTTCCCATTCAGGAAACCACTTTTGTAATTTTTGCACCATTCACAAAGCTCAAATTGAAGAAATTGGTCCTCAATTTCACTACACGCGCTCATACCAAAGTCATAAATCAACCATTGCCAAATGGCTTCGGGCAACCCCACAACAAAGACAAGCAATTTTCTCTGAGTATGGAGTGCGATATTCAATTTTGGAAGACCTTCCGTATTGGGATGCAACCAGAATGGTTAATCTTGACATAATGCATAATTTAATACTTGGAATTTTGAAGGATCATGCAACTTTCAAATTGTGCATTCCAGAGGCGAAATCAAAAATTTACTTCAGGTCCCGCAGGAAATCCAATGACACCAACAGTTCAGACTCAGATTCCAAGACCTCCAACAGCTCTCTTGATAAAATCACATTGAGAGAGGCCCGCTCCCTGAGAAGAGACGCAGCAAAAATAATAAATGAGCCACTCCCCACTACTTCCACCCGAAAAAACTACTTCCCAATGCCCACCCCTAACACAGAACATCCATCTAGTGGTTCTGCGGAGATTCCTTCATTTGATGCCAATTACATCCCCACTTCTGAAATACCCTCTGAATTGGATATCACTGCACTGAGTGATCACCAGATCAAGGGTGAGGCTCTTGAGCATCTCCGACAAATCATATCTGAGACCATAATTCCCTCATCATGGACAAGAGTTCCCCGCAAAATGGGTTCCCCCTCTCATGGTAGCTTAAAAGCCGCTGAATGGGCTCTCTTATATAAGGTCTATATTCCATTTCTAATGCTCAGTCAACAGATGTCATTAGATGCACACCAATCTGCCAACACTCAAAGAAAAATGGGTCAGTCAGAAGAACTTGCAAATGAACTAGCCAAGAATACATTCCATTTGATTAGTGCTATCAACATTGCCACAAGCTGGACTGTTTCAATAGATGATGCGACTGCATTTGCTGAACATTGGAAAAAATTCCGCCTTTCCAATCAACACCTGTTCCCAAAACAGAAAAGTAAACCAAATCATCATTTTGCTGATCATATTCCCGAACTCTTCCAACATTGGGGCCCAGCACAAGCCTCAGCCACATGGGGTTATGAGCGCTTGATTGGAGTATTTGCAAAGATGCCAACAAATAACAAGATATGTACGTCAATTAATAAGATCAATATATTCACATTGATGAAACACCTGAACTGAATAAGACTAACTTTTTGCAACTCTGAATAGATGATATAGATAAAACCTTACTTCAACATATCTGTCGATGTTCCAACCTTTCCGTTCTCCTGAAATCCCCATCTTTGCCATGTGAAATAAAAAATCTTTTCGAATCACAGCCACCTGCCGTGTTCAATCACCATAAATATAACAAGCCATCCCGCCATGACCAACAAAATTATGCTTGCCTGGTTGAGTACTTACAGAATTTTCATTCCACAAGGGAAGTAGTTGATTGGATCAGCTTAGACACTACCATGCAATCCACAAGTCCTCCCACTTCAAGGATTGTCTCACCTTGGTATTTTCCAGTTTCAAACATTAATATTGGGAACAATATATTTTCAACTGAATCCAAAAATATCAGCAACAGTGTGATATGTTTTCTGAGGGGCAACTCACGACAATTTGGTATTATTGATAGCATTTTCAAAGTCTCTGAGCCATCTAGCATACTGAATAATAACTTTCTGATTTTAGAAACTTTGAAGATTGATGTGAATTTCCTACCAGATTGGCCGTATCTCAATATTTATAAAGCTGTTGGTTTTGATGATGGACACTTGATTATATCAGAAGAAGAAATAGAAGGTAACTGTGGATTGTATGATAACAAAGCTCTGTCATGTGGACTGCTTGTAATGATAAAGCCGTTATTTCATGATATTTAGTCTACAAAAATGCAAATCTCTCAGATTCATTAGCAATTTTGCTAGTGAAATAATTGCCTCAAAATTTAGTGACAGAGACATGCCATTGTGACAAGCAAAGCCCATTATTTCACATTGCCACAAAGAACTTACTATTTTGACATTGGGTACAGTGTGAATAAGCCAAGTCCAATGATCAAATGACCCACACACTCACCTTTCATAGCATCCAAAATTTCTAACTGCGCCATCATCATGTTGGAAGCGGAATCGGCTTTTGCGTACCCACACCCGCATGTGCACCCGCACGCGCCAATGCACACGCCCACGCACACGCCAATGCACACGCAAACCCACCCGCACACGCCAATGCACACGCCCACCCACCCGCACCCGCACACGCCAATGCACACGCAAACCCACCCGCACATGCCAATGCACACGCAAACCCGCCCGCACACGCCAATGCACACGCACACTTCATGGATGACCTGGTGAAGTCAAACCCCCCGCCTACATCAAAACTGGCTGAAGGACATCTTTGATGTGTGTGTGTGCAAACAGGCGGGTCTGGTGTAATTTTTACCAATCATCGGACGGTTGTGGGATGATCAGGTGGTGAGGAATCTGAGTTGAAGGCACAGGGGAACCAATATTATTGGATGTCACAGGATTTGGTGTAATACCAGAGTGTGACGTGTGCTTGACGTTCGCTTGATTTTCGCTTGACGTGAGCTCGACTTTTATCCTGCTTGACGTTTGCTTGACGTGAAGTCAATCGCCGACGATTGACACGAGATTCGCCCCGGTGTGCAACAATGATGATTTACATACAAGCACAAGTTCTTTGAGACAATGCAGTGGGAAAATAATACTGGGGCTGGACTTACAAATGAGGTATATGACAACCTCCCTGACTTTCTTGAGTCTAAGTGTCCATGCTATTCAAGAATGCAGAATATCTTAGGTGAACATGCAAATGTTTGGCCTTTTGAAACTTATGATAATGGGATCCATGAGGTCAATGCAAGGATTGATGCAATCCAGCTCAATGAGAAAATCACCAACCTGCTTACCAATGGGAATAATTTGGAATAAAGCAACACCCATGATGAGCTGGTCTCAAATTCATCAAATGAAAATTCCCTTCATAGTATTCGAATGAGTCCTTTATTGTTGCAGGAGGCAGGTCAAGAAATGCATAGTAATGATGAAGGCAATGGAATATGTGAAGGTCTGAATGTACCCCAATTGTTTGTGGAGGATGTACATAAGCTTTTGGTTGATGAGAAAATTCAAGTTTCCAAACAAAAGAATAAACAAAATCAAGTGGACCTTTCAGGTCCAATTGATGAGATTCCAACCATGAGCAAGAAGAAAAAGAAAAACTCTGTATCTGTAGAAATTTCAAATTCCATCAATTCTCAAGATGCATTCTTGTTGAAACACCTTGACTACCAGAAACAAAGGGATGGTTATAATAGCAAGCTAGAGGAGAAATTTTTCCTGATGGAACTTGAACAACGTCATAATGAGCTGCAATTTATAATCAATTCATCTTTGCAATCAGATTGGATTGCCAAAGAGAATCTCCTTTTTCAACAGAAAAGTGTAATCCCAAGTGAGAAAATTACTGCAGTAAAAGAATGGGTCCAGAGGGGAAAAAGCCCTGAGGAAATCAATGAGCTTCTCAAGATTACTTTTGGTTAATTTGGCTTAGTTATGATAAAATGTGGCCACAATTTATTTCTATGTAGATAACACTGGTGCCCTTAAGACTTGTATTCTGCCTTGGCAATGCTAACAAAAAATAATTTTGAGTATACTCCTCACATCAGTAGCTCTACAATAGTATCTATGTGTTACTAATCTTACATTATTTCCTATATATGTCTTCCTAAAATCTGTAGAATCCCCTTTTAAAAATTAATTGTAAGGCATTTTTCCTTTATTATTCCACAAACCTCCTGTGCATTCCTTGAGGGTTGTGCAAGGGGATTATGTCACAGGGGCTCTTGGACAGAAAAACAAGAGTGGCCTGGCATTTAGCAATCAGGGAACTCACTTTGAAGACTCCAAAAGATAAAAGAAAATAAAATAAAAGAATTGAATTCCTCTAAGAAATATGAAGGTACAAGATGAGATGCAATAAGAGGAAAGAGAAGCCAAATGGCCAAAGAGCCAACCAAGGAAGTCCTTAATCACTGTTTCAACCTACCAAAATGAACAATGAAATTAGTAAGGATATGACCACCAAATATCCATTGGCAGGCAAAGAAAGAATAAGAGGAAAGGTGCTAAATGACTGACTTGATAATATCAGTATTCACTTAACAAAAATGGTAAGATAAATAAAGATAAAATAAAATCAAAGTATATTAATTAACTGGGGAACAACCCCCCAGGGTGGAAAGGGTAGCCGGTATATGTGAAAAGTTGGGAGCTTGAGTTCTTCAGGCTGAAAACTGAACTGTATTGATCCTTGAGGCTGTATTAATTGTTTTGGGAATTGATAACGCTGGCTAATATTGAAATTGAAATGGGTTGATTGAATTTCCCATACTTGAAAATGAAATACAGTTCTTGATGGATCCAGACTGTATTGAAATGAAGGTGGTTGCCAAGATGGATTGAGTGGAGCTTTCACACTTGAAAAATGAATGAACTTCCTCTTGCATCCCTTGAGAATGGTTGAACAGTATTGCCTTGGAGGAATACAGTGAATGAAGTTATCCAATGACGTCTTGATGGTGTGATTGGTCTTTGACGCTGAACCCCTTGCTCTTGAGCCTCAATGAGTCCTCTGAATGATTGGGTGCCTTGATGACGTGATGATATGTTGGAATATTGAAATGACCATTTGATATTGCCACCATTGAATTTCTGTTGAAAAATGATGCATAATGATATATAACATCATTTATGGCATATTGGTTCATTGGAAAGAAGATTATGTCCAAAGGTCTTGAGATGGAAAGACAGAAGGGAAAAAGATGGATGTGATGGCTTCAGAGCTTGGAAAAGTGTTTTCGGGTCCTTTGGGGTTTTTGGCCACTTTTGGGTTCTGAGCCAAAAACTGGCCCAAAGGGTGGGAAAGTGTCTTTTGGACACTTTGTGTCAAAGTGCGCCAAATTGCACAAAAATGCGCAAAATGGGAAAAAGTGCCCAAATGCGCAAAATGCTCAGAAATGCACAAATTCAAATTATGAGCCCAAATGCCCAAAACAGCCATTTGGGCCATTTACCATGGTTTTGAGGGAAATGACCAGAAATTGCCACTATGGCTTCTGGATTGAGGTGAAGGGCCATGAAGGCCCCAAAAGACAAATGGCCATAAATGGTCCATCAGATGATGACACAGCCATATTGGCCACTGGTGATGGATATGGCGAATTGGCCATAAAAGGACTGTGGCTTGATATGCCATACAGAGATCCAAGTAGGTGAATTGCCATGGTTGTGACAGTACCCCCCACCTTGAAATGGTGAGCTCCAAAGCACAAATACAAGGTGAGGCCTGTTGAGGCTGTTGGAAAGAATTGAGAGTGGGATAGAGGAAAGTTCTTTTAGGAGAAAAATAAAATAATAACTGATATTAAAAATTTATCATATGACGCAGGACTTGCTTGATCTTCTTTTGAGATTGGCTTCATGATTGATGATTTTGTAATTAATGAATATTCTTTGAGATGAATTTTTGATATGATAAAATGAAAATGAAAATAAGATTTACTATAAAGAATGAAAATGAAAATAAAAGAAAGAGAAAAGAGAAAAGAAAAATGAATTGAATCTTGAGGTAGTTCCAATCTTCATCACAGAGGTTGATAACTGATTTTGAAATTGGCCAAGGAACTGGAAAGAGAAATTTGATGCCAGGTGATCACAAAGTGGCCAAGGTGATGTTTTGACAAGATTGTAGACCCCTCTGGGAAGTGCACACGAGGAGAGGAACTTACTTTTGGTAATTGCCACTCCCGCCAGTGCCCTAAAAGAAAATGAATTTGTTGAAAGAATGACTTGGAATTGGAAATACTTGGAAGTGAAATGAAAAAAATGAATGGTCCATTTTCCCAAGTGAAAAATGGCCATAATTTTGGAATTGATGTTGAAAGCCAGGCCAAGATCTGTGTCCAAAAATTTGCAGAGTGCTCACAGAGTGGCCAAGGTGATGCTTACAACAGAAAAGAGTAGAATACCCCTAAAGGTGCATACCAGGAGTGGGACTTACTTTTGGTAATTCCTCTCCCCACCAAGCACCATGATGAATAAAGATTTTGAATAATTGGGCCCAGGCTTGTCAGGATATAATGAATGAAGATCTTTGACAAGTTCAGGACAATTCCTGAGGTTTTTGGTTGGTTCCCAAGTGGATCTTTCTGGGTCTTGACTGAAACCTTTCCATTCCACCAGATACCATAATTTTCCTCTCTTGAGCTTTGAGTCCAGTATTTGAGAGACTTCCCATTCCTCTTCTTCTTCAATGATGAATCGAGGAGGAGGCTCTTGATGCCAATTTGGGATTGTTGAGGTCTTGACTGGTTCCAGGAGGGATATGTGGAAGACTGGGTGGATGGATTTCCATTGAGGTGGAAGCTTGAGATGATAAGCATGAGTACTGACTTTCTTCAAGATTGGAAAAGGACCCAACCACCTTTAAGAAATTTCTTGGTGGGTCTAGTTGATTTGATGTTCTTGGAAGAAAGCCATACCATGTCACCAGGATTGAAAACAGGTGGACTTGCTCTACTTTTATCTGCATACCTCTTAAACCTGTTTATGGCAACTTCAAGTTCTCTCTTGACATCATGCTGTACTGATTGGATTTTTGTTGATAGCTTTCCAGCAGGAGTATCTTGAGTAATGTGAACTGAGTCAAAATGTGGATCTCTTCCATAAAAAGTGGAAAATGGTGATTGTTTTGTTGAAGAGTGGTCAGAGTTATTGTAGACAAATTTGGCCAGAGGGAGCCAGGTGTTCCAATCATCTTGATGATAACCAACATAAATCCAAGGGTACTGTTCTAGTATCTGATTTACCCTCTCTGTCTGTCCATCAGTTTCTGGATGATAAGCAGTTGTCAGATCTCTTGAAATCTTGAGCTGCTGACAAAGATTGGTCCAAAAAGAAGAAACAAAAATAGAGCCTCTATCACTAAAAATGCTTGAAGGAAGGCCATGCTTTGAGAAAATATTCTTGATGAATAAATGAGCCAAATCTAATGAAGTTATTGAAGACATTGTTGGAATGAAAACTGACATTTTTGAGAATCTGTCCACTATGACAAGGATTGAGTCAAATGAGTTGGACAGTGGCAGTTGAGTGATGAAGTCCATTGAAAGAAAAATCCAAGGACCATTTGGAATTGGAAGAGGTTTGAGGAGTCCAAACTTCTTATAATGGATATTCTTGTTTCTTGAACACTGTTGACAGGATGAGACATAATCCTTGATGAGCTGAGTCATGCTGGACCAGTGGAAATCCTGCTTGACAGGTTTGAGAGTCTTCTCTTGGCCAGGGTGTCCAGCTAGAGGAGAGTCATGCCTTTTTTGAAGTATGCTGAATCAAATTGTGGGGTCATTTGGGACCAGCACCCAATCTTTGAAAGGAAGAAGTTGGGAGGAGGAATCAAGAGAATAATCTTGGACAGATTTATCTTTACCCAAATCTTGAAGGATACTTCTATATTGAGAATCTTGTCATAATGACTTCTGAATTAATTCAATCAAATTTGAAAATGTTTCCACCTTGACTGCGAAGAATCTTGAGGCTTGGATTTCATATTTCTTGATTATTTTTTGATAATTCATTGGATTCTTTCTGATGAAATCTGCCCCCTCTCTGGGTAAACGTTGTCCTGACGTGACAATGCATCTGGAAGGGTGGCCAGGTGGCCAGGGCGGTAAGTGATTGAAAAATGGAATTCAGAGAGAAATTCAGCTCAGCGGGCTTGACAGAAAGTAAGAATCTTTGAGGACATAAAATATTGAAGTCAGGAATGATTGGTGAGAACTTCAAAAGAGGAAGAAAGAGAAAGGAGAAAAGCTCTCCAGCGCTTGAGATCCCAGACTATGCCAAGGAGTTCCTTTTCATGAATCTCATAATTGAGCTCAGCTGGGAGAAGCTTGTGGCTATCACATGCAATGAGATGTTTTCCTGCATCAGAAACCTGACTCAGTACAGCACCCAAGGCATAATCAGAAGCATCAGTATCTAAAATGGTGGGTAGAGAAGGATCAACATGAGAAAGGATTGGAGAAATGGTGAAAGCCTCTTTGAGTTGATGAAACTGTCTAAGAGCTTCCTCATTGAGGGGAAAACAGTAATCTTTCTTGAGGAAACTTGTGAGTGAACTAATCTTCTTTGAATAATTCTTGATGAAATGGTGGTAAAAATTGGCAAAGCCAAGGAATGATTGAAGAGCCTTGAGGTTTCTTGGAGGTGGCCAATTGAGAATTTGCTGGACTTTTGCTTGGTCCATCTTGAGGCATTCAGAAGAAACAACATAACCCAAATACTCTACACTAGAAACATGAAACAGGCACTTGGAGGCCTTAGCAAAGAGGTTATTGGCTCTGAGTCTGGAGAAAACAGTGGACACATGAGTGACATGTTCTTCTTCAGATTTGGAAAAGACCATGATGTCATCCAAATGAACCACAACTTAAATATCAAGAAGATCATAGAAAATATCATTGACAAGGTTTTGGAAAGAGGCAGGAGCATTGGTGAGCCCAAATGGCATAACCAAATACTCATAGCTGCCATATTTAGTTCTAAAACATGTCAAGTGTTCATCACCTTCCTTGATTCTGAGCAGGTTATATGCACCACACAAATCAATCTTGGAGAAGATAGAAGAACCATTGAAAGCAGTAAGAAGCTGATTCATAGGAGGAACAGGATACTTGTTCTTCCTAGTAACAGCATTGATTTTGCGCTAATTGACACACAAATGGAGGCCACCATCTTTCTTTTTGACAAAGAGGACAGGTGCTCCTGTAGAAGAGGAGCTTGGACAGATAAAACCTTTCTCTACATTCTCTGAAATGTAGGCCCTGAGTGTATCTGACTCTTGGTTTGATAAAGAGTAGATCACCCCAACTGGAGGTAAAGACCCCTCCAGCTCAATATGATGATCACAGGCATGGTGAGGAGGATGTTTCTCTGCTTTCACCTTGGAGAATAAATCCAAATAGTAGTGATAAACAGAAGGAACAACCTTCATCATGGTTTCCATTTCTTCTGGCTCTTCCTCTTCATCCCACAACTCCTCCAGGGAGTCATGATAAGATGAAGGAGGAAGGTCCATATTCCCAAAGAGGAGATGAAATGAAGATACAGACTTATCTTCTCCAACATCTTGAATCTCTTTGAAGACTTCATCTCTAGATGATAGTAATGACTGATGGGAATTAAGGGAAGGAATATGGACAGAAGATGGAGATGATGGTGTTCTAGAATCACCAACCAGAGCTGCACATGATTTGGCAGAAGAAAAGTCATTACTGAAAGATTTTGAAGGATAAGAATAGTCCTTATAATCAGAATTAAAGGCTATCAGCCCTTGCCTCCAATCAATAGATGGATTAAAATGATTGAGAAAGTCAAAGCCCAATATGAGATCTTCTCCCTTGGGAGTATCAATGACTTACAAGTCCCATTCAAAGCTTGGGAAGGAAGGGAGCTCAACCATATATTTAGTATGGTGAGTCAAAAATAAAGAAGGAGACTCTGAGGAGTCAAGAATGATAAGGGGAATCTTCTCTGGGAGTTCTGAGATGGTCAAAGAATACTTGTGAACAAACTGATTTGCAATTAACAAGTTGGTAGCACCAGAATCAATGAGAATACTGTAAAACATATCAGAGAGAGAAGAAAAAACAAAAAATTTAAGAGAATTTTTGACACCAGTATTCAGAATGCACAATTGTGCTCTGGATGGAAAACAGTGAAGACCATTGAACACAACATGATCTTCACTCAGGCTTTTCCCTGGCTGGGAAATTTGCCTGATGGTTGGGTAAGCTTGTTTTGAGGCCTTTTGAAACAGGACTCAAGACTATTATTCCCACCAAAATAGGTACATAGACCCTCCTTGATTCTTCTTTATTTTTCAGAATTAATCAGCTTAAAAGCCTTATTCAATAAAGAAGAATGGGGCTTGTCCCTCTTCTGAAAATTCTTCTTCTTCTTTTGACTTGAGCTTGAAGAACTTTGAGGATGAGAAAAACTTGACTTTGAGGCTTCTGGCTTCTTCTCTTGATGATGACTCTTTTCATTTTGCCTCTCATGGTACCTGGTATCAAGCTCCAGGGTAATATCCATTAAGTCTTGAAGAGAGTCAATTCTTGAAGGATGGGAGACCAATTGATTCAAAATCTTGGATGGAAATCACTTCCTGAAATGATGGATAAGAGCCCTTTCCCCCCAAACTCCAATTCTTGACACAAGACTTCTGAAATCAGAAATGTATAAGGATACAGGCCCACCTTCTTTCATTCTTAAAGAATCCAATGCTGCTTCAGCTTTTCTGACTTCATTTGGGTCCCCAAATAAGGTGAAGAGTTGAGATTCAAATAATTTCTATGAATTGAGATGGTAATTTGGATCTTGATTGGTGAGATTGGAAAGATAAGGCTCAATCCATCTTGCAGCCCTGCCAATGAGAAATGAAGTGGCATAAAGGACCTTCTTTCTGTATTTAGCAAAGTTTGCTGTATCATTATGAAAAATCAGTTGACAAGACTGAATAAAGCTTCTAACTTTGAAGGGTTGAGTCTCATCAAAGCATTCTGGTGCCTTCAAAGATGGAGTCTTGAAGGCTGGTGGTCTTGATGCTTCAGAGGATGAAGCTGCTTGAAGATTGGCCATAATCTGAGTCATTTGATACATAATGGCCAATAAAGATGGTTCAGACTGATGAGAGACAGGCTGATTAGACTGGGCTAGAGTTGGCCCTCCAGTACCTTCGGATGCCTCCACAGGAGCAGGGACACCTTCAGCACCATCAGACGCTTCCTCTTCACCATCTTCACCTGGACCCTTGAAAATGGTCCTTGAAGTTCCTGGGAATCCACCAATGACTCCTGAAGATGAACTTGATTCTCTTGGCCCTCTTCCTTCCTTCCTGGATGGTGCTGCTCCTTCCAAAATGGGTCCTCTGTCCAATTTGGCCCTCAGTTGAGAAACTGCTGGGGTACCATCAAGGGGATCCCTGGGAGTTGGAGTGAGAACAGCTTGAGTTCTGGCCTGAGATATTTTCTGCCTTTCAGGAGGTGAGTGTTGGATGGGCGTGATTTCAGGATAAAAATGAAATAAAGTGATCAAGAATCAAAATTTGAAGATGAAAACTTGAGGCAATTTGAAATAATGCTTGAAGTCAAATTCAAAATGAATATCTTGAGGACAAAATCAATAAAAATCAATAAATAAAATGAGATCTTCAGGTAAATCAATTAATTGAATATCAAATGAAAACTTTAATTGAATAAATCAAATTTCAAATCAATCAAAATCAAAATCTTGCAGCAAATCAATCAATCAAAATGAATTCTTGAAGAAAAATCAATTTATCTCAAAATTCTTGATGTGAAAAATTAGCAAAATCAATAAAATGTTAAGGTCAATATTAATTTATGTCAAATCAAGTCAGTTCTTCTTCAAAAATCAAAATTCTCGAAGAATGAATCAAATATGAATCTTGATGTGAAGACTGTGTCTGAATAACTTGATGAAAGATTTGAAAATCAAATGAAAATTTAAGATTACGCCTGAATTATGAATGAATTAAAATGATGATTTGAGATAAGATTTTCAAAAAATAGAAACAAAAGAAAAGTTGGGTCAGCTTTCAATTTTGAGAATGAAGAATGAATGAGAGAAAATTGAGAGGTGACAAGGAATCATAAGGTTCATAAGCATTAAAGAGTAATAATTTCAATGAAATGAGTGAATGAAATTAAAAAAAAGAAGGAAAATAATGAAAAGAAATTATGAGTTAATTAATATAATGTCACAGGGGCTCTTGGACAGAAAAACAAGAGTGGCCTGGCACTAAGCAATCAGGGAACTCACATGGAAGACTCCAAAAGATAAAAGAAATGAATTCCTCTAAGAAATATGCAGGTACAAGATGAGATGCAATATGAGGAAAGAGAAGCCAAATGGCCAAAGAGCCAACCAAGTAAGTCCTTAATCACTGTTTCAACCTGCCAAAATGAACAATGGAATTAGTAAGGATATGACCACCAAATATCCATTGACAGGCAAAGAAAGAATAAGAGGAAAGGTGCTAAATGACTGACTTGATAATATCAGTATTCAATTAACAAAAATGGTAAGATAAATAAAGATAAAATAAAATCAAAGTATATTAATTAAATGGGGAAAAACCCCCCAGGGTGGAAAGGGTAGCCGGTGTATGTGAAAAGTTGGGAGCTTGAGTTCTTCAGGCTGAAAACTGAACTGTATTGATCCTTGAGGCTGTATTGATTGTTTTGGGAATTGATACAGCTGGCTAATATTGAAATTGAAATGGGTTGATTGAATTTCCCATACTTGAAAATGAAATACAGTTCTTGATGGATCCAGACTGTATTGAAATGAAGGTGGTTGCCAAGGTGGATTGAGTGGAGCTTTGACAATTAACAAATGAATGAACTGCCTCTTGAATCCCTTGAGAATGGTTGAACAATATTGCCTTGGAGGAATACAGTGAATGAAATTATCCAATGATGTCTTGATGGTGTGATTGGTCTTTGACGCTGAAACACTTGCTCTTGAGCCTCAATGAGTCCTCTGAATGATTGGGTGCCTTGATGACGTGATGATATGTTGGAATATTGAAATGACCATTTGATATTGCCACCATTGAATTGCTGTTGAGAAATGATGCATAATGATATATAACATCATTTATGGCATATTGGTTCATTGGAAAGAAGACTACGTCCAAAGGTCTTGAGATGGAAAGACAGAAGGGAAAAAGATGGATGTGATGGCTTCAGAGCTTGGAAAGGTGTTTCTGGGTCCTTTGGGGTTTTTGTCCACTTTTGGGTTCTGAGCCAAAAACTGGCCCGAAGGGCGGAAAGTGTCTTATGGAAACTTTGCGTCAAAGTGCACCGAATTGCGCAAAACGCGCAACAAGTGCGCAAATGCGCATTATGAGCCCAAATGGCCAAAACAGCCATTTGGGCCATTTCCCCTGGTTTTGAGGGAAATGACCAGAAATACCCAATTGAGCATAAATTGCTGCTATGGCTTCTGGATTGAGGTGAAGGGCCATGAAGGCCCCAAAAGGCAAATGGCTATAAATGGTACATAAGATGATGATGTGGCCATATTGGCCACTGGTGATGTATATGGCCAATTGGCCATAAAAGGACTGTGGCTTGATATGCCATACAAAGATACAAGGAGGTGAATTGCCATGGTTGTGACAGATTATTATTTTGTTCAATGTCCCTTTTGTCTAACTCTAGCTCCTTCCAGCCATCATTGCAATGAGACAGAATGTTATGAAGTATGCAAGATTTCATTATCCATCCTATTAATTATGACATGTGCTCCTTCTTGTACAGACATAAGCACAAACCATTTAACAATACCCATCTTCCTTTTAGATTACCATGGCAATGTTCATTGCAAACACTGCTTTTTGCTAGGAAATAATTACAATCTCAATTATCAGGTAAATTTGAGGCTGGTGCCTTGTATGATGGAATTAAATGCTCATTGAGTATATATATTGAATCAGACAATAGGTATTTTCCTATGAGAAAAATGCAAACAAATAATAGTATTAACATGAGATTTTGAGTAATTATTAGAAGTGATATTACCCACCATCATAGGACAAGGAATAAGAAAGTTGTTGCTGAGCATAAACCTTAATTTTAACCTCACATCTGAAATACAGAGTAAGAGGCTTAACCCTATTCAATGGGTATTCAAAATGAATCTCAAAGTCAGGGATATCTAATGTCACTAGCCAAATTGAGCTAGAACCAGAATTACTGAAGTTTTGAACAAAATAAGGTGAAATAAGGGAGAAGAAAATATTCACCTCTCATCTAACTTCTACAGTTTTAGTGTGAGAAACCTAAAGTGGGGTCTTTTTGGAAAGGGAACAATCAGGGATATCTGATGGTGCCATTTATTTCCCCATATCTCATCTAGAACAAAAGATATGGAGCAAACAAGCTCCATACAGATTTTAAGCAAATCATACATATGTACAAAACCTCCTGTACATGACATAACTTTGGTATATTTAATGATAGCCATATCAAATGAGGAACCATTGTTCAGAGCACATCCGGGGCTACACAATGAACCAATTTTGAGCTTGATATCTCAAAAATGGACAAAGTTATGGCAGCTTTAAGGTCAAAATCCCACAGTTAGACCAATACAGCCGTACTGTGGGGTATTCTCCCATAATTATGATTATGAGGTGTCAAACAGACAAAGAAACCTTTTTTTACTTCAATATATCATAGTTTGGTCAATAATGGGATTCTGTACAGGCTCTGTACAGCATTCTATGAATCATACATGTCCGAAGGGGGCTATGTGGTCCCCAGATGAAAATTTTCAACCTGTATTGGTAAACACCATCCAGATGAGGTTTTGAAACCACATCTGAGCCCAATAAAGGCTATACAGGCCTTGTGAAAACACAAGCCAGTCCTTGGAGGTGAAAAATCTTGACTTCCTCTATGTGGAAAGGTCTAGAAGCCTTTTTTCATCCAATTCTAGGATAAACAGGGACCTTTTCTCCATCAGAAAAGGTTTCCTCATCCCGATCTTGAATTCCTAAGTAGTACAGCTTTCAAAAACAGTTATACTATTGGAAAATAACCAGGTAAAACTATAAATTTAATTATTGTAACCCAACAGGTAAAGCTGCACCCAGGGCTTTCAACAGCGCTCACCACCACTATTCCTCAATAGTAAAGCCTTGAATATTCTTTTATGAACCTTTATTATCTTAAATAAACATTTTCTTATACTATTTTCAACATCTCACAGTCATAGTTAAAGCTTGTAACTAGTCATTAATAAGATTCATCATAGACTCAGCCGGACATTTGGGGGCCTGGCTATGTTTTTTTTTCATTTTGGACCTTTTTACACATAAAAGTGAGCTTTTTCTTATTTTTCTCTTGTTTCTGACATTTTTTTCCTTTTTGTAGGTGTAATTTCATTAAACAAAAAATTATAATATATATATTATATTTATTTTTTGAGTGGTATATGTTGTATACCACTGTGTTTTTTTGTTTTTAATTGCCTTTTTGCATGGCTTAATCAACACAAAAACCCTTATTTTTGGCTTGTTTTTCATATTGAAACACTTTAAGCCATCAATACTGTCCATTATTAATTGAAGAGGACACCTCTTACTGTAAAACCAACAGTATTAGAGGCGTGGTTTGGTATATTGATAATTTCAAATTCCCTTCACTGAACCACTTTTTGGATTATACTTGCTGACTACAAGTTGATCTGTGAGATACTGGTATACAAACAGTGTACCGGATATCCATAAGCTGTATTTCTGATGTGTAATTGTCAATTTCAATTGAACTGTCATAATACAAGGGCCTAATATAGAAATATATTGCCCAGAGGCCATTCTTACATGTGAAAACAGTATTTTAAGAAGTCTTAACTGACATTAAGCCCTCTTTCTCTTGTTTGATGCAGTGGAAGAAAACTTCATCCCACTTGAGACCAAGTCACAGTCCGAAACACCAGTGACACTCTCTGAACCAGAGGGCAGCAAGGGCAGAGGAAAGAGGAACAGTGAAGGCCTAATCACAGCTAAAACGTGGACACCAATTGCCACTCATAGGAGTATGAAACCAAAAAACTCTGCATCAATACAAGGTAAACCAACCTTAACCACTTGTACAAGAAGATTACCATAATTAAACCAGTTTTGACCTCTAAAGGCAAATTTCCAAAAGCAGCAGACAACAAATTTGTACAAGGCACAGTCAAAGGTGAATTCCCTAAGAAAATTAAGTTGTTGACTGCTTGCAAAGACTGATATGCCGCCTGTACACCTCAGAAACCTTGGCATCCAAAGGAACCAGCCAGAGAACAGGGAAGGCTTGTCAAGAACCAGAAGACCTGGATGAGGACACCTTGGACACAGTGGTGGATAGCAAGACATTGAGGGAAATCCTACTCCCTCTGTCATTTACATTCCAATTCAATAGAAACCTCAAGCCAGAGGACTGGAAGGATATGGATCAAGTTCTTCAGCTCCACCAACTCCTCAAAGATCTTTTTCAATGGAACATGGAAAACAAGAGGTTTCACCAAGCATCCCACTGGGCAGAACTTGGAGCAAGTTTCCAGAAGATATGTCTCAAAGAGATAGACTTCAAAGACCTTATGCTAATAACCAAAGGTTGGAATCCCACAAGAAAGTTCAGACTCCTGGAGTTGAGGGCAAACAGGATAAGGGAAAATCTGTCACAGGGGCTCTTCTAAGTGAAGAGGGCCTCACACTCAGTGAACAGACTTACTTATGGAGGGCTCAGAATAAAATACTCAATTGATAAGAGTAATGAAATAAGATAATAATTTCCTAGTCATAAAATAATAAGAAGTAAAAGATATGGGAGGAAAACAAAAGCATTAATAAAGAGTCAACCCCAAATAATCCTGTACCATTGTTTCAACCTGTCCAGAAAAGAGAAAAGGATTAATAAAGGATATGGCCACCAGGACTCTACTGAACAGGTGAGGGAAGGCAAAGACTAACTTAATAATTAATAAAATAATATTTCTTAATGAGAAATAAAATAATATTAAATAATAAATCCAATATTTTAATTAACTGGGGGAAAAACCCCCAGGTGGATGAAGAGGGGCTGGTATATGTGAGAAATACCAGCCTTGGAGTTTGAGTGTTGAGATACTTGCCTGTATGCTGGAAGAAGTTGAATGTGGGATTGAATCCTGTATTGGTGAATCCAATACAGGTTATACAGTCAATACAGGTATTTGCGCCTGTATTGATGACAGGCCTGTATTTGGTGAATCCTGTATTTGGGTCTTGCCTGTATGAAACTGTATTGAGGTCTGAAAACTGTATTTGGAGAATGTTGAATGAAACCCCCTTTCTGATTGTGTTTTGAAGGGTATAAATGAAGTAATGATTGTTGAAGATGCTTGGTAATGCCCCTGTCTCCTTGGCTGTGACAGAATCAAGCCACTATCCAAGCTATAGAAGAATAGCTGACCCAGACAGGGCTTACTTATATTCCTTCAGGCTCACAAGGAGCAGGCCAAATCAGCTCTCCAGCAGCTTCACACCATTCAGGAACCAGTAGATCAGTGGCCAAGAGTCACCATTATTCACAATCCAAGGAGGTTTCCAGGAGAAGACAAGGATACAAGGGCAAAAACAAGACCTCTTTCAACCAAAGGCAGAGAGAGTCAGATATAATGATCCAGAATGTGTTGGACTTGGTGAAAGAAGTACACAAGAGCCAGAAATAGTTGTACACACTTCTAGAATCAGTAGCCCCATTAATAGAAATATTACCCCCACTAAGATTGAACACAATGTTGTTACACCTGAGAGTACCTTAAAACGTAATTTTCTGTGGTTACAGATGTTTCAATTTGCTGAGAAAACTCAAAGACATTTTGCAGAACTCCAAGCAAGCTGTGAGAGGATGAAAACTTTAACAGCCTCCATGGACAAAATTGTCAAAAATATTCAAGAGGGACATTCTCAATTGAGCAAAGCCTCTGAAGAGACCAAAAAAAAGACTGAATCAAGTCTTTGAAGAAAAACACCATAGCAAAAGGCACAGGGATTTTCTGGATCAAGACATAAACAAACTGTTTAATGTCTACCATAACATGAAGCCACAACCACAAGGCCATGTTATGGATAGTCCATATCACCAAGAGGACATTAAACCAGATTCCCTATTGGTGAACAAGGCAAGATCTCCATCTCAATACCAGGATGGAGATAATATGTTGTATTCTGAGAACAAAGCCTTGAAACAGCTTCCAGAGGCCACAAAACGGCCCAAATTCTCTGTAACAGGAGAATATGATCAGATGGAACTCATTGATTATATTGATAAACTCTTAAATAATTTACCAAGCATACCAGATTACTGGATTACTACTAGATTGAATACAGCATTGAAAGGACATGCTAGTATTTGGTACACAGAGATGAAAGAAATACATGGCAGAAGAAAATGGCCATGGTGGAAGAGTCAAATCAATAAAAGTACAGAAATGGTACTTGGATAAGGCAGAAGATCATGTGGTTTGAAAATGAAAAGTACTCTCTGGACAAGGATCCATATGAGTGGTGTCTCAGACATTCTAAGAGACTTAAAGCCATTGCTCCTCAAATGAATATTAAGATTAGGAATCTCAAACCTCTGACACAAATTCCAGGAGAACTAGAGCATGCAGTAATATTCACATGCAACCAAAGTTTCACTCTAGATGAAATTGCAAACACCTTACACGATGTAAGGAAAAGAACAAGTATAAGGAAATATTCCCCATACAAAGGAAGTGGTTTCAGAGAGAAAGAACCTTTCAGGGTGGAGTTTAAAGACAAACTCAGAGAAAGAGTGGCAGAAGTGACAAAGAAGAAGAACTCTTGTCACAATTGTGGTTCCATAGACCATTTTGCCAATACCTGTCCAAAGACAAAGAAGAAAGTCTATGCCATTGAGAAAGTCCCAGAGGAGGAATCCCCAACAGAGGATTCTGAATCAGACTCTATGGGTGATTCCATCAGAGAACAATCTGTTGAAAACCAAGACCCAAGAGAGGAATTTCTGGTGATGTATCAAGATGAAACACCACTAGAAATTCAGGACATACAGTTGGAAGCAGGCATGCCACAAGACACTTCAAGAAAAACTTGTGTAAACACACACTAGATGCACAAACATTCATAGTTACACCAAATAAAGGAATGGCATACATACATGGGACAGCCACAAAGATGACTCTTTGCATAAACAATCATCAACACCCATTGATCATTGACAGTGGAGCAAACTGCTTAATAGTGGCCAGAAAGTATCTGGATTATAACTTCCCAACTTGGGAAAAACAACTCTTGCCAACCAAGGCAAAGAACTTCAAAAGTGCATCAGGAAAGATGACATCTATTGGAAAAATCATCAGAGAGATAATTATAACCCACAGGATAGGTAATATAAGACTCAATCCAGATTTTGTTGTGCTTGAAGATGCCCACATCCAAGCATTTTTACTGGGAACAGGCTACCAGAGGATGTATGGCATTGATATTTACAATAGTAACAACAGGCATATTACTATTGGTACAAACAAGGAAAAGAAATTTTCACTTGAAATATACAAAATATATACCCATGACCCTCTGAAAGAATTACTGAATCAGTTCAGGGAGGGCCAATTTAGTACCACCCTCACCAGTAAAGAAAAACTTAGTTTACTGGAGATGCTGAGAAAAAAGAGACCAGCATTTACCATTGGTGGAAAACCATTAGGCAAAATAAGAGGCCATGATATAGAATTATATCTGGATGTGGAAAGACCCTATCCACCAAAGCTAAGAAGACCTCCATACCCAGCAAGTCTGGAAACTAGCAAGGAAATTGGGAAACACATCAATGAACTCCTAGAAATGGATGTCATAAGGAAGATAGGACACAATGAAATAGTGGAAATCACCACTCCTGTCCTTATCACCTGGCATGATGGCAAATCTAGGTTGTGTGGGGATATCAGAGCTCTGATTAACTACACAAAAGCTGACAGGTACCCTATACCAGGGATACCTCCTGCTGTAGACAACTGGCAAAAGCCAAGTACATAACCAAAATGGATTGTATGAAAGGCTTTCACCAGAATGGAGTTAAACCAAACTCCATGAAATTACTCAGAATCATATGCCATATGGGCATATATGAGTATACCAGGATGCCATTTGGCATCAAAAATGCACCAGCCTACCATCAAAGGATGATGGACACAATATTTCAAGAAGAAATATCGGAAGGCTGGATGGTAGTATATATTAATGACATCACTATATACTCAGAGACATGGGAAGACCATGTTCAGTACATAGACAGAGTACTAAGTAAGTGCACACCCATCAATCTGCAAATTTCACTTAAAAAGTGCAATTTTGGCAAACAAGAATTACTGGCACTGGGACACAAAGTCTCAGGTCTTAGTCCGGCTATAGACCAGAACAAAGGACCAGCAGTAATACTGAGACCAGTACCAAAGAACATCAAAGAGATGAAATCCTTCCTTGGGATTTCTAGCTACTACAGAAACCACATCACGAATTTTGCCCACATAACTAGTAGTCTATACAAGTTATGTTCAAAAGATGTTGTCTTTGAAATTACCAAGGAAAGGAGGGATGCATATGGGATGATCAAACATGAACAAACAAATGCACCTGTGCTCATCTTACCTGAATTTGAACTACCATTCAAGTTATACATAGATGCAGCATGTAGCCAAGGCTTAGGGGCAGCCCTTAACCAGAGAAAAATTGAAGATGGTGAACCAAGAGAGGTTGTGATATGATACATCTCTAGGAAACTGAAATATTCAGAAGGCAGGTATTGGGCCACCAAGACTGAATGCCTATGCTTAGTTTGGGCTCTAGAGAAACTCCACTATTATTTGGAGGGTGCATTCTTTAAAGTCTACGCAGACTGCACAGCCTTGAAGTCTTTACTGAACATGAAGAATACCAATAGACACATTTTGAGGTGGCAAATATCCACCCAAGAGTATAGGGGAAATATGACCATCATATACAAGGAAGGAAAAAGCCACACCAATGCAGATGGCCACTAGACAATGTCAAAAGCAACCCAGCCTATGACCCTGAAGTAGGAGCCAAGATTACTATCCATTTCATGGAAATAGATAGGGGGAAGAACTTTATATCTTCTAAATGGGCACCAGAAACTGGTACCCCAGACAGTGGAGAAACTGATTCAGAAAGAACAGAAACTCCCCTATTGGGAATAATTTCCTCACAGCTGCATAATTAATTCTTCAGTGCAGTATTAAAGACATGTGCAAAACACAAACAGTGTGGCATACTGTTGCAACTCCTTCAACAGAAGTACAGGATCCCAGAATTGGACTCCCAGTTAGAGGAACCCTGGTTGAGGGATTATAAAGACAAAAAGTCTTTCCTTATAGATGACCTGCTCTACCATAGAGAGAAACACACAAGTGCACTGACAGTAGTAGCCAGGGACCATATATCCCTGATCCCGCAGGAATGCCATGACTGCCCCTATATGGGACACATGAGTGAATACAGGACCAACAAAAGGGTAGCAAGCACAGCTTGGTCCCCCAAATGTGAACAAGAGTTTATTGAATATATAAACACTTTTGTAGGATGCCAGAATGCAAATAGAAAACAAGGGAAGAAATATGGGCTACTTCAGCGTACAGAAGAACCAAAGCACCCATGGGAAACCATCAATATGGACTGGGTGACAGGACTTGTCCCTGGATGAAAAGAAAATTTCAATTCCTGCCTAATCATAGTTGATAGCTATAGCAAAAGTGTTAGGTGCCTACCATGTCATAAGGATGACACAGCAATGGATACAGACTTGTTATTTTGGAATAACATCATATCCACATGTGGAGTCCAAAACGTTATCCTCACAACAGGGACCCAAAATTCACATCAGAAATTTGGACCAACCTCTATGACATGCTAGGTACAAAGATTGCATTTTATACATCTTACAATACACAAACAGATGGCCTAGCTGAAAGGATATGGCATGGAATACAAGGACCATGAAGCATACACCCATGACAGGTTCACCCTTCTACCAGAAGTCCAACTGGCTTAGAATACCAGTAAGCATTCTACCACAGGGAAATCACGTTCACTGGTAGAAAAAGGGTGGAGCCCCTTATTGCCTGTGGATCACTTTAAGAAGAATCTTCTAACCATCCACCCCACAGCCAAGGACTTCCATGATATGTGGAAGAAGGATTGTGACAAAGCTGCCAAATGCATAGCTGAGGAAAAGGAATACAACAAACAGAGTTGGGACAAAGCACACATGGAACCTGACTTTAGAGAAGGGGACCAAGTGCTAGTTTCTACACTTAACTGCAACAATCTTAAGGGACCAAAGAAAATGAGAGACTAATTTGTAGGGCCCTTCACTATCATTAAGCTGTAGGGAAAAATGCAGTGGAGGTCAAACTCACAAAGCAATTTTCTAGGAAACACCCAGTATTCCCAGTGAGTTTGGTTAAGCCATACTTCCAGACAGAGGAGGACAAGTTCCCCTCCAGGAAGAAAAATCCCACTCCATCAGATATAGAAGAAGTGGAGGACTCCCCTGGGCCTGTAAAGAAAATCATCAAGGCCAGGAATATTAGACTGAATGGTAAAGACCAAAGCCAGTACTTGGTCAAATTCATAAACCAGACAGCAGATAAAGACAAATGGTTAGCTGAGGATGCCATACCAGATGGGAAACTTCATCTAAGGAGATTCAGGGCCTCTAGGAGGAATTAACAGTCTCATCAATGATGAGCCTTTTTTGAGGGAGAGTATGTCAGCCTGTGACTCAAAACCAGAGCACAAGCATGACAGCCAAATACCATAAACCAATGGTAGAGCCAAGATACCACCAAAACATGGAGCTGAGCCAAACCAGATAAAAAGGTATCAAAAGAAAGAGAAAACCCACCTCTTTCCAAATAAACAAGTCCCATAATCATAGGAAAAATAATAACAAAGTTATTCATGCCCAAAGTTGTTTCTGAGCATAAACCTTATTTTTCACCTCTCATCTAAAATCCAGATGAAGAGGCTTAACCCAATCAAATGGGTATTTAAAATGAAGCTCTAAGTCGAGCCTATCCATTGGTACTATCCAAATTGAGCTAGCATCAGAATTACTGAAGTTATTCCCAAAATGAGGTCAAATAAAGGGGAATAAATCATTCACCTCTAATCTAACTTCTACGGTTTTAGTGTGAGATACCTATAGTAGGGTTTTTTTCAAGAAAGCACGATCAGGGCTATATGATGGTGCCATCTATTTTCCCATATCTCATACAGAACAAATGTTATGGGAAAAACAAGCTGCATACAGATTTTAAGCAAATCATACATATGTACAAGAACTCTTGTACATGGCATAAGTTTGCCATTTTTGATTATAGCCATATCAAATGAGGTACCATTGTGTAGAAAGCATCCAGGGCTACATAATGAACCAAATTTGAGCTTTATATATCAAAAATGGACAAAGGTATGGCAGTTTTAAGGTCAAAATCCCACAGTTAGACCAATACAGCCTTACTGTGGGATATTACCCCATAATTATGATTATGAAGTGTCAAACAGACCAAATGTAAGGTTTGACTATGGAGAAATAAGTAAAAATTGCTAATATTTTACTCATTTTACTATGAATGTTCTTATAAATAAAATCATTGAGATAAAAAATAATTATAATAATAAAGAATTATTATAATCAAGGCGTAAAAATAATTATATTATTAAATAAATATAATAATATAATAAATAACTATATTAATATATTTGAAAGCACTTTATTATTGTTACCAACAAAGAATAAAGGCGTAAAAATTGTTTTCTATTAATAAAAAACAATTCATAACAATAATATTACTAATATTAAGGTTATAAATTAATATAAATACTATTTATATTAATTAAAGAATTATTAAAGTAATAATAGAGAGAAAATTATTATAATAAGAAGAAATAACCTACTTAAAACACTTAATATAATAATTTTGAATGATTTTACGCCAAATAATATAAATACAACCTATTTAAATTGTACTTACGTTACAAATTATGTGAATTTTATGTGGATTTGAGATTTTTTTAAGAGTAATTTAACAAAAACAATTAAATAATTGAAGTAATCATGTCAATATTGATGATTATAATAAATATGATCTTTGGTCTTTAATAATATAAAGGTTTTATATATAAAGAATAAATAATTTACCTTTTTGATTTAATTATTTAGTGTTTTTGTAAGCGTCTGAGGGGAAAATAGAGTAAAAAGAGCTCTATTTATAGTAAATACCTCCCTTCTAGAGTGCAGCTGGCTTCTAGTAGACGTGTACTGATTATTTCTACTAGAAAGTATCAATATTTTAAGGTTTAGTAATGATTACATCATAAACAAACCATCTTATCTCATTATTACGCCATTATTTAGAGTTATCACTATAACTCGAAGTTTGATGACATCATAGGCTTGGCAGAAGCCTAATATTTGTGTATTTTATTAGTATTAATCATAATATCATATTATTCATCAGTTTTATCACTTATATGACTGTTAAACTTAAAAGAAGATCACAGTGCATGATCATAAATGATCAAATTTAAGCTTAAACTTTGATCATTAATAAACTTTAGGTTAAACACGCTACAGCTATTATGAGAAGTGATTGCAATAGCTTGAGATGTCCTCATTATACTGCAAAGAGAATTTCATTACATCATCAAAACTATTTTTTTGGTGATTTTTCTTTTAACTCATCTTTTCTGTTGAAATTCAATATTTTAAACTTCAAACTGTGATTTCAAGGGGTTATACCTTGAATATTATAATGAAAATTACGTCATTCTTCACATATGAGCTATTAGAATCTGACTGTCTACTTTTTCTTAAGTTTGGACTACTTTCACAACAAAGTGGTCAACTGCTCTATTGATTTTATTCAATAATCCATTACACATTTTAACCTTGTTTATAACTTATGAAATAAAGTTCGTATCTGTATTCCTACAGTAATTAAGTTGTGGTTTTTTCGGCTTATCTCTCTGTCTTGTATATTTCAAGAGATATTAATTAAAAACCATGAATATATGCATTGACCGAAAAGTGCATATATTCAGCTTAATTCCTTAAGTATTGACTTTAGAGCTTAACTTTATAATTCTTTTATGGGTAGAATTTTATGGAGAATCCAATGGTACAGTTCATTTTACATGCTGTCTCATTGGGTTCTGAGATAAATGAGGTTTTGTACCTTTTTTATGATATTATTACTTATACTTCAGTAATTATTGATTTTTCAGATATGCCATAAAAATGACATATGTGTATTTTACCATGAGGAATATAATGATGTAATTCATTTCAAAATTTTATTAACTAGATTCTGAGTTCATTCATATTTTGTACTTAGTTATGGTATTTTACTAATTTTTGAGATAATTATCATAAGTATAATTATTATGGAAATTTGCTGTGACCTTTTTGGATATGAGGTCATATCTCAAAGGCTCACACCAAGGAGCCTTTTTATAATTCAATACCTCATGGTTTGGTCAATACTGGGGTCCTGTACAAGCTCTGTACGTCATTCTAAGCATCATATACATCAGAAGAGGGCTATGTGGTCCCCAGATGAAATATTTCACCCTGTATTGGTGAAACCTCCCCAGATGTGGTTTCAAAACCACATCTGAGCCCAATGCATAGCATACAGGCACTATTGAAACCACAAGCCAGTGCTCTGAAGTGGAAAACTCTTCACTTCCTCTATGTGGATGGTCTAGAGGGTCATTTCACCCCATTTTAGGATAAAAGGAGGCCTTTTCTCCACCAGAAAAGGTTTCCTCATCCTTCTCTTGAACTCCTACATAGTAAAACTGTCAAAAAAAGTTATACTCTTGGAAAATAACCAGGTATTATTATACCTTTAATTATTGTAACCCAACAAGTAAAGCTGCACCCAGGGCTTTCAACAGCGCTCACCACCACTATTCCTCAATAGTAAAGCCCTGAATATTCTTTGATCAACCCTTATTATCATGAATAAACCTTTTTTTATACTATTTTCACTGTGTCAAAGTCATAGTTAAATCTTGTAACTAGTCACTAATAAGCTTCATCATAGACTCAGCCTGACATGAATCACCATAAGAGCCTGGCCATCCTGCCATAAAACCAATAATTCTATTGTCACAGTCAAAAACAATTTGTGCATTAAGTGAATAACTGTTTTTCCTTTCAAAAATTGTTTGACTGTGAGCCTTGAGGTATATTTTACATACCCAAATAGGCCAGAAATATGTTTAAAAATAAATTTTGAACTATTCATAACCCATAAGTCATGCATATATTCAAAATTCATCTTTTTTTATTTCACCAAAGAGGAATAATGTTTTTGTGAGCAAGTAAATCCATGTATTTAAGACCAGATTTGGGTTCTACACAAAAATTCACCTAGGGTAGCTCCATAGAGTGAATAAGCTTAAATCAACTCTGAGAGGTGGTAATATGGAAAATACTTCAATACCACATCATCAATTCCACATAAAAGAATTTTGAAAATTTTTGTTTTTCTAAATTGCATGCCAAAATAATGAGAATGTGAGAAGTCCCATGCTACATATACACTAAGAATAGTGTTATGCATGTTTGTGCCACTTAATATTATGGTATTCTTACACACACTTTTGGTACAACCATAGTGGATATCAGTCTTAAAGCCTGAATTTCTATTTTTGATGTGAAAATATTCAAGGGGGATAAAAGACATCAAAGAGAGGCAGAGTGCCTAACCTCTGATGCCTCTGAGGCGTGGACAGCTCTAAAGCTTGGATCCATGGCTGATCTTGGCCAAATTAGTATACTAAAACCTCTTGGGAACCAGGTTACCAAGTTAAAATCTCATTAAATCATGAGAAAATAGCAAATAAGCTATTATTTTGACATGCCAAGTTGGTAAAGAGCATCTTAGACTCCTGTAACCTTGTCAATACTTAATTATTTTCCATGGATAAACCCCAAAAGAGTAATTCAAACCTTTTTTCAACCAATATCCATTTAGTTACCTCATAGCAACCTGAAACATAGTATCATTTGCAATTCTATTTAGAAATGAGGTAAAAAATTCAAAAATTCATTAAAAATACAATTCTAAATTAAAATTTGAGGAAAAATTAATCATAGTATAATCTATATAAAAACCGAAAAAAGAATCATATTTTTATAAGTAAAATTCAAAGTTTTACTTACAGTATATTGTTGATGATTCCACATGAAACACTGAATCTTCCAAATTTCACAGAAAATACACTCTGTGATGAAATTTTCAATAAAATTGATAGCTTTGAGAAATATATGATTCTTTTGAAACAAAAGAAGATTTACAGTTGTTACTCCTTTCATTTGTAACCATAAATGGGTTGGTCCTCATGTAAAAACATCAATTAAGTAATTATGATAATATTACATGACAACAGATGAGGCAATCAATAATGCAAAAACTTTTATTGTTTTCTAACTCCCTGGTCTTTCAGTTTGCTCCATGGCATGCCTCTGCGAGCTGTTGTTGACTTAAAAGAGGCCTCCTCTTGCTGTTTTTCCAAGAATCATCACATTATTCAATTATACCATTATCACCAACATGTGAGCATTAGTTAATCTTTTCTTAAGTTTATTATTCTTTCAGAAACAATCAGAAAGACGTGAAATCATAGAAATAAACTATATATTGTTCTAATCATGTTATAAATCAATTTTGATCCTTTCAATCCACAATTATCTGTCAAATTTCGCTACTATTATATCTCAATAAGTTATTTGGAATATTAGTGAGTGTTTTGTCTTAATTCTTAAAGTTTTTCTCCAGTTATTGTTTTCTTCAATAATTATATTTAGAATTCTTCTTGCAAAAGATAACTATATGTTAAAATAATCTTATCATTTTAATAAAGAAGTTTTATTATTGAATACTTTTTGTAATTGATTCTTGTAGACAATTACTGCTTACTGTTACAATTAATAGTAGTGTATAACAAGTAAAAGAAATAATTAATTAGTTAATTATTTAATTTTGGTTATAATAATCTTTATTATTATATTTCATAAGAACAGTCATAGCACTATTAATTCATAGTAATATTACCAACAATTTCATAGAAACATCTTACATTGACCATCTTTTCCTGGTTTTTGATACATAGGAATTGTGGTTCCATCTATAAAACCAATACATCCCTGAAAAACTTCCTTTTTCATTACTTGGGAAATCTTTTTCCTCCTTTCTAAGTCAGTCCACCTGGAAAACTCTGAATCCAATGAATTGATTGCTGATACAACCCTTCTTGATGCTGTAATGACTGTTCCTCTACAAATCTTTTGGCTTCTTGAAATCCTTCCAACAGAAGTGCCCTTTCCATTAGAGACCACACTTTCCAAAGTCATTCCCAGCTGATGTGAAAATGGTAGTTTCTTACGGAAGCTTTTATTTTTTAATACTGGATTATATTTTATTTTAGAGTTTATGTAAATGAAGCCTTCTTTAGTGGTTCTAACTGATTGCTTGAAGTATTCATCTCTCATTGAGAATAATATTTGAATATCAAAAGGATCTGTATTTTTTTAATAGTATTTCTTTGAAAATATCTGGATTGAATTATTCTAGATAAACAATCTCTGTATAAGCTTGCCTTATTTATCTTCATATCCAAAATTATTTCATCATTGATTTTATTGGGTGCCAAAACTGAACCTATTGTTAGAGGCAAATTATATCCTGAAATTTTGCATTTCATCATCTGAAACTTCCTTCTCTCTTTGTTTTGCCATTGATTCAACAGCTCCTTGATAGTTTGCTTGCTACATGAGTACTTTTGCATAGTGATAAAAATTACAAATTTAATTCAACTCAAAGGTTGACATGAAATCCCTATAAAGTGCCAATATAGAGTGGAGTAAGCATTGGTTAATTGCCTCATAGTACTGTACAGAAATGTACTATACCTTTTTGATACGCCTCTAGCAGACAATAAGGTGATATGTGTTGAATTTTCAGCTGTCTTGTGGGAAAATAGACAGAATAAGGATGAGTGTGGATGTTCTTTGATTTACAACAAAGATGTGTGATGTCAGAAATTTTGGGCTTTAAATAGTCACTTTCTTTTAAACTTATTTTCAAGTTATAATAATCCAGTTTTAATTTAAATTTAGTTGAATTTTAACTTAGAATGAGAAAGTTTTGAAGTTAAACTTTTATTGGTTTTTCTCGACTTTTAACGCCCTTAATAAAAAGGTAATTTTTCCTAATTTTCTCAAATGTATCACTGTAATAGTAAAAAAGCTAGTTTTATAAATACAAACATTATCTTATGTTAATCATAAAATGGCTATTATTCAATAAAAAAAGATATCATTTTTTTCATGTAGATACCCATTTTGCTAATAATAACAAAGAGATTAAATTAAAAAATAAAACTTTCTTCAATAAAAGGAAATAATTGTGGTGATAAAGGCCAAGATATAAATAATGCTAAGGAACTACCAACCTCTTTTGACACAAATTGAAGGCTTTACTGTAATAATAATGATGAAGGTATTCTTAATATGATAAAAAAGCTGTTATATTAAGAATAGAAGCTTTATTCTGTTAAAAATAAAACCTTATCCTTTCAGAAATGAAAATTTTCGGTCAAAAAAAAAAACTACTGTTATAAAACTAAAGCATTCCCTCCATCGACAATAACAGCTTTATGATTACCATCGTAGAAAACTTATTATGTCAGTAATAACAAAGCTATTATTTAAAAAATAAAAAAGATATTATTTTAATATTTGAATTTATTTTGATAATTACAAAGCTATTAGTTTAATGATAAAAATTTATTATATCAAAATAAGAATTCTATCATTAGAGTATTATGAAAGTTGGCATTTTAATAAGGAAAAAAAGATAGAATATCATTAAAAAATATTATCCTCTCCATAATCACAAAGTGGATGTGTTAACGATACTCTAGATTATTCCATTTTGTATAAAACGGTTATAGAAAATGTTGCCAAAGGTGATATTTTAGCAATTAAAAATGTATTATCTTGAAAATATACAGCTTACTATCTCAATAGAATCAAATTTAAGATATATCTGATAAAAAATCCATTATATTTATGAATATATACCTATTATGTTGATAATAGGAATTTGTTTTTCAATAATAACAAGCAAATTATTCTAGAAGGCAGAATTCTATTATTTTCAAAAATAGAGCACTTATTATTCTCATAATTTCTAGACTGTATTTTAAATGATAGAAAGCTATTATTTTCGAATAGAAATTTATTATGTTAATGACAAACAAAGGATAAAGAATTATAAAAAAGCTATCATTTTAATAATGTAAAAGAAAAAATGCTGAGAAGGAAGGAGACATCATGTTCTAAGTAAAAGCTATTCCATTAATAGATACAGGGTTATTATTTTAATAATACTCAATCTAGCATGTTAATCAATGGAAAATTATCATTTAAAGTGTAAATATTTATCCGGTTTACAACTAAAAGGCTCTTATTTTACATATGAAACAGTTAAAATATGGATGATAAAAAAGATATTATGATAAAGTATAAAATAAATCATGATTAGAATAGAACCTTTATTTAACCAATAATAAAATATTTGGTGTTTTAATGATAATAAAAATGATTATATTAATTATAATTAATCTCTTCCATGATAAGGGCAAACCTATTATGTTAATAAAAGCCAAGCTATCATTTTTTCAAGAGAATGCTTATTAATATAAAAATGACAAATTGATCACATTAATTAATGAAAGCTTAGTATTTTCAGAATATTTAAATATTTTATTAATGATAAATAAGCTATTCTGATAAAAGGAAGAGTTTTTATTTAAAAAGTAATAAGTTTATTTAGAAAAAAATAAGTAATTCTTAACATATCAAAAAAATATAATGCTAATGATAAACAGAATAGCTTGTGGATGATACAAAATTGATTTGTCAATAATAAAAAGATTCCTTGAGTAATAGAAGTTTGTTTCTTCCATACTAATAGATCTATTAAATTCTTTTGGTAAAGAATAATACCACTATTATGCTAATGATAAGGTTTTTTAATTTTGATAATAAAACATACTATATGATATTGATAAAAGACTTATTAAGTTAATAATAAAGAGTGGGGAATGGTATTTCCATGCCTGCAAAAATCTATTTATGGATTTTCCCATAAATGGAAAAGTGGTGTATCATATGTATTCAGTGCTTGAAAGGGTGTTGTTGGATAAAGTAAGGCCAACTTCTGACTAATAAATTGATTCCTGAAAATCTGGGGATTTTGGAATTCATTTCAAATAATATATTTTGGATATTAATATAATGTGTTTTGGGAACTATAGATAGAAAGAAACCAATATTTGTATTTTTCAAATTGGATGTCACTAATTGTACATTGGCTTTCAAACCCCTCCAATTCCCACCTCCCCAAATTTTTCCAATAATCTTGTTTTTGATCACTTCATTACTAGATTTTTTCCTCAATAAGCTCAAATAAATGAGCTCCTAATCACTATAAAACAGAATCTTAAAGAATCAAAATCCATAATGTTCCCCATACTCTTCAATATCTTCCTCTCTGAAAAAGCTTTTTTTGTTTGAATAATTGAAAATTATATTCAGCATTATTCCTTGAATTTTAGTATGCAAAAAAAATAAATTGAGAACTAGAAACACCTTTCTCTTGTTTTTCTCTTATCAGATTATGACATCTAAGATAATAAGAATTTCTATTTTTAAGGTTTTATAGTTGATAGTGTGAAAACGCCAATGGAGTTTCCTATGAGTAGAATTTTATAATGAAATTTGGCTTGGAAAAGTGAAGTAAAACGTGGACTCAGATGTTGTTAAGTATTTCTTTCCAAATGATTACCAATTGAAACTGAGGATGTGGTAAATACAAATGAACTTACTTGCTGCCCTAAATTCCTCACTTCAGTTCAAGATAAAATTAATTTTACAACTTGAAAGCAGAAAATTCTGTTTCTTAAAAAAGATATCATAAAGATTAATTCCAAAAACCTGTGATGTAATATTAAATTTCTACCTTAGCAATATAAGTTCCCAATTTCTCAAGTCATTGTGGATGGAAATTTGCCTTTTATAATTAGGTACAATTTTTAATATAAAGAACAAGCCACTTTATGAGAAAGCAAAACTACCTATGTAAATCCAAACCTCCTTTAAAGTACTATGGTTCTGATATATCACTAATAATGTATTAAGATATAAGGTTAAATTATACCTTGAAAATGATACTACCCCCATTCCTATTTGTAATATGAGCTCAAGTTATTCTGCCAGGTGGATTTATTCCTGTTATTCCTGTTCTACTAAAACCCATGCTTATGAATTTGGGGAACAAAGTGGGGTTGCCTTTACTGCATAACAATTTTCTCAGCATATCGAAAATCAATGATAATTCATGAAGTAACAGCCCTATATAGCTCTACAGGATACTCAGGCTCTCACAGTTCAACCCACAAGTACAGGAAACAATTTAGACAATGTATTTCCACCAGAAACCCTAAATGTATTTTATGAACCACCTTCAAATGCCATCAACTTTGATACAAGCTACTGGAGATCATACCAATGGAACAAGAAGGCTTAACCTCAAAGACTTTAAATCACAATCTCAGAAATTTTTTCTTTCAGCTGTAAAATATCCCAAAAAGCCTCCTGGATTCTCAATCCTGTTTTAACCTTCTAATGAGAACTAGTATAGGTCACTCTGGTGAAACTCCTGATTCCAAATTAAAAAGACCCAATGAAGCTACAAATAATTTTACCCATTTTGGGTTGGACCCCACCCTGGAAGTTTATGCTTCCTGTCCATGAACCCAGATTTACAATTGAAAAGGCATAAAAAACCATATAACCACCATATACCATGTAATTTACCTTTGTGACACATAGTAAGCTTATAAAAAATACTGGAACACATCATTCAAATATTCTCCAAAAGTAAAATCATTTCCTATATAAACCATTGAAAACATGGATTTTCTGGTTCCTTCAAAGACTGGAGATTGTGGAGAAACTTCATCAATAGAAACAAATATATAGGGGTGAGTAAAATATCCTTAATTATATTTGGGGTGGTATGCTCTAGACAAATCTTGAAGGTACCAGACAGAAAAATGGCCCACCATTCATGTCACTTGAATGCTCCTTGGTGGTTGCAATATACATTTATTGAATCAATGCACATGGAAAATCAAGCAGGGTTTCAAGAATTGTTCTGATCTTTTTGGTTTGTCTTAATATTCCCCAAAGTCAAAGAGTTAAGACAGAAAATGTATATATTTCCACCATAATTCATGGATCAAAGGAGTTTCATTCAACCCAGCTTAATTATATTCCAATGCCACTAATCTTTGAGCTGAAGAAGTTTTGCAAAGGGGTTCAATCTTTTTCCAACCTCTGCAGGACCTTCAGGTTCATCTATCAGAGTGGCTATCCTAACAGCCTGTGAGCCTTGAGGTATATTTTACATACCCCAATAGGCCACAATTATCTTGAAAATTGCCTTTTGAACTCTGAATAACCCATAAGTAATGCATATATTCAAAATTCATCATTTTTGATTTTGAAAAAGATGAATAACTTTTTATTAAGTAATTAAATACATGGATTTAAGGCCAGATTTGGATTCTACACAATATTTCACCTAGGGTAGCTCCATAGAGTGAAGAAGCTTACATTAACTCTATAAGTTGGTAATATGGAAGATACTTCAATAAAACAGCATCATTACCACATAAAAGAATTGTGAAAACTTTTGTTTTTCTCAATTTCATGCCAAAATAATGGGAATGTGAGAGATACCATGTTAGATATACACTAAGAATAGTGTTATGCATGTTTTTGGCACTTAATATCATGTTATTCTTACATACAGTTTTGATACACCCAAAGTGGATATCAGTCTTTAAGCCTGAATTTCTATTTGTGATGTGAAAATAGCTAGAGGGGACAAAAGACATCAAAGAGCGCCACGGTACCCAGCTTCTGAGGCCTCTGAGGCATGGATAGCTCCAAAGCTTGGACCCATGGCTGATCATAGCCCAATTATTATACCCAAAAATTTTGGGAACCTGGTTACCAAGTTAAAATCTCATTAAATCATAAGAAAATTGCAAATAAGCTGCTATTTTGATATGCAAAGGAGGTAAAGAGCAACTTAGACTTGTGTAACCATATAAATTTATATGGATTTTCCAGGGATAAATCCCAACAGAGTAATTAAAATCATTTTTGTACTAGTATCCATTAATTTACCTCATAGAAAACAGCAATATACTGCTATTTGCAATTCTACATAGAAATGAGGTAAAAAACTTCCAAAATTCATTAAGAAGAAAGTTCTCAATGAATCTTTCTGAGAGCTTTAGGACCAATGGAGAACAGTATGATTCATAAAGAAACCAAAAATAATTACAGTTTCATAAGTAAAATTAAAAGCTTCACTTACAGTCCATTTTTGGTCATTCCATGTGAAACACTGAATCTTTGAAACTTCACAGTAATTAAAACCTGTGATAAAATTTCCAATAAAATTAATAAATTTGAGAAATTAATGTTTGTTTTGAAATAAAAGAAGATTTCCAGTTGTTAATCCTTTTATTCTTAAACATAGTTGGGTTGGTAGTCATGTAAAAGCATCAATTAAGTGATTATGATAATCTTACATGACAACAGATGATGCAATCATTAATAAAAAAGTTATTATTGCTTTATCACTCACTAGTTTTTCAGTTTGCTCCATGGAACACCTCTGTGAGCTGTTGTTGACTTAAAAGAGGCCTCCTCTTGCTGTTTTTTCCGAATCACCACATTATCCAATTATACTTTTATTACCAACAAGTATGAGTTAAAAACTTTTCTTAAGTGTTTTATTATTTCAGAATCAATCATAAAGACGTGAAATCATAGAAATAAACTATATATTGTTGTAATATTGTTATAAATCAAATTTTGATCTGTTAAATCCACAATTATCCATCAAATCTCTCTACCAATCACTTCCCAAAGTCTAGTGGAATATTAGCCAGTGATTGATTTTAATTCTTAAAGCTTTTCTCTATTATTTGTTTTCTTCAAGAATTATTTTTGTAAGTATTCTTGTAAAAGATAATTATATTCAAATAATTTTATTTTTTTAATAAAGAAGTTGTTATTTTTAAATTCTTCATGTAATTGTTTCTTTTAGACAATTACTGATTACTGTTATAAACACTAGTAGTGTATAATGAATAAAAGTAATAATTGAGTAATTAATTATTTGATTGTGGTTATAAGAATTTTCATTATTATATTTCATACAAACAGTCATAGTACTGTTGAATAATATTAATATCATCAACAGTTTCATAGACACATCTTACACAGCCATTGCTGATGTAGTTTCCATGAGGAAACTCATTGGATTTGTTTCAAATTCTGGAAATTGATTTTGGAATTTTTTCTCAATTAATGAAATTCAATTATAAGAAGTTTTTTCAACATTTTGACATACACAAAAACACAATCATCACAAATCAACCATGAATAAGTGGCTTGAGGGCTCATCAAAAGAATTTCAAAAAAACTTTAACTTAATAGGAATTAAATATTCTATTCTTGAGGATTTATGATATTGAGATGCTACCAGAATTCTCATTATCGGTATAAGGAGCATGTAAGGATGATGAAGCCTAAAAATTGTGAAATATCAAGTCATAAAACAAAAGAAATTGAATCCTCTGACACTAATTGAGAAACCTCAAGTGCTTAAAAGCCAGAATTCTCACCAAGAAAGGTTCATCCTCTTCAAAGAGATTCACAACAAGAAGCTACAAATATCTTTCCATTTTAATAACATCCACAAGCTCAAAACTCACAAATTCATGACCCTCAGCAATAGAAAACTGAAGAAGATCCTTCAGGAAATCCTTCCTCATTTTATCCTGACTATTCTACTACATCAGATCTCCCATGAGAATGAGATTTGAATAAACTAAATAAGAATCAAACCAAGGTTTAAGATTTTGACTTCCTATGAAAGATAATAAAGAATACTATAATCACTACTTCATGTACCCATTTTCCAAGGAAAATGTGAATCCCATTTCACGCAAACCTCAAAAATGAGCAATGGGATTCATGAGAAAAAGAGTAACTCCCTTTCCTCTTTTTGAGTCAACAAAGGTCTACTAGCTCTTGACAGAATCCATACCAAAACCAAAACCAGAAAGAAAGCTCTATACTCATTTCCAAGGAGCCCTTAAAAACACATTTGTTGCAGCTTATATGATGATACTGGAAAATCTTGTGGACTCCTTGTAATTCTCAAGACTATATAATATGATAATTGTTTTGATTTCTAGATTGTTTTGTTTTATATGTCAGAAAACGTTTTCTCAGGGAATGTATCCTTCTCCTGTGAAAATTATCAGTCATTGTTAAGACATGACTCACTATTAAATATGCCCCAAAATTAACAGGAATCCAGATTTAATATTGCTTAAAATACCCAATAATTATTATTGACTGCTCTTTAAGCTCAAAAATCATGGTAATTGAATGCTATTTAATTTTCTTAAAATTACTCAAGATTAATTATTTTATATTTAGAAAATTGCATAAGTATTACTATTGATTTTTCCCTGAGCTACACAAACAGTATTTTTAAATTTGATATAAATCTCTAGATTATTATTGAATAATTCTTTAACCCCCCACAGTATCATTGAATGTGCCTGAAATTTTGAAGGAATGATTATTGAATATGCCTTAAGCTTCACAAATATAATTTATCCTTCCTTCAAATTCCTTAATAACTATGATCCAATACATTTTTCATTGCATAAGTAATTTTGATAACTTGTACTAAAATTTTCATATTTAATTTGGATGCCCAAGTATTTTCAGAAATGTTTAGTTTTTTTGTGGATTTTGTCTGAAATTTCATTACCTTAAAAAAATTATTTCTTTTTTCAATTAACATAATTGTGGGATATTTTATTTCCACAGGCACAGAAAAATATTTTGATTTCCCCTTAATATGTGGCTTTCATTAGTTAATGTGGGTAAAGTAGGAGGATATGAAAGTTTTTATCTTCCTTCAAAAAATGCAATTTGTGACAGATAGTATTAATAACTACCTAAAAAACACTCTTATGAATGACTTACTCATGAAAAGTGAGTGATATTATCTTTATTTATCCTTGAAGCTTGGGTGGCTTTCTAGGCCCTGATGTCTGCATGGTCCAAGTTGAGTGCTGGTGCTTGAAGCCTGATTGGCCCTTGAGAAAAATAATTTCAAACTTACTGATGGTTCAAAAAATACCTGATATGCTTATTGAATTGATCATTAATTACTAAGTAAACTATAGTTTTGTGTCCTCATTCTCAATATCAAGACTGGTATGAGGATAAAAATTTAATTTTAAAGCTTTGTAAATGAATGGCACAAAAAATACAAGATTTATATAATTTTCAATATTCAAATTAAACTCTTAAATGAGGTAAATAATATTCAAAAATGGATAAAAAACTGAGCACATGAAGATATAAAACATGAAAATTGAATTGTTCCCTTTAAGTAATATTATAAGATTAATAATTAATAAAGCTAAAATATCTTTTTCTCTTGATATTTCAATTTGACTCTCAAGAAGCCAAAATTGGTTTTAAGATGAGAGAAGTTCAAAAGGATTTATCTTTTGGGTTTCAATAAAAATAAATTTTCAAAAGGAAAATTTATCATCAATTCATATTACAATAATAAAATTTGAAAAATTAAGAATTAATTGAATGAATATAAAGATTAATTTGAGAAAAATAAAGATGAGATTTTCAAAATCTTGCTATTTTTCAAGATATGGTACCTAATAGCAAAGCTTACGTTTGAGAAGCTTTTAAAGAAACTTTTTTCCTTGATTCTTATTCTTATAAAGCTACTCATAATAAAACACCAAATTAGTTTTGGATTTGAAATAATGTATTTTGCTTAAAGTAGAAGGAATTTAAAACAATTAGCAGAAAAATGAAGTTAACAATGATGAAAATAACAATAATCTGAGAAATAATCCAAAGTTTAATAAAAAATACTGACAAAAGAAATAGTTGATTTGATAAAAATAAAATCAAATAAAATTTTCAAAATTATAGAATCATGTTTGAGAGAATCAATTAAAGAAAAATGTAAATAAGAATAGCTTTCAATTGATTATTTACTTTTTATATGAAGCTTTATGGTATCATAGAGCTCTTGGGTTGTCCCCTTATGTGCCAACTTGTGGTTTCTTGAGAAGATCATGATTGAAATTTCTAGAGAAGGTTTTCTTTTTTCAACACAGTTTTTCACAGACTTTTATGTTTTCAAACAGGATATAAATACATGTAAAGTTTTTTTCTTTACTTTTTCATTAATTATTGTTGGAATTTTCCTTGAAGCTTCTTATTTTTTCCTTTTCTGGAGGTTCTGTTTCTTATCCCAATGTAAGAAAAGCTATCTTTGAGCTAAAATTGAATCCAGTTTGAGATTGTTTCAAATTCTTATCTGCATTTGAAACATTAATTGATAATTTTTTTTGTAACTTCATCAAAGGAATTAAATGAAAGAATTTAAAATTTAAGCTTGAAACTGACTTTATGGTTATGCAAAAGTTACATTTTGTAACCAGGGATAGTATCCACCATGCTAAATTGTTGAAACATGCATTTTTGCACTGGCTTAAATTTGAACCCAAATTCTGTTGCTAATTAATTTCCTTACAATTTCAATTCTATTGTGTTCACATGTCATCTTCTAAATTATAAAATTCAGGAGGTAGTGCAAAGGGTGACACCACATTTGAATAAGTTTCATTCAATTTAGCTTACTGCTTATCCTTCTTGAAATGTTTAACAGCCAATTTCTCATGTTTCAACTGAGTTAGTTTCCTATGATTGGGCTTATCTGGAAGTATGATGGGGTAGGATCCCCTGTGTAACCCCAGGAACATTACCAATAAGTAGTAGAGAGTTGACAAATTATATTTAAGCAATATTTTCAAGCTAATTATACCATTATTAGTATAAAACAATTGAACTATTGAAATTTTGAGCTTATTGGCAGCCATGATGTAAGGTTTGACTATGAAACAATAACTAAAAATTACTAATATTTTACTTATTGTACTATGAATGTTCTTATAAATGAAATAAATAAGATAAAGATAATTATAATAATTAAGAATTATTATAATTATGGCGCAAAATAATTATATTATTAAGTAAATATAATAATATAATAAAATAAATATATTAATATAAGATAATTAATATATTCAAAAGCACTTTATTATTGTTACCAAAAAATAATAAAGGCGTAAAATTTTTTTTTTATTAATAAAAAACAATTAATAACAATAATATTACTAATGTTAAAGTTATAAATTAATATAAATACTACTTATATCAATTATAGTGTTATTAAGGTGATAATAGGGAAAGATTATTATAATAAGAGAAGTGACCTACTTTCAATGCTTAGTATAATAATTTTGAATAATTTTACGCCTAGAAATGTAAATACAACTTATTCAAATTGTAGTTACAATGAAATTTGAGAGAAATTACAGTTTTTCTTGATTTTATGTGGAATAGAGGTTCTTAAGAGAAATTTAAACAAAACAATTAAATAATTGCAATAACAACATCAGAGATGAAGATTATTATATGATTATATTTGGTCTTGAATAATATAAAATTTCTATATATAAAGAATAAAGAAATTACCTTTTTAATTCATGATTTAATGTTTTGTAAGCGTCTGAGGGGAAAACAGAGTAAAAAGAGCTCTATTTATAGTAAATACCTCCTTCCTAGAGTTCAGCAGGCTTCTAGTAGACGGGTACTGATGCTTTCTACCAGAATTAATCAATATTTTAGGGTTTGGTGATGATTACATCATGATCAAACCATCTTACCTCATAATTATGCCATTATTTAGAGTTATCACTATAACTCTAAGTTTGATGGCATCATAGGCTTGGAAGAAGCCTAAATTTCATGGATTTTATTAGTATGAATCATATTCTAATAGTATTCACCAGTTTTATCAGTTATATGACTGTTAAACGTAAAATAAGATTACAGTGAGTGAACTTAAATGATCAAATTTAAGCTTAAACTTTGATCATTAATAACTTTGAAGTCATACACGCTACAGCTATTCTGAGAGTAGATTCTGATAGCTTGGCTTGTCCTAATAGCACTTCCAAGAGCATTTTATTACATCATCAAAACTGTATTTTTGATGATTTTTCTTGTAACCTGTCTTTTCTGTTGAAATTTAATATTTTAAACTTCAAACCATGATTTCAAGGGGTTATACCTTGAATATTGTAATAAAGATACATTATTATTCACAAATGAACTAGTAGAATCAAATTGTCTACTTTTTTTAAGTTTGGACCACTTTCACAACAAAGTGGTCAACAGCTCTATTGATTTTAATCAATAATCCCTCACAGGTTTTAACCTTGTGTATAGCTTGTGAAATAAAGTTCATTTCTGTATTTCTAAAGTAATTATGTGGTGACTTTATTTTTGGTTCATAACTCTATCATGTATATTTCAAAAGATATTAGCTAAAATCCTTGAATATATGTGTTGACCAAAAAAGTGCATATATTCAGCTTAATTCATTAAGTATTGACTTTGAAGATTAGCTTCTGAATTGTTTTATGTGTGGGCTTTTATGGAGAATTCAATTGTACCATTTATTTTACATGTTGCTCCATTTGTATTGCAATAATGAAGGATTTATGTTTTTTATAAGGTATTATTACTTATAACTCATTAAATATTGACTTTACAGATATGCCATAAAAATGGTATATGTGTATTTTACCATGGGGAATCCAATGGTATAATTTATTTTACATTTCTATACATTGGATTTTAAGTTGAACCAAGTCTTATGCCTATTTATGGCATTTTTTGTAGTTTTAAGGTAATTATTTTTTATGTATAATTATTTTAAATATTTCTTGTGACCTTTTTGGGTATGTGGTCATATCTCAAAGGTTCACTTTACCTACCACCAAAAAAGAATTGTAACACAACCTGATATGTGTAATTAGGGTATAATCCACTGTCCTACCTCTTCAATAGAATTTGTTAGTCATGAAGCTCAAAAATGCTTGTTTTTTCTATTCTTTTGGTTTTCTTTCATGTCTGAACCCTCTTAGTACTTTATCAGCATTTGCTATATATTTCTCAAGTAGCCATTTGTATTCTTGAGTTGAACTTCTATACCTTACAAGGTACTTTCTTTATTTTTTGTATCTTGTCCTTCTTTCTTTAAGGACTTTTACAGTTTTCTTCCCTTCTCCTTCTTCCAAGGGGGGAATTTCAAGTGGGGGTTGATTTCTTAGTGGAAATAATTCCTTGTCACTCAAGCTGTAAGGTTTTATCAGACTTACAGGCAAAGTTGGGTGTTTGTTCATTAATTCACCTGTGAGTTCCAATTGCACAGCATTGGGTCCATGAAGTGCTTTTATCATTAATGGTCTAGCAAAGGAATCTTTCAGTTTCTTTGCACCTTTTATGTTATTGAAAGTAAGAGTTGATACTAGGACCAAGTCTTGTATTTTGAAGTCAGGTGGTTTGTGACTTTTATCCCATCTTTCTTTTGCATATTTGAAAGAATCTTGCATACATCTGTTTGCATGGTATCTTGCTTTGACAAGCATTATCTTAAAACTGCTTGCTGTTGAATGTATATCCACTAAGTCCTTTTTGAGGGTATCATAAGGCAGTCTTGGATTCCAACCTCCTTCTAGCATTGCTGGTGTTTTGCCAGTAGGAGAATGGATTGATGTTTTATATGCCAGCTCAAGGGCTGGTATTAATGTACACCAATCATAGGTAAAACCATCAGAATCTTTGAATTCTAGTCCATAAGCACAGAATCTTCTGATCTTGTCCTCCAATGTTTGTATCATTCTTTCTGCTAAGCCATCAGTATGAGGATGGTAAGCTGTTGAGAATGATAACTTTGTCCTGAACAAGTTATGGAGATTTGTCCATAATTCTGAAGTGAATTTTGGGTCTCTGTCACTTATAATATTCTGGAATAAGCCTGTATGGCTAATGACTTTATTCCATATCATTATGGCTGTGTCCATAGCTGGGTCATCTTTGTGACATGGTAGGAACATGGGAGTTTTGCAATACCTGTCAACTAATACTAGGCATGCATTATAGCTTCTGTCTCCTCCTGGAGGTAATTCTGTTACCCAATCCATATGAACAATTCCCCAAGGGGATTTTAGTTCTTGGATTTGGATCATCATTCCAAATTTCTTTCCTGTGGCTCTGTTGGCTTTTTGACATCTGTCACAGGTTTGGCAGTATTCTGAAACATCTTTCTTCCAATTTGGCCACCAAGAGTAGGTTTTCACCCTTTCTAGTGTTCTGTCTTCTGAGAGATTTCCAGCTGCAACACTATCATGACACTCATGTAAAATAGTGTTTATCAGGGTTCTATCTGGTAAGGCCATAAAACATGTGTGTTTTGTTCTATGGTAAAGGATTCCATCAAGGAGGTGGAATCTTCCTTCATCATATGCCCTTTTCCATGTTTCATCTAATTTTGATGAAAGTGATGGATCTTTGCAGTCTTTCATTAGAATTTGGCTTGAAATATGGCAATTCTTGTCTATCTTATAGCTTTCTTTAACTTGGTTAAAGAATTCTGTGCCAATGTATGTGAAACATATTCCTTCTATATGGTGCTCTTCCTGTGGTTTCCATGCTGGATTGTCAGGGGTATTTGCTAGAGCCCATCTGCTAAGACCATCTACATTTTTATGAATATTACCAGATTTATGAACAATAGGCATATTTCCTCTGTATTCTTGGATAGAAATTTGCCATCTCAGCATATGTCGATTTGGAGTTTTCATATTTAATAGAGATTTTACAGCATTACAGTCTGTAATCACATCAAATACTGTTCCATCAAAGTAATAATGTAATTTTTCTAAAGCCCACACTAAGCAGAGGCATTTCATTTGGCTTTATCCATATATTTCTGCCATTGGCTTTATCTGTCTTGAAATAAAGCAAATTTGTCCTTCCACTGGTTTATCATTGATAATTTGTGTCTGGTGTAGTGCAGCACCTAGTCCTTCTCCACAAGCATCAATGTAAAGTTTGAAGGGTAGTTTCCAATCTGGCATTAGAAGAAATGGGGCATTTTTAAGGAATTTTTCAATTCTTCATACGCCTTGACTCTTTCTTCTGTCATTTCATAGACTGTTTGTTGATCAGATAGTTTATACAAGGATTTGGCAATTTTTGCAAAGTCCTTTATATGCTGTCTATAGTAACCAGCAAATCCTAGAAATGATTGTGTTTCTTTTTTGCTTTGAGGCATTGGCTTAAGGAGTACTGCTGCTACTTTATTCTTGTCTATGCCTAGACTACGTCCAGATACAACATGTCCTAGTGCTTTTAGTTCACTATATGCAAAATGACACTTTTTCAAGGAAATCTTCATATTCACTTGCACTATTTTTTTTAATACCCTTTCTAGTCTTGTAAGGTGATTTTCCCAAGTTTCTGAGCAAACTATGATATCATCACTATAGATAATTAACCATCCTTCTGATAATTCTTCAGGAAATATGGTATTCATCATCCTTTGATAATGGGAAGGTGCATGTTTTATGCCAAATTGCATTATTAAGTATTCAAAAATCCCACAGTGGACTATTATCCTCAGTAGTTTCTTGGCATTGTCTGTTAATACATTTTGATGAAAACCCTTTAGAGCATCCATGGCTGCAATGAAATGAGCTTGTGACAATTGTGTCAATGTCTCATGGATTCTGGGTATTGGATATCTGTCTAGAATGGTATAGGTGTTCAGGGCTCTGAAGTCTCCTACCATTCTTGATTTTCCATTATGCCAAGTTCAAATGACAGGTGTAGTGACCTCTACCTGTTCATTATGTCCTACTTTTCTTAATACTCCAAGGTCTATTAATTCTTTAATGTGTACCTCCAAGGCTTCTCTAGCCCTTTGACTAGCTGGGTAAGCAGGTCTCCTTAGTAAAGGTGGGTAAGGCTTTTCCACATTAAGAATTATATCTACCTCATGCCCAATTATGGCACCTAGTGGCTCTTTGTCAGTTGCAAAGGCATTTTTGTACTTAAATAAGTGGTAAAGCTACTTTTATTTCATTTTTTCTGTTAATTCTTGATTGAATTCTGCCTCTTTGAGTTGTTCAGATACAAAAAGTTCCTTTTCTGGAATTTTCTCTTCATTCTTAATAACTGTAATTTGTTTTTTGTTATTTAAGAAGCCAAACTTTTGTCTTTTGTTGTCTCCTATGGTAAAATATCTATCCTTTTGGTTAGAGATATCTATACAATAAATTGAAAAGTAGTCATTTCCAAGTATGAAGTGATTACTAGTACAGTTGTCCATTACTACAAACTCTACTTCAATTCTGACACATTGTGAGGGGTGAGGAAAAATTAGTGTTAAATCAATTATTCCAAGGGGCTTCATGCTCTCACTTGCACTACTAAATTTGACACCTTGTATTGGCATAAGTTTTTCTTGCCAATCTGGGACAATGGTTTTTAAATAGCTGTTACCAACACAGGTACAATATGCTCCTGTATCCAAGTTCACTTTTCCTTCTTGGTTATCAACCATAACAATACTTATACTTGATTTTCCAGCTGTATATCCCATTCCTTTTGCAGGTTTGGTTCTATACATTTTGGTATCTTGTATATTTTTCAGGTTTGTGTCAGATGTTCCAACTTATGATAAGTTTGAGTTAACATCTAGTACTTCATAAATTGAATCAACATTATTAATTTGTGAATTAATTATATTGATTTAATCACTTTCAGAACTTTCTGCCTCTTCTGTTTCTTTTTCAGAGTCAGATTCCTCCTCTTTGTGTGGTTTTCTGTTTCCACAATTTCATTAATCTTTGCCTTTTTGAAGCAGTTATTGGCTAAGTGTCCAATACCTCCAAATTTATGGCATTTTCTTTGCTCATTATTGTTGGATGTGTTGGCCTTGAAAGTTTCTTTTGATTTATCTTTTTTGATAAATGGCTTACTTGGAATTTTAATGTCCAATTTCTTCCAAGTTCTGCCAATTTTTGTTCTTGTCACTATGTCCTCTAGTGCATTCATGTACTCTTCTGTGGAGCATGGTTCTATACACCTGCTTCTTAGGGCATGTTCTAGCTCTCCTCCACAATTCTTAGGTATTTTCATGTGCACCATCTTTTGTGACACTTCTGAGTACAATGCATTGAGTCTTTCAGCTTGTTTTAAGAACTAAAAGCTCAAGGTTTTTCCTTCTCCGGGTCAAAGAAAGAATTTTCAAATGATTTTTCTATCTTGTACCTCCAGGCATCATTAGCCCACTTGGTGATTATTTCTTGTTTCCACAAAGACCAGGTATTTTTGCCATTTGTTTGTCTTATGCCATAATACCATCTTTTTGCATATTTTTCAACCAATGAATGTAATCCTGCAGTGATTAATTCATCTGGTATGGCATAATCTTCTTGTAGAATGTCAATTGTCTTGATAAATGACATGTGGTCATATTCAACTTCTCCTGTGAATGTTGGCCATTCTTTTAATTGAGGTGCTTACTTCATTAAGACTTGGTTATTGTCTTGGTGACTTAAGTCTGTTATGAAAGGATTTGTTAATTACTCTTTTGGTTTAACAGGGCTTCTTATGTGAGAAAATGGGGTTGATAAATTGGGCATATTTGAGTTAGCCCATTAATTTTATGCATTCTTTCAGTGATAAGCCTTCTTTCACTTTGAATTTCATCTTTCATATGAATTCTTGCTTCATCACTCTTTTCCCCATGGTCCAAAAGTAATTTTTGGTGTGATGAACTCTTTTCTTCGAATCTTTACAGAAATACTTAGTTTGTTTAGTTTTTCTGTAAGATTGTCAATAATCGCATCATAATTGATTGTCAAAGCTTTATCTTTGACATCTTTTATGTATTTTAACAATTCTTGTTGTCCTTGTATTAATTTTTGAGTGTTATCAATGAAAATCTTTGGTTTGTTATATTCAACAATACACTTAATGTTGTCAATTTCTTTTTTATTTTGTACAACAATCTTTGTTAAAGAAGATAAGTTTTTGTTTATTTCTTGTAATGATAATAAACTGGTTTTAATTTCTTTTAAAGGTAATATACTATTTTCAATTTCTGTTAAAGTATTTAAAACATCTTTGGACAAGGTTATTTCTTTGGGAAATGAGGTTTTCTCATTCTTTGTTCTTCCTTGTCCTTGAATTCCATCAAGGTTCTGGCCATGTTGAATAAATTGTCCATGGCATCCTTTTGGAGTTTTGGAATCCTGTAGCTTGGGGAACATGGTTTTCTCCAATTCTTTTTTGTTCTTCTTCCCTTCCTAGGGAAGAGGGTTGGCTTGGAGCTTGCTGGTAGAAGCTACTGGGGCTTTTTCCTTGGTTGCCTCCTTATTTTTGGCATGGTACTCCTTGATCTTTTTGATTTGAGGTTTGAATGATAGTGGATTCCATACATTGGAGTATCTCACTATTTCCACCTCTTTGAGGAACTTTTTCAGGATGTGCCAGGAGTTCATCACTCCTTGGTGTATTTGGGGAAACATTTCCCAGTCCTTGTCTTTGTACACTGTGTAGTACTGTTTGTACTGGCTCATGTAAATGTCAGCTGGAGTCTATGTTGAAGCAGTAATTAGGGTATTTACAACTAGAACTATGACTGTGACATGTGAAAATAATTTTGAAATAAGAGTTTTTGAATAATATAATAGTTTATAATATTAAAAAAAGGTTCTACTCTTGAGAAATAGTGGTGGTGAGCGCTATGGAGAACCCTGGATGCAGTCTTGCCAGTTGGATTACTATAATAAGAACTACAATAATTAAAATTATAATTATACCCTGATTATTACCAAAGAGTAGAACTGTTTTGGACAGTTTACTACGTAGGATATTCAAGAGCAGGATGAGGAAACAATTATGGCTGTGAAAAGCCTCCTTTTTATCCTGAGATGGGGTGGAAAGGGTGCTAGACCTTTCCACATAGAGGAAGTGAAGATTTTTTCACTCTCTAGTACTGGCTTGTGGTTTTCAAACAGTCTTTATAACATGTATTGGGCTCAGATGTGGCTTTGAAACCACATCTGGGCAGTTCTCACCAATACGGGGTGAAACTTTTCATCTGGGGACCTCACAGCCTGATTCTGGCATGTATGACGCGTAGAATGCTGTACAGAAACTGTATGGGACCCCAGTATTGACTGACATATGAGTTATTGAAGTAAAAACAAGCCCCCTTGTCTATTTGACACCTCATATTCATGATTATGGGATATTATCCCATGGTAAGGCTGTATATGACAGCAGGTGGGACTCTGACCTTAAAACAGCAATAACTTTATCAATTCTTGAGATATCAACCTCAAAATTGGTTCTGTGTGTAGCCCTGTATGTAATATACCCAATAGTACCTCATTTGATATGAGTATCATTAAATATGGCAAAGTTATCCCATGTACAAGATTTTGTACATTTGCGTTTTTTAGGCAAAAAGCTGTATTGAGCTTGTTTTCCCCATACCTTCTGCTGTAGTTGAGATATGGGGAAGTAGATGAAACCATCAGATAGCTCTGATTGTGCTCTTTCCAAAAAGACCCCACTTCAAGTATCCCACACTAAAACTGTAGAAGCTAGATGAGAGGTGAATGTTTTGTTCACCCTTATTGTAAGGTTTGACTATGAAACAATAAGTAAAAATTACTAATTTATTACTTATTGTACTCTGAATGTCCTTATAATTGAAATAAATAAGATTAAAATAATAATAATGATAAAGAAATATTATTATTATGGCGTAAAAATATTATATTATTAAATAAATATAATAAAATAAATAATATTATATGAAATAATAATATTATAAATAATATATTAATATAAAATAATTAATATATTATAAAGCTCTTTATTATTGTTACCAACAAATAATAAAGGCGTAAAAAATTGTTTTTTATTAATAAAAAACAATTAATAACAATAATATTACTAATATTAAAGTTATGAATTAATATAAATACTATTTATATTAATTAAAGAATTATTAAAAGAGTAATAAGAGAAAATAACCTACTTTTAACACTTAATATAATAATTTTGAAGTATTTTACGCCAAAAAATATAAATACAACCTTTTCAAATTGTATTTACAATAAAAATAAAGAAAATTACAAATTATTCAGTATTTTTACGTGGAAATGAGTTTTAGAGAGATTCTTAACAAAAACAATTAAATAAATGATTTAATCACGTCAAAATAGATGATTATAGCAAGGTGGTCTTTGGTCTTTAATAATATAACAGTTTTATATATAAAGAATAAAGAAATTACCTTTGATTTAATTGATTTAATGTTTTTGATGCGTCTGAGGGGAAAACAGAGTAAAAAGAGCTCTATTTATAGTAAATACCTCCCTCCTAGAGTCCAACAGGCTTCTAGTAGACGTGTACTGATCATATCCACTGGAATTGATCAATATTTTAAGGTTTGAGGGTGATTACATCATGATCAAACCATATTACATCATTATTGCACCATTATTTAGAGTTATCACTATAACTCTAAGTGTGATGACATCAGAGGCTTGGCAGAACCCCAAATTTCGTGGATTTTATTAGTTTTAATCATAAACTAATAGTATTCACCAATTTTATCACTATTAAGACTGTTAAACTTAATTTAAGGTTACAGTATGTGATCATAACAGCTCAATTTAAGCTCAAACTTTGATCCTCAATAACTTTTAAGGTTTTCACGCTACAGCAATTCAGAGAGTGAATTCTGATAGCCTGACATAACCTTATTATGCTGCCAAGAGCTTTTCATTACATCATCAAAACTCTAATTTTGATGATTTTTCTTGTAACTCATCTTTTCTGTCGAAATTCAATATTTTAAACTTCAAACCTTGATTTCAGGGGGTTATACCCTGAATTTAATAATAAAAATTACATCATTCTTCACGAATGAACTAGTAGAATCCAACTGTGTACTTTTTTTTAAGTTTGGAGCACTTTCACAACAAAGTGGTCAACAGCTCTGTTGATTTTTATCAATATTTCATCATAGGTTTTAACCTTGTTTATAACTTGTAAAATAAAGTTCATATCTGTGTTCTTACAGTAATTACGTGGTGACTTTATTTTTGGTTCATCATTCTATCATGTATATTTTAGAAGATATTAGCTATGATCACTGAATATATGCGTTGACCAAAAAAGTGCATATATTCAGGATAATTCCTTAAGTATTGATTTTGGGAATTAGCTTATTAATTGTTTTATATGTGGAATTTTGTGGGGAATCCACTGGTACAATTTATTTCACATGTTGTTTCATTAGTTTCTGAGATAAATAAGGTTTTATGGTTTTTATAAGGTATTATACCTTATAATTCCTTAAATATTGACTTTACAGATATGCCATAAAAGTGGTATATGTGTATTTTTCCATGGGGAATCCAATGGTATAATTTTTTTCACATGTTCATTCATTGGTTTTTAAGTTAAACCAATTTTAGTACCAATTTATGGTATTTTTGTATATTTGAGTAATTATTTTTTAGTGTATAATTATTCTAATTAATTTTAATATAATTATATTAAAGGTATAATTATTATTAATCTTTTTTGTGACCTTATTGGATATGTGGTCATATCTCAAAGGCTCACACTTATTTGGCCTGCAATTGACCATAACTCCAGTAATATTGGTGCTAGCTCAGTTTGGCTGGTACCATTGGATAGCCCTGGCTTAGAGATTCATTTTGAATACCCATTTGATGGTGTTGAGCCTCTCCCTCTATATTTTAGATGAGAGGTGAAAATTAAGGTTTATGCTCAGCAATAACTTTGAGCAGGAATAACTTTGTTATTTCTTGTCCTATGGCAATGGAATTTATATTTTCAGAAAGAGGAGAGTTTCCTCTTTCTTTTGTACCTTTTGAGCTGATTTGGCTCAGCTCCATGTTTTGGTGGTATCTTGGCTATACCATTGGTTTATGGTATTTTGGCTGTCATGCTTGTGCTCTGGTTTTGAGTCACAGGCTGACATACCCTCCCTCTAAAAAAGGCTTGTCATTGATGAGACTGTTCAGTCCTCCTAGAGGCCCCAAATCTTCTTAGATGAAGATGACCATCTGGTATGGCATCTTCTGCCAACCATTTGTCTTTATCAGCTGTTTGGTGTTTGAATCTGACTAAGTATTGTCTTTCATCCTTTCCATTAAGTCTGATCTTTCTGGCCCTGATGATTTTACTCACAGGTCCTGGGGAATCCTCCACTTCCATTATATCAGGTGGTGGGGGGTTCTTTTTCCTGGAGGGGAAGTTATCCTCCTCTGTTTGGAAGTATGGTTTGATCAAACTCACTGGGAAGACTGGGTGCTTCCTGGAACATTCCTCTGTAAGTTTGACTTCCACGGCATTCTTTCCTATCAACTTAATGATAGTAAAAGGCCCTAAAAATGAGCCCCTCATCTTCTTGGGTCCTTTAAGATTATTAAAGTTCAGTGTAGACACTAGCACCTGGTCCCCTTCCTTAAAGTCAGGTTCCATGTGTGTCTTGTCCCACCTCCACTTATTATAATCTTTTGCTTCAGCTATGCATTTAGCAGATGTATCAAAAGCCCTTTTCCACATATCATGGAAGTCTTTGGGTGTGGGGTGGATGGTTAGAAGATTCTTCTTCAAATGATCCACAGGCAACAAGGGATTCCACCCTCTCTCTACCAGTGCAGGTGTTTTTCCTGTGGTAGAGTGCTAACTTGTATTATAAGCCGGTTGGCCAGCTGGTAGAAGGGTAACCCAGTCATGGGTATATCCCTCATGGTCCTTATACTCCATGCCATAGGCACAGCACCTTCTAAGGATGTCTTCCATAGTCTGTATCATCCTCTCAGCTAGGCCATCTGTTTGGGGATGGTAAGCTGTGAAAAAAGCAAGCTTGGTGCCAAGCATGTCATACAAGTTGGTCCAAAATTCAGATGTGAATTTTGGGTCCCTATCACTAATGATGATTTTAGGGACTCCACAGGTAGATATGATGCTATTCCAAAATAACAGGGCAGTATCCATGGCTCTGTCCTCTTTGTGGCGTGGTAGAAACCTCATGCTCTTGCTGAACCTATCAACTATGATCAAGCAGGCATTGTAGTTTTCTTTGCCTCCTGGGACAAGTCCTGTAACCCAGTCCATGTTGATGGTTTCCCATGGGTGTTTAGGTTCTTCTATATGTTGAAGTAACCCATACTTCTTCCCATGTTTCCTATTTGCCTTTTGGCATCTTTCACAAGTGTTAATATATTCACTTAACTCTTGTTCCCACTTGGGCCACCAAGCTGTGCTTGCTACCCTCTCTTTGGTCCTGTCTTCACTCATGTGTCCCATATAGGGGCAGTCATGGCATCCCTGCAGGATCAATGAGATGTGGTCTCTGTCTACCACTGTGAGTGCACTTGTGTGTTTCTCTCTGTGGTAGAGCAGGCCATCTATAAGTAAGAAATTGTTATCCTTATAGGCCCTCAACCAGGGTTCTTCCAGCTGGGATTCCAGTGTTGGACTCCTGTATTTTTGTTGAAGGAGTTGTAGTAGTATGCCACACTGTTTGTGTTTGGCATAAGACTTTAGCACTGCACTAGAGAATTCATTGTGCAGTTCAGAGGAACTTATTCCCAATATGGGAGTTTTTGTCCCCTCTGAGTCAGTGTTTCTACTGTCAGGGGTACCACTTCCTGGTGCCCAAGAAGAAAATCTCAAGTTCTTCCTCCTTTCTATTTCCATAAAATGGATGGGGATTTTGGCTGCAACTTCAGGGTCATAAGCTGGATTGCTCTTGACATTATTCGGTGGCCATCTGCATTGGTATGACTTTTACCTTCTTTGTATATGATGGTCATGTTCCCTCTATACTCCTGGATGGCTATTTTCCATCTCAGCATGTGTCTATTTGTAGTCTTCATGTTTAGTAAAGACTTCAAGGCTGTGCAGTCTGTGTAGACCTCAAAGACTGCACCCTCCAGATGATAATGGAGATTTTTCTAGAGCCCAGACTAGACGATGACACTCAGTCTGGGTGGCCCCATACCTGGCTTCTGAATCTTTCAGCTGCCATGAGATGTAGCATATTACTCCTTCTCTTGGTTCATCATCCACAATTTGTCTTTGGTGAAGGGCTGCTCCTAGGCCTTGACTGCATGCTGCATCTATATATAACTTGAATAGTAGTTCAAAGTCAGGTGAGATGAGCACAGGTGTATTTGTGAGTTCATATTTGATCCTCTCATATGCATCCCTCCTTTCCTTGGTTATTTCAAAAACTTTATCTTTTGAACATAACTTGTACAAGCTACTAGTTATGTGTGCAAAGTTTTTGATGTGGTTTCTATAGTAGCTAGCAAATCCAAGGAAAGATTTCATCTCTTTGATGCTCTTTGGTACTGGCTTTTGCAGTACTGCTGCTACTTTATTCTGGTCAATTGCCAGACTAAGACCTGAGGCTTTATGTCCTAGAGCCAGTAGCTCTTGTTGGCCAAAATTACACTTTTTGAGTGAAATCTTCAGATCGATGGGTGTACATTTGCTTAGCACTCTGTCTATGTAATGTACATGGTCTTCCCATGTCTCTGAGTATATAATGATATAATCAATATATACTACCATCCAGCCTTCCAATATTTCCTCTTGGAATATTGTGTCCATCATCCTTTGGAAGTGGGCTGGTGCATTCTTGATGCCAAATGGAATCCTGCTATACTCATATATACCCATATGGCATATTAATTCTGTGTAATTTCATGGAGTTTGGCTTAACTCCATTTTGGTGGAAGCCTTTCATACAATCCATTTTGGTTATATATCTGGCTTTTGCCAGTTTATCCAAGGCATGAGGTATCCTGGGTATAGGATACCTGTCTGCTTTTGTGTAGTGATTCAGAGCTCTGAGATCTCCACACAGTCTAGATTTTCCATCATGCCAGGTGATTAGGACAGGGGTGGTGATTTCCACTATTTCATTATGTCCACTCTTCCTGATGACATCCATATCCAGGAGTTCATTGATATGCTTCTCAATTTCTTTCCTGGTTTCCAGGCTTGCTGGATAAGGAGGTCTCCTAAGCATGTGTGGGTAAGGCCTTTCCACATCCAGATATAGTTCTATATCATGGCCTTTGATCTTGCCTAATGGTTCTTCACCAATGGCAAATGCTGGTCTGTTCTTTCTCAGCATCTTCAATAAACTTAGTTTTTGTTTACTGGTGAGGGTAGTGCTAAACTGTCCCTCTCTGAATTCCTTCAGAAGTTCTTCTAGTGGATCTTGTGAAGATATCTGGTATATATCAAGTGAAAATTTCTTTTCCTTGTTAGTACCAATGGTGATGTGCCTATTTTTACTGTTATAAATGTCTATGCCATACATCCTCTGGTAATCTGTTCCCAGTAAAAACCCTTGGATGTGGGCATCATCAAGCACTACAAACTCTGGGTTGAGTCTGATATTACCCTTCCTGTGGGGTATAATTATCTCTTTGACAATTGTCCCAATGGAAGTCATCTTCCCTGATGCACTTTTAAAATTCTTTGCCTTAGTGGGCAAGAGCTGTTTTTCCCAGTTTGGGAAGTGGGTATCCAGATAGTTTCTGGCCACTATGGAGCAGTGTGCTCCACTATCAAAGATCAGTGGATGCTGAGCATTTTCAATGCAAACGGTCATTTTTGTGGCTGTCCCATGTATATATGCCATTCCTTTGGTTGGTGTAACCAGTAATGTTTGTGCATCTTGTGTGTGTTTGCACAAGTTTTTGTTACCAGTGTCCTGTGGCATGCCTGCTTCCAACTGTATGTCCTGAATTTCTAGTGGGGTTTCCTCTTGGTATTCCACTAAAAATTTCTCTCTTGGGTCTTGATCATCATTAGATGGTTCTCTGATGGCATCACCTATGGAGTCTGATTCAGAATCCTCTGTTGGAGATTCTTCCTCTGGGACTTTCTCAATGGCATAGACTTTTTTCTGTGCCTTTGGACAGTTGTTGGCATAGTGGTCTGTTGAACCACAATTGTGAAAAGAATTCCTCTTCTTTGCCACTTCTGCCACTCTTTCTTTGGGTTTGTCTTTAAACTCTACCCTGAAAGGTTGTTTCTCTTTGAATCTACTGCTCTTATATGGGGTGAATTTCCCTATATTGGTCCTTTTCCTTATGTCTTGTAAGGTGTTGGCAATGTCATCTAGAGTGCAATTTTGGTTGCATCTGTATTTTACTGCATGCTCTAGTTCTCCTAGAATTTTTGTCAGAAGTTTGTGATTCCTCATTTGGATGTTCATCTGAGGATCAATGGCTTTAAGTCTTTTAGACTGTCTAAGACACCACTCATATGGATCTTTGTCCACAGAGTATTTGTCATTTTCAAATGACATGGTCTTCTGCCATATCCAAGTTCCATTACTGTACTTTTGGATGATTTGACTCTTCCACCATGACCAGTTTCTTCTGCCATGGATTTCTTTCATTTCTGTGTACCATATACTAGCATGAACTTTAAATACAGTATTAAATCTAGCAGTGATCCAGTAGTCTGGTATGCTTGGTACATCAATGAAGAGTCCATCAATATCATCTATGAGTTCCATATGATCATATTCTCCTGATCCAGAGAATTTGGGCCAGCTTGAGGCCTCAGGAAGCTGTTTCAAGGCTTCCTTCTCTGAATTAGACATTCCATCTCCATCCTGGTATTGTGATGGAGATCTTGCTTTATTCATCAACATGGCATCTGGTTTGATGTCGTCTGGTTGATATGGATTCTCCATAGCTTGGCCTTGTGGTTGGGGCTTCAAGCTATGATAGGCATTAAACAATTTGTTAATGTCTTGGTCCAGACAATCCCTGTCCCTTATACTGTGGTGTTGTTCTTCAAAGACTATATTCAGTCTTTTGTTGGTTTCTTCAGAGGCTTTGCTCAGTTGAGCATATCCTGCTTGAAGATTCTTAACTATCTGTTCCAAGGAGGCTTGAGTTTTTCTCATCCTCTCTTGGCCAGCTTCAATTTCTTCAAACTGCTTTGCAGATTGTTCAGCATAGTGGGACATTTGTAACCACAGTGTCTCACTTTTGATGTTACTCTCAGATGTGACAATGTTATGTTCAGTCTGAGTGGGGGTAATGTTTCTATTACTAGGACTACTGATTCTAGAGTGGTTTACAATTACTTCTTCTTCTTGTGCACTTCTTTTCCCAACTCCAACAGCTTCTGAATCATAGGGTCTGACTCTTTCCTCCTCTGGTTGAAGGAGGCTTTGTTCTTGCCCTTGTTTCCTTGTCTTCTCCTGGAAACTTCCTGGAATTGTGAAGAATGGTGACTCTTGGCCACTGATCTTTTGGATTCTGAATGATGTGAAGCCACTGGAGAGCTGATTTGGCCTGCTCCTTGTGAGCCTGAAGGAATCTGAGTAGGCCCTGTCTGGGTTAACTGTTCTTCTATAGCTTGGATAGTGTCTTGATTCTCCCTTATACTCTGTGCCCTTGCCTCCAGGAGTCTAAACTGCCTGGTAGGATTCCAACCTTTGGTGATTTCCATCAGGTCTTTGAAGTCTATCTCTTTGAGACAGATCTTCTTGCAACTTGCTCCAAGTTCTGCCCAGTGACTTGCCAGGTTGAACCTCTTGTTTTCCATGATCCATTGGAATAAGTCCCTGAGGAGTTGGTGGAGCTGAAGAACTTGATCCATGTCTTTCCAGTCCTCTGGTTTGAGGTCTCCATTGAATTGGAGTGTGAATGGCAGGGTTGATATTATCTCCGTCATTGTTTTGCCATCCACTACTGTGTCCAAGGTGTCCTCTTTCAGGTCTTCTGGTTCTGGACAAACCTTCTCTGTCCTCTGGTTGGTTCCTTTGGAAGCCAAGATCTCTGAGGTGTACAGGTGACATGTTAGTGTTTGCAAGCGGTCAAAAAATTTATGTTCTTAGGGTATTTACCTTTGACTGTGCCTTGTACAAATTTGTTGTCTGCTGATTTGGGAAATTTACCTTTAGCGGTTACAACTGGGTTAATTATAGTAATTTTCCCTGTACAAGTTATCAAGTATGGTTTGCCTTGTATTGATGCAGAATTTCGTGGTTTTCTACTCTTCTGTGTGGAAATGGGTGTCCACTTTTTTGCTGTTATCAGGCCTTCACTGTGCCTCTTCCCTTTGCCTTTGCTGCCCTCTGGTTCTGAGGGTGTCACTGGTGTGTTGGCCTGTGACTGGCTTTCAAGTGGTATGAAGTTATCTTCCATTGAAACGGGAAAAAGAGGGCTTATGTCAGTTAAGACTTCTCAAGAAATGCTGGTTTTGAACGTCTAAGAATGGCCTCTGGGCTTGAAAATTATTACAGTGTGATTGAATTAACAATTCCAAGTCAGAAATACAGCTTACTGATATTTGGTATACTGTTTGTATTCCAGTATCTCACAGAATAACTTGTATTTAGCAAGTGTAAACTTTCAAAAAGTGGTGTTTAACAGTGCAATTGAGTTAACAATATTCCCAACCATGCCTCAACTGTTGGTTTATCAGTATGAGGTGTCTTATTTTAATTAAAAAATAAGACTGTATTAATGGCTTATGTGTTTTTATATGTAAAACACGCCAAAAATAAGGGTCTTGTGGTTATTAGCCACGTGACAAGTACTCTTTCAAATATGAGTAAAAAAGGTGGTATATGTACCAAAAAGAGAAATATATATATAATATATATATTTTTGAGAAATATTATGCCTAAAAAGAATAAAACAAATGTCAGAAAGTGAGAAATAAGAGAAAAACTCACTTATAAGGGTCCAAAAAAGGTTAAAAACACGGCCAGGCCCCCAAAATGTCAGCTGGAGTCTATGTTGAAGCAGTAATTAGGCTATTTACAACTAGAACTATGACTGTGACACGTGAAAATGATCTTAAAATAAGAGTTTCACAAATAATATAATAGTTTATAATATAATAAAAGGGTTCTATTATTGAGAACCCTGGATGCAGTCCTACCAGTTGGATTACTATAATAAGAACTACAATAATTAAAATTATAATTATACCCTGATTATTACCCAAGAGTAAAACTGTTTTGGACAGTTTACTACATAGGATATTCAAGAGCACGATGAGGAAACAATTCTGGCTGTGAAAAGCCTCCTTTTTATCCAGAGATGGGGTGGAAAGGGTGCTAGACCTTTCCACATAGAGGAAGTGAAGATTTTTTCACTCTATAGTACTAGCTTGTGGTTTGCAAACAGTCTGTATAACCTGTATTGGGCTCAGATGTGGCTTTGAAACCACATCTGGGCAGTTTTCACCAATACAGGGTGAAACTTTTCATCTGGGGACCTCACAGCCTGATTCTGGCATGTATGATGCATAGAATGCTGTACAGAAACTGTATGGGACCCCAGTATTGACTTAAATATGAGTTATTGAAGTAAAAACATGCTTCTTTGTCTATTTGACCCCTCATATTCATGATTATGGGATATTATCCCATGGTAAGGCTGTATATGACAGCAGGTGGGAATCTGACCTTAAAACAGCCATACCTTTGTCAATTCTTGAGATATCAACCTCAAAGTTGGTTTGGTGTGTAGCCCTGTATGTGCTTTATACAATGGTACCTCATTTGACATGGGTATCATTAAATATGGCAAAGTTATCCCATGTACAAGATTTCGTACATTTGCGTGTTTTAGGCAAAAAGCTGTATTGAGCTTGTTTGCCCCATAACTTCTGCTGTAGTCAAAATATGGGGAAGTGGATGACAACATAGGATAGCTCTGATTGTGCTCTTTCCAAAAGACCCCACTTCAAGTATCACACACTAAAACTGTAGAAGTTAGATGAGAGGTGAATGTTTTGTTCACCCTTATTTGGCCTGAAATTGACCATAACTCCAGGAATATTGGTGCTAGCTCAGTTTGGCTGGTACCATTGGATAGCCCTGGTTTAGAGATTCATTTTTAATACCCATTTGATGGGGTTGAGCCTCTCCTTCTAGATTTTAGATGAGAGGTGAAAATTAAGGTTTATGCTCAGCAATAACTTTGAGCAGGAATAACTTTGTTATTTCTTGTCCTATGGTGATGGGACTTATATTTTCAGAAAGAGGTGAGTTTCCTCTTTCTTTTGATACCTTTTGAGCTGATCTGGCTCAGCTCCATGTTTTGGTGGTATCTTGGCTATACCATTGGCTTATGGTATCTTGGCTGTCATGCTTGTGCTCTGGCTTTGAGCCACAGGCTGACAGTAAATGTCTATTTGAGCCCTCTGAATGTGATTTGTACCTGATTTAGTCACTAATGCTCAGTTCTAACTCTGGTTCAGATATCATGGGCATTTCTGGGACTTGCCTTTTGGATAAGGCACTTCCTTGTGTGGATTCTGTTCCACTGGGGATATTTCCCTTTCTTTTCCCTTTTGAGGAATCAATTCTACCTCTGAGTCCAGCTCCATCTGATTGGATGAAGTATTGGGAGCCTCTTCTGGTAGTCATATTTCAAGAAAAATAAAAAATAAGAGGATTTCAGAACAGGAATTATTTTTATGGAAATTTATAAATGAGATACTCACCTTCAGAGTCCTGAATGGGGGTCCTGGAAAGTCTAATTTCTTAGCTTTCTTTTTCTTAGTGATTATTGGTGTTGGAGAACTTTGACAAGTTTCTTCCACCAATCTTTCAAAAGTGGTTTGGCTTTCCTCTGATGGATTGTATTCAAACACTAAAAAAGACAAATAAATATAAGTCTTTTATATAAAAAGTGTTATTTTTGGTAAGATATGGCAATTTTCCATGTAAAAATTGCTTTTATATCTTAAAAAATGAAAATGAATACAGAAATGAATTTAAAATGAATAAAAAATAACTTTTTTTTATTTTATTGGTTTTTATTTATAATTTGTTTTGTTTTTTATATTTTTTATTTTTAAAGAATAAAATAAAAAAATGAATATGATTCTTTTATAAAATAAATTTATAATAGAAAATTATTTTTAATTTATAAAATATCTTTTTTGATTACTGGAGTCACTCAAAGAAAGTTCTTGCAAGTCTAAGGATGTGACAAACCACGTGTAAGACTGTACAATTGCTTTCCAAATGCCTCAATAGTATTTAAAATCAATAAATATTAAATTATTATATAATTTTATGATTTTAATTGTAATTTATTTTTGGATAAACCCCATTAGAGTCTTTTTAAAGGTCTTTTAGAGTAAATATCAGGGCCAGGCCCTCAAATGTAAGGTTGGACTATGAAACAATAAGTAAAAGTTACTAATATTTTGCTTATTATACTATGAATGTCCTTATAAATGAAATAAATAAGATAAAAAATATAATAATTAATAATTATTATAATTATGGCTTAAAATAAGTATATTATTAAATAAATATAATAATAAAATTAATATTATAAAAAATAATATAATAAAATAAATATATTAATATAAGATAATTAATATGTTTAAAAGCACTTTATCATTATTACCCACAAATAATAAAGGTGTAAAAAATTGTTTTTCATTGATGAAAAACAAATAATAACAATAATATTACTAATATTAAAGTTATAAATTAATATGAATACTATTTATATCAATTATAGATTTGTTAAAGTAATAATAGAGAAAAATTATTATAATAAGAGAAATAACCTACTTTTAATGCTTAATATAATAATTTTGAATAATTTTACGCCTAGAAATGTAAATACAACTTATTTAAATTGTAGTTACAATAAAATTTAAGAGAAATTACAATTTTCCTTGATTTTACATGGAATAGAAGTTTTTAAAAAAGATTTAAACAAAACAATTAAATAATTGCAATCACCACGTCAGAGATGAAGATTATTATAAGGTGATATTTGGCCTTTAATAATACACAAGCTTTATATATAAAGCATAAAGAAATTACCTTTTTATTTAATGATTTAATGTTTTGTAAGTGTCTGAGGGCAAAACAGAGTAAAAAGAGCTCTATTTATAGTAAATACCTCCCTCCTAGAGTCCAGCAGTCTTCTAGTAGACGTGTACTGGTGCTTTCTACTAGAATTGATCAATATTTTAAGGGTTGGTGATGATTACATCATGATCAAACCATCTTACCTCATAATTACGCCATTATTTTGAGTTATCACTATAACTCTAAGTTTGATTACATCATAGGCTTGGCAGAAGCCTAACGTTTGTGGATTTTATTAGTATTAATCATATTTTAATAGTATTCACCAGTTTTATCACTTATATGACTGTTAAACTGAAAATAAGATTACAGTGAGTGAACTTAAATGATCAAATTTAAGCTTAAGCTTTGATCATTAATACCTTTTAGGTTATAGGCGCTAAAGCTATTCTGAGAGTGGTTTCTGATAGCCTGGCATGCCCTAATTACACTGCCTAAAGCATTTCATCATATCATGAAAACTGTATTTTTGATGATTTTTCTTGTAACCCGTCTTTTCTGTCAAAATTGAATATTTTAAACTTCAAAGCATGATTCCAAGGGGTCATACCTTGAATATTGTAATACAAATACATCATTCTTCACATATGAACTAGTAGAATCAAATTGTCTACTTTTTTTAAGTTTGGACCACTTTCACAACAAAGTGGTCAACAGCTCTATTGATTTTAATCAATAATCCCTTACAGGTTTTAACCTTGTTTATAGCTTGTGAAATAAAGTTCATTTCTGTATTCCTATAGTAATTATGTGGTGACTTTCTTTTTGGTTCATAACTCTATAATGTATATCTCAAAAGATTATAGCTAAAATCCTTGAATATATGTGTTGACCAAAAAAGTTCATACATTCAGCTTAACTCCTTAAATATTGACTTTGGAGATTAGCTTCTAAATTGTTTTATGTGTGGACCTTTATGGAGAATCCAATGGTACCATTTATTTCACATGTTGCTTCATTGGTATTTGAAATAATTAAGGATTTATGTTTTTTATAATGTATTATTACTTATAACTCATTAAATATTGACTTTACAGATATGCCATAAAAATGGTATATGTGTATTTTACCATGGTGAATCCAATGGTATATTTTATTTCACATGTTTATTCATTGGCTTTTAAGTTAAACCAAGCTTTATGCCTATTTATGGCATTTTTGGTAGTTTTAAGGTAATTATTTTTGGGTGTTGGTAAACACATGTAAGTGACCTTATTTGTCAAAACAACCTCCTCAGGCTCAGTTTTGAGGATTTTTTTAATTTTTTTTTGCCACATTTTTCCCAACTAGGCATGACAATAAGCACAGATTTTTTTTAAAATTTTTTTTTTGCCAAATTTCACCAATTTGGCCAATATGCCAAAATGGCATATTTTTTTCAAAAATTCATTTAAAATCTTTTCACTTATGAATTTGCTTCATTTTGCTTTAAAATGAAGGGGTCAATGTGAATAATAAAGCACCAGAATCCCATAAATTTGGGAATTTTTTTGGGTGGGACAAGTGAAGGCGCAAAAAGGGTTTTTTTTCAAATGTTTTTTCCCGTCATTGTAATATGCCTATTTTTAAAAAGTGAATTTAACAACTTCCCACTTATGAATTTCCTTCATTTTTTTTAAATTGAAGGGTTCAATCTGAACAATAAAGGACCAGAACATCATGAATTGGGAAAAGTTTTTTGGTGGGACAACAAGTGAAGGCGCAATGAGTGTTTTTTTCAACTGTTTTTTTCTTGTGTGTAATATGACTATTTTCAAGTACAACAGCTCCACATGTTTGATAAAAAAGGGGACTGAGGTGGTATTTAAGCAATAAATATGACTGAGGGGGATAATTGGCATAAATTGTATATACAAAAATCATTCAATCAGAATCAACCACCAAAATAGTGGGTCTTTTTTGAGAGGGGGGAGGAAGATTGGACAAATACAACATTTTGTGTTTCTTAAATTTATCAGCCCACCTCAGGGCTTGTGGTTGGGCATGAATCTCCCAGTTCACAGTAATGGGGGGGACTGGATAAACTTTAGAAATGATGATTTCCAAAGGAACAAAATGAGCACGAATATTCAAGAAGTAGATGAAAATGGGGGATTATCATTTGGAGTACAGAAATAAGGGAAAAAAGAAAAAGATTGGGCTGTGGAATAAAAGAAAACTGGTCTTTTATACTTATTTGCAATTGGATCCCCCATGTCAGGCATAGACATCCACTTGCTTTTTGGAGCCTGGCCAACATCTTCATAACATTCAATTATTTCCAAATAAGAGGATACTGAGGGAATTAAGGTGTTCATGGCTTCATAAAGGTCTTGATTTTGGTGAATTTCTTCAGCCAAGTCACCTCTGACATCAGCCCATTGATCTTGAGTCTTGTAAATGAAGTGGGATACTGTTCTGTAGCCACAGTTTCCATCACCCTGGACATTGATGGTCTTGAAGGTGTATTTCAATTTAAACTTGGGCAAGTCTTCTGAGCCAGTTACCTGATAAAATAAGTTCAAAAAATGAATAAATATTAAAATAAACAACAGAAAATTACATTAAAAAGAATCAGAAACTCACAAACAGCTTGGAGCATTCATCACTTGTGTGATAATTGCTTTGACAATGCTCACAGGTCAAGTCAATTGCATCATAGATATTCAAACTGGTGGCAGGCTTGTGTGATTTTCTTTGTGAGGTTTTGCTTCCAATTACCAATCTTCTGGACCTTCTAAGGGTTACTTCTGATTTATTTAATTCAGTTGCTTAGGGCAAAGAATCTGATGAACTGATTGATTTAGATAATGAGTCCTCAGAATCTTCAGAATATTCAGATGAGTCCACTTCCATAATTGGAGAGGGGACATTTGACTGTGATCTTGATGTTGTTGTACTGGTCACTTTTGAGGGGGGTCTTCCTCTTATCTTGGATTGACTTTCAATAATTTCAAATCTTGAAGGTTATCTTTTATTTTGATTTTTGTTTTTATAATTGGCTCCTTGGGGTCTTCCACGGATATTCTTGCATTCTAGAGGGTCTTCATAATATTGATTATCCTCTTGACTCTTGGGAATTTGATCAAATGGGACTTTTACAGTCAAAACATCTTGAAAATGCTGTAGTATTGGAGTGATTTCTTCCATTGGTCTTTGAAACAGGTCTTCCCCAATGTCTTCAAATATTAACTTGGCTTCATTCTTTCTTTCTTTTTCAACACTTTGATCATCACCTTGAAAACCAGCCTGAGAAGAATATGACAAAGAAAATCAGTGAATAATACAAATAATAATAATACGAAATTAAAAAACCCTCACAAGAAAATTCAAATGCCATTGAGGATGGAAGTCTGATAATTCAAGCCTTTGGCGCTTGACAAATGCCTTTTGGGTCTTATTCTTGCAAGGAATGCCTTTATAATTGTTGTATTTGTTGGTGCATTTTTCATTTGGAGGAAATTTTGTTTTGAAATTTTCAAAGGCAATATGAAGAGCATAATGAGACACCTTGCCATTGAGGGCACAGATGTGTGGAGGAAAATTCTTGACATGGACAATCATTTCTTTGGAGATTCTGTTGATTATTTCAATAAATTGTTTTCTGAATGCCATTTAGAGATCCCTGACTACCTCCAGGATATTACCAGTGGACTTTTGGAGCCAAAGTTTAACCATGGCATGGGCACCTTAAGCTGTGGAGGTGGATCCCACACCCAGTTGGCAATGGTGGTTGGTCCAGGCTGGCACATAATACTCCTTTAGAGGAAGCCAGGTATTTTCCAAATACTGCAAGACTTCAGGATTTTTGACTTGCTTTTGAAGCTTATTCCAGTTGTCTTTGAAAGACTTTTCAGTGGATGAATACATAACCTGAGAAATGAATCCCGAAGTCATTAATAAAGACAATAATAAGAAAAAAAGTTAAATAAAGTGAAATAAAGTGAAGAATTATATTACTTCATTCCAAAGGCCCATAAAATTTCCACAACCAGTTCCATGACCAATTTTTGTCATGCAATGAGCAGATACATCCTTGTTGATGTGCCAAATGCATAGCATGACTTTGGAGTCTGGGAAGAGCTTCTTAATAGAGTTTTTCAAGGCCAGATCCCTGTCAATAATAATAACTGGAGGGGGAACAAGATTGGTGTTTTTGAGGACCTTTTCTATGTATTGATTTAATGCCCAAGTATATGAAGGTGCATTTTCATTCTTCATCAAACAAAAAGCCCCAGAAAAGGTCTTATTGGTTGAGCTGAATCCAACAATATGAAAAAGGGGCATTTTGTACTTATTGGTTTTATAAGTACAATCCATAAGAATGACATGAGGAAATCCATGAAGGGGTTTTATGTCTAGGGGGTGAGTGAAAAACAAGGAGGTAATGTGTCCCTCAGAATCCCTTGCAGAGGACCAAACAAAATTTTCTTCTTTGAGAGTGTCAATACGAGCATCAATGGACCTGCTGCCTTGCAGTTTGTCTTTCTGGATTTTCTTGACTTGGTTGTAAATGTCTTGAAGGATTACAGGCCTGTCAGACTCACTCTGGCTGCATAATTGGGCCTGAATTTGCCTTGGAATGAGCAGTGATTCAGACATTTGAGCAATTTGGGATGTTTCTTGCTCATTGATCTTCCTGAAAGCAGGATGTGCCATCATATTTTCAGTGGCATCATGGCTATGTTCAGGATTTTTGGCTTTAAGAGTCCAAGTGGTACTGTTGGCATATTTCCTGGCATAAATTCTAAAAGGACAGTCAAGCTTTCTTGAGGTGACTGTTTTGGAGGGGCTTTTTTTTGGATTTGGGGTGCCAGACCTGTCACAACATATTTCAATTTGGTTGTGGGTCATATTGGACCTCAAGGTGGACACAGCATTCCCCTGAGCCCTGGCAACATTATGCACATGTTGCCAAAGAAGCTCAAGGGTCTGAAATTCACCTTCAGTGGGGGGTTGAAGCATTTTTTAATGAAAAATATGTATAAAAGTGAAAAAAAGGGGGAATTGGGGGATTTGGAATGGGGTAAGAACCTTTCGAAATGTGAAGAAGAGGTGAAAAAAGGTGTGAAAAATGAACAGAAGTGGTTAAGAGTGAAAGAAAGTGGTTTAAATGTGGGATTAATAGATGAGGGAAGGTAAAAAATTGAAAATTGAGAGGCTTGAAAGCAGGTTGTTGTGGTGGAAAATGCAGTCTTTGGGGAAAAAAAAGTGTGAAAAGATTTGCACAATGGCTTTGGTAATGCTGTTTTCCAAACAAAAACAATGGTTTGGGGTGGGGATAATGTGGATTATTGGGGTGTTGAGGCTTGTTTTTTTTTGGGGGGGCTGGGCAAAAAAATCTGCAGCAATTTGCAATTAGAGAGGTTTTGTGGGGAAAAAACCTCTTTTGGGCATGTTTTGGCCCAATACAGGCCCAATTGTGTTTCATTTTTAATTAAAAATGGGCCCAGGGCACCCCTTACGTGTTTTTACCAATTTGCTTACGTGTTTTTACGAACACCCTTATTTTTTATGTATAATTATTTTAAATATTTCTTGTGACCTTTTTGGGTATCTGGTCGTATCTCAAACGTTCACACATAAACTATGTTAAACTCATATGATTAGCTCCAGGGTAATAGTCTTTTCAAGAAAATAAACCTTATTAATTCAATAAATCTGAAAGTATTAACCAAAAAAAATTGGGCATATTAGCCAAACTAATTACATATTATGAGCTCAATTTTTCTCAATCATTCTAAGAATATTAATGAGAAACAAAGAAATAGCCAATATGACCTTCAAATAATGCAAAGTAAGTCAAAAATACATTTCCCCACCCAAACCACAGTTCTGGAAACACATACAGATTAAAAGCCCCATATAAATGACTCATGAGAAATATTTATCAGTTTTTTGATTTTGATTAGAAAATATATGGCTACTAATATGGTTTTCAATAAGCCATCAAAATCTCCCAAAAAAAGAAAATCTATGTGATTCAACTATAATATGCATCCTTAATTCATAGGACTTTGAGCTCAACTGGTAAGGAATATTAAATAAAGACCTTTTGGAAATAAACACAGAGAAATATTGATAAGATGTCAGAAATTTTCAAAAGTACATGAGTCTTTTATTTGAATGTTTAAAGTTTTGAAAACCTGTCACAATGCTGTCTGACAGACCTCAAAAAAGGGAAGTCTTTCCAAAAAGGCTATTGAACTGGTTGAAAGAACAATTAATACTGGAAAGTTGTAGATCACATTCCACCATGTGACAAAACCATCTTTAAGGGGAATTTCTTTAAGAAATATGTCTAAAATTACAGTTAAATGTTACAAAGTATGTTAATAAAAAAAGCACCCCCAGTTTTTCCTCAGAATATTTTGTTTCCATTTTTCCTGAGCTTTAGTTAATGGCTTCTACCAGCTTTTTAACTCTAGAAGATTTAGATCAATGTATTAATATGGGTAAGGCTTTGAAAATCCATTTCAACCTCTTTTGGGGGAAACAAAGGTTACCACGTTGACTATGTTCTTCCAAAAACCTCTCATTATTCAATATGAAGCTGTAACCAAGGCCTCTAGAGTATTCTCCAATTTGAATAATTAATTTCTATCAAAATAGTGGTAACACAATTATGTTGTGAGATCTGACAAATTGATGTAGTATATATTCCAATATTTAAGATATAATTAATTATTTTTTTCCAAGAATTCAATAAATGAATCTCACTTGGGAAAAAATGATCATTTTTGATACAAGAGCTGTGTTTGATATTAGTTTGTCTTGAATGTTATTCATTAAATGGAAAGAAAGTATTCATCTATTTTTTTGTGAGTGGATTAAGGGGAATTGAGTCTTTTCTCATATCTTGATTATGTACTATATGTTGGATTGAAAGATAAAGAGTGGTTTAGCCAATGAGACCAAACATTCATTGCTGCAAGAAATTGAAAAATAGTTTAGGAAAAAACATAGCTTTTGTAATTTTCCTTTCAAATTTATGGCAGTGCTTTAGGTTAAAAAACAAGAAATGTTCATTGGTATTGTAACATCTCTTCTTGAAAAAGTGAGAAAATTTGTTTCTTGGACAAACAGTATTTTTATATCAAAGAATACTTCCACTGTTTAAGAGTAAATTCCAAAATATCATTCAGAGTTTTGGGCAGGAATTCTACCATGTTGGTTGCAAAAAATTGGAAATTCATGTTTGGCCAAACAGAATTTTTAAATTTTACCTTGAACAAATTTTATTGCATGGCTGCAAGATTTTTTCTGGGAGCTTTTGGGTTGTAGTATATTGAGCTATTATCAACAAGATCACAAATTTTATTTTTTATATAGCATACTTTTCCTTTTAAGCCATACTTCCACTCTTCTGATTTTTTGAATACTTTCATGAGATTTCTTTGTTGAATTAGATTTCCTTTTATTCCAAACATTAAAAATTTTTGTTTGGCCAAACATAATTTTTACACTTTACCTTGTATCAATATTATTAATAGTTAAAAACTGGTAACCAAGAGCTTCATTGTGGTATTATTTTACTCTTCACCCAATCAAATACATACTATGTTTTGTTTAAAATGATTTTTCCAATTATATTTCCACTCTATAGAATCATTGGAAGCCTGTAATAAAGACTTTATTGGTGGAGATTTATTACATTCAATAACAGAACTTCAAAATTTATGCTTAGTTGAGAAATATTTTTATATTACCTTAAATAAATTTGAGGCAAAGGATTCAAGCTTGTCAAAAAAGAGGTTATGATGGTATTCTGTTACCACCTATTGAAAATTTCATAACTTATTTTTGGACAGATATAATTTTTAAATTTTACATTACAAAAACTTTCTGAAATGGTTCAAATCTGCTCACAAAGACATTTTTGGTGATTTTAAATTATCTCTGATCAAATAGGAGATTATCAATTCATTTCGTTAAAATAAAATGATAATTCTTTGGAAATATATTCTGTCTTATATTATTTACACGCTTTGTGTTACTAAATAGCTTCATTAATTAAATTTCAATATTATCTAATAATTTTTGATATATGTTTTTGAAAATTAACGTTCAATTTAAAAACATCAGCTCTCAAGTGATATAAAACTCAGAAAATATAAGTATGTCTTTTGTTTGACCAGAAGCTTAACCCCCAGTAATCTCATCATTCAATTTATGTCTACGTTGTAAAATTTACTCATTTCTCAGTACTCAGACTGGGATCGTAAAATATTTATTAATAATATACAATGCCTTCCAGTTTGAAATCAGTCAATACACTGAAATCACATAGAAATGTAAGCTGTGATTTTCTTTAAGCTTTTCATATATTGAGATCTTGATGAGTGGTCCACCTTATACTTATACTTTAGACCTAATAAGTACTAGGGACCTTGAAAAAACAGCCAAGCTTTGCTATGGAGCTAAAACAGGTTTAAAAAAAGAATTAATATCAAGGATCACAAATATTCTCCCTTCACTCAAGCTTTCTACATGTTATAATAGCTTTCCAGACTAGAAAGAAAAAATTATGCAAAATATCAAAGATACTTGAGGATTATCTTCATTGTAAGAGTCCCTCAGATATACTCAATGATCAAAAAGATTTTTAATTAAACAATAAAGCGTAATTAGGTTTGAAATTGGGTGGCTCCCTACCATGGTCTTTATTGTAAAATTATCTTATATATTCTCAATGATTCAAAAAAGCTCCCAAACAAGCAATAAAATATGACCTTTGAGGTATGAAAAATTAACCAAAAAGGTCAAAAACGGCTTATAAACTTTATTGAAAATTTCATCACTTATATTGAAAGAAAAATCCCTTGCTTTAATTCTATTTTTGGACATTTATGTATGATAAGCCAGAAAGATATAAATTAATAATGAAGTTGATTTATTGAAAAGGAAGATGGCTTAATCATAGAATAGCTATTTTGATTTTCCTTTAACAGATCTGTTTTTTAGTTTTTTGGACAATGACAAAATTTCTTTGGTAACACTCACTTATTTATCACTTGGTATGTTATTTTTGATTTTTTTTTTCAAGTAATCATCTTGTTGCAATGGCACATTTAAATTTGTCAAAATCTAATATAATGTTCTCAATTTTATTGATTTTTGAATTTATTCAAAGAAAATCAGGGGAGAAATCAGATACAGAGCTTGATTAAATCTCTAAGAAATAATATTTTTATATTTTATATAAAGCCACTGAAATTATATATTTAAATTTGAGTCAATTTATCACGATATGATTGAACTAACTTTCCCTCAATTGATTTTTGATCTTAAATATTCTATTTATTTTATCTTCTATTGAGTTTTTCTTTAAATTATTTTTGTTTAATGCAATGGGAGCTCTTTTTTCTCTTTGTATTCGCGCTAATTATCTTTTAATCCCCATTTTACTAATTGTAATGTATGGAGAGGTCTCCATTTGTTGAGATAAAATTTGTTTGGTTTCTTTATGGCTAAAGGTTTTTTTTATTAAAAAAGAAATCAAAAATTTTAAGACTAAACAATTAACAAAGCAAGAATTTTAAAGCTAATTTGAGAAATAGTCTTCTTATTTCCCTGAAAGCTTTGGGGGCACCTGTGTAAAATCTGTTGAGAAATTAAAGCAAATATGATATACATATCAGATAATTATTGGAAAGAATTAGAAAATATTCATTTCTGAACAGATAAATAATAATTTTTTTTTCATAATTATTACAAACTAATTGGGAGGATTAATTATTTTTACCCAATTTCTTTCTCAAGTTTCAGTCATAAAGGCTCTCAGAAGTGCCTGAAGATCAATATACCTTGGAAGCTTCTTTCCACAAAAAATGATTGTAATTTTGTAGTAATAAGTTATTTTTAAGCTGCTGGTGATGGAATAATACATTCATCTTATTTAAATACTCAAAAGATAAAATATGAAGGGGGGAATTCTTTTCCTTGTTGTTATTTAAGCTTAATAAGAACATATAATATTCATTCAATTGGTATCTTTCGAGTGGGGGCTACAGGATTAAGTTGAAAGCTGTTTTGAAGTAGACTTGGAGTGATTCAAATATCACTTCAGACCCATATCCAACCAGATTCAATAAATGTTCAAAATTACATTTGAAATTGTCAATATTAATTATTTGAACTTGAACAATTGATTCCCCATATTTTGATCAGTTTCAAATGGTGATTCAAGGTTCTGGTAAAAGTGTGTAACCTTTAAGTAGAAACACACAAAACACATAAGTGGCCCAATTCTTTAAAAAAAATCCTTAGGCTTAGTTTTGAGGAATTTTTTAACTATTTTTTCCATATATTTTTCTGACATGGGATATCAAGATCCCCAAAATTTTCAATTTCTTTTTTTTGCTAAATTTTTCCAAAATGGCCAATTGTTTTTAAAATCAATTCAAAATCTTTCCCCTTATTAATTTTGATAATTTTCCTTTCAAAATGAAGGGGAGAATATTGGAAATCAAAAAGAAGAAGCCCATAATGTTTTAAATTCATTTGGGTGGGATAAGTGGAGGCCCAGAAAGCCTTCTGTTTCATGTTTGTAATATGATTATTTGTAAGTAAGAAAGTGCCATATCTTTGAGGAAGAAAAGTGACTGAGGTGGGATTTGAGAGATAAATAAGACCAATGACATAAATTTTGTTAACAATTTAAAAACCCCATTTTTGGGAAGTTTTAGTAGGTTTTTTATTTTTTTAAATTAAATAGTGGGCCAGGGAATCTCTTAGGTGTTTTTACTAAGGAACTAATCATTTTTACTAGTTTATGGAAGACCCCATGGGGATTAAATAAAAACATGTAAGTTCTTATGTTCCTTTACCAGAAGCTATAATCTATTAACATTGTCCTGGCGGAAATATCAAAACTCACAAATACAACTCTGTTTCATACACTGAATTTATCACACATTTAATTCATTAATTATAATCTTGTTTCAATTGAAGTATTATTGAATTTTGAAAAATAAAAGCTTAAAATCATCAAATTGCTTTTGAGACTTGAAAAATTCATATAATACGCACAGGTTAAATTTTTACTGGAGCTGAAAAGTATTACACTAAAATAATATTTTTCAAAGATTTTTTACTCAAGCCTGAGAGAAACATATGCATATAATGTTTAGAGATTTACTCACTTTGTCAGTATTCCTTTGGGTTCACTAGAATATTAAACTTTAAAAGTAATATGATCATTAGGATATTGAATTAATACATTCCCAAAAATTTCTTCACCCATTTTTTGTTTTGAAGCCCAATATTTCCTCTCTTGATTGTATAAAGGGAAAAGAAAAAATAAAAACACCACAAAAAATGAAGTGGAAGAGGTTATTCCTAAAATAATTAAGAAAATGGATACCTAAAAAAATAATGACAAGAAATATGATAATACCTAAGCTATATATGTTTTATGTTATTATAGTTGTAATACTTTTGTCATTTTTGTTGAGAGAAAATGAGTAGAAAAAAGTCTTTTTCTTTTGATTTCAAGAAAGCTTATTTATTAATTTTACTTCACTTTTTGAATTCTATCATAAAATGTTTTAGTTATTTTCTGGGATTATGAACTTTTATTCTTTTGATGTTTATGTTTCAGTCTGTATGAAGGTTCTTATAGTGTGAATTTTAGTAACCTTAATACTATTATTTAGTTTTCTATTGAAAATTATATTATCAGATGGTGTGCTACTGTAGAATTGTTGGAATTGCTGCTACTGTAAAAATGATTCAAAATCTTTATGGTAGTAGGCTATTTGATTCCTGGAAATTTAATAATGGAGAAAACTGTAAAGTTTTCTCCCGTAGAGGAATTTTCTCTGCAGACCCTGATATTTTTCCTTTGAATAAAAAAATAAAAATATAAAGGGATATTTCTTCTCTAAGAAGGTAAAAAAGAGCCTTATTAATCACAAAAAGGATCAGAAAATTAAATTAAAATAATAATAAAAATGATCTTAATTATACAATAATGAATAGAATTAAAAATATATATTATTTTTCATCTCTTTCTTTGTGAATTATTTTATTGATCTAGGATTTTGAGTATTTTATTTTATTCCTTCTGAATCTCAATTAAGCTTCCTGTATAAAGCTGTAAGGTGTTTCTATGAAACTCTTGATAATAGTAACAATATCAAGAATACTATAACTTTCCTCAGTAGAAAAATATAATATAATGAAACATTATAGCCACAAATTTAAATATAATTATTAAAAATAATTCTATAAAAAAATAGCTTTAATTATCATTATATAAAATGATAATGAAAAAAATATAATAATTATAATAAATTATAATTATTTTATTATTGTTATAGTCACTGACAATGATAACAATAGGAAGTGTAAAGCTCTTAATGATACAATTACATGTGGAAGATATAAATATTTAACCACTTATGAATAATATATAAATATTATTTATGAAAGACTTCTAACACACACTGTGCATGAATAAGTATTATAGAAAAATTCTATATAAAAAAACTAAAAATAGATAAAAAAAATATAGAATTTTAGAGAAAACTTACTTATAATATTTATTTAGTACCACAAATCAAACAACAACAGTTATTATATTGAATCATAATTATAAGTTAAAAACATGCCAAAAATCAATATTTTATAGGATAAAACAGCTTTTTATGATAAAAAATATGATTAAAGAGTTTTTGAGAGGAATTTGTGGATTTTGAAATATATTTTGAAGACAATAATTTTATAAAATAAAATATATTATAGGTGATTACAACAATAATCTAATTTATGGAATTTCAATTCTTTAATTTAAGATTTATAAAGAATAAAATACTTAAGAAATACTTTAATAATAAGATTTTATATATAATAAAAATTTACCTATTTAAGTGTCTAATACAATTGGATTGATACTTGATTATGGACAAACACAGTGAGGAAAGATTTCTTTTGATGTCTACAGAGCAGGTCTTATGATTCATAATGGATATAGAGCGCGTGCTCAGGTCAAAACTGAAAAATCATGCTTAAAAATAAGGTTCTTAACTTAAGGTAACTTATTTTTAATTCCAATTTGAAGTTACCAGTGTTATTTTCAACTCCAAGTAGCTTTAATCCTCATTCAAGTTAATTATTTTAAGCTTTAATATAAAATAAGCTTATTTATATTAAAGTTAATCACATGAACAACTCAAAAATAGAGTTTCAAGCAGAAATATCTTAAACTCAATTTTTAATTAATCTTTGAAGAAATCTTAATTTTCTTTAAGTATAATTGAAAGAGTAAATTTCCAGGCGAATTAACCAGGAAATCTGTTTATAAAAGATACTTAAGATCTAATTTATATATAGGTAATATTAAATTATAATCTGTGTGAAACCTTCAAGCAAATCCATCAAGAATGGGATTTTTAATGAATTTTTGAAGTTATTACTATTTTTCCACATAAAATAGCAATACACACTAAACCTTAACTTTTGATAAGTTTTTAATGCTTGTAACCTTAACGTTTGAAGCTTATTTAAGCTTTGAAGGGTCTCAAAACTTTAGTTCCAAGCCTGCATATTGGGATTTACCCTTTGGCAGCTTGAGATTCATGTCTAAATTGGGATAAACCCAGTTTAAACTTTAAGGTTGGATCAAAGTCTAATCTTAAATTTTCAATAGGGTTGAAACTCCTCCAATACAGGTGGACAACCTTAATTGAATCCTTGTAGATCCAAAAAGTTTGGTACCCCAGCTCTGTTTGGTCTTTTTCCTTTGTCCCACCTTTTTGTGTGGATCTTGCCGTTTTATTTATTTAAAGCCATACTATGGCCTTAAACACTTTTAAATTTAGCTCATGCAGGATTTACATTCTTTATGGCAAATCCTTAGCCAATTCAGTAAAAATACACAAAACCTCAATTTTGACTAAAATTTTGGTAAGTTTGCATAAACCTTATTCAATTATTGATTTAAGCTTATTTAAGCTTATAATTAACAATTGTAATTTTTTTAAAAAAAGTTACACTAGTACTATGAGATTCTTAAATCTTCCAATAACATAAGAAATAAGCTCTTTTGGGTATAACACCCTATGGGTGTACCCTAGGTCATTTTTGGTTTAGAATCCAAAAATGACATAATATCCATAACTTTGTTTATCCAAAAAAAACTTATACCTATTTTTTGTTATTTTTTATTTAAAATTCAATTAAAAAGTATGTTGAAGACTAAATCTGCTGTATATAAAATAATTTGTGGCCTTATGGGTATTCTATACATACCTCACAGGCTCACATTCCCTACCACCAAAAAAAATTGTACCACAATTTTCTTTTAGTAGTATACCCCCAGGTTCATTGGGGGGGTATCATCCACTTTCCAACCTCTCTACCTATACTTTCAAGTATGTAAAGCACAAAATTCAGATTTTATATGGAGCAATTGGTCTTCTCTCATGTCTGAATCTTCTGAGAAACTTTTGGGAATCAGGTATATTTTCTGCTACAATCCATTCATCTTCATGTTGTGGATTCCTGTACCTAACCAAGTATTCTCTTTCATCTGTTCCTCTAAGTCTCCTTTCTTTCAGGATTTTTAGTACTTTTTTCTCTTCACTCTGATCAAGTGGAGGTACTTCCAAGGGTTTTTCATTTCTCAAAGGAAATAATTCATTATCACTTTAATTGTAATGATTTACTAGACTAACAGGAAAAGCTCCATGTTTGTTTTCCAATTCCCCTGAAAGTTCTACTTGTACTTCATTTGTCCCATGGAGGGCTTTAAGAATGAATGGTTGTGCAAAGGAATTCTTAAATTTCTTTGGACCTTTAATATTATTAAGTTTCAAGAGTGAAACTAGTATTAAGTCCCCTACTTTGAATTCTGGGGTTTTTTGACTTTTATCCCATTTCTGTTTAGCATATTCAAAGGAATCATTCATTCTTTTATTTGCATTATGCCTTACTTTATCAAGTAATAACTTAAATATTGAAGCAGTTGCATGAATATCAACTAAATCTTTCTTCAAAGTATCAACTGGAATTTTAGGGTTTCATCCTTCTACAACATTGCAGGATTTTTTCCTGTTAAAGCATGGATGGAGGTCTTGTAGGCTAATTCCAATTCTGGTATATGAGTACACCAATCATGGGTAAAGCCATCAGAATCTTTAAGCTCCAGGCCATAAGCACAAAATCTTCTCATCATTTCCTCAAGGGTTTGTATCATTCTTTCTGCTAACCCATCTGTTTGTGGATGGTATGCTGTTTAGAATGATAATTTTGTACCCAAAAGCTTATGTAAATTAGTCCATAAGGCTGATGTGAGTTTTGGGTTGCTATTACTAATGATATTTTTAAGGATACCAGTATGGGATATGACTCTATTCCAAAAACAAAGAGCTGTATCCATAGCTGTGTCATCTTTCTGAAATGGTAAAAACATTGGTGTTTTGCTATATCTGTCCACAATAAGAATATATGAATTGTAACTTTTATCACCTCCAGGTGGTAAGGCAGTTACCCAAAACATAAGAACCACTTCCCATGGGGTACTTGGTTCTTGGATGTGAATCATAAAACCAAATCTTTTACCAGTAGCTCCATTGGTGTTTTGGAATCTATCACAACTATGACAGTACTCAATGATATATTTTCTCCAAGATGGCCACCAGGAACATGTCTTAATTCTTTTCATTGTTCTGTCTTCAGACAGATGTCCAGAATAAATGTTATCATGGCATTCCAGAAGTATTGTGTTAATTAACATTCTACTACACAGGACCATGACACATGTGTGCTTAGATCTATGATAAAAGATACCATCAAATAAATGGAATCTTCCATTGTCATAAGATGTTTTCCAAATATCATCCAGAGAATTCGCCAAAGCTGCACCTTTGCAATCTTTGTCAAGTAGAGAAGTAAGAATATGACACTTCTTATCCAGCTTATAGCTATCTCAGACTTCTTCAAAGAATTCTGTTCCAACATCTGTGATCTTAATTCCTTCAATTGGAATTTGAAGTTCTGTATTTGTGGGAACATAGGCAGGATGGTCAGGTGTATTGAGTAATGCCCATCTACTTAAGCCATCAGCAATCTTGTGAATATTTCCAGCTTTATGTACTATAGTCATATTAACTCTATACTCCTGTATAGCAATCTGCCATCTTAACATGTGTCTGTTTGGATTTTTAATGTTAAGAAGTGATTTTACTGCATTACAATCAGTAATTACCTCAAAAACACTACCATCAAGATAGTAATGAAGTTTTTTCCAGAGGCCAAACAAGGCAAAGGAACTCCATTTGGGTAGCTCCATATCTGGCCTCAGTAGGTTTGATTTGTCTTGAAATAAAACAAATTGGACCTTAATAAGGTTTGTGATTGATAATTTGAACTTGATGAAGAGCTGCACCTAGGCCCTGACCATATGCAGCAATATACAGCTTGAAAGGAAGTTTCCACTCTGGCATCAGTAATAATGGTGCATTTGTCAAGGCATATCTGATCTTTTCATATGCTTGAATTCTCTCCTGTGTCATTTGTATAACATTTTGTTGATCACAAATTCTGTACAATGATCTGGCATAGATTGCAAAATCCTTAAGGTGCTGCCTGTAATAACCGGAAAACCCTAAGAAAGACATCATTTCCTTATTTCCCTGGGGCATTTGTTTCAGTAACACTGCAAACACTTTGTTTTTATCAACACCAAGGCTCAGTCGTGAGACTACATGTCCTACAGCATTCAACTCATGAAGCCCAAAATTACATTTTTTTAAGAGATATTTTCATGTTCACTTGATGAATTTTCATAACTAATAATGTAATTCTCTCTAAATGAAATTTCCAGGTTTCTGAACAAATTATAATGTCATCAATATAAATGATTAAAGATCCCTCTGATAATTCATTTGGGAAAATGGTATTCATCATTCTTTGGTAATGAGAGGTTGAATTTTTAATACCAAAAGGCATCCTCAAGTATTCATAAATACCACAATGAGAAGTAATCCTAAATAATTTCCTAGCATGACATGTCAAAACATTCTGATGGAAACCTTCAAGAGAATCCATAGAAGTAATAAGCTTTTCTTTTGATAATTAAGTCAAAGTCTCATGGATTCTGGGAATTGGGTACCTATCTGGAATAGTATAGGTATTCAATGCTCTAAAATCACAAACCATCCTTGATTCATCATTATGCCAAGTAATGATTACAGGTGTTGTGACTTCTACTTCTTCATTGTGCCCAACGTTTCTAAGAACTGCCAGTTTCACTACCTCATCACTATGACTTTCTAGTGCTTCTCTAGCCCTAAGGCTAGCTGGGTAAGCTGGTCTCCTTAATAATGGAGGGTAAGGTCTTTCCACATTAAGCATAGTTTCCACTTCATGGCCTTTAATGGCCCCAAGTGGTTCATTATCAGAAGCAAAGGCTTCCCTGTTTTGAAATGTAATTTCAATGAGCTCTTCCTTCATTTCTGGTGTCAATTCAGGACTAATTTGCACTTCACTTAACTGATCTGACACAAATTTTTCTTTATTAACATTTTTTACTTGTCTAATGAAAGTGTGGAACTTCTTTTAATGTGGGATTGGATAAGGCAGTCCTTGAGGGGGAAATCACAGGTAAACAGTTTGAATTTCTGAAACAATCCTGTAACCAAGGGTGCTAATGGTGTTTTAGCTGCCCCTCTGAATATACTAAACAATCCCCCTACAGAGCTCACAAATCAATATTCAAGATTGTGGCTTTACAACTAGAGAAGACTTTTCAGAAGTCTCTATTAGACCTATTCAATAATCAGATAGATAACTTATAAGTTAAAAAAAGTATAAAATAATCATCCTTAAATAATAATATAAAATGATTTAAGGTTAAGAACTTAATATTATAGGAGTTTTATTTAATATAAGAGTACTAATATAAATTATATGGGTAAGTTAATTTAATTTTATATCTTTTATAATAATTATTTTTTCTGAGAGGGTAATTGCTAATATAACATAACAACAAGACCTTTAAAAATATATTTTTAAGATATATTTTTCATATAGAATGGATATTTGTTAAATATATGAGTGATATAATATGATATAAGTGTAAGTTGCTTTAATATAACAATATTTATTTGTAAAGTTGTATTTTTTAATATGAAGATAGAATACATGTATTTTTCCTTTATAATGTAAAGATTATGAGCATAAAACCAATATTATGAGTATTATTGGTAGTATTATAATTAAAAAACTAATAATTTAAACATAGGGTGGATCAATAATATAAAGTAGACCTTCTGTTAACTACTATTAATTAGAAATCACTATGAACTAAACTTATAAGTGTATAATACTATTTAATTAAATAGCTAAATTATTGTAATAGTAAGGGATGGATGAATTATTCTCCTTCTCGGTATATTATTCCCATTTAAATAATAATACTAGATTGATCTACTAGTGAGGGATGAATAATTATTCTCCTTCTTGGTATATAATTAATTGCATTCATTCATGCATTAATTCATGGGGAAAAGAGGAAGAAATGAGGGAGAGAGGCCCTTTATTTATATTCTTTGGGCCCTCTATAGAGGCACTCAAAAATAAGGAACTCAGAATTTTTTCACTTCTTTTGGCTGGGATAATTTCTTTATAGTGGTGAGATACCATTTGTTTGGTTTTTTGCACCAATTTATGTATGATTATGTAATCTGAGATGTTTTTTCTGGTGAAGAATTTTGACATGGTGTCATTTGATCAAGATATTGAACCATATGTTTGGTTTGTTGCACCATTTCTGGGGGGAGGAGGTGATTTTGTACAGCTATTGCACCATAGGTCGGTGCATTGTTTGAACTATAGGTGGAGAATGCTGTGTATTGTGAAGATTTTATTTGTCCTGTACAAGATTTAATATTCCTTTATTTAAATTAAATTATAATTTTAATTTACATTTACTGGCTTATCAGGTGGCTGTGCTTGTATTTCCACAGATATGGCATGTAATTTAAGGTTTTGATGGATTTTCCTTGCATAAATTGATTTATTCTTTTTCTTTCTGTCTTGTGACTGTTGATTAATACAGTTTTAATTTATTCCTTATTGAAGTGGGCTCAGTTTAATAACTGCATTGCTGAGTAATCCCAAGGTTGAGCAGAGCCTGGGTAAATTGAGTGTTGCACTACCCCTCTTACTGGTAAATTTAACATTCTTGCTAGCTTGTCTTTTTATTTTCCTTATTTTATTGTCATTCTTGTAATCAAATGGACCGTTCTTCCAGTATTTGCTTATGGGATTATACATTTTGATGAATTTAAATCCATTTTATTGCTGAATTCCTCTATTATAATTGATTCATTATTGATTTTTCTTTGTTATTCCTTCACTCTATAGCCTTATAAATGAAATTTCACTTGAAACTGGGCCAATAAGGTATGGAATACCACAACAGTTATTTCTATTTTTTATTGAGGAAAAGCAAATGTTTTCCTTTTATTTTTCCCTATAGTGAAATACCTGTCTTTATTGTTATTAATATCAATACTATAGATGTTGAGATAATCATTTCCAAGTATAAAGTGTTGTGAAGTAAAGTACAATTATTCATAACAAAAAGTTCCACTTTTAATCTGATACTTACTTCAGCATGAGGGGATATCATTTCTGCTTCAAATTTACCCAAGGGGTGCATATTTTGCCTGGAACTTCTGAGTTTTATACCTTCAATTGGCATTAACTTGTCTTGAAAATCAGTATAAATCTTGTCAATATGATCTTTCCCAATCCAAGTAAAAAAAGCACCTGAGTCAACATGTATCTTGGCTTCTCTGTTGTTTGTCACAATATTAGTGATACAAGATTCTCTGGCTGTATAGCCTTTACCTCTGGCTGGCTTGGGTTTCTGCATTTTAGCATCTTGCACATGTATGAGATCCATACATTCATCACTTTACTGTGGTAAGTGAGTATGCACTTCTGTGACTTCAAAGGAAACATTAATATCTTCTATACTAAGTTCATCTGGTAATTCCTCCTCTTCAGAAGGCTCAGAATCACTTTCATGTACAGGGACATCATTTGTTTCTTTTGTGTCATCTTTTTCAGTTTCTATCTCATTGATTCTTGTCTTTTTGGGACAAGTATTAGCCAAATTAGATGTACTTATACACTTATGAAATTTCAAAGGAGTTTTGTCATGTGGTTCATTGGGTTATGGAATTTGTTTCCCACTGGTCGTGTTGTCCATTGAGGGTTTATAACAATTTCTACGAATTTTTGTTCTATTAGTGATGTCCTCCATAGCATTGATATAATTTTCTGTAGAGAAATGCTCAATACATCTGCTTCTTATAGAATTCTCAAGGTCACCACCACACTTTCTTAAGATCCTTTTATGTACAATTGGTTCAGACATATAAGGATGAAGGGCAGTTGATCTTTCCTTTTGTTTAAGAAACAAAGACATGGGCCTGCCCCTCTCAATATTAAAAATGGCTTCTTCAAAAGAATTCTCCATTTTAAATCTCCAGGAATCATTTTCCCACTTGGAAATGATTTTTCCTTTCCACCAAGGCAAAGAATGTTTACCATTGTCTTGCCTCATTTTGTAATACCATTTCTTTACTGATTTGGTAAACAATGAGTTTGATCTGGCAGTTATGTATTCATCTGGTATGTGAAATTTTTCTTCAAAAATATCAATTGTTTTCATAAATTCCATAAGATTATGTTCCCCTTCACCACTGAAAGTTGGCCATTCCTCTAATCTTGGAATGTCTTTAAGATTGAAAGCAGTTTCCACTTCTGCATCACTTGAAGTTGTATTTTGTAAGTCATTCTTCAGGTTTAGCACAGTTCTGTCAAGAATTGGTGTAGACCTTCTTGGAAAATCATTCTTCAGTGATATATTATTGTAAAAACCACAAATAATCACCCCCTCAATGGGTGTTGCAGCAATTCCAACCTGAACCCAGGTTATGGTAAATTTGCAATATAATATGTTTATGGCCAATATTACCCTTTTGGTGCTCTATGGCCTCTTGGCCATAGCACCCTTCCACTAGCCAAATATGGCCTCAGGCCATATCCTGCCTGCATTGGCCTCATTGGGAAATTCTCCACCTCGCAAACCCCCAGGCCATTATCCTTGTTTTTGGGCCTGAGGGGTCTTCTCACTCTTCTAGGGGCCTATGGCCCCTCTAGCCACCACCAGGGCCCTTGGGCCAACCCTTTATATTGGGGGGTTTTGGGCCATTTAGGCCCCCTACAGCCTCTACAGCCCGCAGTCCATATGCCATGGTCTGTGGGACTGTTAGGCCCCTGTTGGCCCAATTCTAATGAGGAAAAAAGGGGCAGGTTAGAAGCCCCCAAATCCAGGTGGGTCTGAAACCACAACTGGACGCAGCTGAACTAGTTTTTGACCCTAAAACCCAATTAACCCCAAATGGCCAAAAACCACCTTAGGACCCAAATTGGCCAAGAACCTCAAGTTGACCATAAGTCAGTCCATGGCCTCTGGCAACCATCAGAAGCCACCAGATCAGCTCCAAGAACGGATTCCCCTTGTGAGCCTGTGAGGTATGTTTAACATACCCATAAGGCCACAAATGATTTTATAAACAATTAAATTTGTCTTAAACAGACTTTTTAGTTGAATTTAAAATAAAAAATAATAAAAAATAAGTATAACTTTTTTTTGGATAAACAAAGTTATAATTATTATGTCATTTTTGGATTCTACACCAAAAATAACCTAGGGTACACCCATAGGGTGTTATACCCAAAAACACTTATTTCTTGTGTTATTAGAAGATTTAAGAATCTCACAGTACTAATGTAACTTTTTAACATTTTTTTTAAAATTGTTAAATTTAAGCTTAATTAAGCTTAAATTTAAAGTTACATAAGGTTTATGCAACCTTACCAAAATTTTAGTTAAAATTAAGGTGTGGTGTATATTTACTGAATTGGCTAAGGATTTGCCATACAGAATGTAAATCCTGCGTGAGCTCAATTTAAAAGGGTTTAAGGCCATAGTATGGCTTTAAATAAATAAAAGGGCAAAATCCACGCAAAAAGGTGGGACAAAGGAAAAAGACCAAATAGAGCTGGGGTACCCAACTTTTTGGATCTGCAAGGATTCAATTAAGGTTGTCCACCTGTATTGGAGGATTTTCAACCTTATTTAAACTTTAAGATTAGACTTTGATCCAACCTTAAGGTTTAAACTGGTTTTATCCCAATTTGGACAGGAATTTCAAGCTGCCAAAGGGTAAATCCCAATATGCAGGCTTGAAATCAAGGTTTTAAGAACTGTCAAAGCTTAATCAAGCTCAAAAAGCTTAAATAAGCTTAAAACTTTAAGGTTTCAATCATCAAAACCTTATCAAAACTTAAGGTTTTGTGTGTATTGCTATTTTACGTGGAAAAATAGTAATAACTTCAAAAATTCATTAAAAATCCAAATCTTAATGGATTTGCTTGAAAATTTCACACAGCTTAGAATTTAATATTATCAATATATAAATTAAATTTTAAGTATCTTTTATTAATAAGTTTCCTGGGTAATTAGCCTGGAAAATTACTTTTTTAATTAAGCTTAAAGAAAATTATGATTTCTTTAAAAATTAATTAAAAATCCAGTTTAAGAGATTTCTGCTTGAAACTTTGATTTTATGTTGTTCATGTGATGAGCTTTAATATAAATAAACTTATTTTATATTAAAACTTAAAATAATTAAACTAAATGAGGATTAAAGTTACTTGGAGTTAAGAATAACACTGGTAACTTTAAATTGGAATTAAAATTAAGTTGCCTTAAGTTAAGAACTTAATTTTTAAGCATGGTTTTTCAGTTTTGACCTGAGCACGCCCTCTACATCCATTATGAATCATGAGAGCTGCTCTGTAGACATAAAAAGAGTCTTTTCATCACTGTTTTTGTCCATATAATTAATAATCAATCCAATCATATTAGACATTTAAACAGGTAAAGTTTTATTAAATATAAAATCTTATTATTAAAAGTAATTCTTAAGTTATTTTTATTCTTTATTATTAAATTAAAGAATTGAAGTCATAGAATTCAGATTATTGTTGTAATCATCTATAATAACTTTTATTATATAAAATTTCCATCTTAAATATCTTTTAAAATCCACAAATTCCTCTCAAAAACTCTTTAATCATAAATTTTAGTATAAAAAGTTGTTTTATCTTTGATTTTATTGATTTTTGGCGTGTTTTTAACTTATAATCATTATTTAATATAATAACTGTTGTTTTATAACTTGTTGTATTAAATACATATTATAAGTAAGTTTTCTTTAAAGTTCTATATTTTTTTTTTATCTATTATTAGTTTTTTTATATAGAATTTTTATTCTAAAAGAATTATTTCTGCACAGTGTGTGTTTAATTCTTTTTATAAATAATATTTATATTATTTATAAGTGGTTAATATTCATATTTTCCACGTGTAATTGTCTCATTAAGAGCTTTACACTTCTTATTGTTATAACTGTCAGTGACTATAACAATAATAGAATAATTATAATTTATTATAATTATTATATATATTTTTTTATTATTATATTATTATAATAATAATTAAATTTATTTTTTTATATAATTATTTTTAATAATTATATTTAAATTTGTGGTTATAATATTTTATTATATTATATTTTTCTACTGAGGACAGTCATAGTACTCTTGATATTGCTACTATTATCAAGAGTTTCATAGACAAACCTTACATTTGGGGGCCTGGCCGTGATTTTAAACCAATTTTTGGGACATAAATCATATTCTAGACCTTATTTTACTGTTTTTTGACGTAAAATTGCCATATTTGTCTTAATATTGGCTTTTTTGGGACTTATCCCTTATAAATAATCTTTATAATATTAATAAAGTTATTTTTTCTTAAGAATATTGTTTGAAACAATATACTATTGAGTGACTTGGAATAAATTTCTTTTGTCTAACTAGTGGCTTTTTCACATCACAGACTTGAAATTTATTCTTTGAGTTATTCTAGTATAAAGTGAATAATAATATAATTTTGATTAATTAACTTGTTAATTGCATAATTATTATTTCTTTAAAGAAAATAATAAATCAAATAAAAAATCTTTAAAAATAAAAATCTTTACTAAAAACATTTTTTCTTTTTATCTTAGACATTTTTCTTTATTTTTGACGTAATTTGCCATAAATTACATAAAAACAACTTTATTCAATAAGTTGAGTTTATAAGTTATTTTTATTATTTGATAAAATAACTTATATTTTTAATTTTTCTCTAGTGTCTTCCATCAGAGAAAGTTCTTCAGACTCTGAGGCCTCAGAGTCCAGTATTGAAATTCAAACCAGCCCAGCACCAAGGGGTTTAATAACCAAAGAGCCCTTCAAAGGTCCTGCAGGTGAATTCAATCCACTTTTACTCTAATTTTTATTAAAATTGACGTGAAATGACTCCTACTAGAAGTGGAAGCAACTACTCCATCCAATCAAATGGATCTGGACCAGGACATTCCAGCCACAAATCCAAAAGGCAAGAATGTCCTCCCAGAGGAGAGGCACAAATGGAGGATGCCAGAACTTCCACCAGTTCCCAAAGGTTAGCCAGCACCTTTGAACCTCTTCTTGAAAGTCCAGAAGCTGACATAACTGCTATTGCTGTTAGACCTGAACCATTTCCAACAGGCAGCTGTGGAAATTTATCAATCCCAATGGAAAAACTGGTTCCTGGCGTCAAAACAACAAGAGTGGGAACTCCTTCCAAGTCTTTGGATAGGCACCATGAACTCTTATCTTCAAGTGAAGAAGTTCATGGGGCCAGAAAAGACAGAGGATCTTCTATTGGGTTGGACACCAATGTCTGTCAAAGGACAAGTCCAACAGATAAAAGCTTGGTTGAAAAACCAAAGCATGTTATCAGAAGACCAGAAGAAGAAGTTGGCCCAGGGCAAGGACAACAGCCAAGTGGAAGCTCCTCAAGCATCCACCAGCAAAAATCCGCCTCAACAAGTGCCAAACAAGCCCAAGCAAGCCCCAAAGACCAACCAGAAGGGCAAGCAAAAGGCAAAGGGAAAGGCAAAGCCCAAGTGGAACAAGCCATACCCTCAGAATTACAGAATTCCAAAGAAGGAAAAGACAGCCATGGACAATGTGTTCAATATGGCAAGAACTTTGATGGAATTCAAAAACAAGGAGGAGGAAAGATTGAACCAATCCTTTCCAAAGAAATAGACCCTGTAAAACTTGTAAATTACTTTGAATCTTGTAATAAAGAAATTATGGCAAAATTTAAAGCATTTGATCATGTCCAACAAAAGCTGGGCAATGAGATAGTACAAGTTAAAGACCAACAAAAGACCATTATTGGCCTTGAAAATGTTAATAAGGCAAATATTTTGTCTTTGACGCAAATTTGTGAAAGACTTGAGCATAAAGTTACCTTACTCAATCAACCAGATGAGAATTCAATTTCTTTTATAACTGGACAGTTAAGAGAATTCAAAATACAAGTTCAAAACTTGGAAAATTCAACTGGCCACAATGCAGCTCTTTTTCAAGAACAATTGGAAAAAAGTGATAAAGCAAGACTTGAATTGAAAGAAGATATTCAATCAAGTATTAATAATATATCACTAAAAAATGAATTGCCAAGGCAATCCACACCATTTCTTGACAGAAATGATCTTAACTTGAATAATGATTTACATCATACAATTTCAAGTAATGATGTGGAAACTGCTTGCAATTACAAAGACATTCCAAGATTAGAGGAATGGCCAACCTTCAGTGGTGAAGGAGAATATAATCATATGGAATTTATGAAAACAATTGATATGTTCAAAGAAGACTTTAACATACCAGATGAATACATAAGTGCCAGATTACACTCATTATTTACCAAATCAGCTAAGAAATGGTATTATAAAATGAGACAAGACCATGGAAAACATTCCTGGCCTTGGTGGAAAGAACAAGTTATTTCCAAATGGGCAAATGATTCCTGGAGATTTAGAATGGAAAATTCTTTTGAGGAAGCCATTTTTAATATTGAGAGGGACAGGCCCATGACTTGGTTTCTTAAACAGAGGGACAGATTAACTGCCCTTCATCCTGATATGTCTGAACCAATGGTACATAAAAGGATATTAAGAAAGTGTGGTGGTGACCTTGAGCATGCTATAAGAAGCAGATGTATTGAGCCTTGCTCTACAGAAGATTATATCAATGCTATGGAGGATATCACTACTAGAACAAAAATTGGAAGAAATTGGTATAAACCCCCAATAGACAACAAGACTAGTGGGAAACCAATTTCAAAACCAAATAAACCACATGACAGACCTCCTTTGAAATGTCATAAATGTGGAAGCACATCTCATTTAGCAAACACTTGTCCAAAAAAGACAAGAGTCAATGAGATCAGTGTTGAAAAAGCGGAAGACACAAAAGAAACTGAGGTAGCTTTACATGAAAGTGATTCTGAACCTTCAGAAGAAGAAGAAACATCAGAAGAACTTAGTATAGAGAATATTAATGTTTCTTTTGAAGTCACTGAGGTACATACTCACTTACCACAGTACAGTGATGAATGTATGGATCTCATACATGTGCAAGATGCCAAAATGCAAAAAACCAAACCTGCCAGAGGTAAAGGTTATACAGCTGGGTCATCTTGTATCACTAATATTGTGATAAATAACATAGAAGCCATGATACATCTTGACTCAGGTGCTTTTTGCACTTGTGTTGGAAAAGATTATCTTGACAAGATTTATACCAATTGGCAAGACAAGTTGATGCCAATTGAAGGTATAAGATTCAGCAGTGCTAGCCAAAACATGCACCCTTTGGGTATATTTGAAGCAGCAATAATATTTCCTCATCCTGCAGGAAGTGTAAGATTGAAAGCTGAATTTGTTGTTATGAATAATTGTACTTCACAACACTTTATACTTGGAAATGATTATCTCAATATCTATGGTATTGATATTAATAATCATAAGGACAGATATTTCACTATAGGGGAAAATAAAAGGCAAAAATTTGCTTTTTCTCCAGAAAGAAGAGAAATCACTGTCATTAAACAAGTGAAAAATGTTAACAAAGACAAATTTGTGTCAGATCAGTTAAGTGAAGCACAAATTAGTCCTGAATTAACACCTGAAATGAAGGAAGAACTTATTGAAATTTTATTTCAATATAGAGAAGCCTTTGCTTCTGATAATGAACCACTTGGGGCTATAAAAGGCCATGAAGTGGACATTATGCTTAATGTGGAAAGGCCTTATCCGCCACTATTAAGAAGACCAGCTTACCCAGCTAGCCCTAGGCTAGAGAAGCATTAGAAAGTCATATTAATGAACTAATGAAACTGGGAGTTCTTAGAAAGGTTGGGCACAATAAGGAAGTTGAAGTCACAACTCCAGTGATCATTACTTGGCATAATGATAAGTCAAGGATGGTTGGGGATTTTAGGGCATTGAACACCTATACTATTCCAGACAGGTATCCAATCCCTAGAATCCATGAGACTTTGACTCAATTATCCAAAGCAAAGTTTATTACTTCCATGGATGCTCTTAAAGGCTTCCATCAGAATGTTTTAACACCTCATGCAAGGAAATTATTGAGAATAATAGCTCATTGTGGTATTTATGAATATTTGAGGATGCCTTTTGGTATTAAAAATGCACCCTCTCATTATCAAAGAATGATGAATACCATATTCCCACATGAATTATCAGAGGGATGGTTAATCATTAATATTGATGACATTATCATTTGTTCAGAAACCTGGCAATCACATTTAGAGAGACTTTCATTAGTACTTAAGAAAATTCTACAAGTGAACATGAAAATTTCTCTTAAAAAATGTAATTTTGGGTTTCATGAGTTGAAAGCTCTGGGACATGTAGTATCAGGACTAAGCCTTGGTGTTGACAAAAACAAAGTGGCTGCAGTTTTACTGAAGCAAATGCCCCAGAACAAAAAAGAGATGATGTCTTTCTTAGGATTTGCCAGCTATTACAGGCAACACCTTAAAGATTTTGCAATCCATGCCAGATCATTATACAGAATTTGTGATCAACAAACTGTTTTTGAAATGACACAGGAGAGAATTCAAGCATATGATAAAATCAAGTATGCCTTGACCAATGCACCATTATTATTGATGCCAGACTGGAAACTTCCTTTTAAGCTGTATATTGATGCATGTGGTGATGGTTTAGGAGCTGCTATTCATCAAGTTCAAACTGTCAATGACAAACCTTATGAAGGTCCAGTTTGTTTTATTTCAAGACAAATTAAACCTACTGAGGCAAGATATGGAGCTAGCCAAATGGAGTGCCTTTGCCTTGTTTGGGCTCTGGAAAAACTTCATTATTATCTTGATGGTAGTGTGTTTGAAGTAATTACTGATTGTAACGCAGTAAAATCACTTCTTAACATGAAGACTCCAAACAGACACATGTTAAGATGGCAGATTGCTATACAGGAGTATAGAGGCAATATGACCATAGTACATAAAGCTGGAAATATTCATAAGAATGCTGATGGCTTAAGTAGATGGGCATTACCCAATACACCTGATAATCCTGCCTATGTTCCTACAAGTGCAGAACCTCAAATCCCAATTGAAGGAATTAATATCACAGATGTTGGAACAGAATTCTTTGAAGAGGTTAGAGAAAGCTACAAGCAAGATAAGAATTGTCATATTCTTACTGCTCTACTTGACAAAGATTGTAAAGATGTAGCCTTGGCTAATTCTCTGGATGATATTTGGAAAACATCTTATGATAATGGAAGATTTCATTTGTTTGATGGTATACTATATCATAGATCTAAACACACATGTGTCATGGTCCTATGTAGTAGAATGTTGATTAACACAATACTACTAGAATGCCATGATAACATTTATTCTGGACATCTGTCTGAAGACAGAACAATGGAAAGAATTAAGACATGTGCCTGGTGGCCATCTTGGAGAAAAGATGTCATTGAGTACTGTCATAGTTGTAATAGGTGCCAGAAAGCCAATAAAGCTACTGGTAAAAGATTTGGTTTAATGATCCATATTCAAGAACCAAGTACCCCATGGGAAGTGGTTCACATGGATTGGGTAACTGCTTTACCACCTGGAGGTGATAAAAGTTACAATGCATGTCTTGTTATTGTGGACAGATATAGCAAAACACCAATCTTTTTACCATGTCATAAAGATGACACAGCTATGGATACAGCTCTTTTGATTTGGAACAGAGTCATATCCCATACTGGTCTCTTTAAAAATATCATTAGTGATAGAGACCCAAAATTCACATCAGCCTTATGGACTAATCTACATAGGCTTTTGGGTACAAAATTATCATTTTCAACAGCCTACCATCCACAAACAGATGGACTGGCAGAAAGAATGATTCAAACCCTTGAGGACATGATCAGAAGATTTTGTGCTTATGGCCTGGAGTTTAAAGATTCTGACGGCTTTACCCATGATTGGTGTACTCTTATACCAGCATTGGAATTAGCCTACAAAACCTCCATCCATGCTTCAACAGGCAAGACTCCTGCAATGTTGGAAAAAGGATGGAACCCCAAACTTCCAGTTGATACTTTGAAAAAGGATTTGGTTGACATTCATCCAACTGCTTCAAGCTTTAAGCTGCTGCTTGATAAAGTGAGACATCATGCAAATCAAAGCATGAATGACGCCTTTGAATATGCTAAGCAGAAGTGGGATAAAAGTCATAAGACACCAGAATTCAAAGTAGGGGACTTAATACTAGTTTCAACCTTGAACTTTAATAATATTAAAGGTCCAAAGAAATTGAAAGATTCCTTTGCAGGACCATTTATTATTAAAGCCCTCCATGGGACAAATGCAGTACAAGTAGAACTGTCAGGAGAGTTAGAAAATAAACACCCAACTTTCCCTGTCAGTCTTGTAAAGCATTACACATCAAGTGATAAGGAATTATTTCCTTTGAGAAATGAAACACCCTTAGAAGTACCCCCACTTGAACCAAGTGCGGAAAAGAAAGTACTGAAAGTCTTAAAAGAAAGAAGACTTAGGGGTAAAAATGAAAGAGAATACTTAGTCAGGTACAGAAATCCACAACATGAAGATGAGTGGGTTGAAGAAAGTAGAATACCTGATTCCCAAAAGTTTCTCAGAAGATTCAGACATGAGAGAAGACCAATTCCTCAATAAAAGTTTGAATTGTGTGCTTTACATACTTGAACAGTATAAGTAGAGAGGTTGGACAGTGGATTATACCCCCCCCAAATAACTTGGGGGTATACTACAAAGGAAAATTGTGGTACAATTTTTTTTTGGTGGTAGGGAATGTGAGCCTGTGAGGTATGTTTAACATACCCATAAGGCCACAAATGATTTTATAAACAATTAAATTTGTCTTAAACAGACTTTTTAGTTGAATTTAAAATAAAAAATAATAAAAAATAAGTATAACTTTTTTTTGGATAAACAAAGTTATAATTATTATGTCATTTTTGGATTCTACACCAAAAATAACCTAGGGTACACCCATAGGGTGTTATACCCAAAAACGCTTATTTCTTGTGTTATTAGAAGATTTAAGAATCTCACAGTACTAATGTAACTTTTTAACATTTTTTTTAAAATTGTTAAATTTAAGCTTAATTAAGCTTAAATTTAAAGTTACATAAGGTTTATGCAACCTTACCAAAATTTTAGTTAAAATTAAGGTGTGGTGTATATTTACTGAATTGGCTAAGGATTTGCCATACAGAATGTAAATCCTGCGTGAGCTCAATTTAAAAGGGTTTAAGGCCATAGTATGGCTTTAAATAAATAAAAGGGCAAAATCCACGCAAAAAGGTGGGACAAAGGAAAAAGACCAAATAGAGCTGGGGTACCCAACTTTTTGGATCTGCTAGGATTCAATTAAGGTTGTCCACCTGTATTGGAGGATTTTCAACCTTATTTAAACTTTATGATTAGACTTTGATCCAACCTTAAGGTTTAAACTGGTTTTATCCCAATTTGGACAGGAATTTCAAGCTGCCAAAGGGTAAATCCCAATATGCAGGCTTGAAATCAAGGTTTTAAGAACTGTCAAAGCTTAATCAAGCTCAAAAAGCTTAAATAAGCTTAAAACTTTAAGGTTTCAATCATCAAAACCTTATCAAAACTTAAGGTTTTGTGTGTATTGCTATTTTACGTGGAAAAATAGTAATAACTTCAAAAATTCATTAAAAATCCAAATCTTAATGGATTTGCTTGAAAATTTCACACAGCTTAGAATTTAATATTATCAATATATAAATTAAATTTTAAGTATCTTTTATTAATAAGTTTCCTGGGTAATTAGCCTGGAAAATTACTTTTTTAATTAAGCTTAAAGAAAATTATGATTTCTTTAAAAATTAATTAAAAATCCAGTTTAAGAGATTTCTGCTTGAAACTTTGATTTTATGTTGTTCATGTGATGAACTTTAATATAAATAAACTTATTTTATATTAAAACTTAAAATAATTAAACTAAATGAGGATTAAAGTTACTTGGAGTTAAGAATAACACTGGTAACTTTAAATTGGAATTAAAATTAAGTTGCCTCAAGTTAAGAACTTAATTTTTAAGCATGGTTTTTCAGTTTTGACCTGAGCACGCCCTCTAAATCCATTATGAATCATGAGAGCTGCTCTGTAGACATAAAAAGAGTCTTTTCATCACTGTTTTTGTCCATATAATTAATAATCAATCCAATCATATTAGACATTTAAACAGGTAAAGTTTTATTAAATATAAAATCTTATTATTAAAAGTAATTCTTAAGTTATTTTTATTCTTTATTATTAAATTAAAGAATTGAAGTCATAGAATTCAGATTATTGTTGTAATCATCTATAATAACTTTTATTATATAAAATTTCCATCTTAAATATCTTTTAAAATCCACAAATTCCTCTCAAAAACTCTTTAATCATAAATTTTAGTATAAAAAGTTGTTTTATCTTTGATTTTATTGATTTTTGGCGTGTTTTTAACTTATAATCATTATTTAATATAATAACTGTTGTTTTATAACTTGTTCTATTAAATACATATTATAAGTAAGTTTTCTTTAAAGTTCTATATTTTTTTTTATCTATTATTAGTTTTTTTATATAGAATTTTTATTCTAAAAGAATTATTTCTGCACAGTGTGTGTTTAATTCTTTTTATAAATAATATTTATATTATTTATAAGTGGTTAATATTCATATTTTCCACGTGTAATTGTCTCATTAAGAGCTTTACACTTCTTATTGTTATAACTGTCAGTGACTATAACAATAATAGAATAATTATAATTTATTATAATTATTATATATTTTTTTTTATTATTATATTATTATAATAATAATTAAATTTATTTTTTTATATAATTATTTTTAATAATTATATTTAAATTTGTGGTTATAATATTTTATTATATTATATTTTTCTACTGAGGACAGTCATAGTACTCTTGATATTGCTACTATTATCAAGAGTTTCATAGACAAACCTTACACCCCTCCAGTTCAGGGGAAGAGTTCCCTCTCTTCAATGCACTCCATAGCCAAGGACCAGGAGTGGTGCATATATGGTATAATATACCATTATGCACCATTTTTTTCAGCAATCCAGTGGTGAAACTTTCAGGACCCAATTATGTTCTTCCAAATCAAGTACCATATCTATCACCAATTTTGAAGAAGGACTTTTCAGCTATTCAGTCTGGAAATTCCCTGGTGGCTACCAGAAGAACATTCAAGGACCCCAATCACCTGGCCCTGCAGAGGTTGGGTTGTCATTTTCTCATCAGGACTATTCTAACGGCAATTATCAGAGTTTATCAATTTATTCAATCATTGTCAAGGCATCAATTATTCAGCATTCCTTGGACAACTCAATTGGTTCATACAGGTAGTAATCAAGCATCATGTATGGCCTTGGCACAATTGGGCCAATTCATATTCCACTGTGGGAATCCAGTCACACAGTTCAATTCTCAACATGGCCAGAACTGTATTGGCCCAATTCAGACAATACAGCCAGATGATTCATCTTCCAGGATCAACTTTTCAGATTTTCACATATACTGGCCACCTTTCATCACCTGGGGACATTTTCCTCAGTTAATTAATATATTGGATTGATTTTTATCCCTATTTTATTTTACCTTATTAAAGTAAATACTGATAATCTTAAGTCAGTAATTTGCACCTTTTTTTCTTTTCCTGTCAGTGGATATTGGTGGTCATATCCTTTACTAATTCCATTGTTCTTTCTGGCAGGTTGAAACCGTGAATTGAGGACTCATTTGGTTGGCTCTTTGGCTTTTGGCTTCCTTTTCTTTTATCTTTTGGCATACTTGTCTTTACCTTTTATTCTTCTGTAAAGAAATATATTCTTTTATTCCTTTATTCTTTTGGAGGCCTACAATTGAGCTCTTGATTCCTGAGTGGCAGGACACTCTTCCTTCCATAAGAGCCTCTGTGACATTATATTAATTAGCTCATAATTTCTTTTCATTATGTTCATTCATTCCTTTATCATTCTGATTCACTCATTTCATCAAAATTTTGACTCTTTAATGCTTATGAACTTTATGATTCTTTGTCACTTCTCAATTTTCTTGCATTCATTCTTCATTTTGAAATTGGAAAGCTGACCCAAATTTTGTTTCTGTTTTCCCTTCTAAACATTTGAGTTTTTTGAATTGGTCATCAAGATTGTTCAGACACACTCTTCATATCAAGTTTAATTTTGAATTATTCTTCAAGAAATCTTTGATCTTAAGGAATACTTCACTTGAATTGAATTGATTGAGTGATTTAACATATACTTGATATTGACTTCAAGAAAATTTATTGACCTGAAGATTTACTTGACTTTTCTGATTTTATCACATCAAGAGTTTTGACATAAATTGATATTTCCCCAAAAATTCATTTGATTGATTGATATTTGCAAGATTTCATTTTGATTGATTTTGACATATTGATTTATTTCCTTGAAGATTTCATTTGACATTGATTGATTGATTACTTCAAGATTTCATTGCTTTTTATATTTTATTGATTGAATTTCCTCAAGATTTGATTGTTGATTTTTGACTTCAAGCAAATTTGGATTTTTTATCCATTTAATTCAATTTTATCCCTGAAGTAATGCCCATTCAACATTCACCTCCTGCAAGACAGGCCAGATGTTGGGCCAAAACTCAAGCTGTTCTTACTCCAACTCCAAGAGCTCCTCTTGATGGAACCCCAGCAGTTCCTCAACTGAGGGCTGGATTGGATAGAGGACCCCATATGGAAGGAAGGAATAGGGCCAAGAAGATCAAATTCATTCTCAGGAGTAGCTGGAGGGTTTCCAGGAACTTCAAGGACCATTTTCAAGAGTTCAGGTGAAGATGGTGAAGAAGGGGAAGGGTCTGATGGTACTGAAGGTGTTCCTGCTCCGGAGGTGTAAGATGTGTTTATAAAACTGTTGATAATATTACTATTAATCAACAGTAATATGACTGTTCTCATGAAATATAATAATAAAAACAATAATGACCACAATTAAATAATTATAGAATTATTGCTTTTACGTGTTATACACTACTAGTGATTATAACAGTAAGCAGTAATTGTCTACAAGATTCAATTACCAGAAGAATTTGATAATAAAAACTTCTTTTATTGAAATAATGAAATTATTTTAATATATAATTATCTTTTACAAGAATAACTATAAAGATAATTCTTGAAGAAAACTCTTAATAGAGAAAAAATTTAAGAATTGAGATAAATTACTCACTATTAATCCAATGAACGTCTTAGATGATAATAGTAGAGAAATTTGATGTGGAATTGTGGATTTAATGGATCAAAAATGATTTAGAACAGTATTACAACAAATTATAGTTGATTTCTATTATTTTGCATCTTTCTGATTGGTTTCTGAAAGAATAAAACACTTATGAAATAGTTTTAACTAATACTTACTTGTTTGGTAATAAAGGTATAATTTAATAATGTGATGATGTGGAGAAAACAGGAAGAGGAAGCCTCTTTTAAGTCTAAGACAGCTCACAGAGGTGTGCCATGGAGCAAACTGAAAAACCAGTGAGTGAGAAAACAATAAACCTTTTTGTATCATTGATTTCATCATTTGTTGTCACTTAAGATTATCCTAATTACTTAATTGAGGCTTTTACATGACTAACAACCCATTTATGGTTAAGAATAAAAGGAGTAACAACTGTAAATATTCTTTTATTCCAAACCAATAATTGAATTTTCAAATATATCAATGTTATTGGAAATTTCATCACAGAATGTATTTTCTATAAATTTTTAAAGATTTTGTGTTTTACGTGGAGTCATCAAAAATGGACTGTAAGTAAAGCTTTTGATTTTACATATAAAGGTATAATTATTTTTGGATTTTACACGAATTTTACAGTTCTTAATTTGCCCTGAATGTTTCAGAAAGATTAATTAAGAATTGTATTTTTAATGACTTTTTGAAGTTTTTACCTCAATTCTACATAGAATTGCAAATAGCAGTATATGGCTGGTTGCTGTCAGGTAAATCAATGGATACTAGTCCAAAAGGGTTTTAATTACTCCTTTGGGGTTTATACATGGTAAGTCATTAAGAATTGACATGGTTACAGCAGTTTAAGGTGTTCTTTACCTCCTTGGCATGTCAAAATAGCAGGTTATTTTCTATTTTCTTATAATTTACTGTAGTTGTAACATGGTAACCAAGTTCCCAAAAGGTTTTAGCTTACTAATTGGGCCCAGATCAGCCATGGATCCAAGATTTGGAGCCGTCCATGCCTCAGAGGCCTCAGAAGTTGGGTACCCTGGCTCTCTTTGATCTCTTTTGTCCCCCTTGCTTATTTTTTACGTCAAAATAGAATTTTAAGCTTCAAGTGAGATAACCACTATGGGTGTACCAAAGGTGCATGTAAGAATACCACAATATTAAGTTCCCAAAACATGCATAACACTATTCTTAGTGTATATGTAACATGGGATTTCTCACATTCCCATCATTTTGGCATGAAATAGAGAAAAACAAAACTTTTAAAGGATCTTTTATGTGGTATTAATTATGTGGTATTGAAGTATTTTCCATATTACCACCCCAAAGAGTTGATTTGAGCTTATTCACTCTATGGAGCTGCCCTAGGTGGATGTTTGTGTAGAATCTAAATCTAGCCTTAAATCCATGGATTTTCATACTCAATAAAAATTTATTCATCTTTTCTGAAATAAAAAATGATGAATTTTGAATATATGCATGCCTTATGGGTTATGCATTGTTCAGAATTTGTTTTTATGATAATTTTGGCCTATTTGGGTATGTACAATATACCTCAAGGCTCACATTCCCTCCGACCAAAAAATAAAATTGCAATACAATTTTATCAATGGTATAAAGAAGAAAGAGATCCCAAGGGGGGTTAATGTCCACTGTCCAACCTCTTTTCATTACTCAGATCAAGTAATTAAAAGGACATTTATATACATATTCAGGTTTGTGGCCTTCTTTCATGTCTAATTCTCTTAAGAGTTTATCTAACTCAGGTATTTCTGATTCTACCAGCCATTCATCTTCATGTACTGAGTTTCTATATCTGACAAGATATTCTCTTTGATGTTTATCCCTAAGTCTCCCTTCTTCAATTACTTTCTTTATATTTCTGTCTTCATCCTGTTCCACTGGTGGTACAGTCAAAGGAGCTGGGTTCCTTAGAGGAAACAATTCTTTGTCAGTTGGTTGATAAGGTTTTATCAGGCTGACTGGAAAGGTGGGGTGTTTATTCTCTAATTCACCACTTAATGCCACTTGAACTGCATTGGTTGCATGTAAGGGAAAAATTAGAAAAGGTCCTACATAAGAATCTTTAAGTTTCTTTGGGCCTTTGATATTATTAAAATTCAAGGTTGAAACTAGAACTAAGTCCCCTACTTGGAAGTCTGGTACTTTGTGACTCTTGTCCCACTTCTGTTTAGAATATTCAAAAGCATCATTCATTCTTTGTTTTGCCTGATGTTTCACTTTATCAAGCATTACTTTGAAGCTGGAAGCTGTAGGATTAATTTCAATCAAGTCTTTCCTCAGTGTATCTGCTGGGAGTATTCAATTCCATCCTGTCTCTAACATAGCAGGAGTTTGACCTGTGGAAGAATGGACTGATGTCTTATATGCCAATTCTAATGCAGGTATCAAAGTGCACCAGTCATGAGTAAAGCCATCTGAGTCTTTGAATTCTAACCTATAAGCACAAAATCTCCTGATCATGTCTTCATATGTTTGAGGGTGATATGCTGTAGAGAATGATAACTTAGTCCCAAAAAATCTATGAAGATCGGTCCAAAGTTTAGATGTGAGCTTGGAATCTCTGTCACTTAAGAGCTGTATCCATAGCTGTGTCATCTTTATGACATGGTAAGAATATGTGAGTCTTGCTATATCTGTCTACAATGACTAAACAAGCATTATAACTTCTGTCACCACTTGTAGGAAGTGCTGTGACCCAATCCATGTGAACAACTTCCCAAGGGATTTTGGTTCTTGAATATGGATCATAAGTCCAAATTTCTTGCCTGTACTCTTGTTTGTCTTGACATCTGTCCCTGGCATGGCAATATTCCATGGTCTCTTTTCTCCAAGATGGCCACCATGCACTGTTCTTCAATTTTTCAAGTGTTCTGTCCTCTGACAGGTTTCCAGAGTAGCTGCTATCATGGAATTCATGAAGGATGGTATTGATAAGCAATCTTCTTCACAATGTCATTACACAAGAATGTTTGGTTCTGTGGTAAATAATCCTATCAAACAAGTGAAATCTTCCTTCAGAATATGAATTCTTCCAAGATTCATCCAGTGCATTGACTAAAGATGTATCTTTGCCATCTTTCTCTAATAAGGAAGTCAATATATGTCAATTCTTGTATTTCTTATAAGATTCTCTGACTTCTTCCAAGAATTCAGTCCCAATATCAGTTATGTTAATTCCTTCAATTGGAATCTGTGGTTCTGCTTCCAAAGGTACATAAGCTGGATTATCAGGAATATTGGCTAATGCCCACCTGCTAGGTCCATCAGAATTCCTGTGAATGTTTCCTGCTTTATGAACAATAGTCATGTTTCCTCTATATTCTTGAATGGCTATTTGCCATTTCAACATATGTCTGTTGGGAGTTTTCATGTTAAGAAGTGATTTCACGCCACTACAGTCAGTTATCACTTGAAAAACACTTCCATCAAGGTACTAGTGCAATTTCTAAAGTGCCCATACCAAACATAAGCACCTCATTTGGCCTTCACCATATCTGGCTTCTGTTGGTTTGATTTGTCTTGAAATGTAATAAACTGGTCCTTCTGTAGGTTTTTCATCAATAATTTTGACTTGATGTAGGGATGCCCCTAATCCATCTCCACATGCATCAATGTACAATTTAAAATTTATATTCCATTCAGGCATGAGGAGTAAAGGTGCTTCTTTAAGAGCTTTCCTTATCTTCTCATAAGCTTCAATTCTCTGCTTTGTCATCTCAAATACTGTTTGTTGATCACAGATTCTGTCAAGGGACTTGGCTAAAATTGCAAAGTCTTTCAAGTGTTGTCTATAAATTTTGGCAAATACTAGAAAATACATCATTTCTTTTTTATTCTGGGGTATTGGCTTAAGTAACACTGCTTCCACTTTATTTTTGTCAATACCCAAGCGTAAACAAGAAACAAGATGTCCTAATGCTTTGAGCTCTTCAAAACCAAAATTGAATTTCTTGAGTGAAATCTTTGTATTCACTTCTGAAGCTTTGTGAAGTACTCTTGCAAGTCTTTCAAGGTGCAAAGACAATGAATCAGAACATATGATAATATCATAAATATAAATGATGAGCCATCCTTCAGATAATTCTGTAAGGAAGATGGTATTCCTCATTATTTGATAATGAGATGGTACAGTTTCAATACCAAATGGAATTCTAATATACTCATAAATACCACAGTGAGTGATAATTCTAAGTAATTTCTTAGCTTTAGGCGTCGAAACAATTTGTTGAAAGCCTTACAATGCATCCATTGATATTATATACTTGGCTTTAGACAATTGGGTCAATGTTTCTTGAACTCTAGGGATTGAATACCTGTCTAGAACTGTGTAGGTATTCAATGCTCTCAAATCTCCAACCATCCTTGATTTATCATTATGCCAAGAAATAATAACAGGTGTTGTCGCTTCAACTTCGCCATTATGGCCTACTTTCCTTAGTACACCAAGTTGGATCAACTATTGGATATGTTTTTCCAAGGCTTCTATAGCTCTGGGACTGGCTGGATAAGCTGGACTTCTAAGCACTGGAGGATATGGTCTGTCAATATTAAGACTAATATCAACTTCATGTCCTTTTATAGCACCTAATGGTTCATTATCAGAGGCAAATTCATTATTATATGTGTATAAAACATCAATAAGCTCTTGTCTCATATTTGGTGACAATGATGGAATAATTTGTGCTTCAACAAGTTGATTAGCCACAAATTCTTCCTTAAGTATCTTTTCTAGAATATACCAATGATATTTGTTTTGGCATATTGGAAAAAGAAAATTTTTGTCTCTTATTTTCTCAAATTGTGAAATATCTATCCTTATGGTTATTGATGTCAATACCATAAATATTCAAGTAATCATTTCCAAGAATAATGTTCTGAGATGTGCAATTGTCCATTATGAAAATCCCAGTATTCATTCAATTACTTCCTGCTGGGTGTGGAAATACAAGATTAGTGACCAATATAACTAAAGGGTACATATTATTACTGGAACTACTAAATTTTACACTCTCTATTCAATTACAAAATGCCTCTGTATCCAAATTCACTTTGGCTTCAATATCATTCATCAGAACTGATGTGATATAAGATGCTCCAGCAGTGTATCCTTTACCTCTAGCAGGTTTGGTTTTACACATTCTGGCATCTGGGATGTTGATCAGGTTATGAAATTTCTAACTGTACTGTGGCAAGTAAGTGTGGACTTCTGTGACCTCAAAGAAAGCTGTAATTCTTTCAATGGGATAGTCCTCTACTGGCATATCCTCAGAGACTGCAGAATATAGGTCAGATTCTTCTTTTTCTTCAGTGCACTGAGCATCTTCAATGACTTGAACTTAATTGATATTGGTCTTTTTGGTGCAAGTGTTGGCTAATTGTGAAGTGCATCCACATTTATTACACTTCAAGACAGGTCTTTCAGGTTTTCTGTCCTCTCTGGAAATCTTTGGGACCATTTTGGACTCCATAGGGATTCTAGTCCAAGTTTTACCAATTATTTTTCTAGTAATGATATCTTGCATTGCAGATAGCATCTTCCTGCTCTCCTCCACATTTTATTAATATTTTCATATTAATCATGGTGTCAGACATACCTGGGTGTAAAGCAGATAATCTGTCTTTCTCCTTGAAGAACCAAGTAAGTGGTTTATCTTTTTCTGAGTTAAACATAGCACTTTAAAAAGCATTTTCCATTTTAAACCTCCAAGAATTATTGGCCCATTTGGTAAGCATTTCAGATTTCCACAAAGACCAATCATGTTTTCCATGATCTTGTCTCATCTTGTAATACCATTTCTTTGCAGTTCTGGTAAACATCAAGTGTAATTTGACCACTATAGTTTCATCAGGTATGTGAAAATTGTCTTGTAAAATATCAATGGTTCTGATGAACTCAATACGGTTATATTCTCCTTCACCAAAGAATGTCGGCCATTCTTCCAATTTGGGAACATCTTCTGCAGAGATAACATTTTCTCCTAAGAATGGGGTCAAACTTCCTTTAACAGAATGTTTTTCTTCAGTCAAAGGTGTAGAATGTCTTGGTATATGTGGTCCATAATTCTTGGGAATTTGTTCTACATTTGCAATGAATTCATCCTTTAGCTTCTGCATTTCACTGTCACTTTTTGCCAAATGTATGGCAAACTGATTGGTATTTTTAGTTATTCCCAAGACATGGTCTTTCAGAACTCTAAGTTGATCATTAATTTTCAAAATGAAAAGATCTTCCATTTCATCATTTTGAACTTGACATTTGCTCTCAATTCTGTCACATGTATTGGTAATTGAATCAAGTCTGACATTTGTCAATTGATACCATTCAGTATACTTCTTGTCATTTCTTTTCAATTCATTAATTTACAAAATGATTTTATTTAAATTTTCATCAAATTTGCCAAGTTCTAAATCAATTATAGATTTAACAAAGTGTATTTCATCTATTATTTGCATGGAAAAGTCTTGTTCATCCTTTCCTGCTCTTTGGCTGTGAATTCCATAAGAGTCCTGGCCATATTGAAGACACTGTCCACAGCTGAAGGCTCCAATTTGGGATACCTGTACCCTTGTGGGTAAGGTCTGTGCCAATTGGCTTTGCCTTTTCCCTTGCCTTGATGGTTCTTGGGACCTTTCTGCTTCTTCTGAGGTTATTTGGGCTTGTCCTTGGACAATTCTGGAGCTGGTAGATGCCACTGGGCCTTCTGTCTCCAAAGCTGGAGTCATTTCCAACTCTTTCTTCTGGTCTATGGATAAAAGACTTTGGTTCTTCAACCAACTCTTTATCTTTTTTACTTTGTCTTTGCAAGACAATGGACTCCAACCTCCTAAGAGTTCTATGCTCTTCTCCTGACCCAGAAAGCTCTTGATGTGTACATAGGAGTTCATGGTCCCTGCCAAAGGCTTGGGCATATTTCCCACTTGTAAGGTTTGTCTATGAAACTCTTGATAATAGTAGCAATATCAAGAGTACTATGACTGTCCTCAGTAGAAATATATAATATAACAAAATATTATAACCACAAATATAAAATAGTTATTAAAAAAATTATATAAAAAGATAAATTTAATTATTATTATAGAAATATAATAATAAAAAAAAATATAATAATTATAATAAATTATAATTATTCGATTATTGCTATAGTCACTGACAGTTATAACAATAAGAAGTGTAAAGCTCTTAATGAGACAATTACCAATGGAAAATAAGAATATTAACCACTTACAAATAATATAAATGTTATTTATAAAAGAATTAAAACACACACTGTGCAGAAATAATCCTTATAAAATAAAATTCTATATAAAAAAACTAATACTATATAAAAAAGATATTGTCAGGGTGAGTCTATATAGTAGCTATAAAATGTAAATACAAGCTAGTATTATGACTGTGACACGTCAAAAAACAAATAAATTGAATTCTTCAGGTCCTACTGCTATGTGGTAACAGTGGTGATGAGTCTGTCGAGTACCTGGGTTGCAATACTCTAATATCTTTGACTGTAAAGAAGTACTACAATAATTATGCTCTAATTATATCTTTAATAATTCTAAGGACACTACTGATGGATAACAGTTTTGTCACGTAAGAATATGGGTAAATAAGATAAGATATATTGGGTTTTCAAGGAAAAAACCCTTCTTTTTATATCTTTCAAGACTGTCAAGAGTTATTAACTCTTCACACGTCAGAGGAGTGAAAGTTTTCACTCCAATGATCAATCTGTGGTTCTGGATCATCAATTCTGACGTCAATAGCGGCAGAATTGTGGTTTTGGAACCACAAATGATCATTCTGGATCAATACAGGATGAAAAAACTTTTCACCTGCCACGTCAGAACTTGGATGACGTTGTTCTAGTGTCTGTATGATCAGTAATGATGATTTTAGAGAGGTTATATCTTCCTAAGTATATTATTTTAAGTATGAGAGTAATACTGTTTGATACAAGTTTGATACAGTCATGTATTGCTAGAAAAACCTTCCAGTCAAGATATCTCAGTCAGTTCTTAAGATATCAAGAAACCAAGAGCACAGAATTGAAGGGGTAATAAGCTCTTCAATTTGGTATGGTTCATGTTTACCCTTTTTTAAAATAGCAAAAGCTATAAGGGTTTTAAGTTTTTGGATGTATTTTTGTACATCAGTATGAGGCTTCAAAAACTTCCATACCAGATATCTTCTTCAATTTGGAAGATATCTGTATTCTGATGATACAGTCTTGTAGGGCTTGATTAGCTCTACAGTTTGGCATATTACTCTGTACAGTTGTATGAGTGTATGCCAAAGATACAGGGGTTTGTTTATATTGTTGTTTTTCAGAATATCTGTATTTTGGTTGTTAAACCTATGAACCAAGATCCCTCAGTTAATTTAAGAGATACAGAGGTCTAAGGTGTCTCAAAGTAAAGCTCTTTTTTAGATCTTTAATTTGGTTGTACTTTTGTACAGTTTTGTACAAGCCCTCTTTGACTTTCACGGGGGTCTTGGTTTTAAAATAAAGGTCATATGGTATCTCCTGTTGTGGTGGTGTTACAGCAACATGGATGATACCATTGTGTAGCTCTCTATGTGAGCTTTGAGAAAAATATAATTTTGGTATAGAATAACTTAAATATGCATAAGATAGATGAGAGGTGAAGATAAGGGTTTTGACTTGTTTATTTTCCTCTAGGTTTCCTTATTCTGTTGGGATAAGGTTGGTGTTTAATTTAAGAGGAGATTTTTCCTCTTATTTATTACATGTATTGACTATGTTTGTTCAATACTTGTCATACCATTATTTATGGTATGTTGGATGTCATGCTAGTGCTCTGTTTTGAGTCACAGGCTGACAGATATAGAACTTTAAAGAAAACTTACTTATAATATTTATTTAATACAACAAGTCAAACAACAACAGTTATTATATTAAATAATAATTATAAGTTAAAAACACGCCAAAAATCAATATTTTTAAAGATAAAACAACTTTTTACAATAAAAATTATGATTGAAGAGTTTTTAAGAGGAATTTGTGGATTTTTAAAAGATATTTAAGATGAGTAATTTTATATAATAAAATATATTATTGGTGATTACAACAATAATCTAAATTCTATGATTTCAATTCTTTAATTTTAATTAATAAAGAATAAAATAACTTAAGAATTACTTTAATAATAAGATTTTATATTTAATAGAACTTTACCTGTTTAAATTTCTAATATGATTGGATTGATAATTGATGATGGACAAAAACAGTGATGAAAAGACTCTTTTTATGTCTTCAGAGCAGTTCTCATGATTCAGAATGGATATAGAGGGCGTGCTCAGGTCAAAACTGAAAAGCCATGCTTAAAAATAAAGTTCTTAGCTTAAGGTAACTTAATTTTAATTCCAATTTGAAGTTAAAAGGGTTATTCTTAACTCCATGTAGCTTTGATCCTCATTTAAACTAATCATTTTAAGTTTTTAATATAAATAAACTTATTTATATTAAAGTTCATCACATGAAAAACTTACAAATAGAGTTTCAAGCAGAAATCTCTTAAACTCAATTTTAAATTAATTTTTAAAGAAATTATAATTTTCTTTGAGTTTTAATTAAAAGAGTAAATTTCCAGGCTGATTGCCCAGGAAATTTCTTTATAAAACATACTTAAAATTTGATTTATATGTAGATAATATTAAATTGTAAGCTGTGTGAAATTTTCAAGCAAATCCATTAAGAATTGGATTTTTAATGAATTTTGAAGTTATTGCTATTTTTCCACGTAGAATAGCAATACACACCAAACCTTAAGTTTTGATAAGGTTTTAATGCTTGCAACCTTAACGTTTTAAGCTGATTTAAGCTTTTTGAGCTTAATTAAGATTTGACAGTTCTTGAAACCTTGATTTCAAACGTGCATATTGGGATTTACCCTTTGGCAGCTTGAAATTCCTGTCCAAATTGGGATAGAACCAGTTTAAACCTTAAGGTTGGATCGGAGTCTAATCTTAAAGTTTAAATAAGGTTGAAAATGCTCCAATACAGGTGGAAAACCTTAATTGAATCCTTGCAGTTTTAACTAAAATTTTGGTAAGTTTGCATAAGCCTTATGCAACTTTAAATTTAAGCTTATTTAAGCGTAAATTTAACAATTTAAAAAAATGTTAAAAAAGTTACATTAGTACTGTGAGATTCTTAAATCTTCTAATAACATAAGAAATAAGTGTTTTTGGGTATAACACCTTATGTGTGTACCCTAGATTATTTTTGGTTTAGAATCCAAAAATGACATAATATTTATAACTTTATTTATCCAAAAAGAAGTGATACTTATTTTTTGAAATTTTTAATTTTACATTCAACTACAAAGTCTGTTGAAGATAATTTTAACTGTGTATAAAGTGATTTGTGGCCTTATGAGTATGTTATACATACCTCACAGGCTCACATTCCCTACCACCCAAAAAAAAAATTGTACCACAATTTTTCCTTTGCAGTATACCCCCAAGTTATTTGGGGGGGGTATAATCCACTGTCCAACCTCTCTACTTATACTGTCAAGTATGTAAAGCACACAATTCAAACTTATTGAGGAATTGGTCTTCTCTCATGTCTGAATCTTCTGAAAAACTTTTGAGAATCAGGTATTTTCCTTTCTTCAATCCATTCATCTTCATGTTGTGGATTTTTGTACCTCACTAAGTATTCTCTTTCATTTTTACTCCTAAGTCTTCTTTCTTTTAAGACTTTCAGGACCTTGTTTTCCTCACTTAGATCAAGTGGGGGTACCTCTAAGTGTGTTTCATTTCTTAAAGGAAATAATTCCTTATCACTTGAAGTGTAATGCTTTAGAAGACTGACAGGAAAAGTTGGATGTTTGTTTTCCAACTCCCCTGACAGTTCTACTTGTACTGCATTTGTCCCGTGAAGGGCTTTGATAATAAATGGCCCTGCGAAGGAATCTTTTAATTTATTTGGGACTTTAATATTATTAAATTTCAAGGTTGAAACTAGTATTAAGTACCCTACTTTGAATTCTGGGGTTTTATGACTTTTATCCAATTTCTGTTTAGCATATTCAAAGGCATCATTCATGCTTTGATTTGCATGATGCCTTACTTTATCAAGCAATAATTTAAAGCTTGAAGCAGTTGGATGAATATCAATCAGAACTTTTTTCAAAGTATCAACTGGAAGTTTGGGGTTCCATCCTTTTTACAACATTGCAGGAGTCTTGCCTGTTGAAGCATGGATAGAGGTCTTATAGGCTAATTCCAATGCTGGTATAAGAGTACACCAATCATGTGTGAAGCCATCAGAATCTTTAAACTCCAGGCCATAAGCACAAAATCTTCTGATCATGTCCTCAAGGTTTTGAATCATTCTTTCTGCCAGCCCATCTGTTTGTGGATGGTAGGCTGCTGAGAATGATATTTTTCTACCCAAAAGCTTATGTAAATTGGTCCATAAGGCTGATGTGAATTTTGGGTCTCTATCACTGATAATATTTTTAAAGAGACCAGTATGGGATATGACTCTATTCCAAATCAAAAGAGCTGTATCCATAGCTGTGTCATCTTTGTGACATGGTAAAAAGATTGGTGTTTTGCTATATCTTTCCACAATAACAAGACACGCATTGTAACTTTTATCACCTTCAGGTGGTAAGGCAGTTACCCAATTCATGTGAACCACTTCCCATGGGGTACTTGGTTCTTGAATATGGATCATTAAACCAAATCTTTTACCAGTAGCTTTATTGGCTTTCTGGCATCTATCAAAACTGTGGCAGTACTCAATGACATCCTTTCTCCAAGATGGCCACCAGGCACATGTCTTAATTCTTTCTATGGTTCTGTCTTCAGACAGATGTCCAGAATATATGTTATCATGGCATTCTAGTAGTATGGTTTTAATTAGCATTCTACTACATAGGACCATGACACATGTGTGTTTAGATCTATGATATAGTATAACATCAAACAAATGGAATCTTCCATTATCATAAGATGTTTTCCAAATATCATCCAGAGAATTAGCCAAGTCTACATCTTTGCAGTCTTTGTCAAGTAGATCAGTAAGAATATGACAATTTTTATCTTCCTTATAGCTTTCTCTAACTTCCTCAAAGAATTCTGTTCCAACATCTGTGATATTAATTCCTTCAATTGGAATTCGAGGCTCTGCACTTGTAGGAACATAAGCAGGGTTATCAGGTGTATTTGGTAATGCCTATCTACTTAAGCCATCAGCATTCTTATAAATATTTCCAGCTTTGTGTACTATGGTCATATTGCCTCTGTACTCCTGTATAGCAATCTGCCATTTTAACATGTGTCTGTTTGGAGTTTTCATGTTAAGAAGTGATTTTAGTGAATTACAATAAGTAATTACTTCAAACACACTACCATCAAGTTAGTAATGAAGTTTTTCCAGAGCCCAAACAAGTCAAAGGCACTGCATTTGGCTAGCTCCATATATGGTCTCAGTAGGTTTAATCTGTCTTGAAATAAAACAAATTGGATCTTCATAAGGCTTGTCATTGAAAATTTGAACTTGATGAAGAGCAGCTCCTAAACCTTCACCACATGCATCAATATACAGCTTGAAAGGAAGTTTCCAGTCTGGCATCAAGAATAATGGTGCATTGGTCAAGGAATACTTGATTTTATCATATGCTTGAATTCTCTCCTGTGTAATTTCAAAAACGGCTTGTTGATCACAAATTCTGTATAATGATCTGACATGGATTGCAAAATTTTTAAGGTGTTTCCTGTAATAACTGGCAAACCCTAAGCAAGACATCATTTCTTTTTTGTTCTGGGGTGTTTGTTTCAGTAAAACTGCAGCCACCTTTTTCTTATCAAAACCAAGGCTTAGTCCTGAGACTACATGTCCTAGAGCTTTTAACTCATGAAACCCAAAATTACAATTTTTAAGAGAAATTTTCATGTTCATTTGTAGAATTTTCTTAAGTACTAATGAAAGTATCTCTCAATGTAATTGCCAGGTTTCTGAACAAATGATAATGTCATCAATAGAAATCATTAACCATCCCTCTGATAATTCATGTGGGAAGATAGTATTCATCATTCTTTAATAATGAGAGGGTGCATTTTTAATACCAAAAGGCATCCTCAAAAACTCATAAATACCACAATGAGCAATTATTCTCAATAATTTCCTAGCATGAGGTGTTAAAACATTCTGATGGAAGGCTTTAAGAGCATCCATGGAAGTAATGAATTTTGCTTTGGATAATTGAGTCAAAGGCTCATGGATTCTAGGGATTGGATAAATGTCTGGAATAGTATAGGTATTCAGTGCTCTAATATCACCAACCATCCTTGACTTATCATTATGCCAAGTCATGATTACTCGAGTTGTGCCTTCTACTTCCTCATTGTGTCCAACTTTTCTAAGAACTCCCAGTTTCATTAGTTCATTAATATGACTTTCTAATGCCTCTCTAGCCCTAGGGCTAGATGGGTAAGCTGATCTTATTAATAGTGGAGGATAAGGTCTCTCCACATTAAGCATGATATCCACTTCATAGCATTTTATAGCCCCAAGTGGTTAATTATAAGAAGCAAAGGCTTCTCTATGTTGAAATAAAATTTCAATAAGTTCTTCCTTAATTTCTGGTGTTAATGTAGGACTAATTTGTGCTTCACTTAACTGATCTGACACAAATTCTTCTTTATTAAATTTTTTTACTTCTTTAATGACAGTAATTTCTCTTCTTTCTAGAGAAAAAGCAAATTTTTGCCTTGTATTTTCCCCTATAGTGAAATACCTGTCCTTATGATTATTAATAACAATACCATAGATACTGAGATAATCATTTCCAAGTATAAAGTGCTGTGAAGTACAATTCTTCATAACAACAAATTCAGCTTTCAATCTTATACTCCCTGCAGGATGATAAAATATTATTTCTGCTTCAAATATACCCAAAGGGTGCATGTTCTGGCTAGCACTGCTGAATCTTATACCTTCAATTGGCATCAACCTGTCTTGCCAAGTGCTATAAATTTTGTCAAGATAATCTTTTCCAACACAAGTGCAAAAAGCACCTGAGTCAAGAGGTATATTGGCTTCTGTGTTATTTATCACAATATTAGTGATACAAGATGACCCAGCTGTATAACCTTTACCTCTGGAAGGTTTGGTTTTTTGCATTTTGGCATCTTGCACATGTATGAGATCCATACATTCATCACTGTACTGTGGTAAGTGAGTATGTACCTCAGTGACTTCAAAAGAAACATTGATATTTTCTATACCAAGTTCTTCTGATACTTCTTCTTCTTCTGAAGGCTCAGAATTACTTTCATGTAAAGATACATCAGTTTCTTTTGTGTCTTCCACTTTTTCAAAATTTATCTCATTGACTCTTGTCTTTTTTGGACAAGCATTTTCTAAATGAGATGTACTTCCACACTTATGACATTTCAAACGGGGTCTGTCATGTGGTTTATTTACTTTTGAAATTGGTTTCCCACTAGTCTGGTTGTCTATGGGGGGTTTATACCAATTTCTCCCAATTTTTGTTCTAGTAGTGATATCCTCCATAGCATTGATATAATCTTCTGTAGAGAAAGGCTCAATACATCTGCTTCTTATAGCATGCTCAAGGTCACCACCACATTTTCTTAATATTCTTTTATGTACCATTGTGTCAGCCTGTGACTCAAAACCAGAGCACAAGCATGACAGCCAAAATACCATAAACCAATGGTATAGCCAAGATACCACCAAAACATGGAGCTAAGCCAAATCAGCTCAAAAGGTATCAAAGGAAAGAGGAAACTCACCTCTTCCTGAAAATATAAGTCCCATCACCATAGGACAAGAAATAACAAAGTTATTCCAGCTCAAAGTTATTGCTGAGCATAAACCTTAATTTTCACCTCTCATCTAAAATCTAGAAGGAGAGGCTCAACCCCATCAAATGGGTATTCAAAATGAATCTCTAAACCAGGGCTATCCAATGGTACCAGCCAAACTGAGCTAGCACCAATATTCCTGGAGTTATGGTCAATTTCAGGCCAAATAAGGGTGAACAAAACATTCACCTCCCATCTAGCTTCTACAGTTTTAGTGTGAGATACCTAAAGTGGGGTCTTTTTGGAAAGAGCACAATCAGGGCTATCTGATGATGCCATCCACTTCCCCATATCTCAACTACTGCAGAAGTTATGGGCCAAACAAGCTCAATACAGCTTTTTGCCTAAAACACACAAATGTACAAAAACCTTGTACATGGGATAACTTTGCCATATTTAATGATACCCATACCAAACGAGGTACCATTGTGTAAGGCCCATACAGGGCTGTACACTGAACCAATTTTGAGGTTGATATCTCAAGAATTGACAAAGTTATGGCTGTTTTAAGGTCAAAATCCCACCTGCTGTCATATACAGCCTTACCATGGTATAATATCCCATAACCATGAATATGAGGTGTCAAATAGACAAAGAAGCATGTTTTTACTTCAATACCTCATATGTCAGTCAATACTGGGGTTTCATACAGTTTCTATACAGCATTCTATGCGTCATACACGTCAGAATCAGGCTGTGAGGTCCCCAGATGAAAATTTTCACACTGTATTGGTGAAAACCGCCCAGATGTGGTTTCAAAACCACATCTGAGCCCAATACAGAGTATACAGGTTGTTTGCAAACCACAAGCCTGTCCTGGAGAGTGAAAAATCTTCACTTCCTCTATGTGGAAAGGTCTAACACCCTTTCCACCCCAATTTCAGGATAAAAGGAGGGCTTTTCACAGCCAAATCATCTCCTCATCCTGCTCTTGAATAACCTACGTAGTAAACTGTCAAAAACAGTTTTACTCTTGGTTAATAATCAGGTATAATTATAGTTTTAATTATTGTAGTCTTTTATTATTGTAACCCAACAGATAAAGCTGCACCCAGGCCTTTCAACAGCGCTCACCACCACTATATCCACTATAGTAAAGCCCTTTTTATCTTAAATTAAATATCTTTTAAGCTTTATAAATCTTTTTTGTAACTATTTTACCATGTCACAAACATAGAAAAAGCTGTATTTAGCCTATATACACCCTCTTCATAGTTTCATGCTGACATTTTGGGGGCTTGGCTGTGTTTTAAATCTTTTTTGGGACCTTATAAGTAAGTCTTTTTTCTTTTTATGACTTATTAACAAGTGTTTTATCCTTTTTTAGGCGTAATTTCTCCATTAAAACATATATTTTATATATTTTTATCCTTTTATTTATACATACTCATATTATAAGAGTATTATTCACGTGGCTAATACCCACTGAAAATAACTATTTTTGGCGTGTTTTGTATATAAAAACACATAAGCCATCAATAAGTACTGTATTCTTGATTAAATAAGGACACCTCTGACTGAAAAACCATCAGTTGAGGCGTGGTTAAGTGTATTGTTAACTCAATCACACTTATACAGAGCCACTTATTCAGATTACACTTGAAAACCACAAGTGTATCTGTGGGATACTGGCACACAAACAGTGTGACAGCGTACCAAAAGCTGTAATTCTGACGTGGAATTGTTGATTCAATTACACTGTCATTATACAGGGCACATTGTAATAACATACAAGCCCAGAGGCCAATCTTAGACGTGCAAAACCAACATCTTTAAGAAGTCTTAACTGACATAAGCCCTCTTTTTCCTGCCTTGATTCAGTGGAAGAAAATTACATCCCACTTGAGACCCAGTCACAGGCCAACACACCAGTGACACCCTCAGAACCAGAGGGCAGCAAAGGCAAAGGAAAGAGGCACAGTGAAGGTCTCATTACAGCAAAGAAGTGGACACCCATAGCCACTCAGAGGAGTAGAAAACCACAAAACTCTGCTTCAATACAAGGTAAACCAACCTTAACCACTTGTACAGGAAAGATTACAATCATTAACCCAGTTGTAACTTCCAAAGGCAAACTGCCCAAGTCAGCAGACAATAAATTTGTACAGGGCACAGTCAAAGGTAAATACCCTAAGAACATAAAGTTTTTGACTGCTTGCAAACACTGATATGTCCCCTGCATACCTCAGAGACCTTGGCTTCCAAAGGAACCAACCAGAGGATAGAGAAGGCTTGTCCAGAACCAGAAGACCTGGAAGAAGACACCTTGGACACAATGGTGGATGGCAAAACAATGAGGGAGATAGTATCAACCTTGCCATTCACACTCCAATTCAACAAAGACCTCAAACCAGAGGACTGGAAGGATATGGATCAAGTCCTTCAGATCCACCAACTCCTAAAAGATTTATTTCAATGGAGCATGGACATCAAGAGGTTCAACCTAGCAACTCACTGGGCAGAACTTGGATCAAGTTGCCAGAAGATCTGTCTCAAAGAGATAGACTTCAAAGACCTGATGGTAATCACCAAAGGTTGGAATCCTACCAGGCAGCACAGACTCCTGGAGGCAAGGGCACAGAGGATAAGGGAGAATCAAGCCACTATCCTAGCTATAGAAGAACAGTTAACCCAGACAGGGCCTACTCAGATTCCTTCAGGTTCACAAGGAGCAGGCCAAATCAGCTCCCCAGTGGCTTCACACCATTCAGAAACCAGCAGATCAGTGGCCAGGAGTCACCATTCTTCACAATTCCAGGAAGTTTCCAGGAGAAGACAAGGAAACAAGGGCAAGAACAAAGCCTCCTTCAACCAGAGGAGGAAAGAATCAGACCCCATGATCCAGAAGCTGTTAGATTTGGTAAAAGAAGTACACAAGAACCAGAAGTAGTTGTAAACCACTCTAGAATCAGTAGTCCTAGTAATAGAAACATTACCCCCACTCAGACTGAAAATAACATTGTCACATCTGAGAGTAACATCAACAGTGATACACTGTGGTTACAAATGTCCCAATATGCTGAACAATCTGCAAAGAAGTTTGCAGAAATTAAAGCTAGCCAAGAGAGGATGAGACAAACTCAAGCCTCCTTGGAACAAATAGTTAAGAATCTTCAAGAAGGATATGCTCAACTAAGCAAAGCCTCTGAAGAAAGCAACAAAATACTGAATATAGTCTTTGAAGAACAACACCACAGCACAAGGGACAGGGAGTGTCTGGATCAAGAAATTAACAAATTGTTTAATGCCTATCATAGCTTGAAGCCCTAACCACAAGGCCAAGCTATGGAGAATCCATATCAACCAGATGACATCAAACCAGATGCCATGTTGTTGAATAAGGCAAGATCTCCATCACAATACCAGGATGGAGATGGCATGTCTTATTCAGAGAAGGAAGCCTCGAAACAGCTTCCTGAGGCCTCAAACTGGCCCAAATTCTCTGGATCAGGAGAATATGATCATATGGAACTCATAGATTATATTGATGGACTCTTCATTGATGTACCAAGCATAACAGACTACTGGATGACTGCTAGATTGAATACTTCATTTAAAGGTCATGCAAGCATATGGTACACAGAAATGAAAGAAATCCATGGCAGAAGAAACTGGCCATGGTGGAAGAGTCAAATCATCCAAAAGTACAGTAATGAAACTTGGATATGGCAAAAGACCATGTCATTTGAGAATGACAAATACTCTGTGGACAAAGATCCATATGAGTGGTGTCTTAAACAGTCTAAAAGACTTAAGGCCATTGATCCTCAGATGAACATCCAAATGAGGAATCACAAGCTTCTGACAAAACTGCCAGGAGAACTAGAGCATGCAGTAAAATGCAGATGCAACCAAAATTGCACTCTAGATGACATATCCAACACCTTACAAGATATAAGGAAGAGGACTAATATAGGGAAATTCACCCCATATAGAAGCAGCAGTTTCAAAGAGAAACAACCACTCTGGGTAGAGTTTAAAGACAAACCCAGAGAAAGAGTGGCAGAAGTGGCAAAGAGGAAGAATTCTTGCCACAATTGTGGGTCAACAGACCACTATGCTAACAACTGTCCAAAGGCAAAGAAAAAAGTCTATGCCATAGAGAAAGTCCCTGAGGAAAAATCTCCAACAGAGGATTCTGATTCAGACTCCATGGGTGATGCCATCAGAGAACCATCTGAGGATGATCAAGACCCCAGAGAGGAATTTCTAGTGGAATACCAAGAGGAAACCCCACTTGAAATTCAGGACATACAGTTAGAAGAAGGCATGCCACAGGACACTGCTAATAAAAACTTGTGCAAACACACACAAGATGCACAAACATTCCTGGTTACACCAAACAAAGGAATCGCATATATACATGGAACAGCCACAAAAATGACTGTTTGCATTGACAATGCTCAGCATCCACTGATCATTGATAGTGGAGCACACTGCTCCATAGTGGCCAGAAACTATCTGGATACCCACTTCCCAAACTGGGAGAAACAGCTCTTTCCCACTAAGGCAAAGACCTTTAAAAGTGCATCAGGGAAGATGACTTCCATTGGGACCATTATCAAAGAGATAATTATACCCCACAGGAAGGGTAATATCAGACTCAACCCAGAGTTTGTAGTGCTTGATGATGCCCACATCCAAGGGTTTTTACTGGGAACAGATTACCAGAGGATGTATGGCATAGACATTTACAACAGTAAAAATAGGCACATCACCATTGGTACTAACAAGGAGAAGAAATTTTCACTTGACATATACCAGATATCTTCTCAAGATCCACTGGAAGAACTTCTGAAGGAAATCAGAGAGGGACAGTTTAGCACTACCCTCACCAGTAAACAAAAACTAAGTCTACTGAAGATGCTGAGAAAGAACAGACCAGCATTTGCCATTGGTGAAGTACCATTAGGCAAGATCAAAGGCCATGATATAGAACTATATCTGGATGTGGAAAGGCCTTATTCACCCATGCTGAGGAGACCTCCTTATCCAGCAAGCCTGGAAACCAGGAGAGAAATTGAGAAACATATCAATGAACTCCTGGATATGGATGTCATCAGGAAGATTGGACATAATGAAATAGTGGAAATAACCACCCCTGTCCTAATCACCTGGCATGATGGCAAGTCTAGATTGTGTGGAGATTTCAGAGCCCTGAATAACTACACAAAAGCAGACAGGTACCCTATACCAAGGATACCCCATGCCTTGGATAAACTGGCCAAATCCAAATACATAACCAAAATCGATTTTATGAAAGACTTCCACCAAAATGGAGCTAAACCAAACTCCATGAAGTTACTCAGGATAATATGCCATATGGGTATATATGAGTACACCAGGATGCCATTTGGCATTAAAAATGCACCAGCCCACTTCCAAAGGATGATGGACACCATATTTCAAGAAGAAATAATGGAAGGCTGGATGGTAGTATATATTGATGATATCATTATATACACAGAGACATGGGAAGACCATGTACAATACATAGACAGAGTGCTAAGTAAATGTACACCCATCAATCTGAAAATTTCACTTAAAAAGTGTAATTTTGGCCAACAAGAGCTACTATCTCTAGGACATAAAGTCTCAGGCCTTAGTCTGGCAATTGACCAGAACAAAGTAGCAGCAGTATTGCAAAAGCCAGTACCAAAGAACACCAAAGAGATGCAATCTTTCCTTGGGTTTGCTAGCTACTACAGAAACCACATCAAAAATTTTGCCCACATAACTAGTAGTTTATACAAGTTATGTTCAAAAGATGTAGTTTTTGAAATCACAAAGGAAAGAAGGGATGCATATGAGAGGATCAAATATGAACTCACTAATGCACCTGTGCTCATCTTACCTGACTTTGAACTACCATTCAAGTTGTATATAGATGCAGCATGCAGCCAAGGCCTAGGAGCAGCCCTTCACCAAAGACAAATTGTGGATGGTGAACCAAGAGAAGGAGTAATATGCTACATCTCAAGGCAGCTGAAAGATTCAGAAGCCAGGTATGGGGCCACCCAGACTGAATTTCTATGTCTAGTCTGGGCTCTAAAAAACTCCATTACTATTTGGAGGGTGCAGTCTTTGAAGTCTACACAGACTGCACAGCCTTGAAGTCTTTACTAAACATGAAGACAACAAATAGACATATGCTGAGATGGCAAATAGCCATCCAGGAGTATAGAGGGAACATGACCATCATATACAAGGAAGGTAAAAGCCATACCAATGCAGATGGCCTCAGCAGATGGCCACTGGATAATGTCAAAAGCAATCCAGCTTATGACCCAGAAGTTGCAGCAAGAATCCCTATCCATTTCATGGAAACAGATAGGAAGAAAAACTTCAGATTATCTGAATGGGCACCAGAAAGTGGTACCCTTGACAGTGGAAACACTGACTCAGAGGGGACAGAAACTCCCATACTGGGAATAAGTTCCTCAGAACTGCACAATGAATTCTTCACTGCAGTACAGAAGTCTTATGCCAAACACAAACAGTGTAGCATACTACTCCAACTCCTTCAACAGAAGTACAGGAGTACAGAACTGGAAACCCAGCTGGAAGAACCCTGGTTGAGGGCCTATAAGCACAATAAATTTTTTCTTATAGATGGCCTGCTCTACCACAGAGAAAAGCACACAAGTGCACTCACAGTGGTAGACAGAGACCAAATCTCATTGATCCTACAAGAATGCCATGACTGCCCCTATATGGGACACATGAGTGAGGACAGGACCAAAGAGAGGGTAGCAAGCACAGCTTGGTGGCCCAAGTGGGAACAAGAGTTGAGTGAATACATCAACACTTGTGAAAGATGCCAAAAGGCAAATAGAAAACATGGGAAGAAGTATGGGTTACTTCAACACATAGAAGAACCCAAACACCCATGGGAAACCATCAACATGGACTGGGTTACAGGACTTGTCCCAGGAGGCAAAAAAAACTACAATGCCTGTTTGATCATAGTTGATAGGTTCAGCAAGAGCATGAGGTGTCTACCATGCCATAAAGAAGACACAGCCATGGATACTGCTCTGTTGTTTTGGAACAAAATCATATCCACCTGTGGAGTCCCTAAGATCATCATTAGTGATAGAGACCCAAAATTCACATCTGAATTTTGGACTAACTTATATGACATGCTTGGCACGAAAATTGCTTTTTCCACAGCTTACCATCCACAAACAGATGGCCTGGCTGAAAGGATGATCCAAACATTGGAGGACATCCTCAGAAGATTCTGTGCCTATGGCATGGAATACAAGGACCATGAGGGATACACCCATGATTGGGCTACCCTCTTACCAGCAGTCCAACTGGCTTATAATACAAGCCAGCACTCCACCACAGGAAAAACACCTGCGCTGGTGGAGAAAGGGTGGAACCCCCTGTTGCCTGTGGATCACTTGAAGAAAAATCTCCTGACTATCCACCCCACAGCCAAAGACTTCCATGATATGTGGAAGAGGGCCTGTGACACAGCTTCCAAATGCATAGCTGTGGCTAAAGAATACAATAAGCAGAGGTGGGACAAATCACATATGGAACCTGACTTCAAGGAAGGGGACCAGGTGTTAGTGTCTACATTGAACTTCAACAATCTCAAAGGACCTAAAAAGATGAGAGACTCATTTGTAGGACCTTTCACTATCATTAAGTTGATAGGAAAAAATGCAGTAGAAGTCAAACTCACTGAGGAGTTTTCAAGGAAACATCCAGTCTTTCCAGTGAGTTTGGTCAAACCATACTTCCAGACAGAGGAGGACAAATTCCCCTCAAGGAGGAAGAACCCCACACCACAAGAGATAGTGGAAGTGGAAGACTCCCCTGGACCTGTGAGTAAGATCATCAGGGCCAGGAAGATCAGACTCAATGGGAAGGATCAAAGACAGTACTTAGTCAGATTCAAGAACCAGACAGCTGATAAGGACAAATGGTTGGCAGAAGATGCCATACCAGATGGGAACCTTCATTTAAGGAGATTCAGAGCCTCTAGGAGGACTGAACAGTCTCATCAGTGATGAGCCTTTTTTAGAGGGAGGGTATGTCAGCCTGTGACTCAAAACCAGAGCACAAGCATGACAGCCAAAATACCATAAACCAATGGTATAGCCAAGATACCACCAAAACATGGAGCTGAGCCAAATCAGCTCAAAAGGTATCAAAAGAAAGAGGAAACTCACCTCTTCCTGAAAATATAAGTCCCATCACCATAGGACAAGAAATAACAAAGTTATTCCTGCTCAAAGATATTGCTGAGCATAAACCTTAATTTTCACCTCTCATCTAAAATCTAGAAGGAGAGGCTTAACCCCATCAAATGGGTATTCAAAATGAAGCTCTAAGCCAGGGCTATCCAATGGTACCAGCCAAGCTGAGCTAGCACCAATATTCCTGGAGTTATGGTCAATTTCAGGCCAAATAAGGGTGAACAAAACATTCACCTCTCATCTAACTTCTACAGTTTTAGTGTGAGATACCTAAAGTGGGGTCTTTTTGGAAAGAGCACAATCAGGGCTATCTGATGATGCCATCAACTTCCCCATATCTCAACTACTGCAGAAGTTATGGGGCAAACAAGCTCAATACAGCTTTTTGCCTAAAACACGCAAATGCACAAAAACCTTGTACATGAGATAACTTTGCCATATTTAATGATACCCATACCAAATGAGGTACCATTGTGTAAAGCCCATACAGGGCTATACACTGAACCAATTTTGAGGTTGATATCTCAAGAATTGACAAAGGTATGGCTGTTTTAAGGTCAAAATCCCACCTGCTGTCATATACAGCCTTACCATGGTATAATATCCCATAACCATGAATATGAGGTGTCAAATAGACAAAGAAGCATGTTTTTACTTCAATACCTCATATGTCAGTCAATACTGAGGTCCCATACAGTTTCTATACAGCATTCTATGCGTCATACACGTCAGAATCAGGCTGTGAGGTCCCCAGATGAAAATTTTCACCCTGTATTGGTGAAAACCGCCCAGATGTGGTTTCAAAACCACATCTGAGCCCCATACAGAGTATACAGGTTGTTTGCAAACCACAAGCCTGTCCTGGAGAGTGAAAAATCTTCACTTCCTCTACGTGGAAAGGTCTAACAGCCTTTCCACCCCAATTTCAGGATAAAAGGAGGGCTTTTCACAGCCAAATCATCTCCTCATCCTGCTCTTGAATAACCTACGTAGTAAACTGTCAAAAACAGTTTTACTCTTGGTTAATAATCAGGTATAATTATATTTTTAATTATTGTAGTCTTTTATTATTGTAACCCAACAGATAAAGCTGCACCCAGGGCTTTCAACAGCGCTCACCACCACTATATTCACTATAGTAAAGCCCTTTTTATCTTAAATTAAATATCTTTGAAACTTTATAAATCTTTTTTTAAACTATTTTACCGTGTCACAAACATAGAAAAAGTTGTATTTAGCCTATATACACCTTCTTCATAGTTTCATCCTGACACATTGTTTCAGACATGTCAGGATGAAGGGCAGTTAATCTGTCCTTCTGTTTAAGAAACTAAGACATGGGCCTGTCCCTCTCAACATTAAAAATGGCTTCTTCAAAATAATTTTCCATTTTAAATCTCCAGGAATCATTTGCCCATTTGGAAAAAATTTGTTCTTTCCACCAAGGCCAAGAATGTTTACCATGCTCTTGTCTCATTTTATAATACCATTTCTTTGCTGATTTGGTAAATAATGAGTGTAATCTGGCACTTATGTATTAATCTGGTATGTTAAAGTCTTTGTTGAACATATCAATTTTTTCATAAATTCCATATGATTATATTCTCCTTCACCACTGAAGGTTGGCCATTCCTCTAATCTTGGAATGTCCTTAAAATTGCAAGTACTTTCCACATCATGACTTGAAATTGTATGATGAATATCATTATTTAAGTTAAGCACATTTCTGTCAAGAATTGGTGTGGACTGTCTTGGCAATTCATTTTTCAGTGATATATTATTAATACTTGATTGAATATCTTCTTTCAATTCAAGTCTTGCTTTATCACTTTTTTCCAATTGTTCTTGAAAAAGAGCTGCATTGTGACCAGTTGAATTTTCCAAGTTTTGAACTTGTATTTTCAATTCTCTTAACTGTCCAGTTATAAAAGAAATTGAATTCTCATCTGGTTGATTGAGTAAGGTAGCTTTAGACTCAAGTCTTTCACATATTTGCGTCAAGACAAAATATTTGCCTTATTAACATTTTCAAGGCCAATTATGGTCTTTTGTTGGTCTTTTACTTGTAATATCTCATTACCCAACTTCTGTTGGACATAATCAAATGCTTTAAATTTTGTCATAATTTCTTTATTACAAGATTCAAAGTGAGTTACAAGTTTTACAAGATCTATTTCTTTGGGAAAGATAGGTTCAATCTTCCCTCCTCCTTGTTTTTGAATTCCATCAAGGTTCTTGCCATATTGAACACATTGTCCATGGCTGTATTTTCCTTCTTTGGGATTCTGTAATTCTGAGGGTAAGTCTTGTTCCACTTGGGCTTTGCCTTTCCCTTTGCCTTTTGTTTGCCCTTCTGGTTGGTCTTTGGGGCTTTCTTGGGCTTGTTTGGCACTTTTTGAGGCGGATATTTGCTGGTGGATGCTTGGGGACCTTCCACTGGGCTGTTTTCCTTGCCTTGGGCCAACTTCTTCTTCTGATCCTCTGATAACATGCTTTGGTTTTTCAACCAAGCTTTTATCTGTTGGACTTGTCCTTTGACAGACATGGGCGTCCAACCCATCAGAAGATCTTCTGTCTTTCCTGGCCCCATGAACTTCTTCACTTGAAGATAAGAGTTCATTGTGCCTATCCAAAGACTTGGGAGAAGTTCCCACTCTTGTTGTTTTGACGCCAAGAACCAGTTTTTCCATTGAGATTGATAAATTTCCACGGCTGCCTGTTGGAAATGGTTCAGGTCTAACAGCAATAGCAGTTATGTCAGCTTCTGGACTCTCAGTAAGAGGTTTAAAGGTGCTGGCTAACCTTTGGGAACTGGTGGAAGTTCTGGCATCCTCCATTTTTGCCTCTGCTCTGGGAAGACATTCTTCCCTTTTTGATTTGTGGCTGGAATTTCCTGGTCCAGATCCATTTGATTGGATGGAGTAATTACTTCCACTTCTAGTAGGAGTCATTTCACGTCAATTTTAATAAAAAATAGAGTAAAATTGAATTGAATTCACCTGCAGGACCTTTGAAGGGTTCTTTGGTTATTAAACCCCTTGGTGCTGGGCTGGTTTGAATTTCAATACTGGAATCTGAGGCTTCAGAGTCTGAAGAATTTTCTCTGATGGAAGACACTAGAGAAAATTAAAAATATAAGTTATTTTATCAAATAATAAAAATAACTTATAAACTCAAATTATTAAATAAAGTTGTTTTAATGTAATTTTATGGCAAATAACGTCAAAAAATAAAGAAAAATGTCTAAGATAAAAGGCAAAAATGTTTTTAGTAAAGATTTTTTATTCTTAAAGATTTTTATTTGATTTATTATTTTATTTAAAGAAATAATAATTATGCAATTAACAAGTTAATTAATCAAAATTGGATTATTATTCACTTTATACTAGAATAACTCAAAGAATAAATTTCAAGTCTGTGATGTGAAAAAGCCACTAGTTAGACAAAAGAAATTTATTCCAAGTCACTCAATAGTATATTGTTTCAAACAATATTCTTAAGAAAAAAATAACTTTATTAATATTATAAAGATTATTTATAAGGGATAAGTCCCAAAAAATCCAATATTAAAACAAATATGGCAATTTGACATCAAAAAATGGTAAAATAAGGTCTAGAATATGATTTATGTCCAAAAAATTGGTTTTAAAGTCACGGCCGGGCCCCCAAATGTAAGGTTTGTCTATGAAACTCTTGATAATAGTAGCAATATCAAGAGTACTATGACTGTCCTCAGTAGAAATATATAATATAACAAAATATTATAACCACAAATTGAAATATAATTATTAAAAATAATTATAGAAAAATTAATTTAATTATTATTATAAGAATATAATAATGAAAAAAATATAATAATTATAATAAATTATAATTATTCTATTATTGTTATAGTCACTGACAGTTATAACAATAAGAAGTGTAAAGCTCTTAATGAGACAATTACACGTGGAAAATAAGAATATTAACCACTTATAAATAATATAAATATTATTTATAAAAGAATTAAAACACACACTGTGCAGAAATAATTCCTATAGAATAAAATTCTATATAAAAAAACTAATACAATATAAAAAAGATATAGAAGTTTAAAGAAAACTTACTTATAATATTTATTTAATACAACAAGTCAAACAGCAACAGTTATTATATTAAATAATAATTATAAGTTAAAAACACGCCAAAAATCAATATTTTTAAAGATAAAAAAACTATTTATAATAAAAATTATGATTGAAGAGTTTTTAAGAGGAATTTGTGGATATTTAAAAGATATTTAAGATGATTAATTTTATATAATAAAATATATTATTGGTGATTACAACAATAATCTAAATTCTATGATTTCAATTCTTTAATTATAATTAATAAAGAATAAAATAACTTAAGAATTACTTTAATAATAAGATTTTATATTTAATAGAACTTTACCTGTTTAAATTTCTAATATGATTGGATTTATAATTGATGATGGACAAAAACAGTGATGAAAAGACTCTTTTTATGTCTTCAGAGAAGTTCTCATGATTCTTAATTGATAAAGAGGGCGTGCTCAGGTCAAAACTGAAAAACCATGCTTAAAAATAAAGTTCTTAACTTAAGGTAACTTAATTTTAATTTCAATTGAAAGTTAACAGGGTTATGTCACATGGTGGAATGTGATCTACAACTTGCCAGTATTAATCGGTCTTTCAACCTGTTTAATAGCCTTTTCGGCAAGAGTTCCCTTTGCTGAGGTCTGGCAGATAGCATTGTGACAAAAAACCGGTTACCAACGTCATGGGTTAGATTCCGGTTGGAGACAAGAGGAGGTCTCAATCAAACAACCAGAAATCGCTGGGTTTTCCGCTCCATTGGCGTACAAGGGTTCCGCCCCTTGGGTGTTCCTTGTAGACTCCTGTTGTGACTCATGTAACTCCATGAGGATGACATGGGTAATACCATTAGTTACATGCACTTTGGGACGCAGTGCCCTAAACCCAGGGGTACTGTCACATTGTGGAATGTGATCTACAACTTTCCAGTATTAATTGGTCTTTCAACCGGTTTAATAGCCTTTTGGGCAAGAGTTCCCTTTGCTGAGGTCTGGCAGATAGCATTGTGTCAGGTTATTCTTAACTCCATGTAACTTTAATCCTCATTTAAGCTAATTATTTTAAGTTTTTAATATAAATAAACTTATTTATATTGAAGTTCATCACATGAACAACTGAAAAATAGAGTTTCAAGCATAAATCTCTTAAACTCAATTTTAAATTAATTTTTAAAGAAATTATAATGTTCTTTGAGTTTTAATTAAAAGAGTAAATTTCCAGGCTAATTACCCAGGAAATTTATTTATAAAAGATACTTGAAATTTTATTTATATGTAGCTAATATTAAATTGTAAGCTGTGTGAAACTATAAAGAAAATCCATTTAGGATTGGATTTTTAATGAATTTTGAAGTTATTGCTATTTTTCCACGTAAAATAGCAATACACACCAAACCTTAAGTTTTGATAAGGTTTTAATGATTGAAACCTTAAGGTTTTAAGCTTATTTAAGCTTTTTAAGCTTAATTAAGCTTTGAAAGTTCTTAAAACCTGGATTTCAAGCCTGCATAGTGGGATTTACCCTTTGGCAGCTTGAAATTCCTGTCCAAATTGGGATAAAACCAGTTTAAACCTTAAGGTTGGATTAAAGTCTAATCTTAAAGTTTAAATAAGGTTGAAAATCCTCCAATACAGGTGGACAACCTTAATTTAATCCTTGCAGATCCAAAAAGTTGGGCACCCCAGCTTTATTTGGTCTTTTTCCTTTGTCCCACCTTTCTGCGTGGATATTGCCGATTTATTTATTTAAAGCCATACTATGGCCTTAAAGCCTTTTAAATTGAGCTCACGCAGGATTTACATTCTGTATGGCAAATCCTTAGCCAATTCAGTAAATATACTCCACACCTCAATTTTAACTAAAATTTTGGTAAGTTTGCATAGACCTTATGCAACTTTAAATTTAAGCTTATTTAAGCTTAAATTTAACAATTTAAAAAAATGTTAAAAAAGCTACATTAGTACTGTGAGATTCTTAAATCTTCTAATAAAATAAGAAATAAGTGTTTTTGGGTATAACACCTTATGGGTGTACTCTAGGTTATTTTTGGTGTAGAATCCAAATATGACATAACATTTATAACTTTGTTTATCCAAAAAAAAGTGATACTTATTTTTTAAAATTTTTAATTTTACATTCAATTAAAAAGTCTGTTGAAGATAATTTTAACTGTGTATAAAGTTATTTTTGGCCTTATGGGTATGTTATATATACCTCACAGGCTCACACCACTCCTCTTCTTTGGCTGCTCTGAGCTAATTTGTGTATTGGAATTGATAAATTTCTATTTCTGCCACTTGAAAGTGTTTCAGCCTTGGAAGTATTATCATGAATCAGTCCAGATTCTGAATTCACGTTAAAATTTGTGGGTACAGACCTTGGGGAATGGGGGGCAACTCTGGCATCTTCCATATGTGTCTTTCTTGAGGAATACCTTGTTGGACTGAATAGTTCCTTCCATTTCTGGTATGCACTATTTTCACTTCAATTCAAGATAAAATAAGAATTGGATACAATAAAACATACCTTTTTGTGGTTGTTTGGATTGTTCTGTTTTAAATAAAGTGCCTCTTTTAGCAATTTGCACTTCAATACTGTCTTCAAATTCTGCTTCTGAAGATTATGGACTAGTAATGTCTCTTTTAATGAGTCTGTTACCAGCTGCACAGTATTTGATTAAAGAGACTAGAGAAAGAATTGATACAAGAAAATTATTTTTTATTCTTTTAAGATAATTTTAAGATTTTTTTTATAAATTTTGATTTTTTTAAAGGAAAATAAATGAAAATTTAAGATCTTGAATCAAAATTAATTCATATTAACTCAAAGAATAATTTTATAAGTTTTTGGATGTGAAAATGCCATGTGTAAAAACAATATAAAATTAAACCAAATTCCTCAATGAAAAAGATTTCAAGACAATTTCAAAAATAAAAATAATTTTAACTTTAAATTGAAAGCAAAAGAGGATTAAATTAATATCTTCTAGAACCTAAAAATATATTAATTAAGGGTACAAGGTTCAAAAAACACAGCCAGGCCCCCAAATGTAAGATGTGTCTATGAAACTGTTGATAATATTACTATTAATCAACAGTAATATGACTGTTCTTATGAAATATAATAATAAAAATTATTATAACCACAATTAAATAATTAAAGAATTATTTCTTTTATGCGTTATACACTACTAGTTACTATAACAGTAAGCAGTAATTTTCTACAAGAATCAATCACAAGAAGAATCTAATAATAAAACTTCTTTTATTAAAATAATAAAATTATTTTAATATAAAATTATCTTTTAATAGAAAAATTATAAAGATAATCCTTGAAGAAAACTATTACTAGAGAAAAACTTTAAGAATTGACATAAATTACTCACTATTAATCCAATGAACCTTTTATATGATAATAGTAGAGAAATTTGATGTGGAATTGTGGATTTAATGGATGAAAATTGATTCAAAACACTATTACAACAAATCATAGTTGATTTCTATGATTTCACGTATTTCTGATTGATTTCTGAAAGAATGAAACACTTAAGAAATAGTTTTTACTAGTACTTGTTTCATAATAAAGGTATAATATGATAATGTGAGGATGTGGAAAAAACAGCAAGAGGAAGCCTCTTTTAAGTCTAAGACAGATCACAGAGGCGTGCCATTTAGCAAACTGAAAAACAAGTGAGTGAGAAAACCATAAACCCTTTTGGATTATTGATTGCATCAATTGTTGTCATGTAAGATTATCATAATTACTTGATTGAGGCTTTTATGTGACTACCAATCCATTTATGGTTAAGAATAAAAGAAGTAACAACTGTGAATCTTCTTTTATTCCAAAATAATCATTTGTTTCTCGAAGTTATCAAGGTTATTGGAAATTTCATCACAGAATTTATTTTCTATAAATTTTCAAGATTTGGTGTTTCACGTGGAATCATCAACAATGGACTGTAAGTAAAACTTTTAATTTTACATAAAAAGGTATAATTATTTTTGAATTCTATATGAATTTCACTGTTATTAATTGGCCCTTAAAGTTTCAGGAAGATCAATTAATAATTGTATTTTTAATGAATTTTTGAAGATTTTACCTCAATTCTACATAGAATTGCAAATAGCAGTATATGGCTGGTTGCTCTGAGGTAAATCAATGGATACTAGTCCAAAAAGGTTTTTAATTGCTCTTTTGAGGTTTTTTAATGGTAAATTGCTAAGAAGTGACATGGTCACAGGAGTTTAAGTTGCTCTTTACCTCCTTGGCATGTCAAAATAGCAGGTTATTTTCTATTTTCTTACAATTTACTGTAGTTGTAACATGGTAACCAACTTTCCAAATGGTTTTAGTTTACTAATTGCGCCAATATCAGTCATGGATCCAAGCTTTTGGAGCAGTCCATTCCTCACAGGCCTCAGAAGTTGGGTACCCTGGCTCTCTTTGATTTCTTTTGTCCCCCTTGCTTATTTTTTACATCAAAACAGAATTTTAAGCTTCAAGTGAGATATCCACTATGGGTGTACCAAGAGTGCATGTAAGAATACCATAATATTAAGTGCCCAAAACATGCACAACACTATTCTTAGTGTATATGTAACATGGGATTTCTCACATTTGCATTATTTTGGCATGAAATAGAGAAAAACAAAAAAATTCACAGATCTTTTATGTGGTAATGAAGTATTTTCCATATTACCATCTCAAAGAGTTGATTTGAGCTTATTCAATCTATGGAGCTACCCTAGGTGAATTGTTGTTTAGAATCTAAATCTGGCCTTAAATCCATGGATTTACCTATTCAATAAAAAGTTATTCCTCTTTTCTGAAATCAAAAATGATGAATTTTGAATATATGAATGACTTATGGGTTATGCATATTTAAGAATTTATTTTGAAGATAATTGTGGCCTATTTGGGTATGTAAAATAAACCTCAAGGCTCACAGGTGGAGGCATCCCAAGGTACTGGAGGACCAGCTCTAGCCCAGTCTGATAAGCCTGTCTCTCATCAGTCTGAGCCATCCTTATTTGCCATTATGCAGCAGACAACTCAAATTACGGCCAATTTGCAAGCATCTTCAGCTTCTGAGGAATCAAGACTTCATCTATGAAGGCACCAGAATTCTTTGATGGGACTGAGCCCTTCAAAGTAAGAAGCTTCATTGAGTGTTGTCAATTGATCTTTCATAATGATCTGGCAAATTTCTCTCAAGAAAGAAAGAAAGTTCTCTATGCCATTTTATTTCTCATTGGCAGGGCTGCAAATGGATTGAGCCTTACCTTTACAATCTCACAAATCAAGATCCAAATTACCTTCTCAATTCTTGGAACTTGTTTGAATCTCAACTCTTTAATTTATTTGGGGACCCAAATGAAGTCAGAAAAGCTGAAGCAGAATTGGATTCTCTGCAAATGAAATAAGGTGGCCATGTTTCCTTGTACATAGCTGATTTGAGAAGTTTGGCTTCAAGAATTGGAGATTGGGGTGAAAGGGCTCTTATCCATCATTTCAGGAAGGGATTGCTATCCAGGAGTTTGGATAAGCTGGCCTCCCATCCTTCAAGAATTGACTCTCTTCAAGACTTAATGGACATCACCCTGGAACTTGATACCAGGTACCATGAGAGGCAAAAAGAGAAGACGTCTTAAGCCTCAAAGTCAAATTCTTCTCATCCTCAAAATTCTTCAAGCTCAAGTCATAAGAAGAAGAAGAGCTTTCAGAAGAGGCACAAGCCCCATTCTTCTTTGCTGAAGAAAGAATTCAAGCTAATGAATTCTGAAAAATCAAGAAGAATCAATGAGGGTCTATGTACCTATTGTGGTGGGAAGCATAGTCTTGAGTCCTGTTTTGAAAGGCCTCAAAACCAGCTTACCCAACTGTCAGGCCAATTTCCCAGCCAGGGAAAATCCTGAGTGAATACCATGTTGTGTTCAATGGTATTAACTGTTTTCCATCCAGAGCACAATTGTGCATTCTGAATACTTGTGTCAATAATTCTCTTAAATTCTTTGTTTTTTCTTCTCTTTCTGATGTTGTTTACAGTATTCTCATTGATTCTGGTGCTACCAACTCATTTTCCATTACGATTTCAGAATTTCAAGGGAAGATTCCTCTTATAATTTTGGACTCCTCTTAGTCCCCTTCCTTATTTGTGACTCACAATACTAAATATATGGTTGAGATTCCTTCATTTCTAAGCTTTAAATGGGACTTTTTAGTAATTGACACTCCCAAGGGAGAAGAACTCATATTGTGCTTTGACTTTCTTAATCACTTTAATCCTTCTATTGATTGGCGGCAAGGGCTGATCACCTTTGATGTTGATCATAAGGACTATTGTGATCCTTCCAAATCTTTTGGTAATGACTTTTCTTCTGCCAAATAATGTGCAGCTCTGGTTGGTGATTCTAGAACACCATCATTTCCATCTTCTGTCCATATTCCTTCCCTGAATTCCCATTCATAATTACTATCCTCTATAAATGAAGTCTTCAAAGAGATTCAAGATGTTGGAGAAGATAAGTCTCTATCTTTAGTTCATCTATTCTTTGGAAATATGGACCTTCCTCCTTCATCTTAACATGACGCCCTGGAGGAGGTGTGGGATGAAGAGGAAGAGCCAGAAGAAGTTGAAACCATGATGAAGGTTGTATCTTCTGTCTATCACCAATATTTGGATGAATTCTCCAAGGTGAAAGCAGAGAAACTTCCTTCTCACTGTGCCTGTGATCATCATATCAAGCTGGAGGGGTATTTACCTCCAGTGAGAGTGATATACTCTTTGTCAAACCAAGAGTCAGATACACGCAGGGCCTACATTTCACAGAATGTAGAGAAACGTTTAATCCGGCCAAGCGCCTCCTCAACAGGAGCACCTGTCCTCTTTGTTAAAAAGAAGGGCGGTGGCCTCCGTTTGTGTGTTGATTACTGCAAAATCAATGCTGTTACTAGGAAGAACAAGTATCCTTTTCCTTGTGTGGATCAGCTTCTCAATGTCTTTAATGGTTCTTTTATCTCTTCCAATATTGATTTGTGTGGTGCATATAAACTGCTCAGAATCAAGGAGGGTGATGAACACTTGACAGCTTTTAGAACTAAATATGGCAGTTATGAGTACTTGGTTATGCCATTTGGACTTACCAATGCTCCTACCTCTTTCAAAATCTTGTGAATGATATTTTTCAAGATCTCTTTGATGTTTATGTTGTGGTTTATTTGGCTGACATTATGGTCTTTTCCAAATTGGAGGAAGGACATGTCACTCACGTGTCCACTGTTCCTTCCAGACTCAGAGCCAATAACCTTTTTTCTAAGGCCTCCAAGTGCCTATTCCATGTTTCTAGTGTGGAATATTTGGATTATGCTGTCTCTTATGAGGGCCTCAAGAGGGACCAAGCAAAGGTCCAGCAGATTCACAATTGGCCACCTCCAACAAACCTCAAGACTCTTCAATCTATCTTTGGCTTTGCCAATTTCTACTGCCGTTTCATCAAGAATTATTCAAATAAAATCAGTTCACTCACCAGTTTCCTCAAGAAAGATTCCTGTTTTCCCCTCAATGAGGAAGCTCTTAGTCAGTCTCATCAACTCAAAGAGGCTTTAACCACTGCTCCAATCCTTCTCTACCCACCTTTGTAGAGACTGATGCATCCAATTATGCCTTGGGTGCTGTGGTGAGTCAGGTCTCTGACTCAGGAAAACATCCCATTCTATTTGACAGCCGCAAGCTTATTCCAGCAGAGCTCAACTATGAGATTCATGACAAGTAACTCCTTAGCATAGTCTGGGCTCTCAAGTGTGGGAGGGCTTTTCTTCTTTCCCTTTCTTCACCTTTTGAAGTTCTCACCGATTACTATTCCCTTCAATACTTCATGGCTTCAAAAGTTCTTACTTCCCATGGAACCCGCTGCTTTGAATTTAACTCTTCAATCATTTACGGCCCTGGACACCTAGCTACTCTTCCGGATGCTTTATCACATTGGGATGATGTTTATCAGGAGAGGGAGGAGGATTTCATCAGCAAGAATCCAATGAAATTTCAACAGCTCATCAAGCAGGATGAAGTCCAAACTTCAAGATATTTTTCAGTCAAGGTTAAATCCTTTTCAAATTTTATTGTTTCAATTAAGAAGGCGCTAAGGCAAGATTCTCAATACAGGAGTATTCTTAAAGAATTGGGTAAAGGTAAATCTGTCCAAGATTACTCTCTTGATTCCTCTGACCAACTTCTCTTATTCAAAGATTGGGTGGTGGTCCCAAATGACCCCACAATTCAACTCAGAATTCTTCAAAAGCATCATGATTCTCCTCTAGCTGGACACCCTGGCCAAGAGAAGACTCTCAAACTTGTCATGCAGGATTTCCACTGGTCCAGTGTGGGAACTCCTTTTTGTGTGGGATGAAATAAGGCAGTACCTTGAGGGGGAAATTATTGGTAAGTCTGTTTTGAATTTCAGAATTGTCCAATAACCATGGGTGCTAAGGTGTATTAGCTGCCCCTCTAAATAATATTGAATAGTCAGCCTACAGATAATCACAAAATAAAATAAGATTCGTGGATTTAAAAGATAGAGAAGACTTATCAGCAGTCTCTAAATCAGACCTATCAATAACACTACAGTAAAAACTCTGATCTAAAATTTCTGATAAAATAAACACTAAGATTTTTTTATTTTGTTTTTAATAAAAGTGAGGATAATATATATATATATATGTTTTGGGTTTCTGTTATTTTAATAAAACTAATAAGAATGTTTTTTTTGTTTTTTTTAATAAGAATGATAAGAATATATATTTTGTTATGTTTTTAGGTTGATTATAATGTCTTTTATTTTTGATATGGGTACTAATGATAAGACTACTGGATTTGATTCTTTTAGAATTTTTTTTAATACTGAGTGTATATCACTACTACTTTTTTTGCTAATAACACTAAGCTTTTGAGCAAGGCTACTAAGCTTTAACTATGGTTATACTACTATTTCCTTAACAATAATAAGCTACTGAGCATTTTTTACTAAGGTTATACTACTATTGTTCACTAATATTAAGCTACTGATCAAGGCTGCGGAGCTTTTACTATGGTTATACTACTATTCTTCACTAATACTAAGCTACTGAGCAAGGCTACAGAGCTTCTACTACATTTATACTACTATTCTTCACTAATACTAACCTACTGAGCTTTTAATACAGTTATACTACTATTCTTCACTAATACTAAGCTTACTGAGCAAGGCTACTGAGCTTTTCACTACTAAAACACTACTACTATTATAGATATCCTGCTAGTTCAGGGATGGTGGTGATCCTGGATAGTGGGAAAATGAGGGAGAAAGGACCTCTATTTATAGCTTTTGGGCCTCCATAGAGCATCTCAAAATCGGGTTCTTAGAAAAAATCATAGTTGAGAGGTTTTAGCTGGTGAGATGTGTGGTTTTGGTCTAGCAGCGTGTTTGCTGAGAGAATTATGCTGGTGGTGCTTTTTATTATCAAAATCATGTGATGTATTTGAGATAATTTGGCTGGTGAGATGTCCTTTTTGCCAAGAAAGTAGAGAAAATACAGCTCCTGACAATTGAACTTTCTTCTATTCATATGATATATATGAGAAAATTATGCTGGTGTTTCTGTTTCTTATCAAAATCCTGTGATGTCTTTGAGATAATTTTTCTGGTGAGATTTTCTCTTTATCAGAGTAATGTGAGGTCATTGAGATAATATGGCTTGTGATATTTTCTTGAAGGTGGGGAAAGTATTTTTTGTTTCTATTTTTACGTATGTTATGGGAGGATTATTCTGGTGCTTCTGTTTTAGTATTGTATCATTTCATATGGAGATTTCATCATTTCTATCAAGTTTGATGCATTTCATTATTATTACGCAAAAATTTGTTCTTGGAAAATATATTGTAATTATATGCATAGCCTTGAGGTATTTCTTCTTTCAATTGAATCAAGGTGGGGGAAATATTTTTGTTTCTATTTTTTATGTATGTTATGAGAGAATTATGCTTGTGGTGCTTTTTCTTATCAAAATCATGTGATGTATTTGACATAATTTGGCTGGTGAGATTTTCTTTTTTGCCAAGAAAGTGGAGAAAATACAGCTCCTGAGAATTGAAATTTCTTCTAGTCATATGATATATATGAGAAAGTTATGCTTGTGTTTCTGTTTCTTATCAAAATCATGTGATGTATTTGAGATAATTTGGCTGGTGATATTTTCTTTTTATGAGAGTCATGTGAGGTCATTGAGATAATATGGCTGGTGATGTTTTCTTGAAGGGGGGGAAAGTATTTTTGTTTCTATTTTTTACGTATGTTCTGAGAGAATTATGCTGGTGGTTTTATTTTAGTATTGCATCATTTCTATCAAGTTTGATGCATGCCATTATTACTTAGAAAACGTTTGTTCTTAGAAAATAATTTTATGCATAGCCTTGAGATCAAGGTGGGGAAAATACAGGTCTGATGCTGTGGTTTATCTTCATATACCTTCATTTAGATTAACTCCTTTTAATTGCATAATTTGTTATTGATGATGCAATAAGGTGGATAAATCCTTTGATACTATACTGTTTTGATAAGATCTTGAGGCTTTGTATTGTATATTTCTTTTTGGAATTTGTAGTTGTAATGTGTAAATATGTTTTGTGTAATTTTTTTTATTATCATTTTTTTCTTTTGTTTTATTGGTAAGCTTGAAACTGGTACTATTGGTATGGAATACCACCTCCCCCTCTCCATTTAATACTGTCCCCAGCATTCCAGTTGAAAAGCTTGCTAATATAAATCACATCCATTTTTTTCAATTTATTCCCCCTCCAATATTTATTCTTCATCTTCAATTTCTTCACTGCTTTCATTTTCTGACTCTATACTTGATTGAACTTTCTTTCCTCTGGGATAAAGCCTCTTGATGTGACTTGCTGCAAATTTTCTTGTAAGTTTATTGCCATCCAATTCTTCAAGCTCATAAGGTCCATTATCAATTTGATTTATGACTCTATAAGGTCAATTCCAATGGTTCTTGAAGAGTAAACCCCACTGTGACGCAAGTGGTTTATTATAAACTAATACCAAGTCCCCTGGTTCAAGTGGACTTCTCAGTCTATGTGCCATCTTTTTGTCCAAATATTGAACTGATTTGTGTCTTGCATCTCTTAATTTCTCTGCTGCTTCTAATCTTGTTTCCTCTTTTGCTGCAATCTTTATAGCTCTTGCTTCCAATAGTTCTTCTCTTGTTTATATTTTATTCCATTCAATGGCTAGATATTTATTTGTTTCAATATCAATTGGCAAAACACCTTGCTGACAAAATTGAGGCTCAAATAGTGAGTATCCTGTTGTTCTTTTGGTTGATATTCTATCTGCCAAAGTCACAATTGGTAAGTATTCTTTCCATTTGAATCCATTTTCACCACACATTTTTACAAGGGCATCTTTCAATTGCTTATGTCCTCTTTCAACCATTCCTTGTGATTCTGGGTAGTAAGGTGTTGTTATTCTGATTATTAATCCTGCTCTTTTGACTGCTTCTTGTAGTTCTTTTCCAAATTCTGCTCCTCCATCAACTGTCACTTCTTTTGGAGCTCCATATCTACAAATCCATTCTGACATAAACCATTCTGAGACTGATTTTGCAGTTAGCCTTGTTTATGCCACAGTTTCTGGCCATCCTGAAAAGTAATCTCTTGCTACAACTAAATATTTCCATCTCCCTGCCTTTATTTGAACCGCATCAATGCTGATTCTTTCAAATAAAGTAGATGTTACAGATATCTTTGCTTCTTCTTTTTGTTGCAAATGAATCCTTTTTTTGACATTCTTGACATTTTTTGACCCATTTCTTGACTATCTTTTTCATTCCTCTCCACCAATATCTTTTCTTGATTCTCCTGTATGTTTCATTTTCCCCTCTATGCCCCAGCCTTTTGTGCATTTTCTTTAGTATCTGTTTCTGAGCTTTTTCATTGTATACAGCTATTTGTGGATGTGCTTGATTTCTTCTTCTCAGCTGCCCTCCTTCTAAATAGAAATTCACTGATCTTCTCTTAATTTTCTTGAAGTATTCTTCCCCAATACTTTGCAGCTTTTTCAAACTATTCAAATATTCCTGCATTTGTTTTCCAAATCCTTCCTATTTTATTGGAATTTAAATATTGTTTGTTTTATTCCTTGATAATTTTCCCACTTTAATTGTATTTACTTCTTTTAGGCCAAATCCTGGATGTGGTTTAATCCAATCTTCCTCTTGATCAAAATCATCCCTTTCACTTTCTTCTTTGTCTTCTCCTTTTGGTCTTCTTGATAACCCATCCGGAATAGTAAATTTTTTTCCTGGTTTGTGTACAAGATCAAATGAAAAATGTTCAATTTATGCCACCCATCTTGTCATGGGTGCATCTGGTAAGCAAGGTGTGTTGATCATTTCTATTAAAGCTTTAGCATCTACTTGAAGCTCAAATTGTTTACCCCATAATATTGTTTGAAGTTCTTTGAGTATTCTTGCTACACCGCAAAGCTCTAATTTTGGCTGAGAGTATTTAGATTCTAGTCTGGAAAATGTTACTGATTAATAAAGTACTGTCCTATCCTTTCCATTTTCATCCTCTTGCATAAGAGCTGCACCTGCTGCAATATAACTTGAATATATTGCCAATTTTATTTTCCCTGAGCCTTTATCATAATTCAATCTCTTCAAATTAATTTCTTCCCCTACTATCTTCCTGAGTTTTATAAAAGCTTCTTCACATTTTTCATCCCATTTCCACAATACATCATCCCTTTTCAATATTCTCAATGGTGCTGCAACTTGTGAAAAGTCCTTGATAGACATTCTGACATATGCACATAATCCTAAGAATCCTCTAACTTCCTTCTTTGTTGTTGGTCTAGGCCAGTTTTGTATCTTGATTATATTCTGTTTTGAAATGTTTCTTCCTCCCAAAGACACAATATGCCCCACAATATCAAGTGCTGGAACAAAACATGCAAATTTTGATCCTGAAATTGTGAGTCCTGCCTCTTCTATCCTGAAAAGTATTCTTATTAATGTTACTGCATATTCCCAAACAGATCTTCTTATGAGCTGATTCTCCTTCAATGGTTCATGATGATATGTTGATCTGGGTACATTAATTCCTCCATCATCTATAAATGTTCAAAGGTTCTCTGGTATTTCCTCCTGAAGTATCCAAGTCATTTGTGCTTGATAAACTGCCACAGAGTTTGTTGCTCCTTGAGGTAGTCTTGTAAGGTGAGTTCTTCCAAGTGGTGTTTGAAATGTTGTGAGGGGTCTTGTAGTAATATCCAATTGTATTTCATTGTATCCTCCCATAATATCTCCCGATCCATAACATGCTCTTCCTGAAAATGATCCTACAAGCTCATCAACATTTGGTGGCAATCCTGCATCTTTTATTGTTACTTTATTGAGGTCTTGAAGATCATGAACTATTCTAAGTTTTCCGTTGGGCTTTGCCACACAAAATACTGGGCTGTTATAGCTTGATGTTGATTTTTCATAGAGTCCTGTATGTATTCTCTCTCTTACTAGCTCAATAAATTGAGGTAAAAGTGATTTTGGTATTGCTATTGGTTTCTTTTGCCATTTTTCATGTGGTATAATTGGTATTTTATAAGGTTTTCCATAAGGATGTTTTATTACACCTCTTTCTTCTTCACAAAATGCTGTAGCCTTTTGCCTTAGTGATATAAAAGTCTTTAATAACATGATCTCTTCTTCTGATAACCATCCAGATGGTCCAAAGTTTATCATTGAAATTCTCTCATCTGTAACTTTTGAAGTTTCAAAAAATGGAGGTGGGTTAAGGGATAGGGGTGTTTCGTATGGATCTCTTGATAATTCAGGCCTTTCCAAAGGTGGATTCAGATCTTGAGGAATAGCTTCATTGACTGGTCTAACCTTCTTGAGTACTGACTTATATTTTACAGCATTGGCTTTAGCTTCCATGACTATTAGTCTGGTTTAAAGTATAAATTGATAATAATATTTTTTTTTCATTTTTTTTAGTTGAAATAAAAACAGTCTCTGCAGTGTCTTCTTTTATTTTTGTTCATAATTGAATTTTTGTTGTAGTTTTAAGTCATGCAAGGACTTTACCTCTAGGTGGATAAAACCCAGTATATTAGGTATACCAAATCCTGCAGTTTAATGTCATACAAGGACTAAATTTAGCCTTCAGGTTGCTACCCTGTAGTTTAAAGTCATACAAGGACTAATTTTAGCCTTCAGGTTGCTACCCTGTAGTTTAAAGTCATACAAGGACCAAGTTTTAGCCTTCAGGTTGCTACCCTGTAGTTTAAAGTCATACAAGGACCAATTTTAGTGTCAGCCTGTGACTCAAAAGCAGCGCACAAGCATGACAGCCAAATTACCATAAACCAATGGTATAGCCAAGATACCACCAAAACATGGAGCTGCGCCAAATCAGCTCAAAGGGTATCAAAGGAAAGAGGAAACTCACCCCTTTCTGAAAATATAAGTCCCATCACCATAGGACAAGAAATAACAAAGTTATTCCTGCTCAAAGTTATTGCTGAGCATAAACCTTAATTTTCACCTCTCATCTAAAATCCAGAAGGAGAGGCTTAACCCCATCAAATGGGTACTCAAAATAAAGCTCTCAGCAAGTGCTATTAAATTGTACCAGCCAAACTGAGCTAGCACCAATATTACTGGAGTTATGGTCAATTTCAGGCCAAATAAGGGTGAACAAAACATTCACCTCTCATCTAGCTTCTACAGTTTTAGTGTGAGATACTTGAAGTGGGGTCTTTTTAAAAATGGCACAATCAGGGCTATCTTATGGTGTCATCCACTTCCCCATATCTCAACTACAGCAGAAGGTATGGGGCAGACAAGCTCAATACAGCTTTTTGCCTAAAACACGCATATGTACAAAATCTTGTACATGGCATACCTTTGCCATATTTAATGATAACCATATCAAATAAGGTACCATTGTGTAGAGAACATAAAGGGCTACCCACTGGTTCAGCTTTGAGGTTGATATCTCAATAACTGACAAAGGTATAGCTGTTTTCAGGTCAAAATCCCACATTCTGACCAATACAGCCTTACCATGCGGTAATATCCCATAATCATGAATATGAGGTGTCAAATAGACAAAGAGGCTTGTTTTTACTTCAATACCGGGGTCCCATACAGTTTCTGTACAGCATTCTATGCGTCATACACATCAGAATCAGGCTGTGAGGTCCCCAGATGAAAATTTTCACCCTGTATTAGTGAAAACTGCCCAGATGTGGTTTCAAAACAACATCTGAGCCCAATAAAGGCTGTACAGGCTGTTTAAAAACCACAAGCCAGTAATAGAGAGTGAAAAATCTTCACTTCCTCTATGTGGAGAGGTCTAGCACCCTTTCCACCCCATTTCAGTATAAAAAGGAGGCTTTTCACAGCCAGAATTGTCTCCTCATCCTGCGCTTGAATAACCTATGTAGTAAACTTTCAAAAACAGTTTTACTCTTGGTTCATAATTAGGTAAAATTCTAAATCTTAATTATTGTAGTCTTTTATTATTGTAACTCAACAGATAAAGCTGCACCCAGGGCTTTCAACAGCGCTCATCACCACTATATTATATATAGTAAAGCCCTTTTAATCTTAAATCAAATCATATTCTCATTTATGAATCTTTTTTTAAAACCATTTTTACCATGTCACAAACATAGTTAAAGCTGTAACTAGTCTATTTGCACCGTTATCATAGTTTCATCCTGACATTTAGCCTTCAGGTTGCTACCCTGTAGCTTAAAGTCATACAAGGACCAATTTTAGCCTTCAGGTTGCTACCCTGTAGTTTAAAATCATACAAGGACTAATTTTTGCCTTCTTTATTTGATCTGATCTTTTATCCTTAATGTTAATCAAGACAGTTTATTTTATCTATTTTTTGTTATTATAATTTTTTTTATGCTAAGAAAAGTTTTTTTTTTTTATTTTCTGTTGAAATTTTTTTTTTTTTATTTCATGTTCAAAAAAAATTTTTTTTTTTCATTCTCTTTTCATCTTGAAATTTATCTTTTGTTTTTTTTAGTTTTTTTATGTTGAAAAATTTTTTTTTTTTTAAGTTTTTTTTTTATGTTGAAATTTTGTTTTTTGTTTTTTTTTTATGTTGAATTTTTTTTGATGGTATTTAAATTGATGAGTGATGTTGAATGAGGTTTGAATTTGAGGAGTGATGTTATATTTTGAAATGGTGTAGTCACAACTGGAAAGTAGCTGACGTTGCAGTATGTAGGGTTGTCCTGACCCTGCTGCGGTTTTTCAAAAATTCCCTTTGTGAACCCTGTAAAAAGTCAGGGTTCAGAATTTACAATGCAAAATAGTGAGGTGTGATTGTCTCAGACTGTATTAGCCGTTGAAATTTTAGTGATAATAACACCAAATTTGTCTTCTAAGAAACCAAAGCATTCAAGGTGCCTTAGAAGAACATCATTACACCAAGAGTTTCAAAAGAAACCTTATTTCTTTGTACTCTTCAATATACTTATCAGCCTCTTTTCTGTAAAGAGAACTGTGAGGGAATAATTGTTAAAAATTAGGAATTTGATAATGTCTCTCATTAGGTACTAAGTGAGGTCAAAGAAAACAGATGCTTGATATTGAAGTTCCCCTAGAAAAATGTGAGTACATTGAGTTTCAAAAAAAAACTTACTTTTGAATCATTGCACTTTGAATGGAAATGATGAGCTTTAACACAAGCTCGTGAAATTACTTAATAATAGGGTGCATAAAGTACTCAGGGATCTCTAAGAAATACTATAGATTGAAGGCATTCCTCTTTCTCATGGGTAATTCAGCCACTTCCGTGCCACTATAAAAACATGGTTGTTGACTGTGTTGTTGCTTCTAGCTTTTTTTCTTGTGTACTCAACTGCTAAATGTTCAAATCTGATACTTTAACCTCATTTCAGACGCAACATCATTAAGTACATTAGATTTATCTAAAACATAAATATTACTATTACCACAACTTTATCTTTTTTTGATTTCCAAAGCACACTCAATTCTTACCATTTTCTTAAATACAATCTTTCCTCTTATATCCAATATTTAACATGAGTTTTCCCCATCATGATCCTTATTCTCAGCCTGCTTTGGCAAGCTCAGTGCATCAAGAGGATTTTGAACAAATGAAGAATTCAATTTCACAACGTGATGAAGTAATTGCAAGATTAATGCAGCAAGCAGAAAGAGAAGCAGGAGAAAAAAATAACCTTATGGAAAGTGACCATCAGAAAAAAGACAAATGGAAAGGGTGCTTCAAAAGTTCTCAAAATCAGCTTCCTCAATCCGCAAACCCAAGTGGCAGTAGCACACCAAGAAAACCAACCACAACTGACCAGCCTCATCAATAAAGCGCCATGCAATTCAAATGCCCATGCAAGATGCACCACCTGATTCAAAAACACAAATGTGAGAAAGTTATCAATAAACTGTACATTCAAATGACTGATTTAGTGATATTATTTTTAGGAAGCATTATACGTACACAGTAAACTTTTATGGGGTATGCTTACTCCAGCAGCATTGCCTACAGCTCCAGATAAACAGTTGCTTAAGGAATTCTACCAGAGATTTTCAAGTGCCGAGGAGGTTCAAAGTGTTGCACAGAACTCTCAAGGCGTTAAATTGATTAGCGAGGCCCAGTTCCAAACATTACATGATGTTTGTTCTGGAAAAAGAAAGATTGGTAAGAATATTGTCAGGATGCAAGACTTCTACATTACCTATGTTCATACAATGCTGGCCAAGCTTGAAATTTGTATCTGTGCACCTGATATGGAAGAAGCACCTGATTCCTTGTACAACAAGGCCTTTCGGATTGTTGCCTTGATGACATTTCAACAAAATTGCATGCAGTGGGGGCTATCAATACATGGGTGCCAACCTTACTTACTGTAGTGATATCAGGTTGCTTCGCAATGCATATGATCACTATGTGCATTATGTATTGGCTGAAAAGTATAAGAAAGAAAATAAAGATCAAGGATGGACTATGCAAGAAGTGGAAAGAAAAGTCATACAACGTGCAATACAACGCATAAGTTTTTATTTCTTATTTTTTATTAAACACAAGACTAACCAATTGTATGTCTGAAAAAAAAGCTACGCAATCACTCTTACAAGTTTTTGGTTGCACACAATTATGCCACAAGATACCAAACCATTTCATCAGATGTCAATTCTCATAGTGATGATGAGTACAATGCAAAGACAGGAGTTTATGTAATCAAAACACTTGCGTACAGATCTGATAATTGAACTGCATTCTTTTGAAGGCTGGACTGCAAAATAAGAGAAGTTGAGCACATGATGGGTCTGAGATCACAACAACGAATTTGCCAAAGGCCAAAGATCCCAATCATTTCCAAATTTGAAAAAACACCTAGAAACGTGCCTATTGACTTTTACCGGCCTGAATGGTTCAATGAGAGAGACCACTCACAAAAAGTTGTGGCTGCTAATTTGTCAGAGGTTGCTTTTGCTCTGGTCAAAGATTTACCTCCTGGAACCAAACAACATCCCTACAAAAGACTTGGCAATCTAAGTTTCAATCAAAAGTACTGGGAGTCCACCATTCAAGAGTACAAAATTGAGCCTGGGACACCCAATAGTAGTGAGAGGGATAGCAAAGGTGGTTTTTCAGATGATGAAAGTGTGGATTTGAATGCACCAAATGCTAATTGTGATGTAGACAACAACGGTTTGAGTGAGGAATTCATTTATAATGGCAGTAGCAATTTGGAGCTCAATGAAGAAGACGATGACAATTAGATGGAAGAAAATCAAGACAAAGTTGGTGGAGACGTCGTCATGTCAGATTCTTGGGAGACAAGGCAGAGGCTGAATTGGAAGCAGGTAGATATGTATGAGAAGTTGTGGTGACAGATTAGCCAAAATTAGAAAGATCAAAGGCAGCAAATGTGGGGTTTTCTTAGAATCGTTGATATTTCCCACTGAGTTTTTTTTTCATTTTGTAGTGTAAATATTTAGGACTCCAAAGCTTTTATATTTATACTGGGTGTTTCAATCAAAAATTAAATGTAGATATTTTTTTTCTGCTTCATTATAAATAATGGAATCTTTTATGGCTTGTGATTGAATGGTTATGTTCAGTGGATGACCTTAGGATATCAAGAAAAAAAGGAATGAAATGCGTCAATGTTTGATTAGCTTGATAATTAATGATAAATATTGTAAACATGTTGTAAATAGAAAGTCTCCCAAATATCATGATAAAGTTAGAAGGGGTTTAGAATGAATTGTGATGTTTCTTTAAAAAATTTCTGAAAGTCAGTATCCATAAGGGATACAAAGTGAGAGATCATTTTAAGAAATCAAACAGAAATTTTTATAATTACCAGAAACCAAAAGTAATTATATTGAGTTCGCCCCTTTTTTAATTACATGAACCACAAACTTGGTTCTCTGCAACCTAATTCTCCATTTTAGAGCTCTCTGTATGCTGCGGTACCTATGATGTGACATGCCAAAATTATTTCAACTTGACTATATTGCCTTACATGTACCACCGAAAGCTTTTTAAATACTTTATTCAACCATTCTTCTCCATCCCAATCACTCTTTTCCACGTTCAAATGCTTGACCACCACAAGTTCAACTTTTGAGGCTTTGTTCATCACCTTTAGAATATGAAGCACCCTCCCTACTCAAATTTGATGAGGTGAAATATATTGAATAAGGTTGTTAGGCTCAAAATTATAAATCAAATAGCAATCTTTCTTCATTGTTGAAAACTCTTTTGCATAGTTTAGAAATACTTTTGTGTCTTCAGGGTGAGGTATTTGACAATAATCCCAAAGGTTTGGTGTAGGCTTTTGCAAATGTGATAGCAGCTTCATATACATTTTGTGATCCATCTCATTCTCTCCTTCTTTTGTTTCAGAAAAGTTGAGGTCATCTTTGACCATGAGACGTTGCCATTGACCAAATGATTTCATGAGTGTTAAGCCAAATTGACCTTCAGAAACAAACATTGTTAGCCATAAACACCAAACAAACAGCGAAATTACTCACCAATTCTCCCAGAAGTTGGCATTCTTTGCAGAATGCCATTTAATCTCTCGCCTGCAAACTCTGAGACTCCAATTGAAGGTCCCCATTGCCTAAGCTGTGATTTGATGTGCAAGGCATAGTGATTATTGGGGTTGATAGTACACCCTAAAAATCGGGTTTTGGAGGTTTCACAGTAATTGCAATATTCTTCTGAAAATTGTAAGCAATCGGAATTGGTGATTAATTGTGCTTCCAAAATGTGTGTGCACACCACCAATGCAGCAAATCTCTGAATTAAAAGACAAGTTTTCCCTTCTTTGTTTGTGTTATCTGAGAATATACTCATGTCTCCAACAAGGATATTGATTTCTGCTAATGGTAAGTAAATCAAAAAGAGTGACTGCCATTCACTTGCCTTGATTTTACCCTCCTTTTCCTGGCCAAGCCATTGTGGGACGCGAGTGACACCAAAGGGAACCCTAACATCTGACAAAGCTGAAGTCATCATATGCACTTGTTCCCATGAAATGCCTACCTGAGCTTATGTATCACAATCCTGCATTTCAAAGTCATCCTCTAAATCATGGTATTGGCTTTCATTTTCTGTTTGTTTCAATTTTTCAAAATCCCACCTCAATCAATTGCGGAAATGGTGTTGAAGAATCCCTTCAAACCAGTTGTGCATGATTCCAATGGGTATAATGTGTACAGGATCCCAATAGCGAAGCCAATTGAGCTCAGACCACCTGATCCCACTTTTCTTAACCATCCTGGTACCTTCAGCGTCATTCTTCAGATCTTTAAAAGCTCAAGAGTAGTCTTTGACGATCTGCATTTGTTGTATTCTTCCTGTGGTTAGTTGTTGAATATCAGCCTTTGGACTTTCACACCAAGAACAAAAGCAAGTAGTGGAATGGGAAGAAAAACCAGCAGCTTTATTATTAGCTCCCAAGTCCCCTAATAAGCCGCCAAGCCTCATTACAACCCTGCGCCCTTCAGTATATTGTGGGGTGTGAATGATAATTCCTCAATAGAGTGAAGCTATTTCATCAATAAAAACACTCAAGATTTTATTGATAGTGATCATGTTGAGCTGTGTGGGTTCTGGAACAAGGCCTGAAATGAAGGTGTTTTGTGGCTTCCATTGGTTTGTAAGTGGAAGCTTAAGACAGTTCAAGGCAAGCACTCCTAGGGATACTTGCTTTCCAGAAGCCTTGTTGGAAAGTGGGTTAAACCAGTCAGTAAATAAGCTGAATGCCCACTTCAATGTTGTGGAATTGTTTTCTTGTTGGCATTTGGGGTAGAGGGCCTCCCATGCTGGAGATTGCTGATAATCATAAATACTATCACTTCCAATAATTAAAGACCTTTTCCACTCTTCAATTTATTATTCACACTGGGGAAGAAACCATCTTAGCCAATCAGAGAAATTTTGGGTTACATTCACTGAGAATGGTTTTTGATGTTTGCAATGCTGTTGTGGTCTTGCATAGTGCATCAAAATACTTTCAATATAATGGTGAGATCTGATAAGGCGTATGGGATGGAATAAAGAAGCACCACATGGGGGAGATGTTGGGAAATTCTTGTATCAACACACATGGGGGGCAGTTTCAATTTCATATGTTGAGTAAAATTCAGGAAAACAGATGTGTTGATGCAGTTCAGGACTAAGGTTGAGTCTCTTAACAACAGTTACCACATTGTTGGGAATGTGCTGCTGAATAATGGTACTATCATGTAGTTGTTTTGAGAGGTTGATTATGTATATGAGGTACTTTCTTGCCACTTGACATTTTTCTCGGCTCATGCCACCAACAACATAGAGCCATGCAATAAAACAACAGAAAAGACCTAATCAACAGAAGCAATTATATCATCATATTTATTCAAAATAAAGGAGAAAACTACTTGCGAATTTATTCAAGAAAAGTGTCTTCAGTTCAATGAGCTATGGTTTGGATTTCTTGAGGTGTATCGTCTTTTTTGTGTGCTCCTTTGAGCTATGAAACTCTGAGATTGTAGCTTTGGAAATAATATCAGACAAGAGCTCATCAGATTGACAGTGTTTTGCACAATGCCAATTACGAGTCCTTTGTGACACCATAACGCTTTGAGTTTTCTTGCCACATTGATCTGTAAAATCACATTTGATGCATTGAGGGCAATCACAGAGTTCCATTTATATTTGAATGGATAAAAAAATTGACCCAAAATCTACTGAAAAAACACTTGTTGATTTTGATGGTTAGAAAAATTGACTCAACTGGAATGTAGAAGTTGAAGGAAAAATAACAGAAAAGTGATTGTTTAAAGAATAATTAATGAAATACGGGATGAATACTTAACCAAGGGCATGGGGTAAAGTAATGCGTGGGGTTATATTACAGAAGGGTTAGGACAATGCTTCATATGCAGTGTCAGCACCTTTACAGTTGTGAGTGGTTAGTGATTCCGGGTTGCTTTCATCTTTCACCAAGGTCCTGGGTTTGATTCCCACCTCTGGCAGTAATTCTGTCGCCGGACTTGTTAGTTTCAGGAATAGGGTAACTATTCTGGGTAGCATATTCTGAGCCTTGAGCAAGCTTAATGATGCAATTTGGTATTGTTGTGTTCCTTGATTCTGTCAATACAATTGATGTTTGGGAAATTGTTGTGATTGAGGGTGCTCAACCTTGATCATTATTTGAGAAGTACTGATTTCAATTTCCTTATCTAAAATGCTGGAAGGATGCGTGCTTGTCAAAGATTGTCTAAACTCATTAATTTGGGGCTATAAGAACATAATCCAGTATAAACTGTAGTAGCCTTTTGGTGAGTTGAGTTATTTTCTGTATTGAGGTGTTCATTTTTTAACCAGCTGTCATAATTTGACATTTTAAATTCTTTGATCTTCCTTTTCTGTATCTAAATGGCCTAGCTTGTTTGGTTGGTTTTTCTTCCCTGTCTTGATATAGCTTTCTTCCTTTTAGTGAAAATTATGAACGGTGGTCATAATTTTGAAATTTTGAACTTCTTCTATCTTCTTTTTCTGTATCTGAAGGGCCTAGCTTTTTTTGGTTGGTTTTTGTTTCTTCTTGTTTTCCTTTCCATATTTTATCTCTTCCTGTCTCAAACAACCAAATTATGACCAGCAGTCATAATTTTGATATTTTTAGCTATCTATATCTTCTTTTGCTGTTTCTTCACACCATCTTTTGATTGTTTTTTTTTCAAAGAAGATAAATAACATTAATAGAGGCCTATGGGCCCACACTTCCGCAAACTTGTGCCATTTTTTTAGTATGAGGTGGCATAAGAACCAATAACCACCCCTGTTTTTCTTTTCCTTTTTGTTTTTATTGAATTGAGATACTTGTAATTTTTTTAGCACTTCCAGATGTGAAATATTTTCCTGAATACTGCTACATAACCTGAAAAAAAATGTTTTTTTTATCTTTCCTTCCTTTTTTTATAGTTTGTGAATAATATTATTCTGAATCCATTGTATAAGATGTTTCTTGAGTTTTGATATGAATCTTCTTTTTTCTTCTTTAATTTTTTTACAAAGAATTCTCCCCAGACAAAGCTCCATTCATCCTTATTGATATTATAATTATTTGCCTTGAGACAGATAATTTCAGCTATAAACACCTCTTCCCATAAGACATCCCAATTGGCCTTTTCAATTACATAATTTCCCTGCTTCCATAAGATTCTTCCTTCTGGTATGTCCAGTAAATCCAGAAATAGTCCTCTTGAGACTTCCACATCCCCAAAATATTTTTTTATTCTCCATTCTGAATCTGTTAATGTATCCTCTTCCCAATATGTGTTTCCTAAATTTCCCTTGATACCATCATATGTAAGTAATTCTAGAAATTCCAGTATTGAAAGAGAGAATCCTGGAAGCTTTTTCCAATCTTTATATTCTTAAATTTTTTGATGCAGTTCTGGAAAATTGAACAATTCTTCAAATTCAAAGTATGGAATCCATATCTGAAATAAATCCTCTCCTTCTTCAACAAATAGTTTGCCCCAGTAATTGCCTTCTTCTGTATTTCCTAAAATTTTGCAATTCATGTCTTTTCATTTTTCTTCATTCCAATCAAGATTCCATTCCAATTCATTTTCATGTGTAAGTTTGGCATCCATGACTGTCTAGATCCTTTCTGAGTTTTTTTTTGAGATTATTGAGTTTTGAGATAAAAGAATAATTCCTCTTTGATAAGGCATGAAGGCACTGCCACTGAGTGATAAGAGTGTTTAAAAAAAGATTTTCTATAAGGTAGTTTGAATTATTTGAAGTTCCTCTTTGTCAGCCTGTCACTCAAAACCAGAGCACAAGCATGACAGCCAATATACCATAAATCAATGGTATAGCCAAGATACCAACAAAACATGGAGCTGAGCCAAATCAGCTCAAAAGGTATCAAAAGAAAGAGGAAACTCACCTCTTTCTGAAAATATAAGTCCCATCATCATAAGACAAGAAATAACAAAGTTATTCCTGCTCAAAGCTATTGCTGAGCATAAACCTTAATTTTCACCTCTCATCTAAAATCTAGAAGGAGAGGCTTAACCCCATCAAATGGGTACTCAAAAGGAAGCTCTAAGCCAGGGCTATCCAATGGTACCAGCCAAACTGAGCTAGCACCAGTATTACTTGAGTTATGGCCAAATTCAGGCCAAATAAGGGTGAACAAAACATTCACCTCTCATCTAACTTCTACAGTTTTAGTGTGGGATAACTGAAGTGGGGTCTTTTTGGAAAGAGCACAATCAGGGCTATCTGATGGTGCCATCCACTTCTTCATATCTCAACTATAACAGAAGTTATGAGGCAAACAAGCTCAATACAGCTTTTTGCCCAAACCACATCTATGTACAAAGAACCTTGTACATGGGATCACTTTGTCATATTTAATGATAGCCATACCAAATTTGGTATCATTGTGTAGAGCTCATACAGGGCTATCCAATGAACCAACTTTGAGCATGATATCTCAAAACCTGACAGAGTTATGGCTGTTTGAAGGTTATAATCCCACAATATGGCCAATACAGCTGTATTATGACAGGATACAGTTGTACTCTTATTATGAGGTGTCAAACAGACGCTGAATCTTATTCATACTTCAATACCTCATAATTAAGTGAAATACAGAGGTCTATACAGGTTCTGTATAGTTTCTGACGCGTCAGGAGCACCAGAATACACCTGTAAACTCCATTGATGAAAATTTTCACCCTGTATAGGCTAAAAATGAGTACTTGTGGTTCTAAAACCACATTTCAACCCAATACTAGCCTGTATTGAGTGTATAGAACCACAAACCAGCCCACAGTAGTGAAAAGTTTCACTCTGTGGTTGTGTGCAGAGGTAAACCACCTCCCACTACCCCAGAACAAGATAAAAGGAGGCTTTGCCTCACCAGGAAGCAAAAAAAGCATCCTGTTCTTGATATTCTTACATGGTATAACTTCTAAAAAAGGAAGTGATACTCTTAGAATTTAACAGGTATACTTTAAGTTTAAGTATTGTAGGGTTTGCTATTGTAAACCAACAGGCAAACACTGCACCCAGGGCTATCAGCAGTACTCACCATCACTAAATTATCTTAGTATAGCCCTTTCACTCATATTCTCACTCTAATATCATCATTATTTTTGTGTCACACTCAGAGTTATAGCTTTTATTATCATTCTTAAGCTATATCATAGAGTCACCCTGACACTCTTTGATAAGGCAGGAGGTCACTGCCCTGATACTAATACAGATATGAAAAAAATTCTCTCTTTTTTTTTAGGTTATTTCTTTCATTATTTTGCTATTTTTTTACAGTGGTTTTTCTTTTTAATTGGTGAGTGAAATTGTATTACTTCAGCTATTATTGAGAAATATTCAACTTTCTGTTGTGAACTACTGAAAGACATATGTCCTTCAATATTTCTCCAAATATCTTGTTGCATTGTTTTCCTTGCGTATTTCCTTTCCATTCTGAAACAAAACCTTCAACTTCATGAATAAACATTTACCCAAAACCACACCAGCAAAGAGTTCCTCCCAAAATTTCCAAACCATCTAGATTCAAATCTTCTTTAGTGCATAACATTTTGTGATACAGTCCTGCTATTGTCATTTTATAATATCCATAAGGCTTCTTCCAGTAAGGATTCCTTAAATTTCCTTTGATTCTATTAGTGGTTAGTAATTCCAGAAAATCAACATTTGTAAGATTTGATCCAGGTAGTTCTGAAAGATATTTGGTTTGAATTATTGGTTAATCTAGCTCAAAATTGTACAGTTCCTTAAATGTCATTATTGGAAGTATTACATAATCTTCCAGTCCTTCATATTCTGGTATGTCTTTCTGTATGCCATTTTGATTCTTGGAGTCATTTGGTAATCCAAATGTAATTCCTTGATTTTGATTAAATAAATCAGTTGAGCTTTAAAGGAAGCATATTTGATCATACACATCATTAAATTCTTCTAGAATGCTAAGTCCAGCTAGCCTTTGTGTATTTTCTGATAACTCTCCTTCTTCTAGGTCTTCAAATATTCTTCCTTGCTCATATTTATCTCCCAAATCTCCATTATTTTTGTTGTATAGCTTCAAGTCATCTTCTGATTCTGCTGATTACATTTTTTTGTTCAATCCTCTTTTGAATATTTCTATCCCAAGCTTGATCCATTTTGTCTTCAGTAATTATGGAAGTTTCCTTTTCCAATTCTTCAAATTTTCTTTTTGCCAATAGATTGATTATGTTTGTCTTTTAGTTCTTCACTTAGTAAATCTTTCTCAGTATCACTAATGTACCAAGCTTCCTCCTGAAATAAATTGAAATAATCTTCTGCAATTCCTGAGGAATTTGCTTCAGGTGGCTTCAGATCCATTTTAAATTTCTTCTGTGGGCTTTCTACTTTATCTTCTTTATTCATACCACTTAACTCAAGTGCTAGCCATTTCTCTGGGTCTTCTATGGCCATGTCCAAATTTCTTCTCATCTTCTTCAGTTCCATTTTTATTTTTTCTATTGCTTCACTATCTTCTACCTTCCATTCATCCTCTTCTGGATCCTTCCCTTTAGAATTTCTTTCAGTTTGAGGTGGAATACTTTCTTTAGAGAAAGATAATATGCTAATATCTTCTTCATCTATTATCTGGTTGGAATTTTCAAAAACTAAGAAGTCCGGGTTGGTTTTCTCCTCATTACCAGTAGTGACTTCAAGATTTTTAACTTGACCAATTGGTTTCAAAAAGTCATCTGTTGATTTTGATGTATAAGGGCTGATTTTTAATTCTGCTTTTAGGGCTTTTTCCTGAGCTATGATATTCAACTCATTTTTTGCATCAAAAATAGCTGAGAAGGGTATTTTTTTGGTCCAAGAAATATTGTCTTCACTCTTGTTAAAGATTGACTTTCTGTTTCCTCTGTTTCTTTTCTTTTGGATGATTCTGCTCCATGTATTGACCATTTTCCAATCTCTGAAGATGCACAAAGTTTCATACCTCTTGGTGGAGAAATTTTTCAGCCCATAGCTTGAGGGTTACATATTGGCAAACATAATCGACGTCCATCTTGCTCTGGATAACTAAATGTTTCCCCTTGCTTGTGTGAAAATTTCAATATAACATTATTATCTGCTAAAAATGGTCTTCCAAGTATGGTATGTACAGCTTGTTTTGCTATGAATAAATGAATTTCTTTTTCCTCTCCGGTTATCATAGTAATTGGTGTAAATTCAAAGAGTCCAACCAAAGATGTTGTATGTCCACCAATTCCTCTGAGATTCATATTGAGCTTTCTACTTGTAAGTGAGGCTTGAATTGCAATTTCCTCTGGTATTATATTAATTTCTGATCCAGTATCCACCAATGCCATTGTAGGATATTCTTCTCTTCCAATAAATACTTCCATAAAGCCAAGTGGGCATGCATAATGTAATATTGGGGTATCATAGTCCCGTAGCTTTACTGAAAGCAGTCTTTCTTGAATATTTGACCTATTGACTGATTTTAGCACTTCTTTTTCTTGGGTAGTTAAATTTTGTAATTTATCAATAAAGGATGGTGACATTGATAATATTTCTTCAAGAGTAAGATTTATCTTTTGTTCAAGGATTTTCTTCATCACATGTTCAATTATTAGCTTTGGGTAATTGGCTGTAGATTTGACCTTGTCTTTTAATTCCATCTTTTGCGACTCCTTTCTTAGTCCCTCCTTATTCTTGTTCCTAGAAATTATTTCAATATCATAATTATCTAATTCCTTTCCTTCTTGTGTTTTCTTGTATTTTGTTGGAAATAGAACTTTTATTTCTTCTTCTGCCTCATCTTCCTTGTGGTAGACACCTGGTATGTTCTTTTTAAAGGGTTTGTGTGTTTCATTTTTATTCTCTTTCTGGATTTGGCTTTGACTTTCCTGTCTTGAAGCTCTTTGCCTTGTCTGTCTAAGCCCAACATTTATTTGAAGATTTTCATTTTCTGGTGATATTTGAGGAGGTTTCCAGTTTCCTCATTCTTCTATTTGAGCTATAGCAGTTGACTTCTCACCTTTTCTTTCCTCAATCACTGTTTTTTCTTGCTTATTTGGGGGTGGATTTGATTGTTCCATCATTTTCTTTGTAAAATCCTCCTGCTCTTTGGAAACATGTCTGATTAATTATGTTTCAGATTTAGGGCCCTCTGTTGGTACTCTTTGAAAATTTGGAAAAAGATATGTTCCTCCATGCTTCAAGACAATTCTTTTCTCAAAGTTTTCTGTGAGATGATTACATCTTATTGCGGAATGTCCTTCTTCTAAGAAGTACTAACACTTCAGTAGCTGTCTTGGAGCCATTTGTGCTGGAACATATGGGTGGTAAAGCATATCTTGGCCTGAATGGCTGTGAGTTTTGCGTAACTTTCTGATCTTGATTATTGCCTTCTTGTGTTCTTTTTGGCGATTAAACTACTTCTGAAAGTTGTTTGGGCTGATTCAATACTTCCTTAACTGATTCCTTCCCAGTATCCTTTGATTGATGCCCTTGCCGCTGAGGATTTTGATTTTTTTGGGAAAGATCTTTCATTTTCTGTAAGACTTCTTCCAAGCTTTCCTCTTAAAACCTCGCTTTCTTCTCTTTTGACTTTTTTTGTGAAAACTCCTTCTGTTGAATTAAGACTTTGGCTTCGAAATCTTGTTCAATATATAACTTTAAGATTTCCAATCTTGGAATGATATAACAACCATCCAAAGCTTGCACCATGGCCTTATCTTTAATCATTTCTTTGTAAATAGATTCTTGAACACTTGAGGAAAGACTTGCCAAAATTTCTTGATTGTTATTGATATCTCCTTGTATAAATTGATACCTTTTGAGATAATTAATAATAGATTCATATTCACCAATGAGCTTTTTATATTGAGTAATATTTCTAATTCATCCTTCTTGTTGAATCTTTGTAAATAATTGAGTAATGGAGGTCAGCTTGTATCTTCTTTCAGGTGAAACTGTTCCCCATCTCCTCTTCATATCCAATTTTAATTGCTCCCAATCACCAGTTTCATATCCAGGCATTCCTTCAATATGGTAGCTAATTTCTTGATCTTTAGTCCAAAAGGATATATGTCTTTCTATATCCCTTCCACTTGCTCCTTCAATTTCTGCTATATTTTCTACTCTTTTAATATATCTTTCCACTTCCTTTCCATCAAACCATAAATTATAATGTTTGGTCTGATCTTGACAATGGGTGTATTGTTTCGTGGGATTTCTTGTTGCAATGGGGTTGAAGCCTGTGCATGAATATTCACCCGCTTTGGTAGATTATTTGGTCTCTGTGAACTGAAGGAGTTGATGAGTCCATGGGCCTTGAAAATGGTGATGGTGACCCTTCTTGTCTAAAGATTCTTGGCATGCTTTTAGTTTCTTCCATTTTAAATTAATTCTTGTTGAATTTCCAACATTCTTTAATGAATTCTTTCTACATCAGAAATATCTTCTTGTCCTTGCATGGTCTCTTCATTTATGATTTCTTCTTTGGATTCATCTGGATTGTGTGGTATCTTTGATGATGATGCTGAATTTATATTGATATATTGTTTGTCGATTTTCTGTTTTTCACTTTTTTTTTGATTTGAAATAGTTCCTTGATTAATTTCTGAAAATAATCTGTAACTATCTTTTGATCTTTCTTCTTGGTTTTGGGTGTACCAACTGGTATACTATAATCTATAGGTGATTCTTCTCCATGTAGTGTTTCTCCTCTTTTTGGATAATAATAGTGAAATGATTTTGTTGAAGAACTTGATGGTGACGCTGATTTAGAGTTTTGTGGTATGTCTGATTCCAGATTGACTTGATAGGCACTTGAAATTTTTTATTGATAAAAGGCTTTTATTTATGAACTAAATTTGAATGTTTTTTTCTTTGATAATTGATGGATTATTGATGGTAGAGGCTTTTGTCCACTGTTGGGACACCAGATGTGGGAACTCCTTTTGGTTTGGGATGAGATAAGGCAGTACCTTGAGGGGGAAGTTATTGGTAAGTCTGTTTTGAATTTCAGAATTGTCTAATGACCATGGGTGCTAAGGTGTATTAGCTGCCCCTCTAAATAATATTGAATAGTCAGCCCACAGAGAATCACAAAATAAAATAATATTTGTGGCTTTAACAGATAGAGAAGACTTATCATCAGTCTCTAAATCAGACCTATCAATAACACTACAGTAAAAACTCTGATCTAAAATTTCTGATAAAATAAACACTAAGATTTTTTTATTTTGTTTTTAATAAAAGTGATGATAATATATATATATATATATGCTTTGGGTTTCTGTTATTTTAATGAAACTAATAATAATTTTTTTTTCATTTAATAAGAATGATAAGAATATATATGTTTTTATGGTTTTAGGTTGATTATACTGAGTTTTTTTTGATATAAGTACTAATAATAAGACTACTGGATTTGATTCTTTTAGAATTTTTTTTAATAATGAGTTTATATCACTACTACTTTTTTTTCTAATAACACTAAGCTTTTAAGAAAGGCTACTAAGCTTTAACTACGGTTATACTACTATTTCCTTAACAATAATAAGCTACTGAGCTTTTTTTACTACAGTTATACTACTATTCTTCACTAACACTAAGCTACTGGGAAAGGCTACTGAGCTTTTACTACGTTTATACTACTATGCTTCACTAATACTAAGCTACTGAGCAAGGCTACTGAGCTTTTACTATGGTTATACTACTATTCTTCACTAATACTAACCTTACTGAGCAGGGCTACTGAGCTTTTCACTACTAAAACACTACTACTATTCTAGATATCCTGCTAGTTCAGGGATGGTGGTGATTCTGGATAGTGGGAACTTCTTCCATAATGATGGGAAAATGAGGGAGAGAGGACCCCTATTTATAGTTTTTGGGCCTCCATAGAGCTTCTCAAAATATGGTACTTAGAAAAAATCATAGTTGAGAGGTTTTAGCTGGTGAGACGTGTAGTTTTAGTGTAGCAGCATGTTTGCTGAGAGAATTTTGCTGGTGGTGCTTTTTCTTATCAAAGTCATGTGATGTATTTGAGATAATTTGGCTGGTGAGATTTCCTTTTTGCCAAGAAAGTAGAGAAAATACAGCTCCTGACAATTTTTTTTGTTTCTATTTTGAGATATGTTATGAGAGGATTATGCTGGTGTTTCTGTTTTAGTATTGTATCATTTCATATGGAGATTGCATTATTTCTATCAAGTTTGATGCGTGTCATTCTTACTAAGCAAACATTTGTTCTTGGAAAATATATTGTAATTTTATGCATAGCCTTGAGGTATTTCTTCTTTCAATTGAATCAAGGTGGGGAAAATGTTTTTGTTTCTATTTTTTACGTATGTTATGAGAGAATTATGCTGGTGGTGCCTTTGCTTATCAAAATCATATGATTTATTTGAGATAATTTGGCTGGTGAGATTTTCTTTTTGCCAAGAAAGTGGATAAAATACAGCTCCTGACAATTGAATTTTCTTCTAGTCATATGATATATATGAGAAAATTATGCTGGTGTTTCTGTTTCTTATCAAAATCATGTGATGTATTTAAGATAATTTGGCTGGTTAGATTTTCTTTTTATCAGAGTCGTGTGAGGGCATTGAGATGATATGGCCGGTGATGTTTTCTTGAAGGTGGGGAAAGTATTTTTGTTTCTATTCTTTACGTATGGTCTGAGATAATTATGCTGGTGGTTTTATTTTAGTATTGTATCATTTCATATGGAGATTGCATCATTTTCATCAAGTTTGAGGTGTGCCATCATTACTAAGCAAACGTTTGTTCTTGGAAAATATACTGTAATTTTATGCATAGCCTTGAGTTATTTCTTCTTTCAATTGAATCAAGGTGGGGAAAATACAGCTCTGATGCTGTGGTGCATCTTCATATACCTTTATTTAGATTAACTCCTTTTAACTGCATAATTTGTTTTTGATGATGCAATAAGGTGGATAAATCCTTTGATACTATATTGTTTTGATAAGATCTTGAGGCTGTGTATTGTATATTTCTTTTTGAAATTTGTAGTTGTAATGTGTGAATATTTTTTGCATAATTTGTTTTATTATCATTTTTTTCTTTTGTTTTATTGGTAAGCTTGAAACTGGTACTAATGGTATCGGATACCACCCCGGCATGACTAAACTCATCAAGAATTTTGTCTCATCCTGTCAACAGTGCTCAAGAAAGAAGAATATTCATCACAAGAAGTTCTGATTCCTCAAACCTCTTCCAATTCCAAATGGTCCTTGGATTTGTCTTTCAATGGATTTAATCACTCAACTGCCACTGTCCAATTGCTTTGATTCAATTCTTATCATAGTGGACAGGTTCTCAAAAATGGCGGTTTTTATTCCAACAATATATTCAATTACTTCACTGGATATGACCCATTTATTCATCAAGAATATCTTCACAAAGCATGGCCTTCCTTCAAGCATTGTTGGTGATAGAGCTTCACTTTTTGTTTCTTCCTTTTGGACCAATCTCTCAAGATTTTAAGTGATCTGTCAACTGCTTGTCATCCAGAAACTGATGGACAGACAGAGAGGGTAAATCAGATACTAGAACAGTACCTTTGTATGTATGTCAGTTATCATCCAGATGATTGGAACACCTGGCTCCCTCTGGTTGAATTTGCTTACATTAACTCTGACCACTCTTCAACAAAACAATCACCATTTTTCACTGTTCATGGAAGAGATACACCATTTGACTCAGTTCACATCACTCAAGATACCCCTTCCAGAAATTTATCAACAAAAATCCAATAAGTACATTAAGATGTCAAGAGAGAACTTGAAGTTGCCATAAACAGGTTTAAGAGGTATGCAGATAAAAGTAGAGCAAGTCCACCTGTTTTCACTCCTGGTGACATGGTATGGCTTTCTTCCAAGAACATCAAATGAACCAGACCCACCAAAAAACTGTCTGAAAGATGGTTGGGTCCTTTTCCAATCTTGAAGAAAGTAAATACTCATGCCTACCACCTCAATGAAAATCCATCCACCCAGTCTTCCATATGTCCCTCCTTGAACCAGTAAAGACATTAAACATCCCAAATTGGAATCAAGAGCTTCCTCCTCCAATCATCATTGAAGAAGAAGAGGAATGGGAAGTCTCACAAATACTGCATTCAAAGCTCAATAGAAGAAAATTATGGTATCTGGTGCAAGGGCAAGGTTTCAGTCAAAACCCCGAAAGATCCACTTGGGAACCAGCCAAAAACCTCAATAATTGCCCTGAACTTGTCAAAGGTTTCCATTTTTTATATCCTGACAAGCCAGGCCCCAATTCTTCAAGGGCTTGACTTTTATAGTGCTTGGTGAGCAGAGGAATTACCAAAGTAAGTCCTACTCCTGGTATGCACCTTTAGGGGTATTCTACTCCTTCCTGTTGTGTAACAACCACTAACCAGGGGTAAGGGTATTAATCAATACACCCACTCAAACACCTCAAATCAGCAAATCCAGTATCTGCATCAGCATTCAGTTTCAGCAATCTTCATTCTGAAACATGCATACAGCTTGGTACATCAATACAGCCTGTCAATACCTGTACAGGTTGGATTCACCCAATACAGTTTCAATACACCAGTATGAAACTGTATGATCACTCAAATACACCACACCTCTTGTACAGGTTCTGTACAGCTGTACAGGACCTGTATTGGCCAGACTCAATTCAATAATTCAATCCTCTCATGAAAATTCTTCCTCTGGATCAGGGATGGTGTTTCTCACATATACCAGGCCCTCTTTCTCCCCCCTGGGGACTTTTCCCCAGTTAATTAATTTAGTTTATTTATTATTTTATATTTATTCTTATCCTTATTTTGGGTATTATAATTATTTGATTTTAAGTTAGTCTTTGCATTTCTCTCTTTGCCTGTACAGTATGAGCTGGGTGGCCATATCCTTATTAACCCTTCTCTTTCCATTCTGACAGGTTGAAACAGTGGACTTGGACTTGTTTGTGGTTGGCTCTTCTATTCTTTATTCTTATTCTTTTTTTGCTGCTTCTTATATTCATTCTTTTAGCAATTCATCTTTAACACTTTTAAGTGTATCCTTTCTTACCATATCTTTGAGCCCTCCATAAGTGAGTCCCAGTTTACTGAGTGCCAGGCCCTCTTCACTTCGAAGAGCTCCTGTGACATTAAATTAATTAACTCATATTTGATTCTTTCTTTTCATTCGTTTATATTTAATAATCCTTAATGATTATGATTTTTTCTCTCTCATCAATTTCATCTGATTCATTTCATTCATATGAAATTGATTTTTCTTTTTTCTTAATCATTGCTGACCATTTCATTCACTTCATTCATTTTATCAAATCAATTTTTTTCTGTGTTCTTATTCAGGTTCTTTTTTAGGAATTATTGATTGGTTTAATTGATTGGATTATTCATTGGCATTCATTGGGTTTATTGATTCAGCGATTCAGGATTTTTAATTTGGATTGGATTGATTGACTTTGAATTCTCAAGATATTTTATTGATCCTCAAGAATTGATTTTGATTATTGATTTGACTCATCAAGATATTTGAATTGATTTCTGAAGATTTTAAATTTATTGATTGATTCCTCAAGACCTTAATTTCATATTGAAGACACTGATTTATTGATTCATTTATTATTGATTGAATATTGATTGATTTTTTATTACCCAAGATTATTGATGTTTGATTTGAATTTGATTTATTGTTGATTATTGATTGAATTGATTGATTGTTGATTGAAGTTGATTTCACCTCAAGAATTGAATTGATTCCTCAAGACTCATCAAGATTCATTATGATTGATTTGGCCAAGTTTTGATTTCTGTTCTCAATACCATCAAGTTTCTTTTATTTAACTTTTGTTCATAATGCCAGTTCAGCATAGTCCCCCAGCAAAGAACACTAGATCCCAAAAAATTACAGCTGTTCTTACTCCTACAACAAGGGCTCCTCTTGACCGCACACCATCAGTTCATCAACTGAGTTCAAACTTGGACAGAGGACCACCAATGGAAGGAGCAGCACCCTCAAGAAGAGGTGGAATGAAATATAGAAGATCAAGATCCTTTTCTGGACTTTTGGGTGGCTACCCTGGCATGTCTGAAGATGCAAGAGCAAGATTAGGGGAACTTTAAGATGAAGAGGGGGAAGAGTCTGTGGAAGAGGAAGATTCTGGGGAAACTGAAGTGGTAGATGCCTTGGCAAATGCTCCAGAGGTTCCTCAGGGTTCTAATCTAGCCCTTTCTAGTCAACCTCTTGTCTCTCAAACTGATCCAAGTCTGCTGAAGATGATGGAGCAGATGACTCCATTCATGGGGCAACTCACTCAAGCAGTTTCTCCCAGGGACAATTCCAAAGCCCCTGCTTTCAAGACTCCATCCATAAAGGCACCTGATTATTTTCATGGTAATCAAGCTCATAAATTGAGAGGATTTATCCAATCCTGTCAATTAATCTTTCATAATGATCCAGCAAATTTCTTCTCTGACAGGAAGAAAGTTCTTTACTCAACTTCTTTTCTCACTGGTAGAGCTGGAAAATGGATTGAACCCTATCTCTCAAATATTTCCAATGAAGACCCTTCCTACCTCCTCAATAATTGGCCCTTATTTGAATCTCAATTATTCACTTTGTTTGGTGACCCCAATGAAGTCAGGAAAGCTGAACAAGAGCTGCACCATTTGAGGATGAAGGAGAGTGGTCATGTTTCCTTGTACATTTCAGATTTCAGAAGCTTAATGTCAAGAATTGGAGATTGGGGGGAAAGAGCTTATATCCATGTTTACAGAAGAGGATTGGCATCAAGATTATTGGATCAGTTGGCTTCTCACCCTGGAACGTTTGATACTCTTCAAGAACTTATGGATGTCATTTTAGAGTTAGACACAATATATCATGAGAGGCAAAAAGAAAAGGGTGGAAATCAAGAAAAGAAGCCTCCAGTTGATGGATCCAATCATTCTAGGCCTCCTCAAAACTCATCTTCAAAGAGGCCTCACCAGAAGAAGAATAAGAAGGGAAAGCAGTTTCAATCTTCAAAGGACAAGCCTCATGCTGCTCTCCTCAATAAGGACAATAAATTAATTGGTTCTGAAAAGGAGAGGAGGATTAAAGAGGCGTTGTGTACTTATTTTGGTGGAAAGCACCCAATTGAAAAATGCTTCAAGAGACCTCAGAACAAGCCTGGGTCATCATCAAGAGGCTTCCCTAGCAAGCAGGGAAAAGCCTGAGTGGGAATCATGATGTGTTCAATGTTTCTCACTTATTTCCTTCAAGAGCACAATTGTGCACTCTGAATACTAGTGTCAAGAAATCTTGAAAGTTTCTTATTTTTTCTTCTATCTCTGATATTTTTGATAGTATTCTCATTGATTCTGGTGCTACAAACTCTTTTATTGCAAAGAATTTTGTTCTCAAGTACTAATTGACTCTGTCAGAGCTCCCTGAAAAGATTCCTCTTTTCATTCTGGATTCTAATGAATCCCCTGCCTTGTTCATCCCTCATTATACCAAGTGGGTAGTTGACTTGCCTTCCTTCCCAAGCTTTGAATGGGACTTCTTTATCATAGATTCACCCAAGGGAGAAGACCTGACATTGGGCTATGATTTCCTTTACCATTTTAGTCCCATTATTGATTGGAAAAATGGATTGATCACCTATGATTCTAGTCATAAGGATTCCAGTGGTATTATTCCTTCTACTAGTAATGACTTAGCCACTGCTGTCAACAGGGTTTCTCTGGCTGGTTAACTTAAGACACCTTCCCTTCCTTCTTCTGTCCATATCCCTTCCATCAATCCCTCTCACTCATTACTTCCATTAAGAGATGAAGTCTTCAAAGAGACAAAGGATGTTGGAGGAGATGTTGCCATATCTTCACTTCATCTCTTTCAAGGGGATATGGACCTTCCTCCCTTATCTTTTCATGCATCCATGGAGGAGCAGTGGGATGAGGAGGAAGAGCCAGAAGAAATTGAAAATGTGTTGAAGGTTGTCCCTCCTACTTATCACCAATATTTGGATGTATTCTCCAAGGTGAAAGCAGCGAAACTTCCTCCACACTGCGCCTGTCATCACCATATTGAATTGGAGGGTCTTCTTCCTCCAATTGGGGTTATCTACTCCTTATCAAATCAAGAGTCAGAAACACTACGGGCCTACATTTCAGAGAATGTAGAGAAAGGTTTCATTAGACCAAGCTCCTCTTCAACAGGAGCACCTGTCCTTTTTGTAAAGAAAAAGGATGGATGTCTTTGTTTGTGTGTTGACTACCGCAAACTCAATGCTTTCACTAGGAAGAACAGATACCCTGTTCCTCCTATGAACCAGATCCTTACCATATTCAACGGTTTCACTATCTTCTCCAAGATAGATTTGCATGGTTCATCTAACCTTCTGAGAATCAAAGAGGGGGATGAGCACTTAACTGCCTTTAGAACCAAATATGGTAGTTATGAGTATTTGGTCATGCCATTTGGTTTGACCAATGCTTCTGCTTCTTTCCAGAATCTTGTGAATGATATATTTGCAGATTTCTTGGATGTGTTTGTTGTGGTTTATCTAGAAGATATTATGGTATTCTCAAGTTCTGAGGAAGAACATGTCAAACATGTGACCTCTGTCCTCCAAAGACTCAGAGAAAATAATTTATTTGCCAAAGCCTCCAAGTGTGGAATACTTGGGCTATGTTGTTTCAAGTGATGGCCTCAAGATGGATTCTTCAAAGGTTCAGCAGATCCCTGATTGGCCTCAGCCCTGAAACATCAAAGCACTTCAATCTTTTCTTGGCTTTGGCAATTTTTATTGTTGTTTCATTAAAAATTATTCTAAAAAAATCACTTCTCTCACTTCCCTCCTTAAAAAAGATTCTCCTTTCATCTTCAATGAGGAAGCTCTTAGTCAGTTTCAAGCACTCAAAGAAGCTTTCACCTCTGCTCCTATCTTATCCCATTTCAATCCATCTCTACCTACTATTGTAGAGACTGATTCTTCTGATTATGCATTGGGCGCCGTACTGAGTCAGGTGAATGACTCAGGAAAGCACCCCATTGCATTTGATAGTTGCAAGCTTCTCCCAGCTGAGCTGAACTATGAAATTCATCACAAGGAACTCCTTGGCATAGTTTGGGCTCTCAAGCGCTGGAGAGCATTTCTTCTTTCTCTTTCCAATTCTTTTGAGGTCTTGACAGACCACTCTTCCTTGCAGTATTCCATGTCTTCCAAAGTTATTACTTGTCCTCAGGCCCGTTGGGCACAATTTCTCTCAGAATTTCATTTCACTATCACTTACCACCCAGGCAGGCTGGCCACTCTACCAGATGCCTTGTCACATTGGGATGACATGTACCCAGAGAGGGGGGTGGACTTCATCAGCAAGAATACTCAAAATTTTCATCAAGTACTTAAGCAAGATGGAATTCAAGAGTCAAGATTCTTCTCAATAAAAGTGGAGATTTTCTCAGATTTAGTTGACAAGATTCAAGAAGAAGTATGGCAAGACAAAGACTATAAAGAAATACTCAAGCAACTAGCAAGAGGTGAATCAGTTCCAGATTATTCTCTTGAACCTCAAGCCAAGTTATTATTACTCAAAGATAAAGTGGTAATCCCAAGCAATGAAGAACTTCAACTCAATATTATTCAAAAGCATCATGACTCATCATTGGCTGGCCATCCTGGCCAGGAGAAGACCCTCAAGCTCATCAAGAGGGATTTCTATTGGGCTGGCATGAATCAATTCATCAAGGACTATGTGTCCTTATGTCAGCAATGTTCAAGAAACAAGAACATTCATCACAAGAAGTTTGGATTAATCAAGCCTCTTTCAATTCCCTCTGGTCCTTGGAGTTCATTATCAATGGACTTTATCACTCAATTTCCCTTGTCAAACAGCTTTGACTCAATTCTAGTACTTGTGGACAGGTTCTCAAAAATGGCAATCTTCATTCCAACTTATGGAACAATCACTGCTCTGGACTTTGCTCAAATTTTCATTAGTCATGTATTTTCCAAGCATGGCCTTCCAGTAAGTATTGTCAGTGATAGAGGATCTTTATTTGTTTCATATTTTTGGACTCAATTATGTCAGCAGCTCAAGATATCAAGAGATCTTTCAACTGCATTTCATCCTGAAACAGATGGACAGACAGAGAGGGTAAATCAGATACTAGAACAGTACCTTTGGATGTATGTCAGCTATCATCAAGATGACTGGTACACCTGGCTCCCTCTGGCTGAATTTTCCTATAATAATGCAGAACATTCATCAACCAAGCAATCACCTTTTTTCACCATTTATGGAAGAAATCCCAGCTTTGACTCAATCCATATTTCTCAAGACTCACCTGCTGGAAAGTTATCAACAAAACTCCAATCAGTACAGAAAGTTGTCAAAGAAGAATTAGAGTCAGCAATAAGGAGATTCAAGAAGTATGCAGATAGAAATAGGACAATTCCACCTGATTTCCAACCTGGGGACAAATATGGCTAGCTTCCAAGAATATCAAGACAACAAGATCCACCAAGAACCTATCAGAAAGATGGTTGCGACCTTTTGAAGTTCTGAAGAAGATTGGCAGCCATGCATATCACCTCAAGTTGCCTCAGCAATGGAAGTCAGTTCACCCTGTCTTTCATGTGTCCTTATTAGAACCAGTCAAGCATTCAACTATCCCAAATTGACATCAATTGCCACCACCACCAACCTAGTGGAGGAGCAAGAAGAATGGGAAGTGGCTCAGGTTCTGGACTCAAAACTCAAAAGAGGTAAATTATGGTATCTTGTAGAGTGGAAAGGATTCAGTGAAGACCCAGAAAGAACCACTTAGGAACCAGCTTCCAACCTTACCAACTCACCAGACCTTGTCAAGGATTTCCATTCATTATATCCAGACAAGCCTGGCCCAAACACCTCAAGAGTTTGATTATGGTGCTTGGTGGGGAGAAGAAGTTATGAAAGTAAGTTCCTCTCCTGGCATGCACCTTTAAGGGGAGATTCTACCCATATGTTGTTGTAAGCAACACCTTGGCCACTTTGTGAGCACTTTTCAATGCTTTGGACAGGTTCAGGAAGCATATTACATCAATACCCTCCATTTGGACCTTATCAAGATATGGCCGAATGTTTCTTTATTTCTTGTCTTTTCTCTTTCTCTTTTTATTTATCATTCCATTTATGCCAATCATCATAATTCAAGACATTCATTACTTCAAGTCATTTATGGCAATTCATTTCAGAAGTCATTTATGGCAATTCATTTCATAAGTCATTTATGGCAATTCATTTCAGAAGTCATTTATGGCAATTGATTTCAGTTTTATGGTGCTTGGTGGGGAGTGGAAGTTATGAAAGTAAGTTCCATCTCCTGGTATGCATCCCTGAGGGTTCTACTTCTTGTAAAACATTACCTTGGCCATTCTGTCAGAATCAAATGCTTGGTTTTCATTTTCAGACACTTCTTGGCCAGAATCAAGCAACTCACCACAAGGAGGACCAGCCATCATGATTTTTCTTTATTTCTTTTCTTTACTCTCCTTTTCTCTTATTATTTTATTTTCTTTCATTCTTTACTTGTATAATTTTATTTCTTTTATTTCTTTAAAGCAGCAGCATCCCCTCTCAGATCATGTATTGGGAGGTTCCATTATTTTTTCATTTTTTAGTATTTATAAGAGTGGGGATAGAAGTCAAACCAAACACAAACAAGGAAAAGGAAAACTAGTTATCTCTACCCAAATCATCAAACGTTCTCTGGAAATCATTTATCAACTCATCTTCATACCAGGAAAGTTTTGCCGCCATCTCTTCAGAAGCATTACCTGGAATAGTCCTATCATTGGCATACATAATAACCTCTCTGCTATTTCTATCAACCCTCCTGAACAATCCGGCCACAGCATCTTGATTTTCACTAGCCGCGTTGGGTTCTTTTCTGGAAACCCAGATAGGCCAATGTTCTCTTCTTTGAAAAACTTGAGCAGCAGGAAACGGCAAAGGGGACAATCCATCTCTTCTTCTGCTGGAGCTGGCCACAGGTTGGAGTTGACGGGAGGTGGTTATGGGTGAGTTTCTGGGTTGTTGAACTGGTGATGGTCTTACTGCTGGATTCAAGGCAGGCTTGGTGGTGTGAGAAGTAGTTGGTGAAGGAGGAGGAAGGGTTGTAGGAATGGAAGCAAGCATTGGTTGGAAGGTTCTGTTAGTGCTGGGAATAATTTGACTTTGGAATCTAGTGTTGGCAAGAGGTTGAGAAGAGGAATTGCTGGATGGATGGCCAACTGAATGAGGAACAACTTCAGCTTCTTCACCATCCAACTCATCACTTCCTTCAGCATCTGGATCTGTTGGGGAATCAACAATTCTTCTTAGTTTTTTCACTACCTTCACTACCCCATCAGTATTGGTCCTTGAGATTGGGATTTCTGAGCTGTAATGTATGGGACTACCACCAATTGGAATGGGCCCTCCAAAATTAGTCCACCTGGCCACATCCCCCTGCCTGGAACCAGTCACTACATCAAAATATCAGTACCAACTCAACCAAGATATGCAAATCACTCACATTGAGAAAATCCTGAGTTTGCATCAGGAGTGGGTTCCTCAGGAATGGGGAACTCCTGCCCAAAAGGCCCATCTTTTCTGCTCCATAAATGCCTCCTGACGTTGGACAAAGCTGACCCAGTACAACAACATGGCTTCTTTCCAATGAAGAAAAAATGGCATTTTGACAATCGGGGATTGTAATGTTGAAAGCAATCCTTACCCTTGGCCAAGAATTCAGTACAGGCAGGATCAAGAACTTCAACTGCTCTGAACCCATCATAGGTTTGGGAGGGATCAAAATGACCAGAAGATGCCATGGAAGGGGAGGATAATTGACTGAAGACGCCAGAACCACAAAGGACAGACGGTGGTGGTGCAGAAGGAGAAGATTCAGTGAGTTCAGTCAGTTTGGAACTCATAACTGAAAAATATGCAAGCAGAAGATTCAAGACGTCAGAATCAATCCACTCCATATCAACAAACGTTTTTGACCACAAGGAAATGGGGGCCATAACTCAATTATGCCCCCCCTCAAAGCCTCTAAGGTGAAGTTTCATACCCCTTTGGGGCTGAACTCATCACCCAGGGCCTCCCCTTCAACTTTGGGGAGGCCAGGATCTTGATGGTCCTGGACCCCATCAATGGGTCCAGGCCACATATGGTGAAGTTGGGTTTGGGCCAATTCTGGGCCCCTTGGTCACCCTGGGTCCCCAGCAAAATTGGGCCCAGGGGCTCCATTTAGGTCCTGGGGGCCTCCAATAGCCCCCAAGGACAGCGGACCGTGGCGTACAGCCCACAGACCATAGGACCCCAAAGACCCAAAATGGCCAAAAATGGCCATAGATCACAAAATCATCAAAAATCACCAAAACCCCAAAAAGGCCCAAAAGCCCATAAAAATCAAGGTTCATCAAGATCCATCAGGGAAGAGGCCACAGCCCAAAAAACATTTTTGAGGGCTGTTTGAGGCAGTTTCCATGGGAAATGGGGACAAGACCCCTTGGAGGAAATTTTTCAAGATTTCATTTTGATCAAGCCTTGCCCAATGAGTACACTTCATATACTCATTGGGCATCATTTTTTTAGCACAAGAGCTCAGTGGCCATCATTTTGGGATATATCCCAAGGCCATACCCCAAGGGCAATATTGACTGAATCAGAAGAAATAAAAAGCTTATTTCAAAGTGGAATACTTACTCAAAACTTGAAAGAAGGGGGGGATCAATTTAATTTGACAGAGAAGAATTGAAGAAGGTTTCTCAGGATAATGGTCAAGAGGAAAAGAAAATTAAAAAGAAAATTTTTGAAAAAAAATGTGGGGATATTGAGATGCCACTCAACAGTGGCAGGGTATTATGGTGTTCAGGAGCCCACCAGTTTCAAGAGGGGGATCCTGTAACAACTACTCACCAGGGGTAAGGGTATTAATCAATACACCCACTCAAACACCTCAAATCAGCAAATCCAGTATCTGCATCAGCATTCAGTTTCAGCAATCTTCATTCTGAAACATGCATACAGCTTGGTACATCAATACAGCCTGTCAATACCTGTACAGGTTGGATTCACCCAATACAGTTTCAATACACCAGTATGAAACTGTATGATCACTCAAATACACCACACCTCTTGTACAGGTTCTGTACAGCTGTACAGGACCTGTATTGGCCAGACTCAATTCAATAATTCAATCCTCTCATGAAAATTCTTCCTCTGGATCAGGGCTGGTGTTTCTCACATATACCAGGCCCTCTTTCTCCCCCCTGGGGACTTTTCCCCAGTTAATTAATTTAGTTTATTTATTATTTTATATTTATTCTTATCCTTATTTTGGGTATTATAATTATTTGATTTTAAGTTAGTCTTTGCATTTCTCTCTTTGCCTGTACAGTATGTGTTGGGTGGCCATATCCTTATTAATCCTTCTCTTTCCATTCTGACAGGTTGAAACAGTGGACTTGGACTTGTTTGTGGTTGGCTCTTCTATTCTTTATTCTTATTCTTTTGTTGCTGCTTCTTATATTCATTCTTTTAGTAATTCATCTTTAGCACTCTTAAGTGCATCCTTTCTTACCATATCTTTGAGCCCTCCATAAGTGAGTCCCAGTTTACTAAGTGCCAGGCCCTCTTCACTTCAAAGAGCCCCTGTGACATGTTGTAAGAATCACCTTGGCCACTCTGTGAGCACTTTGCAATTTTGGACACAGATTTCTGGCCTGCATTTCAACATCAAATCCCAAATTGGGGCCATTTCCACTTGGGGCAATGGACCATTCTTCATCTTAATCCTTTTTCCCAAGTCATTGCTTCTCAATACATTCTTTCATAGGTTTCTTTTTACTTTATGGCACTGGCGGGAGTGGTAACTATCAGAAGTAAGCTCCTCTCCTGGTGTGCACTTCCCTGAGGGGTCTACAATCTTTTCAAAACATCACCTTGGCCACTCTGTGAGAACCTGGAATCAAATCTTGTCTTTCCAGGTCCTTGGCTATCTCAAATCAACTATTGATATCCGTGGTGAAGATTTGGAATCCCCCTCCAAGATTCTTTTTCGCTTTTATTTTTTCTTTATTCTTATTTTCAAATTTCTTTGTTATCTTTCTCTCTTTGCATTTTTCAAATTTCTTTTTTATAAATTTTATGCCAATCTTTACATCAAATCATTCTTAAAAAATTCAAATCCAAATGTCAAAAGAAGACCAAATCAACCTCTTTTCATATGCCAACCTCTTTACCAGTATAAAAGTTCTTTTTAAGATTCAATAACTCTTGAGTCCCTACATCCAATCTGTCTTAACAGCCTCAACAGGCTTGTACCTTATCTTGATTCTCAGGAGCTCACCATTTAAGGTAGGGGGGTACTGTCACAACCACAAATAATCACCCCCCTCAATGGGTGTTGTGGCAATTCCAACCTGAACCCAGGTTATGGTCAATTGACCATATAATACATTTATTGCCAATGGTACAATTTTGGTGCTGTATTGCCTCTTGTCTGCAACACCCTTCCACTGGCCAAATATGGCCCCAGGCCATATCCTGCCTTCATTGGCCTCATTGGGAAATTCTCCACCTCACGAACCCCCAGGCCATTATCCTTGTTTTTGGGGCTGGGGGGTCTTTTCAGTCTTCCAGGGGCCTATGGCCCCTCTAGCCACCACCAGGGCCCTTGGCCCAACCCTTTATATTAGGGAGGTTTGGGCCATTTAGGCCCCTACTGAATCTACAGCCCGCAGTCCATGGGACTGTTAAGCCCCTTTTGGCCCAATTCCACTGAGGCCAAAAGGGGCCAAGGGGGCATTTTAGCAGCCCCCAAAGCCAGGTGGGTCCCAAACAACAAGTGGGCCCACCTGAGCCAGTTTTTGACCCAAAATGGCCAAAAACCACCTTAGGACCCAAATTGTCCAAGAACCACAAGTTGACCATAAATCAGTCCATGGCCTCTGGCAATCATCAGAGACCACCAGATCAGCTCAAAGAAAGGATTCCCCTCCAGTTCAGGGGAAGATTTCCCTTTCTTCAATGCACTCCATATTCAAGGACCAGGAGTGGTGCATATATGGTATAATATACCATTATGCGCCATTTTTGCTCAGCAATCCAGTGGTGACACTTTCAGGACCCAATTACATGATTCCAAATCAAGTCCCAAACCCATCACCAATTTTGAAGAAGGACATTTCAGCTATTCAGTCTCTTCAAGGACCCCAACCACCTGGCCCTGCAGAGGTTGTGTTATCATTTTATCATCAGGACCATTCCAAGGGCAATTATCAGAGTTTATCAATCTTTTCAATCATTGTCAAGGAATCAAGTATTCAGCATTCCTTGGACAACTCAATTGCTTCATACAGGTAGTAATCAAGCATCCTGTATGGCCTTGGCCCAATTGGGCCAATTCATATTCCACTGTGGGAATCCAGTCACACAGTTCAATTCTCAACATGGCCAGAACTATATTGGCCCAATTCAGACAATAAAGCCAGATGATTCACCTTCCAGGATCAGCTTTTCAGCTTTTCACATATACTGGCCACTTTTCATCGCCTGGGGACTTTTTCCCAAGTTAATTAATATATTGGATTTATTTTTATCCCTAATTTCTTTTACCTTATTAAAGTAAATACTGAGAATCTTAAGTCAGTAATTTGCACATTTTTTTCTTTGCCTGTCAGTGGTTATTGGTGGTCATTTCCTTTACTAATTCCATTGTTATTTCTGGCAGGTTGAAATAGTGAATTGAGGATTCATTTGGTTGGCTCTTTGGATTTTGGCTTCTTATTATCCTAGCCATTGGCTTCTTTTTCTTTTATCTTTTGGCATACTTTTCTTCACCATTTATTCTATTTCAAAGAAATATATTCTTTTATTCCTTTATTCATTTGGAGCCCTCCAAGTGAGTTCTTGTTTCTTGAGTGCCAGGCCACTCTTGCTTCCATAAGAGCTCCTGTGACAATTATTAATACTTGATTGAATATCTTCTTTCAACTCAAGTCTTGATTTATCACTTTTTTCCAATTGTTCTTGGAAAAGAGCTGCATTGTGCGCAATTGAGTTTTCCAAGTTTTGAACTTGTATTCTTAATTCTTTTAACTGTCTAGTTATAAAAGAAATAGAATTGTCATGTGGTTGATTGATTAAGGTAATGTTAGACTCAATTATTGCACAAATTTGCATCAAAGACAAAATATTTTCTTTATTTACATTTTAAAGGCCAATGATGGTCTTTTGTAATTATTTTACTTGTAGTATCTCATTACCTAACTTTTGTTGCATATACTCAAATCTTTTAAGCTTTGTTATAATTTCTTTATTACAAGTTTCAATTTGGTTTACAAACTTTACAAGGTCTACTTCTTTGGAAAAGATTTGTTCAATCTTTCCTCTTCCTTGTTTTTGAATTCCATCTGAGTTCTTGCCATATTGAACACATTGTCCATGGCTTTCTTCTCTTTCTTGGGAATACTGTAATTCTGTGGGTAAGGCTTGTTTCACTTGGGCTTTTACTTTCCCGTCTGGTTGCTCTTTGGGGTTCGATTGGGCTTGTTTGGAATTTTTTGAAGCAGAGTTTGGCTTGTGGAGGCTTTGGGACCTTCCACTGGGCTTTTTTGCTTTCCCTGGTCCAATTTCTTCTAGTCCTCTGATAACTTTCTCTGGTTTTTCAACCAAGATTTTATCTGTTGGACTTTTCCTTTGAAATACATGGTTGTCCAACCCTTTGGAAGTTCCTCTGTCTTTTCTGGCCCCATGAACTTCTTCACTTGAAGATATGGGTTCATGGTGCCTATCCAAAGACTTGGCAGAAGTTCCCACTCTTGCTTTGAGGCTTCAGAGTCTGAAGAACTTTCTCTGATAGATGACACTAGAGAAAAATAAAATAAGTTATTTTATAAAACAATAAAAATAACTTATAAACTCAACTTATTGGAGAAACTTGTTTTAATGTAATTTCTGGAAAATTATGTTAAAAATGAAGAAAAATGCCTAAGTCTAAAGAAAAAATGTTTTTAGTAAAGATTTTTAATTTTCAAATTTTTTATTTGATTTTACATTTTCTTTAAAAAAATAATAATTATGCAATTAATAATTTATTAATCAACATTGTATTATTATTCACTTTATACTAGAATAACTCAAATAATAAATTTTAAGTCTGTGATGTGAAAATGCCCCTAGTTAGACAAAAGACATTTGTTCCAAGTCACTCAATCCTATATTTTTTCAAACAATATTCTGAAGAAAAAGTAACTTTATTAATATTATAGAAATTATTTATTAGGGATACATCCCAAAAAAGCCAATATTAAGATAAATATGGCAGTTTTACGTCAAAAAAGAGTCAAATAAGATCTAGAGTATGATTTATGTCCCAAAAATTGGTTAAACTCATGGCCAGGCCCCCAAATGTAAGGTTTTTCTATGAAGCTCTTGATAATAGTAAAAATAGCAAGAGTACTATGACTGTCCTCAGTAGAAAGATATAATATAATGAAATATTATAACCACAAATTTAAATATAATTATTAAAAATAATTATATAAAAAAACCAAATTGAATTATTATTACATAAAATAATAATAATAAAAATATAATAATTATAATAAATGATAATTATTCTATTATTGTTATAGTCACTGACAATTATAGCAATAAGAAGTGCAAAGCACTTAATGAGACAATTACACATGGAAAATATTAATATTCAACCACTCATAAATAATATATAAATATTATTTATAAAACAAGTATAACACAAACTGTGCAGAGATAATTCTTATAAAAAAAGTCTATATAAAAGAACTAATAATAGATAAAAAAGATATAGAATTTTAGAGAAAACTTTCTTATAATATTTATTTAATACAATAATTCAAAAAAAACAGTTATTATATTAAGTAATAATTATAAGCTAAAAACACACCAAAAATCAATATTTTAAAAGATAAAACAACTTTTTATGATAAAAAATATGATTGAAGGGTTTTTGAGAGAAATTTGTGGATTTTAAAGGATATTTTAAGGGTGTTGGTAAACACACGTAAGTTTTTAGTAAAAACATGTAAGCCCTTATGTGGTTTTACCAATTTATGGTAAAACATGTAAGGTTATGGTAAAAACATGTAAGTGACCTTATTTTTCAAAAAAATTCCTCAGGCTCAGTTTTGAGGATTTTTTTTAATTTTTTCTGCCATATCCTTCCCGACTTGGCATGTTAATATGCACAGATTTTTTCAAAAAAAAAAATTTTCCAAATATCACAAATTTGGCCAATATGGCAAAATGGCATATTTTTTTCAAAAATTTGTTTAAAATCTTCCCACTTATGAATTTCCTTAATTTTTTTCAAAAAATGAAGGGTTAAATCTGAAGAATAAAGCACCAGAAGCCCATAATTTTGGGAATTTCTTTGGGTGGGACAAGTGAAGGCGCAAAAAGGTTTTTTTTTCAAATGTTTTTTCCTGTCATTGTAATAATCCTATTTTGAAAAAGTTAATTTAATAAATTCCAACTTATGAATTTCCTTCATTTTTTTAAATTGAAGGGTTCAATCTGGACAATAAAGAACCAGAAGACCATGATTTTGGGGAATTGTTTTGCTGGGACAGCAGGTGCAGGGGCAATAAGTGTATTTTTTCATTTTTTTCCTTGTTTGTAATATGACCATTTCTAAGTACAAAGGTTCCACACGTTTGATAAATAAGGAGACTGTGGTGGGATTAAAACAATAAATATGGCTGAGGAGGGGGATAATTGGCATAATTGGCATAAATTTTATATACAAAAATCAATCAATCAGAATAAACCTCCAAAATAGTGAGTTTTTTCTGGGAGGGGGAGGAAAATTGGAAAATACAACCTTCAGTGTTTCTTAAACATACCAGCCCACCCCAGGGCTTGTGATTGGGCATGAATCTCCAAATTCACAGTACTGGAGGGACTGGATAAACTTTAGAAATGATTATGTTCAAAGGAACAAACTGAGCACAGCTATCCAGGAAGCAGATGAAAATGGGTGGATTATCATTTGGAGGACAGAAATAAGGGAAAAAAGAAAAATATTGGACTGTGGAATAAAAGAAAACTGGTCTTTTATACTTATTTGCAATTGGATCCCCCATCTCAGGCATGGACGTCCACTTGCTTTTTGGAGTGTGGTCAACATATTCATACCATTCAATTCTGTCCAAATAAGAGGATACTTAGGGAATTAAGGTGTTCATGGCTTCATAAAGGTCTTGATTTTGTTGAATTTCTTCAGCCAAGTCACCTCTGACATCAGCCCATTGATCTTGAGTCTTGTAAATCTAGTGGGACACTGTTCTGTAGCCACAGTGTCCATCACCCTGGACAGTGTTGGCCTTGAAGGTGTATTTCAATATAAACTTTGGCAAGTCTTCTGAGCCACATATCTGATAAAATAAGGTCAAAAGATGTATAAATATCAAAATAAACAAGAGAAATATACATTAAAAAGGATCAGAAACTCACAAAAAGCTTGGAGCATCCATCACTTGTGTGATAATTGCTTTGACAATGCTCACAGGCCAAGTCAATTGCATCATATATCTTCAAACTGGTTGCAGGCTTGTGTGATTTTCTTTGTGAGGTTTTGCTTCCAATTGCCAATCTTCTGGACCTTCTAAGGGTGAATTCCAATTTATTTAGTTCAGTTGCTGAGGGTATTGAATCTGATGAACTAATTGATTTAGATAATGAGTCCTCAGAATCTTGAGAATCTTAAGATGAGTCCACTTCCATAATTGGAGAGGGGAAATTTGACTGTGATCTTGATGTTGTTGTGCTGGTCAGTTTTGATGGGGGTCTTCCTCTTCTCTTGAATTTACTTTCAATTATTTCAAATCTTGAAGGTTGTCTTTTGTTTGGATTTTTGTTTTTATTCTTGGCTCCTTGAGGTCTTCCATGGATATTCTTGCATTATAGAGGGTCTCCATAATATTGATCATCCTCTTGACTCTTGGGAGTTTGATCAAATGGGACTTTTCCAGTCAAAAAATCTTGAAAATGTTGAAGAATTGGGGTGAGTTCTGCCATTGGTCTTTGAAAAAGGTCTTCCCCAACAGCTTCAAATATTTTCTGGGCTTCATTCATTCTTTCTTTTTCAACACTTTAATAATCATCTTAAAAGCCAGCCTGAGATGAATATGACAAATAAAATCAGTTAATAGGGAAAAAAATAAGAATAAGAAATTAAAAAACCCTCACAGGAAAATTCAAATGCCATTCAGGATGGAAGTCTGATATTTCAAGCCTTTGGCGCTTACAAATTCCTTTTGGGTCTTATGTTTGCAAGGAATGCCTTGATAATTGTTGTATTTGTTGGTGCATTCTCATTGGGAGGAAATTTGGTTTTGAAATTTTCAAAGGCCATCTGAAGAGCATAATGAGACACCTTGGCGTTGAGGGCATAGATGTGTGAAGGAAAATCCTTCACATGGAAAATCATTTATTTGGAGATTCTGTTAATAATTTCAATAAATTGTTTTCTGAATGCCATGTGGAGAGCCCTAACTACCTCCAGGAGAGTACCAGGGGATGTTTGGAGCCAAAGTTTCACCATTGCATGGGCACCTTCAACTCTGGAGGTGAAGCCCACACCCAGGTGGAAATGGTGGTTGGTCCAGGCTGGCACATAATACTCCTTTAGAGGAAGCCAGGTATTTTCCAAATACTGCAAGACTTCAGGATTTTGGACTTGCTTTCAAAGCTTCTTCCAGCTGTCTTTGAAATACTTCTCAGTGGATTGATACATAACCTGAGAAATGAATCCCAAAGTCATTAATGAAAAACAAAAATAAGAAAAGAAGTGAAATAAAGTGAACTACAGTAAAAGATAAAAGTATATCACTTTATTCCAAAGGCCCATAAAATTTTCAAAATTGGTTCCATGACCAATTTTCTTCATGCAATGAGCAGATACATCTTTATTGATGTGCCAAATGCATAGCATGAGTTTGGATTCTGGGAAAAGATTTTTAAGAGAGTTTTTCAAGGCCAGATCCCTTTCAATATGAAGAACTGAAGGGGGAACAAGATTGGTGTTGTTGAGGACCTTCTCTATATATTGATTTAATGCCCAAGTATATGAGGGTTCAGTTTAATTCTTTATCAAACAAAAAGCCCCAGAAAAGGTCTTATTGGTTGAGCTGAACCCAACCATACGAAAAAGGGGCATTTTGTACTTATTGTTTTATAAGTACAATCCATAAGAATAACATGAGGAAATCCATGAAGGGGTTTTATGTCTAGGGGGTGTGTGAAAAACAAGGAGGTAATGTGTCCCTCAGAATCCCTTGCAGAGGACCAAACCAAATTTTGTTGTTTGAGAGTGTCAATAAGTGCATCAATGGGCCTTCTGCCTTGCAGTTTGTCTTTCTTGATTTTTTTGACTTGGTTGTAAATGTCTTGAAGGATTACAGGCCTGTCAGACTCCCTCTGGCTTCATAATTGGGCCCTAATTTTCCTTGGCATGAGCAGTGATTCAGACATTTGAGAAATTTGGGATGTTTCTTGCTCATTGAATTTCCGGAAAGCAGGATGTTCCATGATATTTTCAGTGGCATCATGGCTATGTTCAGGATTTTTGAATTTAAGAGTCCAAGTGGTACTCTTGGCATATCTTCTGGCATGAAGTCTAAAAGGACAGTAAAGCTTTGTTGAGGTGACTGCTTTGGAGGGGATTTTGTTGACATTTGGGGTCCCAGACCTGTCACAACTTATTTTGATTTGGTTGTAGGTCATATTGGACCTCACAGTAGACACAGCATACCCGTGGGGCCTGGAAACATTATGCACATGTTGCCAAAGAAGCTCAAGGGTCTGAAATTCACCTTCAGTGGGGGTTTGAAGCATTTTTGAAGGAAAAATATGTATTAAATTTAAAAAAGGGGGATTTGGGAATTTGGAATGGGGTAAGAACCTTTTGAAATGTGAAAAAGAAGTGAAAAAAGGTGTGAAAAATGAACAGAAGTGGTTAAGAGTGAAAAAAAGTAGTTTAAATGTGGGAGTAATGGATGAGGGAAGGTAAAAAATGGAAAATTGAGGGGCTTGAAAACAGGTTTTTGAGGTGGAAAATGCAGTATTTGGTGGAAAAAAAGAAAAAAAGTGTGAAATCCTTTGCAAAATGGCTTTGATAATGCTTTTTTTCCAAAAAAAAATGGTTCGGGGTGGGGATAATGTGGATTATTTGGGTGTTTGGCCTCTTTTTTTGGGGGGGCCTGGCCAAAAAAATCTTAAACATTTGGGAGTTAGGGAGGGTTTGTTGGGATAAAACCTCTTTTGGGCATGTTTTGGCCCAATGAAGGCGTGGTTGTGTTTTATTTTTAATTAAAAAGAAGCCCAGGCCACCCCTTACGTGTTTTTACCATTTTGCTTACATGTTTTTACCAACACCCTATTTTAAAGACAATAATTTTCTAAAATAAAATATATTATAGGTGATTACAACAATAATCTAATTTCTATGATTTCAATTATTTAATTTAAGACTTTAAATAATAAAATGCTTAAGAAATACTTTAATAATAAGATCTTATAGATAATAAAAATTTACCTATTTAAATGTCTAATATGATTGGATTGATAACTGATTATGGAAAAAAACAGTGAGGAAAAGACTCTTTTTATTTCCACAGAGCACCTCTCATGCTTCATAATTAATGTAGAAGGCGTGCTCAGGTCAAAGCTGAAAAACCATGCTTAAAAATAAGGTTCTTAACTTAAGGTAACTTATTTTTATTTCCAATTTAAAGTTACCAGTGTTATTCTTAACTCCAAGTAAGGTTAATACTCATTTAAGTTAATTATTTTATGTTTTAATATAAAATAAGTTTATTTATATTAAGGTTCATCACATGAACAACTTAAAAATAGATTTTCAAGAAGAAATCCCTTAAGCTCAATTTTTAATTAATTTTTGAAGAAATCTTCATTTTTTTCAGTATAACTAAAATAGTAAATTTCCAAGCTAATTACCCAGGAAATCTCTTTGTAAAAGATAATTAAAATTTGATTTATATATAGATAATATTAAAATTTTAGGCTTTGTGAAGCTTTCAAGCAAATCCATTAAGAATTGGATTTTGAATGAATTTTAAAAGTTATCACTATTTTTCCACGTAAAATAGCAATACACACTAAACCTTAACTTTTGATAAGGTTTGAATGCTTGTAATCTTAAAGTTTTAAGCTTATTTAAGCTTAGACAGGTCTTAGAACTTTGATTTCAATCCTGCATATTGGGATTTACCCTTTGGCAGCTTGAAATTCCGGTCTGAATTGGGATAAAACCAGTTTAAACTTTAAGGCTGGATAAAAGTCTAATCTTAAAGTTTAAATAAGGTTGAAAATACTCAAATACAGGTGGATAATCTTAATTGAATCCTTGTAGATCCAAAAAGTGAGTTACCTGTCACAGGGGCTCTTGGACAGAAAAACAAGAGTGGCCTGGCACTCAGCAATCAGGGAACTCAATCAGAAGACTCAAAAGAATAAAGAAAATGAAATAAAAGAATAAATTTCTCTAAGAAGGATGCAAGTAAAAAGATGAGATGCAATGAGAGAAATGAGAAGCCAAATGGCCAAAGAGACAACCAAGTAAGTCCTTAATCACTGTTTCAACCTGCCAAAATGAACAATGGAATTAGTAAGGATATGACCACCAAATATCCATTTACAGGCAAAGAAAGAAAATAGAAAAGGTTTCAAATGACTGACTTGATGATATCAGTATTCACTTAACAAAAATGGTAAGATAAATAAAGATAAAATAAAAGCAAAGTATATTAATTAACTGGGGGAAAAACCCCCCCAGGGTCAAGGGAGGCTGGTATATGTGAAAAGTTGAGAGCTTGACTCCTTCAAGCTAGGAGTGGTCCTGTATTGAATACTGGAAGCTGTATTGATTGTCTGATGGAGTGTATACCTTGCCAGATTGGGAAATGAACTGTGTTGAATGATTTTCCCATGATGTATTATTGAAAATATAGGCCTTGATGAATTAAGACTGTACTGAATGAATTGGGTTGCCAAGGTGGATTGGTGGAGCATTGACCCTTGACACATTGTTTTGGAAATGCCTCTTGAATATCCCTTGAGAATGAACCGCCAGTATTCCCTTGGAGGAATACTGTGAGTGAGAATGACCATTGATTGCTTGATGTTGTCATTGGTATTGGAGATTATGACACTTTCCCTTGAGCCTTGATGAATCCTCTGGAAGGTGCACCTTGAGTACCTGTTGAAAAGTTGAAATAACGATTTGAAATTACCACCATTGGATTGCTACTGAAAAAAGGTGCATAATGGTGTATAAAACCATATATGGCACTTTTGGTTATTGAAGGTTGAAATGGGCCAAAGGTCTTTTGGAATGATGCCAGGAGGATATGGATGAAATTTGGGTTTTGGAAGCTTCAGAAGTGACAAAGTGGTTTTTGGGGTATTTGCCCATTTTTGGGTTTTTGGCCAAATACAGCTAATACAGCTTAAAAACTGTATTTGCGCAAAATTCACAAAATTTACAAAAGACACAAAACAGGAAATTAAGCCCCAAAAGGCCTGGTATGTATATTTCACATGATACATGAGAAATATGGCCTAAATGGCTAAATACAGCTAAATGCGCAAAATGTGAAAAAAGTGCGCAAACTGTATTTAAAGCTTAAAGAGCCAGATACAGGCTTTTGGGCTGCATTTTCCCTGTTTTATGGAAAATACCCAAGATGCCTAAAAGCACAGAGACAGCCTAGAGGGGCCAGGTTGGCCCCAGATGATGAAATGACCATTAAGGCCATAAGAAATGACAATGGCCAATTTGGCCAATGATTATGGATATGGCATGGATATGCCATATTGAGGTCCAAGAGGGTGAATTTCCATGGTTGTGACAGTACCCCCCCCCATCATGAAATGGTGAGCTCCTGAGCACCAATACAAGGTGAAGCCTGTTTGGGCTATTGGAAAGAGCTTTGAGAGAGGGATAATGAGGAGTTCCTTTCAGAAAAATAAGTTTTATACTGGTATTAAAATTTTGGCATATGACATGGGACTTTCTTGATCTTCTTTTGACATTGGCTTCAAGATTTGATGATGAATGAAATGAATGATAATCCTGATGTGAAATTTGACATGATAAGAGAAAATTTAAGATGAAAATAAAAATAGAAATAAAAGAATGAATATGAGAATAAGAAAAGAAAAAACAAAAATAAAAGAGAAATGAATCTTGACGAGGTTCCAATCTTCATCACAGAGGTTGATAACTGATTTTGAAATTTGCCAAGGACCTGGAAAGAGGAATTTGATACCAGGCGCTCATAAAGTGGCCAAGGTGATGTTTTGACAGATTTTAGACCCCTTAGGGAAGTGCACACCAGGAGAGGAACTTAATTTTGGTAATTACCACTCCCGCCATTGCCATAAAACAAAATGAATTTATTGAAAGAATGACTTGGAATTGGAAAGGCTTGGAAGTGAAATGAAAGAATTAATGGTCCATTTGCCCAAGTGAAAAAGGGCCATAATTTTGGAATTGATGTTGAAAGCCAGGCCAAAGATCTGTGTCCAAACATTTGCAGAGTGCTCACAGAGTGGCCAAGGTGATGCTTACAACAGAAAAGAGTGGAATACCCCTAAAGGTGCATACCAGGAGTGGGACTTACTTTTGGTAATTCCTCTCCCCACCAAGCATCATAAAAAATCAAGCTCCTGAAGAATTGGGTCTTGGCTTGTCAGGATATAAAGAATGAAAATTTTTAACCAGTTCAGGAAAATTCTTGAGGTTTTCAGTTGGTTCCCAAGTGGACCTTTCTGAGTCTTGACTGAAACCTTTCCATTCCATCAAATACCATAATTTTCCTCTCTTAAGCTTTGAGTCCAGTATTTGAGAGACTTCCTATTCCTCTTCTTCTTCAATGATGTTTGGAGGAGGAGGCTCTTGATGCCAATTTGGGATTGTTGATGTCTTAACTGGTTCTAAGAAGGAAATATGGAAGACTGGGTGGATGTACTTCCATTGAGATGGGAGCTTGAGGTGGTAGGCATGAGTGCTGACTTTGTTCAAGATTGGAAAAGGACACAACCATCTTTCAGACAGTTTTTGGTGGGTCTAGTTGATTCGATGTTCTTGGAAGAAAGCCATACCATGTCACCAGGATTGAAAACAGGTGGACTTGCTCAACTTTTATCTGCATACCTCTTAAACCTGTTTATGGCAACTTCCAGTTCTCTCTTGACATCTTTTTGTACTGATTGGATTTTTGTTGATAACTTTCCAGCAGGAGTATGTTGATTAATGTGTACTGAGTAAAAATGTGGATCTCTTCCATAAAAAGTGAAAAAAGGTGATTGTTTTGTTGAAGAGTGGTCAGAGTTATTGTAAGCAAATTCAGCCAGAGGGAGCCAGGTGTTCCAATCATCTCGATGATAACTGACATACATACAAAGGTACTGTTCTAGTATCTGATTTACCCTCTCTGTCTGTCCATCAGTTTCTGGATGATAAGCAGTTTACAGATCTCTTGAAATCTTGATCTGCTGACAAAGATTGGTCCAAAAGGAAGAAACAAAAAGAGAACCTCTATCACTAACAATGCTTGAAGGAAGGCCATGCCTTGAGAAAATATTCTTGATGAATAAATGGTCCAAATCTAATGAAGTTATTGAAGACATTGTTGGAATGAAAACTTCCATTTTTGAGAATCTGTCCACTATGACAAGGATTGAGTCAAAGGAATTGGACATTGGCAATTTAGTGGTGAAATCCATTGAAAGGCAAATCCAAGGACCATTTGTAATTGGAAGAGGTTTGAGGAGTCCAAACTTCTTGTGGTGAATATTTTTGATTCTTGAACACTGTTGACAGGGTGATACATAATCCTTGATAAATTGAGTCATGCCAGGCCAGTGAAAATCCCGCTTGGCAAGTTTGAGAGTCTTCTCTTGACCAGGGTGTCCAGCTAGAGGAGAGTCATGCCTTTTTTGAAGTATGCTGAGTTGAATTGTGGGGTCATTTGAGACCACCACCTGATCTTTGAACAGAAGAAGCTGGGAGGAGCAATCAAGAGAATAATCTTGGACAGATTTACCTTTACCCAAATCTTGAAGGATACTTCTATATTGAGAATCTTCCCATAATGACTTCTGAATTAATTTGATCAAATTTGACATTGCTTCCACCTGGACTGCAAAGAATTTTGAGGCTTGAATTTCATCTTGCTTGATTATTTTCTGATAATTCCTTGGATTCTTGCTGATGAAATCTTCCCCCTCTCTGGGTAAACGTTGTCCCGACATGACTATGCATATGGAAGGGTGGCCAGGCGGCCAGGGCGGTAAGTCATTGAAAAATAGAATTCAGAGAGAAATTCAGCCCAGCGGGCTTGACGGCAAGGAAGAATCTTTGATGACATAAAATATTCAAGTGAGGAATGATCAGTGAGTACTTCAAAAGAGAAACAAAGTGAAAGGAGAAAAGCTCTCCAGCGCTTGAGAGCCCAGACTATGCCAAGGAGTTCCTTGTCATTAATCTAATAATTGAGCTCAGCTGGGAAACGCTTGTGGCTATCAAATGCAATTGGATGTTTTCTTGAGTCAGAAATCTGATTCAGTACAGCACCCAAGGCATAATCTGATGCATCAGTCTCTACAATGGTGGGTAGAGAAGGATCAAAGTGAGGAAGGATTGGAGCAATGGTGAATGCCTCTTTGAGTTGTTGAAACTGTCTAAGAGCTTCCTCATTGAGGGGAAAACAGTAATCTTTCTTGAGGAAACTTGTGAGTGAACTAATCTTCTTTGAATAATTCTTGATGGAACGGCAGTAAAAACTGGCAAAGCCAAGGAATGATTGAAGAGCCTTGAGGTTTCTTGGTGGTGGCCAATGGAGAATTTTCTGGACTTTTGCTTGGTCCATCTTGAGGCCTTCAGAAGAAACAACATAACCCAAATACTCTACACTAGTAACATGAAACAGGCACTTGGACGCCTTAGCAAAGAGGTTTTTGGCTCTGAGTCTGGAAAGAACAGTGGACACATGAGTGACATGTTCTTCTTCAGATTTGGAAAAGACCATAATTTCATCCAAATAAACCACAACATAAATATCAAGGAGATCATAAAAAATATCATTGACAAGGTTTTGAAAAGAGGCAGGAGCATTGGTGAGCCCAAATGGCGTAACCAAATACTCATAGCTGCCATATTTAGTTCTAAAACATGTCAAATGTTCATCACCCTCCTTGATTCTGTGCAGGTTATATGCACCACGCAAATCAATCTTGGAGAAGATAGAAGAACCATTAAAAACAGTAAGAAGCTGAGTCATAGGAGGAACAGGATACTTGTTCTTCCTAGTAAAAGCATTGAGTTTGCGGTAATCAACACACAAACGGAGGCCACCATCTTTCTTTTTGACAAATAGGACAGGTGCTCCTGTTGAAGAGGAGCTTGGCCAGATGAAACGTTTCTCTACATTCTCTGAAATGTAGGCCCTGAGTGTATCTGACTCTTGGTTTGATAAAGAGTAGATCACCCCAACTGGAGGTAGAGACCCCTCCAGCTCAATATGATGATCACAGGCGTGGTGAGGAGGAATTTTCTCTGCTTTCACCTTGTAGAATACACCCAAGTACTGGTGATAGACAGGAGGAACAATATTCATCACGGTTTCTATTTCTTCTGTCTCTTCCTCTTCATCCCACAACTCCTCCAGGGAGTCATGATAAGATGAAGGAGGAAGGTCCATATTCCGAAAGAAGAGATGAAGTGAAGATACAAAATTATCTTTTTCAACATCTTGAGTCTCTTTGCAGACTTAATCTCTAGATGATAGTAATGACTGATTGGAATTAAGGGAAGGAATATGGATAGAAAAAGGGAGTGATGGTTTCCTAGAATCACCAACCAGAGCTGCACATGATTTGGGAGAAGAAAAGTCATTACTAAGAAATTTTGAAGGATTGTAATAGTCCTTATGATCAGAATTAAAGGTGATCAGCCCTTGCCTCCAATCAATAGATGTATTAAAATGATTGAGAAAGTCAAAGCCCAATATGAGGTCTTCTACCTTGGGAGTATCAATGACTAAAAAGTCCCATTCAAAGCTTGGGAAAGAAGGGAGCTCAACCATATATTGAGTATGGTGAGTCCCAAATAAGGAAGGAGACTCTGAGGATTCAAGAATAATAAGGGGAATCTTCTCTGGGAGTTCTGACATGGTCAAAGAATACTTGTGAGCAAACTGCTTTGCAATACATGAGTTGGTAGCACCAGAATAAATGAGAATACTGTAAAACATATCAGAGAGAGAAGAAAAACCAAAAAAAATTAGAGAATTTTTGACACCAGTATTCAGAATGCACAATTGTGCTCTGGATGGAAAACAGTGAAGACCATTGAACACAACATGATCTTCACTCAGGCTTTTCCCTGGTTGGGAAATTTGCCTGATGGCTGGGTAAGCTTGTTTTGAGGCCTTTTGGAACAGGGCTCAAGACTATGCTTCCCACCACAATGGGTACAAAGACCCTCCTTGATTCTTCTTTCTTTTTCAAAATTCATCAACTTGAAATCTTTATTCAATAAAGAAGAATGGGTTTGTCCTTCTTCTGAAAATTCTTCTTCTTCTTTTGACTTGAGCTTGAAGAACTTTGAGGATGAGAATAGTTTGAGTTTGAGGCTTCTGGCTTCTTCTCTTGATGATGACTCTTTTTATTTTGCCTCTCATGGTACCTGGTATAAAGTTCCAGGGTAATATCCATTAAGTCTTGAAGAGAGTCAAATCTTGGAGGATGGGAGGCCAATTGATCCAAAATCCTGGATGGCAATCCCTTCCTGAAATGATGGATAAGAGCCCTTTCACCCCAATCTCCAATTCTTGAGACAAGACTTCTGAAATCAGCAATGTATAAAGATACATTCCAACCTTCTTTCATTCTTAAAGAATCCAATTCCGCTTCAGCTTTTCTGACTTCATTTGGGTCCCCAAAAAAGGTGAAGAGTTGAGATTCAAATAATTTGCATTAATTGAGAAGGTAATTTGGATCTGGATTGGTGATATTGGAAAGATAAGGCTCAATCCATTTTACAGCCCTGCCAATGAGAAATGAAGTGGCATAAAGGACCTTCTTTCTTTCTTGAGTGAAGTTTGCCGGATCATTATGAAAAATCAGTTGACAAGACTGAATAAACCTTCTCACTTTGAAGGGTTGAGTCCCATCAAAGCATTCTGGTGCCTTCATATATGGAGTCTTGAAGGCTGGTGATCTTGATGCTTCAGAGGATGAAGCTGCTTGAAGATTGGCCATAATCTGAGTCATTTGCTGCATAATGGCCAATAAAGATGGTTCAGACTGATGAGAGACAGGCTGATTAGACTGGGCTAGAGTTGGCCCTCCAGTACCTTGGGATGCCTCCACAGGAGCAGGGACATCTTCAGTACCATCAGACCCTTCCTCTTCCACAGAAGTCTCCTCCTCCTCTTCACCATCTTCACCTGGACCCTTGAAAATGGTCCTTGAAGTTCCTGGGAATCTGCCAACTACTCCTGAAAATGAACTTGATCTTCTTGGCCCTCTTCCTTCCTTCCTGGATGGTGCTGCTCCTTCCAAAATGGGTCCTCTGTTCAATTTGGCCCTCAGTTGAGAAACTGCTGGGGTGCCATCAAGAGGAGTCCTGGGAGTTGGAGTGAGAACAGCTTGAGTTCTGGCCTGAGATCTTGTCTGCCTTGCAGGAGGTGAGTGTTGGAGTGGCATGCTTTCAGGATAAAAATGAAAAAAATGGACAAGAATCAAGATTTTAAGATGAAAAATTGAGGCAATTGGAAATAATGCCTGAAGTCAAAAGTCAAAATCAATATCTTGAGGAAAATCAATAAAAAATCAATAAATCACATGAGATCTTCAAGTAAATCAATCAATCACATATCAAATGAAAGCTTGAAGTCAATGAATCAAATTTGAAATAAATCAAAATCAAAATCTTGCAGAAAATCACTCAATCAAAATGAATTCTTGAAGAAAAATCAATTTATGTGTCACAACCATGGCAATTCACTTCCTTGGATCCCCATATGGCATATCAAGCCACAGCCCTTTTATGGCCAATTGGCCATATCCATCACCAGTGGCCAATATGGCCACGTCATCAGCTCATGGACCATTTATGGCCATTTGTGTTTTGGGGCCTTCATGGCCCTTCACCTCAATCCAACACCCATAGCGGCAATTTATGGCCAAATGGGTATTTCTGGTCATTTCCCTCAAAACCAGGGGAAATGGCCCAAATGGCTGTTTTTGGCCATTTGGGCTCATAATGCGCATTTGCGCATTTTTGCGCATTTTGCGCATTTTTGCGCATTTGCGCATTTTTGCGCATTTTGCGCACTTTTGCGCATTTGCGCACTTTTTGCGCATTTGCGCACTTTTTGCGCATTTTGCGCACTTTTGCGCATTTGCGCACTTTTTGCGCACTTTGCGCATTTGCGCATATTTGCGCACTTTTGCGCATTTTGCGCATTTTTGCGCACTTTGCGCATTTGCGCACTTTTGCGCATTTTGCGCATTTTTGCGCACTTTGACGCAAAGTGTCCAAAAGACACTTCCCCGCCTTTTGGGCCAGTTTTTGACTCAGAACCCAAAATTTGCCAAAACCCCAAAAGGCCCAGAAACACCATTCCAAGCTCTGAAGCCATTACATCCATCCTTTTCCCTCTGCCTTTCCATCTCAAGACCTTTGGACGTAATCTTCTTGCCAATCAACCAATATGCCATAAATGATGTTATATATCATTGTGCATCATTTTTCAACAGCAATTCAATGGTGGCAATATCAAATGTTCATTTCAACATTCCAACATCTCATCACGTCATCAAGGCACCCAACCATTCAGAGGAATCATCAAGGCTCAAGAGCAAGTGTTTCAGCGTCAAAGACCAATGACGCCATCAAGCAGTCATTGGTTATTCTCACTCCAAGTATTCACTCCAAGGGAATACTTTCAATTCATTCTCAAGTGTATTCAAGAGGCAATGCCAAAAAGAAGTTGTCAAGTGTCAAAGCTCCACTCAATCCATCTTGGCAACCATATTCATTTCAATACAGTCTGGATCCATCAAGACCTGTATTTCATTTTCAATCATGGGAAATTCATTCAACCCAATTCAATTTCAATATTAGCCAGCTGTATCAATTCCCAAAAGAATCAATACAGCCTCAAGGATCAATACAGATCAGTTTTCAGCCTGAAGAACTCAAGCTCCCAACTTTTCACATATACCGGCTACCCTTTCCACCCTGGGGGGTTTTCCCCAGTTAATTAATATATTTTGATTTTATTTTATCTCTATTTTCTTTTCACTTTAGTTAAGCAAATACTGATATTATTAAGTCAGTCATTTAGCACCTTTCTCTTTCTCTTTCTTCGCCTGTCAATGGATATTTGGTGGTCATATCCTTACTAATTCCATTATTCATTTTTGGCAGGTTGAAACAGTGATTAAGGACTTACTTGGTTGGCTCTTTGGCCATTTGGCTTCCCCTTCCTCTTTTGCATCTCATCTTGTACCTGCATATCTGTTAGAGGAATTCATTCTTATTATTTTTATTCTTTATCCTTTTGGAGTCTTCCAAGTGAGTTCCCTGATTGCTGAGTGCCAGGCCACTCTTGTATTCTGTCCAAGAGCCCCTGTGACATTATATTAATTAACTCATAATTTCTTTTTCATTCTGTTCATTCTTTCTTTATATTTCATTCACTCATTTCATCGAAATTATGATTCTTTTACGCTTATGAACTTAATGATTCATCGTCACCTCTCAATCTTCTTTCATTCATTCTTCATTTTGAAAATTGAAAGCTGACCCATTTTTTATTTTGTTATTCTCTGTAAAATCTTTTTCAAATCATCAATTTCCATTTCATTCATAATTCAGGCGTCATCTTAATTTTCTTTGATTTTCAAATTTTTCATCAAGATATTCAGACACGTTATTCACATCAAGATTCATAATTGATTTTTTCTTCAAGAATTTTGATTTTTAAAGAATAATTCACTTGATTTTGATTGATTGATTGATTTGACATATTTGATTTTGACCTCAAGAAAATTGATTGACCTGAAGATTTCATTGATTTTGCTGATTTTTCACATCAAGAATTTTGACATAAATTGATTTTTCTTCAAGATTTTCATTTGATTGATTGATTCTGCAAGATTTTTTATTTTGATTGATTTGATTGATTTGATTTTGACTTCAAGACTTCATTTGATTTTGATTTATTGACGTACTTGAAGATTTTCATTTTGATTCATTGATTTTCCTCAAGATTTGATTGTTGACTCTTTTCACTTCAAGCAAATTTTGGTTTTCAATTCATTTATTTTATTTTATTCCTGATATCATGCCTGTTCAACACTCACCTCCGGCAAGACAGACAAGATCTCAGGCCAGAGCTCAAGCTGTTCTCACTCCAACTCCAAGAGCTCCTCTAGATGGCACCCCAGCAGTTCCTCAACTGAGGGCCCAATTAGATAGAGGACCCCGCATGGAAGGAGCAGCACCATCCAGGAAGGAAGGAAGAGGGCCAAGAAGATCATGTTCATTCTCAGGAGTAGTTGGCGGATTTCCAGGAACTTCAAGAACTATTTTCAAAGGTCCAGGTGAAGATGGTGAAGAGGAGGAGGAGAATTCTGTGGAAGAGGAAGAGTCTGATGGTACTGAAGGTGTCCCTGCTCCGGTGGAGGCATCCCAAGGTACTGGAGGACCAACTCTAGCCCAGTCTAATCAGCCTGTCTCTCATCAGTCTGAACCATCCCTATTGGCCATCATGCAGCAAATGACTCAGATTATGGCCAATCTTCAAGCAGCTTCGTCCTCTGAAGCATCAAGACCACCAGCCTTCAAGACTCCATCTATGAAGGCACCGGAATGCTTTGATGGGACTCAGCCCTTCAAAGTTAGAAGCTTTATTCAGTCTTGTCAATTGATTTTTCACAATGATCCGGCAAACTTCGCTCAAGACAGAAAGAAGGTCCTTTATGCCACTTCATTTCTCATTGGCAGGGCTGCAAAATGGATTGAGCCTTATCTTTCCAATCTCACCAATCAAGATTCAAATTACCTTCTCAATTCTTGGCGTTTATTTGAATCTCAACTCTTCACTTTATTTGGTGACCCGAATGAAGTCAGGAAAGCAGAAGCTGAGTTGGATTCTTTAAGAATGAAAGAAGGTGGGCATGTATCCTTATACATTGCTGATTTCAGAAGCTTAGTCTCAAGAATCGGGGATTGGGGTGAAAGAGCTCTCATCCATCATTTCAGGAAGGGATTGCCACCCAGGATTTTGGATCAATTGGCCTCCCATCCTTCAAGAATTGACTCTCTTCAAGACTTAATGGACGTCACCCTGGAACTTGATACCAGGTACCATGAGAGGCAAAATGAAAAGGGTCATCATCAAGAGAAGAAGCCAGAAGCCTCAAAGTCAAGTTCTTCTCATCCTCAAAATTCTTCAAGCTCAAGTCATAAGAAGAAGAAGAATTTTCAGAAGAGGGACAAGCCCCATTCTTCTTTGTTGAATAAAGATTTCAAGCTCATGAACTCTGAAAAAGAAAGAAGAATCAAGGAGGGTCTTTGTACCTATTGTGGTGGGAAGCATAGTCTTGAGTCCTGTTTCAAAAGGCCTCAAAACAAGCTTACCCAACCGTCAGGCAAATTTCCCAGCCAGGGAAAAGCCTGAGTGAAGATCATGTTGTGTTCAATGGTCTTCACAGTTTTCCATCCAGAGCACAATTTTGCATTCTGAATACTGGTGTCAAAAATTCTCTTAAATTTTTTGTTTTTTCTTCTCTCTCTGATATGTTTTACAGTATTCTCATTGATTCTGGTGCTACCAACTCATTTATTGCAAAGCAGTTTGTTCACAAGTATTCTTTGACCATGTCAGAACTCCCGGAGAAGATTCCCCTTATTATTCTTGACTCCTCTGAGTCTCCTTCTTTATTTGTGACTCACCATACTAAATATATGGTTGAGCTCCCTTCCTTCCCAAGCTTTGAATGGGACTTTTTAGTCATTGATACCCCCAAGGGAGAAGACCTCATATTGGGCTTTGACTTTCTTAATCATTTTAATCCGTTTATTGATTGGAGGCAAGGATTGATCACCTTTAATTCTGATCATAAGGACTATAATGATCCTTCAATTTCTTTCAGTAATGACTTTTCTTCTGCCAAATCATTTGCAGCTCTGGTTGGTGATTCTAGAACACCATCATTTCCGTCTTCTGTCCATATTCCTTCCCTTAATTCCCATCAGTCATTACTATCATCTAGAGATGAAGTCTTCAAAGAGATTCAAGATGTTGGAGAAGATAATTCTGTATCTTCACTTCATCTCTTCTTTGGGAATATGGACCTTCCTCCTTCATCTTATCATGACTCCCTGGAGGAGTTGTGGGATGAAGAGGAAGAGCCAGAAGAAATAGAAACCGTGATGAAGGTTGTTCCTTCTGTTTATCACCAATACTTGGATGTATTTTCCAAGGTGAAAGCAGAGAAACTTCCTCCTCACCGCGCCTGTGATCATCATATCGAGCTGGAGGGGTCTCTACCTCCAGTTGGGGTGATCTACTCTTTATCAAACCAAGAGTCAGATACACTCAGGGCCTACATTTCAGAGAATGTAGAGAAAGGTTTCATCCGGCCAAGCTCCTCTTCTACAGGAGCACCTGTTCTTTTTGTCAAAAAGAAAGACGGTGGCCTCCGTTTGTGTGTTGATTACCGCAAGCTCAATGCTGTTACTAGGAAGAACAAGTATCCTGTTCCTCCTATGAATCAGCTTCTCACTGTTTTCAATGGTTCTTCTATCTTCTCCAAGATTGATTTGCGTGGTGCATATAACCTGCTCAGAATCAAGGAAGGTGATGAACATTTGACTTGTTTTAGAACCAAATATGGTAGTTATGAGTACTTGGTTATGCCATTTGGGCTTACCAATGCTCCTGCTTCTTTTCAAAATCTCGTCAATGATATTTTTTATGATCTTCTTGATGTTTATGTTGTGGTTTATTTGGATGACATTATGGTCTTTTCCAAATCTGAGGAAGATCATGTCACTCATGTGTCCACTGTTCTTTCCAGACTCAGAGCCAATAACCTCTTTGCTAAGGCGTCCAAATGCCTATTTCATGTTTCAAGTGTGGAATATCTTGGTTATGTAGTTTCTTCTGAAGGCCTCAAGATGGACCAAGCAAAAGTCCAGCAAATTCTCAATTGGCCACCTCCAAGAAACCTCAAGGCTCTTCAATCATTCCTTGGCTTTGCCAATTTTTACCGCCGTTTCATCAAGAATTATTCAAAGAAAATTAGTTCACTCACAAGTTTCCTCAAGAAAGATTCCCGTTTTCCCCTCAATGAGGAAGCTCTTAGACAGTTTCATCAACTCAAAGAGGCATTCACCACTGCTCCAATCCTTTCTCACTTCAATCCTTCTCTACCCACCATTGTAGAGACCGATGCATCAGATTATGCCTTGGGTGCTGTACTGAGTCAGGTCTCTGACTCCGGAAAACATCCCATTGCATTTGATAGCCGCAAGCTTCTCCCAGCTGAGCTCAATTATGAGATTAATGACAAGGAACTCCTTGGCATAGTCTGGGCTCTCAAGCGCTGGAGAGCTTTCCTTCTTTCTATTTCTTCCCCTTTTGAAGTTCTCACCGATCATTCATCTCTTCAATATTTCATGTCTTCCAAAATTCTCACTCGCCGTCAAGCCCGCTGGGCTGAATTTTTATCTGAATTTCATTTTTCAATCACTTACCGCCCTGGCCGCTTGGCCACCCTTCCAGATGCCTTGTCACGTCGGGACGACGTTTACCCGGAGAGGGGGGAGGACTTCATCAGCAAGAATCCAATGAACTATCAGAAGATAATCAAGCAAGATGAAATTCAAGCCTCAAAGTTTTTTGCAGTCAAGGTGGATTCATTTTCAAATTTGATTGATTCAATTCAGAAGGCAGTGTGGCAAGATTCTCAATATAGAAGTGTCCTTGAAGATTTGGGTAAAGGTAAATCTGTCCAAGATTATTCTCTTGATTCCTCTTCCAAACTTCTCCTTTTCAAAGATCGGGTGGTGGTCCCAAATGACCCCACAATTCAACTCAATATACTTCAAAATCGGCATGACTCTCCTCTAGCTGGACACCCTGGCCAAGAGAAGACTCTCAAACTTGTCAAGCGGGATTTCCACTGGCCCGGCATGACTCAATTTATCAAGGATTATGTCTCATCCTGTCAACAGTGTTCAAGAAACAAAAATATTCATCACAAGAAGTTTGGACTCCTCAAGCCTCTTCCAATTCCAAGTGGTCCTTGGATTTGTCTTTCAATGGATTTCATCACTCAATTGCCACTGTCCAATTCCTTTGATTCAATTTTAGTCATAGTGGACAGATTCTCAAAAATGGCGGTTTTTATTCCAACAATAGCTTCAATCACTTCATTAGATTTGGCCCATTTATTCATCAAGAATATTTTCTCAAAGCATGGCCTTCCTTCAAGCATTGTTAGTGATCGAGGTTCACTTTTTGTTTCTTCCTTTTGGACCAACCTTTGTCAGCAGCTCAAGATTTCAAGAGACTTGTCAACTGCTTATCATCCAGAAACTGATGGACAGACAGAGAGGGTAAACCAGATACTAGAACAGTACCTTCGGATGTATGTCAGTTATCATCAAGATGATTGGAACACCTGGCTCCCTCTGGCTGAATTTGCCTACAATAACTCTGACCACTCTTCAACAAAACAATCACCGTTTTTCACTGTTTATGGAAGAGATCCTCAATTTGACTCAGTTCACATCACTCAAGATACTCCTGCTGGAAAGTTATCAACAAAAATCCAATCAGTACAGCAAGATGTCAAGAGAGAACTTGAAGTTGCCATAAACAGGTTTAAGAGGTATGCAGATAAAAGTAGAGCAAGTCCACCTGTTTTCAATCCTGGTGACATGGTATGGCTTTCTTCCAAGAACATCAAATCAACCAGACCCACCAAAAAGCTGTCTGAAAGATGGCTGGGGCCTTTTCCAATCTTGAAGAAAGTCAGCACTCATGCCTACCACCTCAAGCTTCCATCTCAATGGAAATCCATCCACCCAGTTTTCCACATTTCCCTTTTGGAACCAGTCAAGACGTCAACAATCCCAAATAGGCATCAAGAGCCTCCTCCTCCAATCACCATTGAAGAAGAAGAGGAATGGGAAGTCTCTCAAATACTGGACTCAAAGCTCAAGAGAGGAAAATTATGGTATCTGGTGGAATGGAAAGGTTTCAGTCAAGACCCAGAAAGATCCACTTGGGAACCAACCGAAAACCTCAAGAATTGTCCTGAACTTGTCAAAGATTTTCATTCATTATATCCTGACAAGCCTGGGCCAAATTCTTCAAAAGCTTGATTCATTATGGTGCTTGGTGGGGAGAGGAATTACCAAAAGGAAGTCCCACTCCTGGTATGCACCTTTAGGGGTATTCTACTCTGTTTTGTTGTAAGCATCACCTTGGCCACTCTGTGAGCACTTTGCAATTTTGGACACAGATCCCTGGCAGGGCTTTCAACTTCATTTCCAATTTTATGGCCATTCTCACTTGGGACAATGGGCCATTCACTTTTCAATTCATTTCCAAGACTTCAAAATTCAAATTCATTCCTTCAACAGTTTTGTTTTATTTTTATGGCACTGGCGGGAGTGGTAACTACCAAAAGTAAGTTCCTCTCCTGGTGTGCACTTCCCTGAGGGGTCTACAATCTTGTCAAAACATCACCTTGGCCACTTTGTGAGCACCTGGCATCAATTTTATCTTTCCAGGTCCTTGGCCAATTTCAAAATCAGTTATGAACCTCCGTGATGAAGATTGGAACCTCCTCAAGATTCAATTCATTTTTCTTTTTTCTTTTCCCTTTTCTTTTCTTATTTTCAGTTTCATTCTTTATTTCTATTTTACTTTTATTTTAAATTTCCTTTTATCACGTCAAGTATCACGTCAAAAATTTTCATTCATTTCAAAATTAAATTCAAATCATGAAGCCAATGTCAAAAGAAGATCAAGCAAGTCCTGCGTCAAATGTCAAATTCTTAATATCAGTTTTCAAATTTTTACATTAATCAGTCCTCTTGAATCACTCTCTCAAAATCCTTCCAATAGCCTCAACAGGCTTCACCTTGTATTGGTGCTCAGGAGCTCACCATTTCAAGGTGGGGGGTACTGTCACAACCATGGCAATTCACTTCCTTGGATCCCCATATGGCATATCAAGCCACAGCCCTTTTATGGCCAATTGGCCATATCCATCACCAGTGGCCAATATGGCCACGTCATCAGCTCATGGACCATTTATGGCCATTTGTGTTTTGGGGCCTTCATGGCCCTTCACCTCAATCCAACACCCATAGCGGCAATTTATGGCCAAATGGGTATTTCTGGTCATTTCCCTCAAAACCAGGGGAAATGGCCCAAATGGCTGTTTTTGGCCATTTGGGCTCATAATGCGCATTTGCGCATTTTTGCGCATTTGCGCATTTTTGCGCATTTTGCGCACTTTTGCGCATTTGCGCACTTTTTGCGCATTTGCGCACTTTTTGCGCATTTTGCGCACTTTTGCGCATTTGCGCACTTTTTGCGCACTTTGCGCATTTGCGCATATTTGCGCACTTTTGCGCATTTTGCGCATTTTTGCGCACTTTGCGCATTTGCGCACTTTTGCGCATTTTTGCGCACTTTGACGCAAAGTGTCCAAAAGACACTTCCCCGCCTTTTGGGCCAGTTTTTGACTCAGAACCCAAAATTGGCCAAAACCCCAAAAGGCCCAGAAACACCATTCCAAGCTCTGAAGCCATTACATCCATCCTTTTCCCTCTGCCTTTCCATCTCAAGACCTTTGGACGTAATCTTCTTGCCAATCAACCAATATGCCATAAATGATGTTATATATCATTGTGCATCATTTTTCAACAGCAATTCAATGGTGGCAATATCAAATGTTCATTTCAACATTCCAACATCTCATCACGTCATCAAGGCACCCAACCATTCAGAGGAATCATCAAGGCTCAAGAGCAAGTGTTTCAGCGTCAAAGACCAATGACGCCATCAAGCAGTCATTGGTTATTCTCACTCCAAGTATTCACTCCAAGGGAATACTTTCAATTCATTCTCAAGTGTATTCAAGAGGCAATGTCAAAAAGAAGTTGTCAAGTGTCAAAGCTCCACTCAATCCATCTTGGCAACCATATTCATTTCAATACAGTCTGGATCCATCAAGACCTGTATTTCATTTTCAATCATGGGAAATTCATTCAACCCAATTCAATTTCAATATTAGCCAGCTGTATCAATTCCCAAAAGAATCAATACAGCCTCAAGGATCAATACAGATCAGTTTTCAGCCTGAAGAACTCAAGCTCCCAACTTTTCACATATACCGGCTACCCTTTCCACCCTGGGGGGTTTTCCCCAGTTAATTAATATATTTTGATTTTATTTTATCTCTATTTTCTTTTCACTTTAGTTAAGCAAATACTGATATTATTAAGTCAGTCATTTAGCACCTTTCTCTTTCTCTTTCTTCGCCTGTCAATGGATATTTGGTGGTCATATCCTTACTAATTCCATTATTCATTTTTGGCAGGTTGAAACAGTGATTAAGGACTTACTTGGTTGGCTCTTTGGCCATTTGGCTTCCCCTTCCTCTTTTGCATCTCATCTTGTACCTGCATATCTGTTAGAGGAATTCATTCTTATTATTTTTATTCTTTATCCTTTTGGAGTCTTCCAAGTGAGTTCCCTGATTGCTGAGTGCCAGGCCACTCTTGTATTCTGTCCAAGAGCCCCTGTGACATTATGTCAAAATTCTTGATGTGGGAAATCAGCAAAATCAATGAAATATTCATGTTAATCAATTTTCTTGAGGTCAATATCAATTTATGTCAAGTCAATAAATCAAATCAAAATCAAGTGAGTTCTTCTTTAAAAATAAAAATCCTTGATGAATGAATCAAATATGATGTGTCTGAATAACTTGATGAAGAATTTGAGAATCAAATGAAAGTTAAAATGAATCCTGAAGTATGAATAAATTTAAAATGATGATTTGAGATAAGATTTAAAAAGAAAAACATAAAATAAAATTGGGTCAGCTTTCAATTTTCAGAATGAGGAATGAATGAGAGAAAATTGAGAGGTGAAAATGAATCATAAGGTTCATAAGCATTAAAGAGTCATAATTTCTATTAAATGAGTTAATGAAATTATAAAGAAAGAATGAACAGAATGAAAAGAAATTATTAGTTAATTAATATAATGTCACAGGGGCTCTTGGACAGAAATACAAGAGTGTCCTGGCACTCAGCAATCAGGGAACTCAATCAGAAGACTCAAAAGAATAAAGAAAATGAAATAAAAGAATAAATTTCTCTAAGAAGGATGCAAGTAAAAAGATGAGATGCAATGAGAGAAATGAGAAGCCAAATGGCCAAAGAGACAACCAAGTAAGTCCTAAATCACTGTTTCAACCTGCCAAAATGAACAATGGAATTAGTAAGGACATGACCCCCAAATATCCATTGACAGGCAAAGAAAGAAAAGAGAAAAGGTGCTAAATGACTGACTTGATAATATCAGTATTCACTTAACAAAAATGGTAAGATAAATAAAGATAAAATAGAATCAAAGTATATTAATTAACTGGGGGAAAAACCCCCCCAAGGTCAAGGGAGGCTGGTATATGTGAAAAGTTGAGAGCTTGACTCCTTCAAGCTAGGAGTGGTCCTGTATTGAATACTGGAAGCTGTATTGATTGTCTGATGGATTGTATACCTTGCCAGATTGGGAAATGAACTGTGTTGAATGATTTTCCCATGATGTATTATTGAAAATATAGGCCTTGATGAATTAAGACTGTACTGAATGAATTGAGTTGCCAAGGTGGATTGGTGGAGCATTGACCCTTGACACATTGTTTTGGAAATGCCTCTTGAATATCCCTTGAGAATTAACAGCCAGTATTCCGTTGGAGGAATACTGTGAGTGAGAATAACCATTGATTGCTTGATGGTGTCATTGGTATTGGCAATTATGACACTTGCCCTTGAGCCTTGATGAATCCTCTGGAAGGTGCGCCTTGAGGACCTGTTGAAAAGTTGAAATAACCATTTGAAATTGCCGCCATTGGATTTCTACTGACAAAAGGTGCATAATGGTGTATAACACCATATATGGCACTTTTGGTTATTGAAGGTTGAAATGGGCCAAAGGTCTTTTGGAATGATGCCAGGAGGATATGGATGAAATTTGGGTTTTGGAAGCTTCAGAAGTGACAAAGTGGTTTTTGGGGTATTTGTCCATTTTTGGGTTTTTGGCCAAATACAGCTAGTACAGCTTAAAAACTGTATTTGTGCAAAGTGCGCAAAAAATGCACAAAATGTGCAAAAGTGTGCAAAATGTGCAAATCGCACAAAACAGGCAATTACGCCCCAAATTGCTATATATTGGATCTTGCATGGATATGCCATATTGAGGTCCAAGAGGGTGAATTTCCATGGTTGTGACAGTACCCCAGCTCTGTTTGGTCTTTTTCCTTTGTCCCACCTTTTTGTGTGGATTTTTTCCTTTTATTTATTTAAAGCCATACTATGGCCTTAAACACTTTTAAATTGAGCTCATGCTGGATTTACATTCTATATGGAACATCCTTAGCCAATGCAGTAAATATACACAACACCTCAATTTTACCCAAAATTTTGGTAAGTTTGCATAAAGATTATGCAACTTTAAGTTTAAGCTTATTTAAACTTCAATATAACAATTTTAATTTTTTTTTAAAAAACTTACATCAGTACTTTGACATTCTTAAATCTTCCAATAACATAAGAAATAAGCCTTTGTGGTAAAACACCCATAGGGTGTACCCTAGGTTATTTTTAGTGTAGAATCCAAAAATGAAATAATATTTACAGCTTTGTTTATGCAAAAAAAGTTATACTAATTTTTATTATTATTTTAAATTCAATTGAAAAGTCTGTTAAAGACTAAATAAGCTGTATATAGAATCATTTGTGGCCTTATTGGTATGTTATACATACCTCACAGGCTCGCAGAAACACAAAAAATAGTTAAAACAAGTACCATTTTTGATAGTAGTAGTTCATTCAGAAGAAGAAGTTCTTTCAGCCAATTTTAAGCTTATGCAAAAACTTTGAAGTAATATTTATATGGATTATTAATTAATAAGAAATTGATCCAAATAAAATCTCCCTTTATTTTTTACCATTTGTTCTCCTTATAAAGCCTCTTAAGAGACATAAATTATTGTTTAAATCAAGATACATATATATCAAAATATCTAAAGTATATAATAGATGTATGGAGATGGCAATAGAGCTAAATGGCTTTTGTTCCAATCCAAAATTCCCAGGATATATAATCTAATCTAATATATATATATGTATTGTATACAATCACGGAATGGTAATCTTAAAGCTGCTGTCATATTCTAGTGGCTTACAATAAAGTGGAATATCATCAAACATTTGAATCCTGAGTAAAATCTTGTGCAGAGTATGGGTCCAAGCGCATTGTATTTTTTTCCAAGCCAGTTTTCAAATGAAACACCTTCTGTAAGTTTCAGCCACTTTGATCATGGTAAATAATTGAATGATTCAATAATCATTTTGCTTATTAAAGATCAATTATTTACTCAAATAGTAAATATTCAATATTTGTATAAATACTAAGACCTCTTTAAATTAAATGTTTTTACTTGTGGCTTGCTAAGGGCTTAGTTTGAATACCTTCCCTTATAAATGGCTCTATATATTTGCACCCATTGTGTTAATAAATCTGATATTACAAAATTTTCTGAGTTAAAAATGAATAACTAAATATATTTTTGGAATAATTTCTTTTCATTAATAAATATCCATATATAATGATTGATTCCAAATTAACCTGATAGATTAACTCTGGAACTTAAATTACACTTTTCTTCACTTTCCTTCATCTTGTGTGAAATGTCTTCTTTTTCCCTTAGTATCAATATTTTTTTTGAATGGAAATTTAATATTCTAAGATTTTTCTACGAGACTCTTTATCATATTACTATTACACACAATTACAATGCATTTTCCTATTATATATAATAAATCATTTTATCATAACCACAAATAAATAAATAAATGCTTAATTATTACTTTTCATTATAAAGCACTGCTAGTGATCTTAACAGTAATTATTTTTCAACTGTAATTTATTGCAAGAAGATTCAAAAATCATACTTTTTGTCAGGATGATATTAAAGTACTTTACTTAATAACTATCTCTTGCAAGATTGATTATTATACATTCTTGAATAAAATCAAAATTTCAGAGCAAGACTTCAATAATTTCATAAATCATTCATGAGTACTCTAAAAATACATTGAAATGATTTTTTAGTTTTCCTTGGACAATAATTTGTGGATTTAAAGGATCAAAAGCTCAATTCAAACAATCATACACCAATTATATTTGAAATAATATTGTAAATAGTGATATTTATATGGTTTATTAGAAAAATTGAAATAATTAAGAATAATCTCAATATTTAATACTTACCAGTTTTATTAATGATTTAAATGAATGATAACAATGATTACTGGAAAAAACAGCAATAGTAGACTTTTTTCAACTCTAAAAAAGCCCATGGAGAATTTGATGGAACAAACTGAAAAATCAGTGAGTGAGGAATCAATTACATTTTTTGATTTATGAAATATTTTTTTCTTAAATTTTTCAATTTTATTGGAAATTTCATCACAATTTGTATTTCATGTGAAAGCTGAAGATTCAGAATTTAACATAAAATCATCAAGAATAGACTGTACGTAAAACTTATAATTTAAATTTTGGAGTCATAATACTCTTTTGTTTTATGCTTAATTATCATTTTCTATATTTTAGCTGGAGCTTTCACAGGTATTCCTTAAGAATTGGATTTGTAATAAATTTTTGAAGTTTCCCTCATTTTGTATGTTGTACACATAAATAGTATAATGAAAGTTTGTTTCCATGAGGTATCTACTTGTTTAATAGTCCCAAAAATCTTATGATAAATATTCTTGGGCTAATCTATGTAAAATGATTAAGAATTCAAATTGTGACAGGATTCACTATTGCTCATTACCTCCTTGTCAAATCAAACTAGCAGCTTATTTTCCATTTTCTCATGATTTGATGGGACTTGAACCTAGTAACAAGCTTTCCAAAAGGTTGCAATAAAACAATTTGACTGAGAAAAAAATGGATACAATAATTTGAGCTGGGCACTCTGGCTCTCTATGATTTCTTTCCCCCCTTAGTTATTCTTACATACAAAATAAAAATTCAGAGTTGAAAACTAATATCTGCTATTGGTGGGTCAAAACTGTATGGAATAGCAAAGAATTTTTAGTTGCCATAAAAGCTCATAACACTCAGTTTGGTATATATGTAACATGGGAACTTCAACAATCCCATCATCTTGGTATAAATTTTCAGAAAAACAAAGGTTTTCAGAATTGTTCTATGTGGTATGGATGATGAGGTGTTAAAAATTTGTTAATATTACCACCTCATAGTTTACCTAATATTATACAAAATATGTAGTTCCCCTGGGTGAATTTTTTGTGTAGAATCCAAATCTGTCCTGAAATCTATGGATCTACTCACTCAAAAAAAAGTTATCCATATATTTCTTCATGAAAATACTAAATTCTGAGTATGTGCATGATCTATGGGATTTTAATAACTTGAGTTTTATTCAAAAGTTTTTTTGGCCTCTAGGGTATTTAAAATATACCTCAAGTATCACATATATCATTATAATTGTGATTATATTAGCTTAATAAAATCCTCTTCTAATATTTTACATTATCCAAATTGTTGACTATTTTCTACAGACCTCATTCAAATTGCTATTTCAATAGATATTTCCAAATTTTTAATATAAAAATATTTATTTGGAACTTAAATCTAAGCAATTATAATGATTCAATAATTTTTCAATTCTGTAACATCAGTTTTTTTCAGATTCTCTATGAGTTCCACTTACATAGTATTTAGAATCTTACTTTCATTATGATAAATATAGTATTATTTTCAAATTGAGATTAATATAAGAGGAATATTATAAGCTCTTTGGCAAGATAAAATGTACTAAAATCTCATTTTATTTAAAAAAATTATATTTTATTGTAAATTATGAGGCTGAATTCTTTCAAAAATAATCATTTGACAATAAACATTTTTCACAAAATAATTGTTTCAATGTGAAATTCTTCTACAAATTCATGTTACTGAATAGTAAATCTTGCTTTTGAATTTCTTTAAACCTGAATTTCTTGTTATATATTGAATAATTAATCATTTACCATTTCAATCTCTCTTATTAATAAAAGAATAGGGGGCTGGTAATCCCATATAATGAAATAGGTAAGAATGCATGCATGATTCCATTGAACTGTCATAAATTTAAAACCTTTTTTGACAAAAAGCCCCCCAACCAAGAAAAACAGATCCCATCAAGACATGGTGTTTGAAAAGGAATTCTAGAGCTAAACCTTAGGGGTTGATGAATACTAAGGGATTTTGTTATTAATTTTAAGTATAAGTTATATTCTCCATTCAGTTTTATTACTTTCTTTCAATAATATTGCCACTTAGTCAGATATGTTATATCCTTTTTATATGAAAAAAAAACTTTTGCCTTTCAAACTTGGAAATTTCATCAATAAAGAGAAATTCTTGCCCACATATTTTGGAATCTTCATATGGAGCTCACATCTTTCACCTCAAATTTACACCCCAAAGGGGAAAGATATTTTTAAATTTGGCCAAGAGCTCATAGGAAAGCTACCCATTATTTGAAAAAATATCTTAAATAAATAATTTGTGAGTTTTATGATATTTTTACTTGGAGGACTATAAATGATTCTATAAGATATAAGTGAAATTCTCATTCTTTCAGTAAAGAAAAATTCAATTTATCTTTTATCTCATTTATAACTTGATTTTGAGTATGAAATTTGATGGAATATATTTGTGAGCCTTGAAATATATCTTACATACCCAAATAGGTCACAATTATCTTAAAAATAAATTTTGAATTATGCATAACTCATAAGTCATGCATATATCCAAAATTCATCATTTTTAATTTCAGAAAAGATGAATAACTTTTTATTGAGTAAGTAAATCCATGGATTTAAGGGCAGATTTGGATTCTACACAAAAATTCACCCAGGGTAGCTCCATAGTGTGAATAAGCTCAAATTAACTCTTTGAGGTGGTAATATGAAAAATACTTCAATACCACATCATCAATACCACATAAAGATCTGTGAAAAGTTTTGTTTTTCTTAATTTCACGCCAAAATAATGGGAATAAGAGGAATCCCATGTTACATATACACTAAGATTAGTGTTATGCATGTTTTGGGCACTTAATATCATGGTATTCTTACATGAACCTTTGGTACACCCATAATGGATATCTCACTTGAAGCTTAAATTTCTATTTTGATGTGAAAAATAGGCAAGGGGGACAAAAGACATCAAAGAGAGCCAGGGTACCCAACTTCTGAGGCCTCTGAGGTGTGGAATGCTCCAAATCTTGGATCCATGGCTGATCTTGGTCTAATTGGTAAACTAAAAACTTTTGGGAACTTGGTCACCATGTTACAACTACTGTAAATCTTAAGAAAATAGCAAATGACCTGCTATTTTGACGTGCCAAGGAGGTAAACAGCTACTTAGACTCCTGTAACCATGTCAATTCTTAATGATTATCCATGGATAAACCCCAAAAGAGTAATTAAAACCCTTTTTGGACTTGTATCCATTGATTTACCTCATAGAAACCAGTTTAACACTGATATTTGCAATTCTACATAGAAATGAGGTAAAAACTTCAAAAATTCATTAAAAATACAATTCTCAATGAATCACTCTGAAACTTTCAGGACTAATGGAGAACTGTATTATTTATGGTAAAACCAAAAATAATTATGGTTTAACTAGTAAAATTAAAAGTCTTCAAAAATTCACAGTAATTACAGCCTGTGATAAAATTTCCAATAACATTAATAACTTTGAGAAATAAATGATTATTTCAGAATAAAAGAAGATTTAAAGATGTTACTCCTTTTATTCTTAACCATATTGGGATTGGTAGTCATGTAAAAGCATTAATTAAGTAATTATGATAATCTTATGTGACAAAAGATGATGCAATCAATAATCCAAAAGGGTTTATTGTTTCCTCACTCAGTTGGCTTTCAGTTTGCTCCATTGCATGCCTCTGTGAGCTGTTGTTCACTTAAAAGAGGCCTCCTCTTGCTGTTTTTTCCAATAATCATCTTATTATCATTTAAATCATTATTACCAACAAGTAAGTATTAGTTAAAAGCTATTCTTAAGTATTTTAAATATTTCAGAATCAATCAGAAAGACGTGAAATCATAGAATCCAGATATATATTGTTGTAATACTGTTATAAATTCATTTTGATCCTTAAAATCCACAATTCTACGTCAAATCTCTCTATCTTATCTTTCAATAAGTTCTTTGGAATATTAGTGAGTGATTTATTTTTAATTCTTGAAGTTTTTCTCTAAAATTAGTTTTCTTCAAGAATTACCATTAGAACTATTCTTGCAAAAGATAATTATATATTAAAATAATTTTATTATTTTAATAAAAGAAGTTTCATTATTAGAATCTTGTAATTGATTCTTGTTGACAATTACTGCTCACTGTTAAAATCACTAGTAGTGTTTAACACGTGAAAGAAATAATTCTTTAATTATTTAATTGTGGTTATAATAACATTTTGTTATTATATTCCATAAGAACAGTCATAGTACTGTTGATTCATAGTAATATTATCATCAGCTTTATAGACAAATCTTACAATATTTCTTTTAAGATATGAATTTTTAAGCTCTATATTCTGAATGGTGCCAAACTAATCAATTGAGAATTTTATAAAACTACATATAAGAAAGAACCATTTTTGTCAAATAGATGCCACCCACCAAAATAACCTTTGGGAAGACCAACAAATGAGGGACAACCAAATGAATGCCCATCTTTTTCATCCACCAATTTATTGGGGTGATTTGCTTGGCCAGCTCCCCTTAAAAAAATTCTGTGGCTTTTTTGGTGGGAGATGGCCCTTTTGGGCTAATATTCCAATTGGAAAAAATAGGTTTTTTAAGTACCCCATATTACTAGTAAGGAATTAAAAAAAGGCCATTTTGGCCTACTTTTGATTCTTCAGGAAAAAATGGGCTTTTGGCATTGATTTAGCACCTAGAATTTCTAAATGGAGGCCATACATCAATTTAACAAAAAGGTTGGTGTTTAGTTAATAACCTCCTGATAATAATCAGAATAATCAATTCATTCTTCAAAAAAAAACAAATAGCACATGCTCTTTTTGTCTTTAATGGGTTATAATGTTTCCTTTTTTTAAAAAAAAGGAATTGATGTTACAAATTTGCATAATATTCTCTTTTTCTTTTTCTAAAAAAAAGATTGTTTTTGTAAAAATCAATGAAATCCTCAAGATTTAATATTGATATTCAGTGCGTTGATAATATCAGTCATACAGCTAGATATAGTATGGATAATGAGTTGTAACTATTTTAACTATTTAATGGTGACTATGAAATATAGTTGTGATGCACTAACTCTAAGGGAACTTATCCTAATACCTATACATAAAGAAGAAAGTCAGTCAGCTATTGATATAGGGGGTGGGCTTGAGGAAGAACCAACCACCACTCTTGCTGATGGTCATGTATGAGGCGTCTTACGTCCTTTGTCTTTTACAGATGAAGTAAGTTACTAATGAGTCTGATAAGGAATTGAGTCTAATGGAATCTTTTTGAAGGAGATGTGCTCTTAAATAGTGGGGAAGTTTGTCTGTGATTTAAACACCGCGGTAAGACTGTTCTCTTATTTTGCTCTAGTTGCTCACGGACTGGAAGAGAGTTTCTCTTTTAAAAGACATGAAAAATTAAAAAAAATATCAGGATTCCTCAAGTCCTTTCCCTCAGCGATCATGCAGGGTCTAGCCTTTGAGGTTTTTCAAAATGTTTAATGCCTTCACCAATAAAAATTCCAAAAAAATCATAGGTTTCGAGTTGTAATTTTTCACAAAAACTTACAAGCTTCTTGATTAACATCTTAATTGGTAGTTGAGGCAACAATTCATATCCAGAACTATTTGAAACTAAAAAAAATCATTGCGAACAGACAATTAATTGGAACTTGTCTTCTTTTTTGGGAGCTCAAACATTTTCAGAACCTCGAACCGCTAGTTAGTCAACCTTCAGAAAAGAAGAATCAGACTAGGAGTACTTTTATAGTGATTAATCCATATAAGTAAATAGAGACTGACCTTGTAATAATTCTGGCCAGGGACGCGGGTTAGGCCAGTAGAATCGAAACTATTTGTATGCTCAGTGCAACGCGTAAGGGTGCTCTGGATAACCTCTGGCTGAAATTGTACTGTGTTTTCACAGGTGGCACATTCGGCGGTGATCGATGGTGATGCCCCCTGCCCTTGTAAAGGGACGAATTCTTCACATATATGACCTTGAGCACACTTGTATAACCACCCAGAAATTGGTGTATCCACACCACTTCTTGTACAATCGCCAAAGTCGCACATCGTAGCTCGACAAATGGACGAAAAAAATGCTACAAGCACGAGAAGAGTCAAGTGCTTGTGCATCCCAGTTGGGCCCTTGACATTACGGCATCTTCTGGGGAGGTAATTCATGGCGAGCTTTCACCGAAGTATTCGAATTTTAGAAGGTTTTGATCGTGGTATATTGCAATGGAGCTGATCTGAAGATGCGGTTGAAATTTCCGGATTCTTGCAGCCCTCACTGTTAGCAAATATGCAGGCATTAATTTTAGGAGTGGTAAGAAAAATATTTCAATGAGCTAGACACAAAAGGCAAGCAGAAAGAAACTTTATCTCTAAAAAATGAAAAATCAGAGCTCATACCTGATGAAACTTCAAGGATCGTTGAGAAGCCTTGATGAGGAAAAAACTTTGAAAAAGAGCCCTCATTTATAGGGACAATGGCTCCTAGAGTAAACAAAAGTCCATGACGCAGTTAGCCTTCTATACCACATCTACTTGAGCCTTTTAATTGACATTGGCCGACAAATTGATTAAGTTTTTGAAATATTTCCTCGCACGGCGTCAGGGCGAAGACTTGCCATGTTTTAAACACAGACATCGGTCCTCTAACAAGAGGGGAATCCTATAATGTCAATATTTTACTTTTTTGCAAACCAGACGCTCCTGCGTGGAACTAAAAAAATCCCTGAAGCAAGGCCGCTGCGATCTCAGCATTACTACGTTTTCATTCTCGCAGCAAAGCTGTCACTTTTGCCATCATTGCTGCGATCAAATTTGCCCCACCAACACAGACAATCAAGAGCAAGCGCAGAGTCAAGGTTGTTCACTCTGACTTGTCTGATATTCCGACCAAATGGGACTCGTGCAATTTTCGCTGATGCAAATTTAATTGGAATGACCACCACAGTGATAGGTCTCACCGACAGCGAAGCCTTTGTACCGACAGATGCAGCCTGAGGAGAAACATTCAAAAAGTTTGACATATCGGAGATGATGCCGAAATGTGGGGCATGAACCACGCAGCGACCTTACGACAAAATCAACTTCCGTGGTCTTGCGTTGTCCAATCTTTTCCTATCAAAATGCCGGATTTCTTCGCTCGTCAATCGCATTATTCCCCCCAAAAAATACCCTTGAAACTCTTACTCCACACACACTGCAAATCTTAACTGTTTTCCCGTATGGTATATCAGTTACGTTGCACGGTATAACAGATAGCAGTTAGTTTCCGCGCGGATTTTCTTTGCGCATGCACACCACACACCACATGTCACAGCCCACCTCCAAACGTCTCTAGTTGAGTGACCCCTGCTGGATTGAATCAAAATGGTCAGCAACTTTTTTGTCATCAGTCCCAAGTCTTCACTAACACTTTTACAAGATCTCCAGCTGCCAGCGCCATATTGCCTGATTTACGTCTTCTCCCCATCTGGCTGCTTGTTTCACTCAGTCCGGTGGGTTTGGGTTGACTTCGTAAAAATACATTATCTTTACTCCAAACCTAACCTCTAGTTAGCTCGAACCAAAAACTTCCTCAACAAACCTAACTCATTCCTCAGTGTCTGAGTACTATCGCCTTCTTTCTTCCTCATCTCATCCAGTTCTTTTCATTTATAATGTCTTCATTTTTATTTCTTTTCAATCCATCGCACAAAATAATTAATAAAAATTTATATATATCAATTTAGGTTATATATCATTCAGAATTATTTACTTATCTTTATTTGTTCACTTCGTGTGATCTGGTAAGGTCAATCAGCTGTCATGTATCGAAGTAAATATAAATTAAAATCTCATCTATTTTTATGATAAAATTTGTTTACAGTTATTACATCAGTTCATAAGGAACTATCGTTGTTATAAGTATTACATTACAGCCTTGTCTTTTAGGCATTAATTTCTTTCTATATAACTATATATAAAAATATACGTGTTATTGAAATGAATCTTTCAGTTTTTTTTGTCTGAAAAACTTAACAGACTTTCTGCTTCAAATCTCGGAATCTTTCTTGAAAAATCTAACCATAACTATTTCCTTGGTCGTTGGGCTGCAAGTGTCTTTTATAATTAGTTCATGAATGAATCTTCCTTCAAACCAATCAGTTCTTGCCTTCTCAACCTCAACCTCACATCTCAATTAATCGCGATCTCTTGCCGATTGGTCTCATTCTTGACCTTCAAATTTAGAATAAATCGGCCTAGACAGCAAGGCATCCCTTTGGTTTTCAACTACTCAAATTCATGTATTGATCTGATTAACCTAAATTTCCCACAATTGAGTTTTCATTTTAAATGATCCATTGATTTTATTTTCCGTTGAGTTTTTATTTAATTTTTTTTTTATATTTAAAAGGAGCTCCTTTTTTTTCTTTTTCTTTTCATTATTTATCTTTTAATCCCCATTTTACTAATTGGAATGTATGGAGAGTTCTCTATTTGTTGAAATACAAAAATAATGTTTTTTAATGGCTGACAGATTTTATTATTACTAAAAAATAAATCAAATTTTTGAAGACTAAAAAATGAATAAATGAAAAACTAGTAAATAAAATGTAAGAAATAGTCTTCCTATTTCCCTGAAAGGCTTGTGGGGAGCCTGGGTAAATTATGTTTAGAAATTCAATCAAATATAATATTCATGTCAGGTAATTAGTGGAAAGAATTAGCAAACATTAACTTCTAAACAGACAAATAATGATGTATTTTTTTCCATAATTAGAATCTATGTGATATTAAAACAAACTAAGTCATTTGGATGAGTGAGTTTTTTTACCCAATTTCTGCCTGCAGTTTCATTTATAAAGGCTCTGGAAATTTCTTGAAGGTCAATATACCTTGAGCGCTTCTTTAAACCCAAAATAATAATAGTATTTTAGTCATAATTTATGCTTAAGGTGTTATTGATGGAATCATAAATTAAGATCATTTAAATATTTATAACATAAAATACAAAGGGGCTACTTCTCTTTTTTGTTATTGAGTTTTAGTAATAACATATAATATCCATTAAACTGACATCTTTTGAGTGGGGGCTACAGAATTAAGGTGAAAGTTACTTGGAAGTAGACTTGAATTGATGTAAATATCACTTCAGAGCCATATCCAACCAGCTTCAAGACATTTTCAAAATCACATTTGTAATTTTCAATATTAATTTTTTGAAATTAAGAAAGTAATTTACCCATATTTGGAACAGTTTCAAATGTTAATTTAGGGTGCTTGTAAAGGTGGGTAAGATTTTAGCAAAATTATTTAAGGGCTTACCTGTTTTTACCAGCTTATGGCCAAAACATAGAAGTGACCCAATACTTGTAAAAAAATTGCTCAAGCTTAGTTTTGAGGAATTTTCTACTCTTTTTTTGTTATATCTTTTCTGACATGGAATGTCAAGATCCCCAAATTTTTTCAATTTATTTTTTTGCCAAATTTCTCCAAATTGGCCAATTCTTTTCATAAATTAATTGAAAACTTTCTCAATGATTAATTTCCATCATTTCTTCAAAAATGAAGAGGAGAATCTTGAGAATCAAAAACCAGAAGCTCATAATTTTGACAATTTGTTTAGGTGGGACAAGTGAAGGCCCAAAATGTTGTATTTTTTCAATATTTTTTTCATGTTTGTAATATTAATATTTTTAAGTAAAAAAGTGGCTGAGGGTGCATTTGAGAAATAAATATTACTTATTCCATAAATGTCATTATCAATGAAAAAACCCTCTTTTAAAAAGTTTTGGTAAGTTTCTTTGTTTTTTTTGATTGAAGATGGTCACAGGGACATCCTTGGGTGATTTTACTAATAACTCACATATCTTTACTACTTTCTGAAAAAACTCCCTAATTTTTAGTAAAAACGTGTAAATTCCTAGACACTTTTACTAGCACCTGTAATTTATTAACACTTTCCAGATTTAAATATCAAAAATCACAAAAACGACTCTGATTCATACATTGAATTCATCACACATCTAATTAATTAATCATAATCTTGTGTGAGCCTTAGAGGTAATTTCATATACCCAAAAGACCACAAATAACAAAATTAACATATAAATATAAATAAAATAAATTTATTTATATTCTTAAAATATAAATATAAATATAAAATTATATTCAAAATAAAAAAATTAATTACAATTTCAAAATAAAATTACATTAAATTTTGGAATTATAAAATTACATTTATACTTGAAAAAATTAAGTAAAAATGAAATTTTAACAAAATTGTAAAAAATTAAATAAATTTGGAAAAAAGTTAAAAAAAAATTATTATAACTTTTTATCCAATAAATAAACATATAAAAATTATTTCACCATTGGATTCCTCATAAAAAAAAATAAGGTGGGGTCACCTCTGAGTGAAATTCTTGTAACTCAACTCTAAATAAGCTTAAATTAAGTTTTTAGTATTTTCAAAACAAAAGTTGAAAATCCTCAAAACTTTAATTTAATTCACACCACATGAGGTGTTAACCATCAATTTTTGTGTTAAAATTGAGGTGTTGTGTTTAGTTTAGAAGTTATGAGGAATTGAAGTATTTTCAATTGAATTCAATTGAAATGTCAAAATGTGCGCGTGTATTACATAAGTGAACTTTGATTTACATATGAGGTATCAATTATTACTGTATTGTACTGTACAATTCAATTGAATTACATATGTAAATTATAAGTATAATACATGATGAGGAATTAAAGGAAAAATAAATTGGAAAGATTAAATTTGGGGGGGGGAAAGGAATTCCAGCTCTAAGGGGGAGCCAGAACCCCAACATCCTTGCTGACAGGCGTGGGATGTCAAAATTCACGCAAAAGTTCATCATTTTTGGCCTGCAAGTGAGTTACAGGGTCTGTGGACTCATTGATGATGAGGTTTTGATACCAACTGGGGTAGTTTTAGCTGTTTCCAAGAGGGTAAAACTACCCTTAAGATAAAACAATCATAGTAAAAACAGTTTTAACTGATTTATACACCTCTGACACACATTCCGACGTGTTTTGAAGGCTCTAGGCCTGGTATTGGTATAGTAATGGCTGATTTAAGGGTCTAAAATGGCTAAAAATGGCTCAAAATGGCTTAAACCAGCCTTTTTTGGTCTAAACCAGGGTTCAATGATGCCATAATTGGCTTTTCTGTTGTCAGACTGTTTTTCACAACTGACAAGAGTAAATTTTACTTTTGGAGTAAGAGAATTGATGGCTATAAAAGAATGTCTTCTTTGCCCCACTTTTCTCTTCATGTTAGAATCTTTTCCTTTTATTAATTAGTTTAAACACTGTTAAACCAATAAATAAAAGATTCCAACCACCATTTTTAAATCATTTTAATCCTTTTAACCACGTGAAAAAATCATTATAATCATTGTTTGTAACTCTTATAATCATTTTTACCCCTGAACCACCCCAAAAGTGAATTAAAGCATCTTTCATCACTGTAAACTTTGTCACTTTGTTTCCAAATTCACTCTGGTCACTTTTGGGCTTGTTTTCTTTTTAATATTCTTTTTAAAGACTTTTTTCTTTAATTAATTGCTTTCAGTTCTTTGCTCAATTAATTCCAATTGAAATTGCTCTTGAAGAAATTTCTTTTGTAGCCTTAAAATATCTCTTGTAGAGTATTTTTTGGATAAATTTTTATTGTTGGTAAAACAATAAATTTTTATAATATTATTGTTTTATAATAATAAAGTTATAAGCAATAAAATTGGCGTGTTCTCTCTTAAAAATAATATTTCATACTTTTTTTAACAGAATTTTACCTCATACAAATTTTGAGGACAGGAAAAGTACTTGATTTTTAATCAAAGTTTCATATCCACACCTTACATTTGGGGGCCCAGCCATGATATTTTACCTGTGATATATTTTTTTACTCTTTTTAAATCTTTTTTCTTATATTGAAAAATTTAAAAAAATATAAAAAATACTTATAATTCAAAAAAACCCATAAAAAATATTTTTTTTTCATATTATAAGTGAGGCTTATATTTTTATTTCTTTTTTGAAATAACCTTTTTTTACTTAATTAATTGGCTTTTTCATTAATTTTAGTGTCTGACAACAAGGTAAGACAAGAAAATATTGAAACAGCCTCAACAGTCACCAGCATTATTCCTGCCAGTACTATTAATTCAGACCATAATAGTACTGTTATTATGACTCAAAATAACCAACCTGAACCAATATCTTCTGAGATGATTAACTTGGACATAAGAAATACCCTTCAGAAAGCTAAGAATTTGGCCAATAGTAAGTTTTTTTGATGTAAAATTACTATTTTAAGCCTTTTTAACCATAATTATGCCTTCAACCAGGTCAGAAGCCAGCTATAACCTCTCAAGCAGCTCTCAAAAAGGTAATAGACGTGATTATGGCAGAGGCCAATCAGGTACAGAAGGAAAAGGGTCAGTTGATGACTTCCAAACAACTAAATTGGGTCATTCTGAAGCTGTTAATACCATTTTACCTTCAAAAAGAGCTGAAACTGCCACAACAAGCCTCTGTGGACATATACAAAGGCAGCCACAGTGTATACAACAATACACTTCAATTCAAGGAGTACCAGATCCTTGCAGACCTGTGGAAGAATTGCATGAATTCTTACCTAACTGTGAGAAAATTCCTGGGCCATCCCAACACTTGCAAATTGCTCAATGGATGGCATCCATTGATGGAGAAGAAAAACATGATGCTTTTGACACTAGAATGGAGGAAACAAAACCCTCCACCACCAAAGCAAGTGCCAAAAACAGCCCCAGTGGCCAGCAGCAGCAATTCCAACGTGAAAAAGCAGCCACAAGTTCCAAACAAGGGCAAAGGGAAGGCACCAGCCCCAAAACCTTACAGCCAGGGCTACAGAATCCCAAAGATTCAGCAAGATGCCATGGAAAATGCATTTCAGATGGCCAGAACCATGATGGAATTACAGAAGAAGGAGGAAGCCAGATTAAGATTCCAGAAATGATTTCTGATATATTTGATTCCATCCCAGAGTTGTATAATTCTATAAATGACGTGAAAAAACATCTTTCTGATAAAAATGAAACCATTTGTAACAACATTAAGACAAACAACCTGAGTCTGTGCCAAATTAATGAAACACTTATGTGTTTTGAAAAATGTTTAAGAACAATTAAAATTTCCAATAATGATAATTCTTTTGGCAATAAAATGGATGAGCAATCTGCCATTATTAAAGAATTAACAAATAAATATTCTAAATTCAACATTGATTACATAATTGAAACAAGAATTAAACAAGCCATAAATATTATCAAAACAGATAAAAAGAAAGTCCTTGATGACATTTCAAACTCATTTACTGAAGTAAAGACATATACCATTGCCTTGAAAAAGTGTTTTGATGCTTCACAAGAGGAAGTATCAAAATTATCAATGAAATTGAATCAAGTCACTGCTGATAATACAAGACAGACAGAGTGATGGAAAGAATTGACACATAAAGAAGACATGTATGAAACTGAAGTAATAAATTTAATACAAGGCTTCCAACATGAATACAGAAATTCCCAAAGGTGTAGCAACAGTAAAATGAATGATATTGAACAAATACTGAACACCTTACCAAGAATATCTACACCTCTGAATCAAAATGAGGGCACAAGAATTCCAAATCCACAAGTATTGGATCCTGATAATTCAAAGTTAAAAAATGAATTATCCACTCCTTTTCATAACTTGGAACCATCAATGGGCAAAGCACTCTTGAAAGAAGGTCCAAAACATAAAGAATGGCCTCACCTCAGTGGTGAAGGAGAGTATGACCATATGGAATTCATTAGAGGTATTGACATGATCAAAGAGGATTTTGAATTACCAGACAAATTGGTAACAGCAAGATTTAACACCTTGTTTACCAAATAAGCTCACAGATGGTACATAAAAATAAGACAAGCACATGGACACAAGAGTTGGACTTGGTGGAAAACCCAGATCATTAACAAATGGGAAAATGATGCTTGGAGGTTTAAAGTTGAAACAGCCTTCAAATATGCCAAATTTAATGCTGATAAAGACAAAGCTTTACCATGGTTTTGCCAACAAAAAGACAGATTAACAGCATTATATCCTGACATGTCAGAATTTATGATCCATAGAAAAATTCTGAGACAATGTGGAGGTGACTTAGAGCATGCTATCAAAAGCAGGACTACTGAACAATCTTCAGCAGAGGATATTATCAATATATTGGAAGAAGTAACCACCAGAACCAAAATTGGTTCTAGTAGGGTGAATCTCAAAACAAGGTTTAATACACCTTGGAAAGATTCTGTGGACAAAAACACCAAAGAAAATTCTAATAATATGAAGTATAAATCTGCAGATACAGTCAGAAAGTGCCATATTTGCCAAAGCACCACCCATTTAGCCAATACATGTCCAAAGAAGGGAAAAATCAATGAAATTGACATTGAAAAGGAACCTGATGTTGAAAAAGATGACATAATTGAAGACAATTCAGATGATAAGTCATCAATATTTTCTGAATCTTCAAAAGATATAGAGAATATCAATGCAACTTTTGACATCATGTAATCTTATTCCCACTTGCCACAATTGAGCAATGGTCAACTTGACTTATCAAAAGTTCAAGATGCACAACTTATGAAAACAAAACCAAACAGAGGAAAAGGCTATACAGCTGGTAACTCCTGTATAACAGAAGTGGTGATTGACAACAAGCCCGCCAAGCTTTTGCTTGACCCAGGAGCCTTCTGCTCTTGTGTTGGAAAATATTTTCTTAAGACTTGTGTACCAAACTTTGAAGACCAATTGTTACCAATTGATGGTATAAAATTCAACAGTGCAAGTAATCCAATGAAAGCATTAGGAATCTTTGAGACCAATGTCATATTCCCACACATAAATGGGAACTTAAGAATCACAGTTGAATTTGTTGTTATGGAAAATTGCTCTAGTACCCATTTTATATTGGGAAATGACTATTTAATCATGTATGGGATAGATTTGCATAATAACAAAGACAGATAATTTCCTATTGGAGACAATAAGTGCCAAACATTTGCCTTTTTACCATTTAAAAGACAAATTACAGAAAAAAAAGTATCACCAGTCAACTTAGAGTTTAAGAAATTCAAGTCTGAACAGTTAAATGAGGCTTAAATAAGCCTTCATCTGACTGATAAACAGGAAAATGAACTTTCTTTCCTTTTTTATGACCACAGAGAAGCATTTGCTTCAGAAAAAGAACCTCTAGGAGAAATTATTGGTCATGAAGTTGACATAATTCCTAACATTGAGAGACCTTATCCACCACTCTTAAGAAGACCTGCATATCCAGCAAGTCCAAAATCAAGAGAAGCTCTAGAAATTCATATCAAAGGACTTCTGGACCTTGGTGTAATAAGAAAAGTAGGCCACAATGAAGGAGTAGAAATAACTACACCAGACATAGTGGCATGGCATAATGGAAAATCCAGAATGGTTGGGGACTTGAGAGCTCTGAACACTTACACTGTTCCAGACAGATACCCAATACCAAAAATCCAAATTGCCCTTACTCAAATATCTCAAGCAGTGTATATAACCACTATGGATGCCCTTAAAGGCATCCATCAAAATGTGGTGACACCAAGAGCAAGAAAATACTTGAGAATTATTGTTCATTGTGGAGTGTATGAATACTTGAGGATGCCCTTTGGTATCAAAAATGCACCTTCACACTTCCAAAGAATGATGAATGAAATCTTCCCTGAAGAACTCTCAGAGGGATGGTTAATCATTTACATTGATGACATTATTATCTGTTCCAAGACTTGGGAGGAGCACATGTACAGATTGTCCAGAGTTTTGACAAAAATTCAATCAGTCAACATGAAAATCTCCTTGAAATATTACAGGCAACACATTAAAGATTTTGCATCCATAGCAAGACCACTTTTTGAATTGTGTGACAAAGACACAGTATTGGAAATGACTGTTGACAGAGTCAAAGCTTTTGAGTCTCTAAGAGAAGCCTTGACCACTGCTCCACTCTTACTTATGCCAGACTTTAAATTACCTTTCAAACTGTATATTGATGCATCAGGGGATGGACTAGGTGCTACATTTCACCAAGTTCAAATCATAAATGATACACCTATAGAAGGACCCATATGTTTCATATCCAGGCAAATCAAACCAACTGAAGCCAGATATGGAACAAGTCAAATGGAATGTCTATGCCTTGTCTGGGCCTTGGAGAAATTAAACTACTTCTTAGAGGGATGTGTTTCTGAGGTAATAACAGATTGTACAGCTGTCAAATCACTTCTGAACATGAATACACCCAACAGACATATGCTCAGATGGCAAATAGCCATACAAGAATACAGAGGCAATATGACTATTGTTCATAAAGATGGGAATATTCATAAGAATGCAGATGGACTAAGCAGATGGCCATTACCAAATAATATTGATAATCCTGCTTATGTTGCAGAAGAAGCTTCACCACAAATCCCAATAGAAGGAATAAGTGTTACAGACTTGAACACCCCCTTCATTGAAGAAGTCTGAAGTAGTTACACGCAAGATATGAATCTTAGCATCTTATGCCAATTACTTGGCAAAGACTGTAAAGACAACTCTCCAATACATGCCTTGGATGAAGTATGGAAAAAATCTTATGATGAAGGAAGATTTCACCTACTGGATGGTATAATTTACCACAGAACCAAGCACACATGTGTCATGACAATTGTCAGGATGAGTCTATGTTGAAGTGGTAATAAAGCTACTTACAGCTAAAACTATGACTGTGACACGTGAAAAATAGTTTAAAAATGATTTGTAAAGGTTTAAGATGGATTTAATTTAAAATAAAAGGGCTTTACTATAATGAATATAGTGGTGGTGAGGGCTGTTGAAAGCCCTGGGTGCAGCTTTACCTGTTGGGTTACAATAATAAAGACTACAATACTTTAATTTAAGAGTATACCTGATTATTAACCAAGAGTAAAACTGTTTTTGACAGTTTACTACATAGGTTATTCAAGAGCAGGATGAGGAAAGCTATTCTGGCTGTGAGAAGCCTCCTTTTTATCCTGAAATGGGGTGGAAAGGGTGCTAGACCTTTCCATGTAGAGGAAGTGAAGATTTTTTCACTTTCTAGTACTGGCTTGTGGTTTGCAAACAGCCTGTATAACCTGTATTGGGCTCAGATGTGGTTTTGAAACCACATCTGGGCAGTTTTCACCAATACAGGGTGAAAACTTTCATCTGGGGACCTCACAGCCTGATTCTGACATGTATGACGCATAGAATGCTGTACAGAACCTGTATGGGACCCCAGTATTGACTGACATATGAGGTATTGAAGTAAAAACATGCTTCTTTGTCTATTTGACACCTCATATTCATGGTTATGGGATATTATCCCATGATAAGGCTGTATATGACAGCAGGTGGGATTTTGACCTTAAAACAGCCATACCTTTGTCAATTCTTGAGATATCAACCTCAAAATTGGTTCGGTGTGTAGCCCTGTATGTGCTCTACACAATGGTACCTCATTTGATATGGGTATCACTAAATATGGCAAAGTTATCCCATGTACAAGATTTTTGTACATTTGGGTGTTTTAGGCAAAAAGCTGTATTGAACTTGTTTGCCCCATAACTTCTGCAGTAGTTGAGATATGGGGAAGTGGATGACACCATCAGATATTAATGATTGTTCTCTTTCCAAAAATACCCCACTTCAGGTATCCCACACTAAAACTGTAGAAGTTAGATGGGAGGTGAATGTTTTGTTCACCCTTATTTGGCCTGAAATTGACCATAACTCCAGTAATATTGGTGCTAGCTCAGTTTGGCTGGTATTATTGGATAGCCCTGGCTTAGAGCTTCATTTTGAATATGCATTTGATGGGGTTAAGCCTCTCCTTCTAGATTTTAGATTAGAGGTGAAAATTAAGGTTTATGCTCAGCAATAACTTTGAGCAGGAATAACTTTGTTATTTCTTGTCCTATGGTGATGGGACTTATATTTTCAGGAAGAGGTGAGTTTCCTCTTTCTTTTGATACCTTTTGAGCTTATTTGGCTCAGCTCCATGTTCTGGTGGTATGTTGGCTATACCATTGGTTTATGGTATTTTGGCTGTCATGCTTGTGCTCTGGTTTTGAGTCACAGGCTGACATAGCCTCCCTCTAAAAAAGGCTCATCATTGATGAGACTGTTCAGTCCTCTTAGAGGCTCTGAATCTCCTTAAATGAAGGCTCCCATCTGGTATGGCATCCTCTTCCAACCATTTGTCTTTATCTGCTGCCTGGTTCTTGAATCTGACTAGGTATTGTCTTTGATCCTTCCCATTGAGTCTGATCTTCCTGGCCCTGATGATCTTACTCACAGGTCCAGGGGAGTCTTCCACTTCCACTATCTCTTGTGGTGTGGGGTTCTTTCTCCTGGAGGGGAATTTATCCTCCTCTGTCTGGAAGTATGGTTTGACCAAACTCACTGGAAAGACTGGATGTTTCCTTCAAAACTCCTCAGTGAGTTTGACTTCCACTGCATTTTTTCCTATCAAGTTAATGATAGTAAAAGGTCCTACAAATGAGTCTCTCATCTTTTTAGGTCCTTTGAGATTGTTGAAGTTCAGTTTAGACACTAACACCTGGTCCCCTTCCTTGAAGTCAGGTTCCATATGTGATTTGTCCCACCTCTGCTTATTGTATTCTTTTGCCTCAGCTATACATTTGGCAGCTGTGTCACAGGCCCTCTTCCACATATCATGGAAGTCTTTGGATGTGGGGTGGATAGTCAGGAGATTTTTCTTCAAGTGATCCACAGGCAACAGGGGGTTCCACCCTTTCTCCACCAGTGCAGGTGTTTTACCTGTGGTGGAGTGCTGGCTTGTATTATAAGCCAGTTGGACTGCTGGTAAGAGGGTAACCCAATCATGGGTGTATCCCTCATGGTCCTTGTATTCCATGCCATAGGCACAGAACCTTCTGAGGATTTCCTCCATTGTTTGGATCATCCTTTCAGCTAGGCCATCTTTCTGTGGATGGTAAGCTGTGTAAAAAGCAAGTTTGGTACCAAGCATGTCATATAAGTTAGTCCAAAATTCAGATGTGAATTTTGGGTCCCTATCACTAATGATGATCCTAGGGACTCAACAGGTAGATATGATGTTATTCCAAAACAACAGAGCAGTATCCATGGCTGTGTCTTCTTTATGGCATGGTAGACACCTCATGCTCTTGCTGAACCTATCAACTATGATCAAACAGGCATTATAGTTCTCTTTTCCCCCTGCGACAAGTCCTGTTACCCAGTCCATTTTGATGGTTTCCCATGGGTGTTTGGGTTCTTCTATGTCTTGGAGCAACCCATACTTCTTCCCATGTTTCCTATTTGCCTTTTGGCATCTTTCACACGTGTTGATGTATACACTCAACTCTTATGCCCACTTGGGCCACCAAGTTGTGCTTGCTACCCTCTCTTTGGTCCTGTCCTCACTCATGTGTCCCATATAGGGGCAGTCATGGCATTCTTGTAGGATCAATGAGATGTGGTCTCTGTCTACCACTGTGAGTGCACTTTTGTGCTTTTCTCTGTGGTACAGCAGGCCATCTATAAGAAGAAACTTATTGTCCTTATAGGCCCTCAACCAGAGTTCTTCCAGCTGGGTTTCCAGTTCTGGACTCCTGTACTTTTGTTGAAGGAGTTGGAGTAGTATGCTACACTGTTTGTGTTTGGAATAAGACTTCTGTACTGCACTGAAGAATTCATTGTGCAGTTCTGAGGAGCTTATTCCCAATATGGGAGTTTCTGTCCCTTCTGAGTCAGTGTCTCCACTGTCAAGGGTACCACTTTCTGGTGCCCATTCAGATATTCTGAAGTTCTTCCTCTTATCTATTTCCATGAAATGGATAGGGGTTTTTGCTGCAACTTTTGGGTCATAAGCTGGATTGCTTTTGACATTGTCCAGTGGCCATCTGCTGAGGCCATCTGCATTTGTATGGCTTTTACCTTCTTTGTATGTGATGGTCATGTTCCCTCTATACTCCTGGATGGCTATTTGACATCTCAGCATATGTCTATTTGTAGTCTTCATGTTTAGTAAAGACTTCAAGGCTGTGCAGTCTGTGTAGACTTCAAAGACTGCACCCTCCAAGTAATAATGGAGTTTTTCTAGAGCCCAGACTAGACATAGACATTCAGTCTGGGTGGCCCCATACCTGGCTTCTGAATCTTTCAGTTGCCTTGAGATGTAGCAAATTACTCCTTCTCTTGGTTCACCATCCACAATTTGTCTTTGGTGAAGGGCTGCTCCTAGGCCTTGACTGCATGCTGCATCTATATATAACTTGAAAGATAGTTCAAAGTCAGGTAAGATGAGCACAGGTGCATTAGTGAGTTCATATTTGATCCTCTCATATGCATCCCTCCTTTCCTTGGTTATTTCAAAAACTACATCCTTTGAACACAACTTGTATAAACTACTAGTTATGTGGGCAAAACTTTTGATGTGGTTTCTATAGTAGCTAGCAAACCCAAGGAAAGATTGCATCTCTTTGATGTTCTTTGGTACTGGCTTTTGCAGTACTGCTGCTACTTTGTTCTGGTCAGTTGCCAGACTAAGACCTGAGACTTTATGTCCTAGAGCTAGTAGCTCTTGTTGCCCAAAATTCCACTTTTTGAGTGAAATTTTCAGATTAATGGGTATACATTTACTTAGAACTCTGTCTATGTATTGTACATGGTCTTCCCATGTCTCTGAGTATATAATGATATCATCAATATCTACTACCATCCAGCCTTCCATTATTTCTTCTTGAAATATGGTGTCCATCATCCTTTGGAAGTGGGCTGGTGCATTCTTGATGCCAAATGGCATCCTGGTGTACTCATATATACCCATATGGCATATTATCCTGAGTAACTTCATGGAGTTTGGTTTAACTCCATTTTGGTGGAAACCTTTCATACAATCCATTTTGGTTATGTATCTGGCTTTGGCCAGTTTATCTAAGGCATGGGGTATCCTTGGTATAGGGTACCTGTCTGCTTTTGTGTAGTTATTCAGGGCTCTGAAATCTCCACACAATCTAGACTTGCCATCATGCCAGGTGATTAGGACAGGGGTGGTGATTTCCACTATTGCATTATGTCCAATCTTCCTGATGACATCCATATCCAGGAGTTCATTGATATGTTTCTCAATTTCTTTCCTGGTTTCCAGGCTTTCTGGATAAGGAGGTCTCCTCAGCATAGGTGGATAAGGCCTTTCCACTTTTAGATATAGTTCTATATCATGGCCTTTGATCTTGCCTGATGGTTCTTCACCAATGGCAAATGCTGGTCTGTTCTTTCTCAGCATCTTCAGTAAACTTAGTTTTTGTTTACTGGTGAGGGTAGTGCTAAACTGTCCCTCTCTGAATTCCTTCAGAAGTTCTTCTAGTGGATCCTGAGAAGATATCTGGTATATGTCAAGTGAAAATTTCTTGTACTTGTTAGTACCAATGGTGATGTGCCTATTTTTACTGTTGTAAATGTCTATGCAATACATCCTCTGGTAATCTGTTCCCAGTAAAAACCCTTGGATGTGGGCATCATTAAGCACTACAAACTCTGGGTTGAGTCTGATATTACCCTTCCTGTGGGGTATAATTATCTCTTTGATAATTGTCCCAATGGAAGTCATCTTCCCTGATGCACTTTTAAAGCTCTTTGCCTTAGTGGGCAAGAGCTGTTTTTCCCAATTTGGGAAGTGGGTATCCAGATAATCTCTGGCCACTATGGAGCAGTGTGCTCCACTATCAATGATCAGTGGGTGCTGAGCATTGTCAATACAAACATTCATTTTTGTGGCTGTCCCATGTATATATGCCATTCCTTTGGTTGGTGTAACCAGGAATGTCTGTGCATCTTGTGCGTATTTGCACAAGTTCTTGTTAGCAGTGTCCTGTGGCATGCCTGCTTCCAACTGTATGTCCTGGATTTCCAGTGGGGTTTCCTCTTGGTATTCCACTAGAAATTCCTCTCTTGGGTCTTGATCATCCTCAGATGGTTCTCTGATGGCATCACCCATAGAGTCTGAATCAGAATCCTCTGTTGGAGGTTCTTCCTCAGGGACTTTCTCTATGGCATAGAATTTTTTCTTTGCTTTTGGGCAGTTGTTGGCATAGTGGTCTGTTGAACCACAATTGTGACAAGAATTCTTCTTCTTAGCCACTTCTGCTACTCCTTCTCTGGGTTTATCTTTAAACTCTACCCTGAATGGTTGTTTCTCTTTGAAACTTCTGCTTCTATATGGGGTGAATTTCCCTATATTAGTCCTCTTCCTTATGTCTTGTAAGGTGTTGGCTATGTCATCTAGAGTGCAATTTTGGTTGCATCTGCATTTTACTGCATGCTCTAGCTCTCCTGGCAGTTGTGTCAGGAGTTTGTGATTCCTCATTTGAATGTTCATCTGAGGATCAATGGCTTTGAGTCTTTTAGACTGTCTAAGACACCACTCATATGGATCTTTGTCCACAGAGTATTTGGCATTTTCAAAAGACATGGTCTTTTGCCATATCCAAGTTCCATTACTGTACTTTTGGATAATTTGACTCTTTCACCATGGCCAGTTTCTTCTGCCATGGATTCCTTTCATTTCTGTGTACCATATACTTGCATGACCTTTAAATGCAGTATTCAATCTAGCAGTGATCCAGTAGTCTGGTATGCTTGGTACATCAATGAAGATTCCATCAATATAATCTATGAGTTCCATATGATCATATTCTCCCAATCCAGAGAATTTGGGCCAGTTTGAGGCCTCGGGAAGCTGTTTCAAGGCTTCCTTCTCTAAATAAGACATGCCATCTCCATCTTTGTATTGTGATGGAGATCTTGCCTTATTCATCAACATGGTATCTGGTTTGATGTCATCTGGTTGATATGGATTCTCTATAGCTTGGCCTTGTGGTTGGGGCTTCAAGCTATGGTAGGCATTAAACAACTTGTTAATGTCTTGATCCAGACACTCCCTGTCCCTTGTGCTGTGGTGTTGTTCTTCAAAGACTATATTCAGTCTTTTGTTGGCTTTTTCAGAGGCTTTGCTCAGTTGAGAATATCCTTGTTGAAGATTCTTAACTATTTGTTCCAAGGAGGCTTGAGTTTGTCTCATCCTCTCTTGGCTAGCTTTAATTTCTGCAAACTTCTTTGCAGATTTTTCAGCATATTGGGACATTTGTAACCACATTGTATCACTGTTGATGTTACTCTCAGATGTGACAATGTTATTTTCAGTCTGAGTGGGGGTAATGTTTCTATTACTAGGACTACTGATTCTAGAGTGGTTTACAACTGATTCTGGTTCTTGTGTACTTCTTTTACCAAATCTAACAGCTTCTGGATCATGGGGTCTGACTCCTTCCTCCTCTGGTTGAAGGAGGCTTTGTTCTTGCCCTTGTTTCCTTGTCTTCTCCTGGAAACTTCCTGGAATTGTGAGGAATGGTGACTCTTGGCCACTGATCTTCTGTTTTCTGAATGGTGTGAAGCCACTGGAGAGCTGATTTGGCCTGCTCCTTGTGAACCTGAAGGAATCTGAGTAGGCCCTGTCTGGGTTAATTGTTCTTCTATTGCTTGGATAGTGGCTTGATTCTCCCTTATCCTCTGTGCCCTTGCCTCCAGGAGTCTGTGCTGCCTGGTAGGATTCCAGCCTTTGGTGATTACCATAAGGTCTTTGAAGTCTATCTCTTTGAGACAGATCTTCTGGCAACTTGATGCAAGTTCTGCCCAGTGAGCTGCTAGGTTGAACCTCTTGTTGTCCATGCTCCATTGAAATAGGTCTTTGAGGAGCTGGTGGATCTGAAGAGCTTGATCCATATCCTTCAAGTCCTCTGGTTTGAGGTTGCTGTTGAATTGGAGTGTGAATGGAAAGGTTGATATTACTTCCCTCATTGTTTTGCCATCCACCACTGTGTCCAAGGTGTCTTCTTCCAGGTCTTCTGGTTCTAGACAATCCTTCTCTGTCCTCTGGCTGGTTCCTTTGGAAGCCAAGGTCTCTGAGGTATGCAGGGGACATATCAGTGTTTGCAAGCAGTCAAAAACTTCATGTTCTTAGGGTATTTACCTTTGACTCTGACTTGTACAAATTTATTATCTGCTGATTTGGGCAGTTTGCCTTTGGAGCTTACAACTGGGTTAATAATTGTAATCCTCCCTGTACAAGTGGTTAAGGTTGGTTTCCCTTGTATTGAATCAGAGTTTTGTGATTTTCTACTCCTCTGAGTGGCTATTGGTGTCCACTTTTTGGCTGTAATGAGGCCTTCACTAATCCTTTTTCCCTTGCCCTTGCTGCCCTCTGGTTCTGAGGGTGTCACTGGTGTGTTGGCCTGTGACTGGGTCTCAAGTGGTATGAAGTTTTCTTCCACTGAATCAAACAGGAAAAAGAGGGCTTATGTCAGTTAAGACTTCTTAAAAGGCTGGTTTTGTACATCTAAGAATGGCCTCTGGGCTTGTCTATTATTACAATATGCCCTTGTATTATGACAATGTAATTGAATTAACAACTCCATGTCAAAAATACAGCTTACTTATATGTGGTATACTGTTTGTATACCAATATCTCACAGAATACTTGTATTTGGCAAGTATAACCTGTCAAAGATGGTGTATTACAGGGCAATCGAGTTAATAATGTGCCGAAACACGCCTCAACTGTTGGTTTATCAGTATGAGCTGTCTTGATTCAATTAAGAATTAAGACTGTATTAGTGGCTTAAAAGTGTTTTTATATGCAAAACACACCAAAAACACTGGTCTTGTGGTTATGAGCCACTTGACAGATACTCTATAATATATGAGTATTTATTTTAAAAATCAAAATATATATATATAATATATATTTAAAGAGAAAATGACGCCTAAAAAAGGTAAAACAGGTGTCAATAAATGATAAAAAAGAGAAAAACTTACTTGTAAGGTCCAAGGATAAGTAAAAAACACGGCCAGGCCCCCAAAATGTCAGGATGAGTCTATGTTGAAGTGGTAATAAAAGGTTTAAGATGGATTTAATTCAAAATAAAAGGGCTTTACTATAATGAATATAGTGGTGGTGAGCGCTGTTGAAAGCCCTGGGTGCAGCTTTACCTGTTGGGTTACAATAATAAAGACTACAATACTTTAATTTAAGAGTATACCTTATTATTAAGCAAGCGTAAAACTGTTTTTGACAGTTTACTACATAGGTTATTCAAGAGCAGGATGAGGAAAGCTATTCTGGCTGTGAGAAGCCTCCTTTTTATCCTGAAATGGGGTGGAAAGGGTGCTAGACCTTTCCATGTAGAGGAAGTGAAGATTTTTTCACTTTCTAGTACTGGCTTGGGGTTTGCAAACGGCCTGTATAGCCTGTATTGGGCTCAGATGTGGTTTTGAAACCACATCTGGGCGGTTTTCACCAATACAGGGTGAAAATTTTCATCTGGGGACCTGTCACAACCACGTATTTTGACCCTCCTCCTTGATGGCGGCGCCAATCCAACCTGGAGCCAAGTTGGGGCCAATTGGCCATGTCATATCATTTATGGCCAATTGACCCCTTTTGGGTGTTCCATGGCTCTTATGCCATAACCCATTCCATTGGCCACTTATGGCCTCCATCATCCTTTATGGCCTCAGGCCATATCCTGCGTCATTGGCCCTCTTGGCCAATTTGCACCTCACCAACCCCCAGGCCTCCATCACTGTTTTTGGGCCTGGGGGGTCCCTTTGTCTTCCAGGGGCTTCCAGGCCCCATGGCCACCTTCATTGGTTTCCTGGCCACCCCTTTCATTATGGGGGTTTTGGCCTAAATGGCCTTTTTGGGCCATTTAGGCCCCCCACGGCTTCTACAGTCCGCGGTCCGTAGGCCACGTACCGCGCTCCATAGGCGGATTAGGCCCCTTTTGGCCTAATCCAATGAGGCCAAAAGGGGCCAAAGGGGGCAGCCACCTAGCCCCCAAGGCCAGGTGGGTCCCAAACCACAATTGGGCCCACCTGAGCCATTTTTTGGCCACCAATCCCTTGGACCCAATTTGGACCAAAAACACCTTGGATCCATTTTTGGCCACAAATCCCGTAGGACCCATTTTTGGCCCTGGACCACCATGGACCAACTTCACCGTCATGGCCTCTGGCAACCACCAGAGGCCACCAAATCATCTCAACAAGCATTTCCCTCAACTTAAGGGGAATTCTTCCCTTTCCTTCATGTACTCCGTACTCAAGATTGCAGGTGTGGTGCATATATGGTATTATATACCATTATACACCATTTTTACTCAGCAATCCAATGGTGACGTTTTCAGGACCCAATTCCACCTTTCCATTTCAAGGTCCATAATTCCAACGCCCATTTCGAAGGAGGACTTTTCAGCTTATCAGTCTGGCAATCCATGGCGGTAATTCAGAAGATCATTCAAGGATCCCAACCACCTGTATCTGCAGGATTTGGGTTGGTACAATTCATTCAGGATTATTCTAAGGTCAATTCTCAAGAGGTATTACAAAATTCAATCAGTTGTCAAGACATCAAGTATTCAATACTCCTTGGACAACCCAATTCATCCGTACAGGCCTTATTCAATCAACCTGTATGGCCTTGGCCCAATTGGGCCACTTCTTATTCCACTGTGGGAATTCCATCACACAGTTCAAATTTCAAGATGGTCAGAACTGTATTTCCCGATTCGGACAATACAGTCATTGATCCACCTTCCAGGATCAACTTTTCAGCTTTTCACATATACTGGCCACCTTTTCAGCACCTGGGGACTTTTTCCCCAGTTAATTAATATAGTGGATTTATTTTTATCCTTATTTTCTTTTACCTTATTAAAGTTAATACTGATAATCTTAAGTCAGTCATTCAGCACCATTTTCTTTTATTTCCTCGCCTGTCCAGTGGATATTGGTGGTCATATCCTTATACTAATTCCATTTCCCTTTCTGGCAGGTTGAAACAGTGAATTGAGGATTCACTTGATTGGCTTCTTGGCTTTTGGCTTCTTTATTATCTTTGGCCATTGGCTTCATCTTTTCTTATCTCATCTTTTGGCATACTTGTTTTCCCCTTTATTCTTTCTTAAAGAAATTCATTCTTATTATTCTTTTATCTTTGGAGCCCTCCAAGTGAGTTCTTGATTCCTGAGTGCCAGGCCCTCTTCTTCCAAGAGCCCCTGTGACATTATATTAATTAACTCATAATTCTTCTTCATTCATTCATTCTTTTATTCTTATATTTTAAATTCATTCATTCATTTCATCAAAATTATGATTCTTTGACGTTTTATGATCTTATGATTCTTCGTCACCTCTCAATTTTCTCTCATTCATTCTTCATTCTGAAAATTGAAAGCTGACCCATTTTTTATTTTTCTGTTATCTTTTCAATCTCATTCTCAATATTAATCAATCTATTTTTATCTATAATTCAGGCATTTTTTATCTTTGGTTCTCAAGTTATTCATCAGGTTATTCAGACACGTTCTTCATATCAGGATTCACTTTGATTTATTCCTCAAGAATTTTTGATTTTTTGGAAGAATTCACTTGAAAATTGATTTGATTGACTAATTTGACATAATTGAAATTGACCTCAAGATAATTGATTGACCTGAAGACTTTATTGATTTTGCTGACTATTCACATCAAGATTTTTGACATAAATTGATTTTGACTCAGGAATTCATTTTGATTGATTGATTTTTCTGCAAGATTTTGATTTGATTTGATTTTGATTGTTTGATTGATTGTTTTTATTGACTTCAAGATTCTCATTGATATTGATTTTTACTTCAAGACTCATTTGATTTGATTGATTGACGTATTTGAAGAATTTTGATTCATTGATTATCCAATTTCCTCAAGATTTGATTGCTGATTTTGTACTTCAAGAAAATTTTGATTTTATTTCATTTATTTTGGTTGTATATTCCTGAAATCATGCCAGTTCAACATTCACCTCCAGCAAGACAGACCAGATCTCAGGCCAGAACTCAAGCTGTTCTGACTCCAACTCCAAGGGCTCCTCTTGACGGTACCCCAGCAGTTTCTCAACTGAGGGCCAGATTGGACAGAGGACCCATTATGGAAGGAGCAGCACCATCCAGGAAGGAAGGAAGAGGGCCAAGAAGATCAATGTCTTTATCAGGAGTGGTTGGCGGATTCCCAGGATTTTCAAGAACCAGTCCCAAGGTTCAAGGTGAAGATGGTGAAGAGGAGGAGGAGAATTCTGCGGAAGAGGAAGAGTCTAATGGCACTGAGGCTGCTCCTGCTCCTGTGGGAGCATTTGAAGGCACCAGAGGACCAACTCTAGCCCAGTCTGATCAGCCTGCCTCTCATCAGTCTGAACCGTCTTTATTGGCCATTATGCAGCAAATGACTCAGATTATGGCCAATCTTCAAGCAGCTTCTTCTTCTGAATCATCAAGACCACCAGCCTTCAAGACTCCCTCTATGAAGCCTCCAGAATGCTTTGATGGGACTCAGCCCTTCAAAGTCAGAAGCTTTATTCAATCTTGTCAACTCATCTTTCATAATGATCCGGCAAACTTCTCTCAAGACAGAAAGAAGGTTCTTTATGCCACTTCATTCTTAGTTGGCAGGACTGCAAAATGGATTGAGCCTTATTTATCCAACCTCAATAATCAAGACTCAAATTATCTCCTCAATTCCTGGCCATTATTTGAATCCCAATTGTTCACTTTATTTGGAGACCCAAATGAAGTTAGAAAAGCAGAAGCTGAATTGGATGGCCTTAGGATGAAAGAAGGTGGGCATGTTGCTTTGTACATTGCCGATTTCAGGAGTTTGGTTTCAAGAATTGGGGATTGGGGTGAAAGGGCTCTTATTCATCATTTCAGGAAGGGTTTGGCCTCCAGGATTCTGGATCAATTGGCCTCCCATCCTTCAAACATTGATTCTCTTCAAGACTTAATGGACGTCAGCCTGGAACTTGATACCAGGTACCATGAGAGGCAGAAGGAAAAGAATCATCATCAAGAGAAGAAGCCTGAAGCCTCAAAGTCTCACTCTTCTCATCATCAAGTTTCTTCAAGTTCAAGACCAAAGAAGAAATTTCATTCTCAAAAGCGGGACAAGCCCCATTCTTCATTGTTGAATAAGGACTTCAAGTTGAAAGGTTCTGAAAAGGAAAGAAGAATCAAGGAGGGGTTGTGTACCTATTGTGGTGGGAAGCATAGTCTTGAGTCCTGTGTCAAAAGGCCTCAAAACAAGCTTACCCAACCGTCAGGCAGTTTTCCCAGCCAGGGAAAAGCCTGAGTGAAGATCATGTTGTGTTCAATGGTCTTCACAGTTTTCCTTCCAGAGCACAATTGTGCATTCTGAATACTGGTGTCAAGAATTCTCTTAAATTTTTTGTTTTCTCTTCTCTTTCTGATGTTTTTTACAGTATTCTCATTGATTCTGGTGCTACACACTCACTCATTGCAAAGCAGTTTGTTCACAAGTATTCATTGACTACGTCAGAACTTCCAGAGAAGATTCCTCTTATCATTTTGGACTCCTCTGAGTCCCCTTCCTTATTTGTGACTCACCATACTAAATATATGGTTGAGCTCCCTTCCTTCCCAAGCTTTGAATGGGATTTTTTAGTCATTGATACTCCCAAGGGAGAAGACCTCATATTGGGCTTTGACTTTCTCAATCATTTTAATCCTTCTATTGATTGGAGGCAAGGGCTGATCACCTTTAATCCTGATCAAAAGGACTATTCTGATCCTTCCAAATCTTTCCGTAATGACTCTTCTTCTGCCAAATCATGTGCAGCTCTGGTTGGTGATTCTAGAACACCATCAGTCCCATCTTCTGTCCATATTCCTTCCCTTAATTCCCATCTGTCATTACCATCATCTGGAGATGAAGTCTTCAAAGAGATTCAAGATGTTGGGGAAGATAATTCTGTATCTTCACTTCATCTCTTCTTTGGGAATATGGACCTTCCTCCTTCATCTTATCATGACTCCCTGGAGGAGTTGTGGGATGAAGAGGAAGAGCCAGAAGAAATAGAAACCGTGATGAAGGTTGTTCCCTCTGTTTATCACCAATACTTGGATGTATTCTCCAAGGTGAAGGCAGAGAAACTTCCTCCTCACCGTGCCTGTGATCATCATATCGAACTGGAGGGGTCTCTACCTCCAGTTGGAGTGATCTACTCTTTATCCAAACAAGAGTCAGATACACTCAGGGCCTACATTTCAGAGAATGTAGAGAAAGGTTTCATCCGGCCAAGCTCCTCCTCAACAGGAGCACCTGTCCTCTTTGTTAAAAAGAAAGATGGTGGCCTCCGTTTGTGTGTTGATTACCACAAACTCAATGCTGTCACTAGGAAGAACAAATATCCTGTTCCTCCCATGAACCAGCTTCTTAATGTCTTTAATGGTTCTTCTATCTTCTCCAAGATTGATTTGCGTGGTGCATATAACCTGCTCAGAATCAAGGAGGGTGATGAACATTTGACATGCTTCAGAACTAAATATGGCAGTTTTGAGTACTTGGTTATGCCATTTGGGCTCACCAATGCTCCTGCCTCTTTTCAGAATCTTTTCAATGATATATTCCAAGATCTTCTTGATGTTTTTGTTGTGGTTTATTTGGATGACATTATGGTCTTTTCCAAATCTGAGGAAGAACATGTCACCCATGTGTCCACTGTTCTTTCCAGACTCAGAGCCAATAACCTTTTTGCCAAGGCTTCTAAATGCCTTTTTCATGTTTCTAGTGTAGAATATCTTGGTTATGTTGTTTCTTCTGAAGGCCTCAAGATGGACCAAGCAAAAGTCCAGCAGATCCTTAATTGGCCTCCTCCAAGAAACCTCAAGGCTCTTCAATCCTTCCTTGGCTTTGCCAACTTCTACCGCCGTTTCATCAAGAATTATTCAAAGAAAATCAGTTCACTCACCAGTTTCCTCAAGAAAGATTCCTGTTTCCCCCTCAATGAGGAAGCTCTTAGCCAGTTTCATCAACTCAAAGAGGCCTTCACTACCGCTCCAATCCTTTCCCACTTCAATCCTTCTCTACCCACCATTGTAGAGACCGATGCATCCGATTATGCTTTGGGTGCTGTACTGAGTCAGGTCTCTGACTCAGGAAAACATCCCATTGCATTTGACAGCCGCAAGCTTATTCCAGCAGAACTCAACTATGAAATTCATGACAAGGAACTCCTTGGTATAGTCTGGGCTCTCAAGCGCTGGAGGGCTTTTCTTCTTTCTCTGTCCTCTCCTTTTGAAGTTCTCACCGATCATTCTTCTCTTCAGTACTTCATGTCATCAAAGATCCTTACTCGCCGTCAAGCCCGTTGGGCTGAATTCTTATCTGAATTTCATTTTTCAATCACTTACCGCCCTGGCCGCCTAGCAACTCTTCCCGATGCCTTATCACGTCGGGACGACGTCTATCCGGGGAGGGGGGAGGATTTCATCAGCAAGAATCCAATGAATTTTCAACAACTCATTAAGCAAGATGAAGTTCAACCCTCAAAGTTTTTCGCAGTCAAGGTGGATTCTTTTTCAAATTTGATTGATTCAATTCAGAAGAAATTATGGCAAGATCCTCAGTACAGAAGTATCCTTGAAGATTTGGGTAAAGGTAAATCTGTCCAAGATTATTCTCTTGATTCCTCCTCCCAACTTCTTCTCTTCAAAGATCGGGTGGTAGTCCCAAATGACTCCACAATTCAACTCAGCATTCTTCAAAAGCGTCATGACTCTCCTCTAGCTGGACACCCTGGCCAAGAGAAGACTCTCAAACTTGTCAAGCGGGATTTCCACTGGTCCGGCATGACCCAATTCATTAAGGATTATGTATCATCCTGTCAACAGTGTTCAAGAAACAAGAATATCCACCATAAGAAGTTTGGACTCCTCAAACCTCTTCCAATTCCAAATGGTCCTTGGATTTGTCTCTCAATGGATTTCATCACTCAACTGCCCCTGTCCAATTCTTTTGACTCAATTCTTGTCATAGTGGACAGATTCTCAAAAATGGCGGTTTTTATTCCAACAATGTCTTCAATAGCTTCTTTGGATTTGGCCCATTTATTCATCAAGAATATCTTCTCAAAGCATGGCCTCCCATCAAGCATTGTCAGTGATAGAGGTTCACTTTTTGTTTCTTCCTTCTGGACCAATCTTTGTCAGCAGCTCAAGATTTCAAGAGACTTGTCAACTGCTTACCATCCAGAAACTGATGGACAGACAGAGAGGGTAAATCAGATACTAGAACAGTATCTTCGGATGTACGTCAGTTATCATCAAGATGATTGGAACACCTGGCTCCCTCTGGCTGAATTTGCCTACAATAATTCTGATCACTCTTCAACCAAGCAATCACCGTTTTTCACTGTTTATGGAAGAGATCCACAATTTGATTCAGTTCACATCACTCAAGATACTCCTGCTGGAAAGTTATCAACAAAAATCCAATCAGTACAGCAAGATGTCAAGAGAGAACTTGAAATCGCCATAAACCGGTTTAAGAGGTACGCAGATAAAAGTAGAGCAAGTCCACCTGTTTTCAATCCTGGTGACATGGTATGGCTTTCTGCCAAGAATATCAAATCAACTAGACCCACCAAGAAACTGTCTGAAAGATGGTTGGGTCCCTTTCCAATCTTGAAGAAAGTCAGTACTCATGCTTACCACCTCAAGCTTCCATCTCAATGGAAATCCGTCCACCCAGTCTTCCATATCTCACTCTTGGAACCAGTCAAGACATCAACAATCCCAAACCGGCATCAAGAGCCTCCTCCTCCAATAATTATTGAAGAAGAAGAGGAATGGGAAGTCTCTCAAGTACTGGATTCAAAGCTCAAGAGAAGAAAATTATGGTATCTGGTGGAATGGAAAGGTTTCAGTCAAGATTCAGAAAGATCCACATGGGAACCAGCTGAAAACCTCAAGAATTGTCCTGAACTTGTCAAAGATTTTCATTCGTTATATCCTGACAAGCCAGGACCCAATTCTTCAATGGCTTGAATTTTTATGGTGCTTGGTGGGGAGAGGAATTACCAAAAGTAAGTCCCACTCCTGGTATGCACCTTTAGGGGTATTCTACTCTTCTTTGTTATAAGCATCACCTTGGCCACTCTGTGAGCACTTTTCAATTTGAACACAGACCTTTTGGCCCGGCTTTCAACATCCGAATTCCAAATTTATGGCCATTTACACTTGGGCAAATGGACCATTCCTTTTTATTCTCCTTCCCAAGACTTTATTCTTTCAACACATTCATTTATCAAGAGCTTCTTATTTATGGCACTGGCGGGAGTGGCAACTACTAAAAGTAAGTTCCTCTCCTGGTGTGCACTACCCTGAGGGGTCTACAATCTGTCAAAACATCACCTTGGCCACTCTGTGAGCACCTGGCATCAAATTCTTTTATCCAGGTCCTTGGTCACTTTCAAAATCAATTGTCGTAATCCGTGATGAAGATTGGATTCCCCCTCAAATTTCATTTTCTTTATGTTTTCTGTTTCTCTCTTTATATCTGTTTCCTTTTCTCTTTACTCTTTATATTCTTTCAAAATTTCTTTTCTTATAACTCTTTAACGCCAAAATCTTTACGTCAAATCATGTCTTCAACTTTGTCAAAGCCAAATGTCAAGAGAAGATCAAGTCAACCTCAATTCATATGCCAACAAGCTTATCAGTTCAATTCTTCTTTTCAAGATTCAATACCTCTAGAATCCTTACGTCAAATCCGTCTCATTAGCCTCAACAGGCCTCTACCTTATCTTGGTGCTCAGGAGCTCACCATTCAAGGTAGGGGGGTACTGTCACAACCACGTATTTTGACCCTCCTCCTTGATGGCAGCGCCAATCCAACCTGGAGCCAAGTTGGGGCCAATTGGCCATGTCATATCATTTATGGCCAATTGACCCCTTTTGGGTGTTCCATGGCTCTTATGCCATAACCCATTCCATTGGCCACTTATGGCCTCCATCATCCTTTATGGCCTCAGGCCATATCCTGCGTCATTGGCCCTCTTGGCCAATTTGCACCTCACCCACCCCCAGGCCTCCATCACTGTTTTTGGGCCTGGGGGGTCCCTTTGTCTTCCAGGGGCTTCCAGGCCCCATGGCCACCTTCATTGGTTTCCTGGCCACCCCTTTCATTATGGGGGTTTTGGCCTAAATGGCCTTTTTGGGCCATTTAGGCCCCCCACGGCTTCTACGGTCTGCGGTCCGTAGGCGGATTAGGCCCCTTTTGGCCTAATCCAATGAGGCCAAAAGGGGCCAAAGGGGGCAGCCACCTAGCCCCCAAGGCCAGGTGGGTCCCAAACCACAATTGGGCCCACCTGAGCCATTTTTTGGCCACCAATCCCTTGGACCCAATTTGGACCAAAAACACCTTGGATCCATTTTTGGCCACAAATCCCGTAGGACCCATTTTTGGCCCTGGACCACCATGGACCAACTTCACCGTCATGGCCTCTGGCAACCACCAGAGGCCACCAAATCATCTCAACAAGCATTTCCCTCAACTTAAGGGGAATTCTTCCCTTTCCTTCATGTACTCCGTACTCAAGATTGCAGGTGTGGTGCATATATGGTATTATATACCATTATACACCATTTTTACTCAGCAATCCAATGGTGACGTTTTCAGGACCCAATTCCACCTTTCCATTTCAAGGTCCATAATTCCAACGCCCATTTCGAAGGAGGACTTTTCAGCTTATCAGTCTGGCAATCCATGGCGGTAATTCAGAAGATCATTCAAGGATCCCAACCACCTGTATCTGCAGGATTTGGGTTGGTACAATTCATTCAGGATTATTCTAAGGTCAATTCTCAAGAGTTATTACAAAATTCAATCAGTTGTCAAGACATCAAGTATTCAATACTCCTTGGACAACCCAATTCATCCGTACAGGCCTTATTCAATCAACCTGTATGGCCTTGGCCCAATTGGGCCACTTCTTATTCCACTGTGGGAATTCCATCACACAGTTCAAATTTCAAGATGGCCAGAACTGTATTTCCCGATTCGGACAATACAGTCATTGATCCACCTTCCAGGATCAACTTTTCAGCTTTTCACATATACTGGCCACCTTTTCAGCACCTGGGGACTTTTTCCCCAGTTAATTAATATAGTGGATTTATTTTTATCCTTATTTTCTTTTACCTTATTAAAGTTAATACTGATAATCTTAAGTCAGTCATTCAGCACCCTTTTCTTTTATTTCCTCGCCTGTCCAGTGGATATTGGTGGTCATATCCTTATACTAATTCCATTTCCCTTTCTGGCAGGTTGAAACAGTGAATTGAGGATTCACTTGGTTGGCTTCTTGGCTTTTGGCTTCTTTATTATCTTTGGCCATTGGCTTCATCTTTTCTTATCTCATCTTTTGGCATACTTGTTTTCCCCTTTATTCTTTCTTAAAGAAATTCATTCTTATTATTCTTTTATCTTTGGAGCCCTCCAAGTGAGTTCTTGATTCCTGAGTGCCAGGCCCTCTTCTTCCAAGAGCCCCTGTGACAGGACCTCACAGCCTGATTCTGCCGTGTATGACGCGTAGAATGCTGTACAGAAACTGTATGGGACCCCAGTATTGACTGACATATGAGGTATTGAAGTAAAAACATGCTTCTTCGTCTATTTGACACCTCATATTCATGGTTATGGGATATTATCCCATGGTAAGGCTGTATGTGACAGCAGGTGGGATTTTGACCTTAAAACAGCCATAACTTTGTCAATTATTGAGATATAAACCTCAAAATTGGTTCAGTGTGTAGCCCTGTATGTGCTCTACACAATGATTCCTCATTTGATATGGCTATCATTAAATATGGCAAAGATATCCCATGTACAAGATTTTTGTACATTTGCGTGTTTTAGGCAAAAAGCTGTATTGCGCTTGTTTGCCCCATAACTTCTGCAGTAGTTGAGATATGGGGAAGTGGATAACACCATCAGATAGCCCTGATTGTGATATTTCCAAAAACACCCCACTTCAGGTATTCCACACTAAAACTGTAGAAGTTAGATGAGAGGTGAATGTTTTGTTCACCCTTATTTGGCCTGAAATTGCCCATAACTCCAGTAATATTGGTGCTAGCTCAGTTTGGCTTGTACCATTGGATAACCCTGGCTTAGAGCTTCATTTTGAATACCCATTTGATGGGGTTAAGCCTCTCCTTCCAGATTTTAGATGAGAGGTGAAAATTAAGGTTTATGCTCAGCAATAACTTTGAGCAGGAATAACTTTGTTATTTCTTGTCCTATGGTGATGGGACTTATATTTTCAGGAAGAGGTGAGTTTCCTCTTTTGTTTGATAACTTTTGAGCTGATTTGGCTCAGCTCCATGTTCTGGTGGTATCTTGGCTATACCATTGGTTTATGGTATTTTGGCTGTCATGCTTGTGCTCTGGTTTTGAGTCACAGGCTGACAACAGTTGTAGACAGGTCATTAATCAATCTTTTACTGAAAGAATACCATGATAGTCCCTTTCCAGAACATCTGTCTGAAGACAGAACAAGAGAGAAAGTAAAGACCTGCATATGGTGGCCAATGTGGCAGAAAGATGTTGCAGAGTATTGCAAAACCTGTGACAGATGTCAAAAGGCAAATAAATCCACTGGAAAGAGACTTGGAAATATGATAGAAATCCAAGAACCAAGCAGACCTTGGGAAATTGTCCATATGGATTGGGTAACTGGCCTACCACCAGGAGGTGACAGAAGCTATAATGCTTGCCTAGTAATTGTGGACAGATTCAGTAAAACTCCAATCTTTTTACCATGTAACAAGGATGATACAGCCAAGGATACCGCTCCTCTGATATGGAATAGAGTAGTGTCATGGACTGGGATATTTACAAATATCATTAGTGATAGGGATCCCAAATTCACTTCAGCACTATGGACAAATCTTCACCAATTATTTGGCACTAAACTGTCTTTCTCTACAGCCTACCACCCACAAGCTGATGGCCTGGCTGAAAGGATGATCCAAACCTTAGAGGAAATGGTGAGAAGAGTTTGTGCATATGGCCTTGAATTCAAAGATTGTGATGGATTTACCCATTATTGGTGTACTCTGTTGCCAGAACTGGAATTAGCCTATAAAACATCAATCCATGCCAGTACCAATCAAACTCCTGCTATTCTAGAAAAAAGATGGAACCCCAAGTTACCCCAAGATTCCTTGAGGAAAGATTTAATTGAGATACATCCCACAGCTGCTAGCTTCAAAGGAATGCTAGACAAAGCTAGAAAGCATGCAGTAAAGTGCATGGAGGCCTCTTTTTCATATGCTAAAGACAAATGGGATAAATCACATGAAACTCCAGATTTCAAAGTAGGGGACCTAGTTCTTGTGTCCACCACTAACTTCAATAACATCGAAGGATGTAAAAAGTTGAAAGACTCCTTTGCAGGACCTTTTGTGATTAAGGCCCTCCATGGAGAAAATGCTGTTGAAGTAGAGTTATCTGAAGGACTTAGCAGTAAGCATCCTATATTTCCAGTGAGCTTGATAAAGCCATATAAATCTAGTTATTCTGAGAAATTTTCCTTGAGGAATAAGATTCCCCAAGTTATACCTCCTAATGAAACATCTGGTACTAAGAAAATTACCAAAGTTCTTAAAGAAAGGAAATGAAGAACCAAGAAAGTAAGAGAATACCTTGTTAGGTACAGTAAACCAGCTTGTGAAGATGAATGGTTAGAAGAAAAAGATATACCAGAAACTACCAAACTCCTCAGGAGATTCAGACACACTAGAAATGCCAATATTACAAAGTAATATTCTTTTTTAGGGGGAGGGAATGTGAGCCTTAGAGGTAATTTCATATACCCAAAAGGCCACAAATAACAAAATTCACATATAAATATAAATAAAATAAATTTATTTATATTATTAAAATAAAAATCAAAATATAAATATAAAATTATATTCAAGATAAAAAAATTAATTACAATTTAAATATAAAATTATATTTATACTTGAAAAAATTAAGTAAAAATGAAATTTTAACAAAATTGTAAAAAATTAAATAAATTTGGAAAAAAGTTAAATAAAAATTATTATAAATTCCCATCCAATAAATAAACCTATAAAAATTATTTCACTATTGGATTCCCCATAAAAAATAAGGTGGGGTCACCTCTGAGTGAAATTCTTGTAACTCAACTCTAAATAAGCTTAAATTAAGTTTTTAGTATTTTCAATACAAAAGTTGAAAATCCTCAAAACTTTAATTTAATTCACACCACATGTGGTGTTAACCATCAATTTTTGTGTTAAAATTGAGGTGTTGTGGTAAGCTTAGAAGTTATGAGGAATTGAAGTATTTTCAATTGAATTCAATTGAAATGTCAAAATGTGTGCATGTATTACATAAGTGAACTTTGATTTACATATGAGGTATCAATTATTACTGTATTGTACTGTACAATTCAATTGAATTACATATGTAAATTATAAGTATAATACATGATGAGGAATTAAAGGAAAAATAAATTGGAAAGATTAAATTTGGGGGGGGAAAGGAATTCCAGCTCTAAGGGGGAGCTAGACCCCCAACATCCTTTCTGACAGGCGTGGGATGTCAAAATTCACGCAAAAGTTCATCACTTTTGGCCTGGAATTGAGTTACAGGGTCTGTGGACTCAATTGATGATGAGGTTTTGATACCAACTGGGGTAGTTTTAGCTGTTGCCAATAGGGTAAAACTACCCTTAAGATAAAACAATCATAGTAATAACACTTTTAACTGGTTTCTAAGCCTCTGACACACATTCTGACGTGGTTTGAAGGCTCTAGGCCTGGTATTGCTATAGTAATGGCTCATTTAAGGGTCTAAAATGGCTAAAAATGGCTCAAACTGGCTTAAACCAGCCCTTTTTGGTCTATACCAGGGTTCAATGATGCCATAATTGGCTTTTCTGTTGTCAGACTGTTTTTCACGACTGCCAAGAGTAAATTTTACTTTTGGAGTAAGAGAATTGATGTCTATAAAAGAATGTCTTCTTTGCCCCACTTTTCTCTTCATGTTAGAATCTTTTCCTTTTATTAATTAGTTTAAAGACTGTTAAACCAATCAATAAAAGATTCCAACCACCATTTTCAAATCATTTTAATCCTTTCAACCACGTGAAAAAATTATTATAATCATTGTTTGTAACTCTTATAATCATTTTTACCCCTGAACCACCCCAAAAGTGAATTAAAGCATCTTTCATCACTGTAAACTTTGTCAATTTGTTTCCAAATTCACTCTGGTCACTTTTGGGCGTGTTTTGTCTTTAATCTTCTTTTTAAAGACTTTGTTCTTTAATTAATTTCTTGCAGTTCTTTGCTCAATTAATTCCAATTGAAATTGCTCTTGAAGAAATTTCTTTTGTAGCCTTAAAATATCTCTTGTAGAGTATTTTTTGGATAAATTTTTATTGTTGGTAAAACAATAAATTTTTATAATATTATTTCTTTATACTAATAAAGTTATATACAATGAAATTGGCATGTTTTCTCTTAAAAATAATATTTCATACTATTTTTAACTGAATTTTACCTTATACAAATTTTGAGGACAGGAAAAGTACTTGATTTTTAATCAAACTTTCATATCCACACCTTACATCTTGTTTCAATTGAAGTCTCATTTAATCTTGAAAAAGAAAAATTTAAAATAATAAAATTGCTTTTGAGCCTTGAAAAATTCATATAATAATCATATTTGAAATTTTGACCGGAGCTGAAAAGGATTATACTAAAATTAGATTATTTGAATATTTTTTACTCAATACTAGGAGAAATTTATGTGTGTAAATTTTAGATATTCAGTTGCTTAGTCCTTATTTCTTAAGGTTCAAAGTAATATTAAAATTTAAAAGTAATATTATCAGTAGGATATTGAATTAATACATTACCCATAATTTCTTCCCCCATTTTTTGTTTTGAAGCCCAACATTTTTTCTCTTGCTTGTTTAAAGGGAAAAGAGACAGAAAATCACCACAAAAAATGGAGTGGAAAATTTCATTTCTAAAATTATTAAGAAAAAGAATTAAAAGAAAAATTATGATAGCTAAGTTATATATTTCTCCTATTCTTATAGTTGGAATCATTTTTTTATTTTTGTAATTTGTTATCTTCATATTTAAAAATTGTGAACTATATGAAATATAATAGAAGCTTCCTTGGCCCTTATTAATATTTTCATAATTGCTTAATCACCTTATTAAGAAAGAATGAGGCCATGAGACTATCATCTTGGAATAAAAAATATGAATGTTATTCAATGAGAACAATATGGGAAGCTATATGAATGGAGATATTTTATATAATATAATATATACACTCATTATATACAATCACAAAATGGGAAAATTGGATCTTTTTTATAATTTTAGTGGCTTATAATAAATTTTAATATTAACAAAAATTTAAATCATTGTCACAAGGGCTCTAGTGGAAATACAAGAGTGGCCTGGCACTCAGCAATAAGGGAACTCACTTGGAAGACTCCAAAGAATAAAGAGTAAAAATAATAAGAATGAATTCCTCTAAGAGATATGCAGGTACAAGATGAGATGCAATAAGAGGGAAGGGAAGCCAAATGGCCAAAGAGCCAACCAAGTAAGTCCTTATACACTGTTTCAACCTGCCAAATTGAACAATGGAATTAGTAAGGATATGACCACCAAATATCCATTGACAGGTGAGGAAAGAATAGGAGAAAAGTGCTAAATGACTGAATTCATAATATCAGTATTTGCTTAACTAAAATGAAAAGGAAATAAAGATAAAAATAAATAAAAGTATATTTATTAATTGGGGGAAAACCCCCCAGGGTGGAAAGGGTAGCCGGTATATGTGAAAAGTTGGGAGCTTGAGTTCTTCAGGCTGAAAACTGATCTGTAGTGATCCTTGAGGCTGTATTGATTGTTTTTGGAATTGATACAGCTGGCTAATATTGAAATTGAAATGGGTTGAATGAATTTACCACACTTGAAAATGAAATACAGTTCTTGATGGATCCAGACTGTATTGAAATGAAGGTGGTTGCCAAGATGGATTGAGTGGAGCTTTGACACTTGACAACTCCTTTTGGCACTGCCTCTTGAATACACCTTGAGAATGAATTGATAGTATTCCCTTGGAAGGAATAATTGGAGTGAGAATAACCAATGACTGCTTGATGGCATCATTGGTATTTGATGTTTTGACACTTGCCCTTGAGCCTTGATGAATCCTCTTGATGATGTGACTGGAAGGCCTGATGGAAGATTGAAATAACCAGATGATATTGCCACCAGTGGATTGCTTCTGAAAAAAGATGCATAATGGTGTATAACACCATATATGGCATTTTGGTTATTGGAGGTTGAAAATGGCCATAGGTCTTTAGAGATGACGCCAGGAGGATATTGGTGAAATTTGGTTTTGGAGGGCTTCAGAGGTGTCAGAGTGTCTTTTGAGGTATTTGGCCATCTTTGGGTTTTTGGCCAAATACAGCTCATACAGCCTTAAAACTGTATTTGTGCAAAATGCCAAAAATGCACAAAATTCCAAAAAGTGCGCAAATGCGCAGAAACTGTATTTCCCCTGTTGACTGGGGAATACCAAAATTGCCCAAAAGTAGAGAAAGGCCAGGAAAGGCCTGATGACAGTGAAGGACCCAAGTTGGGCCCAGATCATGAAATGGCCATAAAAGGCAAAATGAGGTGATATGGCCAATTTGGCCAATGATTTATGGATATGGCCAAATTGCCATATATTGGACGTGGCATGGATATGCCATATTGAAGTCCAAGGGGATGAATTGCCATGGTTGTGACAGTACCCCCCCACCTTGAAATGGTGAGCTCTTGAGAACCAATACAAGGTGAAGCCTGTTGAGGCTATTGGAAAGATTTTGCAAGAGTGATTCAAGAGGACTGATTAAGATAAAAAATTTGAAAACTGATATCAAAAATTTGACATTTGACACAGGACTTGCTTGATCTTCTTTTGACATTGGCTTCATGATTTGAATTGAATTTTAAAATGACTGAAAATTTTTGACGTGATAATTGACGTGATAAAAGAAAATTTAAAATGAAAATAAAATAAAAATAAAGAGTGAAAATGAAATAAGAAAAGAAAAGAAGAGAGAGATGAATTTTGAGGAGGTTCCAATCTTGATCACTAATGTTGACAATTGATTTTGAAAATGGCCAAGGACCTGGAAAGAGAAATTTGATTCCAGGTGCTCACAGAGTGGCCAAAGTGATGTTTTGAAAGATTGTAGACCCCTCAGGGAAGTGCACACCAGGAGAGGAACTTACTTTTGGTAATTACCACTCCCGCCCAGTGCCATAAAAAGAAAACAACATTGTTGAAGGAATGAATTTGAATTTGGAAGTCTTGGAGATGAATTGAAAAGTGAATGGCCCATTGTCCCAAGTGAAATGGCCATAAGATTGGAAATGAAGTTGAAAGCCATGCCAAGATCTGTGTCCAAAATTGAAAAGTGCTCACAGAGTGGAAAAGGTGATGCTTACAACAAAAAGAAGAGTAGAATACCCCTAAGGGTGCATACCAGGAGTAGGACTTACTTTTGGTAATTCCTCTCCCCACCAAGCACCATAATGAATCAAGTTTTTGAAGAATTGGGCCCAGGCTTTTCAGGATACAATGAGTGAAAATCTTTGACAAGTTCAGGACAGTTCTTGAGGCTTTTGGTTGGTTCCCAAGTGGATCTTTCTGGGTCTTGACTGAAACCTTTCCATTCCACCAGATACCATAACTTTCCTCTCTTGAGCTTTGAGTCCAGTATTTGAGAGACTTCCCATTCCTCTTCTTCTTCAAGGATAATTGGAGGAGGAGGCTCTTGATTCCAATTTGAGATTGTTGATGTCTTGACTGGTTCTAAGAGTGAAATATGAAAGACTGGATGGATGGACTTCCATTGAGATGGGAGCTTGAGGTGGTAGGCATGAGTGCTGACTTTCTTGAAGATTGGAAAAGGACCCAACCATTTTTCAGACAGTTTTTTGGTGGGTCTAGTTGATTTGATGTTCTTGGAGGAAAGCCATGCCATGTCACCAGGATTAAAAACAGGTGGAGTTGCTATACTTTTATCTGCATACCTCTTAAACCTGTTTATGGCAACTTCAAGTTCTCTCTTGACATCTTGCTGTACTGATTGGAATTTTGGTGATAACTTTCCAGAAGGAGTATCTTGAGTGATGTGAACTGAGTCAAATTGTGGATCTCTTCCATAAACAGTGAAAAACGGTGATTTTTTTGTTGAAGAGTGGTCAGAGTTATTGTAAGAAAATTCAGCCAGAGGGAGCCAGGTGTTCCAATCATCTTGACGATAACTGACATAAATCCGAAGGTATTGTTCTAGTATCTGATTTACCCTCTCTGTCTGTCCATCAGTTTCTGGATGATAAGAAGTTGACATATCTCTTGAAATCTTGAACTGCTGACAAAGATTGGTCCAGAAGGAAGAAACAAAAAGAGAACCTCTATCACTGACAATGCTTGAAGGAAGGCCATGCTTTGAGAAAATATTCTTGATGAATAAATGGGCCAAATCTAGTGAAGCGATTGAAGAAATTGTTGGAATAAAAACTGCCATTTTTGAGAATCTGTCCACGATTACTAAAATTGAATCAAAGGAATTGGACAGTGGCAATTGAGTGATGAAATCCATTGAAAGACAAATCCAAGGACCACTTGGAATTGGAAGAGGCTTGAGGAGTCCAAACTTCTTGTGATGAATATTTTTGTTTCTTGAACACTTTTGACAGGATGATACATAATCCTTCATAAATTGAGTCATGCTGTACCAGTGGAAATCCCGCTTGACAAGCTTGAGAGTCTCCTCTTGGCCAGGGTGTCCAGCTAGAGGAGAGTCATGCCGCTTTTGAAGTATATTGAGTTGCATTGTGGGGTCATTTGGGACCACCACCCAATCTTTGAAAAGGAGAAGTTTGGAAAAGGAATCAAGAGAATAATCTTGGACAGATTTCCCTTTACCCAAATCTTCAAGGATACTTCTATATTGAGAATCTTGCCATAATGACTTCTGAATTGAATAAATAAAATTTGAAACTGAATCCACCTTGACTGCAAAAAACTTTGAGGCTTGAATTTCATCTTCCTTAATTATCTTCTGATAATTCATTGGGTTCTTGCTGATGAAATCCTCCCCCCTCTTGGGGTAAACGTCGTCCCGACATGACAAAGCATCTGGAAGGGTGGCCAAGGGGCCAGGGCAGTAAGTGATTGAGAAATGAAATTCAGATGAAAATTTAGCTCAGTGGGCTTGACGGCGAGTGAGAATCTTGGATGACGTGAAGTATTGAAGTGATGAATGATTGGTGAGAACTTCAAAAGGAGAAGAAATTGAAAGAAGGAAAGCTCTCCAGCGCTTGAGAGCCCAGAATATGCCAAGGAGCTCCTTGTCATGAATCTCATAATTAAGCTCAGCTGGGAGAAGCTTGGGGCTATCAAATGCAATGGGATGTTTTCCTGAGTCAGATGCCTGACTCAGTACAGCACCCAAGGCATAATCTGATGCATCAGTCTCTACAATTGTGGGTAGAGAAGGATTGGAGCAGTGGTGAATGCCTCTTTGAGTTGATGAAACTGTCTAAGAGCTTCCTCATTGAGGGGAAAACGGGAATCTTTCTTGAGGAAACTTGTGAGTGAACTGATTTTCTTTGAATAATTCTTGATGAAACGGCAGTAGAAATTGGAAAAGCCAAGGAATGATTGAAGAGCCTTGAGGTTTCTTGGAGGTGGCCAAATGAGAATTTGCTTGACTTTTGCTTGGTCCATCTTGAGGCCTTCAGAAGAAACAACATAACCTAAATACTCTACACTAGAAACATGGAATAGGCATTTGGACACCTTAGCAAAGATGATATTGGCTCTGAGTCTGGAAAGAACAGTGGACACATGAGTGACATGTTCTTCCTCAGATTTGGAAAAGACCATAACGTCATCCAAATAAACCACACCATAAACATCAAGAAGATCATAAAAAATATCATTGACAAGATTTTGAAAATAAGCAGGAGCATTGGTAAGCCCAAATGGCATAACCAAGTACTCATAACTACCATATTTGGTTCTAAAACAAGTCAAATGGTCATCACCTTCCTTGATTCTGAGCAGGTTATATGCACCATGCAAATCAATCTGGGAGAAGATAGAAGAACCATTAAAAACGATGAGAAGCTGGTTCATAGGAGGAACAGGATACTTGTTCTTCCTAGTAACAGCATTGAGTTTGCGGTAATCAACACAAAAACAGAGGCCACCATCTTTCTTTTTTACAAAAAGAACAGGTGCTCCTGTAGAACAGGAGCTTGGCCGGATGAAACCTTTCTCTACATTCTCTGAAATGTAGGCCCTGAGTGTATCTGACTCTTGGTTTGATAAAGAGTAGATCACCCCAACTGGAGGTAGAGACCCCTCCAGCTCGATATGATGATCACAGGCACTGTGAGGACAAATTTTCTCTGCTTTCACCTTGAAAAATACATCCAAGTATTGGTGATAAACAGAAGGAACAACCTTCATCACGGTTTCTATTTCTTCTGGCTCTTCCTCTTCATCCCACAACTCCTCCAGGGAGGAAGGCCCATATTCCCAAAAAAGAGGTGAAGTGAAGATACAGAATTATCTTCTCCAACATCTTGAATCTCTTTGAAGACTTCATCTCTAGATAATAGTAATGACTGTGGGGAATTAAGGGAAGGAATATGGACAGAAGATGGAAATGATGGTGTTCTAGAATCACCAACCAGAGCTGCACATGATTTGGCAGAAGAAAAGTCATTACTGAAAGATTTTGAAGGATAATAATAGTCCTTATAATCAGCATTAAAGGCTATCAGCCCTTGCCTCCAATCAATAGATGGATTAAAATGATTGAGAAAGTCAAAGCCCAATATGTGGTCTTCTCCCTTAGGAGTATCAATGACTAAAAAGTCACATTCAAAGTTTGGGAAAGAAGGGAGCTCAACCATATATTGAGTATGGTGAGTCACAAATAAAGAAGGAGACTCTGAGGAGTCAAGAATGATAAGGGGAATCTTCTCTGGGAGTTCTGAAATGGTCAAAGAATACTTGTGAACAAACTTCTTTGTAATAAATGAGTTGGTAGCACCAGAATCAATGAGAAGACTGTAAAACATATCAGAGAGAGAAGAGAAAACAAAGAATTTAAGAGAATTTTTGACACAAGTATTCAGAATGCACAATTGTGCTCTGGATAGAAAACAGTGAAGACCATTGAACACAAAATGATCTTCACTCAGGATTTTCCCTGGCTTGGAAATTTGCCTGATGGTTGGGTAAACTTGTTTTGAGGCCTTTTGAGACAGGACTCAAGACTATGCTTCCCATCACAATAGGTACATAGACCCTCCTTGATTCTTCTTTCTTTTTCAGAATTCATCAACTTAAAATCTTTATTCAATAAAGAAGAATTGGGCTTGTCCCTCTTCTGAAAATTCTTCTTCTTCTTTTGACTTGAGCTTGAAGAACTTTGAGGATGAGAAGAATTTGACTTTGAGGCTTCTGGCTTCTTCTCTTGATGATGACTCTTTTCATTTTTCCTCTCATGGTACCTGGTATCAAGCTCCAGGGTAATATCCATTAAGTCTTGAAGGGAGTCAGTTCTTGAAGGATGGGAGGCCAATTGATCCAAAATCCTGGATGGAAATCCCTTCCTGAAGTGATGGATAAGAGCCCTTTCACCCCAATCTCCAATTCTTGAGACCAGACTTCTGAAATCAGCAATGTATAAAGATACATGCTCACCTTCTTTCATTCTTAAAGAATCCAATTCTGCTTCAGATTTTCTGACTTCATTTGGGTCCCCAAATAAGGTGAAGAGTTGAGATTCAAATAATTTCCATGAATTTAGAAGGTAATTTGGATCTTGATTGGTGAGATTGGAAAGATAACACTCAATCCATTTTGCAGCCCTGCCAATGAGAAATTAAGTGGCATAAAGGACATTCTTTCTGTCTTGAGAGAAGTTTGCCAGATCATTATGAAAAATCAGTTTACAAGACTGAATGAAGCTTCTAAATTTGAAGGGTTGAGTCCCATCAAAGCATTCTTGTGCCCTCATAGATGGAGTCTTGAAGGCTGGTGGTCTTGATGCTTCAGAGGATGAAGCTGATTGAAGATTGGCCATAATCTGAGTCATTTGCTGCATAATGGCCAAGAAAGATGGTTCAGACTTATGAAAGACAGGCTGATTAGACAGGGCTAGAGTTGGCCCTCCAGTAACTTGGGGTGCCTCCACAGGAGAAGGGACACCTTCAGTACCATCAGACTCTTCCTCTTCCACAGAATTCTCCTCCTCCTCTTCACCATCTTCCCCAGGACCTCTGAAAATGGTCCTTGAAGTTCCTGAAAATGAACTTGATCTTCTTGTCCCTCTTCCTTCATTCCTGGATGGTTCTGCTCCTTCCAAAATGGGTCCTCTGTCCAATTTGGCCCTCAGTTGAAGAACTGCTGGGGTGCCATCAAGAGGAGCCCTTGGAGTTGGAGTGAGAACAGCTTGAGTTCTGGCCTGAGATCTTGTCTGCCTTGCAGGAGGTGAGTGTTGGATGGGCATGATTTCAGGATGAAAATTACATAAAATGAACGAGAATCAAGATTTGAAGATGAAAACTTGAGGAAATTGGAAATAATGCTTGAAGTCAAAAGTCAAAATCAATATCTTGAAGAAAATCAATAAAAATCAATAAATCAAATGAGATCTTCAGGTAAATCAATCAATTAAATATCAAATGAAAACTTGAAGTCAATGAATCAAATAAGTCAAAATGAAAACTTCAGGAAAATCAATCAATCAATGTCAAATGAAATCTTGAAGTCAATAAATCAATAAGTCAAATCAATCAAAATCAAAATCTTGAAAAATCAATCAATCAATCAAATGAGTTCTTGAGGGAAAATGAATTTTTGTCAAAATTCTTGATGAGAAAAATCAGCAAGATCAATGAAATCTTCAGATAAATCAATTTTCTTGAGGTCAATATCAATTTATGTCGAGTCAATCAATCAAATCAAAATCATGTGATTTCTTCCTAAAAAATCAAGATTCTTGAAGAACGAATCAAATATGAATCTTGATGTGAATAATGTGTCTGAATAACTTGATGAAAAATTTGGAAATCAAATGAAAATTAAGATGACACCTGAATTATGAATGAATTAAAAATGATGATTTGAGATAAGATTTCAAAAAACAGAAACAAAAAAACAAAATTGGGGTCAGCTTTCAATTTTCAGAATGAAGAATGAATGAGAGAAAATTGAGAGGTGACAATGAATCATAAGGTTCATAAGCATTAAAGAGTCATAATTTCAATGAAATGAGTGAATAAAATTATAAAGAAAGAATTGACAGAATGAAAATAAATTATGAGTTAATTAATATAATGTCACAGGGGCTCTTGGACAGAAAAAGAAAGAGTGGCCTGGCACTCAGCAATCAGGGAACTCACTTGGAAGACTCCAAAGAATAAAAAAAATAAAATAAAAGAATAAATTTCTCTCAGAAGGATGCAAGTGAAAAAATGAGATGCAATAAGAGAAATGAGAAGCCAAATGGCCAAAGAGCCAACCAAGTAATTTCTTAATAACTGTTTCAACCTGCCAAAATGAATAATGGAATTAGTAAGTATATGACCACCAAATATCCATTGACAGGTGAAGAAAGAAAAGAGAAAAGGTGCTAAATGACTAACTTGATAATATCAGTATTCACTTAACAAAAATTGTAAGATAAATAAAGATAAAATAAAATCAAAGTATATTAATTAACTGGGGGAAAACCCCCCAGGGTCAAAGGAGGCTGGTATATGTGAAAAATTGAGAGCTTGGCTACTTCAGGATGACAGCTGGTCTGTATTGAATTCTTGAAGCTGTATTGACAGCTTGATGAATTGTATACCTTGCCAGATTGGGAAATAAACTGCGTTGAATGATCATCCCATGGTGTATGAATGGAAAATACAGGTCTTGATGAATTAAGACCATACTGAATTCATTGGGTTTCCAAGGGGGATTGGTGGAGCATTGACCCTTGACACATTGTTTTGGAACTGCCTCCTTAATATACCTTGAGAATGAACAGCCAGTATTCCCTTGGAGGAATACTGTGAGTGAGAATAACCATTGATTGCTTGATGGAGTCATTGGTATTTGAGATTATGACACTTGCCCTTGAGCCTTGATGAATCCTCTAGAAGGTGTGCCTTGATGACCTGTTGGAAAGTTGAAATAACCATTTGAAATTTCCGCCATTGGATTTCTGCTCAAAAACATGCATAATGGTGTATAACACCATATATGGCACTTTTGGTTATTGAAGGTTGAAATGGGCCAAAGGTCTTTTGAGGTGATTTCAGGAGGATATGAATGAAATTTTGGTTTTTGAATGCTTCAGAGGTGAGAAAGTGTCTTTTGAGTGATTTGGCCATTTTTGGGTTTTTGGAAAATACAGCTAATAAAGCTTTAAAACTGTATTAAGGCCTGATATGGCCTTTTGGGCATATTTCACATAATACATGAGAAATATGGCCTAAATGGCTTAATACAGCTAAATGGGCAAAAGTGTGCAAAATGCATCAAAGTGCGCAAGCTTTATTTAAAGCTTAAAAAGCCAAATACAGGCTTTTGGGCTGTATTTTCCCTGTTGTATGGAAAATACCCAAGATGCCCAAAAGCAAAGAGACAGCCTAGAATGCCTTGATGATGGTGAAGGGGCCAGGTTGGCCCCAGATGATAAAATGATCATTAAGGCTATAAAGCATGACAATGGCCAATTTGGCCAAATTTCCATATATTGGATATGGAACGGTTATGCCATATTGAGGTCCGAGAGGTTGGATTTCCATGGTTTTGACACAAAGGAATAATCAGAGTCTCCATTTCAAGGGATGTTCAAGAGGCAGTTTCAAATAATTTTTCAAGTTTTAGTGCTTCATCAGTCCACCTTGGCAACAAAATTCATTTTAACACAGTCTCTTTTTATAGAGGGCTGTATCTCAACCACAGACAATGGGAATATCATTCAACCAAGTTCATTTCCCAATTTTTCTAGGCTTACATTTCCTCAAGAAATTAATACAGACATCATTTGTCATCTTGAAGGAGTCAAGCTCTCAACTTGACATATATACCAGCCTCTTTTTCAACCTTAGGGAGTTTTTTTCCCTGGTTAATTAATATACTTGGATTTATTTCTATCTTCATTTGATTTAATCTTTATATTAAATGAGCTATTCATTTTAACCTATCAGGGAATATTTGGTTTTAATATCCTTTAAAAATTCCATTATTTGTTCTTTTAAATTAAAGAAACATTAATAAATAAATTAATTTGTTTTCTCTTTTTTAATTTTTTTTTTGATTTTTTTTTCATTTAATCTTTTCAAATATATATATAAATCTTATTTACTTAAATTCTTTAAAAATTTGAATTTAATGATTCTTCAATTTAATTAAAAATCTTTTTTGGTTTTTTCTTTTTTTTTCTTATTAATAAAAAAACTAATTTATAAAAAAAAAAAATCCTAAAACATAATTAAAAAAAAATAAAATAAAATCAATTTTAAATTCTTTTGATTTTTTTAAAAAAAAAAAAAAAGAAAAAATTAAATTTGAATTTAATTTTTTTTTTTTTTTAAATTAATTTAAAAAAAAAATTAAAATTTATTTCATTAAAATTGAATTTTTTCTTTTTTTTTCTCAAAACATATATATATATATATATAAATATATAATTTAAAATTCTAAATTTAGAAATCTAACTGTTAAGAAAAATATAATAATTTTAATTATTAAAAATTTAATATAAATCATTCAATTTAAAAAAAAGAAATTATATTTATTTAAAATTTAATAATTTTCTTATTCATAATAATTAATTATTTTTAAAAATTTTTTTTATTTAATTAAAAAAAATTAAAATTAAAATTTTATAATTAATTTTTTTATTTATTTATTTTTCAATTTTTTTAAAATCTTAATTTATCTATTTAATTTTTTTTTTATTTCTTAATCTATTAATTATTATTATTATTATTTTTGAACTCATATTTCAATTTTTTTTTTTTTTTTTTAATTTGATTCTAATCTTCTTCTTTAAATTTTAAATTAATTAATTAATTTTTTATTTAAAGAAAAATTTTTTTTAATTTAAATTAATCTTTTTCTTTTTTTTTTTTATAAATTTAAAATTTTAATTTATTCTTCAAGATTTTTTTTTTTTAGTTATTATTATTTCTTTTTTAATTTGAATTTAATTTTTAAAATCTTAATTTCTTTATTCTCAAAAAAAAATAATTTTTTTTTTCAAAAAGAAACCTTTAAGTCATTTTAAAATTTATTAAGTTTATTTAAATATTTAATTTTTTTTTTTAATTTTAATCTAATTTTTTTTTTTAATTTTATATCCTTATAATCAACTTTTTTTTAAAAAAACATTCAACAATGATTTTGATTTGCTGGTTTGCATTTTTTTTCAGGTAATTTTATTTTAATTTCCTTTTAAATCTTCAATGTTTCCCTTTTTTTTTCCTCATATTTTTAATTAAAATTTAATTAATTCTTGAATTACTAGTATCAATCTTTTTTAAACTTAGCAATTCAAGGAACTTTGGAGCTTCCAAAATCTGGAATTGATTTGTTAGTGTCTAAGTGGAACGTTTAATATGATTGATTGGTTAGATTGTTTTCTTAAGGATTAATTTTAAATTTTTTTCAAAAAATTATTTAATTTCTTAAAATTAAATCTTAAATTAATTTAATAAATTAATAATAATTGATTAAATTTAAATTATTATAATATCTTTATTTTTTTTTACTTCAAGTTAAAAATTTCAAAAAAAAAAAAAAAAAAAAAAAATACATTTAATATTAGAAAAAATAAAAAAAACCTTCTTTTCAACAAATATTTCAAAAAAAATAAAAAATAAAAAATAAAAAAATTTATATTTTAAAGCCTAATTTTTCTTATTTTTTTATTTATTGAATCCATTCATCTAAAACCAGCTTAAGAATAGAACTTTCTCACAAAGAAAATAATAATAATTATTATTATTATTATTTTTTTACATGTTCTTAAATAATTTTTTTTCCTGAATTTCATTAAATAAAATTTCAAAAAAATTTCTAAAAATAAATTTTGTAAAATTTAAATATTCATTTTAAATATATATTTAAAAAAAAAAAAAAAAAAAAAAAACCTTTTTTTTTTTTTCTTATTTATATTTTTTCAAACCACCCTCATCCCATACCACCACCTCACATAGAACCCTCTCAACCCTATCTCTCTCTCTCTCTTCTCTCTCTCTCTCTTAATTAATTAATTAATATATTTTTTTCAATTTTTTTTTATTTCTTTATTTCTTTTTTTTTAATTTTTAATTTTTAAATTGTATTATTATTATTATTATTCTTATTTTTTTTTTAATTAAATTTAATATTTAATTCTTTTTTTTTTTTTTTTAAATAAGAATTCTTTTTTTTTTGGGAATTATTTTTTAATTATAATAATGTTTTTTTTTTTAAAAAAAAAAATCTTTAATATTTAAATTTTTTAGTTTTTTTTTTCTTTTCTTTTTGAGGTATTTTTTTTTAAGAATTTAAATTTAAATTTAAATTTAAATTATAAAAAAAAAAAAATCATTTTTTTTTTTTTTAAACTTAATTATTATTAATTAATTTGAATTACTTTTTTTTTAAATTTTTTTTTTCTTTTGAACTTCCTTTTCTTTTTTTTTTTTTAATAAAATTTTAATTTTCTGAATTTTAAGAAAATAAATAAAAAAAGATATATCATAATAAAATTAAGGCTTATGCTCAGCAACAACTTTGAGCAGGAATAACTTTGTTATTCTTTTTCCTACGATGATGCAACTTGTATATTTCAGAAGAGGTGAGTTTCCTCTTTCTTTTGATACCTTTTTAGCTAATTTGACTCATCTCCATTTTTTGGTTTGATCTTGACTTTACCATTGGTTTATGGTATTTGGCTGTCATGCTTGTGCTCTGGTTTTGAGTCACAGGCTGACAAGTCCAAAAACGGTTTTATTTAATCTTTTAGGCTTTATCAATAGAAAATCATTAAGAATTGACATGGTTACAGGAGTCTAAGCTGCTCTTTACCTCCTTGGCACATCAAAATAGCACCTTATTTGCTAATTTCTTATGATATAATGAAGTTTTGACTTGGTAACCAAGTTGCAAAGAGGTTTTAGTTTACTAAGTGGGCCAAGATCAGCCATGGATCCAAGCTTTGGAGCTGTCCATGCCTCAGAGGCCACAGAAGCTGGGTACCCTTGCTCTCTTTGATGTCTTTTGTCCCCCTTGACTATTTTTTACGTCAAAATAGAAATTCAGGCTTAAAGTGAGAGATCCACTATGGGTGTACCAAAAGTGTATGTACAAATACCATAATAATAAGTCCCACAGCCATGTATAAGACTATTCTTAGTGTATATGTAAAATCGGATTTTTCACATTCCCATTTTTTTGGAATGAAATTGAGAAAAATCAAAAATTTCACAATTCTTTTATGTGGTATTGATGATATGGTATTGAAGTATTTTCCATATTACCACCTCAAAGAGTTGATTTAAGCTTATTAACTCTATGAAGCTACCCTAGGGGAAGTTTTGTGTAGAATCCAAATCTGGCATTAAATCAATGGATTTACCTACTCAATAAAAAGTTATTTATCTTTTCTGAAATCAAAAATGATGAATTTTGAATATATGAATGAATTATGGGTTATGCATAGTTCAGAATTTATTTTTAAGATAATTGTGGCCTATTTGGGTATGTAAAATATACCTCAAGGCTCACAGTATAACCCCTTGAAATCATAGTTTGAAGTTTAAAATAGTAAATTTCAACAGAAAAGAGGGGTACAATAAAAATAATCAAGAATATATTTTTGATTATGTAGTGGGATTCTCTTGGCAGGTGAATAATAACATGCCAAGATATTAGAATTCACTCCCTGAATGGCTGTAGCCTGTATAATGCAAAATTTATTAATGATCAAAGTTTAAGCTTAAAATTAATCATTTATGATCACTCACTGTAATCTTAATTTAAGCTTAACAGTTATATATTAGTACTAGTTTATTATTATTGAAGCTAATAAAATTCACAAAGTTTAGTCTTCTGCCAAGCCTATGATATCAGAAAACTTAGAGTTACAGTGATAACTCTAAATAATGGTGTAATAATGAGATACAATGGTTTAATTATGATGTAATCTTCACTACCCATTGAAATACTGATTGATTCAAATGGGCAAAATCAGCAAAAATCTACTAGAATCCTTCTGTACTCTAGGAGGGAGGATTTTACTATATATAGAGCTCTTTTTACCTCTATTTCCCCCTCAGATGCAACAAAAACAATAAATGGGTAAGACCAAAGGTAGAAGCTTTGTTCTTTTTATAATAATATATTATATATTTAAAGACCCAATTTCATCTTTATTTTGATAATCAGTTTTGATGTGATTAAATAAATTTTCAATTGTTTTTGTTAGATTTCTCTCTAAAATCTCTAATTTCACATAAAAATAAGAATATTTGTAATTTCTTCTATTTTTTTATTGTAAATACAATTTAAATAAGTTTTATTTACATTTTTTCGAGTAAATATATTCAAGATTATCATATTAAGTGCTCAAAGTAGTTTATTTTATATTTTTATAATAATTTCTCCTTATTCTTATTTTTGATAATTCTTTTATTAATATTAATAGTATTTATATTAATTCATAGCTTCAATATTGGTAATATTACTTTTATAGCTTGTTTTTTATTATTTCATTACAGTTTTTTATGCCTTTATTCTTTTTTTGGTAGCAGTAATAAAGTGCCATAAATATCTTAACTATTGAATATTGATATATATTTTTTCCTCTTATATTATTTTATTTATTTAATAATATTAATATCTTCTACCATTATTATAATAATTATTTTTTATCTTATTCTTTAATTTCATAAAGAACTTCATGGGGAAAGAAGGAATATATAGATAATATTTACTTATCATTTCATAGTGAAACCTTACAAAGAACTAGGGCATGCAAGTGAATGATATGCCTCAGAATTCTATCCTCTGATCAAGTTTTTGTGAATTAAATGTAAAACATGTCTAAAGTTAAAATAACATAGGATACATTTCAAAGAGACTGTTCCAATTATAAGCTATCCTTTCGGGGTAGTCAACATGGATCTCTGTGGTCCTATTGCCCCAAAATCAAGAGGGAATAGCTTGTATATAATGCACATTATTAATGGGCATTCACAATTTTGTAATGTCTATTTTCTTACTTTAAGATCACAGATATTCAAAAAATTTACACTTTACAAAATCTATGCGCAGAAATAGACTGGTCATGAAATAAAGCATATAGTATCAAATAATGGAGGAGAGATGACTAGGAAGGAATTTAAAAATTATTTGATGAAGAGTGGGCTTCAATTCATGTGTATAGCCCTTTACACACCTCACCAGAGTCCTATTTCAAAAAGGGCCAAAAGGACATTGATGGAAAGGACTTGGTGTTTTCTTTCAGACTCTCAGCTTCTGATGATCTGGTGAGGAGAGGAAGCTGCTAATGCAGCATGTTTACTTAATAGAACTCCATCTGAGATGCTTGGCATGAAAACTCCTTTTGAAAAATTCTAAAATCAAGAACAAAACTATGGAGATCTGAATCCTTGTCAGTGCAAGGTTTACATAAATATCAACAAATGAAATATAAAATCAAAACTCAATCCCAGAGCTCAAGAAGGCATCTTCTTAACGTATGTAGAAGTTCACAAGAATTTCAAAGTTTTCAACTCTGAAATGGGTAAGCTCCAAATTACCAATGGCTGTATACTTCTCAATAAAGAAATGGGAATTTTGGAAAATTTTGAACTTGTTAAACTTAAGATTCCTGAAAATCATTCCTCTTTTTTATTGAATTGTCATATTAAAAATCTTTCTTATGTTTTTTTTCAAACTTGCTCATCCCCTAAAAACACATTTAACTCTACATCTCCTATTTTCTTAGAGGACTCAAGTTCTCCCTCATTATACTTATCAAATGAGACAACTAATCAACCAAGCCGGCAGGAAGAAAATGAAGAAAACATTAATGACATTTATCATCCTGATCCTAACTCTTCCTTGTGTTTTGATAGATCTATATTACTTGATACCTTAGGAGAAGTTCCTGAAGACAATCTTGCTGATATTCCTCTTTTGTCCTTGTCAGGTGATGAAGTCAGAAACATAAAGGAGCTTCCCAAGGGATGGGTAATGGATAATGTTCCCAAAATAGCACCTAAAACAATTTCAAGAAGTATTGGTGAAATTAATATTATTCTCACTAAAATGGAACAAAAAATGCCTGTTTATGTTTCTACTGGTATTCAAAGTCTACCAAGAAACTATCATGCTGTGGTCAACTATCCAAAGGCATTGGAATGGATCAGAGCAATCAATGGAGAGATATGAAGTATTACAAAACATTCAGTATGGAAGGTGGTAAAAATTCCTCAAAATTCTAACCTTTTTGGATCTACATGTGTTTTCAGAGAAAAGGAAAACAGTGAAGTAGTAGTTGTAAGGTATAAGGCTAGGTTGTGTGTACAGGGCTTCTCCCAAATTGAGGAAATCCACTTCAATGAAACATTCACACCAACTGGAAGGATTAATTCACTAAGGCCTATTTTGTCTTACTGTGCTCATAAAAATCTTGAAATACATCAACTGAACATAAGGAAAGCCTTTTTGTATAGAAGGCCCAAAGAAGATGTTTATATGAAATATCCTGAAGGATATCCATGTGAGCTGCAGGAGTGAACTTGTTTGAAACTCAAGCAATCACTCAAAAACTAGGGTTTAAGCCAAGTCTAGCTGGTCAATGTTTGTTTTTAAAGGGGACACCAATTGTATATATTGTTTATGTTCTTGTTGATGATATGATAATACAATAGTCATCAGAAGAAGTGTCAAAATTTAAAACCAAAATAAAATAATAATTCAATATGGCCCACTTAGGAGAAGCTAAATTACTTTTACATATCAAGATTGAAAGAAATAGATATCAACAGCTAATATATCTAGGCCAAAAAAACTACATCAAAAAAGATACCTTGCAAATTTGGGATGAGCAATTTCAAATCTGTGTCTACTGCCATCATTCCAAATTAAAGATTTGTCCTAATTAAGAATAATTAAGAAAGCCCTGAATTTGACTATCAAAATGCTATTGGACTTTTAAATTACTTGGTCTGATGCAGTAGACCAGCCCTAGCTTTTTTTACTTCTGCTTTATCTCAGTTCTTAGAAGAACCAAAAAATGATAATGTTTTGGCTCTTAAAATAGTTTTGTGAGATTTACAAGGTACTATAGATTATTTTTGGATTCTAGGAGGATGTCACAGGGTCTCTTCAAACTGAAGAGAGCCTGGCACTCAGTAAACTGGTACTCACTTATGGAGGGCTCAAGGATATGATAAGAGATGAATACACTTAAGAGTGTAAGATGATGAATTACTAATAAAAGAAATATAAGAAAAGCAGCAACAAAAGAATAAGATTAAGAGAATAAAAGAGCCAGCCACAAACAAGTCCAAGTCCACTGTTTCAACCTGTCAGAATGGAAAGAGAAGGGTTAATAAGGATATGGCCACCCAACTCATACTGTACAGGCAAAGACTAACTTAAAACTAAATAATTATAATACCCAAAATAAGGATAAGAATAATTATGAAATAATAAATAAACTAAATTAATTAACTGGGGAAAAGTCCCCAGGGGGGAGAAAGAGGGGCTGGTATATGTGAGAATCACCAGCCCTGATGCAGAGAGAGAATTTCCATGAGAGGATTTGATGACTGAATTGAGTCTGTACAGGGCCTGTACAAGAGGAGTGGTGTTATTTAGTGATCATAGAGTTTGGAATTGGTGTATCCAAACTGTATTGGCTAATTCCAACCTGTACAAGTACTGAAAGGCTGTATTGATGAACCAGACTGTATGCATGTTTCAGCAAGGAATATTGCTGAAACTGAATGTTGATGCACACAGTGGATTTTCTGGTTTAAGGTGTTTGAGTGGGTGTATCAATGAATACTCTTACCCCTGATGAGTGGTTGTTACAGAGGAGCTCTTACTCCAAAAATCTTGGAAGGCTTCTCAGACTCATATTGCGGTAACAACTACGATGGACAATCTTTTTCTGGATATGGGATTAATCTTCTGGAAATCTAAAAAGAAACCTATTGCTTCTTTATCATCAACCAAATCTGAATCATGATACATGTTGGAGTTTTGCAAGACTTATTATGGCTTAAAACCTTGGCCAAATACTTCAAAATCACTATGCCTTTTGAGCTATGGTACAACAATCAAGGGGCTATTTATCTGTTCAAAAATTCTCTATATAATTATCATACCACTATATCAATATTTGAATGAATTGGATCTGAGAAACTTTCAAGAATAAGAATATTCCAGTTAATTATATTTCCACACATGATATGTGGGCAGATATACTCACCAAAGGCCTTGTACAACTAAAACACAAAATATTCTGCAAAGAAATCAATCTCATTGGTTAAACAAGCATAAGGGCAAGTCAATATCTGAAAGAGTTACCATGGTATTATGACAACTAAAGCAATTTCTCTCAAGATGATGATCTATGACATTGTCATCTCTTATCTTGTTGTAAATAGCCAATCTATCTCCTTATACTTATCACCGTGAAGTTAAGAAAGATATTTTTGTGTTTCCTATCATGAATATGATCTTGAGTTTTTTGGGTATAAATTTAAAGTTTTAAGGAACTAAAAGTATTTGTTTATTAACAATCATGCAGTATGAAAACAAAAGACATAGCACATGTACCCAAAAGGTGGATGCAGTTTGATACAATGTTTATAGAATAAGAAAAGTAAGCTTTAAGGAATGGTACAAGGGAGAAATGATCTAGTCAAAGAATTACTTTGTCAGTTTAAAGAGTCTTCACTTGTTAGTGAGTGAAAATTTTTCTCATACCTGTGGTTAGAGCAGTTGTAAGCTATATCAAACAAAGATAGGTAAGTTAATGTTGATGTTGCAACTTAAGTAATTGGAGATGGTATGACGAAATAAATAGAAAGTATAGAAAGTTAATGTTCCTGTTGCAATATAAGTAATTGAGGATGGTACGACGCATAAATAGATATAATATTAAGGGAATGAATGAGACGGAGAAGTAGAAAGGTGATAGGTTGGTGGTACGGAAACATTCACCTCTGGTAGGAGTCTAGCTTCTTTTAAGCTAATCAAGGCCGTGGCTATGCATCATAGTTTGCCGCTTATGGGCAGTGGTCTTTGGTTTACTGGGCTGAGTAAATAAGGCTCAGTTAGTTTTTGTGCTTTTGCACTGGGAGTGAGGTCGTGCTCACCTAAACTCTTTCGGGTGGATATTTCCTCAATAAATACCACAACAAACTTATGTTGTATTTATTTTTCCTTATCTATTTGTGATAGTACTTTTTTCTCTCAGTTAACTTTCTTAACTTCACAGGTGGGTTGCTCTGTTTACGCAATATTTTATCTATTCATGACAGTACTTTTTTCTCTCAGGTAATTTTCTTAACTTCACAATACCTGATGAAACTTCAAGGATCGTTGAGAAGGCTTGATGAGGCAAAAACGTTGAAGAGCCCTCATTTATAGGGACAATGGCTCATATAGTAAACAAATGTCAACCATCACCCAGTTAACCTTCTATACCACATCTTTCCTTCCATTTATTATTAAATCTTTTTTATTTTTCTGATTCCGGAAAATTCAGTCTCATTATCATAGAATTACTACAACATAAACTTACTAACTCTTTTCAATCGTACCCCTTGATTGATCTTGTAACACTCAGCCATAGTTCATTTCACATATTGCAGAACACTTGTTTGCCTCTGTTCAAGTACATTTTTTTAAAACTAAAACCTATAACTTGTCCTCCTAGTCGTTAACGCGATACATATTATAGTTTCAATCTCTAACAAATTGTCCTTTGAAGTTCAAATCCCTTGGAAAAAAACTATTTGAATGTTGATAATATCAACTGAGAAAGACAATTAATTCTGACTTTCCCTCTGTTTGAGAGCTTGAAATTTTGGAGAAGCGTAGGATTCTTTCTTCTGAACTTTCACAAACAATGTTAGAAATGATATTACCCTTAGGAGGCAGTAATTTTCTAAGTCTGCGCCGATGAATAGGTAGGTACTGGAGAGATAACAACGAACCGACACAACAGCGATGAGAGAAAACAAGCGAGATGGTGAAACAAAAAACAGATAATGGTTTGTTTTGATAAGGATATTGAGCTATGCACCTCGATGGACTACAATCACTATATCTAAAGAAACTATTGGTTGATATTTAGACAATAATTTGACAAGGTCAGTAGGATGAACAGATGATCATTGCCGCATTGGCCGCATTCCTAAAGGAGACAGTGAGAGTGTTTATCTAAGAGTTGTGATCAAGCGATTTTCTTTTTACAAAAGGAGAATCAGTTCATGAGTACTATTGAAATTATTTATGAGCTAATTTGAGCTTACCTTATAATAACTTTCGCTTTCGCTTAGGTGGTAGCCAGTATCGTCGAACACATAGCTATGCTCATCACAGCGCACAAACGTTTTTGACGAACGCACTGGAGTGAATGTTTTCTTGGCGTTGTTGCAATCTTCACATGCGACATGGATTGATACTGCTCCCCAATTTTGCAATGGCAAGAACTCGCCATTGACATGACCTTGACCACAAACGTAGTGCCTAAAATCCCTTTCTACTGACGAACCCTGGTTGGTACAGCGCTTGAAGTCGCATATCATCACGTCGCTATTCATAGCTCCACAAATGGAAGAAAAAAATGCCACCAAGACGAAAAGAGTCAAGTTCCCAAACGCCCCATTCCGGAGCTTGGTATTGCGACAACTGCTGGAGAGGTGATTCATAGCCATGTTTGATGAAAGTATTCAAATTTTAGAAGGTGTTGGTTGTGGTGTTGATCTCCGGATTAGTGCAGCTTCGACCTCACTGTTAACCAATATGCAGGCATTAATTTTAGGAGTGGTGAGAAAAATATTTCAATGAGCTAGACACAAAAGGCAAGCAGAAAGAAACTTTATCTCTAAAAAAATGAAGAATCAGAGCTCATACCTGATGAAGCTTCAAGGATCGTTGAGAAGCCTTGATGAGGCAAAAACTTTGAAAAAGAGCCCGCATTTATAGGGACAATGGCTCATAGAGTAAACAAAAGTCCATCACGCAGTTAGCCACCACTTAAGGCTTTCGGCCAACATTAGCCGACCAATACAATGATCTTTCGACATATTTCCTCGTACGGCGTCAGGGCGAGGACTTGCCATGTTTTAAACACAGACATCGGTCCTCTAACAAGAGGGGAATCCTATAATATCAATATTTTACTTTTTTGCAAACCAGACGCTCCTGCGTGGAACTAAAAAAATCCCTGAAGCGAGGCCGCTGCGATTTCAGCATTACTACGTGTTAATTTTCGCAGCAAAGCTGTCACTTTTGCCATCATTGCTGCGATCAAATTTTCCCCACCAACACAGACAATCAAGAGCAAGCGCAGAGTCAAGGTTGTTCACTCTGACTTGTCTGATATTCCGACCAAATGCGACTCGTGCAATGTTCGCTGATGCAATTTTAATTGGAATGACCACCACAGTGATAGGTCTCACCGACAGCGAAGCCTTTGTATCGACAGATGCATCCTGAGGAGAAACATTCAAAAAGTTTGACATATCGGAGATGATGCCGAAATGTGCGGCATGAACCACGCAGCGACCTTACGACAAAATCAACATCCGGAGTCTTGCGTTGTCCAATCTTTGCCTATCAAAATGCCGGATTTCTTGGCTCACCATTGCATTATTCCCCCCCAAAAATACCCTTGAAACTCTTACTCCACACAACCACCGGATCGCTCTTGCTTCTTCTTTCTCTTCCCTCCCCCCAATCACCTCCAAAAGGGTTAGTTGGGAGGACTTTGTACACGAGCCTCTTAAGTGAAATGGATTGCCCACATATGCACTCACAGAAAAGCTTATACCTCATAAGATAGAACTCTCATAGTGCATACTAGATTGCCACGAAGAAAAATTGTATAGATAGAATCACCTGTTCATTCTCATCAGACCAGCTGTACTTTAGCGAATAAAGACTCGATGGGTCATGTGATTGGTCCCCATCAACTCTTATCATCACTTGGCTCCACAGACGCGTAGGTATGTAAAAATCTATCGCAGTCGCTCCATCTTGTAATTATTGAAAGAATTCGAGGAATAAGGTGACATCAACATAGTCCAATAGATATTGTAATCAGACAAGAATTATAAGGGTGAGAGATGGTGAAATGATCGACGCAAAATGATCGGCACGATCGACACTTTTTCACGCACAATCCTCAGCTTTTCCTTACGAAGATCATGCTCAACATCATGTGCGTAATCCTCAATACTAACATTTAAACCACCGTCAGGAGTGGATCAACCCCGTCCCCTCCTAATCCTTCTTACTCTTTCTTTTCTCTCTTTACGCAACCACTTATTATTTCTTTTCTATTCTTTCCTTACTTATCTCTCTCATTTTCTTACATTATTGATCTATCTCATTCACTTATTAAACTATCGTAGCTGATTATAGGTGTGATGAATCATTTAACGATTGTCATTTTGTTAATAATGAATCTCTCCCACCCTAAGACCTGAGAAGAAATGAACGATAATGATTTCTTCTCCGAGTAGTTAAGAAAACGCTCTCATGGAAAGCCATGGAGTTAAGCAATTAGAGAAATTTATAAGAAGCAATAACTAAGGAGGAGGAAGAAGAAACGATCAATCTTTATTAATTATCTTTTCTATTTTATCTATTTACATTTTACATCGTATTTTGAAGTGGTTGGTATTTCTTTTCTACAAAATTTCTCAATAATGTTTACTAATTTTATCAATACAGTTTTTATCTCAGTATTGTAGAAATACGTAGTTCTTAAAATCTACGTATTTGTTGTGTGTGTCAGGTATGCTCATAGACTATTGATTGTCCTATTTCAAAATATTAACCTAGCCATCTGTTTAGTTGATCTTAAATATTTAGTGTCATTGCGTAACTGTATTCTTTTAATACTTATAAAGTGTTGTTCACCTTTTAGGTACTTTTGCTTTCATACTTATTATTTTTCTCAAATGTTTGTTAATACAAAATTTTCAGTTTGTTTCAAACTTTTCACATTTCCTGAACTAAAAACTAATACCTTATTCTCCAGTGTTTTTAGATAACAGTAATATCATTATTTGTTAGAGATCAAAACTAAACGGTGACATTTCATTAATGAATGTAGCAATAGATAAGTTTTAATAAAAAGAATTTGTACCTAAACGGTGGACTACAAATGGCTATGATAACAATAGGAGCAGTAGCAACATAAGGTACAACACAGTGTTGATCTGCTTAAAAAATAAAGGATTAGTTGACTTGGACGTCCAGAACTATCAGTTTTTGAGAAACAACAATACGTGAACCAAGCAGGAATTACTTAATGAATAAGAATACGTAAGATAGACAATTAAGGAAGAAAAGAGAGGATAAAAAAGTCAGTAGAGAACGAGAAAGGAAATGAGGAGAAAAGGAGGTGAGAATGGTTGATTCAGGATGATAGCTTCGGGAATATTCAGTCATGCGCAGATCACTGCGCATGATGATCTTCGTTCGGTTGATTTTCAAATAGTGGCGGTTTGGCGTTTGTTGAGCTAGAGGTGGCGCATTGACAATTGACTTGGTCTTGATCATGATTTCCAACATCCCCCCTCACTCCTAGCTCAACAACCCGCAAGGCACTAAGAGACCAAGAGAGAATTGGTCTACAAACGGATTTAGTGAGAAGTGTAAAAGTCTTAGAACTAAGAATTGATTACATTAGGACTAGTTGCCAAAGATACAATTATAACGAGTAAAATAATAAATAGTAGGGTTCAGAGGGCCAACTCATGAGCCAAATTTTACATGAGCACGAGCAGGAATATACTTGTCAAAGACCTTGTATGAGTTGGCTCATGAGGTGGTTTGTGCCTCGTAAAAATCGTTATTTTTAACTTATTTTTAAGTTAAAAATTAGTCGCAAATTCTGTGCACAGTCTGTGTGGATGCACCACTTTGAGAGAATCCAGTCAAAACACTTCCTTTTCGAGCAACCCACCTCCCAATTCATAAATATCTCAAATTTTGCCGTCTTGATTGAACGATATAAAGATGCCCCCAACCTCATCTCAAATCAACTACCCATACTCTCACTATCATCGCACTCTAGTCCATAATACTCCCCTCACTCTCATCTTAATCCTGCCCATCATATCTAATTTCCAAAATGCCCAGAACCTCTCAGAGACACCAAGCCTTGAAGGACCTTGAGCTGATGTGGATGATCTCAAAGATTGATGAAAATCATCAGCACCCACAAGACCAGGACCAATCAACTCTTATCAATCAATATGTTTGCCAATCAAACATGTATAGGCAGGCTAGGTATCTACTACTGAGTTCTCGATATTTGGAGCGCCCACTTGAAAATCCAAAACATCCACATTATAACCTGCATTTATTATTTGTAATGCGCAATGAAGATTTTAAGCAAGGCATGAGAACGTCAAAAGAGGGCTTTGAATTCAGATACCACAAGATTTGTAATCATGAGGTCTTTCAAAATAATAGCACATGTGAACAGCTTCCAATTGCCCATCAATTGGCATTGACACTTGAACACTTGGGATCAAATGGAAATGCAGCTTCAGTGGGCAAATTTGCGCGCAACTTCCAGGTCGGTAGGGGAACTGTTATCCTTGCAACACGTCGGGTTATCAAAGCCATTGATTCCCTTGAGAACGATTATATTAAATGGCCCAATACTCAGTGAAGGAGACAAATATCTCAGGTGATGCAGCAAGAAGGCTTTGATGGCTGTGTAGGATTCATTGATGGAACTAACTTCCCCCTTTATGGCAAACCAGCATGGCAGGGGGAGATTTACTTTGATCGGAAAAAAAATTATTCGATAAATGCACAGATTCTGTGTGATTGTGACAAGAAGATAATAGCATTCATTACAGGTTGGCCAGGTTCGTGTGTGGACACAATGGTTTATAAAAAAATGGGACTATACAGAAACGCACAGCTCTTTTTTGATAAAGGTATTTCAGATACTGCTTGATTTCAATTTTACCAATAATACTAATGGGTCCTTGTGGAAATCTGTAGGGCAATATCTGTTGGCCGACTCTGCATACCCATTAACAGATCATCTAATCCCATCTATCAAATCACCAATGGCCAACTTGCCCTTTAACAGTGATTTCAACTATTGTTTGTCAAAATCACACATGCGCAATGAACATACAATTGGCATTTTAAAGGGGCGATGGGCATCTCTTAAGCAAATGCGACTACAACTAAATGGGGAACAGGATATGATCGCATATGTGACATGGATCAAGGCCTGCTGCATATTACACAACATGCTATCCCCGATCAATGATTCATGGGAAGCGCTCAGCAATGAATACAAAGACCTTGGTAATGTACAAGTTCCCCAAGATATGCCATGTCATTCTGCATGGGAACTGCAGCGGGCAGTTAAAGAGGCTTGCGTAGAATTTAATTATGCACGGGGCATCCTACCGATACCCTAGGTTAGGTTTGTGGAACTGTATTTCCCCTGGGGCCATATTCTGATTTCCTTGTTTTTCAGGGGTTGTGTGGTGTTGGGGTTTTTTTGGCTTATGGGACTCCTCATCCAAAGCTTGAGCGTTCCTGTTCATACTTAAGTAAGCTTAACTTGTTCAACCAATCTCGCAAAAGCGAATTTTCTTTAAATCAGTCCACAAGTGAGTCATTCCCTCTGTATAATCAATCACCTCTTAAAAGTTTCAATGAATAACGTGCTTATCAATGGCACGCGAGTTAACTTTTAGTTTGCATTGATTTTCATTCAAAAGGATATTAATTTCAATAAAGCTATTTGTACGTAATTTGCGTCATCCTATTTCCTGCTAAAAGTTGCACACATTGACATGCTATTCGATTTGGTCTAGGTGGCCATGGTTCTCTCACTTCGCGTGCAGGTGTCATGAAATGTATGGCACTGTTTATAAATGCACACCCACCGTCAATGTCATCAATTCATTCTGCACCTCAACCACCTCCCAGATTTCCAGTAGATTAATAGTTTCCACATGAAGTCATTACCCTGTACCAGCACACTATTCTTTGGACTTTTCTTCGATCATCAAATCAACACCTGTCTGGCTGCTTCCCTGTACCAGCACAATAATCTTCCCACTTTTCATTGTTTTTTATTTTACCACCGATCATCAATTCAGCACCAGTCTGGCAGCTTGTCTTAATAGCATTTTGCGATGTCAATGATGTTGGAAAATTCTACCCAACTCGTGTTGTGCACTACAAATATTATTATCCCTCCGAACTTCTACCTCTGTAAAACCTATTGCGCAAATGACAAATATCATCAAAGTCCAACTTGCTCTAACCTAACTGAATCAAGCGATCCATAATTATCCAACGCAAATAATCACATTAACCTTGCAAACTACTACCCACCAATCATTCCTACTCTGTTAGTTGCGATCTATTATCTAACGCAACTACTATCATTAACTGTTCCACCGATCATTCCTACCCTGTTAGTTGCGATCTATTATCTAACGCAACTACTATCATTAACTGTTCACACTACTATGCACCTACGATTACTACACTGTTGTTTGCGATCTTGCACAGGTATCAGACCCAAGGAGAACTCACCGGTCTCAATTGTCTCGTGATCCATCGGCTTCATCCATCCGTGTCAAAGCGTCACCTCGTACAATGGAGAACTTCAACCGTTGTTTCGCCTGCGAAGATTACGAAGTGCCACATGCTTCTGAATGGGTTGGGCCAAATAGTCTGGGGGATTATGTACACATTCTTGAATGTGTTGAGGACGCAGCTAAAGTAAGTATATGAACATTAATTTTATCATGAAACCAAAACTAAAAACCCTCCAGGACGCATTTGATAGAATGGTATACATGGAATTCAATGGTAACCACATGCTTGAACAACGTCATCAACACACCAGGCGATATATCATGCGCTTGATAACCCTAACATTAAATTTGCTCAATTTCAACATCAGAGCACGTGATGGACCATGGATCATGAGGCACTTTTTCAGCACTCTCATGATATTAACCCATCACCTTGCAATCATGAATGCCAAGATAGAAGACGCCAGGGACAACATAAACCATCGCCACTTATAGTACATAGCGATTATCTATCTAATCAAGTTTGGCAATTTAATCGCCCGAATTCTATTCTGTTATCTCTTTAGTGGCCATTCCAGACAACTACTTAGCCAAAAATAAATTTCAAAAGAAATTTACTTGTAATACTATCTAAATTGGCTATACCACAGAAATCGCTTGGTGACACAAGCTTTTCTACTGAACTTGTTATGTATTATGTCTTATTTTTCACCACACACTTAGATTGCAATCACTTTTGCAATCCAAAAAAGATATTCCAAACATTCCAGCCGAACAAAGGTGTGAGTAAGAAAGACAAAAATATGATTGCAATCTAAAATTTGTCATAGTCCACGTCACAGTAATAATCACTTAATCCTAATACAAGAAATGGCCAGGAGCCCCAAAAACTTTCCCAGTCGTAAACTACAACTCTACCTCATCTAATAAATCCAAATGTTCTTTGATTTCTCGTACTGATAATCCATCCCTGCGCAATGAATCAATAACCGAAAAGCGTTGAGCTTTTTTCTCCAAAGCAATATCATGTGCCAAGCGTCGATCTTTCTGTTCTAACTCCATCTGCTTCAAGTCTAACTCCTTCTTGGTATGCATGGTTGCCTCTTCTAATTCATGTTTTGTTTGCTTGCCCAAATCCCTTTTGAGTTCCATTTCAACAAGCTGTACCTCCTTTTGCAAATCCAATGCAATCAAATCCCTTTTGAGTTTTTCTTGCTCAATTTCATGATTATAATTGAGCTCTAACAGCTTAATTGTATTAATTTCTTTGAGTTCCTTATCCTTCATCTTAGATACAACCTCATCATGATCGTACTTGTATTGCAAGTTCTGGCACATCTGATCGACCAACTGGCGATCTTGAATCTCCATTTTGCGGTCCATGAAGCCAAAGACTGAAGATTTTGGTTTTGTCACCAATTGATCGGAAATGATCCCCTCATTTGGTCGTAAACTTTTTTCACTATTCCCTTTGACGTTCTTCTTAGATGCCAAGAGATGAGGTTGAATGTGGCTTGCTTCATTTCGGTTGTCCTGCTCTGAGTTTTCTTCTGACTCATCAGAGTGGTGACGTCTTTTCTGTGTTTCACTCCTAGTCCCAGTGGGTTCCTTGTCCTTGGCTGTGACACTACCATTGTCATTCCTATCACTTCCACAGTGAGATACATTGTTGTGAACATCCAAATCGCCCTCTTCATCAACATCATCTTCATCTTTGCCATCCATAACCATTGATGTATCATATACATTGTGACCAGCCATGTTTTGTTTGTTTCCAAATATCACGACCATTTGATCAAAGCATGGACAACGGCTATCTATTTCACCCTTTAGGCTCCCACAAAGCCCATTACTTATGCCTGATCCCATATGATTCAACCATTGAGCGGTGTCCATGAATTTGCATTTCTACGTGCGCCAGCGCTGTTGAAGATTGCGCCCACTGAGTTCCAAAGTGCCTTGTTCATGGTTGACATTGAGATACATCGCAAATCGCTTGAATGCCTGTGCATGTGTATGTTTTTTCTTACCCCATGATTGCTTTTTACTGTTACCAAACAGATCTGCATATACATGACACGATTAGTATATATGCAAAAATTACAATCATCATGTTGACTATAACTTACCATCGTAATTTTCTGGCTTTTCCAAATATGTGCAAATATTTGCAAAATCCAACTCTACAAATGGCGGATTCCAATCACCTCTTCCTTTATACTTGGGGTCAAACTGGATATTGGCTTCTTGTCTGCGTATTGAATCCTCAGCAATTTCCTTCTTGGTACGATGCCTACTTTTGAATGCACTGCCCGCTTGAATGCTCAAGTTGCCGACAATTGGCTGCCACGATCCCCATCCTGCATAATCCTCTGAGTCGGCTCTGGAGACGTGTCACAACCATGGCAATTCACCTCCTTGGATCCCCATATGGCATTCAAGCCATAGTTCTTTTATGGCCAATTGGCCATATCCATCACCAGTGGCCAATATGGCCACGTCATTATCTTATGGACCATTTATGGCCATTTGTGTTTTGGGGCCTTCATGGCCCTTCACCTCAATCCAGAACCCATAGCGGCAATTTATGCCCAAATGGGTATTTCTGGTCATTTCCCTCAAAACCAGGGGAAATGGCCCAAATGGCTGTTTTTGGCCATTTGGGCTCATAATGCGCATTTGCGCATTTTTGTGCATTTTGCGCATTTTTGCGCACTTTTGCGCATTTGCGCACTTTTTGCGCATTTTGCGCATTTGCGCATATTTGCGCACTTTTGCGCATTTTTGCGCACTTTGCGCATTTGCGCACTTTTGCGCATTTTTGCGCACTTTGACGCAAAGTGTCCGAAAGACACTTTCCCGCCTTTTGGGCCAGTTTTTGGCTCAGAACCCAGAAATGGCCAAAACCCCCAAAAGGCCCAGAAACACCATTCTAAGCTCTGAAGCCATTACATTCATCTTTTTCCCTCTGCCTTTCCATCTCAAGACCTTTGGACGTAATCTTCTTGCCAATCAACCAATATGCCATAAATGATGTTATATATCATTGTGCATCATTTTTCAACAGCAATTCAATGGTGGCAATATCAAACGCTCATTTCAACATTCCAACATCCCATCACGTCATCAAGGCACCCAATCATTCAGAGGAATCATCAAGGCTCAAGAGCAAGTGTTTCAGCGTCAAAGACCAATGACGCCATCAAAGCAGTCATTGGTTATTCTCATTCCAAGTATTCCTTCCAAGGGAATACTTTCAATTCATTCTCAAGTGTACTCAAGAGGCAGTGCCAAAAAGAAGTTGTCAAGTGTCAAAGCTCCACTCAATCCATCTTGGCAACCATATTCATTTCAATACAGTCTGGATCCATCAAGACCTGTATTTCATTTTCAATCATGGGAAATTCATTCAACCCAATTCAATTTCAATATTAGCCAGCTGTATTAATTCCCAAAACAATCAATACAGCCTCAAGGATCAATACAGATCAGTTTTCAGCCTGAAGAACTCAAGCTCCCAACTTTTCACATATACCGGCTACCCTTTCCACCCTGGGGGGTTTTTCCCCAGTTAATTAATATATTTTGATTTTATTTTATCTCTATTTTCTTTTCATTTTAGTTAAGCAAATACTGATATTATTAAGTCAGTCATTTAGTACCTTTCTCTTTCTCTTTCTTCGCCTGTCAATGGATATTTGGTGGTCATATCCTTACTAATTCCATTATTCATTTTTGGCAGGTTGAAACAGTGATTAAGGACTTACTTGGTTGGCTCTTTGGCCATTTCGCTTCCCTTTCCTCTTTTGCATCTCATCTTGTACCTGCATATCTTTTAGAGGAATTCATTCTTATTATTTTTATTCTTTATCCTTTTGGAGGCTTCCAAGTGAGTTCCCTGATTGCTGAGTGCCAGGCCACTCTTGTATTTCTGTCCAAGAGCCCCTGTGACATTATATTAATTAACTCATAATTTCTTTTTCATTCTGTTCATTCTTTCTTTATAATTTCATTCACTCATTCCATCGAAATTATGATTCTTTTACGCTTATGAACTTAATGATTCATCGTCACCTCTCAATTTTCTTTCATTCATTCTTCATTTTGAAAATTGAAAGCTGACCCATTTTTTATTTTTGTTATTCTTTTTAAAATCTTTTCAAATCATCAAATTTTCATTCTCATTCATAATTCAGGCGTCATCTTGATTTTCTTTGATTTTCAAATTTTTCATCAAGATATTCAGACACGTTATTCACATCAAGATTCATAATTGATTTTTTCTTCAAGAATTTTGATTTTTAAAGAATAATTCACTTGATTTTGATTGATTGATTGATTTGAAATATTTGATTTTGACCTCAAGAAAATTGATTGACCTGAAGATTTCATTGATTTTGCTGATTTTTCACATCAAGAATTTTGACATAAATTGATTTTTCTTCAAGATTTTCATTTGATTGATTGATTCTGCAAGATTTTTTATTTTGATTGATTTGATTGATTTGATTTTGACTTCAAGACTTCATTTGATTTTGATTTATTGACGTACTTGAAGATTTTCATTTTTATTCATTGATTTTTTCCTCAAGATTTGATTGTTGACTCTTTTCAATTCAAGAAAATTTTGATCTTTAATTCATTGTTTCATTCCATTCCTGATATCATGCCTGTTCAACACTCACCTCCGGCAAGACAGACAAGATCTCAGGCCAGAGCTCAAGCTGTTCTCACTCCAACTCCAAGAGCTCCTCTAGATGGCACCCCAGCAGTTCCTCAACTGAGGGCCCAATTAGATAGAGGACCCCGCATGGAAGGAGCAGCACCATCCAGGAAGGAAGGAAGAGGGCCAAGAAGATCATGTTCATTTTCAGGAGTAGTTGGCGGATTTCCAGGAACTTCAAGGACTATTTTCAAAGGTCCAGGTGAAGATGGTGAAGAGGAGGAGGAGAATTCTGTGGAAGAGGAAGAGTCTGATGGTACTGAAGGTGTCCCTGCTCCGGTGGAGGCATCCCAAGGTACTGGAGGGCCAACTCTAGCCCAGTCTAATCAGCCTGTCTCTCATCAGTCTGAACCATCTTTATTGGCCATCATGCAGCAAATGACTCAGATTATGGCCAATCTTCAAGCAGCTTCATCTTCTGAAGCATCAAGACCACCAGCCTTCAAGACTCCATCTATGAAGGCACCGGAATGCTTTGATGGGACTCAGCCCTTCAAAGTTAGAAGTTTCATTCAGTCTTGTCAATTGATATTTCATAATGATCCGGCAAACTTCGCTCAAGACAGAAAGAAGGTCCTCTATGCCACTTCATTTCTCATTGGCAGGGCTGCAAAATGGATTGAGCCTTATCTTTCCAATCTCACCAATCAAGATTCAAAATACCTTCTCAATTCTTGGCCGTTATTTGAATCTCAACTCTTCACTCTATTTGGTGACCCGAATGAAGTCAGAAAAGCAGAAGCTGAGTTGGATTCTTTAAGAATGAAAGAAGGTGGGCATGTATCTTTATACATTGCTGATTTCAGAAGCTTAGTCTCAAGGATCGGGGATTGGGGTGAAAGAGCTCTCATCCATCATTTCAGGAAGGGATTGCCATCCAGGATTTTGGATCAATTGGCCTCCCATCCTTCAAGAATTGACTCTCTTCAAGACTTAATGGACGTTACCCTGGAACTTGATACCAGGTACCATGAGAGGCAAAATGAAAAGAGTCATCATCAAGAGAAGAAGCCAGAAGCCTCAAAGTCAAGTTCTTCTCATCCTCAAAATTCTTCAAGTTCAAGTCATAAGAAGAAGAAGAATTTTCAGAAGAGGGACAAGCCCCATTCGTCTTTGTTGAATAAAGATTTCAAGCTCATGAACTCTGAAAAAGAAAGAAGAATCAAGGAGGGTCTTTGTACCTATTGTGGTGGGAAGCATAGTCTTGAGTCCTGTTTCAAAAGGCCTCAAAACAAGCTTACCCAACCGTCAGGCAAATTTCCCAGCCAGGGAAAAGCCTGAGTGAAGATCATGTTGTGTTCAATGGTCTTCACAGTTTTCCATCCAGAGCACAATTGTGCATTCTGAATACTGGTGTCAAAAATTCTCTTAAATTTTTTGTTTTTTCTTCTCTCTCTGATATGTTTTACAGTATTCTCATTGATTCTGGTGCTACCAACTCATTTATTGCAAAGCAGTTTGTTCACAAGTATTCTTTGACCATGTCAGAACTCCCGGAGAAGATTCCCCTTATTATTCTTGACTCCTCTGAGTCTCCTTCTTTATTTGTGACTCACCGTACTAAATATATGGTTGAGCTCCCTTCTTTCCCAAGCTTTGAATGGGACTTTTTAGTCATTGATACTCCCAAGGGAGAAGACCTCATATTGGGCTTTGACTTTCTCAATCATTTTAATCCATTTATTGATTGGAGGCAAGGATTGATCACCTTTAATTCTGATCATAAGGACTATAATGATCCTTCAATTTCTTTCAGTAATGACTTTTCTTCTGCCAAATCATGTGCAGCTCTGGTTGGTGATTCTAGAACACCATCATTTCCGTCTTCTGTCCATATTCCTTCCCTTAATTCCCATCAGTCATTACTATCATCTAGAGATGAAGTCTTCAAAGAGATTCAAGATGTTGGAGAAGATAATTCTGTATCTTCACTTCATCTCTTCTTTGGGAATATGGACCTTCCTCCTTCATCTTATCATGACTCCCTGGAGGAGTTGTGGGATGAAGAGGAAGAGCCAGAAGAAATAGAAACCGTGATGAAGGTTGTTCCTTCTGTTTATCACCAATATTTGGATGTATTTTCCAAGGTGAAAGCAGAGAAACTTCCTCCTCACCGCGCCTGTGATCATCATATCGAGCTGGAGGGGTCTCTACCTCCAGTTGGGGTGATCTACTCTTTATCAAACCAAGAGTCAGATACACTCAGGGCCTACATTTCAGAGAATGTAGAGAAAGGTTTCATCCGGCCAAGCTCCTCTTCTACAGGAGCACCTGTTCTTTTTGTCAAAAAGAAAGATGGTGGCCTCCGTTTGTGTGTTGATTACCGCAAGCTCAATGCTGTTACTAGGAAGAACAAGTATCCTGTCCCTCCTATGAATCAGCTTCTCACTGTTTTCAATGGTTCTTCTATCTTCTCCAAGATTGACTTGCGTGGTGCATATAACCTGCTCAGAATCAAGGAAGGTGATGAACATTTGACTTGTTTTAGAACCAAATATGGTAGTTATGAGTACTTGGTTATGCCATTTGGGCTTACCAATGCTCCTGCTTCTTTTCAAAATCTCGTCAATGATATTTTTTATGATCTTCTTGATGTTTATGTTGTGGTTTATTTGGATGACATTATGGTCTTTTCCAAATCTGAGGAAGAACATGTCACTCATGTGTCCACTGTTCTTTCCAGACTCAGAGCCAATAACCTCTTTGCTAAGGCGTCCAAATGCCTATTTCATGTTTCTAGTGTGGAATATCTTGGTTATGTAGTTTCTTCTGAAGGCCTCAAGATGGACCAAGCAAAAGTCCAGCAAATTCTCAATTGGCCACCTCCAAGAAACCTCAAGGCTCTTCAATCATTCCTTGGCTTTGCCAATTTTTACCGCCGTTTCATCAAGAATTATTCAAAGAAAATTAGTTCACTCACAAGTTTCCTCAAGAAAGATTCCCGTTTTCCCCTCAATGAGGAAGCTCTTAGACAGTTTCATCAACTCAAAGAGGCATTCACCACTGCTCCAATCCTTTCTCATTTCAATCCTTCTCTACCCACCATTGTAGAGACCGATGCATCAGATTATGCCTTGGGTGCTGTACTGAGTCAGGTCTCTGACTCAGGAAAACATCCCATTGCATTTGATAGCCGCAAGCTTCTCCCAGCTGAGCTCAATTATGAGATTCATGACAAGGAACTCCTTGGCATAGTCTGGGCTCTCAAGCGCTGGAGAGCTTTCCTTCTTTCTATTTCTTCCCCTTTTGAAGTTCTCACCGATCACTCATCCCTTCAATATTTTATGTCTTCCAAGATTCTCACTCGCCGTCAAGCCCGCTGGGCTGAATTTTTATCTGAATTTCATTTTTCAATCACTTACCGCCCTGGCCGCTTGGCCACCCTTCCAGATGCCTTGTCACGTCGGGACGACGTTTACCCGGAGAGGGGGGAGGATTTCATCAGCAAGAATCCAATGAACTATCAGAAGATAATCAAGCAAGATGAAATTCAAGCCTCAAAGTTTTTTGCAGTCAAGGTGGATTCATTTTCAAATTTGATTGATTCAATTCAGAAGGCAGTATGGCAAGATTCTCAATATAGAAGTGTCCTTGAAGATTTGGGTAAAGGTAAATCTGTCCAAGATTATTCTCTTGATTCCTCTTCCAAACTTCTCCTTTTCAAAGATCGGGTGGTGGTCCCAAATGACCCCACAATTCAACTCAATATACTTCAAAAGCGGCATGACTCTCCTCTAGCTGGACACCCTGGCCAAGAGAAGACTCTCAAACTTGTCAAGCGGGATTTCCACTGGCCCGGCATGACTCAATTTATCAAGGATTATGTCTCATCCTGTCAACAGTGTTCAAGAAACAAAAATATTCATCACAAGAAGTTTGGACTCCTCAAGCCTCTTCCAATTCCAAGTGGTCCTTGGATTTGTCTTTCAATGGATTTCATCACTCAACTGCCATTGTCCAATTCCTTTGATTCAATTTTAGTCATAGTGGACAGATTCTCAAAAATGGCGGTTTTTATTCCGACAATAGCTTCAATCACTTCATTAGATTTGGCCCATTTATTCATCAAGAATATTTTCTCAAAGCATGGCCTTCCTTCAAGCATTGTTAGTGATCGAGGTTCACTTTTTGTTTCTTCCTTTTGGACCAACCTTTGTCAGCAGCTCAAGATTTCAAGAGACTTGTCAACTGCTTACCATCCAGAAACTGATGGACAGACAGAGAGGGTAAATCAGATACTAGAACAGTACCTTCGGATGTATGTCAGTTATCATCAAGATGATTGGAACACCTGGCTCCCTCTGGCTGAATTTGCCTACAATAACTCTGACCACTCTTCAACAAAACAATCACCGTTTTTCACTGTTTATGGAAGAGATCCTCATTTTGACTCAGTTCACATCACTCAAGACACTCCGGCTGGAAAGTTATCAACAAAAATCCAATCAGTACAGCAAGATGTCAAGAGAGAACTTGAAGTTGCCATAAACAGGTTTAAGAGGTATGCAGATAAAAGTAGAGCAAGTCCACCTGTTTTCAATCCCGGTGACATGGTATGGCTCTCTTCCAAGAACATCAAATCAACCAGACCCACCAAAAAGCTGTCTGAAAGATGGCTGGGTCCTTTTCCAATCTTGAAGAAAGTCAGCACTCATGCCTACCACCTCAAGCTTCCATCTCAATGGAAATCCATCCACCCAGTTTTCCATATTTCCCTTTTGGAACCAGTCAAGACGTCAACAATCCCAAATAGGCATCAAGAGCCTCCTCCTCCAATCACCATTGAAGAAGAAGAGGAATGGGAAGTCTCTCAAATACTGGACTCAAAGCTCAAGAGAGGAAAATTATGGTATCTGGTGGAATGGAAAGGTTTCAGTCAAGACCCAGAAAGATCCACTTGGGAACCAACCGAAAACCTCAAGAATTGTCCTGAACTTGTCAAAGATTTTCATTCACTATATCCTGACAAGCCTGGGCCGAATTCTTCAAAAGCTTGATTCATTATGGTGCTTGGTGGGGAGAGGAATTACCAAAAGTAAGTCCCACTCCTGGTATGCACCTTTAGGGGTATTCTACTCTTTTTGTTGTAAGCATCACCTTGGCCACTCTGTGAGCACTTTGCAATTTTGGACACAGATCTTTGGCATGGCTTTCAACTTCATTTCCAATCTTATGGCCATTTTCACTTGGGACAATGGGCCATTCACTTCTCAATTCATTTCCAAGATTCCAAATTCAAATTCATTCCTTCAACAGTTTTGTTTTATTTTTATGGCACTGGCGGGAGTGGTAACTACCAAAAGTAAGTTCCTCTCCTGGTGTGCACTTCCCTGAGGGGCCTACAATCTTGTCAAAACATCACCTTGGCCACTTTGTGAGCACCTGGCATCAAATTTATCTTTCCAGGTCCTTGGCCAATTTCAAAATCAGTTATCAACCTCCGTGATGAAGATTGGAACCTCCTCAAGATTCAATTCATTTCTCTTTTTCCTTTTCCTTTTCTTTTCTTAATTTCATTTTCATTCTTTATTATTATTTTATTTTCATTTTAAATTTTCTTTTATCACGTCAATTATCACGTCAAAAATTTTCATTCATTTTAAAATTCAATTCCAATCATGAAGCCAATGTCAAAAGAAGATCAAGCAAGTCCTGCGTCAAATGTCAATTTTTAATATCAGTCTTCAAATTTTTATCTTGATCAATCCTCTTGAATCACTCTCTCAAAATCTTTCCAATAGCCTCAACAGGCTTCACCTTGTATTGGTGCTCAGGAGCTCACCATTCCAAGGTGGGGGGTACTGTCACAACCATGGCAATTCACCTCCTTGGATCCCCATATGGCATTCAAGCCATAGTTCTTTTATGGCCAATTGGCCATATCCATCACCAGTGGCCAATATGGCCACGTCATTATCTTATGGACCATTTATGGCCATTTGTGTTTTGGGGCCTTCATGGCCCTTCACCTCAATCCAGAACCCATAGCGGCAATTTATGCCCAAATGGGTATTTCTGGTCATTTCCCTCAAAACCAGGGGAAATGGCCCAAATGGCTGTTTTTGGCCATTTGGGCTCATAATGCGCATTTGCGCATTTTTGCGCATTTTGCGCATTTTTGCGCATTTGCGCACTTTTTGCGCATTTGCGCATTTTGCGCATTTGCGCACTTTTGCGCATTTTTGCGCACTTTGACGCAAAGTGTCCGAAAGACACTTTCCCGCCTTTTGGGCCAGTTTTTGGCTCAGAACCCAGAAATGGCCAAAACCCCCAAAAGGCCCAGAAACACCATTCCAAGCTCTGAAGCCATTACATTCATCTTTTTCCCTCTGCCTTTCCATCTCAAGACCTTTGGACGTAATCTTCTTGCCAATCAACCAATATGCCATAAATGATGTTATATATCATTGTGCATCATTTTTCAACAGCAATTCAATGGTGGCAATATCAAACGCTCATTTCAACATTCCAACATCCCATCACGTCATCAAGGCACCCAATCATTCAGAGGAATCATCAAGGCTCAAGAGCAAGTGTTTCAGCGTCAAAGACCAATGACGCCATCAAAGCAGTCATTGGTTATTCTCATTCCAAGTATTCCTTCCAAGGGAATACTTTCAATTCATTCTCAAGTGTACTCAAGAGGCAGTGCCAAAAAGAAGTTGTCAAGTGTCAAAGCTCCACTCAATCCATCTTGGCAACCATATTCATTTCAATACAGTCTGGATCCATCAAGACCTGTATTTCATTTTCAATCATGGGAAATTCATTCAACCCAATTCAATTTCAATATTAGCCAGCTGTATTAATTCCCAAAACAATCAATACAGCCTCAAGGATCAATACAGATCAGTTTTCAGCCTGAAGAACTCAAGCTCCCAACTTTTCACATATACCGGCTACCCTTTCCACCCTGGGGGGTTTTTCCCCAGTTAATTAATATATTTTGATTTTATTTTATCTCTATTTTCTTTTCATTTTAGTTAAGCAAATACTGATATTATTAAGTCAGTCATTTAGTACCTTTCTCTTTCTCTTTCTTCGCCTGTCAATGGATATTTGGTGGTCATATCCTTACTAATTCCATTATTCATTTTTGGCAGGTTGAAACAGTGATTAAGGACTTACTTGGTTGGCTCTTTGGCCATTTGGCTTCCCTTTCCTCTTTTGCATCTCATCTTGTACCTGCATATCTGTTAGAGGAATTCATTCTTATTATTTTTATTCTTTATCCTTTTGGAGGCTTCCAAGTGAGTTCCCTGATTGCTGAGTGCCAGGCCACTCTTGTATTTCTGTCCAAGAGCCCCTGTGACAAGACGCAGGCAACCGGAAAAGTGCTTCATTTCTAGTATCACTTCCTGGGTGAGTAACATCTTTGACGTAAACTGATTGGTCTGTTGGTCCATAAGGTGACGAATCAGTGATACTGGCATCGAAAAAGCCTTCAGGATCATGTGCATGAGGTTGGTGATATTGATGCTCATTCAAGTAGATTGATTGTTCAGCTTCATATTGAAGCATACCTTCTTGTGTAAATGAAGCATTATCATTGAGAATACCGAATCCAGGCCAAGAGAAGGGTGACACAAATGAAGGATAATTCATTGTGAATGGGGATAGCAAACCAGGGGATGAAGAAGTAAGGGGGTAGGTTCCTGGATGGCAAACCAGTGAAAGTGAAAAAATAATGCAAAATCCAATCAGCTAAAAATAAAACCCATGGATATCATGATGGTCCATCGCGCTTACACGGTATTTTGGTATGTTGAGGTTGATCGGTTGATGAATTCGATCATGGAGGTGAACCATGCAACTCATGAGCTATCAAAACTGGTAGCTCATGACTTGGTTCATGAGTTGTAAAATTGGTGATCAAAAAAGAAGCGTAAGCAAAATCTTACGTGAGCGTGAGCGAAAGATTTGGCCGGGTTTGAACCCTACTAATACCCAAGGGTGGATGACAAGTGTGAAACAAAAGATAATAGTAACAAGGACAAGATGGTAACAACTCCAAAAAACAAACACTGTGATAGAGAGTTAGTTTGTTGTTCATACAATGACAATCAAAAGTAATGAACTATACATATGGTCACCTAAGAGAGTAGAAAGATTACGGAAAGAGAGTGAGAGAAAGAGGAAAGGTAAAAGATATAAGTAAGGAAGGTAGAGTAAAATAAAATAGGAGAAGGAGAAAGTAAAGATTGAAAGGAATGAAGAGGAGTGAGGAGTACTTCTTAGCTGGAGTAGGCTTAAATATTAGTGAGGACAATCATGCACATATTGATGTGCATGACATAATCATACAGGAGGTTGTGGCGGTTGTAAGTGTTGATCGTGCCGATCAACTTAGTTGGTTAATTGCCTAATTCCAACATCCCCTCTCACTTACATGGGCAAAAGCCTAAGAGCGTTGAGGGCTTTGCACAAAGTGCTCTTACAAACAAACTTAGTGAGGAAATCGGCCAGCATCTCGCTTGTTGGGGTATACTGAAGTTCAATGTCCGAATTTTTCACTGCTTCCGTGACGAAGTGAAGTTGAATTTCGACATGCTTCATTCTTCAACCATTAATGTTGCTGTTGCCACTCGGCCCTGGTTGTCCTCATGGACCGGAGTGGGAGAAACCGAGCTAGACAACTGAGACTCTCTACACCACTGCTGAAGCCAGAGCAATTTGGAGGTGACACTGCAAAGAGACTTGTATTCTGCCTCCCAAGTTGAAAGAGAGACGGTTGGCTGCTTCCTCATCTTCCAAATTACAGGGCACTTGTTGAATTGAACCCGGTAGCCGGTAACAGACCATTGCATGTCGGTGCAATCCCCCCAATCCGCATTGCTGTAGGCGGCAATGCCATGCTCATTACTTGCCTCATAGGTTAAGGCAAAGTCTTGAGAACCTTTCAAGTAATGGAGTAAGTGAAGGAACACCTTCCAATGGTTGATGCCTGGTCATTCGAGAAACTGAGAGAGACTTCTGACCGCATGTGAGAGATCTGCCCGAGTAGCAGTGCTGAGGTAGTTGACACTCCCCACAGCACTTCTGTAATTAACACTGAGAGCTGAGAAAGCAGATAACTCCTTGTCTGTTACAGAAGAAAGGTTCTGGTTTGGGACTAGAGGAGTAGATACAGGTCAACAACTACCCATGCCATACAGGTCCAGCAACGCCTTGGCAAAGCACTGTTGATCAAGGGTAACGTGATTGTTGGTCTGGGTTACCTTGATCCCTAGCATGAGGTCGGCCTTGCCCAAGTCCTTAATGTCAAACTCACTTGAGATTTCTTTCTTGAAGGTTTCAACCTCCTTGCCAAAGATAGCAATATCATCAACATGGACATAGAGCCACAAGGCAGGGGGGGCAGACTGATAGAAAACGCACAGATAAAGAGTGCAAGGGACAAACGCTACCTTAACAAGCCAATCCTTTAGGCGCTGATACCAGGCAAGAGGCACCTGCTTCAACCCATAAATGGCCTTGTTAAGACGGAGACAGACCTTCCTCCTGTCTAGATCAACCCCTTGAGGAATGGAGAGAAACACCATTTCCAAAAGAGGTGCATTAAGAAATGCACTTTTCACATCGATTTGGTGAAAAAGGAGACGATTTGTTACCGCGAAGGCAATAAGGACATGCAGGGAGTTTAATCGGCCAGTGGGAGAGTAGGTCTTCTCGAAGTCCACCCCAAAAGGTCTGAGTGAACCCTTGGGCACACAACCGCACCTTGTGATCAGTAACCTTGTTGTGAACCTTTGAGATATGACCACATACCCAAAAAGGTCACAAGAAATATTTAATATAATTATACATTAAAAATGAGTACCTTAAAACTACAAAAATTCCATAAGTTGGTATAAAACTTGGTTTAACTTAAAAACCAATGAATAAACATGTGAAATAAATTATACCATTGGATTCCCCATGGTAAAATACACATATACCGTTTTTATGGCATATCTGTAAAGTCAATATTTAATAAGTTATAAGTAATAATACCAAATAAAAAACACAAATCCTTATTTATTTAAAGATAAAATGAAACAAAATGGGAAATAAATGGTACCATTGGATTATCCATAAAAATCCACACATAAAACAATTAATAAGCTAAGCTTCAAAATCAATACTTAAGGGATCAACCTGAATATATGCACTTTTTTGGTCAACGCATATATTCAAGGATTTTAGCTAATATCTCTTGAGCTATGCATGATAGAGTGATGAACCAAAATAAAGTAATCACGTAATTACTGTAGGAATTCAGAAATAAAGTTTATTTCACAAGCTATAAGCAAGGTTAAAATCTGTAAGGAATTATTGATTAAAATCAGCAGAGCTGTTGACCACTTTGTTGTGAAAGTGGTTTAAACTGAAAAAAAGTAGACAGTTGGATCTTAAAAGTTCATTCGTGAAGAATGATGTTTTTTTATTCTAATATTCAAGGTATAACCCCTTGAAATCATAGTTTGAAGTTTAAAATATTAAATTTTGACAGAAAAGATGAGTTACAAGAAAAATCATCAAAAATAGAGTTTTGCTGATGGAATGAAATGCTCTTGGCAGCATGATCGGGTTATGCCACGCTATTGGGATTCACTCTTTGAATTGCTGTAGCGTGTAAATATTAAAAGTTATTAAGGATCAAAGCTTGAGCTTAAATTGATCATTTATGATCACTCACTGTAACCTTAAATTAAGTTTAACAGTCATATAAGTGATAAAATTGATGAATACTATTAGTTTATGATTAAAACTAATGAAATCCACGAAATTTGGGGTTCTGCCAAGCCTTTGACATCATCAAACTTAGAGTTATAGTGATAACTCTAAATAATGGTGTAATAATGATGTAATGAGGTTTGATCATGATGTAATCATCACCGAACCTTAAATTATTGATCAATCCCAGTGGATATGATCAGTACACGTCTACTAGAAGCCTGTTGGACTCTAGGAGGGAGGTATTTACTATAAGTAGAGCTCTTTTTACTCTGTTTTCCCCTCAGATGCATCAAAAACATTAAATCAATACAATCAAAAAGGTAATTTCTTTATTCTTTATATATAAAAACTTTTATATTATTAAAGACCAAAGATCATCCTATTAAAATCATCAATTTTGACGTGATTAAATCATTTGTTTAATTGTTTTTGTTAAAAATCTCTCTAAAACTCATTTCCACGTAAAAATCAAGAATATTTGTAAATTTATCTATTTTTTATTGTACATACAATTTGGAAAAGTTGTATTTACATTATTTTGGCGTAAAATATCTCAAAATTATTATATTAAGTGTTAAAAGTAGGTTATTTTCTCTTATATAATAATTTTCTCTATATTATTCTTTTAATAATTCTTTAATTAATATAAATAGTATTTATATTAATTTATAAGTTTAATATTGGTAATATTATTGTTATTAATTGTTTTTTACTAATAAAAGCCAATTTTTTACGCCTTTATTATTTGTTTGTAACAATAATAAAGTGCTTTTAAATATATTAATTATTTTATATCAATATATTTATTTTATTATATTATATTTTATAATATAAATTATATTATTCTATTTTATTGATAATATAATTATTTTTACGCCATAATTATAATAATTCTTTATTATTATAGTTATTTTTATCTTATTTATTAAATTTATAAGGACATTCATAGTACAATAAGTAAAATATTAGTAATTTTTACTTATTGTTTCATAGTCAAACCTTACATTTGGGGGCCTGGCCGTGATATTTACTCTAAAAGACCTTTAAAAAGATTCTAATTGGGCTTATCCAATAATAAATTATACTTGTAATCATAAAATTATATAATGATTTTATATTTATTGATTTTAAAAGCTATTGAGGCATTTGGAAAGCAATTGTACTGTCTTAAACGTGGTTTTTCACATCGTTAGACTTGCAAAAACTTTCTTTGAGTGACTCAAGTGATTAAAAAAGATATTTTATAAATTAAAAATAATTTTATATTATAAATTAATTTTATAAAAAGAATCATATTCATTTTTATTTTATTCTTTAAAAATAAAAATATTAAAAGCCAATAAAAAAGTTATTTTATTCATTTTAATTTTATTTCTTTAATTATTTTCAATTTTTTTTCTATAAAAAAAGATATAAAAGCAATTTTTACGAGGAAAATTGCCATATCTTACCAAAATAACACTTTTATATAAAAGACTTATAATTATTTGTCTTTTTTAGTGTTTGAAGACAACCCAACAGAGGATAACCAAACCAATGTTGAAATATTGGTGGAAGAAACTTATCAAAGTTCTCTAACACCAATAATCACCAAAAGAAAGAAAGCCAAGAAATTGGACTTTCCAGGACCCACCATTAAAGACTCTGAAGGTGAGTACCTCACTTATAAGTTGCCATAAGAAAATTTGTGCTCTGAAATCCTCTTATTTCTTATTTTTCTTATAATATGACTACCAGAAGAGGCTCGCAATACTCCATCCAATCAGATGGAGCTGGACTCAGAGGTAGAATTGATTCCTCAAAAGGGAAAAGGAAGGGCCATATCCCCAGTGGAACAGAATCCACACAAGGAAGTGCCTTATCCCAAAGGCAAGTCCCAGAAATGCCCATGATATCTGAACCTGAAATGGAACTAAGTATGAGTAACTCAAACAGGTACAAATCACATTCAGAGGGCTCAAATAGACATTTACATGAGCCAATACAAAAAGTACTACACAGTGTACAAGGACAAAGATTGGGAAATGTTGCCTCAAATACACCAAGGAGTGATGAACTCCGGACACATCCAGAAAAAGTTCCTCAAAGAGGAGGAAATAGTGAAATACTCCACTGGATGGAATCCACTATCATCCAAACCTCAAATCAAAATTATCAAGGAGTATTATGCCAAAAAGAAGGAGGCAACCAAGGAAGAAGCCCCATTAGCTTCTACCAGCAATCCCCAAGTCAACCCACTTCCCCAAGAAGGTAAGAAGAACAATAAAAAGAATTGGAGAAAACCATATTCCCCAAGCTACAGGATTCCCAAGATCCAAAAAGATGCCATGGACAATGTCTTCAACATGGCCAGAACTTTGATGGAATTCAAAGACAAAGAGGAACAAAGAATGAGACAACCCCATTTCCCAAAGAAATAACATTGTCTCCTGATGTTGTAAATACTTTAACAGAGCTTAAAAATAGTATTTTACCTCTTAAATACATTAAAAATAGTTTATTATCTTTCCAAGAAATAAATAACAGTTTATCATCTTTAACCAAACTTGTTGTACAAAATAAGAAAGAAATTGATAACATAAAATTTATGATTGAGAATAATATACCAAAAGTATTAATTGACAATACTCAGAAATTAATACAAGGACAACAAGAGTTGTATAAATACATAAGTGATATCAAAGAAAAACCTTTGACAATCAATTATGACGTGAGTATTGACAATCTTACAGAAAAATTGAACAAATTAAGTACTTCTGTAGAAAAATTTGAAGAAAAGACTTCATCACATCAAAAATTACTTTTGGAACATGTGGAAAAGAGGGATGAAGCAAGAATGCATCTGAAAGATGACATCCAAAGTGAAATAAGGCTTATTACTGAAAAAATGGATAAAATTAATGAGGCTAATTTAAATATGCCAAAGTTATCAACACCATTTTCTCACATAAGAAGCCCTGTTAAGCCAAAAGAGGAATTAACAAATCCTTTCATAAAAGACTTGAGACACCAAGACAATAACCAAGTCTTAATGAAGGAAGTACCTCAATTGAAAGAATGGCCAACATTCACAGGAGAAGGTGAATATGACCACATGTCATTTTTCAAAACAATTGACATGCTAAAGGAAGATCATGCCATACCAGATGAATTAATCACTGCAAGATTACATTCATTGTTTGAAAAATCTGCAAACAGATGATATTATGGCATAAGACAAACAAATGGCAAAAATACCTGGTCTTGGTGGAAACAAGAAATAACCACCAAGTTGGCTAATGATGCCTGGAGGTAAAAGATAGAGAATGCATTTGAAAATTCTTTCTTTGACCCAGACAAAGACAAAACTTTAACTTGGTTCTTAAAACAAGTTGAAAGACTTAATGCATTGTACCCAGAAATGTCACAAAAAATGGTGCATATGAAAATACTCAAGAAACGTGGAGGAGAGCTAGAACATGCCCTAAGAAGCAGGTGTATAGAACCATTCTCCACAGAAGAGTATATTAATGCACTAGAAGACATAGTGACAAGAACAAAAATTGGCAGGACTTGGAAGAAATTGGACATTAAAAGCCCAAATAAACCATTTATGAAAAAGATAAATCAAAAGAATCCTTCAAGCCCAATACATCCAACAATAATGAGCAAAGAAAATGCCATAAATGTGGAGGTATTGTAAACTTAGCCAATAATTGCCTTAAAAAGGCAAAGATTAATGAAATTGCGGAAACAGAAAACCACAATGAAAAAGAAGAGGATTCTGACTCTGAAAAAGAGACAGAAGAGTCAGAAAGCTCTGAAAGTGATGAAATCAATATAATTAATGCACAAATGAATAATATTTATATAATTTATGAAGTACTGGATGTTAACTCAAACTTACCACAAGTTGGGACATCTGACACAAACCTGACAAACATACAAGATGCCACAATGTATAGGACCAAAACTGCAAGAGGAATGGGATATACAGCTGGAAAATCAAGTATAAGTATTGTTATGGTTGATAAGCAAGAAGGAAAAGTTAACTTAGATACAGGAGCATATTGCACTTGTGTTGGTAAAAGTTATTTAAAAAACATTGTCCCAGACTGGCAAGAAAAACTTATGCCAATACAAGGTGTCAAAATTAGTAGTGCAAGTGAGAGCATGAAGCCCCTTGGAATAATTGATTTAACACTAATTTTTCCCCATCCCTCACAATGTGTCAGAATCAAAGTAGAGTTTTTAGTAATGGACAACTGTACTAGTAATCACTTCATACTTGGGAATGACTACTTATCAATTTATGGTATAGATATCTCCAACCAAAAGGATAGATATTTTACCATAGGAGACAATAAAAGACAAAAGTTTGGCTTCTTAAATAACAAAAAACAAATCATAGTTATTAAGAATGAAGAAAAAATTCCAGGAAAACTCTTTATATCTGGACAACTTAGAGAGGCAGAACTTAATCAAGAATTAACAGAAAAAATGAAAGAAAAAGTGATTGACCTCTTATTTAAGTATAAAAATGCCTTTGCAACTGACAAAGAGCCACTAGGTGCCATAATTGGACATGAAGTGGATATAATTCTTAATGTGGAAAAACCTTATCCACCTCTATTAAGAAGACCTGCTTACCCAGCTAGTCCAAGGGCTAGAGAAGCCTTAGAGGTACACATTAAAGAATTGATGGACCTTGGAGTATTAAGAAAGGTAGGACATAATGAAAAGGTAGAAGTCACTACACCTGTCATTATAACTTGGCATAATGGAGAATCAAGGATGGTAGGAGACTTCAGAGCCCTGAATACCTATACCATTCCAGACAGGTATCCAATACCCAGGATCCATGAGACATTGACACAATTGTCACAAGCTAAGTTCATCACAGCCATGGATGCCTTAAAAGGTTTTCATCAAAATTTCTTAACAGACAATGCCAAAAAACTACTGAGGATAATAGTCCACTGTGGAATTTTTGAATACTTAAGAGTGCCATTTGGCATAAAAAATGCACCTTCCCATTATCAAAGAATGATGAATACCATATTGCCTGAAAAATTATCAGAAGGATGGTTAATTATCTATATTGATGATATCATAGTTTGCTCAGAAACCTGGGAAAATCACCTTACAAGACTAGAAAGGGTACTCCAAAAAATAGTCCAAGTGAATATGAAAATTTCCTTGAAAAAGTGTCATTTTGCATACAGTGAATTAAAAGCACTAGGACATGTTGTATCTGGACTTAGTCTAGGCATAGACAAGAATAAAGTAGCAGCAGTAATACTTAAACAAATGCCCCAAACCAAAAAATAAATGCAATCATTTCTAGGATTTGCTTGTTACTATAGACAGAATATAAAGGACTTTTCAAAAATTGCTAAATCCTTGTATAAGCTATGCGACCAACAAACAGTCTATGAAATGACAGAAGAAAGAGTCAAGGCATATGAAGAATTGCAAAATTCCTTAACAAATGCCCCACTTCTTCTAATGCCAGATTATAAAATACCCTTCAAGCTGTACATTCATGCTTGTGGAGAAGGACTGGGTGCTGCACTACACCAGACACAAATTATCAATGATAAACCAGTGAAAGGACTAATTTGTTTTATTTCAAGATAGATAAAGCCAACAGAAGCAAGATATGGAGCAAGCCAAATGGGATGCCTCTGCTTAGTGTGGGCCTTAGAAAAATTACATTACTATTTAGATGGAACAGTATTTGATGTGATTACAGACTGTAATGCTGTAAAATCTCTATTAAAGCTGAAAACTCCAAATAGACATATGCTGGGATGGCAAATTGCTATCCAAGAATATAGAGGAAATATGACTATTGTTCATAAATCTGGCAATATTCATAAAAATGCAGATGGTCTTAGCAGATGGGCTCTAGCGAATACCCTTGACAATTTAGCATGGGTACCACAATAAGAACACCATATAGAAGGAATATGTGTTACAGACATTGGCACAGAATTCTTTAACCAAGTTAAAGAAAGCTATAAGATAGACAAGAATTGCCATCTCTTAAGTCAACTTCTAATGAAAGACAGCAAAGACCCATCACTTTCATCAAAACTAGATGAAAAATGGAAAAAGGCATATGATGAAGGAAGATTCCACCTCCTTGATGGAATCCTTTACCATAGAACAAAACACACATGAGTTATGACCTTAACAGATCGAACCTTGATAAACACTATTTTACATGAGTGTCATGATAGTGTTGCAGCTGGACACCTTTCAGAAGACAGGACACTAGAGAGGGTGAAAACCTGCTCTTGGTGGCCAAATTGGAAGAAAGATGTTATAGAATACTGCCAAACCTGTGACAGATGTCAAAAAGCCAACAGAACCACAGGAAAGAAATTTGGAATGATGATCCAAATCCAAGAACCAAAATCCCCTTGGGAAATAGTTAATATGGATTGGGTAACAGCATTACCTCCAGGAGGAGACATAAGCTATAATGCATGCCTAGTATTGGTTGACAGGTATAGCAAAACTCCCATGTTCCTACCATGTCATAAAGATGAAACAGCTATGGACACAGCCATAATGATATGGAATAAAGTTATTAGCCATACAGGCTTATTCCAGAATATTATAAGTGACAGAGACCCAAAGTTCACTTCAGCATTATGGACAAACCTCCATAACTTGTTTGGGACAAAGTTATCATTCTCAACAGCTTATCATCCTCAAACTGATGGTTTAGCAGAAAGAATGATACAGACCCTAGAGGATATGATCAGAAGATTCTGTGCTTATGGGCTAGAATTCAAAGATTCTGATGGTTTTACCCATGATTGGTGTACACTAATACCAGCACTTGAACTGGCATATAAGACATCAATCCATTCTTCTACTGGCAAAACACCAGCAATGCTAGAGAAAGGCTGAAATCCAAGACTTCCTTATGATACCCTCAAAAAGGACTTAGTGGATATACATCCAACAGCAAGCAGTTTTAAGATAATGCTTGACAAGGCATGACACCATTCAAACAGATGTATGCAAGATTCTTTCAAATATGCAAAAGAAAGATGGGATAAAAGTCATAAGCCACCTGATTTCAAAATAGAAGACTTTGTCCTAGTATCAACCCTTAATTTAAATAACATAAAAGGCCCAAATAAATTAAAAAATTCCTTTGCAGGACCATTTATGATAAAAGCACTTCATGGACCCAATGCTGTGCAATTAGAACTCACAGGTGAACTAATGAACAAACACCCAACTTTCCCTGTAAGTCTGATGAAACCCTACAGTTCAAGTGACAAGGAGTTATTTCCACTCAGAAATAAACCCCCACTTGAAATTCCCCCCTTGGAAGAAGGAGAGGAAGAGAAAATAGTAAAAGTCCTTGAAGAAAGAAGGACAAGAAACAAAAAAGAAAGGGAATACCTTGTAAGGTATAGAAATTCAACTCAAGAAGATGAATGGCTACTTGAGAAAGATATAAAAAATGCTGATAAACTACTAAGAAGGTTCAGACATGAAAGAAAACCTGAAAAATAGAAAAGTTAAGCATTATTGACCTTCAAGACTAACAAAGTCTATTGAAGAGGTAGGACAGTGGATGATACCCTAATTACACATATCAGATTGTGGTACAATCTTTTTTGGTGGTAGGGAATGTGAACCTTTGAGATATGACCACATACCCAAAAAGGTCACAAGAAATATTCAATATAATTATACATTAAAAATAAGTACCTTAAAACTACAAAAATACCATAAATTGGTATAAAACTTGGTTTAACTTGAACAACAATGAATAAACATGTGAAATAAATTATACCATTGGATTCCCCATGCTAAAATACACATATACCATTTTTATGGCATATCTGTAAAGTCAATATTTAATAAGTTATAAGTAATAATACCTTATAAAAACCACAAATCCTTATTTATTTCAAATTCCAATGAAACAACATGTAAAATAAATGGTCACATTAGATTCTCCATAAAAATCCACACATAAAACAATTAATAAGCTAAGCTTCAAAATCAATACTTAAAGAATTAACCTGAATATATGCACTTTTTTGGTCAACACATATATTCAAGGATTTTAGCTAATATCGCTTGAACTATGCATGATAGAGTGATGAACCAAGAATAAAGTCATCACGTAATTACTTTATGAATACAGAAATGAAGTTTATTTCACAATTTATAAACAAGGTTAAAATCTGTAAGGAATTATTGATCAAAATCAGCAGAGCTGTTGAACACCTTGTTGTGAAAGTGGTCCAAACTTAAAAAAAAGTAGAAAGTTGGATTCTACTAGTTCATCCGTGAAGAATGATGTATTTGTATTGTAATATTAAAGGTATAACCCCTTGAAATGATAGTTTGAAGTTTAAAATATTAAATTTTGACAGAAAAGATGAGTTACAAGAAAAATCATCAAAAATAGAGTTTTGATGATGTAATGAAATTCTCTTGGCAGAATAATATGGTTATGCCAAGCTATTAGAATTCACTCTCTGAATTGCTGTAGCGTGTAAATCTTAAAATTTATTAAGGATCAAAGTTTGAGCTTAAATTGATCATTTATGATCACTCACTGTAACCTTAAATTACGTTTAACAGTCATATAAGTGATAAAATTGGTGAATACTATTAGTTTATGATTAAAACTAATAAAATCCACGAAATTTGGGGTTCTGCCAAGCCTTTGACGTCATCAAACTTAGAGTGATAGTGATAACTCTAAATAATGGCGTAATAATGATGTAATGAGGTTTGATCATGATTTAATCATCACCAAACCTTAAAATATTGATCAATCCCAGTGGATATGATCAGTACACGTCTACTAGAAGCCTGTTGGACTCTAGGAGGGAGGTATTTACTATAAATAGAGCTCTTTTTACTCTGTTTTCCCCTCAGATGCATCAAAAACATTAAATCAATACAATCAAAAAGGTAATTTCTTTATTCTTTATATATAAAAACTTTTATATTATTAAAGACCAAAGATAATCCTATTATAATCATCAATTTTGAAGTGATTAAATCATTTGTTTAATTGTTTTTGTTAAAAATATCTCTAAAACTCATTTCCACGTAAAAATCAAGAATATTTGTAAATTTCTCTATTTTTATTATAAATACAGTTTGGAAAAGTTGTATTTACATTATTTTGGCGTAAAATATCTCAAAATTATTATACTAAGTGTTGCAAGTAGGTTATTTTCTCTTATATAATAATTTTCTCTATATTATTCTTTTAATAATTCTTTAATTAATATAAATAGTATTTAAATTAATTTATAACTTTAATATTGGTAATATTATTGTTATTAATTGTTTTTTATTAATAAAAAACAATTTTTTACGCCTTTATTATTTGTTTTTAACAACAATAAAGTTCTTTTAAATATATTAATTATTTTATATTAATATATTTATTTTATTATATTATATTTTATAATATAAATTATATTATTATATTTTATTGATAATATAATTATTTTTACGCCATAAGTATAATAATTGTTTATTATTATAATTATTTTTATCTTATTTATTTCATTTATAAGGACATTCATAGTACAATAAGTAAAATATTAGTAATTTTTACTTATTGTTTCATAGTCAAACCTTCCACTTGTTGAGGTGGTCCGTTTTGATTTTAAAAACCCACATAGTCCCAACAAGCTTATAAGATGGATCGATGTGGACTACCTCCCAAACATTTAAATCAGCCATGGACTTTAGTTCCTTGGTTATCGCATTTAACCACACCTCTTGATCGGGAGAATTAGTCGCCTCCCTGAAGGTACAAGGGGTGGTGCATACTGAGGAAAAGAAGGTCTCCGGACGTCGAGGGAAAGGCAGGATGTTTGATCGATCAATGTCACATGACACCAATCACTCGAAGTCTTGGCGGGGCAGGAGGAGCCTGTTCCTCATTAAGACTTGAAGAGCTGGTTACATCTACAGTTTCTTCAGTGGACGGGTCCTCTATAGAGGCATCAGAGACGCGGGCTTCATCGACTGCTTCTCGAGACTCTGAAGAGGGAGATTGGGCTTCATCTACCAATTCTCCTTCCCTGTCAATGCTGAAAGGAAAAACCAAAGGAGAGTCCACCGATGAAGAGGAAGACAAGCAGGGAAATTTTGACTTGTCAAAAAGAACATGCCTTGAAATGAAAATCTTCCCGTTGTCGGGATAGAGCACTCCATAAGCCAACACGTCATTCTTGTTACCAAGAAAGACACCTTCTCGACCAGACTGAGAAAGCTTCCAGTCCCTTAGGTTTTTGGGGATTCAGGTTATAGCTTGACACCCAAAGACTCGTAGCTTCTTGATACGTGGCAATTTACCGGTCCAAAGGGTGTACGGGGAGAGATTTTGCCTTGAGGGAGTAGGAATAAGGTTGGTAAGCAGGGTGGAGGTATTTATTGCCTCGGCCCAATACTGTTTGGCCAACCCGCTTTCATTGAGCAGACATTTGGCCTTATCAAGGATGGTGCGATTAGCACGTTCGGCAAAACCGTTGTGCTGAGGATTGAAGGGTGGTGAGAAAATGTGAGTGAAACCACAAGAAGCCAAGAGATTCTTGAACGTTTTGTTTATGAATTCTCCACCGCGATCAGAAACGACTGCTTTGATAGTTCGTTGCTGATGATTCTCCATTAGATTTTTGACCCCAAAAAATTGGTTGAAGGTGTTGGACTTGCTTTTGAGCATGCAAGTCATCTTGTATGAAGTGAATTGATCCACGACAGTGAGAAAATAGGGGGAACCACCAGTGGATGGAGGTGAAATTGGTCCAACCAAATCCAAGTGAACACAATCGAGAGGTAGACTTACGTGTTCAAACTTGTCTTTAAAAGGAAGTTGGTGGATTTTGTTGAGGTCACAAGTCTTGCATGGGGAATTGTCAGATGGAAGACCCATAGAGCGAACCTGAGCTTTTCCAGGGTGACCAAGTCTTTTATGCCACGGGTCATCCACAATGGTGGTTAAAAGAGACGTAGGTTGAGTAAAATTAATTTTCATTAAGTTGTTGATGATCTCTCCTTCAAATAGAACATCGTTGTCTATCCTCAAGCTGAAGGTGTTGGATTTCTTGACAATGGTTAGTTTATCGCAAAAAAGCTGCATTAAGCTAACCGGGTTGCAGTTGAGCTTTGGAACGTAAAGGCAATCGGTCAATGTGAAGCGTTTAGGACCAACCATCACAGCAACTGAGCCAATTCCTTCGGCCAAGAGATAGCTTGATGAGTCTCCAGTTGCAATTGAAAATTTTGCAGCATTGGAGAAGGAGGAAAAGACGTCTTTTGAATAGAACATATGGTGAGTTTCTCCACAGTCTATGACTATTTGATTGGAGCAGTTAGATTGGTGGACGGTCGAAGTGATGAGGGCACGAGCAGTGACTAAATGGGAAGCTGCAGGAGAACCACATATCTTCCTCTTGTTGCTTTGCTTGGATGGCCGTAAGTGAGGATTTTTGGCATAACAGTATTCTTTCCTGTGAGCAGTACATTTGGGGTTATGAAGGCCATTCAAGCAATCGTGAGTGATGTTATATTACTGTTCACTAGAGGCAACAAGGGCTAATACAGAGGATGAGGGTTTTTTGATGAATTTGGCGCATTGAAGGTTGGCATATTCTTGTAATCGAAGGAGTACTTTATCAAGTTTCTCAATGAGAAAATTGTTCAGAGTTATCATTTCAATTACTTGAGAGAGAGATGGATTGTTCCCAAGCTTCCCCAAAATTATGTAAGAAAGAATCTCGGGAGGAAGCTGAATACTGATGGATTGGAGGTCCAGCAGAAATCTTCTAGTGCTGTCGATGTAGCTTTGAAGGTTACTGTTTCAGTTGATTTTCTGCCAATTCATCCAAACCCTGCCCTTATTAATATTTCTTTTTGATGCATAGTGTTCGTTGATACATGACCAAAGTAGGTTGCCCTTGTCGGAAGTTTCAGGTTTGATGACCTCCAGAAAAACTCGTTGATTAATTCGGGAGGTAATGAGGGTGATTGCTTCAAATCTTAACCTCTTCCACCAATTAAGAGCATTAGTTGACACATCTTGTCCTACAGAATTTTCACAAACGTCCAACAAATCTCAAGAGGAAAGAAGAAACCGCATTCATAGATGCCATTTGGTGTAATTGGCTCCATTGATAAGTGGTATGTACGGTTCTTCTTTGTCAAGATTTTTATCAGTCATTTTGTTGGATGTTTCTTGTTATCCACCCTTGCTGAAATAAAGGGAGCGTTCGAGACTGTAAATCTGTAAAAGTCTTGGAACTAAGGATTTATTACATTAGGACTATTTGCCAAAGATACAATTATAACGAGTAAAATAATAAATACCTAAGGGTGGATGACAAGTGTGAAACAAAAGATAATAGTAACAAGGACAAGATGGTAACAATTGCAAACAAAAAACACTGTGATAGAGAGTTAGTTTGTTGTTCATACAATGATGATCAAAAGTAATGAACTATACCTATGATAAGCTAAGAGAGTAGAAAGATTACGGAAAGAGAGTGAGAGAAAGAGGAAAGGTAAAAGATATAAGTAAGGAAGGTAGAGTAAAATAAAATAGGAGAAGGAGAAAGTAAAGATCAAAAGGAGACAAAAGGAATGAAGGTGAGTGAGGAGTACTTCATAGCTGGAGTAGGCTGAAATATTAGTGAGGACGATCATGCACATATTGATGTGCATGACATAATCATACAGGAGGTTGTGGCAGTTGTAAGTGTTGATTGTGCCGATAAACTTAGTTGGTTGATCGCCTCATTCCAACAAGAAGGTTGGCCAGCATTGAAGAAGTAGGGGTGTAGATAAGACTGATGATTAGGCCTTGAAAGCCTCCTTGATGAAATGGACTTGAATATCAACGTGTTTCATCCTTCTGTTATTGAGGTTGCAGTACCCATTAGCAGTGTTGATACAGGACTGATTGTCCTCATAGATAGGGATAGCTGAGGCAAGAGTGAGAAGATAAAATTCACGGGACCACTGCTTAAGCTAGAGAAGTTCCAAAACCTGATCACACAAGGCCTTATACTCGGCCTCGGTGGTCAAGATTGAGACAGAAGGTTGCTTGTGTGTTTTCCAGAGAACAAGGTTACCGCCAAACAGAGCAAGAAAGCCTGTTACCAATTGACAAGTACTTTTACAATTCCCCCAGTCAGCATTGCTATGACCTACAACATCACTTTCAAGTCATTGAGAATACATCAATTGAAGGTCTTGCATCCCTCTTAGGTACCGCAGCACATGGAGAAACCCATTCCAGTGACCAATGCAGGGTGTTTAAGGCACTGGGACAGCAAAATAACAGCATGAGAAAGATTGGGTCTAGTGGCGGTGCTCAAGTAATTGATACTGCCAATTCAACTCCGGTAATTGACCCCAAGACAAAGAAATTTTTCAACCTCCTCACTTGCCGGTTGAAGATGGACATTCGGTTCCAAGGGTGTTGCCACCAACTTGCAATTACTCATACCATAAAGCTGCAGCAAAGAGTCAGTGAAGTGACTCTGATCAAGAGAAATGAACCCGTCTCCATGCACAATCCTTACCCCCAGCATTAGATTGGCCAGACCCATGTCCTTGATATCAAATTCCTGTGCTATTTCCTTCTTGAAGGATGAGACGTCCTCCCCAAAGATAGTGATATCATCTACATGAATATAAAGGCAAGTCATGGTACCCTCAGAGCAAAAAAAAACGCAGCGATCAAGCACACAAACTGAAAATCCAACTTTGAGGAGCCACTCCTTGAGGCGTTGATACCAAGCAAGTGGAGCTTGCTTAAGACCATAAATAGCCTTGTTTAGACGAAGGCAAGACGTTCCCTTATTGAAATTGAGACCTTGAGGGATCAAAAGATAGATGACTTCAGAAAGTGGTGCATTAGGGAAAGCACTCTTTATGTCTATTTGGTGGAACTTTAGACCCTTTGAGGCAGCATGCGAAATTAAACAGCGAAGAGAGTTAAGGCGACCAGTGGGAGCGTAAGTCTTCTTGAAATAAATCCCAGGAGTTTGAGTGAACCCCTGAGCGCAAAGATGGGACTTGTATTCTAGAGAATTGTTGAGATGGTCCCTTTTTATTTGAAAGACCCAAGGGGTTCCAACCAGCTTATAATCGGGCTGCAAGTTTACTAGGTCCCAGATGTGCATTTTATTCATTGAAGACAGTTCTTTGTTGATTGCACTTAGCCATGAATCTTTTTGCAAGGATTTGACAGCCTGATTGAAAGTTCTTGGAGATTTAGAAAGAGAAGTAACCAAGGCCTTGGGTTGTCAATGATACAGTGGGATGTTTTGTAAGGTTTGTCTATTAAACTCTTGATAATAGTAGCAGAATCAAGAGTACTATGACTGTCCTCAGTAGAAATATATAATATAACAAAATATTATAACCACAAATTTGAATATAATTATTAAAAATAATTATATAACAAAAATAAATTTACTTATTAATATAAAAATAGAATAATAATAAGAAATATAATAAGTATAATGAATTATAATTATTCTATTATTGTTATAGTCACTGACAGTTATAACAATAAGAAGTGTAAATATCTTAATGAGACAATTACACGTGGAAATATGAATATTAACCACTTATAAATAATATGAATATTATTTATAAAAGAATTAGAACACACACTGTGCAGAAATAATTCCTATAGAATAAAAAATTCTATATAAAAAAACTAATACTAGATAAAAAAAATATAGAACTTTAGAGAAAAAACTTACTTATAATATTTATTTAATACAACAAGTCAAACAACAACAGTTATTATATTCAATAATTATTATAAGTTAAAAAAACGCTTAAAATCAATAATTTTAAAGATAAAACAACTTTTTATAATAAAATTTAAGATTAAAGAGTTTTTTAGAGGAATTTGTGGATTTTAAAAGATATTTAAGATGATAATTTTATAATATAAAATCTATTATTGATGATTACAACAATAATCTGAATTCTATGATTTCAATTCTTTAATTTACAATTAATAAAGAATAAAATAACTTAAGAATTACTTTAATAATAAGTTTTTATAAATAATAAAACTTTACCTGTTTAAATTGCCAATATGATTGGATTGATAATGAATGATGGACAAAAACAGTGATGAAAAGACTCTTTTTATGTCTTCAGAGAAGCTCTCATGATTCATAATGAATATAGAGGGCGTGCTCAGGTCAAAACTGAAAAACCATACTTAAAAACAAAGTTCTTAACTTAAGGCAACTTGTTTTTAATTCCAATTTAAAGCTACCAGTGTTATTCTTAACTCCATGTAACTTTAATCCTCATTTATACTAATTATTTTAAGTTTTCAATATAAAGAAATTTATTTATATTAAAGTTCATCACATGAACAACTTAAAAATATAGTTTCAAGCAGAAATCTCATAAACTCAATTTTTAATTAATTTTTAAAGAAATCATAATTTTCTTTGAGCTTAATTAAAAGAGTAAATTTCCAGGCTAATTACCCAGGAAATTTATTTATAAGATATACTTAACATTTAATTTATATGTAGATAATATTGGATTGTAAGCTGTGTGAAGATTTCAAGCAAGTCCATCAAGATTTGGATTTTTAATGAATTTTTGAAGTTATTGATATTTTTCCACGTAAAATAGCAATACACACCAAACCTTAGGTTTTGATAAGGTTTTGATGCTTGTAGCTATAAAGGTTTAAGCTTATTTAAGGTTTTTAAGCTTGATTAAGCTTTGACAGTTCTTAAAACCTTGATTTCAAGCCTGCATATTGGGATTTACCCTTTGGCAGCTTGAAATTCCTGTCCAAATTGGGATAAAACCAGTTTAAACCTCAAGGTTGGATCAAAGTCTAATCTTAAAGTTGATATAAGGTTGAAAATCCTCCAATACAGGTGGACAACCTTAATTTAATCATTGCAAATCCAAAAAGTTGGGTACCCCAGCTCTATTTGGTCTTTTTCCTTTGTCCCACCTTTTTGCGTGGATTTTGCCTTTTTATTTATTTAAAGCCATACCATGGCGTTAAACCCTTTGAAATTGAGCTCATGCAGGATTTACATTCTGTATGGCAAATCCTTAGCCAATTCAGTAAATATACACCACACCTCAATTTTAACTAAAATTTTGGTAAGTTTGCATTAACCTTATGCAACTTTAAATTTAAGCTTATTTAAGCTTAAATTTAACAATTTTAAAAAAATGTTAAAAAAGTTACATTAGTACTGTGAGATTCTTAAATATTCTAATAACACAAGAAATAAGTGGTTTTGGGTATAATACCCTATGGGTGTACCCTAGGTTATTTTTGGTATAGAATCCAAAAATAACATAATATTTATAACTTTGTTTATCCAAAAAAAAGTTATACTTATTTTTTATTATTTTTTATTTTAAATTCAACTAAAAAGTCTGTTTAAGACAAAATTGACTGTTTATAAAATCATTTGTGGCCTTATGGGTATGTCATACATACCTCACAGACTCACATTCCCTACCACCAAAAAAAATTGTACCACAATTTTTCTTTTGTAGTTTACCCCCAAGTTATTTGGGGGGGTATAATTCACTGTCCAACCTCTCTACTTATACTTTCAAGTATGTAAAGCACACAATTCAAAATTTTTATTGAGCAATTAGTCTTCTCTAATTTCTGAATCTTCTGAGAAACATTTGGGAATCAGGTATTTTGCTTTCTACAATCCATTCATCTTCATGTTGTGGATTTTTATACCTGACTAAGTATTCTCTTTCATTTTTTCCCCTAAGTCTTCTTTCTTTCAAGACTTTTAGTACCTTTTTCTCCTCACTTTGATCTAGTGGGGGTACCTCTAAGGGTGTTTCATTTCTTAAAGGAAATAATTCCTTATCACTTGAAGTGTAATGCTTTACTAGACTGACAGGGAAAGTTGGATGTTTATTTTCCAGTTCTCCTGACATTTCTACTTGTACTGCATTTGTCCCATGAAGGGCTTTAATAATAAATAGTCCTGCAAAGGAATCTTTCAATTTTTTTTGACCTTTAATATTATTAAAGTTCAAGGTTGAAACTAGTATTAAGTCCCCTACTTTGAGTTTTGGGGTTTTATGACTTTTATCCCATTTCTGCTTAGCATATTCAAAGGCATCATTCAAGCTTTTATTTGCATGATGTCTCGTTTTACCAAGCAATAGCTTAAAGTTTGAAGCAGTTGGATGAATGTCAACCAGATCTTTCTCCAAAGTATCAATTGGAAGTTTGGGGTTCCAGCCTTTTTTCCAACATTGCAGGGGTCTTGCCTGTTGAAGCATGGATGGAGGTCTTGTAGGCTAATTCCAATGCTGGTATAAGAGTACACCAATCATGGGTAAAGCCATCAGAATCTTTAAACTTCAAGCCATAAGCACAAAATCTTATGATCATGTCCTCAAGGGTTTGAATCATTCTTTCTGCCAACCCATCTTTTTGTGGATGGTATGCTGTTGAGAATGATAATTTTGTACCCAAAAGCTTATGTAAATTAGTCCATAAGGCTGATGTAAATTTTGGGTCTCTGTCACTAATGATGTTTTTAAAGAGACCAGTATGGGACATTACTCCATTCCAGATCAAAAGAGCTGTATCCATAGCTGTGTCATCTTTATGACATGGTAAAAAGATTGGTGTTTTGCTATATCTGTCTACAATAACAAGACATGCATTGTAACTTGTATAACCTCCAGGTGGTAATTCAGTTAGCCAATCCATGTGAACCACTTCCCATGAGGTACTTGGTTCTTGGATATGGATCATCAGACCAAATCTTTTACCAGTAGCTTTATTGGCTTTCTGGCATCTATCACAACTTTGACAGTACTCAATGACATCTTTTCTCCAAGATGGCCACCAGGCACATGTCTTAATTCTTTCCATTGTTCTGTCTTCAGACAGATGTCCAGAATAAATGTTATCATGGCATTCTAGTAGTATTGTGTTAATTAACATTCTACTACATAGGACCATGACACATGTGTGTTTAGATCTATGATATAGTATACCACCAAACAAATGGAATCTTCCATTATCATAAGATGTTTTCCAAATATCATCCAGAGAATTAGCCAATTCTGCCTCTTTGCAATATTTGTCAAGTAGAGCAGTAAGTATATGGCAATTTTTATCTTGCTTATAGCTTTCTCTAACTTCCTCAAAGAATTCTGTTCCCACATCTGTGATGTTAATTACTTCAATTGGGAGTTGAAGTTCTGCACTTGTAGGAAAATCGGAAGGATTTTCAGGTGTATTGGGTAATGCCCATCTACTTAAGCCATCAGCATTCTTGTGAATATTTCCAGCTTTATGTACTATGGTCATATTGCCTCTATACTCCTGTATAGCAATCTGCCATCTTAACATGTGTCTGTTTGGATTTTTCATGTTAAGAAGTGATTTTACTACATTACAATCAGTAATTACTTCAAACACACTACCATCAAGATAGTAATGAAGTTTTTCCAAAACCCAAACAAGGCAAAGGCACTCCATTTGGCTAGCTCCATATCTTGCCTCAGTAGGTTTAATTTGTCTTGAAATAAAACAAATTGGACCTTTATAAGGCTTGTCATTGACAATTTGAACATGATGAAGAGCAGCTCCTAAACCTTCACCACATGCATCAATATACAGCTTGAAAGGAAGTTTCCAGTCTGGCATCAGTAATAATGGTGCATTGGTCAAGGCATACTTGATTTTATCATATGCTTGAATTCTCTCCTGCGTCATTTCAGAAACAGTTTGTTGATCACAAATTCTGTATAATGATCTGGCATGGATTGCAAAATCTTTAAGGTGTTGCCTGTAATAACAGGCAAACCCTAAGAAAGACATAATTTATTTTTTGTTCTGGGGCATTTTTTTCAGTAAAACTGCAGCCACTTTGTTCTTATCAACACCAAGCCTCAGTCCTGAGACTACATGTCCAAGAGCTTTTAACTCATGAAACCCAAAATTACATTTTTAAGAGAAATTTTCATGTTCACTTGTAGAATTTTCTTAAGTACTAATGAAACTCTCTCTAAATGTAATTACCAGGTTTCTGAACAAATGATAATATCACCAATATAAATGATTAACCATCCCTCTGATAATTCATGTGGGAAGATAGTATTCATCATTATTTGGTAATGAGAGGGTGCATTTTTAATACCAAAAGGCATTCGCAAATACTCATAAATCCCACAATGAGCAATTATTCTCAATAATTTCCTAGCATGAGGTGTCAAAACATTCTGGTGAAAGCCTTTTAGAGCATCCATGGAAGTAATGAATCTTGCTTTGGATAATTGAGTCAAAGTCTCATGAATTCTAGGGATTGGATACCTGTCTGGCATAGTATAGGTATTCAGTGCTCTAAAATCACCAACCATCCTTCACTTATCATTATGCCAAGTAATGATTACTGGAGTTGTGACTTCTACCTCCTCATTGTGTCCAACTTTTCTAAGAACTCCCAGTTTCATTAGTTCATTAATATGATTTTCTAATGCTTCTCTAGCCCTAGGGCTAGCTGGGTAAGCTGGTCTTCTTAATAGTGGTGGATAAGGCCTTTCAACATTAAGCATAATGTCCACCTCATGACCTTTATAGCCCCAAGTGGTTCATTATCTGAAGCAAAGGCTTCCCTGTATTGAAATAAAATTTTAATAAGCACTTCCTTCATTTCCAGTGTTAATTCAGGACTAATTTGTGCTTCAATTAATTGACTTGACACAAATTTTTCCTTATTAACAGTTTTTACTTGTTTAATGACAGTAATTTCTCTTTTTTCTAGAGGAAAAGCAAATTTTTGTCTTTTATTTTCCCCTATAGTGAAATACCTGTCTTTATGATTATTAATATCAATACCATAAATATTGAGATAATCATTCCCAAGTATAAAGTGTTGTGAAGTACAATTATTCATAACAACAATTTCAACTTTCAATCTTATACCTCCTGCAGGATGAGGAAATATGATTGCTGCTCAAATATACCCAAGGGGTGCATATTTTGGCTAGCACTGCTGAATGTTATACCTTCAATTGGCATTAATTTTTCTTGCAAATCGGTATAAGTTTTGTCAAGATAATCTTTTCCAACACAAGTGCAAAAAGCACCTGAGTCAGATGTATCTTGGCTTCTGTGTTATTTATCACAATATTAGTGATACAAGATGACCCAGCTGTATAACCTTTACCTCTGGCAGGTTTGGTTTTTTGCATTTTGGCATCTTGCACATGTATGAGATCCATACATTCATCACTGTACTGTGGTAAGTGAGTATGTACCTCAGTGACTTCAAAAGAAAAATTAATATTTTCTATACCAAGTTCTTCTGATACTTCTTCTTCTGAAGGCTCAGAATAACTTTCATGTAAAGATACATCAGTTTCTTTTGTGTCTTCCACTTTTTCAACATTTATCTCATTGACTCTTGTCTTTTTTGGACAAGTGTTTGCCAAATGAGATGTGCTTCCACATTTATGACATTTCAAAGGAAGTCTGCCTTGTGGCTTATTTGGTTTTGAAATTGGTTTCCCACTAGTCTTGTTGTCTATTGGGGTTTTGGACCAATTTCTTCCAATTTTTGTTCTAGTAGTGATGTCCTCCATAGCATTGATATAATCTTCTGTAGAGAAAGGCTCAATACATCTGCTTCTTATAGCATGCTCAAGGTCACCACCACATTTTCTTAATATCCTTTTATGTACCATTGTCTCAGACATATCAGGATGAAGGGCAGTTAACCTGTCCTTTTGTTTAAGAAACCAAGTCATGGGCCTGTCCCTTTCAATATTAAAAATGGTTTCTTCAAAAGAATTTTCCATTATAAATCTCCAAGAATCATTGGCCCATTTGGAAATAATTTGTTCTTTCCACCAAGGCCAAGAATTTTTACCATGGTCTTGTCTCATTTTATAATACCATTTCTTTGCTGATTTGGTAAATAATGAGTGTAATCTGGCACTTATGTATTCATCTGGTATGTTAAAGTCTTCTTTAAACATATCAATTGTTTTCATAAATTCCATATGATTATATTCTCCTTCACCACTGAAGGTTGGCCATTCCTCTAATATTGGAATGTCCTTAAAATTGCAAGCAGTTTCCACATCATGACTTGAAATTGTATGATGTAAATCATTATTCAAGTTAAGAACATTTCTGTCAAGAATTGGTGTGGATTTGTAAGGTTTGACTATGAAACAATAAGTAAAAATTACTAATTTATTACTTATTGTACTCTGAATGTCCTTATAATTGAAATAAATAAGATTAAAATAATAATAATAATAAAGAAATATTATTATTATGGCGTAAAAATATTATATTATTAAATAAATATAATAATATAATTAATATTATATGAAATTATAATATTATAAATAATATATTAATATAAAATAATTAATATATTATAAAGCTCTTTATTATTGTTACCAACAAATAATAAAGGCGTAAAAAATTGTTTTTTATAAATAAAAAACAATTAATAACAATAATATTACTAATATTAAAGTTATATATTAATATAAATACTATTTATATTAATTAAGAATTATTAAGAGTAATAATAAGAGAGAAATGATTATAATAAGATGAAATAACCTACTTTTAACACTTAAAATAATAATTTTGAGATATTTTACGCCAAAAGAATATAATACAACTTTTTCAAATTGTATTTACAATATAAAATAAAGAAAATTACTAAATTTCTTGATTTTACGTGGAAATGAGTTTTTAGAGAGATTTTTAACAAAAACAATTAAATAAATGATTTAATCACGTCAAAATAGATGATTATAGCAAGGTGGTCTTTGGTCTTTAATAATATAACAGTTTTATATATAAAGAATAAAGAAATTACCTTTGATTTAATTGATTTAATGTTTTTGATGCGTCTGAGGGGAAAACAGAGTAAAAAGAGCTCTATTTATAGTAAATACCTCCCTCCTAGAGTCCAACAGGCTTCTAGTAGACGTGTACTGATCATATCCACTGGAATTGATCAATATTTTAAGGTTTGAGGGTGATTACATCATGATCAAACCATATTACATCATTATTGCACCATTATTTAGAGTTATCACTATAACTCTAAGTGTGATGACATCAGAGGCTTGGCAGAACCCCAAATTTCGTGGATTTTATTAGTTTTAATCATAAACTAATAGTATTCACCAATTTTATCACTCTTAAGACTGTTAAACTTAATTTAAGGTTACAGTATGTGATCATAACAGCTCAATTTAAGCTCAAACTTTGATCCCAATAACTTTTAAGGTTTTCACGCTACAGCAATTCAGAGAGTGAATTCTGATAGCCTGACATAACCTTATTATGCTTCCAAGAGCTTTTCATTACATCATCAAAACTCTAATTTTGATGATTTTTCTTGTAACTCATCTTTTCTGTCGAAATTCAATATTTTAAACTTCAAACCTTGATTTCAGGGGGTTATACCCTGAATTTAATAATAAAAATTACATCATTCTTCACGAATGAACTAGTAGAATCCAACTGTGTACTTTTTTTTAAGTTTGGAGCACTTTCACAACAAAGTGGTCAACAGCTCTGTTGATTTTTATCAATATTTCATCATAGGTTTTAACCTTGTTTATAACTTGTAAAATAAAGTTCATATCTGTGTTCTTACAGTAATTACGTGGTCACTTTATTTTTGGTTCATCATTCTATCATGTATATTTTAGAAGATATTAGCTATGATCACTGAATATATGCGTTGACCAAAAAAGTGCATATATTCAGGATAATTCCTTAAGTATTGATTTTGGGAATTAGCTTATTAATTGTTTTATATGTGGATTTTTGTGGGGAATCCACTGGTACAATTTATTTCACATGTTGTTCCATTAGTTTCTGAGATAAATAAGGTTTTATGATTTTTATAAGGTATTATACCTTATAATTCCTTAAATATTGACTTTACAGATATGCCATAAAAGTGGTATATGTGTATTTTTCCATGGGGAATCCAATGGTATAATTTATTTCACATGTTCATTCATTGGTTTTTAAGTTAAACCAATTTTAGTACCAATTTATGGTATTTTTTGTATATTTGATTAATTATTTTTAGTGTATAATTATTCTAATTAATTTTAATATAATTATATTAAAGGTATAATTATTATTGATCTTTTTTGTGACCTTATTGGATATGTGGTCATATCTCAAAGGCTCACAGGATTGCCTTGGCAATTCATTTTTTAGTGATATATTATTAATACTTGATTGAATGTCTTATTTCAATTCAAGTCTTGCTTTATCAATTTTTTCCAATTGTTCTTGAAAAAGAGCTGCATTGTGACCAGTAGAAGTTTCCAAGTTTTGAACTTGTATTTTCAATTCCCTTAACTGTCCAGTTATAAAAGAAATTGAGTTCTCATCTGGTTGATTGAGTAAGGTAACTTTAGACTCAAGTCTTTCACAAATTTGCGTCAAAGACACAATATTGTCTTTATTAACATTTTCAAGGCCAATAATGGTCTTTTGTTGTTCTTTCACTTGTAATATCACATTACCCAACTTCTGTTTGACATAATCAAATGTTTTAAATTTTTCCATAATTTCTTTATTACAAGATTCAAAGTGAGTTACAAGTTTCACAAGATCTATCTCTTTGGGAAAGATTGGTTCAATCTTTCCTCCTCATTGTTTTTGAATTCCATCAAGGTTCTTGCCATATTGAACACATTGTCCATGGCTGTCTTTTCCTTCTTTGGGATTCTGTAATTCTGAGGGTAAGGCTTGTTCCACTTGGGCTTTCCCTTTCCCTTTGCCTTTTGCTTGCCCTTCTGATTGGTTTTTGGGGCTTGCTTGGGCTTGTTTGTCACTTGTTGAGGCGGATTTTTGCTGGTTGATGCTTGGGGAGCTTCAACTGGGCTGGTTTCCTTGCCTTGGGCCAACTTCTTCTTCTGATCCTCTGATAACATTCTTTGGTTTTTCAACCAAGCTTTTATCTGTTGGACTTGTCCTTTGACAGACATGGGTGTCCAACCCATCAGAAGATCTTCCGTCTTTTCTGGTCCCATGAACTTCTTCACTTGAAGATAACAGTTCATGGTGCCTATCCAAAGACTTGGGAGAAGTTCCCACTCTTGTTGTTTTGACGCCAAGAACCAGTTCTTCCATTGAGATTGATAAATTTCCACAGCTGCCTGTTGGAAATGGTTCAGGTCTAACAGCAATAGCAGTTATGTCAACTTCTGGACTCTCAATAAGAGGTTCAAAGGTGCTGGCTAACCTTTGGGAACTGGTGGAAGTTCTGGCATCCTCCATTTGTGCCTCTCCTCTGGGAAGACATTCTTGCCTTTTGGATTTGTGGTTGGAATGTCCTGGTCCAGATCCATTTGATTGGAGGGAGTAGTTACTTCCACCTCTATTAGGAGTCATTTTACGTCAATTTCAATAAAAAAATAGAGTAAAATTGAATTGAATTCACCTGCAGGACCTTTAAAGGGCTCTTTGGTTATCAAACCCCTTGGTGGTGGGCTGGTTTGAATTTCAATACTGGACTCTGAGGCTTCAGAGTCTGAAGAATTTTCTCTGATGGAAGACAATAGAGAAAATTAAAAATATAAGTTATTTTATCAAATAATAAAAATAACTTATAAACTCAACTTATTAAATAAAGTTGTTTTAATGTAATTTTATGGAAAATTACGTCAAAAATAAAGAAAAAATGTCTAAGATAAAAGAAAGATGTTTTTAGTAAAGATTTTTAATTTTTTAATTTTTTTTATTTGATTTATTATTTTCTTTAAAGAAATAATAATTAGGCAATTCACAAGTTAATTAATCAAAATTGAATTATTATTCACTTTATAATAGAATAACTCAAAGAATAAATTTCAAGTCTGTGATGTGAAAAAGCCACTAGTTAGACAAAAGAGATTTATTCCAAGTCACTCAATAGTATATTGTTTCAAACAATATTCTTAAGAAAAAATAACTTCATTAATATTATAAAGATTCTTTATAAGGTATAAGTCCCAAAAAAGCCAATATTAAGATAAATATGGCAATTTTACGTCAAAAAACAGTAAAATAAGGTCTAGAATATGATTTATGTCCCAAAAATTGGTTTAAAATCAAGGCCAGGCCCCCAAATGTAAGGTTTGTCTATGAAACTCTTGATAATAGTAGCAGAATCAAGAGTACTATGACTGTCCTCAGTAGAAATATATAATATAACAAAATATTATAACCACAATTTTTAATATAATTATTAAAAATAATTATATAAAAAAAATTAAATTTAATTATTATTATACAAATATAGTAATAAAAAAAATATAATAATTATAATAAAGTATAATTATTCTATTATTGTTATAGTCACTGACAGTTATAACAATAAGAAGTGTAAATATCTTAATGAGACAATTACACATGGAAATATGAATATTAACCACTTATAAATAATATGAATATTATTTATAAAAGAATTAGAACACACACTGTGCAGAAATAATTCTTATAGAATAAAAATTTCTATAAAAAAAACTAATACTAGATAAAAAAAATATAGAACTTTAGAGAAAAACTTATTCATAATATTTATTTAATACAACAAGTCAAACAACAACAGTTATTATATTAAATAATTATTATAGGTTAAAAACACGCTTAAAATCAATAATTTTAAAGATAAAACAACTTTTTATAATAAAATTTAAGATTAAAGAGTTTTTTAGAGGAATTTGTGGATTTTAAAAGATATTTAAGATGATAATTTTATAATATAAAATCTATTATTGATGATTACAACAATAATCTGAATTCTATGATTTCAATTCTTTAATTTACAATTAATAAAGAATAAAATAACTTAAGAATTACTTTAATAATAAGTTTTTATAAATAATAAAACTTTACCTGTTTAAATTTCTACTATGATTGTATTGATAATTAATGATGGACAAAAACAGTGATGAAAAGACTCTTTTTATTTCTTCAGAGCAGCTCTCGTGATTCATAATGAATATAGAGGGCGTGCTCAGGTCAAAGCTGAAAAACCATACTTAAAAACAAAGTTCTTAACTTAAGGCAACTTGTTTTTAATTCCAATTTAAAGCTACCAGTGTTATTCTTAACTCCATGTATCTTTAATCCTCATTTAAACTAATTATTTTAAGTTTTCAATATAAATAAGTTTGATTATATTAAAGTTCATCACATGAACAACTTAAAAATAGAGTTTCAAGCAGAAATCTCTGAAACTCGATTTTTAATTAATTCTTAAAGAAATCATAATTTTCTTTGAGCTCAATTAAAAGAGTAGGTTTCCAGGCTAATTACCCAGGAAACTTATTTATAAAAGATACTTAAAATTTGATTTATATGTAGATAATATTAAATTGTAAGCTGTGTGAAGATTTCAAGAAAATCCATTAAGATTTGGATTTTTAATAAATTTTTGAAGTTATTGCTATTTTTCCACGTAAAATAGCAATACACACCAAACCTTAGCTTTTGATAAGGTTTTGATGCTTGTAGCTTTAAAGTTTTAAGCTTATTTAAGGTTTTTAAGCTTGATTAAGCTTTGACAGTTCTTAAAACCTTGATTTCAAGCCTGCATATTGGGATTTACCCTTTGGCAGCTTGAAATTCCTGTCCAAATTGGGATAAAACCAGTTTAAACCTTAAGGTTGGATCAAAGTCTAATCTTAAAGTTCAAATAAGGTTGAAAATCCTCCAATACAGTTGGACAACCTTAATTGAATCATTGCAGATCCAAAAAGCTGGGTACCCCAGCTCTATTTGCTCTTTTTCCTTTGTCCCACCTTTTTGTGTCGATTTTGCCCTTTTATTCATTTAAAGCCATACCATGGCTTTAAACCCTTTTAAATTGAGCTCACACAGGATTTACATTATGTATGGCAAATCCTTAGCCAATTCAGTAAATATACACCACACCTCAATTTTAACTAAAATTTTGGTAAGTTTGCATTAACCTTATGCAACTTTAAATTTAAGCTTATTTAAGCTTAAATTTAACAATTTTAAAAAAATGTTAAAAAAGTTACATTAGTACTGTGAGATTCTTAAATCTTCTAATAACACAAGAAATAAGTGTTTTTGGGGATAACACCTTATGGATGTACCCTAGGTCATTTTTGGTGTAGAATCCAAAAATGACATAATATTTATAACTTTGTTTATCCAAAAGAAAGTTATACTTATTTTTTGTTATTTTTTATTTTAATTTCAACTAAAAAGTCGTTTTAAGACCAATCTAACTGTTTATTAAATTATTTGTGGCCTTATGGGTATGTTATAAATACCTCACAGGCTCACATGTTCTCACAATCCAAACTGCTTACAATAAGAGTTGGGTGCCTTGGGCCAATGATTCTAATATGCGAAGGGCTGACAGGACCACAGACGTCAACAGGTAAAGCTTCACTGGAGGATTCTTGGGCTTCATGTACCAGTCTTGAAGAATCCTCCAACCAGTGACATGAGTTATTTGGTATGACTTAATCTACCAACAAATAACTTGCCTGATGGACTTCATCTACTGTTTTGGCTGAATTGGGTAGACTGTTCCATGGCAGCACCCAGGCTTCACCCATTAACGAGGCTCTTTCGATGTGGGGAAACACATTCTCTTAAATTTTAATGTGCTTTGAGATTACAATTTTTAAGTCTGAGTGGCAGTATTATCATTTTCAGACCCTAAATATACTCCTTCTTCTCCCACTGGGCCAGATTTACAGTTTTTCTGACTTCTTGGTATCAAAATTATGGCTTGACAGCCAAAACCTTGGCGACGCTTGACCCTAGGGGGCAAGCCCTTCCAAATAGCATAGGGACTACAATTACTTCTAGAGGGAGTAGGTATAAGGTTAGAGAGAAAGGTCGCCGTGTTTACTGCCTCTGCCCAATATTTTTTTGGGAGATTTGGGTGATTAAGAATACATCTGCCTTTCTCGATGATGGTTTGATTAGCCCTTTCTGAAAACCCATTATGTTGTGGGGTTTCAGGTGGAGATAAGATGTGAATGAAGCTGTCAGTTTGAGAAATTTTCTTAAATTTTTCATTTACAAATTCAGCACCTCGATCCAATACTATGGTCTTTATTTTTGGATCATGAAGATTTTCTATGTGATTGTTGATGATGACAAACTTTTCAAAAGCATCAAATTTTAGCGTTAGCAGACAAACAATCTTAAAAGAGGTGGCTTGATCAACTATGGTGAAAAAATATCAGAACCCAGAAATTGATGCAGGAGATATAGGACCAACAAGGTCAAGATGGATACAGTCAAGAGGTTGAGTTACATCTCCAAAGTGTTTGTTAAAAGGGAGCATTCACATTTTTTTAAGATCACATGTAAAGCAGACTGAATCACTGGTGGGAAGTCCCATTGCTGCAACTGATGAGTTCCCAGGGTGGCCCAACCTTTCATGGCATAGGTCCAAGGGAGCAATGGTAGAGTAATTTTCTCGGATTGAATGTTCAAAACGCATTAGATTGTTGATAATTTTTCCTCTAATTGAACTTTTTTGATCTGTTTCCAGGGTAAAGAAGTCCTTTTCTTTATGAATAACCATCCTTTTTTGGCTCAATGCCAATAGACTAACTTGGTTACAGTTAAGTCTTGTAAAAAGGAGTGAGTTTTCAAGAGTGAGGAATTGATTATCACAATAAATGACAATGGTACCTATGCCTACTGATAAAAGAGTACTAGGAAAATCCCCAGTGCTGACATTTATTTCTGGTGTTTTAGTGAAAGAGGTGAAATAACTACAGGACTGAACATGTGATGGGTTGAACAACAATCAATAATTAACTCCTGAGGTTTGATGTCAACTTTTTTACTAGTGATTAGGGCTTGAGCAGTGGATAAATGAGCCAAGGCTTTATTCTCCCTTTTATTGATTTGCCAACGTGGTCTGAGATGAGGATTTTTGGCATAGCACTGATACTTGCTGGGAGTAGTGCACATCAGGTTATGTTTACCATTAGAGAAAAAATAGGTAATTTTATATGAATGAGCTGATTCAGATAAGAGAGTGGAGGCTGAAGGTGAAATGGACTTTTCTTGTGTTGAAGAGTTGTCATGAAATTCTTGTAATTTAGCAACAACTAATTTGGGATTTTTGACAAGATCTTGACTTAGAGTGAGTTTTTTGACATATAAATGCATTTTAGGATCTCCAAACAGTTTCCCAAGAAGATAAAATGAGTGACATTCATTGGGAATGATAATGTTGAAAGTTTTAAGTGCCATTATTAACGTTCTGTTGTTATTGATATAATGTTGAAGGTTCCCATTGTAGTTAAATTTGAGCTATTGCATCCAAGCTCTGCCCCTGTTGACTGCCTTTTTTGATGCATACTACTCTTCAAGTTCATTCCAAAGAAGATGAGTGTTCTTCAATAATTGCTTGACAACTTCAATGAAGACTCAATTGCTGACTTGCCAAGAGATGATGGTTATTGCATAAAAGCTAGACTTATTCAATTTATTTGTTGCTGTGGTGGAAAGATCCAAAGGTATAGGCTTTTCAAAGACATTGAGTAGGTCTTTGGACCTTAAAAGAATAGTCAATTGAGCAACCCATTCTTCATAGTTTGACCTGTTGAGAATAGGTATCAAGTTGACTTCAGCATTGTTTTCAAAGCTCATAGCAAGTCTGATAGTCCACCTTGTTGCAATGGTTAAGAGCTTTGAGACTGTAAATCTGTTAGAGATCAAAACTAAAAGGTGACATTGTGTTAATTATTGGAGCAATAGATAAGTTTTGAAAAAAGAATTTGTACCTAAATGGGGGACTACAAATGGCTATGATAACAATAGGAGCAGTAGAAACATAGGGTACAACACAGTGTTGATCTGCTTCAACAATAAAGGATTAGTTGACTTGAAAGTCCAGAACTATCAGTTTTTGAGAAACAACAATACCTGAATCAAGCAGGAATTACTTAATGAATAAGCATACATAAGATGTAAGAGTTTTAGCTTAACAATCTTTATTGCTTAAATAACTTAATGAAAACCAGTAGCAGTAATAAACAGATAGAACTAAAACGTAATTCAGTGAGTAAATCAATAGAGATAACAAGATATGAGAGAGATAACAACAGTACCTGCTGTTTTAACAATAGATACTTTTATCAGCTTAACGTGTATGTATAGCAATATGAGTAATCAGACGATCAAACTAAAAAATAACATAGAGATAAGTAAAGACACAGTTATGTGTTGTGACAGTGGAATAAATACCTGATTAATGGTAAAAGTACTAGACAACAGATTATACGTGATTTTTTCTCTTTTTTTCTTCTGAAGACTATGCCTGACACCTCTAACACTGATTTATAGGGAGAACACAATTAACAATCAGACCAACGTGGTGAATTGATATATAATTACCTGTAACGATCCTCCTTAGTGTTCTAGGTGAGAGTGTGAAAGACTTGAGTGACTGAAGACTATAAGTGAGTAACTTCTGAGTTATGAGAGAGGACTGAAGTTTCTTCCTCTTGTCGTATCTGGTGTTGGTTGCTTTTATCATGGAGATTCATCCCTGGCTTGTTGAAAGATGGTGATGAATTAAGGAGAAAGGAAAAGAACGATAAAGGAGAGAAATCGTGGAAATAGATTATCAAGGACAGAGGGAGCCTAAGATGGAGGCAAGGAGAGAGAGGGAGCCGAAAGTAATTAACCTAACCCTTGTTCTGGGTGATAACCCGAACTATTCCAACACTCCTCCTTAATTCTTGAGGTGCAATTGTCTTAGTGACTCAGTAATTTTTAGTGTTCCAAGAGGCTTTGTGAGCACATCAGCAATCATTTCAGTTGTACCAACTTGTCTAACATCAATGAGCTTTTTAAGTAGCATGTCTCGTACATATTGATATCGAATCTCAATGTGCTTTGTGTTAGGATTGAGGCTTGCCTGCTTGGAGATGGTTACTGCTCCAGAGTTATCATTGCAAATGACTGGCTTATCCGAGTGAAGACCCAGATCGTTAAGGAGAAAGGACATCCATCGCAGTTGTTTTAAGCAGACATTCATGGATATAAATTCAGCTTCTGTTGTTGATTGAGCAACAATAGACTGCTTCTTACTGAGCCATGATATTGGATTTCCGCAGTAAGTGATCAGGTTGCCTGTGATTGACTTCCTGTCTATTCGATCATTAGCGTAATCGGCATCAGCCCATCCTACTAGGCCTCCCAGGTCACTGCTACAGTGTTGACTAAAACACAGTGACAGACTAAGAGTACCCTTGAGGTAACGAAGGAGATGCTTAAGTGCCACCCAGTGCCTGTTGTTTGGGTGAGTGGCATACCTTGACAGTGCATTTACAGTGTATGAGATGTCGGGGCGAGTGTGTTGGGCTATGTAATTAAGTGTACCTATTGCTTGTTGATACTCCGTAAGCATGATCACTTCTCCGATGGATTCCAGTTCCTTCATGAAGTTTCCATTACATGGGGTTTTTACCCCTCGGCTGTTTTCCATGTCATGTGTTCTGAGTAGTTGTGAAATTAGATCCTGCTGACTTAACTGAACACTCCCATCTGACAACCATTTTAGACGGTATCCTAGGTGCTGTGATGGTTTCTTCTGTGATTTCAGCTTAAGTATTTCATTTAGATTTTTTAAGAAATTTGCAATTTCTTTTTCTGATTTACTGATTAAAAACCCATCATCTACATGAACATGAAGAAAAAGAGTTTTTCTTTCATTGACATATAGAGAGTCATCGGACCTTGAACGAAATAGCCCAAGATAGCTGAGTACCTTAACTAGTTTCATCTGCCACATCCGAGGGGCTTGCTTAGTCCCATAGAGTGATTTTTTCAGTTTCCAAATCCATCCTTCCCTTCCAGGCACCTCAAATCCTTTAACCTGTTTGACATAGACATTAGCATCCATTTCCCCATGGAGGAAAGCTGTCTCAATGTTGAATTGATATGGAATAAAGCCTTTATTTACTACCATTACAAGCATAACCTTGAAGGTCTCATTCCATCCGACTGATGCCCAGGTGTCATAGTAATGAAGCATATGCTCTTGATGATTTCCAAGTACCACCCATCTGGCTTTATGACGATAAACTTCTCCGTATTCATTCTTTTTCCTGGTGAGTAACCACATACCCCCAATGACCTTTGAGCCATCTTTAGGATATGGAATGAGCTCACCAGTGTTATGAGTGGTAAGTGAGTCAAATTCATGCTTCATTGCTGTCCTCCATGCTTGTACTTCAGTGGGATCAGATAGCGCCTGATTGTAGGTTAAGACATCAGCCAGGAGTAAACGTTCAGGAGGATGTCGATTACGTCGGCTTCCTTCAATAATATTTCCAGTACTGATCCTACTGGACACATCCTGAGGAGCTTTTTCATAATACGGTACATATGTATAGCCTCTTGGCGATTCAGGAGACCCTGGAGGATTGACTATCTGATTGTCTTCATTGGTTGAGCTGTCAGATGCTTGGATAATGGGAGAATTTGATGTTGTAAGAGTTGGAAGATGGATGGTTGGAACATTAACTTGATTTTTTGATGTAGGTAACAAAGAAGTATTCTTCCGAAGTATGATAGATGTCTCAGACTTAAGCTGGGCATAGTCCTGTGACACCTTGATCTTGCCTGTGGCAGTGTCCAGGACTCTAAGGGCATCAGAGTATGGCTCGAATGTCAAAGCCTTCATTGCTTGACCGGTTGGATTAATTTTACTGGCTGGAAACTCCTTCCTGATGAGTACCTTAACTCCAAAAGGAATGATCTTAGTTAGGCTGAACACTGGCTGAATAGTCATCCCTTTTTTAATTAGTATATCATTCGGTGATCTCATCTCAAGAAACTTATGAGGAAGATGATTCAACAGAATAGAGGCATGCATAGCAGCCTCATTCCAGTAGCAGATTGGGATATTAGATTGAGCCAGCAGACACCTAATTTTTGTTAGTAGGGTTTGGTTGAAGCGTTCTGCCACTCCATTAGTTTGAGGAGAGTGAGGTGGTCCTCTTTCAAGACTGACACCTTGCGAAACCAGTGCATTTTTGAAAGTGGTGGAATCAAACTCTCCTCCTCGATCAGTATGTAAGTATCCAGGAAAGACATCAAGCTTGTTTTTGAGTTCAGTAAAATAAGACAGAATAAGTTTTTCTGCTTGGCTTTTTTCTTTCATTAGATATATTCTATTGAAGCGACTGTAGTCATCAATCAACACTAGGATATAGCGATGCCCCTGCCGAGTAGGAGGTGAGACTTCAAGACTATCCGCATGAATCTTAACAAAAGGACGATCGACAGTGGGTAAGCATCGTGAATGAGGTAGTCTTTTCAGCTTAGCATGCAGACACACCTGGCATTCTTTAGAGGATGTAAATTGTCCTGAAATAGCTTTGTTATTAATTAATGCTTGAATGTATGTATCACTAGGGTGTCCGAGGATGGTGTGCCAGTCATGTTTGATAGTAGGGGTCTCAAGTGAGTATGCAAACTGAGACACAATCTTAGATGCAAAAAGATTTCCTGATTGGTTAAATGTAGCCACAATGCGGTTTCCTTGCATAATCAGGAATGAATTTCCTTTTAGAACTGGTTTGAGGCCATGGTCAATGACCTGTGACACTGAGAGTAGATTGACCTTTCCTTTGGGTGCGTAGTACACTGGTGAGATGTCAATTCCTCGGAAGGATAATGTTCCTTGATGAGTGATTTTCACCGGATCGGAATAGGTATTAACTTGTTTGTTGACTTTTATGACATTAGTCAGCAAAGAGAGGTTATTCACAACAGATCGTCCTGCTCCAGAGTCAAGATAGACTTGGTCTTGTAATCCAGATCCTATGTTAAGTACTTCATCTTCCAGAACATAGGCATCTGAATCAGATGAGTGAGGTGTAGCGGCTGGATCCTTGCTGTTTTCAGAGACAACATTGACATTGTTGTTCTGTTTTTCATCAAGTTTAGCAAAAAGTTTTTCAAGCCGCTCAAGTCGTCTAATTGAGTCTTCTTCATTTCTAGGGTTTGTGTGTGTTTTTCCCTTTCCTCGACCTCGGGCAGCTCCCCGGCCTCTTCCTCGATGTACTCCTTGAGTTGGTGGCTTTGACTGATCAGGTTGTTTCTGTTTATCCACTGCTAGTGCTTGTTCTTGAGCAGGGCCTCGCCGTGAGTGTTCAACTGCCACTCGATTCATGACAGATGTCAATTCAAAGGGCTTGATATCGTACAGCATCTGAACAAGGCCTGTGAGTTCCTTGTCTTGGTTCAGGCTTCGAATAAAAAAAGCCGCTGCAATGGTGGTTGATATTTCCATTTTATCTTCTGCTTCATGGGTTATTAATTTATAACTCGAATATATTGTTTGAAAAAGGTCAATGTGTTTTTCCAGAGAGGAACCTGGTTCGTATTGAATTGACATGAGTTTAAAAAGAGTTTCACACATGATTACGATTGAGTTCTTCCCACATGTTTCCCCCAAGGCTTTCCATGAGTCATAGAACGAGCCCTTGTTGGAAAGGAGAATTCCATGGAAATCAGAACTGACACATGTCCACAGCAGTGCAAGTGCACTACTGTTTTTCTTTTTAAATTTCGACGATTTTATTTCTTCTGAGGTTGAAGGAGATAATAAATCTTCGTGACCTTTTCCTGTAAGAAAGTTTTCAAACTGGCAGCTCCACTGAACCCAGTTTTCACGGTTGAGAGTGATGATTTTTGTTCGATAACCGTCATCATCGGAGGAGGATTGATCGTTTTTTTCCATCTCAACTAGATATTTTTTATTCTGACTCTGGTTTCCTATTAAGCACAATTGCAACTAACTCTCGCTACCATGTAAGAGTTTTAGCTTAACAATCTTTATTGCTTAAATAACTTAATGAAAACCAGTAGCAGTAATAAACAGATAGAACTAAAACGTAATTCAGTGAGTAAATCAATAGAGATAACAAGATATGAGAGAGATAACAACAGTACCTGCTGTTTTAACAATAGATACTTTTATCAGCTTAACGTGTATGTATAGCAATATGAGTAATCAGACGATCAAACTAAAAAATAACATAGAGATAAGTAAAGACACAGTTATGTGTTGTGACAGTGGAATAAATACCTGATTAATGGTAAAAGTACTAGACAACAGATTATACGTGATTTTTTCTCTTTTTTTCTTCTGAAGACTATGCCTGACACCTCTAACACTGATTTATAGGGAGAACACAATTAACAATCAGACCAACATGGTGAATTGATATATAATTACCTGTAACGATCCTCCTTAGTGTTCTAGGTGAGAGTGTGAAAGACTTGAGTGACTGAAGACTATAAGTGAGTAACTTCTGAGTTATGAGAGAGGACTGAAGTTTCTTCCTCTTGTCGTATCTGGTGTTGGTTGCTTTTATCATGGAGATTCATCCCTGGCTTGTTGAAAGATGGTGATGAATTAAGGAGAAAGGAAAAGAACGATAAAGGAGAGAAATCGTGGAAATAGATTATCAAGGACAGAGGGAGCCTAAGATGGAGTCAAGGAGAGAGAGGGAGCCGAAAGTAATTAACCTAACCCTTGTTCTGGGTGATAACCCGAACTATTCCAACATAAGATAGAGAAAAAGTAGAGAATGAGAGACAACTAAGGAATAAAAGCAACAATAAAACAGTGAGGAGAGAAAGAGAAAGGAAATGAGGAGAAAAGGAATGAGTCAAAAGAAAAGGAGGTGAGAATGGTTGAATCAGGGTGATAGATTTGGGCTTATATCTTTCAGAATATTCAGTCATGCGCAGTGATCTGCACATGTTGATATTTGTCTGGTTGATTCTCAAATAGTTGTGGTTCAGAATTTATTGAGCTAGAAGTGGTGCATTGATAATCAACTTGGTCTTGATTGTGATTTGTAACAATATTTTCCTTATATTCTTGTTATTTATATACTTGTTATTAACCTTTAGGTAATTGATATTTGAAGCATAGAAGAACTAAAGCTTTCATATTAATGCACTAATCAATGAAAATAATATTATACAAATATAAAAAAAGGAATGCGATGTATCTAAGGGTGATCAAAAAGCTAAAATAAATCTATGGTTTTTAAAAACAGGCATGTGTGGTATTCTTTTTATTTCAATATCATGTGTTTTGGAAAATTATATATATGTATAACAAGAAACATATACATACCTAAAAGACAGGATTTAAATATGACACCTATGACAACAATAATAATTCTTGAAAACAGAGATAGATAACTATAATAGATAATTACATTTAAATGATTGTAAGCTCTTTTCAACAACACTTTTAGTGTGGAAGAAGAGAGAGAGCATCTTACTTTACCACAGAGTAATGATCATATAAGAAAGAGTGAGTATTAAATATTTTTATTATTTTTATGTTCAATGAAGATGTTTGATACAAGGAATCATTCAAATTAAATGATTTTAAGCTATTGTCAACAACACTTTGATGTTTGTAAGAAGAGAGAGAGCGTCTAACTGTACCCTGGGGTAATGATCATATAAAAAAGAGTGAGTATTAAATACTTTTATTATTGTTATTTTTGATGAGGATGTTTGAGACAAGGAAATAAAACTACATTATAAATAGAAAATGTGATGAGCTGAGGACAGAAAATGAAACTCAGACACTGAGAAATGAGATATGTTTGATGAGGAAGTCCAAGTATAATAAGTAAGATCTTAGGCTTAAACATAGCATAATTTTTTTATATTTTTACATGGTAGAGAATTTGACCATTGAGACAGTGCTTTTTGTTTTTATTTATTTGTAGTTTTGTTTTTACTAAGTTTCCTTTGTATAAAACAAAAGAGCATTGCTCTTGTTGTATAGCTCATTGTTCACAATGAGTTTATTTTTTGGTATTTAAGACATTATTCTTTGTTGTAGACAAAATAGAATATATAGTGTGGGATAAAATGAGGCAGTACCTGGAAGGGGAAATTACAAGAAAACAGTTTTGAATTTCTGTTCAATCTTGTAACCCTTGCTCTGCTTGTGTGTCAGAATAATCTGAACTGCCCTTCCTGAAAAATGCTGAATTATCTTTACTGAGTTCACCAAATCAATTTTATGAGTGATAGTGGCTTGATCAGAAAATATTAGAATCAAAAATCTCTAATCAGACTTTGCTCTACTCAAAACAATGGTTATTTAAAGCCTTAACAAATAAATACTTTTTAAAACTTCCAGAAAATCTGGTTGGATCAAATCAAAATAATTTTACAAAAGATAATAAATGAAATAAAAAAAAGGAAGAAGACACTTCTTACTATTAAATAATCCAAACAAAACTCTAATATATATATATTATGTTTCCTTTTATGTGAGCCTTGAGGTATATTTTACATACCCAAATAGGCCACAATTATCTTAAAAAGAAATTTTGAATTATGCAAAACTCATAAGTCATGCATATATCCAAAATTCATCATTTTCAATTTCAGAAAAGATGAATAACTTTTTATTGAGTAAGTAAATCCATGGATTTAAGACCAGATTTGGATTCTACACAAAAATTCACCTACGGTAGCTCCATAGAGTGAATAAGCTCAATATAAGTATTTGAGGTGGTAAAATGGAAAATACTTCAATACCACATCATTAATACCACAGAAAGGTCCGTGAAAATTTTTGTTTTTCTTGATTTTTAGCCAAAATAATGGGAAAGTGAGAAATCCCATGTTACATATACACTAAGAATAGTGTTATGCATGTTTTGAGCACTTAATATTATGGTATTCTTACATGGACTTTTGGTACACCCATAGTGGATATCTCACTTTAAGCTTAAATTACTATTTTGACGTAAAAATTAAGCAAGGGGGACAAAAGACATCAAAGAGAGCCAGGGTACCCAACTTCTGAGGCCTCAGAGGCATGGATAGCTCCAGAGCATGGATCCATGGCTCATCTTGGCCCAATTGGTAAACTAAAACTCTTTGGGAACTTGGTTACCAAGTTACACCTACTGTAATCATAAGAAAAATAGCAAATAACCTGCTATTTTGACGTGCCAAGGAGGTAATAAGCTACTTAGGCTCCTGTAACCACGTCAATTCTTGATGACTTTCCATGAATACACCCTAAAAGAGTAATTAAACCCTTTTGGGATCCATATTCATTGATTTACCTCATAGCAACCAGCAAAATACTGCTATTTGCAATTCTACGTAGAAATGAGGTAAAACCTTCAAAAATTCATTAAAAATACAATTCTTAATGAATCTTCCTGAAACTTTCAGGACCAATGAAGAACTGTATTATCTATGGTACAACCAAAAAGAATTATGGTTTTACTAGTAAAATTAAAAGTTTTACTTACAGTCCATTTTTGACCATTCTACGTGAAACACTGAATCTTCAAAAATTCACAGTAATTACAACCTGTGATGAAATTGGCAATAACATTGATAACTTTGAGAAATCAATGATTATTTTGGAATAAAAGAAGATTTACAGATGTTACTCCTTTTATTCTTAACCATATTGGGGTTGGTAGTCACGTAAAAGCATCAATTAAGTAATTATGATAATCTTACGTGACAACAGATGATGCAATCATTAATCCAAAAGGGTTTATTGTTTTCTCACTCACTGGTTTTTCAGTTTGCTCCATGGCACGCCTCTGTGAGCCGTTGTTGACTTAAAAGAAGCCTATTCTTGCTGTTTTTTGTGAATCATCATCATCATCATATATAAATTTATTAAATCATTATTACCAACAAGTAAGTATTAGTTCAACTATTCTTAAGTGTTTTAAATCTTTCAGAATCAATCAGAAAGACGTGAAATCATAGAATCCAACTATATATTGTTGTAATACTGTTATAAATCATCTTGATCCCTTAAATCCACAATTCTACGTCAAATTTCTCTACTCTTATCTATCAATAAGTTCTTTGGAGTATTAGTGAGTCATTTATTCTTAATTCTTAAAGTTTTTCTCTAGTAATAGTTTTCTTCAAGAATTATCTTTATAATTATTCTTGCAAAAGATAATTATATATATTAAAATAATTTTATTATTTTAATAAAGAAGTTTTTATTATTAAATTCTTCTTGTAATTGATTCTAGTAGACAATTACTTGCTCACTGTTAAAATCACTAGTAGTGTTTAACACGTGAAAGAAATAATTTTTTAATTATTTAATTGTGGTTATAATAATACTTTATTATTATATTTCATAATAACAGACATAGTACTGTTGATTAATAGTAATATTATCATCAGTTTCATAGTCACATCTTACATTTTAAGTGAAATAGTACAGGCAGTTACAATATGGGAGAGAAATAAATAGCACTTGATATCACTTATAACAGTATATGATTATTAAGGGAAAAATAACTTGAAATATATTCAGGTAAAATAAGTTAAATTGAGTGGGTGTTGAGCTATATTTATAACCTAAAAAATTCAACTACTATAGTATAATATGTGAAATGTTTTGTGAGGTTATAAAAAAATAATAAGTTTATAGCTTATTATTTCAAAAAACTCTTTGATCTTATACAATGGTAAGCGGTTGGTTTTGAATATTGATTGTAGAATAGGAGTAGTATTAATTTGATGTAAAGTTATTAATTTGGTGATAATTTATGACTGAAACAAATATATTTTCAGTAGAATATGAAGATTGTTCCTCATAACTTCTGAATGGACAGGTGATTAATGTGAATGGGGATTTGAAAATGTTGTTGAATATGTTATGAAATTTGGTTGATGTTGTTGATGGGTTCATTTTAGTTGTATATGTATCTTGATGAAACTGAATTGATTTAAGGGGTTCTACTTTAGCTTAAAAGTAGTAAAATTACTTTGGAAAATTCAGGTTTTATCTTAAAGCCGAGGAAAAATACTTGAAAGTGATGGTTTTATTTTAAAACTATCTAAGATTACTTTTAAGGTTTAATCACTAAACTCCAGAGATGCCTTACTCCTGAGCTTCAAGTGTTAAGATCCTAATTATTATGATCACTAGTCTGCCTGCTAGTGAGGAATGAATTAAGATCTTTTCACACTATTTGTTCTCTTGATCTATGTCAACAATGAACCTCAATTACTAAGCTTAATTTATCAATCAAATTCCTAATTTAACCTCTTAGATAAGGGATTTGGAAAAAATAAGTAGAAGTTACAATTTCCTGATGGGAAAAAGTCTGGAGAGGAAAAAAGTTCGACTATTTATATTCTTTAGGGGGAATAGGCTTAGGTTTTAAGTTTTTCACAAACTGTTTCATGCATATGCATATCAATACTAGCTCCTTTTCAATTTCCTTTGGATTACTAAGAACTTTATAAAACCATTGCTAATTTACTACCACCAAGATAAGGTTTTATACATTCACTCCACTTGTCACTCTTGTCACCCTTTACACTATAGATCCTTAATTATATTTTTTTCCTAATAATCATCAGCACTACTAATCAACTCAGCAATTTACACCATTAACATTGAAAGAAATTCCCTTCCACTATCAACAGCTCAATAGAATACTTAAAATAATCCACACTACTACTATTCTATAACAAAAAATTGAATGAAATCAAAATAAAATAAATATACCTTCACTAACTCAGAATAATAACAATTTTTTTAATTCAAACAGAGCCCATCTCAATACTCGTCTTCACAAAAGCAACTAAATAAGGCTTCCACAAAATATTTCAAATTAAAACCAACCACAACTGCACAATTTCCACCAATAAGAGAAATTAATTCCCATGTAATACTACAATAACACAGCTCTCATAATTTATATCATTATTATTTTTTGTTAAACAATTTACACAAAATTAGAATGCAAAAATTAAATAAGGGGGTTTTTCTTTTCTTGAATTCAAATATTCATTAAATCAGTAGAATACTGACTTGACTTGTTTTGTTTTGGGTTTTTTGTATAGAATATGAGTTTTTAAGGTTACAAAATCAGGTTCTTTGGATTATGATGTTTATTTCTTTTTTTATATTGGTCCATTAAGCTAAACTGGTATAGGTATACCACTTCCCCCTCTCCATTTAATGCTGTCCCCAGCATTTCCAGTGACGCTTAAGGGACAAATCTCTTTCTTTGCTACTTTTCTTCCTTCATCCACACCTTCCTCCTGCCAAAATGACAACACATAAAAAAAATCCTGTAATATTTCATTGAACTCCCATGAAACATTTTATTTTTGCTCTTTATATTGATTTTGAATCTCTATTTTGTCTTCTTTAAGGTATCAATCTTGAATTTTTATTTTTATTTATTAATGTTTTTTATGTATATTTTTTTTGAGTGATGAGGGATGCATTCCCTCTCCATTAAATAAAAGAAATACCTTTTACATAATAATTGTTTTTTTACTCTTTATTAAAAAATATGTGTATAAAAGAATACCTGTATGAGATTTAATAATGAAATTTGCTCAAATAACTACAGAAATAAAGACCCCACAATAAAACTCATTGAAGGGCCACTTTACCCTAAAAACATAAAATTATAAGAAGTGATGAAAAGAAATAAGTACCACCCCTTATTTTTTATAATCATATCATTATTACTTCTTGAGAGAAAATTTCCCTCTCCATTTGATTTTTTTTAACTACTCATAATTCTTCACTAATATAATAATCTCCCAAGACTTTCCATAAGGAGAGTAAGAAACATATAAGCTATTAAAACTAAAAAACAGGACATATTGGTACAGTTTAAGGTCTTGTCCAGGACCTTGGATTTAGTCCTGAGACTATAACAAAGATAAAATTTATTTATGAGGCAGTTTAAGGTCATACTCAGGACATTGGCTTTAGTACTCAGACTGAAATTAGTATAAATTATGTTTATTTAGGCAGTTTAAGGTCATACTCAGGACCTTTATGTACTGTTTTTTTTAATTTATATCTCAATCTATATAATAGTAAATCCCAAAAATCTCCTTTGAACATATTCCTATTATGTGAGTATGTTTTAGCCAATCAACTTAAAATTTAACATAAGATCACAGACAAAATAATATACAGGACCATAAAAAAATAAACCACAAGATAAAATACCAATAGAAATAACAACAATAATCATAAAATATATGTGAAATAAAGATATCTATGAAAGAAAAGGGATTAATAAATCCTTTATTTATATATTTTTTATCATGTTTTTTATTTTATTTTTGTTAAGTATACTAATTTATACTAAATATATTACTTATAAATATTAATCTTATATAAGTATTCCTCAGCAAATTAATCTTAGATTTGGATTAAAATCAAAAACATAAAAAATAAAAAAAAATAAATAAAAATAAAAAAATAATAATAATAAAAAATAAACAAAAATAACAAAGAAATAAGTATATAAAAAATAAAGATAATTAAAAAAAGTGGATTAATTAATAAACTCCTCCATAGTGCAAGTATCCTCTGTTTTAATCACCTTTTCTCTATTTGATAATATCATTATTTTACTTAAAGTTTCATTTGTTTTTCTTATTAAGTTTTTTTTATCAATTATTATTATTATTTTTAAATATGAGAATATCTCTTTTTTTTTACTTTATCTTATTAATTTTATTATTATTTCATTGTGTTATATCTTTAATATAAGTAAGGGTTAATAATCAATACAATGGAGCTACAGTATGTCCCTTTTGTTTGTCATTTTCTGTAATATCATATCTCCATGTCTAAATTTTTTATTTATTTATATTTATCATTTATATTTTATATACGTATTATTTTTTTTTTATTTCATAATTATTATTTTATTGTTGTAGTTTTATAATTTTATAAATATATATATATAGTTTACTTACTTGATATTCCAAAACAGTAAAAAAAAGCTGCTTAGCATTGCTGCGGTACTTCAGAAGTGTCTCTTTTCCACTTCGCATGCTGATTATTTCATATTATATTTTTTTTGTTGCATAAATTTACAAATATATATATATTAATTTATATTGATAACATCAACAAAAAGAGAGTGGCTCAGCATTGCTGCGCTACTTCAGCAGTCGTCTCTTTTCAGCATTGCATGCTGATTTTATTATTATTTTTTTACTTTTTTTACAGTCATCGCATTGCAAAGGAGAAAATAAACAAAAATAAAAAATAAAAAATAAAGGAATTGTGGTTGAGAATAACTGCACTACTTTAATATTTCTTCTGTTCTACAATTGCAAACCAGGATTTCTTTCATTACTAATATTATACTTTTATTTTTGTAATTGTATATCTAGATGAGCAACGCTGAGCTGCTACAGCATTTCCTCGATCCTCTATCATTGTACATTAAGTTTTCTTTTTTTTTAATGAAAAAAAGGAATTATTCAAATTCTTAATATATATAAAAAAATTAATTTACAATGATTTTTATTTATTTATTTTTTTCTTTATTATAGGTAATGTTTTAGATGGAAGGAGTTGATGCAGTGGTGGCTGATAACCCGTGGGTATACTGCAGAAATTAATCCCAACCTCTTTTGCCTCCATCTGTGGCTTGATTTTACAGGTAATGTACAGCTTTTATTCTTATTATTTTTTACATTTGAGTTTTAATTTTCTACTATCTCTATCTCAATTCTGATCAGTGATCTTCAATGCCACTGATGTATGCTAGTGAGTTTTTTTTTCTTTTTTCATAAATATTCCAATAAATTTTTTTTATATCTTATTCATTTCTCTAGGCAATAAACTTTCAACCTGGCATCAGTAACCTCAGCGCCACCCAAACGTTTAATTCTGACTCCCAATAGCACCACCAACTTGTGAATTTTGGGGTGAGTTATTATTTTTTTTTTCTTTTTTTCTTATCTTTTTTATTCTTCATTTCTGTTGCTTGATGTCCCCCCTTTTTTTAGTTTAATTTGTTCAATTAGTTCAATTTTTTTTCTATGTGTTGTGATAAGAACCTTAATTACAGTTAATTTCATTAATTGTATGTGGGAACTAAAAAAATATGGGGTGAGCTATTTTTTTAAATTGCTTGTATTGTGCTGATTGCTTTTTTTTAAAAATTGCCTGATGAGGATTTAAGTTAAGCTAAGTGGGTTTATAAGTAGTCAATTGTCCCTTCACTACTCCAGCTTTGCTTCTCTACCTCTATCTATTTTTTTAGTCTAAATATATATCTTTTATTATATTCTATTTTTTAATATTGTTATGCCCTTTACGTTAGAAATACAACCTATTGCTGATAGTGACCAAGAGGTCACTATCTCTCTAGATTCCATTAATTATAGCTTTACAATTCCATCTCGTGGTCTTCCTACTTTTAATCTATACACCCGCTCCGAACATGAAGATCCAACTCCGATTAATCCTTTAGTTGGCCATGTTGGCCTAGCACCAAATTTGCCTCCAGCTCTCTCAACCAACACTCAACCCACCACACCAGAGTTGGACAGCAACAGCCCTTTTTTAGACAATATTACTACTCCTCCCTTGATTCAATCACTACGAGCCGATTTCAGCCATTATTTCCACCTTTTTGATGGTGTAATGAACGACTTACATGCTCACATGGAAAACTTTGATTTGAATTGCACACCAAATTCATTTTCATTTCAACAAGAGCACCAAATAATCAAAAATTCAGTACAGTCTTGTTTGCATTGGTACAGGCATATGATCAAGTACGCTCCAGTTTTCTATATAATTATTCTTTATCATTCATTTATTTATGTATTATTTCTTTTTAAATAAATCAAATAGTGCTGCTGTACCTTTGGCCAAGCAGCAAGAAGCTCCACCGTTACATTTTCGCTAAACAGTAAAGTATGTATTTTTTTTTACTCTTAATACTCAAATCTAATTGAATATATCTTTACTAATAAACAGTTTTATTTATTTATTTTCTTCATTTTTTTTTCATATATAGCATCCTAGTTTTATCAATCCCAAAAGCACTTAGCAGCACTTTTCCTAAATAAATCAATTTCAATCAAATAAGAAGCTTGTTAGCTTAACTATTCAAAGCAAGCGAAGTGATTTTGTCTCTCTTTTTTTTGCTTTTATTTTATTCTATTTTTTGTTTTTGCTATGTTATTGAAATGGAATGAAATTTAAATAATAATAATCATTATTATTTGGTTTCTTTTTTAATATCTTGGCTTTAAGTCCCCCCATTAATCAGGTCAGAGCAAGCAAAAAAATAAAAATAAAAAAAAAATATTGAAGTTAAAGAATTAAAAGGTAAGCCAAATAAAGAAAGAAAAAAAAATAAAAATTAGATAAAATAAATAAATAAAAATTAAAATAAAGAAATAATTGAATTAAAACAACATAGAATAAATAAATCAAATACACTAAATAACATGAAGTAAACAAGAACCAAAATAAGAAATAAATGGAAAACAGTTGATCAATTTTTAAGAAAAAGTTTCAACATGATTTCCTTTCTCCAAGTTTGTATTTGGATCCTCTACTTGATTTATTTCTTCTTTCGAATCTAAAAGACATATTACTTTCCATTTTACTGTTGAAAAACCTATTTAACTCCTTTTCTAGGTTCAATTGAAGATTTTTGAAGAAATATGGTCTTTTTATCTTATTAATAAAATCTAATTTTAAACTAACACTGACCTTATTCACAGATATAAAATTATCTTGTTGACCATTTTTAGTAAATTTCTTGACCCTTCTCTTTCTAGTAATTTTCTTTTCATCATGAATTGGCATTGGATAATTTGTAGTATCATTATGAGATTGAGATTGAGTATTTGGGATTTCTTCAGGGTAAGTGTATTTATTATTAAAGTAATCAGGATTCTTTAACTCCATATTTTGTGCTAAACTTTTTGCTTCTGAGTTTTGAGCTTCAAAATTGAAAAAACCATTGAATAATTCTAGTATTTCTTTTTCCTCTTCTGTAAGCTGATTCTGAGTATATCTACCATTCTCCCCAGGTAAATTCCCTATATTGGTCCAGGATTCTCCCATAATTTCAGCTAAGTCCTTAATTAAATTATCTTTTCTTTCGTCGTTTATTAATAATTCTTCATAATCTGGTTCCATTAGCTTGGAGCTATTTACATTGAACTGATAATCTTCATCCTTCTTTTCCTCTTCAAATAGCTTATTAAATTTCTGAACCAAGGAAAAATAATCTCAAAATTCTTTTCCTAAGATTAAATGATTTTCATTCCCCTCAATCATGAATAACATGTAGATTGTTTCATCTTTAGGTAGTACTATTTGAACTCTGTTCATATACCTTTTAGTGAGTTTATTTTTTAAATTTCCTTTTGATTTCCTTTTATTAGGACTTATTCCAATGTGTAAAGCCATTTTCATTGGTATAATATTTATGTCTAAGTTTGGATTCATTATTTCCATAACAGGTTATTCCTCCCAACCTATTCTGACATATACTGGTGAAAAACTAGGAAAACTAGGATTCAAGCCATCATGAAATTAATTTTCATTTTCACAAGACTCACCTTTCTCACTTCCAATGTATTTTTCTTCCATTTTAATATAGCTTATGTTCAATTTTGGTTTGGGTTCAGGTGATACGATTTGTTTTCCTTCACACGCTTCATGCTCCTTCAGTTCATTTGATGGATAAAGGGTTGCTTTCAATGTGGTTAAAACAGGTTGAACTTCATCCACATTCAAAGGTATAGCATTATCTTCCAATATGGTTGGTGTAGAACCTTTAAATTGGAAATCAAATTTAATAACCTCATTTCTATTCCTCCTCATTTTCCCAATTTCCTTTGATAACATCTTTTTGATTTTAAGATATTCTTTCTCCTTTGTTACTACTGTAGGTTCTAGTTCTTTTTGTTCTTGGTTGACTTTGATTGGTTTTGAAAACTTCAATTTTCTGAAAAATGCTTTTAGTTTACTAGGTGGGTTTGACCTAATGGATAAGTTCTGACCTTGACTTGGAAGATTACTCTGATTCTGATTATCCAATTCTACTTGGATATAGAACTTAACATTTTTTCTGCCATTTGAAGTGACAACATTTGATATCTCTCTTGGTTTAATTTTGGAACTATCCTCATCTGCATATTCCCAGTCTGAAGCTTTCACTATGTTACATAATTCCATCCCTTTTGGTGGTACTGAATGCCATCCTTTTGCTTCAGGTGAGCAAATTGGAATACAAAGTCTTTTACCATCTGATTCTCTATAACTCAATATTTCTCCTTGATCTTGAGAATGATCAAGTCTAATTCCATTATCAGCTAAAAATGGCCTACCATTTACAGTATGAACTGCACCTCTGGGAACAAAAAAGTGAATCTTCCTCTCCTCACCCAATGGTAGAACTAACAGAGTATTTTCAGCAAGTCCAACAACTGCTGTACTATGGCCTCCAATACCTTTTAGATGCATATTAAAGGCTCTCATGGTTAATTTCGCTTTAATAGACTCAATCTCTGGGATAATATTCAGCTCAGCACCAGTATCAACCAATTCTTTCAGTTTATAGCCTTCTTGACCAATTGCTAAATCCATCATACCTAGGGGACAAGCATAGTGCATTTTTTGGTCAATAATCACTTCTTCAGGAGTTACTAATTTTCCTTGGTTGTTAATTGACTTCATTGACATTAAATATTTCTTTTCTTTTTCAGATAACAGCTTGAGTTGGTCTGTAAAACTGGGTGAAATCGTCAATATTTCTTCTAAGCTGAGATGAATCTTTTGATCAAAAACTTTCTTCATAACCTTCTCAATTATTGAATCTCCATCTTCTTCTTTTATTACTGATTTTCTAGGTGTCAAATCTTTGTGAGTTAGTTTTAGAAACAATTTTTCTGATTCTTGCTTCTTCGCAGGTGTTTTTTCTTTAATCACTTAAAGAATTGGCTGTTGAACTGGCTTACCTCCTGGTTCTTTAATGATATTTGGCTCCTTAGCCTCCTTGTATTTTGAAGGTATAATAACTCTTTCACCTTCCTCTGTATCATCTTCTTCAATATATCCACCTGGAAAAATAGCTTTGTTTTTTATTACCTCTTTAGATTGGACTGGTAACTTTTCAGGAATACTTAGAGATTGTGATTTATTTCTTTATTCCCTTTCCATTCTTAGCTTAGTCTATCTTAATCCAAAATTAATATTTGATGGCTCTATTCCAGTAGAAATGCATGGTGGTTGCCATTCACCCCAATCTTCCATTGAGACTACAGCTGTTGACCTTTCTTCTTTCTTTTGTTCTTCAGCTTTTGGTACTTTTTTGTCTTTCTCCTCTAGAAACTTTTTGGTGAGAACCTCTTGTTCAGCTGCCAACTGTCTTACTAGATCCCTTGGTATCTGTTCTCCTTCAATTGCGACTCTTTGAAAACTAGGAAAATAGAAAGAACTTCCGGTTTTACATGCAATACATTTTTCAATATCTTCTGTTAAATCATAACACCTGCTAACAGTATGTCCATCCTTTAGACAATAGGTACACTTATACTGTGGCCTAGGTCCTTGACGTGCTGGAATATAAGGGAAATGACTTGATGAAGCTGGAATTTGATTAGCTTTTGGATTTGATCCCTGATTTGATGTCTGAAAGTGAATTGAGTTTCTTTTCCGAGGTGTAGCAAGACTTGTGAGTTCACTAAGTTGATCCATGAACTGTTTAATATAATCCTTTTCCTTTGATATTTCTTTTTTAAATGGTTCCTGCTGCTCTTTGAGGGATTTTGTAAACTCTTTCATCTTCTTCAGTGCTTCTTGAATTCCTGGAAATGACTTTTCTTTGAACTGTACTTTTCTTTCTTTCACTCCATAGTCGCCTCTTTCTTTCCTATGTGAGGAAGAAAGTCTTTTGGTTACTAATATTCTAGCTTCCAATTCTTGCTCAATATACTTTTTCAATACCCTCATAGGTGGGATAAGATATTGTCCATCTTCTGCTCTAACCATTACATCTTCCTTAAAAATCTCTTTGCTAATAGCTCCTTTGACATCAGAAGAAAGACAATCAAAAATATCTTCATGGTACATATTATCCTGGGGAATATATTTATATCATAGAAGGTAAGTGCTAATTGTTTCATATTCTCCAATTAACATTTTATACTGTGAAAGAGTACTAATTCCTCCATTATCTTGGGTATCATTGAATAATTTTCGAAGGGAATCCTTTCTGTATCTTCTCTCAGGTTCCACTCTTCCCCACTTAGTAATGAGATCTTTCTTGAGCTGTTTCCAGTTTCCTTCTTCATAACCAGGCATAGCTCCTATTGCATCACTAATTTTGGAATCTGTTGTCCAGAAGGCCATCTGCATTACCAGATCTTCTTCTGTTGCACCCTCTATTTGAGCTATCCTTTCAATATTTTTAATAAACCTTTCAACTTCTTCTCCATTGAAATTAAGATTATAATTTTTTGCTTTTATTTTTACTACAGATCTTTCTTGCCTTGAAATTTCCTGATGTAATGGACTTGGATGTGTTGGTGTTGAAACTAAAGCTTTTCTTGAAACATTTGATGAACTTGGCTCTTCTGCTGGAGTAGAAGCTTCTCTAGGTCCAGGTGTTGGTGAAATTGGTGATTTGTTTGGTCTAGAATGTCTGGGTAAAGTAGGTTCACTAAGACTAGTTCCTGGTGTGTATGATGTTGATTCTTGTCTTTTATCTTTCTTCTTCTTTGTTCCTGTCAAAAGAATCTGAAATTTATTTGAAAATGATTCATCTTCTTCTTCAATCTCTTCCTCATACTGTTCTTCAATATTATCTTCAGGTAAAGGTGGTAACTTTGATGTTGACTGTTCCATTTTTTCTACTTTATAGGATCTTCCTTCAAATTTGCATCCTTTCTACTGTCTACTTTTGAAGTTATGAATAAGGCTGAAAAAGAATTCTTTCAACCTTTCCTCTTCCTTCTTCTTTGTTTTTGGGGTGGAAACCAGTAAGCTAGAATCTACTTGTGATTCCTGTCCTGGTGGTGTAAATTGTTTCAATGGGTAATAGTAATTATATGATTCAGATGAGGCTTTTGATGATGAATGGGGAGATGATGATGTTTCCTTCTTATATGTACAATTATTTGATTCCAGTTTTCAAAAATAGATTTATTTATTGTTATTTTTTTAAGATAAAGCTGAAAGTATTCTGATTATATTCCTATCTGTCAGCCACTGTTGGCACACCAGATGTGGGAACTCCTCTGAGTGTGGGATAAAATGAGGCAGTACCTGGAAGGGGAAATTACAAGAAAACAGTTTTGAATTGCTGTTTGAGACTTGTAACCCTTTCTCTGATCATGTGCTAGAATAATATAGACTTCCCTTCCTAGTATGCTAATCTATCTTTACTGAGTTCACCAACTCAATTTTATCATTGATAGTGGCTTGATAAGAAAATATTAGACTCAAGAATCTCTAATCAGACTTTGCTCTACTTAAAACAATGGTTAGTTAAAACCTTAGCAAATAAATAATTTTTAAAATTTCCGGAAAATCTGGTTGGATTACACCAAAGTAATTTTACAAAAGATAATAAATGAAATTAAAAAGAAAGAAGAACACACTTCTTATTATTAAAAAATCCAAACAAAACTCTTATATATATATATTTTATGTTTCTTTCTAAGTGAAATAGTACAGACAGTTACAATATGACAGAGAAATAAATAGCACTTGATATCACTTATAACAGTATATGATTATTAAGGGAAAAATAACTTGAAATATATTCAGGTAAAATAAGTTAAATTGCCTGGGTGTTGAGCTATATTTATAACCTAAAAAATTCAACTACTATAGTATAATATGTGAGATGTTTTGTGAGGTTATAAAAAAATAATAAATTTATAGCTTATTATTTCAACAAAATCTTTGATCTTATACAATGGTAAGCTGTTGGTTTTGAATATTTATTGTAGAATAGGAGTAGTATTAGTTTAATGTAAAGTTATTGATTTGGTGATAGTTTAATACTGAAAGAAATATATTTCAAGTATGATATGAAAATTGTTACTTATAACTTCTGAATGGATAGGTGATTAATGTGAATAGGGATGTGAAAATGTGGTTGATTATGTTAAATAATTCAGTTGAGGTTGTTGATGGGTTTTATTTTAGTTGTATATGTATCTTGATGAAGCTGAATTGATTTAAGGGGTTCTACTTTAGCTCAAAAGTAGTAAAATTACTTTGAAAAACTCAGGTTTTATTTTAAAATATGAGAAAATTACTTTAAAGTGATGGTTTTATTTTAAAACTATCTAAAATTACTTTTAACGTTTAATCACTAAACTCCAAAAATGCCTTACTCTTGAGCTACAAGTGTGAAGATCCTAATTATTATGATTACTAGTCTGCCTGCTAGTGAGGGATGAATTAAAATCTTCTCACACTATTGGTTCTCTTGATCTACGTCAACAACAAACCTCAATTACTAAGCTTAATTTATCAAACAAATTTCTAATTTAACCTCTTAGATAAGGGATTTGGAAAAAATAAGTAGAAGTTACAACTTCCAGATGGGAAAAAGTCTGGAGAGGAAGAAAGTTTGAATATTTATATTCTTTAGGGGGAATAGATTTAGGTTTTAAGGTTTTCACAAACTGTTTCATGCATATGCATATGAATACTAGCTCCTTTTCAATTTCCTTTGGATTACTAAGCAGTTTATAAACCCATAGCTAATTTACTTCCACCAAGATAAGGTTTTATACATTCACTCCACTTGTCACTCTTGTCACCCTTTACACTATACATCCTTAATTATATTTTTTTTCCTAATAATCATCAGCACTACTAATCAACTCAATAATTTACACCATTAAGATTTAAAGAAATTCCTTTCCACTATCATCAGCTCAATAGAATACTTAAAATAATCCACACTACTACTATTCTATAACAAAAAATAGAATGAAATCAAAATAAAATAAATATACCTTCACTAACTCAGAATAATAATATTTTTTTTTTGAATTCAAACAGAGCTCATATCAATACTCTTCTTAACAAAAGCAACTAAATAAGGCTTCCACAAAATATTTTGGATTAAAACCAACCACAACTGCACAATTTCCACCAATAAGGGAAATTAATTCCCATGTAATACTACAATAACACAGCTCTCATAATTTATATCATTATTATTTTTTGTTAAACAATTTACACAAAAGTAGAATGCAAAAATTAAATAAGGGGGTTTTTCTTTTCTTGAATTCAAATATTCATTAAATCAGTAGAATACTGACTTGACTTGTTTTGTTTTGGGTTTTTTTTATAGAATATGAGTTTTTAAGGTTACATAATCAGGTTCTTTGGATTATGATGTTTATTTCTTTTTTTTATTGGTCCATTAAGCTAAACTGGTATAGGTATACCACAATAGTAATTAAGATGATTTTTCAAACTGAAAGGCTTTCATTAAAAATTGTGATAAATAATGCATAACTGTAGGAAGTGATCTACCTAAAAGGTTAAGAAAAATGTGATGAGGAACTATTATATTTGAGTAAAAAATGCCAAACACCAATTTGGGATAAACTAATTTGATAATTAAGTAGGTATAGCAATCAAAAATATAATTTGTGGCATTTACCTGAGCTAAAGGTATCTTTATTCAATTTAGGAAAATACACCTACTATTACAAGGATTATGTCACAAATAAGTACTGTTCAAAGTTGTATGCATCAAACACAGCATTAAGCATTGGTCGTGTTGCCTTGTCTTCAGTAAATTCAAAAATTATTTTGTTCAAGAAAAATGTCTTGTGAGTCTATTATTCTGTGTTTATGTCTTTATAAGATCACCATGAGAAAAAATGCAATCCCTGGGAGCAGGTGCTGCAGGTTCAGCACCAATATAAAAATGAATAAAATTCTGAATCAAAAATGGGCTCAAAATGGATTTAACCTGCATATTTCTTGGTCATATTCTCAGCCAAAATAAAGAAGCTCTTTTTAAAGAGCCAAAGAGTAACTTAGCATGTAATTTTTTCTGTTTGGATACTCTTTTGTGACAAATATTTTTGGATATATTCTAAAATTAGTTGAGAAGAAAAGATTCACATGATAAAATTGTACAAATAAGCTGTTTATAGCCATCTGAAGCTCAAATATACTTCCAAAATTAACAGAGGTGGTAAGTAAAAATCACAAATTATTTGCCATTAGTAAAATCAAACTTAGATAAGCTATCATTACTATTGATATTTCAAAATTCCTTATATTTTACCTACATAAATATAGTTTTCTTCCTCAATAAATAAAAATTCATAAATCCTTTGTGAATATTGAATATTTTGATTCAATAAAAATGTTCCATTTCTTTCAGATGGGCTTTTCACTTGCTGAATTTCATGGCTCTCTGATAGAGTAATAATTATATTTTGCTCTAACTTTATCCAATCTACTTTTCAAAAATCCAGCCTTGTATCTAACAGAGTCACGAAAAATTTTTGGACTCCTTATTTAGCGCAACCCTGACAGTATAGTGAGATCCTTGCTTTTCTCATATAGTCTAACTCTATTTATTTTTATTGAGATATTTCTAAAATGCATTTTACATTATTAATTATACAATCGATAGCTCTAAACACCAAAAGTCTGAATTCTTTTAGCTTGTTTTCATATTTAAATATTTTATTACAACATAAAGCTTGACATTATGGCTGGTTGAGCCTAGATAAAATATTCTTTACATATTTATAAAAAAAGAATTTTAATGACGTATTGGTATCCACATCTCTGTATTTAATATATCAGTTCTTTTCAATGAACCTGATGCACTCAGTGGTAGCCACATACCTGTTCTTAAGTATCAAGTTCATATTTATTTTAACTAACGAAAGGAATGAGTTCTTCTATTAATGTATTATTTGCATTATATTTCACACCACAGAAAACAGAACCATAATTTAAGCTTAATAAGCTGTAACATAATCTTAAAGGATTCTTTACTTTCATACAATCTGTAAAACACTATTAAAATGAAATATTTGTCTTGGAACCATTAGTTGTTTCAGTTTAGTCCTATTTAATAAAGCTTTCTTTGTAAGTTTTTACATATCTCTTGCATAATTGAAATATTTGGAAAATATTGAAAAAAAGGCATGATTTTCAGATTCCTTGAAAATATCCTAATTTTGGGTTGATAATTTGCAAGGTAATATGTTTTTTTGAGTATTTCAAAGTTTTGGCTACATAAGTTCAACACTTGGAGGCTTATGGCTAATAGTGTACCTAATGTACCATGCCGTTTTTCAAAATTATGTATTTTTAAGTTCATCTCAACAAATAGTTTGAATATATTTTACATCTAAACTGGATCCATGACATATATGTATATATATATATATATATATATATATATTCAGGTGACAAAGAGATTTTTCAAATCATTTTCACTTAATGACTACTGCCTATCCCAAATATGATTTTCAAGATTAATCTTTTATGTACCATATTAAGCTGAATTTTCATTAGTTTTATTTTCTTCTATTGTTCTTTATAGAGTTATTGTTCAAATAAATAATTAAATAAGGACATATTACATTCACAGATATTAATCTACAAAACTCCCCATATAGCTACTAAGTTCTATGAATTATTGATATTATAATGATCTTGCCTTTTAAAGCTCTGAATCTTTTTACTTGGAGCTTTTTGACATTTGCTAATAATAGTAGTTATTCATAGTTATCATTCCATATTTTATATTAAGAATTAGAAAATCTTTCCCTAAATCATCTTGTATCCAGATAGATTGAAAAAATGAAAGAATTAATCAAACCTGGAGCTCCAGTACTTTGAAGAGCTTTGAGAAAATATTTTCCAGGTGTATAATATCAATAATTTAAGCCTTTGAGATATGACCACATACCCAAAAAGGTCACAAGATATATTTAAAATAATTATACCTTCAAAATAACTACCTTAAAACTACAAAAATGCCATAAATAGGCACAAAACCTGGCTTAACTTAAAACCCAATGAATAGACATGTAAAATAAATTGAACCATTGGATTCCTCAGGGTAAAATACACATATACCATTTTTATGGCACATCTGTAAAGTCAATATTTAATGAGTTATAAGTAATAACACCTTATAAAAAACATGAATACTTAATTATTTCAAATACCAATGAAGCAACATGTAAAATAAATGGTACCATTGGATTCCCCATAAAAAACAACACATAAGACAATTAAGAAGCTAATTCCCAAAGTCAATACTTAAGGAGTTAAGCTGAATTTATGCACGTTTTTGGTCAACACATATATTCAAGGATTTGAGCTAATATCTCTTGAAATATACATAATAGAGTGATAAACAAAAAACAAATTCACCACTTATTTACTGTAGGAACACAGAAATGAACTTCATTTCACAAGTTATAAACAAGGTTAAAACCTGTAATGGATTATTGATTAAAATCAATAGAGCTGTTGACCACTTTGTTGTGAAAGTGGTCCAAACTTAAAATAAGCAGACATTCAGATTCTACTAGTTTATCCGTGAATAATGATGTTTTTTTATTATAATATTCAAGGGATAACCCCTTGAAATCATGGTTTGAAGTTTAAAATATTAAATTTTGACAGAAAAGATGAGTTACAAGAAAAATCATCAAAAATGGAGTTTTTATGATGTAATAAAATTCCCTTGGAAGTGTAATGAGGAGATGCTAATCTATCAGAATCCACTCTAGAAATAGCTGTAGCGTGTGTAACTTAAAAGTTATTAATGATAAAAGCTTAAGCTTAAATGTGATTATTTAGGATCACTCACTGTAATCTTATTTGAAGCTTAACAGTCATATAAGTGATAAAACTGGTGACTACTATTATATTATGATTATTCCCAATAAAATGCACAAACTTTAGGCTTCTTCCAAGCCTATGATGTCATCAAACTTAGAGTTATAGTGATTGTCAGCCTGTGACTCAAAACAGAGCACCAGCATGACATCCAACATACCATAAGTAATGGTATGAGGAGTATTGGACAAATATAGCCAATACAAGTAAATTATAAAGAGGAAAACTCCTCAAATATAATAAGAAAGGACAAAGATATGCCCTATCAAAGATAAGACCAAATAAGCAAAAACTCTTATTCTAGCCTCTAATCTAACTTATACATATTTCATGAAACCCCAACCAGAATGGTTTTTTTCTTGAAGCTCTAACATAGAGCTATCCAATGGTATCATCTATTCATCCATAGCACTCCTAAATCAGGAGATACCATTATACCACATTTTTTCACCAACAACCCCTCAAAGGTGTAGGAGGGCTTGTGCAAGACTGTACAAAAGTACAGCCAAATTGAAGGTCTGAGTGAGAGCTTTAATTTGAGATTCCTTAGACCCCTCTATCTTCCAAATTAACAGAGGGATCTTGGTTTAAAGGTTTACATCTCAAAATACAGGATTTCTGAAACTAACCATATAAAGAGACCCCTGTATCTTTGGAATATATTCATACAGCTGTAAAGTGTTGTATATCAAACTGTAGATCTAATCAAGCCCTACAATACTGTATCATTGGAATACAGATATCTTCTAAATTGGAGAAGATATCTGGCTTGGAAGGTTTTGAAGCCTCATACTGATGTACAAAAATACATCCAAAAACTTAAAGTCCTTATAGATTCTGCTATCTTAGAGAAGGGTAAGCATGAAGCATATCAAATTGAAGAGCTCATTAAGCCCTTCAATTCTGTGCTCTTGGATTCTTGATATCTCAAAAAGTGACTAAGATATCTTGGTTGGAAGTATTTTGACCAATACTGGTCTGTACCAAACCTGTACCAACCAGTACTGGCTTGATACTTAAAATAATGGTTGTTTAAAGCTTAAACTCGCCCAGAATGACTAATATTAGTCATCCAGACACTCTGGACACGTCACAATGGTGCTGACGTGGCCTGTGAAGAGTTTTTTCACCCTGTATTGATCCAGAATGATCATTTGTGGTCCAAAAACCACAATTCTGACTATGCTGACGTCAGAATTGATGGTACAGAACCACAACCCAGCCTCCAGAGTGAAAATTTTCACTCTGTAGATGTGTGAAGAGCCTACCAGTCTCTCAAAGTCCTCAGAGGAGATAAAAGCAGGTCTTTCCTCACTGGAAAAGACTCATCTTATCATGAATTAACATCCTTATGTAGTAAAACTGTCTTATACCAGTAGTACTCTTAGTATTATCTTGATATAATTAAAATAATTAATTATTGTAGTGATTTTCACAGTCAATTGATATTAAATCATTGCAACCCAGGTTCTCAATAGATTCATCACCACTGTTATCATATTACAGTAGAACCTGTTTACTATTATAAAAAAATATTTTTTGTGTGTCACAGTCATAGTGCTAGCTTGTCTTTACTATTTTTAAGCTACTACATAGACTCACCCTGACATTTTGGGGGCCTGGCCGTTGTTTTAACCTATTCTGGACCTATTTTTGCGATTTTTGGATCATTTTCACTATTTTTGAAGGTTTTTTACTATAAAAGTAAGTACAATTTCGAGTTTTTTTTCATTTTTAAACTAATTTTCATCTCTTATATTATAAAAATATAATATATATTTTTTATATATTATATTTTATCAAAATATATTAAATAATAAATTTTTTATTTTTGAGTATTTATACTCTTCAAAGCTTTAAATTGCAATTTTCACGAAAATTAATAATAATAAGTAATTATTATTAACTTCTCAAACTTATTTTTATATACAAATAGTATATTTAAATAGAATGTATAATGAATTTTTACCAAATTGTGTAAAATTAATTTAAATCATAATATTTATTGTAAACCAACAATCAATATTTAAATAATAATTTTATTATTATTTCAATTCTTTAATATTCAAATTGAATATTATTGAAGAAGAATCCTTTCTACTCAAGTTGAGGAAAAATTCATCAATTTTAATAATAATAAGTAATTATTATTAACTTCTCAGACTTATTTTTATATACAAATAGTATATTTAAATAGAAAGTATAATTAATTTTTACCAAATTGTGTAAAATTAATTTAAATCATAATATTTATTGTAAACCAACAATAAATATTTAAATAATAATTTTATTATTATTTCAATTCTTTAATATTCAATTTGAATATTATTGAAGAATAATCCTTTCTACTCAAGTTGAGGAAAAATTCATCAAGTTTTTTTTTTTAAATAAAAAAAATAAAATAAAATAAATAAATAAATTTTTATAATAATAAGTCATTATTATCAATTTTTAACAAAAATAATAATAATTAGTAATTATTATTAACTTTTTCAAACATATTTTCATATAAAAATAGTATATTCAAATAAAAATATAATTATTTTTTGTCACTTTGTGTAAAATTTAGTTTGAATTAAGATATTTATTGGGAAACCAGCAATAAATATTTGAATAATAAGTTCATCATTATTCTAATTCTTTAATATTGAAGATCAATATTATTTAATACAATCTGTTCTTTCTTAAACTGAGGAGGAAATGGATTGAAATTTGTTTTATTTGATAAATAATCAAACAACAACAGAAGAAAACTTAATCATACAACAAAATTATTTTATGATTAAGATATAGACCCTTTTCTTTCCTCTAAAGAAGGAAAAATTGTAACTATTAACAGTTGATTTTTCCATTTCAATAAGTAAATAACTTAGCAATAATATTCAAGTTTAATAATATAAACTTTTAATATTAAATACTTTACTTATAAAAATAAGTGAAACAAAACTGTTATTTCTTCAAAGAATAAAAAATAAAATAATAATAATGATAAATAATTAAAACTCAAATATCAAACCAAACTCAGAAGAAATAACAGTAAGGAATTGGAAATTTTGTTTATTCAAATTGAATTACAGACCTTCTCCATTTTCTTTCAAAGTGGAAAAAATACATTCCATTTGGGACAAAATCACAGTGAAATTCATCTGTACCAGCCTCAAAGACAAGGAGGCAGTACCAACTCCCAAGCAAATTGCCAAAGAGTATAAAGCAGAAATCAGTCCAAGGGCCTTTTAAAGGTAAAGAAGCCTTGGAAAATACAGAATTTTTGTCTTTTGTCATTTTTTAACATGACAACTCCATTTCTCAGAGATCTTGGATACCCAAGAAATCAGCCAGAAATCTGGCAAAGAAGAAACAGAGGGAGTTGGCCACCCCCTTCTGGATCAAATAACCAACAAAGGACTTATTATCAGGAAAATCCTGCTTAAAGTCCCACCCCAAACCAAATTCAGCCCAGTCCAGCAAAAAAATTGGACAGATGCAGGGAAAATAACTCATATTCATGTACTCCTAAAAGACTTTTCCACATGGAGTATGGACAACAAAACCTTACCCATGGGAGTATCATGGGAGGAAATTGGAATAATGAGGCAAAAAATATGAGTCAATCTTATTACTTGCCAAAATATTCTGGAAGAAATGAAAAGTTGGAATCTCAACAGCCATTTCATACTCTCAGAAGAGACTTGAATCAGAGGGAACCAAACAGAAATCCAAGCCATAGAGAATTCTTGGCATATGGAAGAGCCCAATCTGATTCAGGATCACCAAGGCATGGAAGAAGAAATTCCATCTTTCCCACATCAGTCCAACAGCTACAGGACTTGAAATCCAAAGGACAATATTTCCAGGACTCTCCAGTCATCCCTGGTGGTTTCCAGCAGAGGACATGGAGCCCTAGTATTAAACAAGAATTCTTTCAGGAAGGAGAAGATAGAATGAGATCCTTTGATGAAACAATGAATAAAATTAGTCCAAGAGGAACACAAATCCTAAAAGACACTTTACCTACCAATAGTGTTAGCTCAGAATCAATTGATCCTCAGCTTAAGCCTATTGATGACAAAATACCCCCTCAAAAATTTGAAACCACAGATTCCAGAGGTAGTAGTTTCATATGGTCCAACATGGGTAAATTCATGGATTGGACATATGATCATGTTCAAGAAGGGACTTCAGAAATGAAAACACTCAAGGAAGAAAATTCCTTCCAAGAAACAGTCATAGAAGACTTGAACACAAATCTATCCAGAATCTGGGCAGAATTTGAAACTAAAAACAAACAGTTGAGCTCAATACTAGAGGAACAACAAGCTGTGAGAAGAGATTTAAGAAATATCCAATATCAACAGGAAATCCTGGAAAAAGAAGTGGATTTTCTTTATAAAAAGGAGGAAAAAGAAGATAATTTCTTCCCTCAAAAAACTCAAGATGATAAACCAATCACCAAAGTAAAAGAGGAAGAATCAGAAAACCAAGCTCCTGAATCCCAGGATCCAAAGTTAAGGTCTGAATCTATCTACCAAGATGGTGAGAACCTCAGTTACTCTGAGAAACAATCATTGAAGCAATTACCCGATGTGGTAAATTGGCCTAAATTCTCAGGAATTGGAGAATATGATCATATGGAGCTTATTGATTATATTAATGGACTTTTTGTTGATGTACCAAAGATACCAGACTACTGGATCACCACAAGACTCAACACTGCATTCAGAGGCCATGCAAATATATGGTACACTGAAATGAAAGAGATACATGGTAGGAAAAGCTGGCCATGGTGGAGAAACCAAATAATACAAAAGTAAAGCAATGGTACTTGGATTTGGAAGAAAACCATCTCTTTTGAGAGTGACAGATACTCTACAGAAAAAGACCCTTATGAATGGTGTCTTAAACAAACCAAAAGACTCAAATCTATTGATCCAAACATGACAATAGAGATGAGAAATAATAAGATTCTGACAAAACTTTCAGGAGACTTAGAACATGCAGTAAAGTGCAGATGCAGCAAAATAAGCAGCATTGATGACATAGCAAATGTCATACAAGATGTCAGAAAAAAGACATCAATTGGCAGTAGTTCACCCTATAGGTCACATGATAGCAGAGAAAAACCAAAGATACTCATGGAAAAAGACCTCAAACCTACTAATGGTGAAGAAGCACCAAGGAGAAGGAACACATGCCATAACTGTGGATCACCTGACCACTATGAAAATAATTGTCCCAAGGGAAAAAAGAAAATATTTTCAATAGAGGAAGAGTCAGTAGAAGAACACATGGAGTACAAATCTGACTCTGGCAGCATGGGAAATGGGCTAGGACAGGATTCAGACAGTGGATCAGAGCCTATTGAACAATATTTATTAGAGTATGAGGATGAGAAAACAGAATCAGTCCTAGGAAACTCTTTGAAACCAGAACTCATTCAACCCAGTGGCAGAACCATTGTTGCTAAAGAGTATTTGGAAGTACCCAAAACTGGTATGGCCTTTATTCATGGAGCAAAATCAAAGCTTGATGTGTATATTGAAAATAAAAAGCAGCCTTTGATTTTTGACACAGGAGCAAATTGCTCAGCAGTAGCCAAAGAATACTTGGACAGACACTTTCCAAGGTGGAATGCAGAGAGAATTTTAACAAAAGAAAGAAGCTTTAAAAGTGCTGCAGGCAAAATGGAGTCACTTGGAATAATCCAAAAAATAATTATCATACCACACAAAATGGGAAACCTCAGATTACACATTGAATTTGTGGTACTTGAAAATGCTAAGTTTGATGGATTTTTAATGGGTACAGAGTACCATAGAATCTATGGCATAAGCATACATAATTCCCTAGAAAGCTACCTGATAATTGGGCAAGACAAACAAAGAAAGTTCTACTTTGAAACTGACAACCCCAATCAAATAAAAAGATATTCCAATAGGGATTATTTAACACAAAGAAGGAATAAACCACCAGAAACAGACCAATGGGTAAAGCTGGATGATGTTTCAGATAAAGATTCTTTTTTGAAAGGATCAAGAGCCTTCATAAGGATGAAAGAGTCTCATCAATGATGAGCCTTTTTTGGAGGGAGGGTATGTCAGCCTGTGACTCAAAACAGAGCACCAGCATGACATCCAACATACCATAAGTAATGGTATGAGGAGTATTGGACAAATATAGCCAATACAAGTAAATTATAAAGAGGAAACCTCCTCAAATATAATAAGAAAGGACAAAGATATGCCCTATCAAAGATAAGACCAAATAAGCAAAAACTCTTATTATAGCCTCCAATCTAACTTATACATATTTCATGAAACCCCAAACAGAATGGTTTTTTTCTTGAAGCTCTAACATAGGGCTATCCAATGGTATCATCTATTCATCCATAGCACTCCTAAATCAGGAGATACCATTATACCACATTTTTTCACCAACAACCCCTCAAAGATGTAGGAGGGCTTGTACAAAACTATACAAAAGTACAGCCAAATTGAAGGTCTGAGTGAGAGCTTTAATTTGAGATACCTTAGACCCCTCTATCTTCCAAATTGACAGAGGGATCTTGGTTTAAAGGTTTACATCTCAAAATACAGGATTTCTGAAACTAACCATATAAAGAAACCCCTGTATCTTTTGAATATATTCATACAGCTGTAAAGTGTTGTATATCAAACTGTAGATCTAATCAAGCCCTACAATACTGTATCATTGGAATACAGATATCTTCTAAATTGGAGAAGATATCTGGCTTGGAAGGTTTTGAAGCCTCATACTGATGTACAAAAATACATCCAAAAACTTAAAGTCCTTATAGCTTTTGCTATCTTTTCAAAGGGTAAGCATGAAGCATATCAAATTGAAGAGCTCATTAAGCCCTTCAATCCTGTGCTCTTGGATTCTTGATATCTCAAAAAATGACTAAGATATCTTGGTTGGAAGTATTTTGACCAATACTGGTCTGTACCAAACCTGTACCAACCAGTACTGGCTTGATACTTAAAATAATGGTTGTTTAAAGCTTAAACTCGCCCAGAATGACTAATATTAGTCATCCAGACACTCTGGACACGTCACAATGGTGCTGACGTGGCCTGTGAAGAGTTTTTTCACCCTGTATTGATCCAGAATGATCATTTGTGGTCCAAAAACCACAATTCTGACTATGCTGACGTCAGAATTGATGGTACAGAACCACAACCCAGCCTCCAGAGTGAAAATTTTCACTCTGTAGATGTGTGAAGAGCCTACCAGTCTCTCAAAGTCCTCAGAGGAGATAAAAGCAGGTCTTTCCTCACTGGAAAAGACTCATCTTATCATGAATTAACATCCTTATGTAGTAAAACTGTCTTATACCAGTAGTACTCTTAGGATTATATTGATATAATTAAAATAATTAATTATTGTAGTGATTTTCACAGTAAATTGATATTAAATCATTGCAACCCAGGTTCTCAATAGATTCATCACCACTGTTATCATATTACAGTAGAACCTGTTTACTATTATAAAAAAATATTTTTTGTGTGTCACAGTCATAGTGCTAGCTTGTCTTTACTATTTTTAAGCTACTACATAGACTCACCCTGACAGTGATAACTCTAAAGAATGGTGTAATTATGAGGTAAGATGGTTTGATCAAGATGTAATCATCACTAAACTTTGAAATATTGATCAATTCTGGTAGAAAGCATCAGTACACGTCTACTAGAAGCCTGTTGGACTCTAGGAGGGTGGTATTGACTATAAATAGAGCTTTCTTTACTCTATTTTCCCCTGAGATGCTTACAAAACATTAAATTAAAAGGTAATTTCTTTATTCTGTATATAGAAAACCCTTATATTATTAAAGCCCAAATATAATCTTATTATAATCATGATCTTTGACATGATTATTAAAATTATTTAATTGTTTTGTTTAAATTTCTCTTAAAAACCTCCATCCCACATAAAATCAAGATAAATTGTAATTTCTCTTAAACTTTATTTTAAATAAAGTTTAAAAAGGTTGTATTTTCATTTTTTGGGGTAAAGATATTCAAGATTATTATATTAAGTATCAAAAGTAGGTTATTTCTCTTATTATAATAATTTTTCTCTATTATTACTTTAATAATTATATAATTAATATAAATAGTATTTATATTAATTTAGAACTTTAATATCAGTAATATTATTGTTATTAATTGTTTTGTATCAATAAAAAACAATTCTTTACGCCTTTATTATTTGTTGGTAAAAGTAATAAAGTGCTTTTAAATATATTAATTATTTTATATTAATACATATATATTTATTATATTATCTCTTTATAATATAAATTATATTATTATATTTATTTAATAATATAATTATTTTTACACCATAACTATAATAATTCTTTCAATCTTATTTATTTCATTTATGAGGACATTGATATTACAACAAGTGAAATATTAGTAATTTTTACTTATTGTTTCATAGTCAAACCTTACAGTTGGGGGCCTGGCCGTGATATTTACTCTAAAAAGACCTTTAAAAAGATTCTAACTGGGTTTATCCAATAATAAATTACAATTATAATCATAAAATTATATAATAATTTTATATTTATTGATATTAAATACTATTGAGGCATTTGGAAAGCAATTGTACTGTCTTAAATGTGGTTTTTCACATCCTTAGACTTTCAAGAACTTTCTTTCAATGACTCTAGTAATTAAAAAAGATATTTTATAAATTAAAAGTAATTTTATATTATGAATTAATTTTATAAAAAGAATCATATTCATTTTTCTTTTATACTTCAAAAATAAAAAAAGAAAAAAAAATAAAAAAAATAAATAAATAAAAACTAATAAAAAAAGTTATATTTTATTCATTTTAATTTCATTTATTTATTAATTTTTATTTTTTAAGATATAAAAGCAATTTTTACTTGGAAAATTGCCATATCTTACAAAAAAAAACTGTTTTTATATAAAAGACTTATATTTATTTGTTTTTTTTAGTGTTTGAAGACGATCCAACAGAGGACAACCAAACCACTTTTGAAAGATTTGTGGAAGAAACTTGTCCAAGCTCTCCAACACAAATAATCACTAAGAAAAAGAAAGCTAAGAAATTAGAGTTTCCAGGACTCACTATTCAGGACTCTGAAGGTGAGTACCTCATTTATAAATTGCCATAAGAAAAATTCCTGTTCTGAAATACTCTTATCTCTTATTTTTTCTTAAAAAACATGACTACCAGAAGAGGCTCCCAATACTCCATCCAATCAGATGGAGCTGGACTCGGAGGTAGAATTTATTGCTCAAAAGAGAAAAGGAAGGTCAATATCCCCAGTCTAACAGAATCCACACAAGGAAGTGCCTTATCCCAAAGGTAAGTCCCAGAAATGCCCATGATATCTGAACCAGAATTGGAACCAAGTATGAGTGACTCAAACAGGTACAAATCACATTCAGAGGGGTCAAATAGCGATTTACATGGGCCAGTACAAACAGTACTACACAGTGTACAAAGACAAGGACTGGGAAATGTTGCCTCAAATACACCAAGGAGTGATGAACTCCTGGCACATCCTGAAAAGGTTCCTCAAAGAGGAGGAAATAGTGAGATACTCCAATGGATGGAAAACACTATCATTCAAACCTCAAATCAAAAAGATCAAGGAGTACCATTCCAAAAAGAAGGAGGCAACCAAGGAAGAAGCCCCAGTAGCTTTTACGAGCAAGCCCCAAGCCAACCCACTTCCCCAAGAAGGGAAAAAGAACAAGAAAAAGAATTGGAGAAAACCATATTCCCCAAGCTACAGGATTCCAAAAATCCAAAAGGATGCCATGGACAATGTATTCAACATGGCCAGAACCTTGATGAAATTCAAGATCAAGGAAGAACATAGAATGAGACAACCTCATTTCCCAAAGACATAACCTTTTCCAAAGATTTTGTAAGTACTTTAACAGGAATTAAAAAAAGTATATTACCTCTAAAAGAAATTACAAACAGTTTATTATCATTACAAGAAATAAACAATAACTTATCTTCTTTAACAAAAATTGTTGTACAAAATAAAGGAGAAATTGACAACATTAAGTTTATTGTTTAAAATAATAAAGCAAAGATTTTAATTGATAATACTCAAAAATTAATACAAGGACACCAAGAATTGTATAAAGACATAAAAGATATCAAAGACAAAAATTTGACAATCAATTATGATGTGAGTATTGACAATCTTACAGAAAAGTTAAACAAACTAAGTATTTCTGTAGAAATATTTGAAGAAAATACTTCATCACACCAAAAATTAATTTTGGACCATGTGGAAAAAAGTGATGAATCAAGAATGCATCTGAAAGATGAAATTCAAAGTGAAATAAGGCTTATCACTGAAAAATTGGATAAAATTAATGAGGCTAACTCAAATATGCCAAAGTTATCAACCCCATTTTCTCACATAAGAAGCCCTGTTAAACCAAAAGAGGAATTAACAAATCCATTCATAACAGACGTAAGTAACCAAGACAATAACCAAGTCTTAATGAAGGAAGCACCTCAATTAAAAGAATGGCCAACATTCACAGGAGAAGGTGAATATGACCACATGTCATTTATCAAAACAATTGACATGCTACAAGAAGATTATGCCATACCAGATCAATTAATCACTGCAAGATTACATTCATTGTTGGAAAAATCTGCAAAAAGATGGTATTATGGCATAAGACAAACAAATGGCAAAAACACCTGGTCTTGGTGGAAACAAGAAATAATCACAAATTGGGCTAATGATGCCTGGAGGTACAAGATAGAGAATGCATTTGAAAATTCTTTCTTTGACCCAGACAAAGACAAAAATTTAACTTGGTTTTAAAACAAGTTGAAAGACTCAATGCACTGTACCCAGAAATGTCACAAAAAACGGTGCACATGAAAAAAATTAAGAAATGTGGAGGAGAGCTAGAGCATGCCCTAAGAAGCAGCTGTATAGAACCATGCTCCACAGAAGAGTATATCAATGCACTAGAGGACATAGTAACAAGAGCAAAAACTGGCAGAACTTGGAAGAAATTGGATATTAAAAGTCCAAATAAGCCATTTATCAAGAGAGATAAATCAAAAGAAACTTTCAAGCGCAATATATACAACAATGATGAGCAAAGAAAATGCCATAAATGTGGAGGTATTGGACACTTAGCCAATAACTGCCTCAAAAAGGCAAAAATTAATGAAATTGTGGAAACAGAAAACCACAATGACAAAACGGAGGTGTCAGTTGGAGTCTTTGTTGAAGCAGTAATTAGGCTATTTACAACTAGAACTATGACTGTGACATGTGAAAATAATTTTAAAAGAAGAGTTTTTTAATAATATAATGGTTTATAATATAATAAAAGGGTTCTACTATTGAAAAATAGTGGTGGTGAGCGCTATTGAGAACCCTGGATGAAGTCTTACCAGTTGGATTACTATAATAAGAGCTACAATAAGTAAAATTATACTTATACCCTGATTATTACCCAAGAGTAAAACTGTTTCGGACAGTTTACTACATAGGATATTCAAGAGCAGGATGAGGAAACAATTCTGGCTGTGAAAAGCTGCCTTTTTATCCTGAAATGGGGTGGAAAGGGTGCTAGACCTTTCCACGCAGAGGAAGTGACGATTTTTTCACTCTCTAGTACTGGCTTGTGGTTTGCAAACAGCCTGTATAACCTGTATTGGGCTCAGAAATGGTTTTGAAACCACATCTGGGCAGTTTTCAGCAATACAGGGTGAAAAATTTCATCTGGGGACCTCACAGCCTGATTGTGATGTGTATGACGCATAGAATGCTGTACAGAAGCTGTATGGGACCCCAGTATTGACTGACATATGAGGTATTGAAGTAAAAACAAGCTTCTTTGTCTATTTGACACCTCATATTCATGGTTATGGAATATTATCCCATGGTAAAGCTATATATGACAGCAGGTGGGAATCTGACTTTAAAACAGCCATTGCTTTGTCAATTCTTTAGATATAAACCTCAAAATTGGTTCTGTGTATAGCGCTGTATGTGCTCTACACAATGGTACCTCATTTGATATGGGTATCATTAAATATGGCAAAGTTATCACATGTACAAGATTTTTGTACATTTGCATGGTATAGGCAAAACGCTGTATTGAGCTTATTTGCCCCATAACTTTTGGTCTAGTTGAGCTATGGGGAAATGGATGACACCATTAGATAGCCCTGCTTGTGCTCTTTCCAAAAGGACCCCACTTCAAGTATCTCACACTAAAACTGTAGAAGTTAGATGTGAGGTGAATGTTTTGTTCAACCTTATTTGGTCTGAATTTGACCATAACTTCAGTAATATTGGTGCTAGCTCAGTTTGGCTGGTACCATTAGATAGCCCTGCCTTAGAGCTTCATTTTGAGTACCCATTTGATGGGGTTAAGCCTCTCCTTCTAGATTTTAGATGACAGGAGAACATTAAGGTTTATGCTCAGCAATAACTTTGTTATTTCTTGTCCTATGGTGGTGGGACTTGTGTTTTCAGAAAGAGGTTAGTTTCCTCTTTCGTTTTATACTTTTTGAGCTGATTTAGCTCAGCTCCATGTTCTGGTGGTATCTTGCCTATACCATTGGTTTAGGGTATTTTGGCTTTCATGCTTGTGCTCTGGTTTTGAGTCACAGGCTGACAGGAGGAATCTGAATCTGAAAAAGAAAAAGAAGAGTCAGAAAGTTCTGAAAGTGATAAAATAAATATGATTACTGCACAAATTAATAACATGGATATAATTTATGAAAAACTAGATGTTAACTCAAACTTACCACAAGTTGGAACATCTGACACAAAGCTGACAAATGTACAAGATGCCAAAATGTAAAGAACCAAACCTGAAAAAGGAATGGGATATACAGCTGGAAAATCAAGTAAAAGTATTGTCATGGTGGATGACCAAGAAGGAAAAGTGAACTTGGATAAAGGAGAATATTGTACCTGTTTTGGTAAAGGTTATTTAAAAACCATTGTTCCAGATTGGCAAGAAAAGCTTATTCCAATACAAGGTGTCAAATTTAGTAGTGAAAGTGAGATAATGAAGCCCCTTGGAATAATTGATTTAACACTCATTTTTCCCCACCCCTCAGAATGTGTCAGAATTAAAGTAGAGTTTGTAGTAATGAACAATTGTACTAGTAATCACTTCATACTTGGAAATGACTACTTTTCAATTTATGGTATAGATATCTCTAACCAAAAAGATAGATATTTTACCATAGGAGACAACAAAAGACCAAATTTTGGCTTCTCAGATGACAAAAAACATAATTACAGTTATTAATAATGAAGAGAAAATTCCAGAAAAGGAACTTTTCATATCTGAACAGCTCAAAGAGGCAGAATTCAATCAAGAATTAACAGAAAAAATGAAAGAAAAATTGATGGACCTCTTATTTAAGTACAAAAATGCCTTTGCAACTGACAGAAAGCCACTAGGTACCATAATTGGGCATGAAGTGGATATAATTCTTAATGTGGAAAAACCTCACCCACCTTTACTGAGGAGACCTGCTTACCCAGCTAGTCCAAGGGTTAGAGAATCCTTGGAGGAACACATTAAAGAATTAATGGACCTTGCAGTATTAATAAAAGTAGGACATAATGAACAGGGAGAGGTCACTACACCTGTCATTATAACTTGGCACAATGGAAAATGTAGAATGGTAGGAGACTTGAGAGACCTGAACACCTATACCATTCCAGACAGATATCAAATACCCAGAATCGACAAGAAATTGACACAATTGTCACAAGCTAAGTTCATTACAGCCATGGAGGCTCTAAAGGGTTTCCATCAAAATGTCTTAATAAACAATGCCAAGAAGCTACTAAGGATAATAGTCCACTGTGGGATTTTTGAATACTTAAGAATGCCTTTTGAATAAAGAATGCACCTTCCCATTATCAAAAGATGATAAAAACCACATTTCCTGAAGAATTATCTCAAGGATGGTTAATTATCTATATTGATGATATCATAGTTTGCTCAGAAACTTGGGAAAATCACCTTACAAGACTAGAAAGGGTACTGCAAAAAATAGCGCAAGTGAATATGAAAGTTTTCTTGAAAAAGTGTCATTTTGCATATAGCAAACTAAAGGCACTAGGACATGTTGTATCTGGACTTTGTCTAGGCATAGACAAGAATAAAGTAGCAGAAGTACTACTTAAGCCAATGCCTCAAACAAAAAACAAAATGCAATCATTTCTAGGATTTGCTGTTTATTATAGGAAGCATATAAAGGACTTTGCAAAAATTGCAAAATCCTTGTATAATCTATGTGACCACAAACCAACAGTCTATGAAATGACGGAATAAAGAGTCAAGGCATATGAATAATTGAAAAATTCCTTAGAAAATGCCCCTTTTGTTCTAATGCCATACTGGAAACTACCCTTAAAACTTTACATTGATGCTTGTGGAGAAGGACTAGGTTCTGCACTACACCAAACACAAATTATCAATGATAAACCAGTGGGAGGACCAATTTGTTTTATTTCAAGACATATAAAGCCAACAGAGGCAAGATATGGAGCAAGCCAAGTGTAATGCCTCTGCTTAGTGTGGGATTTAGAAAAATTACATTATTACTTTTATGGAACAGTATTTGATGTGATTACAGACTGTAATGCTGTAAAACCCCTATTAAATATGAAAACTCCCAATAGAGATATGCTGAGATGGCAAATTGCTATCCAAAAATATAGAGGAAATATGACTATTGTTCATAAATATGGTAATATTCATAAAAATGCAGATGGTCTTAGCAGATGGGCTCTAGCAACCACCCCTGACAATCCAGCATGGGTACCACAGGAGGAGCACCATATAGAAGGAATATGTGTTACAGACATTGGCACATAATTCTTTAACCAAGTTAAAGAAAGCTATAAGATAGACAACAATTGCCATATATTAAGCCAACTTCTAATGAAATACTGCAAAGATCCATCACTTTCATCCAAATTAGATGAAACATGGAAAAAGGCATATGATGAAGGAAGATTCCACCTCCTTGATGGAATCCTTTACCATAGAACATGTTAGGTTTGTCTATGAAACTCTTGATAATAGTAACAATATCAAGAGTACTATGACTTTCCTCAGTAGAAAAATATAATATAATAAAATATTATAACCACAAATTTAAATATAATTATTAAAAATAATTATATATAAAAAAAATAAATTTAATTATTATTATGATAATATAATAATAAAAAAAATATAATAATGATAATAAATTATAATTATTCTATTATTGTTATAGTCACTGACAGTTATAACAATAAGAAGTGTAAAGCTCTTAATGAGACAATTACACGTGGAAAATATAAATATTTAACCACTTATAAATAATATAAATATTATTTATAAAAGAATTAAAACACACACTGTGGAGAAATAATTCTTATAGAGAAAATTCTATATATAAAAAAAAACTAATACTAGGCAAAAAAATATAGAATTTTTAGAGAAAACTTACTTATAAGATTTATTTAATATAATAGGTCAAACAACAACAGTTATAATATTAAAAAATAATTATAAGTTAAAAACAGGTCAAAAATCAATGAATTTAAAGATAAAACAACTTTTTATAATATAAATTATGATTAAAGAGTTTTTTAGAGGAATTTGTGGATTTTAAACGATATTTAAGAAGATAATTTTATATAATAAAATATATTATTGGTGATTACAACAATAATCTGAATTCTATGACTTCAATTCTTTAATTTCAATAAATGAAGAATAAAAATAACTTAAGAATTACTTTTAATAATAAGATTTTATATTTAATAAAGCTTTACCTGTTTAAATTTCTAATATGATTGGATTGATGATGAATGATGGACAAAAACAGTGATGAAAAGACTCTTTTTATGTCTTCAGAGCAGCTCTAATGATTCATAATGGATGTAGAGGGCGTGCTCAGGTCAAAACTGAAAACCCATGCTTAAAAACAAAGTTCTTAACTTAAGGCAACTTATTTTTACTTCCAATTTAAAGTTACCAGTGTTATTCTTAACTCCAAGTAACTTTAATCCTCATTTAAACTAATTATTTTAAGTTTTTAATATAAATAAGCTTATTTATATTAAAGTTCATCACATTAACAACTTAAAAATAGAGTTTCAAGTAGAAATCTCTTAAACTCAATTTTTAATTAATTTTTAAAGAAATCATAAATTTCTCTGAGTTTAATTAAAAGAGTAAATTTCCAGGCTAATTACCCAGGAAATTTATTTATAAAAGATACTTAAAATTTAATTTATATATTGATAATATTAAATTCTAAGTTGTGTGAAATTTTCAAGCAAATCCATTAAGAATTGGATTTTGAATGAATTTTTGAAGTTTTTGCTATTTTTCCACGTAAAATAGCAAAACACACTAAACCTTAAGTTTTGATAAGGTTTTAATGCTTGAAACTTTAAAGTTTTAAGCTTATTTAAGTTTTTTAAGCTTAATTAAGCTCTGAAATTTCTTAAAACCTTGATTTCAAGCCTGCATATTGGGATTTACCCTTTGGCAGCTTGAAATTCCTGTCCAAATTGGGATAAAACCAGTTTAAACCTTAAGGTTGGATCAAAGTCTAATCTTAAAGCTTAAATAAGGTTGAAAATCCTCCAATACAGGTGGACAACCTTAATTGAATCCTTGCAGATCCAAAAAGTTGGGTACCCCAGCTCTATTTGGTCTTTTTCCTTTGTCCCACCTTTCTGCGTGGATTTTGCCCTTTTATTTATTTAAAGCCATACTATGGCTTTAAACCCTTTTAAATTGAGCTCACGCAGGATTTACATTCTGTATGGCAAATCCTTAGTCAATTCAGTAGATATACACCACACCTCAATTTTAACTAAAATTTTGGTAAGTTTGCATAAACCATATGCAACTTTAAATTTAAGCTTAATTAAGCTTAAATTTAACAATTTTAAAAAAAATGTTAAAAAGTTACATTAGTACTGTGAGATTCTTAAATCTTCCAATAACATAAAAAATAAGTGGTTTTGGGTATAATACCCTATGGGTGTACCCTAGGTTATTTTTGGTGTAGAATCCAAAAATGACATAATTTTTCTAACTTTGTTTATCCAAAAGAAAGTTATACTTATTTTTTATTATTTTTTATTTTAAATTCAACTAAAAAGTCTGTTTAAGACAAAATTGACTCTTTATAAAATCATTTGTGGCCTTATGGGTATGTCATACATACCTCACAGGCTCACATTCGCTACCACCAAAAAAAAAATTGTACTACAATTTTTCTTTTGTAGTGTAGCCCCAAGTTATTTGGGGGGGTATAATCCACTGTCCAACCTCTCTACTTATACTTCCAAGTATGTAAAGCACATAATTCAAACTTTTTATTGAGCAATTGGTCTTCTCTCATGTCTGAATCTTCTGAGAAACTTTTGGGAATCAGGTATTTTGTTTTCTACAATCCACTCATCTTCATGTTGTGGATTTTTATACCTGACCAAGTATTCTCTTTCATTTTTTCCCCTAAGTCTTCTTCCTTTCAAGACTTTTAGTACCTTTTTCTCCTCACTTAGGTCCAGTGGGGGTACTTCTAAGGGTGTTTCATTTCTTAAAGGAAATGATTCCTTGTCACTTGAAGTGTAATGCTTTACTAGACTGACAGGGAATGTTGGATGTTTATTTTCCAGTTCTCCTGACAGTTCTACTTGTACTGCATTTGTCCCATGAAGGGCTTTAATAATAAATGGTCCTGCAAAGGAATCTTTCAATTTCTTTGGACCTTTAATATTATTAAAGTTCAAGGTTGAAACTAGTATTAAGTCCCCTACGTTGAATTCTGGGGTCTTATGACTTTTATCCCATTTCTGCTTAGCATATTCAAAGGCATCATTCATGCTTTGATTTGCATGGTGCCTCACTTTATCAAGAAACAACTTAAAGCTTGAAGCAGCTGGATGAATATCAACTAGATCTTTCTTCAAAGTATCAACTGGAAGTTTGGGGGTTCCATCCTTTTTCCAACATTGCAGGGGTCTTGCCTGTGGAAGCATGGATGGAGGTCTTATAGGCTAATTCCAATGCTGGTATAAGATTACACCAATCATGGGTAAAGCCGTCAGAATCTTTAAACTCCAGGCCACAAGCACAAAATCTTCTGATCATGTCCTCAAGGATTTGAATCATTCTTTCTGCTAAGCCATCTGTTTGTGGATGGTATGCTGTTGAGAATGATAATTTTGTACCCAAAAGCTTATGTAAATTAGTCCATAAGGCTGATGTAAATTTTGGGTCTCTGTCAATAATGAAATTTTTAAAGAGACCAGTATGGGATATTACTCTATTCCAGATTAAAAGAGCTGTATCCATAGCTGTGTCATGTCTGTGACATGGTAAAAAGATTGGTGTTTTGCTATATCTGTCTACAATAACAAGACATGCATTGTAACTCTTATCACCTCCAGGTGGTAATGCAGTTACCCAATCCATGTGAACCACTTCCCATGGGGTACTTGGTTCTTGGATATGGATCATCAGACCAAATCTTTTACCAGTAGCTTTATTGGCTTTCTGGCATCTATCACAACTATGACAGTACTCAATGACATCTTTTCTCCAAGATGGCCACCAGGCACATGTCTTAATTCTTTCCATTGTTCTGTCTTCAGACAGATGTCCAGAATAAATGTTATCATGGCATTCTAGTAGTATTGTGTTAATCAACATTCTACTACATAGGACCATGACACATGTGTGTTTAGAAATATGATATAGTATACCATCAAACAAATGGAATCTTCCATTATCATAAGATGTTTTCCAAATATCATCCAGAGAATTAGCCAATGCTGCATCTTTACAATCTTTGTCAAGTAGAGAAGTAAGAATATGACAATTCTTATCTTGCTTGTAGCTTTCCCTAACTTCTTCAAAGAATTCTGTTCCAACATCCGTAATATTAATTCCTTCAATTGGAATTTGAGGTTCTGCACTTGTAGGAACATAGGCAGGATTATCAGGTGTATTTGGTAATGCCCATCTACTCAAGCCATCAGCATTCTTATGAATATTTCCGGCTTTATTTACTATGGTCATATTGCCTCTATACTCCTGTATAGCAATCTGCCATCTTAACATGTGTCTGTTTGGAGTTTTCATGTTAAGAAGTGATTTAACTGCATTACAATCAGTAATTACTTCAAACACACTACCATCAAGATAGTAATGAAGTTTTTCCAGAGCCCAAAAAAGGCAAGGGCACTCCATTTGGCTAGCTCCATATCTGGCCTCAGTAGGTTTAATTTGTCTTGAAATGAAACAAATTGGACCTTCATAAGGCTTGTCATTGACAATTTGAACTTGATGAAGAGCAGCTCCTAAACCATCACCACATGCATCAATATACAGTTTGAAAGGAAGTTTCCAATCTGGCATCAATAATAATGGTGCATTGGTCAAGGCATACTTGATTTTATCATATGCTTGAATTCTCTCCTGTGTCATTTCAAAAACAGTTTGTTGATCACAAATTCTGTATAATGATCTGGCATGGATTGCAAAATCTTTAAGGTGTTTCCTGTAATAATTGGCAAACCCTAAGAAAGACATCATTTCTTTTTTGTTCTGGGGCATTTGTTTCAGTAAAACTGCAGCCACTTTGTTTTTATCAACACCAAGGCTCAGTCCAGAGACTACATGTCCTAGAGCTTTTAACTCATGAAACCCAAAATTACAGTTTTTAAGAGAAATTTTCATGTTCACTTGTAGAATTTTCTTAAGTACTAATGAAAGTCTCTCTAAATGTAATTGCCAGGTTTCTGAACAAATGATAATGTCATCAATATGAATGATTAACCATACCTTTGATAATTCATGTGGGAAGATAGTGTTCATCATTCTTTGGTAATGAGAGGGTGCATTTTGAATACCAAAAGGCATCCTCAAATATTCATAAATACAACAATGAGCAATTATTCTCAATAATTTCCTAGCATGAGGTGTCAAAACATTCTGGTGAAAGCCTTTTAGAGCATCCATAGAAGTGATGAATCTTGCTTTGGATAATTGAGTCAAAGTCTCATGAATTCTAGGGATTGGATACCTGTCTGGAATAGTGTAGGTATTCAGTGCTCTAAAATCACCAACCATCCTTGACTCATCATTATGCCAAGTAATGATTACTGGAGTTGTGACTTCAACTTCCTCATTGTGCCCAAATTTTCTAAGAACTCCCAGTTTCATTAGTTCATTAATATGATTTTCTAATGCTTCTCTAGCCCTAGGGCTAGCTGGGTAAGCTGGTCTCCTTAATAGTGGCGGATAAGGCCTTTCCACATTAAGCATAATGTCCACCTCATGGCCTTTTCTAGCCCCAAGTGGTTCATTATCAGAAGCAAAGGCTTCTCTATATTGAAATAAAACTTCAATAAGTTCTTCCTTCATTTCTGGTGTTAATTCAGGACTGATTTGTGCTTCACTTAGCTGATCTGACACAAATTTTTCTTTTTTAACATTCTTTACTTGTTGAATGACAGTAATTTCTTTTCTTTCTAGAGAAAAAGAAAATTGTTGCCTTTTATTTTCCCCTATAGTGAAATACCTGTCCTTATGATTGTTAATATCAATACCATAGATATTGAGATAATCATTTACAAGTATAAAGTGTTGTGAAGTACAATTGTTCATAACAACAAATTCAGCTTTCAATCTTATACTCCCTGCTGGATGAGGAAATATTATTGCTGCTTCAAATATACCCAAAGGGTGCATGTTCTGGCTAGCACTGCTGAATTATACACCTTCAATTGGCATTAACTTGTCTTGCCAATTGGTATAAATTTTGTCAAGATAATCTTTTCCAACACAAGTGCAAAAAGCACCTGAGTCAAGATGTATCTTGGCTTCTTTGTTATTTATCACAATATTAGTGATACAAGATGACCCAGCTGTATAACCTTTACCTCTGGCAGGTTTGGTTTTTTGCATCTTGGCATCTTGCACATGTATGAGATCCATACATTCATCACTATACTGTGGTAAGTGAGTATGTACCTCAGTGACCTCAAAAGAGACATTAATGTTCTCTATACCAAGTTTTTCTAATACTTCTTCTTCTTCTGAAGGCTCAGAATCCCTTTCATGTAAAGATACATCAGTTTCTTTTGTATCTTCTACTTTTTCAACATTTATCTCATTAACTCTTGTCTTTTTTGGACAAGTGTTTGCCAAATGAGATGTACTTCCACATTTATGACATTGCAAAGGAGGTCTGTCATGTGGTTTATTGGGTTTTGAAATTGTTTTCCCACTAGTCTTATTGTCTATTGGGGTTTTGGACCAATTTCTTCCAATTTTTGTTCTAGTAGTGATGTCCTCCATAGCATTTATATAATCTTCTGTAGAGCAAGGCTCAATACATCTGCTTCTTATAGCATGCTCAAGGTCACCACCACATTCTCTTAATATCCTTTTATGTACCATTGTTTCAGACATATCAGGATGAAGGGCAGTTAACCTGTCCTTTTGTTTAAGAAACCAAGTCATGGGCCTGTCCCTTTCAATATTAAAAATGGCTTCCTCAAAAGAATTTTCCATTCTAAATCTCCAGGAATCATTTGCCCATTTGGAAATAACTTGTTCTTTTCACCAAGGCCAAGAATGTTTACCATGGTCTTGTCTCATTTTATAATACCATTTCTTTGCTGATTTGGTAAATAATGAGTGTAATCTGGCACTTATGTATTCATATGGTATGTTAAAGTCTTCTTTAAACATATCAATTGTTTTCATAAATTCCATATGATTATATTCTCCTTCACCACTGAAGGTTGGCCATTCCTCTAATCTTGGAATGTCCTTATAATTGCAAGCAGTTTCCACATCATGACTTGAAATTGTATGATGTAAATCATTATTCAAGTTAAGGACATTTCTGTCAAGAATTGGTGTGGATTGCCTTGGCAATTCATTTTTTAGTGATATATTATTAATACTTTACTGAATGTCTTCTTTCAATTCCAGTCTTGCCTTATCACTTTTTTCCAATTGTTCTTGAAAAAGAGCTGCATTGTGACCAGTTGAATTTTCCAAGCTTTGTACTTGTATTTTCAATTCTTTTAATTGTCCAGTTATAAAAGAAATTGAATGTTCATCTGGTTGATTGAGTAATGTAACTTTAAACTCAAGTCTTTCACAAATTTGCGTCAAAGACAAAATATTTGCCTTATTAACATTCTCAAGGCCAATTATGGTCTTTTGTTGGTCTTTCACTTGTAGTATCTCATTACCCAACTTTTGTTGGACATGATCAAATGCTTTAAATTTTGCCATAATTTCTTTATTACAAGATTCAAAGTAAGTTACAAGTTTTACAAGATCTACTTCTTTGGAAAGGATTGGTTCAATCTCTCCTCCTCCTTGTTTTTGAATTCCATCAAAGTTCTTGCCATATTGAACACATTGTCCATGGCTGTCTTTTCCTTATTTGGGATTCTGTAATTCTGAGGGTAAGGCTTGTTCCACTTGGGCTTTGCCTTTCCCTTTGCCTTTTGCTTGCCCTTCTGATTGGTCTTTGGGGCTTGCTTGGGCTTGTTTGGCACTTGTTGAGGCGGATTTTTGCTGGAGGATGCTTGAGGAGCTTCCACTGGGCTGTTGTCCTTGCCTTGAGCCAATTTCTTCTTCTGATCCTCTGACAACATGCTTTGGTTTTTCAACCAAGCTTTGATCTGTTGGACTTGTCCTTTGACAGACATTGGTGTCCAACCCAGCAGAAGATCTTCTGTATTTTCTGGCCCCATGAACTTCTTCACCGGAAGATAAGAGTTCATGGTGCCTATCCAAAGACTTGGAAGGAGTTCCCACTCTTGTTGTTTTGACGCCAGGAACCAGTTTTTCCATTGGGATTGATAAATTTCCACAGCTGCCTGTTGGAAATGGTTCAGGTCTAACAGCAATAGCAGTTATGTCAGCTTCTGGACTCTCAATAAGAGGTTCAAAGGTGCTGGCTAACCTTTGGGAACTGGTGGAAGTTCTGGCATCCTCCATTTGTGCCTCTCCTCTGGGAGGACATTCTTGCCTTTTTGATTTGTGGCTGGAATGTCCTGGTCCAGATCCATTTGATTGGATGGAGTAGTTGCTTCCACTTATAGTAGGAGTCATTTCACGTCAATTTTAATAAAAAATAGAGTAAAATTGAATTGAATTCACCTGCAGGACCTTTAAAGGGCTCTTTGGTTATTAAACCCCTTGGTGCTGGACTGGTTTGAATTTCAATACTGGACTCTGAGGCTTCAGAGTCTGAAGAATTTTCTCTGATGGAAGACACTAGAGAAAATTAAAAATATAACTTATTTTATCAAATAATGAAAATAACTTACAAAATCAACTTATTAAATAAAGTTGTTTTAATGTAATTTTATGGCAACTTACGTCAAAAATAAAGAAAAATGTCTAAGATAAAAAGAAAGAATGTTTTTAGTAAAGATTTTTATTTTTTAAGATTTTTTTATTTGATTTATTATTTTCTTCAAAGAAATAATGATTATGCAATTAACAAGTTAATTAATCAAAATTGTATTTTTATTCACTTTATACTAGAATAACTTAAAGAATAAATTTCAAGTCTGTGATGTGAAAAAGCCACTAGTTAGACAAAAGAAATTTATTCCAAGTCACTCAATAGTATAGTGTTTCAAACAATATTTTTAAGAAAAAATAACTTTATTAATATTATAAATATTATTTATAAGGGATAAGTCCCAAAAAAGCCACTATTAAGACAAATATGGCAATTTTACGTCAAAAAACAGTAAAATAAGGTCTAGAATATGATTTATGTCCCAAAAATTGGTTTAAAGTCAAGGCCAGGCCCCCAAATGTAAGGTTTGTCTATGAAACTCTTGATAATAGTAACAATATCAAGAGTACTATGACTGTCCTCAGTAGAAAAATATAATATAATAAAATATTATAACCACAAATTTAAATATAATTATTAAAAATAATTATATAAAAAGAATAAATTTAATTATTATTATAATAATATAATAATAAAAAAAAATATAATAAGTATAATAAATTATAATTATTCTATTATTGTTATAGTCACTGACAGTTATAACAGTAAGAAGTGTAAAGCTCTTAATGAGACAATTACACGTGGAAAATATAAATATTTAACCACTTATAAATAATATAAATATTATTTATGAAAGAATTAAAACACACACTGTGGAGAAAAAATTCTTATAGAGAAAACTCTATATATAAAAAAAACTAATACTAGACAAAAAAATATAGAATTTTTAGAGAAAACTTACTTATAAGATTTATTTAATATAATAAGTCAAACAACAACAGTTATAATATTAAATAATAATTATAAGTTAAAAACACGTCAAAAATCAATAAATTTAAGGATAAAAAAACTTTTTATAATATAAATTATGATTAAAGAGTTTCTTAGAGGAATTTGTGGATTTTAAAAGATATTTGAGAAGATAATTTTATATAATAAAATATATTATTGGTGATTACAACAATAATCTGAATTCTATGACTTCAATTCTTTAATTTCAATAAATAAAGAATAAAAATAACTTAAGAATTACTTTTAATAATAAGATTTTATATTTAATAAAGCTTTACCTGTTTAAATTTCTAATATGATTGGATTGATGATGAATGATGGACAAAAACAGTGATGAAAAGACTCTTTTTATGTCTTCAGAGAAGCTCTCATGATTCATAATGGATGTAGAGGGCGTGCTTAGGTCAAAACTGAAAAACCATGCTTAAAAATAAAGTTCTTAACTTAAGGCAACTTATTTTTACTTTCAATTTAAAGTTACCAGTGTTATTCTTAACTCCAAGTAACTTTAATCCTCATTTAAACTAATTATGTTAAGTTTGTAATATAAATAAGCTTATTTATATTAAAGTTCATCACATGAACAACTTAAAAATAGAGTTTCAAGTAGAAATCTCTTGAACTCAATTTTTAATTAATTTTTAAAGAAATCATAAATTTCTTTGAGTTTAATTAAAAGAGTAAATTTCCAGGCTAATTACCCAGGAAATTTATTTATAAAAGATACTTAAAATTTAATTTATATATTGATAATATTAACTTCTAAGTTGTGTGAAATTTTCAAGCAAATCCATTAAGAATTGGATTTTGAATGAATTCTTGAAGTTTTTGCTATTTTTCCACGTAAAATAGCAAAACACACTAAACCTTAAGTTTTGATAAGGTTTTAATGCTTGAAACTTTAAAGTTTTAAGCTTATTTAAGTTTTTTAAGCTTAATTGGTCTCTGACAGTTCTTAAAACCTTGATTTCAAGCCTGCATATTGGGATTTACCCTTTGGCAGCTTGAAACTCCTGTCCAAATTGGGATAAAACTAGTTTAAACCTTAAGGTTGGATCAAAGTCTAATCTTAAAGTTTAAATAAGGTTGAAAATCCTCCAATACAGGTGGACAACCTTAATTGAATCCTTGCAGATCCAAAAAGTTGGGTAACCCAGCTCTATTTGTTCTTTTTCCTTTGTCCCACCTTTCTGCGTGGATTTTGCCCTTTTATTTATTTAAAGCCATACTATGGCCTTAAACCCTTTTAAATTGAGCTCACGCAGGATTTACATTCTGTATGGCAAATCCTTAGCCAATTCAGTAAATATACACCACACCTCAATTTTAACTAAAATTTTGGTAAGTTTGCATAAACCATATGCAACTTTGAATTTAAGCTTAATTAAGCTTAAATTTAACAATTTTAAAAAAAATGTTAAAAAGTTACATTAGTACTGTGAGATTCTTAAATCTTCCAATAACATAAAAAATAAGTGGTTTTGGGTATAATACCCTATGGGTGTACCCTAGCTTATTTTTGGTGTAGAATCCAAAAATGACATAATATTTATAACTTTGTTTATCCAAAAAAAAGTTATACTTATTTTTTATTATTTTTTATTTTAAATTCAACTAAAAAGTCTTTTTAAGACAAAATTGACTGTTTATAAAATCATTTGTGGCCTTATGGGTATGTCATACATACCTCACAGGCTCACAGAACAAAACACACATGAGTTATGGCCTTAACAGATAGAACCCTGATAAACACTATTTTACATAAGTGTCATGATATTGTTACAGCTGGACATCTCTCAGAAGATAGAACACTAGAGAGGGTGAAAACCTGCTCATGGTAGCCAAATTAGAAGAAAGATGTTGCAGAATACTGCCAAACATGTGACAGATGTCAAAAATACAACAGAGCCACAGGAAAGAAATTTGGAATGATGATCCAAATCCAAGAACCAAACTCCCCTTGGGAAATAGTTCATATGCATTGGGTAACAGCCACCTCCAGGAGGAGACAGAAGTTATAATGCATGCCTAGTATTAGTGGACAGGTATAGAAAAACTCCCATGTTCCTATCATGCCACAAAGATGACACAGCCATGGACACAGCCATAATGATATAGAATAACGTCATTAGCCACACAGGCTTATTCCAGAAGATCATAAGTGACAGAGACCCACAATTTACTGCAGCATTATGGACAAATATCCATAAAATGTTTGGCAAAACCTTGTCATTCTCAATAGGTCAGCATCCTCAAACTGATGGTTTCGCAGAAAGAATGATAAAAACCTTTGAGGACATGATAACAAGATTCTGTGCTTATGGACTGGAATACAAAGATTATGATGGTTTTACCCATGATTGGTGTACACTAATACCAGCTCTTGAACTGGCATATAAAACATCAATCCATTCTTCCACTGGCAAAACACCAGCAATGCTAGAAAAAGGTTGGAACCCAAGAATTCCTTATGATACCCTCAAAAAGGACTTAGTGGATATACATCCAAAAGTAAGCAGCTTTAAGATAATTCTTGACAAAGCAAGACACCATGCAAACAGATGTATGCAAGATTATTTCAAATATGCAAAAGAAGGATGGGATAAAAGTCATAAACCACCTGACTTCAAAATGGGAGATTTGGTCCTAGTATCAACCCTTAATTCTAATAACATAAAAGGCCCAAAGAAATTGAAAGATTCCTTTGCAGGATCATTTATGATAAAAGCACTTCATCGACTCCATGCTGTGGAATTGGAACTCACAGGTAAATTAATGAACAAAAACCCAGCTTTCCCTGTAAGTCTGATAAAACCTTAAAGTTCAAGTGACAAGGAAGTATTTTTCACTAAGAAATAAACCCCCACTTGAAATACCCCCCTTGGAAGAAGGAGAGGAAAAGAAAATTTTGAAAGTTCTTAAAGAAAGAAGGACAAGAAAAAAAAGAAAGAGAATACCTTGTAAGGTATAGAAATTCAACTCAAGAAGATGAATGGCTACTTGAGAAAGATATAACAAATGCTGATAAACTACTAAGAAGGTTCAGACATGAAAGAAAACCTAAAGAATAGAAAAAATCAAGCATTACTGAGCTTCAAGACTAACAAAGTCTATTGAAGAGGTAGAACAGTGGATGATACCGTAATTACACATATCAGATTGTGGTACAATCTTTTTTGGTGGTAGGGAATGTGAATCTTTGAGATATTACCACATACCCAAAAATGTCACAAGATATACTTAAAATAACTATGCCTTAAAACTACAAAAATGCCATAAATAGGAATAAAAATTGGTTTAACTTAAAAACCAATGAATAAAAATGTGAAATAAATTACACCATTGGATTCCTCAGGGTAAAATACACATATACAATTTTTAGGAAATATCTGTAAAGTCAATATTTAATGAGTTATAAGTAATAACACCTTATAAAACACATGAATCTTTAATTATTTCAAATACCAATGAAACAACATTAGAAATAAATTGTACCATTGGATTCCCCATATATTCTACAAATAAAACAATTAAGAAGCGAATATCCAAAGTCAATACTTAAGCAGTTAAGCTTAATATATGCACTTTTTTGGTCAACACATATATTCAAGGATTTTAGCTAATATCTCTTGAAATATACATGATAGAGTAATGAACCAAAAATAAATTCACACCTTATTACTGTAGGAACACAGAAATGAACTCGATTTCACAAGATATAAACAAGGTTAAAACCTGTAATGGATTATTGATTAAAATCAATAGAGCTGTTGACCACTTTGTTGTGAAAGTGGTCCAAACTTGAAAAAAGTAGACAGTCAAATTCTACTAGTTCATTCGTGAAGAATTATGTATTTCTTATTATAACATTCAAGGTATAACCCCTTGAAATCATGGTTTGAAGTTTAAAATATTAAATTTTGACAGAAAAGATGAGTTAAAAGAAAAATCATCAAAATAGAGTTTTGATTATGTAATAAAATGCCCTTGGCAGTTTAATAAATACACGCCAAGCTGTCAGAATCTACTCTCAGAATAGCTGTAGCATGTGTAACTTAAAAGTTATTAATGATCAAAGTTTAAGCTTAAATTTGATCATTTAAGATCACTCACTGTAATCTTATTTGAAGTTTAACAGTCATATGAGTGATAAAATTGGTGAATAAAATTAGATTACAATCAATACTCATAAAATCCACGAAGTTTAGGCTTCTTTCAAGCCTATGATGTCATCAAACTTAGAGTTATAATGATAACTCTAAATAATGGCGTAATTATGAGGTAAAATGGTTTGAGCATGATGTAATCATCACCAAACTTTAAAATATTGATCAATTCTAGTAGAAAGGATAAGTACACATCTACTAGAAGTCTGTTGTACTTTAGGAGGGAGGGATTGACTATAAATAGAGCCTTTTTTACTAATTTTTCCCCTCAGACTCTTACAAAACATTAAATCATTAAATTAAAAGGTAATTTATTTAATCCTTATATATAAAGCCCTTATAATATTAAAGACCAAAGATAATCTTATTATAATAATCATCTTTGATGTGATTATCACAATTATTTAATTGTTTTGTTTAAATTTCTCTTAAAAACCTCTATTTGATGTAAAATCAAGATAAATTGTGAACCTTTGAGATATGACCACATAGCAAAAAAGGTCACAAGAAATATTTCAAATAATTATACATTAAAAATGATTACCTCAAGGCTACAAAAATGCCATAAAGTAGCATAAAACTTAGTTTAACTTCAAAACCAATGAATAAACATGTGAAATAAACTATACTATTGAATTCCCCGTGGTAAAATACACATATACCATTTTAATGGTATATCTGTAAAGTCAATATTTAATGAGTTATAAGTAATAATACCTTATAAAAAACATAAATACTTAATTATTTCAAATATCAATGGAACAAAATGTGAAATAAATGGTACCATTGGATGTTCCATAAAAATATACACATAAAACAATTAAGAATCTAAGCTCCAAAGTCAATACTTAAGGAGTTAAGCTGAATATATGCACTTTTTTGGTCAACGCATATATTCAAGAATTTTAGCTAATATCTTTTGAAATATGCATGATAGAGTCATGAACCAAAAGTAAAGTCACCACGTAACTACTGTAGGAATACAGAAGAGAGCTTTATTTCACAAGCTATAAACAAGGTTAAAATCTGTAAGGGACTATTGATTAAAATGAATAGAGCTGTTGACCACTTTGCTGTGAAAGTGGTCCAAACTTAAAAAAAGGAGACAGTTGGACTCTACTAGTTCATTTGTGAAGAATGATGTATTTTGTATTATAATATTAAAGGTATAACCCGTAGAAATCATGGTTTTAAGTTTAAAATATTAAATCTTGACAGAAAAGATGAGTTACAAGGAAAATCATCAAAAATAGGGTTTTGATGATATAATAAAATTCTCTTGGAATAATAATAAGGTTATACGAAGCTATTAGAATTCACTCTCTGAATTTGTGAAGAGTGTAAAACTTAAATGTTATTCAAGATCAAAGTTGGGGCTTAATTTGATCATTTAGGATCACTCACTGTAACTTTAAATTAAGTTTAACGGTCATATGAGTGATACAATTGGTGAATACTATAGCTTTATGATTAAAACTAATAAAATCCACAAATTTTGGGGTTCTGCCAATCCCTGACGCCATCAAACTTAGAGTTATAGTGATAACTCTAAGTAATGGGGTAATAATGAGATAATATGGTTTGATCATGATGTAATCATCACCAAACAAAAATGACAACAGGATTTGTACAAATACATAAGTGATATCAAAGAAAAAACCTTGACCATCAACTATGACGTGAGTATTGATAATCTTACAGAAAAATTAAACGAATTAAGCATTTCTGTAGAAAAATTTGAAGAAAAGACTTCATCACACCAAAAATTGCTTTTGGACCATGTGGAAAAGAGTGATGAGGCAAGAATGCATCTGAAAGATGACATTCAAAGTGAAATGAGGCTTATAACTGACAAAATGGATAAAATTAATGAGGCTAACTCAAATATGCCAAACTTATCAACACCATTTTCTCACATAGGAATCTCTGTTAACCCAGAAGAGGAATTAAAAAATCCATTCATAACAGACTTGAGTCACCAAGACAATAACCAAGTCTTAAGAAGGAAGCACCTCAATTAAAAGAATGGCCAACATTCACAGGAGAAGGTGAATATGACCACATGTCATTTATCAAAACAATTGACATGCTACAAGAAGATTATGCCATACCAGATCAATTAATCACTGCAAGATTACATTCATTGTTGGAAAAATCTGCAAAAAGATGGTATTATGGCATAAGGCAAACAAATGGCAAATATACCTGGTCTTGGTGGAAACAAGAAATAATCACCAAGTGGGCTAATGATGCCTGGAGGTACAAGATAGAAAATGCATTTGAAAATTCTTTCTTTGACCCAGACAAAGACAAACCTTCAACTTGGTTCTTAAAAAAAGTTGAAAGACTCAATGCATTGTACTCAGAAATGTCACAAAAAATGGTGCACATGAAAATACTTAAGAAATGTGGCGGAGAGCTAGAACATGCCTAAGAAGCAGGTGTATAGAGCCATGCTCCACAGAACAGTATATAAATGCACTAGAGGACATAGTGAAAAGAACAAAAATTGACAGAACTTGGTAGAAATTGGACATTAAAAGTCCAAATAAGCCATTTATCAAGAGAGATAAATAAAAAGAATCTTTCAAGCCCAATATATCCAACAATGATGAGCAAAGAAAATGCCATAAATGTGGAGGTATTGGACACTTAGCCAATAACTGCCTCAAAAAGGCAAAGATGAATGAAATTGTGGAAACAGAAAACCATAATCACAAAGAGGAGGAATCTGAATCTGAAAAAGAAAAAGAAGAGTCAGAAAGTTCTGAAAGTGGTGAAATCAATATAATTAATGCACAAATTAATAATATGGATATAATTTATGAAGAACTAGATGTTAACTAAAACTTACCACAAGTTGGAACATCTGACACAAACATGACAAATGTACAAGATGCCAAAATGTACAGAACCAAACCTTCAAAAGGACTGGGATATACAGCTGGAAAATCAAGTATAAGTATTGTCATGGTTGATAACCAAGAAGGAAAAGTGAACCTGGATACAGGAGCATATTGTACCTGTTTTGGTAAAAGTTATTTAAAAACCATTGTTCCAGATTGGAAAGAAAACTTATGCCAATAAAAGGTGTCAAATTTAGTAGTGAAAGTGAGAGCATAAAGCGCCTGGAAATTATTGATTTAACTCTCATTTTTACCCACCCCTCACAATGTGTCAGAATTAAAGTAGAGTTTGTAGTTATGGACAACTTTACTAGTAATCACTTCATACTTGGAAATGACTACTTATCAACTTCTGGTATAGATATTTCTAACCAAAAAGATAGATATTTTACCATAGGAGACAACAAAAGACAAAAGTTTGGCTTCTTAAGTAACAAAAAACAAATCACAGTTGTTAAAAATGAAGAGAAGATTCAAGAAAAGGAACTTTTTATATCTGAACAACTCAAAGAGGCAGAATTCAATCAATAATTAACAGTAAAAATGAAAGAAAAAGTGATTGACCTCTTATTTAAGTACAAGAATGCGTTTGAAACTGACAAAGAGCCACTAGGTGGAGTAATTGGGAATGAAGTGGATATAATTCTTAATGTGAAAAAGCCCTACCCACCTTTACTAAGGAGACCTGTTTACCCAGCTATTCCAATGGCTAGAGAAGCCTTGGAGGTACACATTAAAGAATTAATGGACCTTGGAGTATTAAGAAAGGTAGGACATAATGAACAGGTAGATGTCACTACACCTGTCATCATAACTTGGCAGAATGGAAAATCAAGGTTGGTAGGAGACTTAAGAGCCCTGAACACCTATACCATTCCAGACAGATATCCAATACCCAGAATGCATGAGACATTGACACAATTGTCACATGCTAGGTTCATTACAGCCATGGATGCCTTAAAGAGCTTTCATCAAAATGTATTAACAGACAATGCCAAGAAACTACTGAGGATAATAGTCCACCGTGGGATTTTTGAATACTTAAGAATGCCATTTGGCATAAAAAATGCACCTTCCCATTATCAAAGGATGATGAACCCCATATTTCCTGAAGAATTATCAGAAGGATGGTTAATTATCTTTATTGATGATATCATAGTTTGCGCAGAAACTTGGTAGAATCACCTTACAAGACTAGAAAGGGTACTACAAAAAATAGTGCAAGTAAATATGAAAATTTCCTTGAAAACGTGTCATTTTACATACAGTGAACTAAAAGCACTAGGACATGTTGTATCTGGACTTAGTCTAGGCATAGACAAGAATAAATTAGCAGAAGTACTACTTGAACCAATGCCTCAAATGAAAAAAGAAATGAAATCATTTCTAGGATTTGCCAGTTACTATAGACAGCATATAAAGGACTTTGAAAAAATTGCTAAATCCTTGTATAAGCTATGTGACCAACAAACAGTCTATGAAATGACAGAAGAAAGAGTCAAGGCATATGAAGAATTGAAAAGTTCCTCAAAAAATGCCCCATTTCTTCTAATGCCAGATTGGAAACTACCCTTCAAAATTTACATTGATGCTTGTGGAGAAGGACTAGGTGCTGCACTACACCAGACACAGATTATCAATGATAAACCAGTGGAAGGACCTATTTGTTTTATTTCAAGACAGATAAAGCCAACAGAAGCAACATATGGAGCAAGCCAAATGGAATGCCTCTCCTTAGTGTGGGCTGTAGAAAAACTACATTATTACTTGGATGGAACAGTATTTGATGTGATTACAGACTGTAATGCTGTAAAATCTCTATTAAACATGAAAACTCCAAATAGACATATGCTTAGATGGCAAAATTCTATCCAAGAATACAGATAAAATATGACTATTATTCATAAATCTGGCAATATTCATTAAAGTTCAGATGGTCTTAGCAGATGGGCTCTAGCAAATACCCCTGACAATCAAGCATGGGTACCACAGGCAGAGCACCATATAGAAGGAATATGTGTTACAGACATTGGCACAGAATTCTTTAACCAAGTTAAAGAAAGCTATCATACAGACAATAATTTCCATATCTTAAGCCAGCTTCTAATGACAGACTGCATAGATCCATCACTTTCATCAAAATTAGATGAAAAATGGAAAAAGCCATATGATGAAGGAAGATTCCACCTCCTTGATGGAATCCTTTACCATAGATCAAAACACAGATGTGTTATGGCCTTGACAGATAGAGCCTTTATAAACATTATTTTACATGAGTGTCATGATAGTGTTGCAGCTGGAAACCTTTCAGAAGACAGAACACTAGAGAGGGTGAAAACCTGCTCTTGGTGCCCAAATTGGAAGAAAGATGTTTCAGAATACTACCAAAACAGTGACAGATGTCAAAAAGCCAACAGAGCCACAGGAAAGAAATTTGGAATGATGATACAAATCAAAGAGCCAAAATCCCCTTGGGAAATAGTTCATATGGATTGGGTAACAGCATTACCTCCAGGAGGAGACAGAAGCTATAATGCATGCCTAGTATTTGTTGATTGGTATACAAAACTCCCATGTTCCTACCATGTCACAAAGATGACACAGCTATGGACACAGCCATAATGATATGGAATAAAGTCATTAGCCATGTAGGCTTATTCCTGCATATTATAAGTGTAAGATGTGACTATGAAACTGATGAGAATATTACTATTAATCAACAGTACTATGTCTGTTCTTATGAAATATAATAATAAAATATTATTATAACCACAATTAAATAATTAAAGAGTTATTTCTTTCACGTGTTAAGCACTACTAGTGATTTTAACAGTGAGTAAGTAATTGTCTACTAGAATCAATTACAAGAAGAATTTAATAATAAAAACTTCTATCTTTTGCAAGAATAATTATAATGATAATTCTTGAAGAAAACTAATTTTAGAGAAAAACTTCAAGAATTAAAGATAAATCACTCACTAATATTCCAAAGAGCTTATTGAAAGATAAGATAGAGAGATTTGACGTAGAATTGTGGATTTAGAGGATCAAAATGAATTTATAAATGTATTACAACAATATATAGTTGATTTCTATGATTTCAAGTCTTTCTGATTGATTCTGAAAGAATAAAACACTTAAGAAAGGTTTTAACTAATACTTACTTGTTGGTAATATTGATATAAATGGTTAATAAGATGATGATGATGAGGAAAAAACAGCAAGAAGAAGCTTCTTTTAAGTCACCAACAGCTCATAGAGGCGTGCCTTGGAGCAAACTGAAAAACCAGTGAGTGAGAAAACAATAAACCTTTTTGGATTAATGATTGCATCATCTGTTGTCACGTAAGATTATCATAATTACTTAATTGATGCTTTTACGTGGCTACCAACCTCAATATGGTTAAGAAGAAAAGGAGTAAACTCTGTAAATCTTCTTTCATTCCAAAATGATCATTGATTTCTCAAAGTTATCAATGTTATGGCCAATTTCATCACGGGTTTTAATTACTGTGAATTTTTGAAGATTCAGAGTTTCACGTAGAATAGTCAAAAATGGACTGTAAGTAAAACTTTAAATTTTATTAGTAAAACTGTAATTCTTTTTGGTTGTACCCTGAAAGTTTCAGAAAGATTAATTAAGAATTGTATTTTTAATGAATTTTTGAAGTTTTTACCTCATTTCTACGTAGAATTGCGAATATCAGTGTTTCACTGGTTGCTATGAGGTAAATCAATGGATACAAGTCCAAAAAGGGTTTTAATTACTCTTTTGGGGTTTATCCATGGAAATTCATTAAGAATTGACGTGGTTACAGGAGTCTAAGTAGCTCTTTACCTCCTTGGCACGTCAAAATAGCAGGTTATTTGCTATTTTCTTAAGATTTACAGTAGTTGTGACATGGTAACCAAGTTCCCAAAGGGGTTTAGTTTACCAATTGGGTCAAGATCAGCCATGGAACCAAGCTTTAGAGCTATCCACGCTTCTGAATCCTCAGAAGTTGGGTACCCTGGCTCTCTTTGATGTCTTTTGTCCCCCTTGCCTATTTTTTACGTCAAAATAGTAATTTAAGCTTCAAGTGAGATATCCACTATGGGTGTACCAAAAGTCCATGTAAGAATACCATGATATTAAGTGCTCAAAACATGCATAACACTATTCCTAGTGTATATGTAACATGGGATTTCTCACTTTCCCATTATTTTGGCGTGAAATTAAGAAAAACAAAAATTTTCACAGATCTTTTATGTGGTATTGAAGTATTTTCGATTTTACCTCCTCAAAGAGTTAATTTGAGCTTATTCACTCTATGGAGCTACCCTAGGTGAATTTTTGTGTAGGATCCAAATCTGGCCTTAAATCCATGGATTTACTTACTAACTAAAAAGTTATTCATCTTTTCTGAAATCAAAAATGATGAATTTTGAATATATGCATGATTTATGAGTTATGTATAATTCAAAATTTCTTTTTAAGATGATTGTGGCCTATTTGGGTATGTAAAATATACCTCAAGGCTCACATTCCCTCCCACCAAAAAATAAAATTGTACCACAATTTTATTAGTGATAAAAGAATAAGGCCCCAAAGGGGGTTAATGTCCACTGTCCAACCTCTTTACAATACTCAGATCAAGTAATTTAAAGCACATTTATAGACATATTCAGGCTTGTGGCCTTCTTTCATGTCTAAATCTTCTTAAGAGTTTATCTGAGTCAGGTATTTCTGATTCTGCCATCCATTCATCTTCATGTACTGCATTTCTATATCTGACAAGATATTCTCTTTGATTTTTACCCCTAAGTCTCCTTTCTTTAATGACTTTCTTTTTCTTTTTGTCTTCATTCTGTTCCACAGGTGGTACAGTTAAAGGAGTTGGGTTTCTTAAAGGAAACAATTCTTTGTCAGCTGGTGGATAGGGCTTTATCAAGCTGACTGGAAATGTGGGGTGTTTATTTTCCAATTCACCACTCAATTCCACTTGAACTGCATTGGTTCCATGTAAAGCAACAATAACAAAAGGTCCTACATAAGAATATTTAAGTTTCTTTGGGCCTTTGATATTATTAAAATTCAAGGTTGAAACTAAAACTAAGTCCCCTACTTTGAAGTCTGGTATTTTATGACTCTTGTCCCACTTCTGTTTTGCCTAATCAAAAGCATCATCCATACTTTGTTTTGCGTGGTGTTTTACTTTATTAAGCATTATCTTGAAGCTGGAAGCTGTAGGATGGATGTCAATCAAGTCTTTCCTCAGTGTGTCTGCTGGGAGTCTTGGATTACATCCTTTTTCTAACATAGCAGGAGTTTGTCCTGTGGAAGAATGGACTGATGTCTTGTATGCCAATTCTACTGCAGGTATCAGAGTGCACCAGTCATGGGTAAAGCCATCTGAGTCTTTAAATTCTAATCCATAAGCACAGAATCTCCTGATCATGTCTTCTAAAGTTTGAATCATCCTCTCTGCTAGCCCATCTGTTTGAGGGTGATATGCTGTAGAGAATGATAACTTAGTCCCAAACAATCTATGAAGATTGGTCCAAAGTGCAGATGTGAACTTGGGATCTCTGTCACTTATGATATTCTTAAATAATCCTGTATGAGAAATAGCTCTATTCCATCAAAGAAGAGCTGTATCCATAGCAGTGTCATCTTTATTACATGGTAAGAATATGGGAGTTTTGCTATATCTGTCTACAATGACTAAACAAGCATTATAACTTCTGTCACCACTTGGAGGAAGTGCTGTGACCCAATCCATGTGAACAACTTCCCATGGGGATTTTGGTTCTTGAATATGGATCATAAGTCCAAATTTCTTGCCTGTACTCCTGTTTGCTTTTTGGCATCTGTCACAGGTATGGCAATATTCAATGGTTTCTTTTCTCCAAGATGGCCACCATGCACACTTCTTCACTTTTTCAAGTGTTCTGTCTTCTGACAGGTGTCCAGAGTAGATACTATCATGACATTCATGAAGAATGGTATTCATAAGTAATCTGCTGCACAATGTCATAACACAAGAATGTTTTGTTCTGTGGTAAATTATTCCATCAAACAAGTGAAATATTCCTTCAGAATAGGAATTTTTCCAAACTTCATCAAGTGCATTAACTAAAGATGTATCTTTGCAGTCTTTATCTAATAAAGAAGTAACGATATGGCAATTTTTGTCTTGTTTATAAGATTTTCTGACCTCCTCAAAAAATTCAGTTCCAATATCAGTTATGTTAATTCCTTCAATTGGAATCTGTGGTTCAGCTTCCAAAGGTACATAAGCTGGGTTATCAGGAGTGTTGGCTAAATCCCATCTACTAAGTCCATCAGCATTCTTGTGAATGTTTCCTGCTTTATGAACTATAGTCATGTTTCCTCTATATTCTTGAATAGCTATTTGCCATCTCAACATATGTCTGTTGGGAGTTTTCATGTTAAGAAGTGATTTTACTGCATTACAGTCAGTTATCACTTCAAAAACACTGCCATCAAGGTAATAGTGCAATTTCTCAAGTGCCCATACCAAACATAAGCACTCCATTTGGCTTGCACCATATCTGGCTTCTGTTGGTTTGATTTGCCTTGAGATATAACAAACTGGTCCTTCTGTAGGTTTGTCCTCAATAATTTGGACTTGATGTAGGGCTGCCCCTAATCCATCTCCACATGCATCAATGTACAACTTAAAAGGAATATTCCAGTCAGGCATGAGGAGTAAAGGTGCTTCTGTAAGGGCTCTCTTTATCTTCTCATAAGCTTTAATTCTTTCCTGTGTCATCTCAAATACAGTCTGTTGATCACAGATTCTATAGAGTGATTTGGCTAGAATTGCAAAGTCTTTTAAATGTTGCTGTGGGAACTCCTCTTGTGTGGGATTAAAATGAGGCAGTACCTGGAGGGGGAAATCACTGGTAGCTAGTTTTGAATTGCTAATAACTCCTGTAACCAAGGGTGGCAAGGGTGTATTGCCTGCCCCTCCTAAAATACTGAACAAAATCTTCCTTGGAGCTCACAAACCAAAATAAAATTAGTAAGTGGCTTTACAACTGCAGAAGAAAAAATTCAGCAGTCTCAGATCAGACTTATTCAATAAATTATATAAAAATAATGTCAGTTATTTTGGTTAAATTTGAGATTTTAATGAAATACTTGCCTGTTTAATTTTAATATTTTTTTTTGGTTAAATTGAGGTGAGTGGTTTCTTCTTGGTGATAAAATCCTTGGTAAGATGGGTTATTTAAGGTTTTCTGGAAAATTTGATGAGTGTTGATAAAGGTAATTTCTATTAAGTTAAAGTTATGATAAAGTAAAATAATTTTTAAAGGTTTGTTATTTTTTTAAGAGTGTTTAATAATAAGATAGAATTATATTTGTTAAATTTAAGAGGTAAGATTTTTTGATATTTGATTTTAAATGGGTAAGTTAGTTTTAAGGCTTGTTAAATGGTGTTAATTTTGCTAGTTAAAATACTCTAATAGAGTAGTAACCCTAATTTTGGGTACTGGATAATTTCTTTTTTTTATTTTAATAATAATAAGATTCCACTGAGCTTAGCTACTGGTTAATATTCAACACTATACTTCCACTGAGCTTAGCTACTGGGCAAGTAAATTTACTATAATATGCTGGACTACCTCCCAGGTGAGGAATAAATTATTCCTGTGCTTGCAATGTGCAGGGGATATAATTTTTTTCATGGGGGGGGATTTTGAAATTTGGGGGAGAGAGACCCTCTATTTATACCTTTTGGGAGCCCAGAGGGCCCTCCATGGGAGCTGTCTTTTTCCACTTTAATTCCTCTTGATTTCATCATGTGACTCTGTTTTTGGTGAGGATCTTTCTTGCATGGGTCAGGTGATTTAAGGTTTGGTGATAATTTTCTCTGTGCACAGCCTCCATTTATCACATGATTGTCTTTTGGTGAACTAATTATGATGTGATATTCTTGAATTTTCCTTGCATACATGAGGTGATTCAATTTTGGCTGGGGATTTTTTGTTGTGCACAGCCTCTTTCCTGTCACATGATATTCTGTTGGTGGATGCAGTATCACATGATGACCTTGTAATTCCTTTGCATATATCCTATTTTAGGTTGGGTAGAAATGGCTGTGTAATTTATGCAGGTGTCATGTTTGTTTTTCTTCTTTTTGAACTTTAAAATGAAGTCAGGTGATAACTTCTTGCATTGGTGAATTTACTGTTTTTTATGAGATGATGTGATTTTTGATTTTGGACACATGCTGTGCATAGTCATGTGGTTGAGATTTAATTTAAAATTGTGTGCTGCATGCAGCCTGTTGTAACTAGCTTTGGTTTGCATGAGGTGATGAGTGGTGTAAATAAATCTGATTCTGTTTTAAGGTTTCAAGTGGGATTACTTTGGATATAAGGTACTCCTGTGGCTGTGTTGTAAATGAGTTGCAGGAATTCCATGGGGCTGGGCTTTGCATCATGTGAATTTGAATGCAAGTTGGCTGTATAACTAATGCATGTGTCATTTTCTTGATGCATGAGTCCTGTGGCTGTAAGGGGGTGTAAATCTGGGTGGGGTGTGTAATTTAAAGGGTGGTACCTTATTTGTTGTAACTAGTGTACTATATGTAACTTGATTTTTTACATATGAATAATGAATTGAATAATTTATTTAAACACATACACTGCTTTTTGGTGCCTGTGCCATGGTTTTATGAGTTAAATCCAGCTTCTTGCTGTAAAATTGACCTTTTGGTGTAAAATTTGAGTGTAAGTCTGCCTGTAGGCTGGATTGACTGCTGTTTTGGGGTACTATGAGCTTGAGCCTGGTAAAAAAAATGGTATGGAATACCACATTGCCTATAGTAACTAGAAAATCCAAGAAAAGACATCATTCCTTTTTTATTCGGGGGTATTGGCTTAAGCAGTACTGCTGCCACTTTATTTTTGTCAATACCCAAGCTTAAACCAGAAACAACATGTCCTAATGCTTTAAGTTCTTCAAAACCAAAGTTGCATTTCTTAAGTGAAATTTTCATATTCACTTCTGAAACTTTATGAAGTACTCTTGCAAGTCTTTCAAGGTGCAAAGACCATGAGTCAGAACATATGATAATATCATCAATATAAATGATAAGCCATCCCTCAGACAATTATGTGGGGAAGATGGTATTCATCATTCTTTGATAATGAGATGGAGCATTTTGAATGCCAAATGGCATTCTAAGATACTCAAAAATACCACAGTGAGTGATGATTCTAAGTAATTTCTTAGCTTTAGGCGTCAAAAGATTTTGATGGAAGCCTTTCAATGCATTCATTGATGTTATATATTTGGCTTTGGATAATTGAGTCAAGGTTTCCTGGATTCTAGGGATTGGATACCAATCTGGAACTGTGTAGGTATTCAATGCTCTGAAATCTCCAACCATTCTTGACTTATCATTATGCCAAGCAATGATAACAGGTGTTGTCACCTCAACTTCCTCATTATGGCCTACTTTCCTTAGTACACCAAGTTGAATTAACTCTTGGATATGTTTCTCCAAGGCTTCTCTAGCTCTGGGACTGGCTGGATAAGGTGGTCTTCTAAGTACTGGGGGATATGGTCTGTCAATATTAAGAGTAATATCAACGTCATGTCCTCTTATAGCACCTAATGCTTCATTATCAGAGGCAAATGCAGTATTGTATGTGTATAACACGTCAATAATTTCATTCCTCATTTTTGGTGACAAAGATGGATTAATCTGTGCTTCAACAAGTTGATTAGACATAAATTCATCTTTATAAGTATCTTTGACAGAAGATACCACAGATATTTGTTTTGGCATATTGGAAAAAGCAAATTTTTGTCTTTTGTTATCCCCAATTGTGAAATATCTGTCTTTATGGTTATTGATGTCCATACCATAGATGTTCAAGTAATCATTTCCAAGAATGATGTGCTGAGATGTGCAATTATCCATTACAACAATTTCAGTTTTCATCCTTACACTTCCTTCTGGGTGTGGGAATACAAGATTAGTGTCTAATATACCTAAGGGGTACATATTGTTACTGGCACTACTAAATTGTACACCTTCTATTGGTAACAGATGGTTCTTCCATCCAGGAAGTATAATTTAGAGATAATCTTTGCCCACACAAGTGCAAAATGCCCCTGTATCCAAATTTACTTTGGCTTCAATATCACTCATCAAGACTGATGTGATACAGGATGCTCCAGGAGTATAACCCTTTCCTCTAGCAGGTTTTGTTTTACAAATTCTGGCATCTTGGATATTGGTCAGGTTGCAGCAATCCTCACTGTACTGTGGCAAGTGGGTGTGGACTTCTGTGAGCTCAAAGAAAGCTGTGATGTTTTCAATGGGATAGTCCTCTACTGGTGTATCTTCAGAGACTGCAGAATCTTGATAAGACTCTCCTTTCTCTTCAGTACACTGAATTTCTTCAATGACTTGAACTTCATTGATTTTTGTCTTTTTTGTGCAAGTGTTGGCTAAATGTGAAGTGCTTCCACATTTATGACACTTTATGTCAGCCTGTGACTCAAAACCAGAGCACAAGCATGACAGCCAATATACCATAAATCAATGGTATAGCCAAGATACCACCAAAACATGGAGCTGAGCCAAATCAGCTCAAAAGGTATCAAAAGAAGGAGGAAACTCACCCCTTTCTGAAAATATAAGTCCCATCACCATAGGACAAGAAATAACAAAGTTATTCCTGCTCAAAGTTATTGCTGAGCATAAACCTTAATTTTCACCTCTCATCTAAAATCTAGAAGGAGAGGCTTAACCCAATCAAATGGGTACTCAAAATGAAGCTCTAAGCCAGGGCTATCCAATGGTACCAGCCAAACTGAGCTAGCACCAGTATTACTTGAGTTATGGTTGAATTCAGGCCAAATAAGGGTGAACAAAGCATTCACCTCTCATCTAACTTTTACAGTTTTAGTGTGGGATACTTGAAGTGGGGTCTCTTTGGAAAGAGCACAATCAGGGCTATCTGATGGTGCCATTCACTTCTTCATATCTCAACTTTAACAGAAGTTATGAGGCAAACAAGCTCAATACAGCTTTTTGCCCAAACCACGCCTATGTACAAAAAACCTTGTACATGGGATAACTTTGTCATATTTAATGATAACCATACCAAATTGGGTATCATTGTGTAGAGCTCATACAGGGCTATCCGATGAACCAACTTTGAGCATGATATCTCAACAACTGACAGAGTTATGGCTGTTTGAAGGTTATAATCCCACAATATGGCCAATACAGCTGTATTATGACAGGATACAGTTGTACTCTGATTATGAGGTGTCAAACAGACGCTGAAGCTTATTTAGACTTCAATACCTCATAACTAAGTCAAATACAGAGGTCCATACAGGTTCTGTACAGTTTCTGACGCGTCAGGAGCACCAGAATACACCTGTTGTGAGCCTTGAGGTATATTTTACATACCCAAATAGGCCACAATTATCTTAAAAATAAATTTTGAATTATGCAAAACTCATAAGTCATGCATATATCCAAAATTCATCATTTTCAATTTCAGAAAAGATGAATAACTTTTTATTGAGTAAGTAAACCATGGATTTAAGACCAGATTTGGATTCTACACAAAAATTCACCTAGGGTAGCTCCATACAGTGAATAAGCTCAATTTAAGTATTTGAGGTGGTAAAATGGAAAATACTTCAATACCACATCATTAATACCACATAAAAGATCCGTGAAAATTTTTGTTTTTCTTGATTTTTAGCCAAAATAATGGGAAAGTGAGAAATCCCATGTTACATATACACTAAGAATAGTGTTATGCATGTTTTGAGCACTTAATATCATGGTATTCTTACATGGACTTTTGGTACACCCATAGTGGATATCTCACTTTAAGCTTAAATTACTATTTTAACGTAAAAATTAGGCAAGGGGGACAAAAGACATCAAAGAGAGCCAGGGTACCCAACTTCTGAGGCCTCAGAGGCGTTGATAGCTCCAGAGCATGGATCCATGGCTCATCTTGGCCCAATTGGTAAACTAAAACTCTTTGGGAACTTGGTTACCAAGTTACACCTACTGTAATCATAAGAAAAATAGCAAATAACCTGCTATTTTGACGTGCCAAGGAGGTAATGAGCTACTTAGACTCCTGTAACCACATCAATTCTTGATGACTTTCCATGACTAGACCCTAAAAGAGTAATTAAACCCTTTTGGGATCCATATTCATTGAATTACCTCATAGCAACCAGCAAAATACTGCTATTTGCAATTCTACGTAGAAATGAGGTAAAAACTTCAAAAATTCATTAAAACTACAATTCTTAATGAATCCTTCTGAAACTTTCAGGACCAATGAAGAACTGTATTATCTATGGTACAACCAAAAAGAATTATGGCTTTACTAGTAAAATTAAAAGTTCTACTTACAGTCCATTTTTGACCATTCTACGTGAAACACTGAATCTTCAAAATTTTACAGTAATTACAACCTGTGATGAAATTGGCAATAACATTGATACCTTTGAGAAATCAATGATTATTTTAGAATAAAAGAAGATTTACAGATGTTACTCCTTTTATTCTTAACCATATTGGGGTTGGTAGTCACGTAAAAGCATTAATTAAGTAATTATGATAATCTTACGTGACAACAGATGATGCAATCATTAATCCAAAAGGGTTTATTGTTTTCTCACTCACTGGTTTTTCAGTTTTCTCCATGGCACGCCTCTGTGAGCTGTTGTTGACTTAAAAGAAGCCTCTTCTTGCTGTTTTTTCCTAATAATCATCTTAGTAATTTATTAAATCATTATTACCAACAAGTAAGTATTAGTTAAAGCTATTATTAAGTGTTTTAAATCTTTCAGAATCAACCAGAAAGACGTGAAATCATAGAATCCAACTATATATTGTTGTAATGCTGTTATAAATCCTTTTGATCCCTTAAATCCACAATTCCACGTCAAATTTCTCTACTCTTACCTATCGATAAGTTCTTTGGAGTATTAGTGAGTCATTTATTTTAATTCTTAAAGTTTTTCTCTAGTAATAGTTTTCTTCAAGAATTATCTTTATAATTATTCTTGTAAAAGATAATTATATATTAAAATAATTTTATTATTTTAATAAAGAAGTTTTTATTATTAAATTCTTCTTGTAATTGATTCTTGTAGACAATTACTGCTCACTGTTATAATCACTAGTAGTGTATAACACGTGAAAGAAATAATTTTATAATTATTTAATTGTGGTTATAATAATTTTTTTATTATTATATTTCATAAGAACAGACATAGTACTGTTGATTAATAGTAATATTATCATCAGTTTCATAGTCACATCTTACACCTGTAAAGTCCATTGGTGAAAATTTCCACCCTGTATAGGGTAAAACTGACTACTTGTGGTTCTAAAACCACATTTCAACCCAATACTAGCCTGTATTGAGTGTATAGAACCACAAACCAGCCCACAGTAGTGAAAATTTCCACTCTGTGGTCGTGTGCAGAGGTAAACCACCTCCCACTACCCCAGAACAAGATAAAAGGAGGCTTTGCCTCACCAGGAAGCAAATCCAGCATCCTGTTCTTGATATTCTTACGTGGTATAACTTCTTAAAAAGGAAGTGATACTCTTAGAATTTAACAGGTATACTTTAAAGTAAGTATTGTAGGGTTTGCTATTGTAAACCAACAGGCAAACACTGCACCCAGGGCTATCAGCAGTACTCACCATCACTAAAATTATTTTAGTATAGCCCTTTTGACTCATATTCTCACTCTAATATCATCATCATTTTCGTGTCACACTCAGAGTTATAGCTTTTATTATCATTCTGAAGCTTTATCATAGAGTCACCCTGACACTTTAAGATAGGTCTTTCTGGTCTCTTATCCTCTCTGGGAATCTTAGAGGTCATCTTGGATTCTGTTGGGATTTTAGACCATGTTTTACCAATTCTTGTTCTGGTAATGATATCTTCCATAGCATTGATGTAGTCTTCTGTTGAACAGGGTTCTACACATCTGCTTTTGATAGCATGTTCCAATTTTCCTCCACACTTTCTTAATATTTTCATATTAATCATAGTGTCAGACATATCTGGTTGTAAAGCAGATAATCTGTCTTTTTGCTTGAAGAACCAAGTAAGTGGTTTATCTTTCTCTGAGTTAAAATGGCATTTTCAAAGGCATTTTCTATTTTAAACCTCCAAAAATTATTGGCCCATTTTATAATCATTTCAGATTTCCACCAAGACCAATCATGTTTACCATGATCAATCCTCATTTTGTAATACCATTTCTTTGCAGTTCTGGTAAACAAACAGTGTAATTTTCCCACCATTATTTCATCAGGTATATTAAAGTCTTCTTGAAACATATCAATAGTTCTGATGAATTCAATATGGTTTTATTCTCCTTCACCAGAGAATGTTGGCCATTCTTCTATTTTGGGAATATCTCTTTCAGAGTAGGCATTCTCTCCCAAGAATGGGGTGAGACTTTCTTTAACAGAAAGTTTTTCTTCAGTTAAAGGTGTAAAATGTCTTGGCATATGTGGTTCATGATTCTTATGAATTTGTTCCACACTTGCAATTATTTCATTCTTCAACTTCTGCCTTTCACTGTCACTTTTTGCTAAGTGTATAGCAAATTGGTTGGTATTCTCAACTATTTTTAAGACTTGGTCTTGTAAAATTGTAAGTTGATTATTCACCTTAAAAATGGAAAGTTCTTCCATCTCATCATGCTGAATTTGGCACACGTTTTCAATTCTTTTGCAAGAATTGGTAATTGAGTCAAGTCTGGCATGTGTCACTTGGTGCAATTAAATGTATGTTTTATCATTTTTCTTTAATTCAACTATATCTGATGCAATTTTACTTAAATTTTTATAAAGTTTACGAATTTCTACATTAATACTAGTTTGTACACCAATTATTTGCGTGGAAAGTTTCTGTTCCTCCTTTCCTGCTCCTTGGCTGTGAATTCCATAAGAGTCCTGGCCATATTGAAGACACTGTCCACGGCTGAAGGCTCCAATTTGGGGATCCTGTACCCTTGTGGGTAAGGTCTGTGCCAATTGGCTTTGCCTTTTCCTTTGCCTTGATGGTTCTTGGGACCTTTCTTCTTCTGAGGTCCCTTGGGCTTGTCCTTGGACACTTCCGGAGCTGGTTTGGATCTGGTAGACGCCACTGGTGCCTCTGTTTCCAAAGTTGGAGTCATTTCCAACTCTTTCTTCTGCTCTATAGAGAAAAGACTTTGGTTCTTAAACCAATTCTTTATCTTTTTGACCTTGTCTTTGCAAGACAGGGGGGTCCATCCTCCTAAGAGTTCTATGGTCTTCTCCTGACCCAGAAAGCTCTTGATGTGTAAAGAGGAGTTCATGGCCCCCTGCCAAAGGCTTGGGCACATTTCCCACTCCTCTTCTTTGGCTGCTCTGAACCAATTTTTGTACTGGCATTGATATATTTCTATTGCTGCCACTTGAAAATGGTTCAGCCCTGGAAATAATATCATGAATTAGTTCAGGCTCAGAATTTACGTCAAAATCAGTTGGTACAGACCTTGGGGAATGGGGGACAACTCTGGCATCCTCCAGATGTGTCTTTCTTGTGGAAGATTTGGCACTTCTGGATTTGGCCTTGCTTCTTCCTTGTCCACATCCATCTGGTTGGACTGAATAGTTGCTTCCATTTCTGGTATGCACCCTTTTCACGTCAATTTAAAGATAAAAGTGAAAATATAAGATAAAATACACACCTTTTGGTGGTACTTTAGCTTTTTCTGAGTTAAATAAGGTGCCTCTTTTAGCAATTTGCACCTCAATACTTTCTTCAGATTCTGCTTTTGAAGATTCTGGACTAGTGATATATCTTTTACTGAGTCTGTTGCCAGCTGCACAGTATTTGATTAAAGACACTAGAAAAAATTTATAAAAGAGAAAAAAATTATTTTTTATACTTTTTTTTAAAATAGTTGTAAAGATTTTTTATAAGTTTTATATTTTTTAATATTAAAAAAATTATTCTTTTTAAAGAAAAAAATTAAAATTTAAGATTTTGAATGAAAATTAATTCAGAGTAACTCAAAGAATAATTTTATAAGTTTTTGGATGTGAAAAAGCCACGTGTAAAAACAGTTTAAAATTAAACCAAATTCCTCAATGAAAAAGATTTCCAAAACAATTTCAAAAATAAGAATTATTTTAACTTTAAAATGAAAGAAAAAAATTATTAAATTAATATATTTTAGAGCTTAAAAATATATTAATTAAGGGTACAAGGTTCAAAAAACACGGCCAGGCCCCCAAATGTAAGATGTGACTATGAAACTGATGATAATATTACTATTAATCAACAGTACTATGTCTGTTCTTATGAAATATAATAATAAAATATTGTGATAACCACAATTAAATAATTAAAGAATTATTTCTTTCACGTGTTAAGCACTACTAGTGATTTTAACAGTGGGTAAGTAAGTGTCTACTAGAATCAATTACAAGAAGAATTTAATAATAAAAACTTCTTTATTAAAATAATAAAATTATTTTAATATATAATTATCTTTTGCAAGAATAATTATAATGATAATTCTTGAAGAAAACTAATTTTAGAGAAAAACTTTAAGAATTAAAGATAAATCACTCACTAATATTCCAAAGAGCTTATTGAAAGATAAGATAGAGAGATTTGACGTAGAATTGTGGATTTAGAGGATCAAAATGAATTTATAAATGTATTACAACAATATATAGTTGGATTATATGATTTCACGTCTTTCTGGTTGATTCTGAAAGATTTAAAACACTTAAGAATAGCTTGTAACTAATACTTACTCGTTGGTAATAATGATTTAATAAATTGATAAGATCATGATACGGAAAAAAAACAGCAAGAAGAGGCTTCTTTTAAGTCAACAACAGCTCACAGAGGCGTGCCATGGAGCAAACTGAAAGAACAGTGAGTGAGAAAACAATAAACCTTTTTGGATTAATGATTGCATCATCTGTTGTCACGTAAGATTATCATAATTACTTAATTGATGCTTTTACGTGACTACCAACCCCAATATGGTTAAGAATAAAAGGAGTAACATCTGTAAATATTCTTTTATTCCAAAAAAATCATTGATTTCTCAAATTTATCAATGTTATTGCCAATTTCATCATGGGTTTTAATTACTGTGAATTTTTGAAGATTCAGTGTTTCACGTAGAATGGTCAAAAATGGACTATGAGTAAAACTTTTAATTTTACTAGTAAAACTGTAATTTTTTTTGGTTGTACAATAGATAATACAGTTCTCTATTGGTCCTGAATGTTTCATAAAGATTCATTAAGAATTGTATTTTTAAAGAATTTTTGAAGTTTTTACCTCATTTCTACATAGAATTGCAAATATCAGTGTTTCACTGGTTGCTATGAGGTAAATCAATGGATACAAGTCCAAAAAGGGTTTTAATTACTCTTTTGGGGTTTATCCATGGAAAGTCATTAAGAATTGACGTGTTTACAGGAGTCTAAGTAGCTCTTTACCTCCTTGGCACGTCAAAATAGCAGGTTATTTGCTATTTTCTTAAGATTACAGTAGGTGTAACTTGGTAACCAAGTTCCCAAAGAGTTTTAGTTTACCAATTGGGCCAAGATGAGCCATGGATCCATGCTCTGGAGCTATCCACGCCTCTGAGGCCTCAGAAGTTGGGTACCCTGGCTCTCTTTGATGTCTTTTGTCCCCCTTGCTTATTTTTTACGTCAAAATAGTAATTTAAGCTTAAAGTGAGATATCCACTATGGGTGTACCAAAAGTCCATGTAAGAATACCATGATATTAAGTGCTCAAAACATGCATACCACTATTCTTAGTGTATATGTAACATGGGATTTCTCACTTTCCCATTATTTTGGCGTGAAATTAAGAAAAACAAAAATTTTCACGGATCTTTTATGTGGTATTGATGATGTGGTATTGAAGTATTTTCCATTTTACCACCTCAAAGAGTTAATTTGAGCTTATTCACTCTAAGGAGCTAGCCTAAGTGAATTCTTGTGTAGAATCCAAATCTGGCCTTAAATGCATGGATTTACTTACTCAATAAAAAATTATTCATCTTTTCTGAAATCAAAAATGATGAATTTTGAATATATGCATGATTTATGAGTTATGTATAATTCAAAGTTTCTTTTTAAGATAATTGTGGCCTATTTGGGTATGTAAAATATACCTCAAGGCTCACAATAAGTGACAGAGGCCCAAAATTCACTTCAGCATTATGGACAAATCTCCATAAATTTTTTGGAACAGAATTATCATTCTCAACAGCTTACCATCCTCAAACTGATGGTTTAGCAGAAAGAATGATACAAACCTTTGAGGACATGATCAGAATATTCTGTGCTCATGGACTAGAATTCAAAGATTCTGATGGTTTTACCCATGATTGGTGTACACTAATACCAGCTCTTGAACTGGCATATAAAACATCAATCCATTCTTCTACTGGCAAAACACCAGCAATGCTAGAAAAGGGGTGGAACACAAGACTTCCTTATGATACCCTCAAAAAGGACTTAGTGGATCTACATCCAACAGTAAGCAGCTTTAAGATAATGCTTGACAAAGCAAGACACCATGCAAACAGATGTATGCAAGATTCTTTCAAATATGCAAAAGAAAGATGGGATAAAAGTCATAAACCACCTGACTTCAAAATAGGAGATTTGGTCCTAGTATCAACCCTTAATTTCAGTAACATAAAAGGTCCAAAGAAATTGAAAGATTCATTTTCAGGACCATTTATGATAAAAGCACTTCATGGACCCAATGCTGTGCAATACAAACTCACAGGTGAATTAATGAACAAAAACCCAACTTTCCCTGTAAGTCTGATAAAACCTTACAGCTCAAGTGATAAGGAGTTATTTCCACTAAGAAATGAACCCCCACTTGAAATTCCCCCCTTGGAAGAAAGAGAAGAAAAGAAGATTGTAAAAGTCCTTAAAGAAAGAAGGACAAGAAACCAAAAAGAAAGAGAATCCCTTGTAAGGTAAAGAAATTCAACTCAAGAAGATAAATGACTACTTGAGAAAGATATAACAAATGCTGATAATCTACTAAGAAGGTTCAGACATGAAAGAAAACCTGAAAAATAGAAAAGTTAAGCATTATTGAGCTTCAAGACTAACAACGTCTGTTGAAGAGGTAGGACATTGGATGATACCATAATCAAACATATCAGATTGTGATACAATCTTTTTTGGTTGTAGGGAATGTGAACCTTTGAGATATGACCACATACCCAAAAAGGTCACAAGAAATATTTAGAATAATTATACATCAAAAATAATTACCTTAAAACTATAAAAATGCCATAAATAGGCATAAAACTTGGTTTAACTGAAAAACCAATGAATGAACATGTGAAATAAATTATACCATTTCACTCCCCTGGTAAAATACACATATACCATTTTTATGGCATATCTGTAAAGTCAATATTTAATGAGTTATAAGTAATAATACCTTATAAAAAACATAAATCCTTAATTATTTCAAATAATAATGAAACAACATGTAAAATGGATGGTACCGTTGGATTCTCCATGAAAAACAACACATAAGACAATTAAGAAGCTAATCTCCAAAGTCAATACTTAAGGAGTTCAGCTGAATATATGCACTTTTTTGGTCAACGCATATATTCAATGATTTTAGCTAATATCTTTTGAAATATGCATGATAGAGTGATGAACCAAAAATAAAGTCATCACGTAACTACTGTAGCAATACAGAAATGAAATTTATTTCTTAAGCTATAAACAAGGTTAAAATCTGTAAGGGATTATTCATCAAAATCAATAGAGCTGTTGACCACTTTGTTATGAAAGTGGTCCAAAATTAAAAAAAGAAAATTTGGATTCTACTAGTTCATTCTTGATAAATGATGTATTTTTTATTATAATATTCAAGGTATAACCCCTTGAAATCATGTTTGAAGTTTAAAATATTAAATTTCGACAGAAAAGATGAGTTACAAGAAAAATCATCAAAAATAGAGTTTTAATGATGTAATGAAATTCCCTTGGCAGAATAATGAGGTTATGCCAAGCTATTAGAATTCACTCTCTGAATTTCTGTTGCGTGTAAAACTTAAAAGTTATTAAGGATCAAAGATGGAGCTTAATTTGATCATTTTTGATCACTCACTGTAACTTTAAATTAAGTCTAACAGTTATATGAGTGATAAAATTGGTGAATACTATTACTTTATGATTAAAACTAATAAAATCCACGAATTCTGGGGTTTTTCCAATCCTTGATTTCATCAAACTTAGAGTTATAGTGATAACTCTCAATAATGGCATAATAATGAGATAATATGGTTTGATCATGATGTAATCATCACCAAAACTTATGATATTGATCAATTCGAGTGTATATGATCAGTGCACGTCTACTAGAATCCTGTTGGACTCTAGGAGGAAGGAATTTAATATAAATAGAGCTCTTTTTACTCTATTTCCCCCTCAGATGCTTACAAAACATTAAATCATTAAGTAAAAAGGTAATTTTTTATTCTTTATATATAGAACTTTTATATTATTAAATACCAAAGATAACCTTATAATAATCTTCATCTTTGACGTGATTATTGCAATTATTTAATTGTTTTATTTAAATTTCTCTTAAAAAACCTCAATTCCACATAAAACCAAGAAAATTTGTAATTTCTATTAAATTTCATTGTAACTACAATTTAAATAAGTTATATTTACATTTCTAGGCATAAAAGTATTCAAAATTATTATATTTAGCATTAAAAGTTGGTTATTTCTCTTATTATAATAATTTTTCTCTATTATTACTTTTAATAATTTGATAATTGATATAAATAGTATTTATATTCATTTATAGCTTTAATATTGGTAATATTATTATTATTAATTGTTTTTTATTAATAAAAAAGAATTTTCTACGCCCTTATTATTTGTTGGTAACAATAATAAAGTTCTTTTCAATATATTCATTATCTTATATTAATATATTTATTTTATATATATTGTTTTTTGTAATATAGACTATATTGTTATATTTATTTAATAATATAATTATTTTACGCCATAATTATAATGATTCTTTGATATTATAATTATTTTTATCTTATTTATTTCATTTACAACCACATTCATAGTACAATAAGTAAAATATTGGTAATTTTTACTTATTGTTTTATAGTCAAGCCTTACATAATTTCTCTTAAAACGTATTGTAAATACAATTTGAAAAGGTTGTATTTACATTTTCTGGCGTAAAATTATTCAAAATTATTATATTAAGTATTAAAAGTAGGTTATTTCTCTTATTATGGTGATTTTTCTCTATTATTACTTTAATAATTCTATAATTAATATAAATAGTATTTATATTAATTTATAACTTTAATATTAGTAATATTATTGTTATTGATTGGTTTTTATTAATAAAAAACAATTTTTCATGCCTTTATTATCTGTTTGTAACAATAATAAAGTGCTTTTAAATATATTAATTTTCCTATATTAATATATTTATTTATTATATTATTCTTTCATAATATAAATTATATTATTATATTTATTTAATAATATGATTATTTTTCGCCATAACTATAACAGTTCTTTATTATTATAATTATTTCAATCTTATTTATTTCATTTATAAGGACATTCATAGTACAATAAGTAAAATATCAGTAATTTTTACTTATTTTTTCATAGTCAAACCTTACAAATAAGTTACCTATTACACTCTTCCATTTTTTAGGACGTTCCTTGATATTTTTTGAGTTTATATAAGAGCATGAATACCTCAAGAAGTGATATTTGAATTTCATTTGATAAATTAGTCATGTATAAATTGAATTCCTATCATATTAAATCAGTTCCAAATTTATTATTAATAGTTAGTTTTATTCAAATTTGCAGGTCCAAGATTTGTAGAAAGATTCAGTGAATGGTAAGGGGAGACCTTCCATTCTCTTGAAAAAAAATTCAACTTCCTCAATGAGGAAAAGGCCAGAATTTCAAGTCTCACCTTTGGATACAATTTTTTTTTCACATGAGGTATTCTCATGTATCCACTCTTTAATTGGTGATTGTAGGTATTGAAAAATCAAAATTATTAGATTTAAAAGCTAGAAGGGATTTTTAGAAGTATTACTTAGACAGAATTATCACATGAAGCCTTGAAATATACTCTAAAATTCCCATTTAGTGCCTGTGGGTCCCATTGAACAAATAAAAATTATTTGATTTGAAAACTAAAAATATTGAAAGTTGATAATTTTTAATTTTGGAAGAGATTCAGCTTTCAAAAGAGATAAATTATTCCTAAGACTTTTCATCGATCTCCCGCTAATATATGCAGATTTAAGCTTTTACTAAAACTGTTTCTTTCACAATTTTTTCATAAGATAATGGCTTTACATTGGGATTAATTTTAAACACATATTCAGGCTCAATTTTAAGGCTAATGATTAAAACGTTTTTCATTATTCCTTGTATTTTTTATTAATTTAGGTGATCCCTTTGAAAAAATCTGAAAGTGTGTATTGATATTAATTGGGTTTAAGGTTTTTAGATGAATAAGTTTGAGTTAAATTATATATGAATCGGAATAAGTCCATCATATTTTGGGTCTAATTTTTGGAATTTGAAAGATACTGGAAGTGGATTATAGTAAGCCTCTGGTCAGAGAATGCTTCAATTACCAAAGAAATTCTTGATAGGCTTCATGGAACTAAGGAATAGGATGGTATTTCACATATTTTATGGATTGAAAAATGAACTCTTCATTTCACAGACAAGAATGAATTCCAGCTATACAATATGCCTTTAGCATATTTATCAAGAGGCTCCTTGGAGTTTCCTAAAGAAATTATTAAAAGAATTAAGTCATTTAGTTCTTTTATAGGAGTATTATTACTATGTGGAAGAAATTATTATTCAGCTTCATATCATTCCATAAAAGATTTTGAAGGAAAGAGTTTTATGTGACTGTTTAATTGGACATTGAATCTCAAAACATTGTATCTTTGTCAAAGATACACTTGAAATCAGCTATTATATAATAGCCCAGATTTCTTTGTTTACTGAGTAACATTGAGAATAATGAAAATTTGACCTTCTGTTGATATGGATACTCATCAAACCTCTGGCTTTTTACATCTAAAAGTATAATTGAAAGGAATATTGGGGTTAAAATAATCTTCCATAAGCTCACAAAAGTGAGTGCTTATTGTACTCATAGAAAATAGCTTAAAAGCTCAAAATTAAAATAAAATCTAATTATGTAGAGGTTTTTTCATTTATAACAATATATTTGAGATAAGGTCTTTAGCACAGAAACTTCTGGAAAACTAAATATTTCTCATTGGGATACAGTTTTTGTAAGATGTTTCTGTGAAACTCTTGGTAGTAGTACTATTAATCAAAAGGACTATGGCTGTCCTTATGAAATATGATGAATGAACATATTATAACCACTAATAAAGAATTGCTTACTTATTTTTTTACCTGTTAAACATTAATAGTGATTATTACAGTAAGTAATAATTTTCCGCTAAAATCAATTACAAGAATTATTATTAATAAAACTTCTTATTAAAATATATAATTATCTTTTTCAAGAATAACTATAAATATAATTGTTTAAGAAAATCTCATCAATCAAGTGAAAAAACTAAATAATACGCTAATAATACCTTGAAAAATGTTGGTAGAGTGATTTGATGGATCATGTGAGAATTTAAAAGATCAAAAACCATATTATGACAGTAATATAACAACATAACAGTTATATACTATTGTAAATGGTATATTTCTCTGATCTTGCATCATTCGTACTGATTCTGAAAGATTCAAATAACTCCAAAAATAATTTACCTAATACTTACTTGTTGGTACTAACAATATGATTTGTAGAAAACAGCAAGAGGGGGCCTCTTTTAAGTAAAAAAAACTGACAGAGGTGTGCCATGGAGCAAAATGAAAAAACATTAATTAAGAAACAACTAATAATATTTTGAGTTTTGGCTACATCACTTGTTGTCATGTGGGATTAACATAATTACTTCATTAAGTCATTTTACATGACTACCAACCCATTTATAGTTAAGAAATGGAGGAGTAAAAACTCTCAATCTTAACTTATTTCAAAATAAAAACTCATTTCTGACTGTTATAAATTTTATTGAAAATTTAATCACAAATTGTATTTTCTGTGAATTTTTGAAGATTCAGTGTTTCATGTGGAATCATCAAAAATGGACCATAAGTAAAACTTTCAATTTTAACAATGGATTCATGATTATTTTGGGTTTTTATATGGATTATCACTTTCTCCACTGCTTATAAAAGCTGAATAAATAGTCATAAAGAATTGTATTTTAATGATTTGTTGAAGTTTTTACCACAGTTCTATGTAGAATTTCAAATAGCACAGTAATAGCTGGTTTCCATTGAGTAAATGCATGGATACTAGTCCCAAAGGGGTCTTAATCGATATTTTGAGGCTTATTGATAGAAAAGACTTAATAATTGACATGTTTACAAGAGTCAGAGCTGCTCACTACTTCTTGTAATGTCAAAATAGCAGCTTATTTGCTATTTTCTTATGATTTGGTGGGATGCTAACATGGTTACCAAGTTTCCAAAAGGTTTTAGTATACTAATTGGGCCATTATCAGCCAGGTATTCAAGCTCTAGAGATATCCACTCCTCAGAGGCCTCAGAATTTGGGAACTCTGCCTCTCTTTGATTTCTTTTGTCCCCCTTAGCTATTTTCAGATCAATAATAGTAATTCAGGCTTCAATACTGATATCCACTATGGGTGTACCAAAGCTGTATGTAGAATTAGTGTAGTATTGAGTTTCACAAACATGCATAAAACTGTTCTTACTGTATATGTAACATGGTAGTTCTCACATTCGAATTATTTTGCCGTGAAATGGGGAAAAACAAAAGTTTTCACAAGTTTTTAATTTTCACAACCATGTCAATCACCCTCTTAGACTTGCATATGGAATATCAATTCCATTTCTAATTTATGAGGATTTGGCCATATCCAGCATTCTTGGCCTAATCTGCCATTGCATGTTTCTTGGCCTTTTATGTCCATTGCACCATCTGGGGCCAACTTGTCCCCTTCATCATCATCAGGCCCTTCCTGACAGTTATCTGATTTTGGGGATATTTTGTTATTTACCATTCAACATGAGTAACACAGCCAAAAATCCTGTATTAGTAATTTTCACATTTTATGCATTTAGCCCATTCATGCCATTCCCCCATGTATTTTGGGAAATATGCCTAAATGGTCATATCAGGACACTTGGTTCTTAACTGTAATATTTGTGAATTTTTGCGCTCTTTGCACATTTTGCACATTTTCTGCACACTTTGTGCAAATACAGTTTTAAGACCGTATGAGCTGTTGTGATCCTGTGAGATATATATGACATACCCATAAGACCACAAATAACTTTACATATAGCTTATTTAGTCTTTAACAGACTTTTCAGTTGAAATTGAAATAAAAAATAACAAAAAATAAGTATAACTTTTGTTTGGATAAACAAAGTTATAATTATTATGCCACTATGGATTCTACACCAAAAATAACCTAGGGTACATCCATAGGGTGTTATACCCAAAAATTCTTATTTCTTCAGTTATTGGAATAGTTAAGAATCTCACAGTACTAGTGTAAATTTCTTAACATTTTTGGAAAATTGTTAAATTTAAGCTTAAAGGGCCTAAATTTAAAGTTGCATAAGGTTTATGCAAACTTACCGAAATCTTAGTTAAAATTGAGATGTTGTGTATGTTTACTGAATTGGCTAAGGCTTTTCCATACAGGATATGAATCCTGCGTGGTCTCAATTTAAAAGTGTTTAAGGCCATAGTATGGCTTTAAATGCATAAAAGGCCACAATCCACACAAAAAGGTGGGACAAAGGAAAAAGACCAAACAAAGCTGGGGTACCCAAATTTTTGGATCTGCAAGGAGTCAATCAAGGTTGTCCACATGTATTGGAGGATTTTAAACCTTATTTGGACTTTAAGATTAAAATTTGATCCAACCTTAAAGTTTACACTATTTTTATCCCAATTTGGACAGGAATTTCCAGTGTCCAAGGGGTAAATCCCAATATGCAAGCTTAAAATTAAAGTTTTAAGAGCTTTCAAAGCTTAATTAAGCTTAAAAAGGTAAAGTTACAAGCATTAAAGCCTTTTCAAAAGCTAATGTTTAGTGTGTATTGGTATTTTACATGGAAAAATAGCAATAAATTCAAAAATTCATTAGAAATCTAAATCTTAATGGATTTGCTTGAAACCTCCACAACGCATAAAATTCAATTTTATCTGTGTATAAATTAAACTTTGAGTATTTTTTATAAGCAGGCTTTATTGGAAAGTAGCCTGGAAGATTACCCTTTTAATTATACTTAGAGAAAATTGAGATGTCTTTAAAAATTAATTCAAAATTGAGTTTAGGAGATTTTTGCTTGAAACTTTATTTTTAAGTTGCTCATGTGATTAAATTTGATATAAATAAGCTTATATTATATTAAAATGCAAAAGAATTAACTTAAATGAGGATTAAACTTACTTGTAGTTTAGAATAACACCAGTATCTTTAAATCAGAATTCAAAATAAGCTACCTTAAGCTAAGAACTTTATTTTTGAGCATGGTTTTTCAGTTTTGACCTGAGCACGCCCTCTATATCCATTATTAATCATGAGAGCTGCTCTGAAGACATAAAAATAGTCCATTCATCACTGCTTTTGTCCATGAATTCAATCCAATCCAATCATATTAGACATTTAAAAAGGTAAAGTTTTATTACATATAAAATCTTATTATCAAATTAATTCTTAAGCTATTTTACTCTGTATTAATTTTAAATTGAAGAATTGAAATCATAGAATTCAGATTATTGTTGTAATAACCAAAAATATATCTTATTTTATAGAATTATTGTGTTTAAAATATCTTTTGAAATCCACAAATTCCTGTTAAAAACTCTCTAATCCTATTTTTTTATTATAAACAGTTTTTTTATCTGTTAAAATATTGATGCTGGGTGTGCTTTTAAATTATAATAATTCTTTAATATAATAACTGTTGTATTTGACCTGTTTTATTGGATATATATTATAAGTATGTTTTTCTCTAAAATTCTATAATTTCTTTATCTATTATTAGTTTTTTTTATATAGAATTTTTCTATAAGAATCATATCTGCACAGTGTGTGTTATAAGTTCTTTTTATAAATGATATTTATATTATCTATAAGTGGTTAAATATTTATATTTTCCATGTGTAATTGTCTCATTAAGAGCTTTACATGTATTATTGTTACAACTGTCAGTGACTATAACAATAATGGGATAATAATAATTTATTATAATTATTAATATTTTTTTTATTATTATATTAAATAATAGTAATTAAATTTACTTATTTTTTATATAATTATTTTTTAATAAATATATTTCATTTGTGGTTATAATATTTTGTTATATATATTTTTCTACTGAGGAGAGTCATATTAATCTTGATATTGCCACTATTATCAAGGTTTTAATAGACAAACCTTACATTTTGGTGCCTGGCCATGATTTTAACCAATCTTTGGGGCATAAATCATATTATAGACCTTATTTTACTCTTTTTTGACATAAAATTACCATATTTATCTTAATATTGGCTTTTTTTGGCACTTATCCCACACAAATAATCTTTATAATATTAATAAAGTTATTTTTTCTTAAGAATATTTTTCTGAAACAATAAACATTGGGTGACTTGGAATAAATTTCTTTTGTCTAACCAGTGGCTTTTTAACATCACAGACTTGAAATTAATTCTTTGAGTTATTCTAGTATAAAGTGAATAATAATAAAGTTTTGCTTAATAACTTATTAACTGCATAATCATTATTTCTTTTTAGAAAATATAGATTTAAATAAGACATTTAAAAAAATTCATTAAAAAAATTTATTCTTTAATCTTTAGTTATTTTTCCTTAATTTTGACGTAATTTTCCATAAATTACATTAAAACAACTTTATTCAATAAGTTAAGTTTATAACTTATGGTTATTGTTAAATAAAGTAACTTATATTTTTACTTTTCTCTAGTTTCATTCAGCGGAGAAAGCTCTCCAGACTCTGAGGCATCAGAGTCTAGTATTGAAATTCAAACTAGCCCAGCACCAGGGGGTTTAATTACCAAAGAACCTTTCAAAGGTGCAGCAGGTGAATTCAATTAATTTCTTAGTCCATTTTTTTCTTGAAATTGACATGAAATGACTCTTACTAGAAGGGGAAGAAACCACTTCATCCAATAAAATGGATCTGGACCAGGAAATTCAAGTCAACAATCCCAAAAACATAAATGTCAGCACAGAGGAGAGGCACAAAAGAAGGATTCCAGAGCTTGCACCAGCACCTTTGACACTCTTATTGAGAGTCCAGAAGGTGAAATAACTGCTATTCCTGTTGTGAGACCTGAATCATTTCCAGAAGGCAACAATAGAGATATACCAGTCTCAGTATAAGGCCTGGTTAATGGCGCCAAAGCAGCATGAGTGGGAACTTCTGAAAAGTCTTTGGATAGGTAAAATGAACTCTTATCTTCAAGTGAAGAATTTCATGGGCCCAGAAAAGACAGAAGAACTTCTGAGGGGTTGGAAATCCATGTCTTGCAAGGGACAAGTCCAGCAGATAAAAGCTGGGTTTAAAACCCAAAGCATTTTGTCAAAGGAGCGGAAGAAGAAGTTGGCCCAGGGAAAGGACAACAGCCCAGTGGAAACTCCCCAAGCCTCCACAAGCAGAACTTTTCCTCAACAAGTGCCAAACAAGGACAGGAAAACCCCAAAGAGCAATCAGGAGGGCAAGCAAAAGGCAAAGGGAAAGGCCAAATCCAAGTGGAACAATCATTACCCACAGAATTACAGAATTCCCAAGAAAGAGAAGACAGCCATGGACAATGGGTTCAATATGGTAAGAACTCTGATGGAATTCAAAAACAAGGAGGAGGAAAGATTGAGCCAGTCTTTTCCGAATAATTAGACCTTGTAAAGCTTGTAACTCATTTTGAAAATTGTAATAAAGAAATTTTAGCAAAGTTTAATAATTTTGAGTATATCCAAACAGAAGTTGGGTAGAGATATATTACAAGTAAAAGAGTCACACAAGACCATAGTTTGTCTAGAAAATGTTAATAAAAACAATATCTTGTCTTTGACACAAATTTGTGCAATAATTGAGTCTAAAGTTACCTTACTCAATCAACCAGATGATAATTCTATTTCTTTTATAACTAGACAGTTGAAAGAATTAAGAATACAAGTTCAGAGCCTGGAAAACTCAACTGACCACAATGCAGCTCTTTTCCAAGAACAATTGAAAAAAAATTATAAAGCAAGACGTGAATTGAAAGAAGATATTCAATCAAGTATTAATAATATATCACTGAAGAATGATTCGCCAAGGAATTCCACACCAATTTTTGACAGAAATGTGCTAAACTTGAGTAATGACTTACATAATACAATTTCAAGTAATGCAGAGGTGGAGACTGATTGTAATTTCAAAGAAATTGCAAAATTAGAGGAATGGCCAACCTTCACTAGTGAATTCTAATATAATCATATGGAATTTATGAAAACAATTGATATATTTAAAGAAGACTATAACATACCAGATGAATACATGAGTGCCAGATTACACTCCCTGTTTACCAAATCAGCAAAGAAATGGTATTACAAAATGAGGCAAGACAATGGTAAACATTCTTGGGATTGGTGGAAAGAAACTTTTTTTTCCAAATGGGCAAATGATTCCTGGAGATTTAAAATGGAAAATTCTTCTGAAAAAGAAATTCTTAATATTGAAAGGGACTGGCCCATGTCTTGGTTTCTTAAACAGATAGCCAGATTAACTGCTCTTCATCCTGATATATCTGAAACAATAATTCATAAAAGGATATTAAGAAAATGTGGTGGTGACCTTGATAATTCTATAAGAAGCAGATGTATTAAGCCTTTCTGTACACAAGAAAAATATCAATGCCATGGAAGACATCACAACTAGGACAAAAATTGGAAGGAATTGGTATAAACCCCCAATGGACAAAATGACAAGTGGGAAACTAATTTCAAAACCCAATAAACCACATGACAAAGATCATTTGAGATGTAATAAATGTGGAAGTACATGTCATTTGGCAAACACATTTCCCAAATAGACAAGAATAAATGAGATAGAAATAGATAAAGCTGAAGACACAAAAGAAACAAATAATGTAACTGTACATGATAGTGATTCTGATCATTCTGACAAAGAAAAAGTACCAGACGAACTTAGTATAGATAATATTAATGTTTGCTTTGCAGTCACAGAAGTACATACTCACTTACCACAGTAAAGCAATGAATGTATGGATCTCATACATGTGAAAGATGCTAAAATGCCAATACCACAACCTTCCAGAGGTAAAGGTTATAAAGCTGGAGCATTTTGTATCACTAATATTGTGATAAACAAAAGAGAATCCAAGTTACATCTTTACGCAGGTGCTTTTTGTACTTGTATTGTAAAGTATTACCTTGACAGGATTTCCACCAATCGGAAAGAAAGTTTAGTGCCAATTGAAGGTATAAAATGCAGCAGTGATATCCAGGATATGCACCCCTTGGGCATTTTTGCAGCAGCAATGATATCCCCTCATCCTGCAGGAAATATCAGATTAAAAGTTGAATTTGCTTTTATGAATGATTGTACTTCACAAAACATTATAGTTGGAAATGATTGTCTCAATATTTATGGAATTGATATCAATAATAATAAAGACAGATATTTCACTATAGGGAAAAATAAAAGGCAAAAATTTGCTTTTCCTCCAGAAAAAAGAGGAATAACTGTAATTAGACAAGTAAAGAATGTGAATAAAGAAATATATGTGTCAGATAAATTAAGTGAAGCACAAATAAGTACTGAACTAACATTAGAAATGAAGGAAGAGCTTATTGAAATTTTATTCCAATACAGAGAGGACTTTGCTTCTTATAATGAACCACTTGGGGCTATCAAAGGCCATTAAGTGGACATTTTGCTTAAAGTGAAAGACCTTACTCTCCACTATTAAGAATACCAGCTTACCCAGATAGCCCTAGGGCTATAGAAGAATTGGAAAGTCATATTAATGAACTAATGAAACTGGGAGTTCTTAGAAAAATTGGGCACAATGAAGAAGTAGAAGTCACAACACCTGTGATCATTACTTGGCATAATGATAAATCAAGAATGGTTTATGATTTTAGAGCTTTGAATACCTACACTATTCCAGACAGGTATCCAATCCCCAGAATCCATGAGACTTTGACTCAATTATCCAAAGCAAAATTTATCACTTATATCACTTTTCTTAAAGGTTTCCATCAGAATGTTTTAACACCTCATGCAAGGAAGTTATTGTGAATTATTTCTTATTGTGGTATTTATGAATACATGAGGGGGCCCTTTGGTTTTGAAAATGCACCCTCTCATTATCAAAGAAGGATGAATACCATTTTCCCAAATCAATTATAAGAGGGATGGTCAATCATTTATATTGATGAAATTATCATTTGTTCAGAAACCTGGCAATTGCATTTAGAGAGACTTTCATTAGTACTTAGAAAAATTCTTCAAGTAAACATTAAAATATCTCTTAAAAAATGTAATTTTGGGTTTCATGAGCTGAAAGCTCTAGGGAATGTAGTATCAGGGCTGAGCCTTGGTGTCAGCCTGTGACTCAAAACCAGAGCACAAGCATGATAGCCAAAATAGCATAAACCAATGGTATAGCCAAGATACCACCAAAACATGGATCTGAGCCAAATCATCTCAAAAGGTATCAAAAGAAAGAGGAAACTCACCTGTTTCTGAAAACATAAGTCCCATCACCATAGGACAAGAAATAACAAAGCTATTCCGGCTCAAAGTTATTGCTGAGCATAAACCTTAATTTTCACCTCTCATCTAAAATCTAGAAGGAGAGGCTTAACCCCATCAAATGGGTATTCAAAATGAAGCTCTAAGTCAGATCTATCCAATGGTACCAGCCAAACTGAGCTAGCACCAGTATTGCTTGAGTTATGGTCAAATTCAGGCTAAATAAGGGTGAACAAAACATTCACCTCTCACCTAACTTCTACAGTTTGAGTGTGAGATACCTAAAGTGGGGTCTTTTTGAAAAGAGCACAATCAGGGCTATCTGATGGTGCCATCCACTTCTTCATATCTCAACTATAACAGAAGTTATGAGGCAAACAAGCTCAATACAGCTTTTTGCCCAAACCACGCCTATGTACAAGAACCTTGTACATGGGATAACTTTGTCATATTTAATGATAACCATACCAAATTTGGTACCATTGTGTAGAGCTCATACAGGGCTATGCAATGAACCAACTTTGAGCATGATATCTCAAAAACCAAAAGAGGTATGGCCACTTGAAGGTTTAATCCCACAATATGGCCAATACAGCTGTATTATGACAGGATACAGTTGTACTCTGATTTTGAGGTGTCAAACAGACAAAGAAGCATGTTAATACTTCAATACCTCATAGGTCAGTCAATACTGGGGTCCCATACAGTTTCTGTAGAGCATTCTACGTGTCATACACGTCAGAATCAAGCTGTGAGGTCCCCAGATGAAAATTTTCACCCTGTATTGGTGAAAACTGCCCACATGTGGTTTCAAAACCACATCTGAGCCCAATACGGGGAATACAGGCTTTTTGCAAACCACAAGCCAGTTCTGGAGGGTGAAAAAACTTCACTTGCTCTACGTGGAAAGTTCTAGCCCCCTTTCCACCCCATTTCAGGATAAAAAAGAGGCTTTTCACAGCCAGAATTGTCTCCTCATCCTGCTCTTGAATACCCTACGTAGTAAACTGTCAAAAACAGTTTTACTCTTGGGTAATAATCAGGTATACTCTAAATTTAAAGTATTGTAGTCTTTATTATTGTAACCCAACAGGTAAAGCTGCACCCAGGGCTTTCAACAGCGCTCACCACCACTATATTCCTTGAAGTAAAGCCCTTTTATTATTAAATTAAACTATTTTATCCTTATAAAAGAATTTTAAACTATTTTTCCACATGTCACAGTCATATTTTCAGTTGTAAATAGCTTTATTATCACTTCAACATAGACTCATCCTGACACTTGGTGTTGATAAAAACAAGGTTGCTGCAGTTTTGCTGAAACAAATGCCCCAGAACAAAAAAGAAAGGATGTCTTTCTTAGGGTTTGCAAGTTATTACAGACAACACCTTAAATATTTTGCAATCCATTCCAAATCATTGTACAGAATTTGTTATCCACAAACTGTCTTTGAGATGACACAGGAAAGAATTCAAGCATATGAAAAAACCAAGTATGCATTGACTAATGCACAATTATTATTCATTCCAGACTGGAAACTTCTTTTCAAGCTGTATATTTATTCATGTGTTTAATGCCTAAGTGCAGCTCTTCCTCAAGTTCAAATTGTACATGAAAATCCTTATGAGGGTCCAATTTATTTATCTTAAGAAAAATAAAACCTAGTGATGGCACATATGGAGATAGCCAAATGGAGTGCCTTTTCATTATTTGGGCTCTGGAAAACCTTCATTATTATCTTGATGGTAGTGTGTTAGAAGTAATTACTGTTTTTAATGCAGTAAAATTGGTTCTTAACATGAAGACTCCAAACAGACACATTTTAAGATGGCACATTGCTATTAAGGAGTATAGAGGCAATATGACCATAGTACATAAAGCTGGAAATATTAGCAAGAATGCTTATGGCTTAAGTAAATGGGAATTACCCAATAAATCTGACAATACTGGCTATTTTCCTGCAAGTTCAGAAACCCAAATTCCAATTGAAGGAATTAACATCACAGATGTGGGAGCAGAATTCTTTTAAGAAGTTAGTTTTTATTCATTTTTTTTCTTGATTAATTTAATTTATTATAAGACATGAAAGCAAGTTTTACATGGAAAATTGCCTTATCTTACAAAAAAAACACTTCTCAAAAGACTTATATTTATTTGTCTTTTCAGTTTTTGAAGACAATCCAACAGAGGACAATCAGATAACTTTTGAAGTATTGGTGGAAGAAACTTACCCAAGCTCTCCCACACAAATTGTAATTAAGAAAATGAAAGCTAAGAAATTGAACCTTCCAGGACCCACTATTCAGGACTCTGAAGGTGAGTACCTCCTTTTGAAAATTACCATAAAAACAAATTCTTGTCCTGAAATATTTTTATTCATTATTTATTAAATTATGAATACTAGAAGAGGTTCCCAATACTCCATCCAATCAGATGGAGCTAGACTCAGATGTAAAATTGATCCCTCAAATGGGAAAAGAAAAAGGCCAGTGCCAGAAATTCCCATGATTTCTGAACCAGAGTTGGAACTAATTATAAGTAACTCCAACAGGTATAAATCACATTGAGAGGGCTCAAAGAGACATTCAAATGATCCAGTACAATAAGTACTACATGGTGTACAAGGACGAGGATTGGGAAATGTTGCCACATATCCACTAAGGGGTTATGAACTCCTGGCACATCCTCAAAAAATTCCGCAAAGAGGAGGAAATAGAGATACTCCAATGGATGGAATCCACTATCATCCAAACCTCAAATCAAAAATGATCAAGGAATACCATGCCAAAAAGAGGAAGGAAAACAAGGAAGAAGCCCCAAGCCAACCCACTTCCCTGTGAGCCTTAGCGGTAATTTGATATACCCAAAAGACCACAAATGATAAATTAAGATACAAATATAAATAAAACAAATTTATTCATATTATTAAACTAAATATTGAAATATAAATACAAATTTATATTTAAAAATCAAAATTTAATTATAATCTAAAAATAAAATTACAATAAAATTTAAAATTATGAAATTACATTTTTACTTGTAAAAATTAAGTAAAAATGAAGTTTTTAATCAAAATCATGAAATGTCAATATTTTTGGTAAAATGTTATATAGAATATATTATAACTTTTTATCCAATAAATAAACACAAAGAAGATATCAAACCATTGGATTCCTCATGAAAATTAAAGTGGGGTCACCTCTGGATGAAATTTCTGTAACTCAACTCTAATTAAGCTTAAATTAAGTTTTTAGTATTTTTTGTACAAAAGTATGAAAATCCTCAAAGCCTTAATTTAATTCACACCAAATGTGGTGTTAACCACCAATTTTTGTGTTGAAATTGAGGTTATGTGTTTAGTTTAGAAGTTATGAGGAATTGAAATGTCAAAATGTGCACGTGTATTACATAAGTGAACTTAAATTTACATATGAGGTATCAATTATTACATGTGTAAATTATAATTGTATTACATGATAAGGAATTAAAGAAAAAATAAATTGGAAAGATTAATTCTGGGGAGGAAAAGACACTCTAACTCTAAGGGAAGCTAGACCCCCAAACTCCTTTCTGACTGGCATGGGATGTCAAAATCCATGCAAAAGTTCATTACTTTTGGCCTGGAACTGAGTCACAGGGTCTGTGACTCAATTGATGATGAGGGTTTGATACCAACCAGGGTAGTTTTAACTGCTTCCAAGGGGGTAAAACTACTCTTAAGTTAAAACAATGTTATTAAAAACAGTTTGAACTAGTTTCTACGCCTCTTACACACATTCTGACGTGTTTTGAAGGCTCCAGACCAGGTATTGCTATAGTAATGGCTGATTTAAGGGTCTAAAATGGCTAAAAATGGCTTAAACCAGCCCTTTTTTAGGCTAAACCAGGGCTCAATGATGCCATAATTGGATTTTCTTTTGTCAGACTTTTTTTCACGACTGACAATAGTAAATTATACTTTTGGAGTAAGAAAATTGAGGGCTATAAAAGAATTTCTTCTTTGCCCCACTTTTCTCTTCATGTTAGAATTTTTTCCTTTTATAATTAGTTTAAACACTGTTAAACCAATCAATAAAAGATTCCAATCACCCTTTATAAATCATTTTGAACCTTTTAACCACGTGAAAAAATCATTATAATCATTTTTTGTAAATCCTATAATCATTTTTACCCTTGAACCACCCCACATTTGAATTAAAGCATCTTTCATCACTGTTAACTTTGTCACTTTGTTTCCAAATTCACTCTGGTCACTTTTGGGCATTTTTTCTCTTCAAATATCTTTTTAAAGAATTTTTTTTCAATTAATTGCTTGCAGTTCTTTTCTCAATTAATTCCAATTGGAATTTCTCTTGAAGAAATTTCTTTTGTAGCCTTAAATATCTCTTGTAAAGTATTTTTGGATAAATCTTTATTGTGGGTAAAACAATAAATTTTTATTATATTATTTTTTTATACTTAAAAAGTTAAAAGCAATAAAATTGGTGTGTTTTCTCTTTAAAAATACTATTTCTTACTATTTTTAAATAATCTTACCTTATACAAATTTTGAGGATAGGAAAAGTACTTGATATTTTATCAAAGTTGCATATCCACACCTTACATTTGGGGCCCCAGCGGTGATATTTTACATGTGGCATATTTTTTTACTCTTTTTTAATACTTTTTCTTATATTAAAAAATTTAAAAAATATATAAAAAATCCTTTTAATTCAAAAAATCCATAAAAAATAACTTTTTTCATATTATAAGTGAGGCTTATATTTTTATTTATTTATTTGAAATACCTTTTTTTTACTTAAATTAATTGGCTTTTTCATTAATTTTAGTGTCTCACAACGTGGTAAGACAAGAAAACATTGAAACAGCCTCCACAGTTACTAGCATTATTCCTGCAAGCACTGTGATTTCTGATCATAATAGAACTGTCATTATAACTCAGAATAACCAACAAGATCCAATTTCTTCTGAATTGATTGGCTTGGATATCAGTAATACTCTTCAAAAAGCTAAAGATTTGGCAAATAGTATGCTTTTGACGTAAAATTACTATTTTAAACCTTTTTTATCATACAATATGCCTTCAGCCAGATCAGGGGAAAGCTATAAGCCCTCAAGCAGCTCCCAAAAAGGTCATAGACATGATTATGGCAGAAGCCAATCAGATACAGAAGGACAAGGGTCAGTAAAAGACTTCCACAACAACAAATTGTCCAATTCTGAAGCTGCGGGCACTATTTCACCTTCAAAAAGAGCTGACACCGCCACAAGAAGCCTCAGTGGACATTTACAAAGCCAGCCAGAAGCCTTACAACAATTCACTGCAGCAAAAAGAGTACCAGATCCTTGCAGATCTGTGGAAAAACTGCATGAACTCATACCTGACTGTAAGAAAACTCCTGGGTCATCCCAATGCTTGTAAGTTACTCAATGGATGGCATCCATTGATGGAAAAACAAATGTGATGCTTTTAACAGCAGAATGGAGGGGAAACAACCCTTAAGCACCAAAGCAAGTGCCAAGACCAGCCCCAGTGGCCAGCATAAGCAATTCCAATGTGAAAAAGCAGCCACAAGCTCAAAACAAGGGCAAAGGGAAGGCACCAGCCCCAAAAACTTACAGCCAGGGCTACAGGATTCCAAAGATTCAGCAGGATGCCATGTAAAATTTATTTCAGATGGCCAGAGACATGATGGAATTACAGAAGAAGGAGGAAGCCAAATTAGGATTCCTGAAATATTTGATTCCATCCCAGAGTTGTATGAAGCTATAAATGATGTGAGAATTATCTTTCTGATAAAAATGAAACCATTTGTGTCAGGGTGACTCTATGATATAGCTTCAAAATGGTAATAGAAACTATAACTCTGAGTGTGACACGAGAATGATGATGATATTAAAGTGGGAATATGAGTAAAAGGGCTATACTAAAATACTTTAGTAATGGTGAGTGCTGCTGATAGCCCTGCGTGCAGTTTTTGTCTGTTGGTTTACAATAACAAACCCTACAATAATTAAACTTATAGATATACCTGTTAAATTCTAAGAGTACAACTTCTTTTAAGAAGCTATACCATGTAAGAATATCAAGAACAGGATGCTGAATTTGCTTCCTGGTGAGGCAAAGCCTCCTTACATCTTGTTCTGGGGTAGTGGGAGGTGGTTTACCTCCGCACACGACCACAGAGTGAAAATTTTCACTACTGTGGGCTGGTTTGTGGTTCTATACACTCAATACAGGCTAGTATTGGGTTGAAATGTGGTTGTAGAGCCACAAGTAGTCATTTTTACCCTATACAGGGTGAAAACTTTCACCATGGGAGTTTACAGGTGTATTCTGGTGCTCCTGACGCGTCAGAAACTGCACAGAACCTGTATGGACCTCTGTATTTGAATTAATTATGAGGTATTGAAGTATAAATAACCTTCTGCCTCTGTTTGACACCTCATAATCATACGTATGGGATAGTATCCCACTATAAGGCTGTATTGGCCAAACTGTGGAATTTTGACCTTAAAACAGCCCTACCTTTGTCAGTTTTGAAGCTATCAACCTCAAAGTTGGTTCAGTGTGTAGCCCTGAATGTGCTCTACACAATGGTACCTCATTTGATATGGTTATCATCAAAAATGGCAAAGTTATTCTATGTACAACTCTTTTTTGCACATATGTATGTTTTGGCCAAAAGCGGTATTGGGCTTGTTTGCCCCATAACTTTTGTTCTAGTTGAGATATGAGGAAATAGATGACACCATCAGATAGCCCTGATTGCTCCCTTTCCAAAAAGACCCCACTTTAGGTATCTCACACTAAAACTGTAGAAGTTAGATGAGAGGTGAATATTTTGTTCAACCTTATTTGGTCTGAATTTGACCATAACTTCAGTACTATTGGTGCTATCCCAGTTTGGCTGGTACCATTGGATAGTTCTGGCTTAGAGCTTCATTTTTCATACCCATTTGAAGCGGTTGAGCCTCTTACTCTGTATTTCAGATGAGAGGTGAAAATTAAGGTTTATGCTCAGCAGTAACTTTGAGCATGAATAACTTTGTTATTCTTTCTCCTATGGTGATGGGAGTTACATTTTCAGAAGGATGTGAGTTTCCTCTTTCTGTTGGTACTTTTTGAGCTAATTTGGCTCAGCTCCATTGTGGTATACCATGACAGTTCAGCTGAATAAATTTTTTATTTTTATGGTAATTATTTTTATAAAAGAGGATATCAATAGAATGAAATCACCTTTGAGGAAAAGTAACAGTAAAATAAACATGGAATAACACAAATGATATATTCATTAAGGAAAATTGACCACAGATTTGCTCTGTCAGTGTCACCCCACTGCACTATCCAACACATAATTGTGATGGACAGTACCCAAATCAAAGACATTTTTCAATTTTCTCTGTAAATAATCTTTTTTAATATATATTTTTTTTAATATGCTTAAATATAAGCAATTGGGTGATTAATATAATCAGAGTCACAATGAGGATGCCAATTAATAAAGAGCAGAGTTGTAGGCATCATAGGGGACATAGAAGATTCAAGGTGTGGAACAAAACACTTTTGAAGTATCAATTTTGGGAAATTTCATGTGTTTTTGCTGTTATGAACCACCCAAAGAGGGGATAAGCATCATTGAGTTCCTTTAGATAATTGAATGATTAATTATTTAAGACTGAAATAATTTATTGCTGAATTGGAAAGGCCATATTACATCAAATTTTCTGTTAATGTAACCCCCAAATGTCTTATTGAAGCTGCAGAAATGAAGAGTAGGACTGAATTTTGGAAGGAATATAAAAGATTTAGGAATTTTCAGGAAGAATACAGGAAATACAGGTAATATAGGTCAATTAGTAATACAGGAAGCCAGAAAACTATAATACAGGAAAATCAGCTGACAGATTAGTAATCAATTGAGTAATACATGGAGATAAGGGTTCCAGGGCCAGAAATTAAGGTTTAACTGTATTACACAGCCACATGTCACATGTGAATAGGAGAGGTAAGAATGAATGGATCTGATTGGTCGGAAACACGTCACGTCATTAGGAAAAGTCAAGTGAAGCAATCTGATTGGTCAGAAATCCAGACTCATGTCACGTCACAACACGTTGCCCTGAAAATCCAAAATTAAAGTTTGCACAGCTTTGCACAGCCACCAGAGGCTGAAAATTTCTAAGACCCCTCTTTTTTGCACTCCTATGGAGGGCCCCACGGATATAAATAGAGGCCCTCTCTCCCACTTTTTCCTTTTTCCCCATCTAGAAATTGTAAATTGAATTTATTTTTTCTGATCCCTCTTCTAGGAGGTATACTAGAAATTTTGCTAAATTAAGCCTAGTAACTGAGGTTTGTTGTTGACATAGATCAAGAGAACCAATAGTGTGAAAAGACTTTAATTCATCCCTTACTAGCAGGTAGACTAGTGCCTTATTTAATTAGGATCTTAAAGCTTGAAGCTCATGAGCAAGGCGTCTCTGGAGTTTGGTGTTTAAATCCTTAAAAGTAATTTTTAGAGAGTTTTAAAATAAAACCATCAAACCAAAGTAATTTTGTAGGCTTTAAAATAAAACCTAACCATTATAATTAGTTTTGGGCTAGTTTTTTGTTGAAAACTTCCTCAAAGAGAGTAATTTTGCTTGTTTTAAAACAAAACCTGCACAACCAAAGTAATTTTACTACTTTTAAAATAAAAGTGGATTTGTATTTATTGGGTAATCCCTAATAAATTATCCTCAAGGAACAAAATAAAATTAAATACATTAGTGTTTATTTCAAATTAATATTGAAACTATAACAACTAGATATTATTATTATCAGAAAACCAGAAGAGATCATTTAAGCTGTTATTAAATCAACACCAAACATAACATTAAACTACCCATACTATACTATATCATTCACAAGTATTAGAGTATTATCCCATCCATCACATCAAAAAAGCTTGAAATATATTTTTATCCCTTTCAACTTTATTATTTCAGATAATTGAAGATTGTTGTTATCCTAGATATTAGTTTCTATATCTATTAAATAATTATCAAGAAAAGAATATTTTGTGGTTTTGTATTAGAAGAAAGTGTTTCCTATTTTTTTTATTTGTTTTGGTTATTATATTATTTTTATATATTGTTGTACTATCATCTGGTGGAATCCTTTCAGCCTGCTGAAAGTTTTAAAAAGAATTTATTTGTTAAGGTTTTAAATAACCATTGTTTTGAGTAGAGCAAAGTCTGATTAGAGATTGTTGAGTATAATATTTTCTGATCAAGCCACTATTAATAATAAAATTGATTTGGTGAACTCAGTAAAGATAACTTAGCATATTAGGAAGGGCAGTCTAGATTATTCTAGCACACGAGCAGAGCAAGGGTTACAAGTCTCAAACAGCAATTCAAAACTGTTTTCTTGTAATTTCCCCTTCCAGGTACTGCCTCATTTTATCCCACACGCAGAGGAGTTCCCACATCTGGTGTCCCAACAGTGGCATGTCAGATTGGAATACCCTTAGCATCTCTTCAGCTTGAACTCAAAACAATAAAATTAACAAAATAAATATCTCTTAAAAACTGGAATCCACCAATCAAAAATCATCATATCATAATTCACCATCATCTCAGCAATCATCATCATCCTCATATAATTATTATTACCCTTTTAAGAACTCAACACCATCAGCACGAGAATCTCAAGTAGAATATAGTGATCTTATCCCAACACCAAGAACAGAAGAAAAGGAAAAGGAGAAGATAAGGAAGTTCTTCTTTAATCTCATCCAAGAATCAAGAAAAGGAATTAATAAATTAAAGGAGTCAGGAGGGAGTATTTATAAAGTAGAGACCATGGATCAGTCCACCTCAAAATTACCACCATTACCTGAGGATACTGTAGAAGGGCAGTATGAGGAGGAAAGTGAAGAAGGAGATCAGAGTGAATATCTCATGAGGCTTTTCAAAGAGACACAAGAGCAAATGGCACAAAAGTTGCAGGATACTATCAATAATCTAAGTAAAAAGAAGGGAAAGAGAAGAGAATCCACATCATATACACCAGGGGCTAGCCCTAATGAATCCAGCTTACCTAGACATGTTATACCAGAAGAATCACCAATATCACCAACACCTGGACCTAGAGAAACATCTACTCCAGCAACAGAGTCAAGACCATCAAATATTCCAAGGAGAGTTTTTGTTTCAACACCAACACATCCAAGTCCACTACAACAAGAGATCCCAAGGAAAGAAAGATCAGTAGTAAAAATTAAAGCAAAGAATTACAACCTCAATTTCAATGGTGAAGAAGTTGAAAAATTTATCAAGAAGATTGAAAGAATAGCCCAAATTGAAGGTGCACTAGAGGAAGATCTGGCAATGCAGATGGCCTTTTGGAAAACAGATTCCAAAATTAGTGATGCAATAGAAGCTATGCCAGGATATGAAGAAGGAAATTGGATGCAGCTTAAAAAGGACCTTATAACAAAATGGGGGAGAGTTGAACCTGAAAGAAGATATAGAAAGGATTCCCTTGTACAGCTATTCAATGAAACACAGGATGAAGGTGGAATCAGTAATCTTGCACAGTATAAGAGATTTATGGGAGAATATGAGACAATTATTACTTACCTTTTAAGATATAAATATATTCCTCAAGATAATATGTTTCATGAGGATCTGTTTGACTGTCTCTCTGCAGACATAAAAGGAGCTATCAGTAAAGAAATGATAAAGGAAAATGTAATGGTTAGAGCAGAAGATGGAGGATACCTCATACCACCAATGAAGATCTTGAAGAAGTACATTGAACAGGAATTGGAAGCAAGAGTATTAGTCACCAAAAGACTTTCACCCTCAAGGATAGCTGAAAAGAAAGAATCAAAGAATAAGGAAAGGAGAGTTCAATTCAAGGAAGAGGTATTTCCAGGAATGCAAGAAGCCCTTAAGAAAATGAAAGAACTTACAAAAACCCTAAAAGAACAAAAGGAAGTTGTCAATGAGGAGGCACCTGCTGAAAATGAAGATGTAAAACAGTTCATGGATCAATTGAATGAATTAACTAATGTGGCTACACCCCAAAAGAAAATAATTAATAACCCGCAGTCAAACAATCAAGGATTCAGACCAAGAGATAATTTTTCTCCACCACCAAACAGAAGTGTACCCTATGTTCCAGCACAGAATGTACCAAAGTTTTCTGTTAAATGTTACTATTGCATGGAAGAAGGTCATTCAGTTGGAAGATGTAGTGAACTAGTGGAGGATCAAAACAAGAAATGGGTTATCAGACAAGGTTTCAATTATTTATATCCCAATTGGGAAAGGGTCCCCAATGATGGAAAATTTCCACCAAAATATTTAGTCAGAGAATTTCAGAAGGAACAAGAGGAACTCAAAAAAAAGTTAGAGGAAAAGAACAAAGAGGAAGAACAAAAGAAAAAAGAAAAATCAACTGCCTTTATATCAATGGACAATTGGGGTGATTGGGAACCACCATGTATCTCCACGGGATTAGAAGAACCTTTTGGGTATGCTTATGGCTTGAGAAACACAAAGCAAAGGATTGAAAATCAAGAGAAATCTAAATCCCAACCCCTTCCCTCAAAAGAGACTATTCAACCCAAAGACACCATAAAAAAGAAGACAAGTATTCCTGGTGGATTCATTGAAGAAGAAGAAGCTGAAGAAGAGAAGGTAATAATACCTACAAAATATAAATCATCAAAGCCACAAGAGGTTATTAAACCACCAGAACCAACCCAATCTAAGCCTACTGCACCAGCTAAAGAGGAGGATATTGATAAGAAAGCACTAATAAAATTACCAAAGATGGAGGTGAATAAAAATCCTTTAGTTGAAGAAGAAGGATCAATAATTGAAAAAGTCATGAAGAAGGTCATGGATCAGAAAATCAACCTCACCTTAGAAGAAATAGTCACAATCTCACCCTAGTTTATGCAAGAATTAAAGTTTCTTTCAGATAAAGAAAGGAAATACTTAATGTCTCTCAAATCAATCAATAGTCAGGAGCAAACAACCACTCAAGAAATAACCATTCAAGATAAAATGAATTACTCTTGTCCCCTTGGAATGATTGAGGTATCAGTTGGGCAAGAAGGACATATAGTAAAAGCATTAGTAGATACTGGAGCTGAACTCAGTATAATACCAGAAGTGGAATCCATAAAAGCAAGATTACCCATGAGGGTTCTGAACATGAGGCTTAGAGGAATTGGAGGTCACAGCACAGCAATTGTGGGATTATCTGAAAATGCCTTGCTTGTCTTACCATCTGGTGATGAAAGAAGAATTCACTTCTTTGTAGCCAGAGGTGCGGTTCACACAGTTATTGGAAGACCTTTCCTTGCAGATAATGGAATTAGACTTGAACACTCTCAACAACAAGGTGAAATTCTGAGTTACAAAGAATCAGATGGAAGAAGATTGTGTATACCTATATGTACACCAGAATCAAAAGGATGGCACACAGGACCACCCAGAGGAATGGAAATGTGTAATATGGCTAGAATAACAGAACTGAAAAATGAAGAACCAAAATCAAAATCACCCCCCAAGAAAGTTCAATTTGACATTGAAGAGAAGAAAAACTATAGTGGCAAGAAAACAAATGAATCAATATATCATTTGAAAGAAGAGGAACCTCAAAAAATTGAACCATTATTAGTATCTTCACAGAGAATTAGCAATCTAGACAATAATGACCCTCTTCTCCATCCAAAATTTGAAAATACTTATAGCTCTAACATGGAAGCTTCCACTATTGAAGTGGAACTAGTACAAAAGAAAGGCTTAAAGCCAAAACAGCTAGTCAAAAGCGTTTCAAATAAATATGGGAAGAATGGTACTTATTGGAAAAAGAAAAAGGATGCAATCTCTAATGAAGAATACTGTAATGATTCCAAAATGAAGGGGTCCTCTAAAATCAAAAGATATTTTTCAAAAATTATTTCTAAAATAAGAAATAATCATAAATCTGAAGTTCAATGGGATTTTCAATGCCCTGGAGCTCAACCAACCATTTTAGAAGAAATAAATCCAACTAAAATTGAAAATAGAATTACTGAACTTGAAGTGGAACCAACAAATCAAAAGTTAGAAACCAACTTATTAGAGGAAGGATCAATTCAATCTCAAGAACCTTTGGGCTTAGACAAAGCAATTAAAAAGTTAAATTTTATGGAATTAGAAATAGCAAGCAGCACAGGATCTATTGGTAGTGACAACTCTCAAAATAATTCCTTTGCTAATTTGTCACCCAATTGTGGATTAAACTCACCAATTTATGTTAGAGTAGGATGGGAGGAATATCCTGTTATGGCAATTATGAACCCAAGCCTAGAAGAAAATATTTTGCCATTGAAAATTGGATTATGTATTGGAATAAAGCCCAAGAAGAAAAATAAAACAAAACATAAAATTTTAATGAAAAAAGTACAGATTGTTATGCCAACTGATGAAACCATTTACTTACCATTTACAGTTGAAGGATCAGCAAACCATTTAAGTTTGGGGAAGGAATTTTGTCATTACTTTTCTGTTATAAAGAGTATTCATAAGTCATCAACAGAAGATGAAGAAAGTGAAAATTCACAAGATATTGGGATAGAAGGAGAAGAAGAAATGAAGAAAAAGGGAGAATTTTACCGCTCAAAAGAAGAAGAGGAGGGAGAAAAGAGTCTTAGTACCTTCAAAGTAAACACCTTCAATTTGGAGGGAATTTATGATATGGAACACACTCATAAAGCTAATGAAGACCTTTCAGAAGAAAATCAAGAATTACTCAACATCAGGCACTCAAAAGCATTAAATCTGTTTGAGAGGGACAAGAAACCAATTCAGGAGACATTAGCATCTGAAGAAGAAGAAATCCAAGCTCTTCTGGAAGAAATATTCAAAGGAAATCCTTGGGATAATGAACTATTGTCTCAACTTCAAGCAGCAAGCACACATCAGGAGATTTCTCCTCTCTTTATCCAAGAATTCAAGAAAGATTGGAATATGAACCCTCAAAATCCCCACTTGCACAGAAGAATTCATGAACCCTCAAATTATGAAGTCAAATTCTCAAAAGAAATGGACAAAAAGCCGTTTGAAGGAATTTTGAAGAAAGAAGATGATGAAAAACAACCTTCAGCTAATTTTGAGCAAACGTGCCAAGACCAGTTAACCTCTGAAGAAAAAGAAATTTTAAAACTGTATGATGCATTCTTTAATATGAACAACCAACAAGTTGAAACAAAAAATTTGGCCCAGAGATTGGAGTGGAATAACTCTCAACTTCCACAAGAAAATACCATTCCCCCAGGCCAGATGCCTAAAATTCTGCATTATAACCCTTCAAATCAACCAATCCATATTTCTAGAGAAAGAAAAGTCACTAGAAATACAAAAACCAGAAAGTTTTCCATCAGGAATCAAAATAATGAACTTGCTGCAAGAAATAAAATTGAAGTTAATCTGAAACTTACTTATAATAATCCTCAAGAGAAAATTCCTCCTCCTCTCAGAGTTCTCAAGCATAATATTAAAAATCAATTATATAATTTCTTTAATAATAAATTTAAAAGTGAAATGTCTTTTAAATTTGAAAGACATAAATCCAAAAGGGGATCAAAGTTTAAGCCCCTGAGGAGTATCACATGTTAACCCATTTACTCTATTATAATATACATATATATGGATTTGTTTCTTATACTTACCATGTAGTTTATTGTCCTGTATTAATTGTTATGAATCATTTATTTAATTATGGATTCATTGTGTTTTTTTTTATTAAATTTTGGTTTTATTATTTTTTTTTTTTATATTTTTTTTTCTTATTGGCTTAGTTGGGACATTTGAGTTTATTTATATAAAAAAAAAAAAAAAAAAAAAGAAAATATTTTATTATTATTATATCTTGTTATTGTTTTATTGTTTTATCTTAGTTTTTTATTTTTATTTTTATTTTTATTTTTTTTTTATTCTGTGTTCAATTTTTTTTTATTTTTTATTTTATTTTTATTTTTTGTTTTTTTTTGCGTTCATTTCTTGGGGCACATTTTTTTTCTCAAGGGCAAAACTTTTTTTTAATGTATTTTTCATTCATTACCAAGCCAGGACACTCAAGTTAAAAAAAAAAAAAAAACAATATATAATTAATTTAATTAAATCGCTCAAATGAGCTTGTAAAAAAAAGGGCGTTCAATCCATTAATCAAGGCTAAAAGCTCCAATGGGCTCACAAATCAAAGTAAAGAATAAAAAAAAAAAAAAACCAGCACTTGACTCAATAGTCAAGATCCGACAAAACTCTCAAAATTTAAAAAAAAAAAAAAAAAAAAATCATTCGCCTCGATCGTAAATAAAAAAAATAATTAATTCAAAATAATAAAAAAAAAAAAAAAAAAATAATAATTTCTTTTTTTTATTATTTGTCGAATTCGACTTCGGAAATATCGTCGCGAGGTTCGAATCGAATCAGTTCGATCGAAATACTAAAAAAAAGAAGAAATAAAAAATATATATATATATTAGCTTTTTTATATATAAAAAAAAAAAAAAAAACTTACTGCTCCATCTGGTTATACCAGTGGAGTACGGTGCGAATCGACACGACGACTGCCTCGTGCGAGTGATTGTCGGTGGCATTGCGGGCAACTTTATAAAAAAAATCCTCGATTAATTGTTTCGTATTTGCCATTTCGTCGCGGAAGAATTCGAAGAAGTAAAGGAATTCAGCTCAAAGGCTACGCTCGGTACGACGGGGGGAGGTTGGATTGGACTCAGAAATTGGACTTATAGGAGGTGAATAGGCAGGCAAAGTAGCGACGGGAGAAGTAGGCGGATGGTAAATGGGGGAAGTAGTTGCTGGAAGGAATTCGTCGGCCAAAGGGTTGAGGGCGGATGGAGAACGTAATCGAGGATCGACAATCGTATCTAGATCCTCGGGCACGGAATGGTCGAATTCTGTAACGGTACTATTGATATCGGAGAAAACTGAGGGCTCCAAGGACCGATTACGAGAGGAAGCTTTGAGGAAATTTAACGAAACGTCGTCCGATTTGAGTTCAAATGAATGGAATCGGTCGTTCAAATAAATCGTAACGGAATACCCGTTATTGCCGGAAGGTTTAATCTCAACACGGAATGACATTAAAAAAAAAGAAAAATAACAAGAATAATAATATATTTAATTAGTATATATATTAAATTAATGTATCTAATAATAAAAAAAAAAGGGAAACGACTTACAAAAACAGCTCCTTAAATCGCAAAATCCCTCTATCCTTAGCATAAGAAGATCATTGAGAAAATGAATTGGAAGCAATGACTTGCTTATTGATTTAAATTAAAATAAACAAATAAATAAATAAAAAAAAAAAAAACCCACAAGTCAGCAAATCGAAATAAAAAAATCCTTAAACTAAATAAAAAAAAAAAAAAGAAAGAAAAGAAAACGAAACTCACCTCGGCGAACGAAGGAAATAGCCGACGAAAATGACTTGAAGGAGGCGGTACGGACGTTCGACAAGATGGTGGTATCGGTGATCGGCGGTGGCGTATTATTAAAGTTAAAATAATAATTATAATATATATATATAGATATATATATATATAAATAATTTAAAAAAAAAAAAAAAAAAGAAGTGGAAGAAGTGCCACTGCCAAGAAAGAAAAAAAAAAAAAAAAAAAGAAGATAAGAAAAGAAGATAAGAAAAGAAGACAACGGCAGAAGTGCCATCATCGAAAGATAAGGAAAAGATGCAACCGCAGCAGCGCAGCGTCCGGGCCGGGTAATAACTGAACTACAACGCGCAGTAGTTCAGTTATTTTAAAAAAAAAAAAACTAATATAAAATATTTATATTATATATTAAATTAAAATAATTAATTAAAGTATAATAAGTATAATTAAATTAAAATAAGAAGAGTTTAAATTAATTTTAAACTTAATTTAAACTCAATCGCAATAAAAAAAAAACACATATTAATAAAAAATAATATTTATTTAAATTTTATGAATTAATTAATTAAAATTAAAAATAAAATGATTAATTTTTTTTCTTTAAAATAAACTATTTAAGTTTAATTTAGTTTTAATTAATAAAAAAATATAAAATCGAATAAAAAAAAAATAAATAAAAAATAAAAAAAATAAAATAAAATTAAATAAATAATAATAAATTATATATTAATTAAATTAACCTTTTAATTTAAAATTAATTCCAATTTAATTAAAAAGAAAAAAAAGTTTTCTAAAAAAATTAATTAAATAAATTTAATAAATATATATGAAAATAAAAAAAAAAAAAAATAAAAAAATAAAAAAAATAAAAAAAATAAAATAAAAATAAAAACATTATAAAATAAATAAGTTACTTATAGCGCTAAATAAAAAATAACAAAAAATAATAATTATATAAATAAAAAAAATTAACTAATTAACATTTTTTTTTTATATATATATAATTTTAATTTTCAATAATGTAAATTACTATACCATTTGCTTAAGTTATACTTTAATTTAGCTTAAATGATTGAAATTTTTATTTATTTATTTCTTTATTTTTATGTTTCCTTTTATTTTTTTTTTATGAATTCCTTTGATATTCATTTTTTTTTATGTTGTTTAATTATGTATTTACCTTTTAAAGGTTTTATTTTTTATTTTTTTATTTTTATTTTTTTTGATTTTGAAATTGTTTTATTTATTTAATTTATTTTCTTTAATTTTTGGTTTTCTTTTATTTTTTATTTTTTTATGTTTTTTTTTAAAAAAAAAAAAAAAAAAAAAAAAAAAAAAGAGAAAAAGAAAAAGAATAAAGTATTTTTTCTTTTTTGAGATTTTATATTAATATATATATATATATATTCAATATAAAAAAAAAGAGGATGATTAAGCCCAAATAATTCATTGGCAATGAGCTAGATAGTGGTTTTCTGAAGTTGAGGCTTGGAGGGAAATTTCAGGTTACTGAATTTTGATTGGTCAGGATCTGTGTATGATTTCTGATTGGTCAGAATTCAATTATGGTATTTAATTGGTCAGGATTTGACATTTTTTTGTGATTGTTCAGATTTTTTTTTGCTGTATTTTGATAGAATGGAATTAAAGTGGACTTAGGATACAGAAAAACAATATAAATACTTCAAAAGGAAACTTTTGAAGCCTCTCTCACATAAAAAATATTCATTTATCTTTTACTTTAATTATTTTTTATAAAAGCACTCTACTTATATTATTACAATAAGACTTTTAAATCTTTTTCATAAACTTTGATTCAATTATAACTTTGAGTTTTGTAGACATTATTGATTCAAAAATTGATGATCTTTAATGGCCTCCCTGCATTAGGTGGTACTTGGACCGGCAGACTAGGTGTAAATTCATATTGATAAGCACATACTCTAAGCAGCCAAGGTCAGACATAGTCTGATGAGGGGAAATAGCTTTGAGTTGATTAAAGTTATGTCCTTGGTGATGACCACTATATAGTGTCAGGGCGCTATTTAAAGTTAAAGATTCTCTTGAGTATGAACAATAACAATATAAAAAGAAGTATTAATTAATATCAAGGGTAATAAGAAAGATAAGAAAGACTTGGAGTATCAATTTTAGAGTGCTCAGCTTTTTCCTGTTTATTGGATATACATATGGTTTTTTTTATCAAATGGAGAGGGGTATGTCACCCTTTCCATAAATATAGGGTCCTGAGCAAGACATAAAACTGCATCATTGTTTTTTTTATTTTTCCTCATTTTTTTGGTTATTTTTTTAAGATGTGTTTGTTTTGGATTGAAGTCTGATGTAGTTTGTTTTGGAAGAGGCTATGATTATTTTTTTAAATGGAGAGGGGTTTCAACCCCTCTATTCTCAAAAAAAAGGATATGCTAATGAAGGGATCTCTTTTATGTTTAGTGTTATAATTTGTTTTTCTTTATGTATTAGTAATATTGTTATGGTTGACCTGGTATTTGTAATGAAAACATATAAAAAAATAAGGGGTGGTGCTTGTTTCTTTACATCACACCTTATGATGTTAAGTTTTGGGGATTAGTGGAAATTATTTAAGGGGATCATTTCTTTTTTTTATCTTTGAATATATTTGAATTATGGATAGGAAGAAGATAGTGGTAGAATATCAAGGGACTATATTGCAGATGACATAGTATAATTCATTCAGCTTCACTTAGAATGCTGGGGACAGCATTAAATGGAGAGGGGGATGTGGTATACCATGACAGTTCAGCTGAATAAATTTTTTATTTTTATGGTAATTATTTATATAAAAGAGGATATCAATAGAATGAAATCACCTTTGAGGAAAAGTAACAGTAAAATAAACATGGAATGACACAAATGATATATTCATTAAGGAAAATTGACCACAGATTTGCTCTGTCAGTGTCACCCCACTGCACTATCCAACACATAATTGTGATGGACAGTACCCAAATCAAAGACATTTTTCAATTTTCTCTGTAAATAATCTTTTTTAATATATATTTTTTTTAATATGCTTAAATATAAGCAATTGGGTGATTAATATAATCAGAGTCACAATGAGGATGCCAATTAATAAAGAGAAGAGTTGTAGGCATCATAGGGGACATAGAAGATTCAAGGTGTGGAACAAAACACTTTTGAAGTATCAATTTTGGGAAATTTCATGTGTTTTTGCTGTTATGAACCACCCAAAGAGGGGATAAGCATCATTGAGTTCCTTTAGATAATTGAATGATTAATTATTTAAGACTGAAATAATTTATTGCTGAATTGGAAAGGCCATATTACATCAACTTTTCTGTTAATGTAACCCCCAAATTTCTCATTGAAGCTGCAGAAATGAAGAGTAGGACTGAATTTTGGAAGGAATATAAAAGATTTAGGAATTTTCAGGAAGAATACAGGAAATACAGGTAATATAGGTCAATGAGTAATACAGGAAGCCAGAAAACTATAATACAGGAAAATCAGCTGACAGATTAGTAATCAATTGAGTAATACATGGAGATAAGGGTTCCAGGGCCAGAAATTAAGGTTTAACTGTATTACACAGCCACATGTCACATGTGAATAGGAGAGGTAAGAATGAATGGATCTGATTGGTCGGAAACACGTCACGTCATTAGGAAAAGTCAAGTGAAGCAATCTGATTGGTCAGAAATCCAGACTCGTGTCACGTCACAACACGTTGCCCTGAAAATCCAAAATTAAAGTTTGCACAGCTTTGCACAGCCACCAGAGGCTGAAAATTTCTAAGACCCCTCTTTTTTGCACTCCTATGGAGGGCCCCACGGATATAAATAGAGGCCCTCTCTCCCACTTTTTCCTTTTTCCCCATCTAGAAATTGTAAATTGAATTTATTTTTTCTGATCCCTCTTCTAGGAGGTATACTAGAAATTTTGATAAATTAAGCCTAGTAACTGAGGTTTGTTGTTGACATAGATCAAGAGAACCAATAGTGTGAAAAGACTTTAATTCATCCCTTACTAGCAGGTAGACTAGTGCCTTATTTAATTAGGATCTTAAAGCTTGAAGCTCATGAGCAAGGCGTCTCTGGAGTTTGGTGTTTAAATCCTTAAAAGTAATTTTTAGAGAGTTTTAAAATAAAACCATCAAACCAAAGTAATTTTGTAGGCTTTAAAATAAAACCTAACCATTATAATTAGTTTTGGGCTAGTTTTTTGTTGAAAACTTCCTCAAAGAGAGTAACTTTGCTTTTTTTAAAACAAAACCTGCACAACCAAAGTAATTTTACTACTTTTAAAATAAAAGTGGATTTGTATTTATTGGGTAATCCCTAATAAATTATCCTCAAGGAACAAAATAAAATTAAATACATTAGTGTTTATTTCAAATTAATATTGAAACTATAACAACTAGATATTATTATTATCAGAAAACCAGAAGAGATCATTTAAGCTGTTATTAAATCAACACCAAACATAACATTAAACTACCCATACTATACTATATCATTCACAAGTATTAGAGTATTATCCCATCCATCACATCAAAAAAGCTTGAAATATATTTTTATCCCTTTCAACTTTATTATTTCAGATAATTGAAGATTGTTGTTATCCTAGATATTAGTTTCTATATCTATTAAATAATTATCAAGAAAAGAATATTCTGTGGTTTTGTATTAGAAGAAAGTGTTTCCTATTTTTTTTATTTGTTTTGGTTATTATATTATTTTTATATATTGTTGTACTATCATCTGGTGGAATCCTTTCAGCCTGCTGAAAGTTTTAAAAAGAATTTATTTGTTAAGGTTTTAAATAACCATTGTTTTGAGTAGAGCAAAGTCTGATTAGAGATTGTTGAGTATAATATTTTCTGATCAAGCCACTATCAATAATAAAATTGATTTGGTGAACTCAGTAAAGATAACTTAGCATATTAGGAAGGGAAGTCTAGATTATTCTAGCACACGAGCAGAGCAAGGGTTACAAGTCTCAAACAGCAATTCAAAACTGTTTTCTTGTAATTTCCCCTTCCAGGTACTGCCTCATTTTATCCCACACGCAGAGGAGTTCCCACACCATGTTTTGGTTGTATCCTGCCTATACCATTGATTTATGGTATATTGGCAGTCATGCTTCTTCTCTGGTTTTGAGTCACAGGCTGACATACCCTCCGTCTAAAAAAAAGTCCCATCATTCATGAGACTTTCCTCTCTTCTTGGAGGTATTAGCATGGTTCATTTGACCTTGAGCCAACAACTTTGTTGTGGTCATACCCTCCCTGTCTGGTGGCTTATGTTTCGAACCATCCAGGTGTTTGGTCATTGGTTTCCTCCTTTGGGAGTGGACTGAACCAATTTCCTCTATTCCATGGTTCTTCAATCCCACCAAATATTCCTCATGGGGGTTTGGTTCACTGTATGAATTATTTCCACAGCCATTCCCCACACTATCAGAGTTGGGAGAATTTTCTGCGTAGTGATTGGGTGATTCACAGTTGTGAAATCCTGTTGTGATTTCAGATTCTGAATCATGATTCTCTTTGGCTTCCACGGTTGAATTCTCCCTGTTATCACCAGTACTATGGTTATTGTATCTACCAATAGATGTTCTAATCCTTACTTCTTGCAAAGTATTGGATATTTCATCCAAGGTGGATTCTTTGGAGTATCTGCATTTTACTTCATGTTCTAAGTCTCCTGGTAGTTTGTTCAACAGTTTGTGATTTCTCATTTCTGTTGTTATGTGAGGGTTAATGGCTATTAGCCTTTTTGACTGTCTCAAACACCAATCATAAGGATCTTTGTCCACTGTGCATCTATAATTTCCAAATGAAAGGGTTTTCTGCCATATCCATGTATCATTTCTGTACTTTTGTATCATTTGGCTCCTCCACCATGGCCAGTTTCTTCTGCCGTGGATTTCTTTCATTTGTGTGTACCGAATACTAGCATTTCCTTTAAAAGTTGTATTTAATCTGGCAGTAATCCAGTAATCTGGTATACTTGGTACATCAGTGAAGAGTCCATCAATATAATCTACGAGTTTCATATGATAATACTCTCCAGTTCCAGAGAATTTGGGCCAGCTTGAGGCCTAGGAAGCTGTTTCAAGGCTTCCATTTCAGTATAAGACATATTATCTTCATCCTGGTATTTTGATGGAGACCTTTCCTTATTCACCAATGAAGAATCTGGTTTGATGTCTTCCTGGTGGTATGGGGTGCTTCCAGAAACATGCCCTTGTGTTTGGGGTTTCAATTTTGGCAGAAATTGAACAATTTGTCAATATCTTGATCCAGGTATTCCCTTTCCCTTTTGCAGTTATTTTACTCCTCTAAGACTTGTTTTAGTCTTCTTTTGGAATCTTCTGAGGCTTTATACAATTCAATATAGTCCTCTTGAAGAGTATGAATAGTTTTGGTTTGTAAGGTGCAAGCCTCTTGTAACCTTGAAATAATTTTATGGAGTATTTCAGACTTTTTTTGAGTTTGTTCTACAAATTGGGAAACTTTTAACCATAGAGTATTATTACTTATGGTACTCTTAGGTATCACAACATTGTGTTTCATCTGAGTGGAGATATCATTCCTTATCATAGGGCTGCTAGGTGCATTAGAAGTATTTACAGCTGTTTGTTGTTTCTTTGTACTTCTTGCAACAGCTCCAACAATTTTTAGATCATAGGATCTGACTCTTTCAGCCTCTGGTTGAAAGAAGTCTTGTTCTTGCCTTATGATCCTCTTCCTCTCCTGGATTCTCTCTTGGATTGGAAAGTATAGTTACTCTTGGTCACTGATCTGCTGGTGCCTGAGTGGTGTGAAGCCACTAGGGAGTCTGGTTGGGTTACTAGTCCTCATGAGCCTGAAAGGGTAAGAGTGTGTTATCTCTTGTTCCATTTCTTGTCTATGATAAGTTTTTTGAAGAATGTCTCTTTGAGGGAAATCTTCTGAATAATCTCTACAAGTTCTTTGTAGTGGGAATCTGGTTTGAATTCCCTGTCTTCCATTCCCCATTGGAGAAGTTCTTGGAAGATTCTATGGGTTAGAACAAACTGTTCTATGCAAGCCATTCCTGGAGGTTTGCTGTTGAAACCCATCTTGGAAGGTGTAGAAAGGTTCATTTTGCCATTTATTATGACTTTGAACAACTTCAACTTCTCTCTTTTCCAGGCCTCTATTTCAACTGATGGTATTTTCTCTTTGTAAGGAATAATCCCTTGGAAATCTAAAGTCTTTGGAATGAGGTGGTATCGTTTCTGATTTGTAAAGTGAGAGTTTCAGCTAGTTGATTGAATTCTCCTTCTTTTTTATGAATTTATAAGTCACTTTGGACAAGTTATTATTGAAAATATCAATAATTAATATCAATCAACTCTCCCCAATATATACTCTGTATATATTAAAAAATATAATAATAAAATATGGTTTGTATTTTATTATGAAGTATTATTATTGAAATTATCAATAATAATGATAATAATCAATTTTTCACGCCAATTTGGGTGAAAAAATGAATTATAAGAGTTTTTATGTAAGACAAATTCAAACAATATAGAATTTGTATATATTATGAAAAAAAGATCAATACTAAAATATGATTTGTATTTTATTATTGAGTATTATTATTGAAATTATCAATAATAATGATAATAATCAATTTTTCACGCCAATTTGGGTGAAAAAATGAATTATCACAGTTTTTCTGTAAGAAAAATTCAAATAATATATACTTTGTATATATTATGAAAAAAAAACAATAATAAATTATGGTTTTTATTTTATTATAAAACATTATTATTGGTATTATCAATAATAATGATAATAATCAATTTTTCGCGCCAATTTGGGTGAAAAAAAGAATTCTCAGAGTTTTTCTTCAAGAAAAATTCAAATAATATATACTTTGTATATATTATGAAAAAAAACAATAATAAAATATGGTTTTTGTTTTATTATGAAGTATTATTATTGGTATTATCAATAATAATGATAATAATCAATTTTTTCTGCCAATTGGGGCGAAAAAATGAATTATCAGAGTTTTTTCTTTGAGAGAAATTCAAAAAATATATACTTTGTATATATTATGAAAAAAAAACAACAATAAAGTATGGTTTTTATTTTATTATAAAAAGAGAATATTCTATAAATATAAATTATATACTTATAACTCTTCAAAAATGAAAGATATTATTTTTCAAAAAAAGGATATTTATACAGTTTTTTTGTTTATTATGTTTTTTATATATTTTTTCATTTTTGAGTAAAAAAAATCAGAATAGAGAAAAACCACGAAATTAATCCCCTTCAGGGATTCATCTGGCTTAAACAGGTGAAAAAAATCAATAAAACAAGGATAATAACTCTAAAAAGCATGAATATAAGCTAAAAATAGTGAAAACAGACTAACATTTTGTCTAAAATAGGTAAAAAACCAGGCCAGTACCACAAAGTGTCAGGATGACTCTATGATGTAGCTTCACAATGATAATAGAAGCTATAACTCTGAGTGTGACACGAAAATGATGATGATATTAAAGTGAGAATATGAGTAAAAGGGCTATACTAAAATAATTTAGGGATGGTGAGTGCTGCTGATAGCCCTGGGTGCAGTTTTTGTCTGTTGGTTTACAATAACAAACCCTACAATAATTAAACTTATAATTATACCTGTTAAATTCTAAGAGTACAACTTCTTTTAAGAAGCTATACCATGTAAGAATATCAAGAACAGGATGCTGGATTTGCTTCCTGGTGAGGCAAAGCCTCCTTACATCTTGTTCTGGGGTAGTGGGAGGTGGTTTACCTCTGTACACAACCACAGAGTGAAGTTATTCACTACTGTGGGCTGGTTTGTGGTTCTATACACTCAATACAGGCTAGTATTGGGTTGAAATGTGGTTTTAGAGCCACAAGTAGTCATTTTTACACTATACAGAGTGAAAAATTTCAACAATGGAGTTTACAGGTGTATTCTGGTGCTCCTGACGCGTCAGAAACTGTACAGAACCCGTATGGACCTCTGTATTTGACTTAATTATGAGGTATTGAAGTATAAATAACCTTCTGCCTCTGTTTGACACCTCATAATCATACTTATGGGATAGTATCCCACTATAAGGCTGTATTGGCCAAACTGTGGGATTTTGACCTTAAAACAGCCATACCTTTGTCAGTTTTGAAGCTATCAACCTCAAAATTGGTTCAGTGTGTAGCCCTAAATGTGTTCTACACAATGGTACCTCATTTGATATGGTTATCATCAAAAATGGCAAAGTTATTCTATGTACAAGTATTTTTTGCACATATGTGTGTTTTGGCCAAAAGCTGTATGGGGCTTGTTTGCCCCATAACTTTTGTTCTAGTTGAGATATGACGAAATGGATGAAACCATCAGACAGCCCTGATTGTCCCTTTCCAAAAAGTCCCCACTTTAGGTATCTCACACTAAAACTGTAGAAGTTAGATGAGAGGTGAATATTTTGTTCAACCTTATTTGGTCTGAATTTGACCATAACTTCAGTAATATTGGTGCTAGCCCTGTTTTTCTGGTAACATTGGATAGCCCTGGCTTAGAGCTTCATTTTGCATACCCATTTGATGGGGTTAAGCCTCTTAATCTGTATTTCAGATGAGTGGTGAAAATTAAGCTTTATGCTCAGCAGCAACTTTGAGCATGAATAACTTTGTTATTCTTTGTCCTATGGTGATGGGTCTTACATTTCCAGAAAGAGGTGAGTTTCCTCTTTTTTTTGATACTTTTTGAGCTAATTTGGCTCAGCTCCATGTTTTGGTGGTATCTTGGCTATACCATTGATTTATCGTATATTGGCAGTCATGCTTGTGCTCTGGTTTTGAGTCACAGGCTGACAATTTGTCACAACATTGAAACAAACAAGTTGAGTCTGTGCCAAATTAATGAAACACTGATATGTTTTGAACACATTTTAAGAACAATTAAATCTTCCAATAATGATAATTCTTTTGGCAATAAAATAAATGAACAATCTGCCATTATTAAAGAGTTAAAAGACAAATATTCCAAATTTAATATTGATGACATAATTGAAACAAGAACTAAACAAGCCACAAATATTATCAAGACAGATAACAAGAAAGTCCTTGATGAAATTTCAAATTAATTTACTGAAGTAAAGACATAAAGCATTGCCTTGAAAAAGTGTTTTGATGCTTCACAAGAAGACGTATCAAAATTATAAATGAAATTGAATCAAGTCACTGCTGATAATACAAGACAGACAGAGTTATAGCAAGAACTGACATATAAAGAAGACATGTATAAAATTTAATTAATAAATTTAATACAAGCCTTCCAACATGAATACAAAAATTTCCAAAGGTGTAGCAATAGTAAAATGAATGATATTGAATAACTACTAAACACCTTACCAAGAATGTCTACAGCTCTAAATCAAAATGAGGGCACAAGAATTCCAAATCGACAAGTATTGGATCCTGATAATTCACATTTAAAAAATGAATTTTCCACTTCTTTTCATAACTTGGAACCATAAATGGGCCAAGCACTTTTGGAAGAAGTACCAAAGTTTAAAGAATGGCCTCACATCAGTGGTGAAGGAGAATATGACCATATGGAATTCATCAGAGGAATTTACATGATTAAAGAAGATTTTGAATTACCAGACAGATTGGTAACAGTGTGAGGATGAGTCTATGTTGAAGTGGTAATAAAGCTATTTACAGCTAAAACTATGACTGTTACACGTGGAAAATAGTTAAAAATGCTTTTATAAGGGTTAAAGATGGATTAATTTAATAATAAAAGGGCTTTACTATAGAGAATATAGTGGTGGTGAGCGCTGCTTAAAGCCCTGGATGCAGCTTTACCTGTTGGGTTACAATAATAAAGACTACAATACTTTAAATTAAGAGTGTACCTGATTATTACCCAAGAGTAAAACTGTTTTTGAAAGTTTACTACGTAGGGTATTTAAGAGCAGGATGAGGAGACAATTCTGGCTGTGAAAAGCCTCCTTTTTATCCTGACATGGGGTGGGAAGGGTGCTAGACCTTTCCATGTAGAGGAAGTGAAGTTTTTCACCCTCCAGGACTGGCTTGTGGTTTGCAAACAGCCTGTATGCCCCGTATTGGGCTCAGATGTGGTTTTTAAACCACATCTGGCCAGTTTTCACCAATACAGGGTGAAAACTTTCATCTGGGGACGTCACAGCTTGATTCTGACGTGTATGACGCGTAGAATGCTGTACAGAAACTGTATGGGACCCCAGTATTGACTGAATTATGAGGTATTGAAGTATTAACATGCTTCTTCGTCTGTTTGACACCTCATAATCAGAGTACAACTGTATCCTGTCATAATACAGCTGTATTGGCCATATTGTGGGATTATAACCTTCAAATGGCTATACCTATGTCAGTTTTTGAGATATCATGCTCAATGTTGGTTCATTGGATAGCCCTGTATGGGATCTACACAATGATACCCAATTTGGTATGGTTATCATTAAATATGACAAAGTTATGCCATGTACAAGGTTTTTGTACATAGGCATGGTTTGGGAAAAAAGCTGTATTGAGTTTGTTTGCCTCATAACTTCTGTTATAGTTGAGATATGAAGAAGTGGATGGCACCATCAGATAACCCTGATTGTGCCCTTTCCAAAAGGACCCCAATTTAGGTATCTCACACTAAAACTGTAGAAGTTAGATGGGAGGTGAATGTTTTGTTCACCCTTATTTGGCCTGAGTTTGACCATAGCTCAGGTAATAATGGTGCTAGCTCAGTTTGGCTGGTACCATTGGATAGCCCTGCCTTAAAGCTTCATTTTGAATACCCCTTTGATGGGGTTAAGTCTCTCCTTCTAGATTTCAGATGAGAGGTGAAAATTAAGGTTTATGCTCAGAAATAACTTGAAGCAGGAATAACTTTGTTATTTCTTGTCCTATGGTGATGGGACTTATGTTTTCAGAAAGAGGTGACTTTCCTCTTTCTTTGAATACTTTTTGAGCTGATTTAGCTCAGCTCCATGTTTTGGTGGTATCTTGGCTATACCATTGGTTTATGGTATTTTGGCTGTTTCTTGGGCTCTGGCTTTGAGTCACAGGCTGACATACCCTCCCTCTAAAAAAGGCTCATCATTGATGAGACTGTTCAGTCCTCCTACAGGCCCTGAATCTCCTTGGATGAAGGTTCCCATCTGGTATGGCATCTTCTGCCAACCATTTGTCTTTATCAGCTGTCTGCTGTTTGAATCTGACTAAGTATTGTCTCTGATCCTTTCCATTAAGTCTGATCTTCCTGGCCCTGATGATCTTACTCACAGGTCCTGGGGAGTCATCCACTTCCACTATGTGACGTGGTGTGGGGTTCTTCTTCCTGGAGGGGAACTTATGCTCCTCTGTTTGGAAGTATGGCTTGACAAAACTTACTGGGAAGACTGGGTGCTTCCTGGAAAATTCCTCCGTAAGTTTGACTTCCACTGCATTCTCTCCTATCAACCCAATGATAGTTAAAGGCCCTATAAATGAATCCCTCATCTTCTTGGGTCCTTTAAGATTATTAAAGTTAAGTGTAGACACTAGCACTTGGTCCCCTTCCTTAAAGTCAGGCTCCATGTGTGTCTTGTCCCACCTCTGCTTATTATATTCTTTTGCCTCAGCTATTCATTTGGCAGCTGTGTCACAAGTCCTCTTCCACATATCATGGAAGTCTTTGGCTGTGGGGTGGATGGTTAGAATAGTCTTCTTTAAGTGATCCACAGGCAACAGGGGATTCCACCCTTTCTCTACCACTGCAGGTGTTTTTCCTGTTGTAGAGTGCTGACTTGTATTATAAGCCAGCTGGACAGCTAGTAGAAGGGTAACCCAGCCATGGGTGTATCCTTTGGGGTCCTTGTATTCCATGCCATAGGCACAGAACCTTCTAAGGATGTCCTCCATAGTCTGGATCATCCTCTCAGCTAGGCCATCTGTTTGGGGATGGTAAGCTGTGGAAAAAGCAAGCTTGGTGCCAAGCATGTCATACAAGTTGGTCCACAATTCTGATGTGAGTTTTGGGTCCCTATGTAACAACCATCCATCAGGGGTAAGGGTATTCATTCATACACCCACTCAAACACCTCAAATCAGCAAATCCAGTATCTGCATCAGCAGTCAGTTTCAGCAATCTTCATTCTGAAACATGCATACAGCTTGGTACATCAATACAGCCTGTCAATACCTGTACAGGTTGGATTCACCCAATACAGTTTCAATACACCAGTATGGAACTGTATGATCACTCAAATACACCACACCTCTTGTACAGGTTCTGTACAGCTGTACAGGACCTGTATTGGCCAGACTCAATTCAATCATCAATTATTCTCATGAAAATTCTTCCTCTGGATCAGGGCTGGTGATTCTCACATATACCAGCCCCTCTTTCTCCCCCCTGGGGACTTTTCCCCAGTTAATTAATTTAGTTTATTTATCATTTCATAATTATTCTTGTCCTTATTTTGGGTATTATAATTATTTAATTTTAAGTTAGTCTTTTCATTTCTCTCTTTGCCTGTACAGTATGAGTTGGGTGGCCATATCCTTATTAACCCTTCTCTTTCCATTCTGACAGGTTGAAACAGTGGACTTGGACTTGTTTGTGGTTGGCTCTTCTATTCTTTTACTCTTATCTTTTGTTGCTGCTTTTTCTTATATTTATTCTTTAGCAATTTATCTTTAACACTCTTAAGTGTATCTCTTTTTATTTTATCTTTGAGCCCTCCATAAGTGAGTCCCAGTTTACTGAGTGCCAGGCCCTCTTCACTTCAAAGAGCCCCTGTGACATTAAATTAATTAACTCATATTTTATTCTTTCTTTTCATTCATTTATATTCATTTCCTCTCATTCATTAATTATGACCTTTTCATGATTTTATGATTTTTTATGATTTTCTATGAATTTTTCTCTCTCATCAATTTTCATCTCATTCATTTCATTCTTATGAAAATTGATTCTTTTTCCTTTCTTAATCATTGCTGACCATTTCATCACTTCATTTTATTTTTATCAATCAAATTTTTCTGTGTTCTTATTCAGGTTTCATCTAGGAATTATTGATTGGTTTAATTGATTGGATTAGTCATTGGGAGTCATTTGGGTTATTGATTCAGGATTTATTGGATTTATTGACTTTGAACTCTCAAGATATTGATTGATCCTCAAGAATTGATTTTCATTATTGATTTGATTTGACTCATCAAGATATTGAATTGATTTCTGAAGATTTTGAAGTGATTGATTGATTCCTCAAGACTTGATTTCATATTGAAGACATTTATTGATTGATTATTGATTGAATATTGATTGATTATTGATTTACTCAAGACTATTGATATTTGATTTGAATTGATTGTTGATTGATTGAATTGATTTGATTGTTGATTGAATTTATTTTCACCTCAAGATTTGAATTGGTTCCTCAAGATTCATCAAGATTTTATTGTGATTGATTTGGCCAAGCCTGATTATTCTTCTTAATACCATCAAGTTATTTTAATTCTTTTCATAATGCCAGTCCAGCATAGCCCCCCAGCAAAGAATACTAGATCCCAGAAAATTCCAGCTGTTCTCACTCCTACAGCAAGGGCTCCTCTTGACCGCACACCATCAGTTCATCAACTTAGTGCAAACTTGGACAGAGGACCACCAATGGAAGGAGCAGCACCCTCAAGAAGAGGTGGAATGAAATCTAGAAGATCAAGATCCTTTTCTGGACTTTTGGGTGGCTACCCTGGCATGTCTGAAGGTGCAAGAGCAAGATTAGGGGAAGTTGAAGATGAAGAGGGGGAAGAGTCTGTGGAAGAGGAAGATTCTGGGGAAACTGAAGTGGCAGATGCCTTGGAAAATGCTCCAGAGGTTCCTCAGGGTTCTAATCTAGCCCTTTCTAGTCAACCTCTTGTCTCTCAAACTGATCCAAGTCTCCTCAAGATGATGGAGCAGATGACTCAATTCATGGGGCAACTCACTCAAGCAGTTCCTCCCAGGGACAATTCCAAAGCCCCTGCTTTCAAGACTCCATCCATGAAGGCACCTGATTCTTTTGATGGTACTCAAGCTCATAAGTTGAGAGGATTTGTCCAATCCTGTCAACTAATTTTCCATAATGATCCAGCAAACTTCTTCTCTGACAGGAAGAAGGTTTTGTACTCAAATTCTTTTCTTACTGGTAGAGCTGGCAAATGGATTGAACCTTACCTCTCAAATATTTCCAATGAAGACCCTTCCTACCTCCTCAATAATTGGCCATTGTTTGAATCTCAATTATTCACTCTGTTTGGTGACCCCAATGAAGTCAGGAAAGCTGAACAAGAGTTGGACAATTTGAGGATGAAGGAAAGTGGTCATGTATCCTTGTACATAGCAGATTTCAGAAGCTTAATGTCAAGAATTGGAGATTGGGGGGAAAGAGCTTATATCCATGTTTACAGAAGAGGATTGGCATCAAGATTATTGGATCAGCTGGCTTCTCACCCTGGAACTTTTGATACTCTTCAAGAACTTATGGATGTCACTTTAGAATTAGACACAAGATATCATGAGAGGAAAAAGGAAAAGGGTGGCAATCAAGAAAAGAAGCCTCCAGTCAGTGGATCCAATCAGTCTAGGCCTCCTCAAAACTCATTTCCAAAGAGGCCTCATCAGAAGAAGAATAAGAAGGGCAAGCAATTTCACTCTTCAAAGGACAAACCCCATGCTGCTCTCCTCAATAAGGACAATAAATTAATCGGTTCTGAAAAGGAGAGGAGGATTCAAGCAGGGTTGTGTACTTATTGTGGTGGCAAGCACCCAATTGAAAAATGCTTCAAGAGACCTCAGAACAAGCCTGGGTCATCATAAAGAGGCTTCCCTAGCAAGCAGGGAAAAGCCTGAGTGGGGATCATGATGTGTTCAATGGTTCTCACTTATTTCCTTCAAGAGCACAATTGTGCACTCTGAATACTAGTGTAAAGAAATCTTTAAAGTTTCTTATTTTCTCTTCTGTCTCTGATATTTTTTATAGTATTATCATTGATTCTGGTGCTAAAAACTCTTTTATTGCAAAGAATTTTGTTCTCAAGTACTCATTGACTATGTCAGAGCTCCCTGAAAAGATTCCTCTTTTCATTTTGGATTCTAATGAATCCCCTGCCTTGTTCATCACCCATTATACCAAGTGGGTAGTTGACTTGGCTTCCTTCCCAAGCTTTGAATGGGATTTCTTTATCATAGATTCACCCAAGGGAGAAGACCTGATATTGGGCTATGATTTCCTTTACCATTTCAATCCCATTATTGATTGGAAAAATGGATTGATCACCTATGATTCTAATCATAAGGATTCTAGTGGTATTATTCCTTCTACTAGTAATGACTTAGCCACTGCTGTCAACAGTGTTGCTCTGGCTGGTGAACTTAAGACACCTTCCATCCCTTCTTCTGTCCATATCCCTTCCATAATTCCCTCTCCGTCATTACTTCCATCAAGAGATGAAGTCTTCAAAGAGATAAAGGATGTTGGAGAAGATGTTGCCATATCTTCACTTCATCTCTTCCAAGGGGATATGGACCTTCCTCCCTTATCTTTTCATGCATCCCTGGAGGAGCAGTGGGTTGAGGAGGAAGAGCCAGAAGAAATTGAAACTGTGTTGAAGGTTGTTCCTCCTGCTTATCACCAATATTTGGATGTATTCTCCAAGGTGAAAGCAGAGAAACTTCCTCCACACCGCGCCTGTGATCACCATATCGAATTGGAGGGTCTTCTACCTCCAATTGGTGTTATCTACTCATTATAAAATCAAGAGTCAGACACACTGCGGGCCTACATTTCAGAGAATGTAGAGAAAGGTTTCATTAGACCAAGCTCCTCTTCAACAGGAGCACCTGTCCTTTTTGTCAAGAAAAAGGATGGAGGTCTTCGTTTGTGTGTTGACTACCGCAAACTAAATGCTGTCACTAGGAAGAACAGATACCCTGTTCCTCCTATGAACAAGCTTCTTACTGTACTCAACGGTTCCACTATCTTCTCCAAGATAGATTTGCGTGGTGCATATAACCTTCTGAGAATCGAAGAGGGGGATGAGCACTTAACTGCCTTTAGAACCAAATATGGCAGTTATGAGTATTTGGTCATGCCATTTGGTTTGACCAATGATCCTGCTTCTTTCCAAAATCTAGTAAATGATATCTTTGCAGATTTTTTGAATGTGTTTGTTGTGGTTTATCTAGATGATATTATGGTCTTTTCCAGTTCTGAGGAGGAACATGTCAAACATGTGGCCTCTGTCCTCCAAAGACTGAGGGACAATAATCTGTTTGCCAAAGCCTCCAAGTGTGTATTCCATGCCTCAAGTGTGGAATACTTGGGCTATGTTGTTTCAAGTGGTGGTCTCAAGATGGATTCTTCAAAAGTTCAGCAAATCCTCAATTGGCCTCAGCCCAAAAACATCAAGGCTCTTCAATCTTTCCTTGGCTTTGCCAATTTTTATCGACGTTTCATTAAAAATTATTCTAAAAAAATCACTTCTCTCACTTCCCTCCTTAAAAAAGATTCTCCTTTCATCTTCAATGAGGAAGCTCTTAGTCAGTTTCAAGCACTCAAAGAAGCTTTCACCTCTGCTCCTATCTTATCTCACTTTAATCCTTCTCTACCTACTATAGTAGAGACTGATGCTTCTGATTATGCTTTTGGCGCCGTACTGAGCCAGGTGAATGACTCAGGAAAGCACCCCATTGCATTTGATAGTCACAAGCTCTTACCAGCTGAACTCAACTATGAAATTCATGACAAGGAACTCCTTGGCATAGTTTGGGCTCTCAAGCACTGGAGAGCATTTCTTCTTTCTCTTTCCAATCCTTTTGAGGTCTTGACAGACCACTCTTCCTTGCAATATTTCATGTCTTCCAAAGTTCTTACTCGTCGTCAGTGTCACAGGGGCTCTTGGACAGAAATACAAGAGTGGCCTGGCACTCAGCAATCAGGGAACTCACTTGGAAAACTCCAAAAGGATAAAGAATAAAAATAATAAGAATGAATTCCTCTAAGAGATATGCAGGTACAAGATGAGATGCAAAAGAGGAAAGGGAAGCCAAATGGCCAAAGAGCCAACCAAGTAAGTCCTTAATCACTGTTTCAACCTGCCAAAAATGAATAATGGAATTAGTAAGGATATGACCACCAAATATCCATTGACAGGCGAAGAAAGAGAAAAGAGAAAGGTGCTAAATGACTGACTTAATAATATCAGTATTTGCTTAACTAAAGTGAAAAGAAAATAGAGATAAAATAAAATCAAAATATATTAATTAACTGGGGAAAACCCCCCAGGGTGGAAAGGGTAGCCGGTATATGTGGAAAGTTGGGAGCTTGAGTTCTTCAGGCTGAAAACTGATCTGTATTGATCCTTGAGGCTGTATTGATTGTTTTGGGAATTGATACAGCTGGCTAATATTGAAATTGAATTGGGTTGAATGAATTTCCCATGATTGAAAATGAAATACAGGTCTTGATGGATCCAGACTGTATTGAAATGAATATGGTTGCCAAGATGGATTGAGTGGAGCTTTGACACTTGACAACTTCTTTTTGGCACTGCCTCTTGAATACACTTGAGAATGAATTGAAAGTATTCCCTTGGAGTGAATACTTGGAGTGAGAATAGCCAATGACTGCTTGATGGCGTCATTGGTCTTTGACGCTGAAACACTTGCTCTTGAGCCTTGATGATTCCTCTGAATGATTGGGTGCCTTGATGACGTGATGAGATGTTGGAATGTTGAAATGAACATTTGATATTGCCACCATTGAATTGCTGTTGAAAAATGATGCACAATGATATATAACATCATTTATGGCATATTGGTTGATTGGCAAGAAGATTACGTCCAAAGGTCTTGAGATGGAAAGGTAGAGGGAAAAGGATGGATGTAATGACTTCAGAGCTTGGAATGGTGTTTCTGGGCCTTTTGGGGTTTTTGGCCATTTTTGGGTTCTGAGCCAAAACTGGCCCAAAAGGCAGGAAAGTGTCTTTTGGACACTTTGCGTCAAAGTGCGCAAAAAATGCGCAAATGCGCAAAGTGCGCAAAAAATGCGCAAATGTGCGCAAATGCGCAAAGTGCGCAAAAAGTGCGCAAATGCGCAAAAGTGCGCAAAATGCGCAAAAAGTGCGCAAATGCGCAAAAAGTGCGCAAATGCGCAAAAATGCGCAAAATGCGCAAAAATGCGCAAAATGCGCAAAAATGCGCAAATGCGCATTATGAGCCCAAATGGCCAAAAACAGCCATTTGGGCCATTTCCCCTGGTTTTGAGGGAAATGACCAGAAATACCCATTTGGGCATAAATTGCCGCTATGGGTTCTGGATTGAGATGAAGGGCCATGAAGGCTCCAAAACACAAATGGCCGTAAAAGGTCCATAAGATGATGACGTGGCCATATTGGCCACTGGTGATGGATATGGCCAATTGGCCATAAATGACCTGTGGCTTGATATGCCATATGGGAATCCAAGGAGGTGAATTGCCATGGTTGTGACAGTCAGGCCCGTTGGGCTGAATTTCTCTCAGAATTTCATTTCACTATCACTTACCGCCCAGGCAGGCTGGCCACTTTACCAGATGCCTTGTCACGTCGGGACGACGTGTACCCAGAGAGGGGGGTGGACTTCATCAGCAATAATCCTCAGAATTTTCATCAAGTACTTAAGCAAGATGGAATTCAAGAATCAGGATTCTTCTCAATCAAAGTGGAAATTTTCTCATATTTAGTTGACAAGATTCAAAAAGAAGTATGGCAAGACAAAGACTACAAAGAAATACTCAAGCAACTAGCAAGAGGTGAATCAGTTCCAGATTATTCTCTTGAACCTCAAGCCAAGTTATTATTATTCAAAGATAGAGTGGTAATCCCAAGCAATGAAGAACTTCAACTCAATATTCTTCAAAAGTGTCATGACTCACCATTGGCTGGCCATCCTGGCCAGGAGAAGACCCTCAAGCTCATCAAGAGGGATTTTTATTGGGCTGGCATGAATCAATTCATCAAGGACTATGTGTCCTCATGTCAGCAATGTTCAAGAAACAAGAACATTCATCACAAGAAGTTTGGATTACTCAAGCCTCTTTCAATTCCATCTGGTCCTTGGAATTCATTATCAATAGACTTTATCACTCAATTGCCACTGTCCAACAACTTTGATTCAATTTTAGTAGTTGTAGACAGATTCTCAAAAATGGCAATCTTCATTCCAACTTATGGCACAATCACTGCTCTGGATTTAGCTCAAATATTCATTAGTCATGTTTTTTCCAAGCATGGACTCCCAGTCAATATTGTCAGTGATAGAGGATCCTTATTTGTTTCATCATTCTGGACTCAATTGTGTCAGCAGCTCAAGATATCAAGAGATCTTTCAACTGCCTTTCACCCTGAAACAGATGGACAGACAGAGAGGGTAAATCAGATACTAGAACAGTACCTTTGGATGTATGTCAGCTATCATCAAGATGACTGGTACACCTGGCTCCCTCTGGCTGAATTTGCCTATAATAATGCAGAACATTCAGCAACCAAGCAATCACCCTTTTTCACAATTTATGGAAGAAATCCCAGCTTTGACTCAATCCATATTTCTCAACACTCACCTGCTGGAAAGTTATCAACAAAACTCTAATCAGTACAGCAAGTTGTCAAAGAAGAATTAGAGTCAGCAATAAGGAGATTCAAGAAGTATGCAGATAGAAATAGGGCAATTCCACCTGATTTCCAACCTGGGGACAAAGTATGGCTAGCTTCCAAGAACATCAAGACAAAAAGACCCACCAAGAAATTATCAGAAAGATGGTTGGGACCCTTTGAAGTTCTTAAGAAGATTGGCAGCCATGCATATCACCTCAAGTTGCCTCAGCAATGGAAGACAGTTCACCCTGTATTCCATGTGTCCTTATTAGAACCAGTCAAGCATTCAACTATCCCAAATCGTAATCAATTGCCGCCACCACCAGCTTTAGTGGAAGAGCAAGAAGAATGGGAAGTGGCTCAGGTTCTGGACTGAAAACTCAAAAGAGGTAAATTATGGTATCTTGTAGAGTGGAAAGGATTCAGTGAAGACCCAGAAAGAACCACTTGGGAACAAGATTCCAACCTTACCAACTCACCAGACCTTGTCAAGGATTTCCACTCATTGTATCCAGACAAGCCTGGTCCAAATACCTGAAGAGTTTCATTTTATGGTGCTTGGTGGGGAGAAGAAGTTATGAAAGTAAGTTCCTCTCCTGGCATGCACCTTTAAGGGGGTATTCTACCCATATGTTGTTGTAAGCATCACCTTGGCCACTTTGTGAGCACTTGTCAATTCTTTGGACAGGTTCAGGAAGCATACAACATCAATACCCTCCATCTGGACCTTATCAAGATATGGCCAAATGTCTCTTTCTTTCTTTATGTTTTCATTTTCTTTCTTTATTACCATTTCAATTTATGCCAATCATCATAATTCAAGACGTTCTTTACTTCAAGTCATCTACGGCAATTCATTTCAGTAGTTATTTATGGCAATTCATTTCAGAAGGAATTTATGGCAATTTATTTCAGTCTTATGGTGCTTGGTGGGGAGTGGAAGTTATTAAAGTAAGTTCCATCTCCTGGTATGCATCCCTGAGGGTTCTACTTCTTGTAAAACATCACCTTGGCCACTCTGTGAGCATCAAATGCTTGGTTTTCATTTTTCAGACACTTTTTTGGCCAGAATCAAGCAACTCACCACAAGAAGGACCAACCATCAGGATTTTTCTTCATTTCTTTCTTTACTCTCATTTTCTCTTATTATTTTTCTTTCTTTCTTTACTTGTATAATTTTCTTTCTTTTATTTCTTTAAAGCAGCAGCATCCCCTCCCCAAGTCATGTATTGGGAGGTTCCATTATCTTTTTATTTTTTATTTTTTAGTATTTATAAGAGTGGGGATAGAAGCCAAACCAAACACAAACAAGGAAAAGGTAACTAGTTATCTCTACCCAAGTCATCAAAAGTTCTCTAGAAGTCATTTATCAACTCATCCTCATACCAGGCAAATTTTGCAGCCATCTCTTCAGAAGCAGTACCTGGAATAGTCCTGTCATTGGCATACATAATCACCTCTCTGCTATTTCTATCAACGCTCCTGAACAATCTGGCCACAGCATCTTGATTTTCACTAGCCGCGTTGGGATCTTCTCTGGTAACCCGGATAGGCCAACGTTCTCTTCTTTGGAAGACTTGGGCGGCAGGAAACGGCAAAGGGGATAATCCATCTCTTCTTCTGCTGGAGCTGGCCACAGGTTGGAGTTGACGGGAGGTGGTTATGGGTGAGTTTCTAGACTGTTGAACTGGTGATGGTCTTACTGCTGGATTCAAGGCAGGCCTGGTGGTATGGGAAGTGGTTGGTGAAGGAGGAGGAAGGGTTGTAGGAATGGAGGCAAGCATTTGTAAGGTTTGACTATGAAACAATAAGTAAAAATTACTAATTTATTACTTATTGTACTCTGAATGTCCTTATAATTAAAATAAATAAGATTAAAATAATAATAATAATAAAGAAATATTATTATTATGGCGTAAAAATATTATATTATTAAATACATATAATAATACAAATTAATATTATATGAAATTATAATATTATAAATAATATATTAATATAAAATAATTAATATATTATAAAGCTCTTTATTATTGTTACCAACAAATAATAAAGGCGTAAAAAACTGTTTTTTATAAATAAAAAACAATTAATAACAATAATATTACTAATATTAAAGTTATATATTAATATAAATACTATTTATATATATTAAGAATTATTAAGAGTAATAATAAGAGAGAAATTATTATAACAAAATGAAATAACCTACTTTTAACACTTAAAATAATAATTTTGAGATATTTTACGCCAAAAGAATATAATACAACTTTTTCAAATTGTATTTACAATAAAAAATAAAGAAAATTACTAAATTTCTTGATTTTATGTGGAAATGAGTTTATAGAGAGATTTATGACAAAAACAATTAAAGAATTGATTTAATCACGTAAAAATAGTGATTAATATTAAGATGGTCTTTGGTCTTTAATAATATAAGAGTTTTATATATAAAGAATAAAGAAAATTACCTTTTATTTTATTGATTTAATGTTTTTGATGCGTCTGAGGGGTAAATAGAGTAAAAAGAGCTCTATTTATAGTAAATACCTCCCTCCTCGAGTCCAACAGGCTTCTAGTAGACGTGTACTGATCATATCCACTGGAATTGATCAATATTTTAAGGTTTGAGGGTGATTACATCATGATCAAACCATATTACATCATTATTACACCATTGTTTAGAGTTATCACTGTAACTCTAAGTTTGATGACATCAGAGGCTTGGCAGAACCCCAAATTTCGTGGATTTTATTAGTTTTAATCATAAACTAATAGTATTCACCAATTTTATCACTCTTAAGACTGTTAAACTTAAATTAAGGTTACAGTATGTGATCATAACTGCTCAAATTAAGCTCAAACTTTGATCCTCAATAACTTTTAAGATTTACACGCTACAGCAATTCAGAGAATGAATTCTGATAGCCTGGCATAACCTTATTATGCTGCCAAGAGCTTTTCATTACATCATCAAAACTCTAATTTTGATGATTTTTCTTGTAACTCATCTTTTCTGTCGAAATTCAATATTTTAAACTTCAAACCTTGATTTCAGGGGGTTATACCCTGAATTTAATAATAAAAATTACATCATTCTTCACGAATGAACTAGGAGAATCCAACTGTGTACTTTTTTAATTGTCTTATGTGTGGATTTTCATGGGGAATCCACTGGTACAATTTACTTCACATGTTGTTTCATTAGTTTTTGAGATAAATAAGGTTTTATGGTTTTTATAAGGTATTATACCTTATAATTCCTTAAATATTGACTTTACAGATATACCATAAAAATGGTATATGTGTATTTTTCCATGGGGAATCCAATGGTATAATTTATTTTACATTTTGATTCATTGGTTTTTAAGTTAAACCAATTTTTGGACCAATTTATGGTATTTTTTGTATATTTAAGTAACTATTCTTAATGTGTAATTATTCTAAGTAATTTTAATATAATTATATTAAAGGTATAATTATTCTGAGTCTTTTTTGTGACCTTATTGGGTATGTGGTCATATCTCAAAGGCTCACATTCCCTACCACCAAAAAAGATTGTACCACAATCTGATATGTGTGATTAGGGTATCATCCACTGTCCTACCTCTTCAATAGAATTTGTTAGTCTTGAAGCTCAATAATGCTTAACTTTTTTATTTTTCAGGTTTTCTTTCATGTCTGAATCTTCTTAGTAATTTGTCAGCATTTGTTATATCTTTCTCAAGTAGCCATTCATCTTCCTGAGTTGAATTTCTATACCTTACAAGGTATTCCCTTTCTTTTTTGTTTCTTGTCCTTCTTTCTTTAAGGAATTTTACAATTTTCTTTTCCTCTCCTTCCTCCAAGGGGGGAATCTCAAGTGGGGGTTTATTTCTTAGTGGAAATAACTCCTTGTCACTTGAGCTGTAAGGTTTTATCAGACTTACAGGGAAAGTTGGGTGTTTGTTCATTAGTTCACCTGTGAGTTCTAATTGCACAGCATTGGGTCCATGGAGTGCTTTTATCATAAATGGTCCTGCAAAGGAATCTTTCAATTTCTTTGGGCCTTTTATGTTATTGAAATTAAGGGTTGATACTAAAACCAAGTCTCCTATTTTGAAATCAGGTGGTTTATGACTTTTATCCCATCTTTCTTTTGCATATTTAAAAGAATCTTGCATGCATCTGTTTGCATGGTGTCTTGCTTTGTCAAGCATTATCTTGAAACTGCTTGCTGTTGGATGTATATCCACTAAGTCCTTTTTGAGGGTGTCATAAGGAAGTCTTGGATTCCAACCTTTCTCTAGCATTGCTGGTGTTTTGCCAGTAGAAGAATGGATTGATGTTTTATATGCCAGTTCAAGTGCTGGTATTAGTGTACACCAATCATGGGTAAAACCATCAGAATCTTTGAATTCTAGCCCATAAGCACAGAATCTTCTGATCATATCCTCTAGGGTCTGTATCATTCTTTCTGCTAGACCATCAGTTTGAGGATGATAAGCTGTTGAGAATGATAATTTTGTCCCAAACAAGTTATGGAGATTTGTCCATAATGCTGAAGTGAACTTTGGGTCTCTGTCACTTATAATATTTTGGAATAAGCCTGTGTGGCTAATGACTTTATTCCATATCATTATGGCTGTATCCATAGCTGTGTCATCTTTATGACATGGTAAGAACATGGGAGTTTTACTGTACCGGTCAACTAACACTAGGCATGCATTATAACTCCTGTCTCCTCCTGGAGGTAAGGCTGTTACCCAATCCATATGAACTATTTCCCATGGGGATTTTGGTTCTTGGATTTGTATCATCATTCCAAATTTCTTTCCTGTGGCTCTGTTGGCTTTTTGACATCTGTCACAGGTTTGGCAGTACTCTGCAACATCTTTCTTCCAATTTGGCCACCAAGAGCAGGTTTTCACCCTCTCTAGTGTCCTATCTTCTGAGAGATGTCCAGATGCAACACTATCATGACACTCATGTAAAATAGTGTTTATTAGTGTTCTATCTGTTAAGGCCATAACACATGTGTGTTTTGTTCTATGGTAAAGGATTCCATCAAGGAGGTGAAATCTTCCTTCATCATATGCCTTTTTCCATATTTCATCTAGTTTTGATGAAAGTGATGGATCTTTGCAGTCTTTCATTAGAAGTTGGCTTAAGATATGGCAATTTTTGTCTGTCTTATAGCTTTCTTTAACTTGGTTAAAGAATTCTGTGCCAATGTCTGTAACACATATTCCTTCTATATGGTGCTCCTCTTGTGGTACCCATGCTGGATTGTCGGGGGTATTTGCTAGAGCCCATCTACTAAGACCATCTGCATTTTTATGAATATTCCCAGATTTATGAACAATAGTCATATTTCCTCTATATTCTTGGATAGCAATTTGCCATCTCAGCATATGTCTATTTGGAGTCTTCATATTTAATAGTGATTTCACAGCATTACAGTCTGTGATTACATCAAATACTGTGCCATCCAAATAATAATGCAGTTTTTCTAAAGCCCATTCTAGGCATAAGCATTCCATTTGGCTTGCTCCATACCTTGCTTCTGTTGGCTTTATCTGCCTTGAAATGAAACAAATTGGTCCTTCCACTGGTTTGTCATTGATAATTTGTGTTTGGTGAAGTGCAGCACCTAGTCCTTCTCCACAAGCATCACTGTACAGTTTGAAGGGTAGTTTCCAATCTGGCATCAGAAGAAATGGGGCATTTGTTAAGGAATTTTTCAATTCTTCATATGCCTTGACTCTTTCTTCTGTCATCTCATAGACTGTTTGTTGGTCACATAGCTTATACAAGGATTTAGCAATCTTTGCAAAGTCCTTTATATGCTGTCTATAGTAACCAGCAAATCCTAGAAATGATTGCATTTCTTTTTTGGTTTGAGGCATTGGCTTAAGTAGTACTGTTGCTAATTTATTTTTGTCTATGCCTAGACTAAGGCCAGATACTACATGTCCTAGTGCCTTTAATTCACTGTATGCAAAATGACATTTTTTCAAGGAAATTTTCATATTTACTTGGACTATTTTCTGTAATACCCTTTCGAGTCTTGTAAGGTGATTTTCCCAAGTTTCTGAGCAAACTATGATATCATCAATATAGATAATCAACCATCCTTCTGATAATTCTTCAGGGAATATTGTATTCATCATTCTTTGATAATGGGAAGGTGCATTTTTTATTCCAAATGGCATTCTTAAGTATTCAAAAATTCCACAATGGACTATTATTCTTAGTAATTTCTTGGCATTGTCTGTTAAGACATTTTGATGAAAACCCTTCAGAGCATCCATAGCTGTGATGAGCTTAGCTTGTGACAATTGGGTTAATGTCTCATGGATTCTGGGTATTGGATATCTGTCTGGAATGGTATAGGTATTCAGGGCTCTGAAGTCTCCTACCATCCTTGATTTTCCATTAAGCCAAGTTATAATGACAGGTGTAGTAACTTCTACTTGTTCATTATGTCCAACCTTTCTTAATACTCCAAGGTCCATTAATTCTTTAATGTGCACTTCTAAGGCTTCTCTAGCTCTTGGACTGGCTGGATAAGCAGGTCTTCTTAATAAAGGTGGGTAAGGTTTTTCTACATTAAGAATTATATCCACTTCATGTCCAATTATGGCACCTAGTGGCTCTTTGTCAGTTGCAAAGGCATTTTTCTACTTAAATAAGAGATCAATCAATTTTTCTTTCATTTTTTCTGTTAATTCTTGATTGAATTCTGCCTCTATGAGTTGTTCAGATATAAAAAGTTCCTTTTCTGGAATTTTTTCTTCATTCTTAATAACTGTGATTTGTTTTTTGTTATTTAAGAATCCAAACTTTTGTCTTTTGTTATCTCCTATGGTAAAATATCTATCCTTTTGGTTGGAGATATCTATACCATAGATTGATAAGTAGTCATTCCCAAGTATGAAATGATTACTAGTACAGTTGTCCATTACTACAAACTCTACTTTAATTCTGACACATTGTGAGGGATGAGGAAAAATTAGTGTTAAATCAATTATTCCAAGGGGCTTCATGCTCTCACTTGCACTACTAAATTTGACACCTTGTATTGGCATAAGTTTTTCTTGCCAGTCTGGGACAATGGTTTTTAAATAACCTTTGCCAACACAAGTGCAATATTCTCCTGTATCCAAGTTAACCTTTCCTTCTTGGTTATCAACCATAACAATACTAATACTTGATTTTCCAGCTGTATATCCCATTCCTCTTGCAGGTTTGGTTCTATACATTTTGGCATCTTGTATGTTTGTCAGATTTGTGTCAGATGTTCCAACTTGTGGCAAGTTTGAGTTAACATCCAGTACTTCATAAATTATATCAATATTATTAATTTGTGCATTAATTATATTGATTTCATCACTTTCAGAGCTTTCTGACTCTTCTGTCTCTTTTTCAGAGTCTGATTCCTCTTCTTTGTCATTGTGGTTTTCTGTTTCCACAATTTCATTAATCTTTGCTTTTTTAAGGCAATTATTGGCTAAGTGTCCAATACCTCCACATTTATGGCATTTTCTTTGCTCATTATTGTTGGATGTATTGGGCTTAAAGGATTCTTTTGATTTATCTTTTTTGATAAATGGTTTATTTGGGCTTTCAATGTCCAATTTTTTCCAATTCCTGCCAATTTTTGTTCTTGTCACTATATCTTCTAGTGCATTTATATACTCTTCTGTGGAGAATGGTTCTATGCACCTGCTTCTTAGGGCATGTTCTAGTTCCCCTCCACATTTTTTGAGTATTTTCATATGCACCATCTTCTGTGACATTTCTGGGTACAGTGCATTAAGCCTTTCAACTTGTTTTAAGAACCAAGTTAAAGGTTTATCTTTCTCTGGGTCAAAGAAAGAGTTTTCAAATGCATTTTCTATCTTATACCTCTAGGCATCATTTGCCCACTTGGTGATTATTTCTTGTTTCCTTCAAGACCAGGTATTTTTACCATTTGTCTGTCTTATGCCATAATACCATCTTTTTGCAGATTTCTCAAATAATGAATGTAATCTTGCAGTGATTAATTCATCTGGTATGGCATAGTCTTCTTGTAACATGTCAATTGTTTTAATAAATGACATGTGGTCATATTCACCTTCTCCTGTGAATGTTGGCCATTCCTTCAATTGAGGTGCTTCTTTCATTAAGACTTGGTTATTGTCTTGGTGACTCAAGTCTGTTATGAAAGGATTTGACAATTCCTCTTTTGTTTTAACAGGGCTTCTTATATGAGAAAATGGTGTTGATAACTTTGGCATATTTAAATTAGCCTCATTAATTTTATCCATTTTTTCTGTAATAAGCCTTATTTCACTTTGAATATCATCTTTCAGATGCATTCTTGCTTCATCACTTTTTTCCAGCTGGTCCAAAAGTGATTTTTGGTGTGATGAAGTCTTTTCTTCAAATTTTTCTACAGAAATACTTAATTTATTTAATTTTTCTGTAAGATTGTCAATACTCACATCATAATTGATTGTCAAAGTCTTGTCTTTGATATCTTTTATGTATTTATACAATTCTTGTTGTCCTTGTATTAATTTTTGAGTATTGTCAATTAAATTCTTTGGTTTATTATTTTCAACAATAAACTTAATGTTGTCAATTTCTTTTTTGTTTTGCACAACAATTTTTGTTAAAGAAGATAAATTGTTATTTATTTCTTGTAGTGATAATAAACTATTTTTAATTTCTTTTGGAGGTAATATACTATTTTTAATTTCTGTTAAAGTATTTACAACATCTTTGGACAAGGTTATTTCTTTGGGAAATGAGGTTGTCTCATTCTTTGCTCTTCCTTGTCCTTGAATTCCATCAAGGTTCTGGCCATGTTGAAAACATTGTCTGTGGCATCCTTTTGGATTCTTGGGATTCTGTAACTTGGGGAATATGTTTTCCTCCAATGCTTTTTCTTGTTCTTCTTCCCTTCTTGGGGAAGTGGGTTGGCTTGAGGCTTGCTGGTAGAGGCTACTGGGGCTTCTTCCTTGGTTGCCTCCCTCTTTTTCGCATGATAATCCTTGATTTTTTTGATTTGAGGTTTGGATGACAGTGGATTCCATCCATTGGAGTATTTCAATATCTCCTCCTCTTTGAGGAACTTTTTCAGGATGTGCCAGGAGTTCATCACTCCTTGGTGTATTTGAGGCAGCATTTCCCAGTCTTTGTCCTTGTATACTGTGTAATACTGCTTGTACTGGCTCATGTAGATGTCTATTTGAGCCCTCTGAATGTGATTTGTACCTGTTTGAGTTACTCATACTTAGTTCCAATTCAGGCTCAGATATCATGGGCATTTCTGGGACTTGCCTTTGGGATAAGGCACTTCCTTGTGTGGATTCTGTTCCACTGGGGATATTGCCCTTTCTTTTCCCTTTTGAGGGATCAATTCTACCTCTGAGTCCAGCTCCATCTGATTGGATGGAGTATTGGGAACCTCTTCTGGTAGTCATAATTTAAAGAATAAGAAAAAATAAAAGTATTTTAGAATAAAATTCTTTTATGGCAATTTAAAAAGAGGTGCTCACCTTCAGAGTCTTGAATGGTGGGCCCTGGAAAGTCTAATTTCTTAGCTTTCTTTCTTTTGGTGATAACTGGTGTTGGAGAACTTTGACAAGTTTCTTCCACCAATCTCTCAACAGTAGCTTGGTTGTATTCTGTTGGGTTATCTTCAAACACTAAAAAAGACAAATAAATATAAGTCTTTTTATAAGAAGTGTTATTTTTGGCAAGATATGGCAATTTTCCACGTAGAAATTGCTTTTATATCTTTGAAAAATTGAAATAAATAAAGAAATGAATAAAAATGAATAAAAATAACTTTTTTATTTGTTTTTAATATTTTTTAATATTTTATATATTTTTTATTTTTGAATAATAAGATAAAAAATGAATATGATTCTTATAAAATTAAATTATAATAAAAATTATTTTTAATTTATAGAATATCTCTTTTAATCACTAGAGTCACTCAAAGAAAGTTCTTGCAAGTCTAAGGATGTGAAAAACCACGTGTAAGACAGTACAATTGCTTTCCAAATGCCTCACTAGCTTTTAAAATCAAAAAAAAATAAAATTATTATATAATTTTATGATTATAAATATAATTTATTATTGGATAAACCCAAATAGAATCTTTTTAAAGGTCTTTTAAGTAAATATCACATCCAGGCCCCCAAATGTAAGGTTTGACTATGAAACAATAAATAAAAATTACTAATTTATTACTTATTGTACTCTGAATGTCCTTATAATTAAAATAAATAAGATTAAAATAATAATAATAATAAAGAAATATTATTATTATGGCATAAAAATATTATATTATTAAATAAATATAATAATATAAATTAATATTATATGAAGTTATAATATTATAAATAATATATTAATATAAAATAATTAATATATTATAAAGCTGTTTATTATTGTTACCAAAAAATAATAAAGGCGTAAAAAACTGTTTTTTATAAATAAAAAACAATTAATAACAATAATATTACTAATATTAAAGTTATATATTAATATAAATACTATTTATATTAATTAAGAATTATTAAGAGTAATAATAAGAGAGAAATTATTATAACAAGATGAAATAACCTACTTTTAACACTTAAAATAATAATTTTGAGATATTTTACGCCAAAAGAATATAATACAACTTTTTCAAATTGTATTTACAATAAAAAATAAAGAAAATTACTAAATTTCTTGATTTTATGTGGAAATGAGTTTATAGAGAGATTTATGACAAAAACAATTAAAGAATTGATTTAATCACGTAAAAATAGTGATTAATATTAAGATGGTCTTTGGTCTTTAATAATATAAGAGTTTTATATATAAAGAATAAAGAAAATTACCTTTTATTTAATTGATTTAATGTTTTTGATGCGTCTGAGGGGTGAATAGAGTAAAAAGAGCTCTATTTATAGTAAATACCTCCCTCCTAGAGTCCAACAGGCTTCTAGTAGACGTGTACTTATAATATCCACTGGAATTGATCAATATTTTAAGGTTTGAGGGTGATTACATCATGATCAAACCATATTACATCATTATTACACCATTATTTAGAGTTATCACTGTAACTCTAAGTTTGATGACATCAGAGGCTTGGCAGAACCCCAAATTTCGTGGATTTTATTAGTTTTAATCATAAACTAATAGTATTTACCAATTTTATCACTCTTAAGACTGTTAAACTTAAATTAAGGTTACAGTATGTGATCATAACTGCTCAAATTAAGCTCAAACTTTGATCCTCAATAACTTTTAAGATCTACACGCTACAGCAATTCAGAGAGTGAATTCTGATAGCCTGGCATAACCTTATTATTCTGCCAAGAGCTTTTCATTACATCATCAAAACTCTAATTTTGATGATTTTTCTTGTAACTCATCTTTTCTGTCAAAATTCAATATTTTAAACTTCAAACCTTGATTTCAGGGGGTTATACCCTGAATTTAATAATAAAAATTACATCATTATTCACGAATGAACTAGGAGAATCCAACTGTGTACTTTTTTTTAAGTTTGGAGCACTTTCACAACAAAGTGGTCAACAGCTCTGTTGATTTTTATCAATAATTCATCATAGGTTTTAACCTTGTTTATAATTTGTAAAATAAAGTTCATATCTGTGTTCTTACAGTAATTACGTGGTAACTTTCTTTTTGGTTCATCATTCTATCATGTATAGTTTAGAAGATATTAGCTATGATCCTTGAATATATGCGTTGACCAAAAAAGTGCATATATTCAGGATAATTCCTTAAGTATTAACATTGGAAGTTAGCTTATTAATTGTTTTATGTGTGGATTTTCATGGGGAACCCACTGGTACAATTTACTTCACATGTTGTTTCATTAGTTTTTGAGATAAATAAGGTTTTATGGTTTTTATGAGGTATTATACCTTATAATTCCTTAAATATTGACTTTACAGATATACCATAAAAATTGTATATGTGTATTTTTCCATGGGGAATCCAATGGTATAGTTTATTTTACATGTTGATTCATTGGGTTTTAAGTTAAACCAATTTTTGTACCAATTTATGGTATTTTTTGTATATTTAAGTAATTATTCTTAATGTGTAATTATTCTAAGTAATTTTAATATAATTATATTAAAGGTATAATTATTCTGAGTCTTTTTTGTGACCTGATTGGGTATGTGGTCATATCTCGAAGGCTCACAGCATTGGTTGGAAGTTTCTTGGAGTGCTGGGAATAATTTGGCTTTGGAATCTGGTGTTGGCAAGAGGTTGAGAAGAGGAATCGCTGGATGGATGGCCACTTGAATGAGGAATAACTTGAACTTCTTCACCATCCAACTCATCACTTCCTTCAGCATCTGGATCTGATGGGGAATCAACAATTCTTCTTAGCTTCTTCACTACTTTCACCACTCCATCAGCATTGGTCCTTGAAATCGGAATTTCTGAGCTGTAGTGGATGGGCCTACCACCAATTGGAATGGACCCTCCAACATTAGTCCATCTGGCCACATCCCCCTGCCTGGAACCAGTCACTACATCAAGATATCAGCACCAATTCAATCAAAATATGCAAATCACTCACATTGAGAAAATCCAGAAGTGGCATCAGGGGTAGGCTCCTCAAGAATGGGGAATTCCTGCCCATAAGGCCCATCCTTCCTACTCCACAAGTGTCTCCTGACCTGGGACAAAGTTGATCCGGTACGGCGGCATGGCTTCTTCCCAATAAAGCAGAAATGGCATTTTGACGATCGAGGATTGTAATGTTGAAAGCAATCCTTACCCCTGGCCAAACACTCAGTACAGGCAGGATCAAGAACTTCAACTGCTCTGAACCCATCATATGTTTGGGAGGGGTCAAAATGGCCAGAAGACGCCATGGAAGGAGAAGACAATCGACTGAAGACGCCAGAACCATGAAGAATAGACAGTGGCGGTGCAGAAGGGGAAGATTCAGTGAGCTCAGTCAGTTTGTAACTCATAACTGAAGAATATGCAAGCAGAAGATTCAAGACGTCAGAATCAATCCACTCCATATGAAGGAAAAAGGAACTTGACTCAAGGAAATGGGGCCATAACTCAATTATGCCCCCCCTCAAAGCCTCTAAGGTGAACGTTCATACCCCTTTGGGGCTGAACTCATCACCCAGGGCCTCCCCTGCAGCTTTGGGGAGGCCAGGATCTTGATGGTCCTGGACCCCATCAATGGGTCCAGGCCAGGTAGGGTGAAAATTGGGTAAGGGCCATTTCTGGAGCCCTTGGTCAACCTGGGTCCCCAGCAAATTTGGGCCCAGGAGCTCCATTTTGGTCCTGGGGGCCTCCAATAGCCCCCACGGCCCACGGACCGCGGCGTACGGCCCACGGACCGCGGACCGTAGGATCCCAAAGACTCGAAAAGGCCTATTATGGCCAAAAATCAAAAAAAATGCCCTAATCACTAAAACACCCAAAAAGGCCAAAAAGGCCATAAAAAGTATAATGCATCAAGATCACTCAGGATGGAGGCCACAGCCCAAAAAACATTTGGAGGGCTGTCTGAGGCCATTTCCTTGGACAATGGGGACAAGACCCCTCTGAGGAAAGTTTCATTCATTAATTGGATTAAGTCTGGGCCAATGATTACAAGTCAGATACTCATTGGGCACCATTTTTTGAGCACAAGTGCTCAATGGCCTTTATTCTGGGATATATCCCAAGGCCACATCCCAAGGCATGGCTGATTGAATCAAAAGAAAAGAATGGCATATTTTGGAAGGAATACTCACTCAAGCTTGAAAAAAAAGGGGGGGAATCAAATGAATTTGGCAGGAAAGAAATAATGAAGGACTTTCAGGATAATGGTCAAGAGGAAAAGAAAATTAAAAAGAAATTTTTTTGAAAAAATGTGGGGATATTGAGATGCCACTCAACAGTGGCAGGGTATTATGGTATTCAGGAGCCCACCAGTTTCAAGAGGGGGATACTGTAACAACCATCCATCAGGGGTAAGGGTATTCATTCATACACCCACTCAAACACCTCAAATCAGCAAATCCAGTATCTGCATCAGCATTCAGTTTCAGCAATCTTCATTCTGAAACATGCATACAGCTTGGTACATCAATACAGCCTGTCAATACCTGTACAGGTTGGATTCACCCAATACAGTTTCAATACACCAGTATGGAACTGTATGATCACTCAGATACACCACACCTCTTGTACAGGTTCTGTACAGCTGTACAGAACCTGTATTGGCCAGACTCAATTCAAGCATCAATTATTCTCATGAAAATTCTTCCTCTGGATCAGGGCTGGTGATTCTCACATATACCAGCCCCTCTTTCTCCCCCCTGGGGACTTTTCCCCAGTTAATTAATTTAGTTTATTTATCATTTCATAATTATTCTTGTCCTTATTTTGGGTATTATAATTATTTAATTTTAAGTTAGTCTTTTCATTTCTCTCTTTGCCTGTACAGTATGAGTTGGGTGGCCATATCCTTATTAACCCTTCTCTTTCCATTCTGACAGGTTGAAACAGTGGACTTGGACTTGTTTGTGGTTGGCTCTTCTATTCTTTTACTCTTATCTTTTGTTGCTGCTTTTTCTTATATTTATTCTTTAGCAATTTATCTTTAACACTCTTAAGTGTATCTCTTTTTATCTTATCTTTGAGCCCTCCATAAGTGAGTCCCAGTTTACTGAGTGCCAGGCCCTCTTCACTTCGAAGAGCCCCTGTGACACCCTATCACTAATAATGATTTTAGGGACTGCACAGGTAGATATGATGTTATTCCAAAATAACAGGGCAGTATCCATGGCTGTGTCCTCCTTGTGGCATGGTAGACACCTCATGATCTTGAAGAACCTATCAGCTATGATTAGGCAGGCATTGTAGTTTTCTTTGCCCCTGAGAAACGAGACACAGTATACACTGACAAATGTGATAGTGCTAATACACTTATCAACGTTTGAGTACGAATCAGACAAACACACCTGACAAATGTGATAGTGTTAATACACTTATCAACGTTTGAGTATGAAGCAGACAAACACACCTAAGAGTGTGATAGAAATCAATGAGCATGAAGATATGATCAGAATGGATTTCATATAGTAATACTAACCTGACAAATGTGATAGTGTTAATACACTTATCAACGTTTGAGTACGAAGCAGACAAACACACCTAAGAGTGTGATAGAAATCAATGAGTATGAAGATATGATCAGAATGGATGAAGAAGAAAAGTACAACAGCTTTCTTAATAGCTTTCTTATATAAATTCTGCATTTCGATACTACATACTTCACTGAGTAACTGAGTTTGCTTTCATTACCTGCCAAGTCGAATTGTTTACTACATCCTCAGCACTGAGTACTGAGTACATTTATTAATATCCTCATCGTAGTTTTTTATTGTTGTGCAATTCACCCCCCAATTTGATTCAGGAAATAGAAGAAGAGCAAACATGCTTTACTAGCTCTTGATGCTTAACACGATGAAGAGCCTTAGTAAGAAGGTCAGCATGCATAGCCATGGTAGAAACATAAGACAAGGTAAAAAGGTTTAACAACAACTGCTCACGAAGCCAATGAAACTTGACATCAATGTGCATAGTGTGATTTGAGGACATTGGATTTTTGGGAAGAGATATGGATGGCTGGTTGTCCCCTAAGGGAGAGAGCACAGGAGAGGAAACAGAGAAGGACATATCAAGTAAAAGTTGTCGAAACCACAAAATCTGTTGGCCTCCCTCGTACAATGCTTTATACTCTGCTTCAGTAGAAGAAGAAGAAATGGATGCTTGCCGTCTAGATTTCCAATGAATGAGATTTTGTCCAAGATACACCAAAAGCCCTGTATGTGATTGTCAAGTGGAGGGACAGTTAGCGTAACTAGCATCAGCATAGGTGCAAATATGTATGTTGGTTTGAGATAGGGTAAGACCAAGGTGTTGAGTCCCAATGAGATATTGAAGAAGCCGTTTAAAAGCTCGCCAATGCTGAATTCCCGGCTTTTCCAAATGTTGTGACAAGAGTGAAACAGGAAATGCCAGATCGGGCCTTGTTGAGATGGCTAGATAGTTAATGAGACCTACAGCACGTCGATAATTTACTTGAAGAGCCTGAAAAAGAGAATGATCCTTGTTGCTTGCCACAGAGAGATAGACACCAGGATCCATTGGAGTTAAAACAGAATGCGCATTTTGCATGTTAAATTCAACAAGGATTTTTTTAATCAAATTTGCCTGAGACAAACGTAAACCGTCCACTGAACGCTCAGGCTTGATTCCCAGAATGTGTTTCAATTCACCCAAGTCTTCCATCTCATATCATTGACCAATAAGCTTCTTGAACTGTGAGACATCGGTACTCACAATAGTCATGTCATCTACATGAACATGAACAAAACATGGCCAGTCCTTGCTTCGTGAAATAAATAGACAAGCATCTGCAGCAGAAGGAAGAAATTGTATACTATTGAAAAACGATACCAGTTCTTGATACCAGCAACGCGGAGATTGTTTTAACCCATATATGGACTTCTTTAGTCAATAATATTTTCCGGGAGTTAGCTCCAATCCAGCAGGAGGCCTAAGATAAATATCTTCAGTGAGAGGACTATTCAAAAATGCAGTCTTGGCATCCATATGATGAATGTGCCAATTACTTGTAACTCCAAGAGAAAGAATTAGCCTCAATGTTTCCATTGCACCAGTCGGAGCATAAGTGTCACTGTATTCAAGCCCTGGAATCTGAGAGCAACCCTGAGCACAAAGACGGGCTTTGTGTTTTATCAAATTACCGTCGCCATCAAAAACTCTCTTGAAGACCCACACAGAATTGAGTAGATGAACATTGGAAGGAGGAGAAACCACTTCCCACAAACCCTTGTCCTCGAGCAATTGTTTCTCAGCTTGTATCGCCAAAAGCCATTCTTGAGAGTAGGCTGAAATTAATGCTTGTCGAAAGGTTTTTGGAGGAACATCAGGGAGAGCCAGGGAAAACAGCTCTTCATCAGACCGAGTTATTGCAGGAATATTCTTGGTAAGTTCATCAACAATATGATTAACAAAAGATGGCTTCATTCTTCTTCGCTGGTGTTATACAATGTTATCCGAAGAAATGGAAGAAGAAATATCATTGACAGCTTTCTGATGAAGTGGTTGAAGAACAATATCCCACCCAGGTCGCCGTGTAGGAGGAGAAGACTCTCCAGCCTCATAAACCACAGTAGAAGGTGAAGAGGGAGGAGAAGCTAAAGGAGATGTTATATCTGGTTCAATCGGAGTTGGAATGTCGAACAAAGATTCAGCCGGTGCACCAGAGAAGGAATTGCTGGTCGAAGAAGGAACCACAGATGAAGAAAAATCACCCTCTATAGATGACAATGGATTGAAGAAGGTGCGACCAGGAAATGTAGTCTCATGAAAAATGATATCATGACTATACTTTATTGACATATTTGACAAAAGCACCCTCCAGTTTTTCTGCCCAATCTGATACCCAAGAAAAATACCATGAGTCGAAGTGTCGGAAAACTTCCCAGTACGCTGTTCTGTAGGAATATTGATGAAAACTTGACACCCAAACACCCAAAGGCGTGCATAATCAAATGGTGTATGATGCCATAAGGTGTAAGCAGGCAATACATTACGTCTAAGAGGTAAAATATTCTCATATAATACAGCAGTGACCACAGCCTCTCCCCAAAGAGTATTAGGGATTTTGGCGTGTTTAAGAAGAGCCTTTGCTTTCTCAGCCATGGAGCGATTCCCTGGCTCAGCAATGGGATTCTGCTGAGGAGTATATGGCGCAGTATAGTGAGGAACAATACCATGAGTCAAGAAATAGTTTTTGAAACAAGTGGATGTAAATTCACCACCATTATCCATTACAACATTAAGAGGATAGGTTTTGAATTTTAAATACACTTGCAAACAGAAAATTTTGAAATATTTGAAAGCTTCAGATTTTAGTTTCAAAAGATAAACGTGTTTATATGAAGTGAACTGATCGCTTATTTTGAAATAATACTGTGCACCCCCTAATGTTGGTGGGGAGATCTTGCCACTTAAATCCATATGAATAAACTCCAGAGGGTTAATCGCTTTTGGAAATGTACCAGAATAAGGAGGTCGATGAGATTTGGATAAGGCACAAGCTTCACAGCTTATTGGATTGGTTTTCATTTTGAAGAGTCGCTGAAGTATTTCAATACTGGGATGACAAGCCCTAGCATGCAGAATTTCAAGATTAACAGTTTGTGGAATGTACTTGGATATTATTTGACTTTTTGGCTTACTGACAAGTTGTCCATTAATATAAAAGATTCTGTTGATAATTTGACCGTTCAATTGAAGTCTTCCTTGACAATGGAATGAAAAACAATTTTGATTATTTATTCTAAATTTAAAACCATTGTTACATAACTTTCCAACACTGATAAGTGTGGCTGTGAGCGAAGGAACATAAAAACATTGAAGATTGGTGTAAATTCCATTGGATAGAATAGTAATCGATCACTTTCCAAGTATCTGGGCTTGTTCACCATTGGCTACTGTTATTGTAGAATGAAGTTCTTCATAGTTAAAAATAAGCGATTTTACTGAAGTCATGTGATGAGAACAACCACTATCAGCAATCATTTCATTGCCTGACGAAATAGCATTAAAGGCAAGATGCACAGTTGGAGAATCTTCTTTGGTTGATTAAAAATCCCTATCTTCTGTGATTTCTTTATTTGCTTTGATGTTCTTCTTTTTTAATTCACGACATTCAGAAGCAGAATGCTTTGTTTTTGGATTATGTTGTCCATTGGTACATTTAGGATATGTCTTTTTCTTGGATTTTTGTTTTTGGTGATTGTCAGAATAATTTGGCTTTTGTGTAAGAAATGCCTGTTCTTCTTTAATTCCGAAAGATTCTGAGAAATCCATTAGACGCCTTTCAAGATATTCAATAACTTTTGGTATATTGAGTGGTCGTTGTGATTGTAGAATTTCTTTGGTGTAATTATATGTAGTACTTAACTTACTAACAATAATTTCAGCCATAAGAGATTCTTTAATGTCGCCAGGAGTCCCAATAACAATACCAACCGAAGCTATTTTTCCAAGATGTTGAGTGATATTTGTAATAAATTCATCAAGATTGCCTTCTTGTTTTAATGCTAAAAATTCAAGAAATACTCTTGCTTGATTGTCTACTGAGTTTGAAGTAAAATGCATTGACAATTTGTGCCAAATACGATATGGGTTTCCTTCATTGATGATTGAAAGAAATATTTGACAGTTTAAAATTTTCATATTGCCAATTAAAATACCAGCTGTTTTTTGGCTTTTCCGAACAACCTAAGCTTGTTTAACAACATCTTGAAGTGGCTCTGGATTCGAAAGAATACATTCTATTTGATGCAGTTCGATAAGATATGCTTGTATTTGAATCTTCCATTGTAGGAAATTTGAGTTTTTCAGTTCTGGAATATTTCTTTGTGATTCAGACATTATTTTTGCGTCTTCTGGGCCCATAACCTGAGAAACGAGACACAGTATACACTGACAAATGTGATAGTGTTAATACACTTATCAACATTTGAGTACAAAGCAGACAAACACACCTGACAAATGTGATAGTGTTAATACACTTATCAACGTTTTAGTATGAAGCAGATAAACACACCTAAGAGTGTTATAGAAATCAATTAGTATGAAGATATGATCAGAATGGATTTCATATAGTAATACTAACCTGACAAATGTGATAGTGCTAATACACTTATCAACGTTTGAATACGAAGCAGACAAACACACCTAAGAGTGTGATAGAAATCAATGAGTATGAAGATATGATCAGAATGGATGAAGAAGAAAAGTACAACAGCTTTCTTAATAGCTTTCTTATATACATTCTGCATTTCAATACTACATACTTCACTGAGTAACTGAGTTTGCTTTCATTACTTGCCAAGTCGGATTGTTTACTACATCCTCAGCAATGTCCTCAGCACTGAGTACTGAGTACATTTATTAATATCCTCATCGTAGTTTTTTATTGTTGTGCAATTGCCCCATGGGACAAGTCCTGTGACCCAGTCCATGTTGATGGTTTCCTATGGGTGCTTGGGTTCCTCTATGTGCTGAAGTAACCCATACTTCTTCCCATGTTTCCTGTTTGCCTTTTGGCATCTTTCACAGGTGTTGATGTATTCACTCAACTCCTGCTCCCACTTGGGCCACCAAGCTGTGCTTGCTACCCTCTCTTTGGTCCTGTCTTCACTCATGTGTCCCATATAGGGGTAGTCATGGCATTCCTGCAGGATCAATGAGATGTGGTCTCTGTCTACCACTGTGAGTGAACTTGTGTGCTTTTCTCTGTGGTAGAGCAGGCCATCTATAAGGAAAAACCTTTTATCCTTATAGGCCCTCAACCAGGGTTCTTCCAGCTGGGATTCCAGTTCTGGACTCCTGTACTTTTGTTGAAGGAGTTGTAGTAATTTGCCACACTGTTTGTGCTTGGAAAAAGATTTCAGGACTGCACTAAAAAATTCATTGTGTAGTTCTGAGGAACTTATTCCCAGAATGGGAGTTTCTGTTCCCTCTAAATCAGTGTTTCCACTGTCAAGGGTGCCACTTTCTGGTGCCCATTCAGAAAATCTGAAGTTCTTCTTCCTATCTACTTCCATGAAATGGATAGGAATCTTGGCTGCAACTTCAGGGTCATAAGCTTGATTGCTTTTGACATTGTCCAGTGGCCATCTGCTGAGGCCATCTGCATTGGTATGACTTTTACCTTCTTTGTATATGATGGTCATGTTCCCTCTATACTCCTGGATGGCTATTTGCCATTTCAGCATGTGTCTATTTGTAGTCTTCATGTTTAGTAAAGACTTCAAGACTGTGCAGTCTGTGTAGACTTCAAAGACTGCACCCGCCAGATAATAATGGAGTTTTTCTAGAGCCCAGACTAGACATAGACATTCAGTCTGGGTGAACCCATACCTGGCTTCTGAATCTTTCAGCTGCCTTGAGATATAGCAAATCACTCCTTCTCTTGGTTCACCATCCACAATTTGTCTTTGGTGAAGGGCTGCTCCTAGGCCTTGACTGCATGCTGCATATATATATAACTTGAATGGTAGTTCAAAGTCAGGTAGGATGAGAACAGGTGCATTAGTGAGTTCATATTTGATCCTCTCATATGCATCCCTCCTTTCCCTGGTTATTTCAAAAACTACATCTTTTGAACATAACTTGTATAAGCTACTAGTTATGTGTGCAAAGTTTTTAATGTGGTTTCTATAGTAGCTAGCAAACCCAAGAAAGGATTGCATCTCTTTGATGCTTTTTGGTACTGGCTTCTGCAGTTCTGCTGCTACTTTGTTCTGGTCAATTGCCAGACTAAGACTTGAGACTTTATGTCCTAGAGCCAGGAACTCTTGTTGGCCAAAATTGCATTTTTTAAGTGAAATTTTGGGATTTATGGGTGTGCATTTACTTAGTACTCTGTCTATGTATTGCACATGGTCCTCACATGTCTCTGAGTAGATAATGATATCATCAATATATACTACCATGCAGCCTTCAAATATTTCATCTTGAAATATTGTGTCTATCATCCTTTGGAAGTGAGATGGTGCATTCTTGATGCCAAATGGCATTCTGGTGTACTCATATATGCCCATATGGCATATTATTCTGAGTAATTTCATGGAGTTTCATTTAACTCCATTCTGGTATAAACCTGTCATACAATCCATTTTGGTTATGTATTTGGCTTTAGCCAGTTTATCCAAGGCATGAGGTATCCTGGGTATAGGGTACCTGTCTGCTTTTGTGTAGTTATTCAGAGCTCTGAAATCTCCACACAGTCTAGACTTGCCATAATTCCAGGTGATTAGGACAGGGGTGATGATTTCCACTATCTCATTATGTCCAATCTTCCAGATGACATCCATATCCAGGAGTTCATTGATATGTTTCTCAAATTCTTTCCTGGTTTCCAGCCTTGCTGGATAAGGAGGTCTCCTCAACATGGGTGGATAAGGCCTTTCCACATGCAGATATAGTTCTATATCATGGTCTTTGATTTTGCCTAGTTGTTCTTCACCAATGGCAAATGCTGGTCTTTTCTTTCTCAGCATCTTCAGTAAGCTTAGTTTTTGTTTACTGGTGAGGGTAGTGCTAAAATGTCCCTCTCTGAATTACTTCAGAAGTTCTTCTAGTGGGGCTTGGGAAGATATGTGGTATATATCAAGTGAAAATTTCTTTTCCTTGTTAGTACCAATGGTGATGTGCCTATTTTTACTGTTGTGAATGTCTATGCCATACATCCTCTGGTAATGTGTTCCCAGTAAAAACCCTTGGATGTGGGCATCATCAAGCACTACAAACTCTGGGTTGAGTCTGATATTACCCTTCCTGTGGGGTATAATTATCTCTTTGATAGTTGTCCCAATGGAAGTCATCTTCCCTGATGCACTTTTAAAGTTTTTTGCTTTAGTGGGCAAGAGCTGTTTTTCCCATTTTGGGAAGTGGGTATCCAGATAGTTTCTGCCCACTATGGAGCAGTGTGCTCCACTATCAATGATCAGTGGGTGCTGAGTATTGTCAATACAAACAGTCATTTTTGTGGCTGTCCCATGTATATATACCATTCCTTTGGTTGGTGTAACCAGGAATGTTTGTGCATCTTGTGTGTTTTTGCACAAGTTCTTGTTAGCAGTGTCCTGTGGCATTACTGCTTCCAACTGTATGTCCTGTATCTCCAGTGGGGTTCCCTCTTGGTATTCCACTAGAAATTCCTCTCTTGGGTCTTGATCATCATCAGATGGTTCTCTGATGGAATCACCCATGGAGTCTGAATCAGAATCCTCTGTTGGAGGTTCTTCCTCAGGGACTTTCTCTATGGCATAGACTTTTTTCTTTGCTTTTGGACAGTTGTTGGCATATAGGTCTGTTGAACCACAATTGTGACAAGAATTCGTCTTCTTTGCCACTTCTGCCACCCTTTCTTTGGGTTTGTCTTTAAACTCTACCCTGAAAGGTTGTTTCTCTTTGAAACTACTGCTCTTATATGGGGTGAATTTCCCTACATTAGTCCTTTTCCTTATGTCTTGTAAGTTTTTGGCAATGTCATCTAGAGTGCAATTTTTGTTGCATCTGCATTTTACTGCATGCTCTAGCTCTCCTGGCAATTGTGTCAGAAGTTTGTGATTCCTCATTTGGCTGTTCATCTGAGGATCAATGGCTTCAAGTGTTTTAGACTGTCTAAGACACCACTCATATGGATCTTTGTCCACAGAGTATTTGTAATTTTCAAATGACATGGTCTTTTGCCATATCCAAGTTCCATTACTGTACTTTTGGATGATTTGACTCTTCCACCATGGCCAGTTTCTCCTGCCATGGATTTCTTTCATTTCTGTGTACCATATACTAGCATGACCTTTAAATGCAGTATTCAATCTAGTGTTTATCCAGTAGTCTGGTATGCTTGGTACATCAATGAAGAGTCCATCAATATAATCTATGAGTTCCATATGATCATATTCTCCTGATCCAGGGAATTTGGGCCAGTTTGAGGCGTCAGGAAGCTTTTTCAGGGATTCCTTCTCTGAATAAGACATGCCATCTCCATCCTGGTATTGTGATGGGGATCTTGCCTTATTCATCAACATGGCATCTGGTTTGATGTCATCTGGTTGATATGGAATATCCATAACTTGGCCTTGTGGTTGGGGCTTCAAGCTATGGTAGGCATTAAACAACTTGTTAATGTCTTGATCCAGACACTCCCTGTCCCTTGTTCTGTGGTGCTGTTCTTCAAAGACTATATTCAGTCTTTTGTTGGTTTCTTGAGAGGCTTTGCTCAGTTGAGCATATCCTTCTTGAAGATTTTCAACTATCTGTTCCAAGGAGACTTGAGTTTGTCTCATCCTCTCTTGGCCGGCTTCAATTTCTGAAAACTGCTTTTCAGATTGTTCAGCATATTGGGACATTTTTAACCATAGTGTATCACTGTTGATGTTACTCTCAGATGTGACAATGTCATTTTCAGTCTAAGTGGGGGTAATGTTTCTATTACTAGGACTATGATTATAGAGTGGTTTACAACTACTTCTGGTTCTTGTGTACTTCTTTTACCAAATCTAACAGCTTCTGGATCATGGGGTCTGACTCTTTCCTCCTCTGGTTGAAGGAGGCTTTGTTCTTGCCCTTGTTTCCTTGTCTTCTCCTGGAAACTTCCTGGAATTGTGAAGAATGGTGACTCTTGGCCACTGATCTGCTGGTTTCTGAATGGTGTGAAGCCACTGGAGAGCTGATTTGGCCTGCTCCTTGTGAGCCTGAAGGAATCTGAGTAGGCCCTGTCTGGGTTAACTGTTCTTCTATAGCTTGAATAGTGGCTTGGGTCTCCCTTATACTCTGTGCCCTTGCCTCCAGGATTCTGAACTGTCTGGTAGGATTCCAACCTTTTGTGATTACCATAAGGTCTTTGAAGTCTATCTCTTTGATAAAGATCCTCAGGCAACTTGCTCCAAATTCTGCCCAGTGAGAGGCCAGGTTGAACCTCTTGTTGTCCATGCTCCATTGAAATAAGTCTTTGAGGAGTTGGTGGTGCTGAAGAACTTGATCCATATCCTTCCAGTCCTCTGCTTTGAGGTTCCTGTTGAATTGGAGTGTGAATGGCAAGGTTAATATTATCTCCCTCATTGTTTTGCCATCCACCACTGTGTCCAAGGTGTCTTCTTCCAGGTCTTCTGGTTCTGGACAAGCTTTCTCTGTCCTCTGGTTGGTTCCTTTGGGAGCCAAGGTCTCTGAGGTAAGCAGGGGACATATCAGTGTTTGCAAGCAGTCAGAAACTTTATGTTCTCAGGGTATTTACCTTTGACTGTGCCTTGTACAAATTTGCTATCTGCTGATTTGGGCAGTTTTGCCTTTGGAGGTTACAACTGGGTGAATAATTGTAATCTTCCCTGTACAAGTGGTTAAGGTTGGTTTACCTTGTATTCAAGCAGAGTTTCATGGTTTTCTACTCCTCTGAGCGGCTATTGGTGTCCACTTTTTGGCTGCAATGAGGCCTTCACTAAGTCTTTTTCCTTTGCCCTTGCTGCAGTCTGGTTCTGAGGGTGTCACTGGTGTGTTGGCCTGTGACTGGGTCTCAAGTGGTATGAAATTTTCTTCCACTGAATCAAACAGGAAAAAGAGGGATTATGTCAGTTAAGACTTCTTAAAAGGCTGGTTTTGCATGTGTAAGAATGGCCTCTGGGCTTGTATATTATTACAATATGCCCTTTTATTATGACAGTTTAATTGAATAAACAATTCCACATCAAAAATACAGCTTACTGATATGTGGTGTACTGTTTGTATACCAATATCTTACAGAATACTTGTAATTAGCAAGTATAATCTGTCAAAGATGGTGTATTACAGGCCAATTGAGGTAACAATGTGCCCAAACACGCCTCAACTGTTGGTTTATCAGTATGAGCTCTCTTGATTCAATTAAGAATTAAGACTGTATTAGTGGCTTAAAAGTGTTTTGATATACAAAACATGCCAAAAATATTAGTCTTGTGGTTATCAGCCACGAGACAGATACTCTTTAAGATATGATTATTTTTAAAAAATAAATAAAAATATATAAAAATATATATATTTTAGAGAAAATGACGCCTAAAAAGATAAAACAAGTGTCAATAAAATGATAAAAAAGAGAAAAGCCTACTTGTAATAAGTCCAAAAGGGTTTGAAAACACGGCCAGGCCCCCAGAATGTCAGGATGAGTCTATGTTGAAGTGGTAATAAAGCTATTTACAACTAAAACTATGACTGTGACACGTGGAAAATAGTTAAAAATTCTTTTATAAGGGTTAAAGATGGATTAATTTAATAATAAAAGGGCTTTGCTATAAAGAATATAGTGGTGGTGAGCGCTGTTGAAAGCCCTGGGTGCAGCTTTACCTGTTGGGTTACAATAATAAAGACTACAATACTTTAAATTAAGAGTGTACCTGATTATTACCCAAGAGTAAAACTGTTTTTGACAGTTTACTACGTAGGGTATTCAAGAACAGGATGAGGAGACAATTCTGGCTGTGAAAAGCCTCCTTTTTATCCTGAAATGGGGTGGAAAGGGTGCTAGACCTTTCCACGTAGAGGAAGTGAAGTTTTTCACCCTCCAGGACTGGCTTGTGGTTTGCAAACAGCCTGTATGCCCCGTATTGGGCTCAGATGTGTTTTTTAAACCACATCTGGGCAGTTTTCACCAATACAGGGTGAAAACTTTCATCTGGGGACCTCACAGCTTGATTCTGACGTGAATGACGTGTATAATTCTGTACAGAAACTGTATGGGACCCCAGTATTGACTGAATTATGAGGTATTGAAGTATTAACATGCTTCTTCATCTGTTTGACACCTCATAATCAGAGTACAGCTGTATTGGCCATATTGTGCGATTATAACCTTCAAATGCCTATACCTCTGTCAGTTTGTGGGATATCATGCTCAAATTTGGTTCATTGGATATGCCTATATGAGCTCTACACAATGATACCAATTTGGTATGGTTATCATTAAATATGACAAAGTTGTCCCATGTAAGAGGTTTTTGTACATAGGCATGGTTTGGGAAAAAAGCTGTATTGAGCTTGTTTGCCTCATAACTTCTGTTATAGTTGAGATATGAAGAAGTGGATGGCACCATCAGATAGCCCTGATTGTGCCCTTTCCAAAAGGACCCCACTTCAGGTATCTCACACTAAAACTGTAGAAGTTAGATGAGAGGTGAATGTTTTGTTCACCGTTATTTGGCCTCAGTTTGACCATAACTCAGGTAATACTGGTGCTAGCTCAGTTTGGCTGGTACTATTGGATAGCCCTGACTTAGAGATTCATTTTGAATACCCATTTGATGGGGTTAAGCCTCTCCTTCTAGATTTTAGATGGGAGGTGAAAATTAAGGTTTATGCTCAGCAATAACTTTGAGCAGGAATAACTTTGTTATTTCTTCTCCTATGGTGACGAGACTTATGGTTTCAGAAAGAGGTGAGTTTCCTCTTAATTTTGATACCTTTTGAGCTGATTTGGCTCAGCTCCATGTTTTGGTGGTATCTTGGCTATACCATTGGTTTATGGTATTTTGGCTGTCATGCTTGTGCTCTGGTTTTGAGTCACAGGCTGACAAACAGCAATATTTAACACCTTGTTTACCGGATCTGCTCACAGATGTTATATGAAATTAAGACAAGCACATGGACACCAAAGTTGGACTTGGTGGAAAACCCAAATTATCAACAAATGTGCCAATGACGCTTGGAAATTAGAAGTGAAACAGGCTTTGAATCTGAAAGATTTAATGCTGATAAAGACAAAACTTTACCATGTTTTTTCCAACGAAAAGACAGAATAACAGCATTATAACCTGACATGTCAAAATTTATGATCCACAAAAAGATTGTGAGACAATGTGGAGGTGACTTAGAGCATGCTGTCAAAAGAAGGACTACTGAACAATTTTCAGCTGAGGATATTATCAAAATATTAGAAGAAGTAACCACCAGAACCAAAATTGGTTCTAATATTGTGAATCTCAAAACAAGGCTTAATACACCTTGGAAAGATTCTGTGGACGAAAACCCCAAAGAAAATTCCAATAATGTTAAGTATAAATTTGCAGACACAGTCAGAAAGTGCCATATTTGCCAAAGCACCACCCATTTAGCCAATACATGTTCAAAGAGGGGCGAAATCAATGAAATTGATATTTAAAAGGAACCTGATGTTGAAAAAGATGACATAATTGAAGACAATTCAGATGATAAGTCATCAATATCTTCTGAATCTTCAAAATATATAGAAAATATCAATGCCACTTTTGAAATATGGAATCTTATTCCCACTTGCCACAATTGAGCAATGGTCAACTTGATTTATCAAGGGTTCAAGATGAACAACTTATGAAAGCCAAACAAAATAGGGGGAAAGGTTATAAAGCTGGTGACTCCTGTATAACAGAAGTGGTAATTGACAACAAGCCGACTAAATGTTTGCTTGACCCAGGAGCCTTCTTCTCTTGTGTTGGTAAATCCTTTCTTAAAGCTTGTGTACCAAATTTTGAAGACCAATTGTTACAAATTGATGATATAAAATTTAATAGTGCAAGTAATCCAATGAAAGCATCAGTAATTTTTGAAACCAATTTCATATCCCCACACATTAATGGGAATTTAAGAATCACAGTTGAATTTGTTGTTATGGAAAACTGCTCTAGTACCCATTTTATATTGGGAAATGACTATTTAATCATGTATGGGATAGATTTGCATAAAAACAAAGACATATACTTTACTATTGGAGAAAATAGGCATCAGAAACTTGCCTTTTTACCATTTAAAGAACAAATTACAATAAATAAATTATCACCACGCAACTTAGAATTGGAAAAATTCGAACCTGAACAGTTGAAGGAGGCTGAAATAAGCCTTCATCTGACTGATCAACAAGAAAATTAACCTTCTTCCCTTTTGTATGACTAAAAAGGAGCTTTTTCTTCAGACAAAGAACCTCTAGGAACAATTGTTGGTCATGAAGTTGACATCATTTTTAATATTGAAATACCTTATCCACCACTCTTGAGAAGACCTGCATACCCAGCAAGTCCCAAGTCAAGAGAAGCTCTAGAAACACATATCAAAGAACTTCTAGAACTTGGTTTAATAAGAAAAGTTGGCCATAATGAAGAAGTAGAAATAACTACACTAGTCATAGTGGCATGGCATAATGGAAAATGCAGAGAGGTTGGAGACTTTAGAGCTCTCAACACTTACACTGTTCCAAATAGGTACCCAATACCAAAAATCCAATTTTCCCTTATTCAAATATCTCAAGAAGTGTATATAACCACTATGGATTCCCTTAAAGGATTCCATCAAAATGTGGTGACACCAAGAGAAAGAAGAAAATTTGAGGATTATTGTTCATTGTGGAGTGTATGAATATTTAAGAATGCCCTTTGGTATCAAAAATGCACCTTCACACTTCTAAAGAATGATGAATGAAATCTTCCCTGAATAGCTTTCAGAGGGATGGTTAATCATTTACATTGATGACATTATTGTCTGTTCCAAGACTTGGGAAGAGCACATATACAGATTGTCCAGAGCCTTGACAAAATTCAATCAGTGAACATGAAAATCTCTTTGAAGAAGTTTCATTTTGGACTTAAAGAACTCAAAGCACTAGGACATTTTGTATCTGGTTTGTCCCTTGGAATTGACAAAAACAAAGTTGCAGAAGTATTGCTAAAACCCATGCTCAGATCAAAAGGAAATTCAGTCATTTTTAGGTTTTTCATGATATTACAGGCAAGACATTAAAGATTTTGCATCCATAGGAAGACCACTTTCTAAATTGTGTGACAAAGACACAGTATTTAAAATGACTGTTGACAGAGTCAAAGCTTTTGAGTCTGTAAGAGAAGCCTTGACCACTGCTCCACTCTTACTGACGCCAGACTTTAAGTTTCCTTTTAAATTGTATATTGATGCATCAGAGGATGGGCTGGGTTCTGCACTTCACCAAGTTCAGATCATAAATGATAAACCTGTGGAAGGATCCATATGTTTAATATCCAGGCAAATCAAATCAACTGAAGCCAGATATGGAGCAAGTCAAATGGAATGTCTATGCCTTGTGTGGGCCTTAGAAAAATTTAACTACTTCTTAGAGGCATGTGTTCTCAAATTGAACAGATTTTACAGCTGTCAAATCACTTTTAAACATGAATAGACCTAATAGACATATGCTCAGATGGAAAATAGCCATACAAGAATACATGGGCAATATGACTATTGTTCATAAAGATGGGAATTTTCATAAAAATGCAGATGGACTGAGGAGATGGCCATTAATGTATGATATTAATAAGCCTGCTTATGTGCCAGAAGAAGCTTCACCACAGATCCCAATAGAAGGAATAAGTGTTACAGACTTGAACACCACCTTCTTTGAAAAAGTAAGAAACAGTTACACTCAAGATGGGAATCGTAGCATCTTGTGTCAATTCCTAAACAAAGACTGTAAAGACAACTCTCTGATACATGCCTTGGATGAAGTATGGAAGAAATTTAATGATGAAGGAATATTTCACCTACTGGAAGGTATAATCTACCACAGAAACAAGCACACATGTGTCATGAAAGTTGTGGAAAGGTCATGAGTCAATCTTGCACTAAAAGAATGCCATGACAGCCCCTTTTCAGGAAATCTGTCTGCAGACAGAACAAGAGAAAAAGTAAAGACCTGCATATGGTGTCCAATGTGGCAGAAAGATGTTGCAGAGTATTGCAAAACCTGTGACAGATTTCAAAAGTAAAACAAATCCACTGGCAAGAGACTTGGAAATATAATGAAAATACAAGAACCCAGCAGACCTTGGGAAATTGTCCATATGGATTGTGTAACTGGCCTTCCACCAGGAGGTTACAGAAGCTATAATGCTTTCCTAGTGATTGTAGACAGATTCAGTCAAACTCCAATCTTTTTACCATGTCACAAAGATGATATAGCCATGGATACAGCTCTTCTTATATGCAATAGAGTAGTGTCATGGACTGGAATATTTACAAAGATCATTAGTGACAGGGATACCAAATTCACTTCAGCACTATGGACTAATCTTCACCAGTTATTTGGCACTAAGCTGTCTTTCTCTACAGCCTACCACCCACAATCTGATGGTCTGGCTGAAAGGATTCTCCAGACCTTAGAGGAAATGGTAAGAAGATTTTATGCATATGGCCTTGAATTCAGAGATTGTGATGGATTTGGCCATGATTGGTGTACTCTGTTTCCAGCACTGGAATTAGCATATAAAACATCAATCCATGCCAGTACCAATAAAACTGTTGCTATCCTAGAAAAGGGATGGAAACCCAAATTACCTCAAGATTCCTTGAGGAAATATTTGGTAAAATACATCCCACAGCTGCTAGCTTCAAGGGAATGCTAGACAAAGCTACAAAGCATGCAGTAAAGTGCAGGGAAGACTCTTTTGCATATGCTAAGGACAAATGGGATAAATCACATGCAACTCCAGATTTCAAAGTGGGGTATTTAGTTCTTGTATCCACCAATAACTTCAATAACATCAAAGGATGTAAAAAGCTGAAAGACTCCTTTCCAGGAACTTTTGTTATTAAAGCCCTCCATGGAGCAAATTCTGGTGAAGTAGAGTTATTGGAAGAGCTTAGCAATAAGCATCTGTCACATGGTGGAATGTGATCTACAACTTGCCAGTTTTAATCGGTCTTTCAACCGGTTTAATAGCCTTTTTGGCAAGAGTTCCCTTTGCTGAGGTCTGGCAGACAGCATTGTGACAATAAACCAGTTACCAACGTCATGGGTTCGATTCCGGTTGGAAACAAGAGGTGCTCTCAATCAAACAACCAGAAATCACTGGGTTTTCCACTCCATTGGCATACAAGGGTTCTGCCCCTTGGGGGTTCCTTTAGGCTCCTGTTGTGACTAATTTAGCTCCATGAGGGTCACATGGGTAATACCATCAGTTACATGCACTTCGGGACGCAGTTGTCTAAACCCGGGGGTACTGTCACATGGTGGAATGTGATCTACAACTTTCCAGTATTAATCGGTCTTTCAACCGGTTTAATAGCCTTTTCGGCAAGAGTTCCCTTTGCTGAGGTCTGGAAGACAGCATTGTGACAGCATCCTACATTTCCAGTGAGCTTGATAAAGCCATATAAATCTAGTGATGCTGAAATATTTCCCTTGAGGGATAAAGTTCCCCAAGTTATACCTCCTATTGAGTCATCTGGTAGTAAGAAAATTACCAACGTCCTCAAAGAAAGAAAGTTGAGAACCAACAAAGTAAGAGAATACCTTGTTAAGTACAGTGAGCCAACTTGTGAAGATGAATGGTTGCCAAAAAAAGACATACCTGAAGCTACTAAACTTCTCAGAAGGTTCAGACACACTAGAAATAACAATATTACAAAGTAATATTCTTTTTTTAGGGGGAGGGAATGTGAGCCTTAGAGGTATTTTCATATACCCAAAAGACCACAAATGATAAATTAAGATACAAATATAAATAAAATAAATTGATTTATATTATTAAAATAAAGATTGAAAAATAGATAAAAATTTATATTCAAAAATCAAAATTTAATCGTAATTTAAAAATAAAATTACAATAAAATTTAAAATGATGAAATTACATTTTTATTTGTATAAATTAGGTAAAAATGAATTTTTAACAAAAATTATGAAAATTAAAATATTTTTGGTAAAATTTTATATAGAATATATTATAGATTTTTATCCAATAAATAAACATAAAGAAATTATCACACCATTGGATTGCACATAAAACATAAAGTGGGGTCACCTCTGCATGAAATTTCTGTAACTCAACTCTAAATAAGTTTAAATTAAGTTTTTAGTATTTTTTTTACAAAAGTATGAAAATCCTTGAAACCTTAATTTAATTCACACCACATGTGGTGTTAACCATCAATTTTTGTGTTGAAATTGAGGTGTTGTGTTTAGTTTAGAAGTTATGAGTAATTGAAGTATTTTCAATTGAATTCAATTGAAATGTCAAAATGTGCACGTGTATTACACAAGTGAACTTAAATTTACATATGAGGTATCAATTATTACATGTGTAAATTATAATTATATTACATTATGAGGAATTAAAGAAAAAATAAATTGGAAAGATTAATTCTGGGGGGGAAAAGACACTCTAGCTCTAAGGGGAGCTAGACCCCCAAATCCTTGCTGACTGGAATGGTATTTCAAAATCCATGCAAAAGTTCATTACTTTTTTCCTGGAATTGAGTCACAGGGTCTGTGACTCAATTGATGATGAGGTTTTGATACCAACCAGGGTAGTTTTAACTGCTGCCAAGAGGATAAAATCACCCTTAAGTTAAAACAATGTTAGTAAAAACAGTTTTAACTGGTTTCTACACCTCTTACACACATCCTGACGTGCTTTGAAGGCTCTAGACCAGGTATTGCTATAGTAATGTCTGATTTAAGGGTCTGAAATGGCTAAAAATAGCAAAAAATGGTTTAAACCAGCCCTTTTTTGTTCTAAGCCAGGGTTCAATGATTCCATAATTGGCTTTTCTGTTTTCAGACTGTTTTTCACAACTGACAATAGTAAATTTTACTTTTGGAGGAAGAAAATTGATGGCTATAACAGAATGTCTTCTTTGCCCCACTTTTCTCTTCATGTTAGAATCTTTTCCTTTTATAATTAGTTTAAACACTGTTAAAACAATCAATAAAAGATTCCAAACACCCTTTAGAAATGATTTTGAACCTTTTAACCATGTTAAAAAATCATTATAATCATTGTTTGTAACTCCTATTTTTACCCTTGAACCACCTCAAAAGTGAATTAAAGCATCTTTCATCATGGTTAAATTTGTCACTTTGTTTCCAAATTCACTCTGGTCACTTTTGTGCATGTTTTCTCTTTAAATATCTTTTTAAAGACTTTGTACTTTAATTAATTTCTTGCAGTTTTTTGCTCAATTAATTCCAATTGAAATTACTCTTAAAGAAATTTCTTTTGTAGCCTTAAATATCTCTTGTAGAGTATTTTTAGATAAATCTTTATTGTTGGTAAAACAATAAGTGTTTATTATATTATTGCTTTATCCTTAAAAAGCTTAAATCAATATAATGGCGTGTTTTCTCTTTAAAAATACTATTTATTACTATTTTTAAATAATTTTACCGTATACAAATTTTGAGGACAGGAAAAGTACTTGATATTTTATTAAAGTTTCATATCCACAACTTGCATTCCCCAAGAAGGAAAGAAGAACAAGCAAAGGAACTGGAGAAGACCAGCCAAAAAGATGCCATGGAGAATTTCTTCAACATGGCCAGAACCTGGATTGAATTCAAGGACAAGGAGGAACAAAGAATGAGAAAACCTCATTTCTCAAAGAAATAAATTTGTCTCCAGAGGTTTTAAATGCTTTGACAGAAAACAAAAATATCATTTTACCTCTTAAAGAAATTAAAAAATGTTAATTGCCCTTACAAGAAATAATCAATAATTTATCATCTTTAAAAAAAATTGTTGTACAAAATAAAAAAGAAATTGATAACATTAAATTTATGGTTGAAAATAATAAAACAATATTTCTAATTGCCAATACTCAGAAATTAATAGAAGGACAACAGGAATTTTGTAAATACATAAAGGATATCAAAGAAAAAACTTTGACAATCAATTATGACATGAGTATTGATAATCGTATGGAAAAACTTAACAAATCAAGTATTTATGTGGAAAATTTGAAGAAAAGACGTCATCACACCAAAGATTGCTTCTAGACCATGTGGAAAAAAGTGATGAAGCAAGAATGAACTTTAAAGATGATATTCGAAGTGAAATAATACTTCTTCCTGAAAAGATGGATAAAATAAGTGAGGTTAACTTAAACATGCCAAAGTTATCAACCCCATTTTCTAAAATAAGAAGTCCTGTTAAGCCAAAAGAGGAAATGAAAAATCTATTCATAACAGACTTGAGTCACCAAGACAATAACCAAGCCTTAATGAAGAAGCACCTCAATTGAAAGAATGGCCAATACTCACAGGTGAAGGTGAATATGACCATATGTTATTCATTAAAGCAATTGAAATGTTACAAGAAGATTATTCCATACCAGATAAGTTAATCACTGCCAGATTACACTCACTATTTGAGAAATCTGCGAATAGATGGTATTATGGCCTAAGGCAAACAAATGGCAGAAATACCTAGTCCTGGTGGAAACACAAATTAATCACCAAGTGGGCTAAGCATGCCTGGAGGTACAAAATAGAGTATTCATTTGAAAATTCTTTTTTTGACACAGACAAGGATAAACCTTTGACCTGGTTCTTAATACAAGTTGAAAGATCAAATGCACTGTACCCAGAAATGTCACAAAAAATGGTACACATGAAAATACTTAAGAAATGTGGAGAGGAATTGGAACATGCTTTGAGAAGAAGATGTATAGAGCCATGCTCCACAGGAGAGTATATTGATGCACTGGAAGATATAGTGACAAGGACAAAAATTGGCAGAACTCGAAAGAAATTGGACATTAAAAGTTCAAATAAACCATTTCTCAAGAAATTTAAACCAAGTATATACCAAGAGAACCATTCAAGCCCAATACATCCAAAATTAATGAGCAAAAAAAGTTCCACAAATGTGGAGGTATTGGACACTTAAACAATAATTGCCCTAAAAAAGTAAAAATCAAAAAAATGCACCATCCCACTACCAGTGTGAGCCTTGAGGTATATTTTACATACCCAAATAGGCCACAATTATCTTAAAAAGAAATTTGGAATTATACATAACTCATAAATCATGCATATATTCAAAATTCATCATTTTTGATTTCAGAAAAGATGAATAACTTTTTATTGAGCAAGTAAATCCATGAATTTAAAGCCAGATTTGGATTCTACACGAAAATTCACCTAGGGTAGCTCCATAGAGTGAATAAGCTCAAATTAACTCTTTGAGGTGGTAATTTGCAAAATACTTCAACACCACATCATGAATACCACATAAAAGATCCGTGAAAATTTTTGTTTTTCTTGATTTTACGCCAAAATAATGGGAAAGTGAGGAATCCCATGTTACATATACACTAAGGATAGTGTTATGCATGTTTTGAGCACTTAATATCATGGTATTCTTACATGGACTTTTGGTACACCCATAGTGGATATCTCACTTGAAGCTTAAATTTCTATTTTGACGTAAAAAATAGGCAAGGGGGACAAAAGACATCAAGGAGAGCCAGGGTACCCAACTTCTGAGGCCTCAGAGGCGTGGACAGCTCTAAAGCTTGGATACATGGCTGATCTTAGACTAATTGCTAAACCAAAACCTTTTGGGAACTTGATTACCATGTCACAACTACTGTAAATCTTAAGAAAAATAGCAAATAACCTGCTATTTTGACGTGCCAAGGAGGTAAAGAGCTACTTATACTCCTGTAACCACATCAATTCTTAATGACTTTCCATGGATAAACCCCAAAAGAGTAATTAAAACCCTTTTTGGACTTGTATCCATTGATTTACCTCATAGCAACCAGTGAAACACTGATATTTGCAATTCTATGTAGAAATGAGGTAAAAACCTCAAAAATTCATTAAAAATACAATTCTTAATTAATCCTTCTGAAGCTTTCAGGACCAATGGAGAACAGTATTATCTATGGTACAACCAAAAAGAATTACAGTTTTACTAACAGTCCATTTTTGACCATTCTACGTGAAACACTGAATCTTCAAAAACTCACAGTAATTAAAACCTGTGATGAAATTGGCAATAACAGTGATAGCTTTGAGAAATCAATGATTATTTTGGAATAAAAGAAGATTTACAGATGTTACTCCTTTTATTCGTAACCATATTGGGGTTGGTAGTCACGTAAAAGCATCAATTAAGTAATTATGATAATCTTACATGACAACAGATGATGCAATCATTAATCCAAAAAGGTTTATTGTTTTCTCACTCACTGGTTTTTCAGTTTGCTCCATGGCACGCCTCTGTGAGCTGTTGTTGACTTAAAAGAGGCCTTCTCTTGCTGTTTTTTCCGTATCATCATCATCATCTTATTATCATTTATATCATTGTTACCAACAAGTAAGTATTAGTTAAACTATTCTTAAGTGTTTTAAATCTTTCAGAAATCAATCAGAAAGACGTGAAATCATAGAATCCAACTATATATTGTTGTAATCCTGCTATAAATCATTTTTATATCTTAAATCCACAATTCTACATCAAATTTCTCTACTTTTATCTATCAATAAGTTCTTTGGAGTATTAGTGAGTCATTTATCTTTAATTCTTAAAGTTTTTCTCTAGTAATAGTTTTCTTCAAGGATTAGTCTTATAATTATTCTTGCAAAAGATAATTATATATGAAAAGAATTTATTATTTTAATAAAAGAAGTTTTTATTAATAAATTCTTCTTGTAATTGATTCTTGTAGACAATTACATTCTCACTGTTAAAATCACTAGTAGTGCTTAACACGTGAAAGAAATAATTCTTTAATTATTTAATTGTGGTTATAATAATATTTTATTATTATATTTCATAAGAACATACATAGTACTTTTGATTAATAGTAGTATTATCATAAGCTTCATAGTCACATCTTACAGCAAGAATCCAATGAATTATCGAAAAATAATCAAGCAAGATGAAATTCAAGCCTCAAAATGCTTTGAAGTCAAGGTGGAAGAATTTTCAAATTTGATTAGATCAATTCAGAAGTCATTATTGCGAGATTCTCAGTATAGAACTATCCTTAAAGATTTGGGTAAAGGTAAATCTGTCCAAGATTATTCTCTCGATTCCTCCTCCCAACTTCCTCTGTTCAAAGATTGAGTGGTGGTCCCAAATGACCCCACAATTCAGGTCAGCATACTTCAGAAAAGGTATGACTTTCCTCTAGCTGGACACCCTGGCCAAGAGAAGACTCTCAAACTTGTCAAGTGGGATTTTCACTGGTCTGGCATCACTCGATTCATAAAGGATTATGTCTCATCCTGTCAACAGTGTTCAAGAAACAAAAATATTCATCACAAGAAGTTTGGACTCCTCAAACCTCTTCCAATTCCAAATGGTCCTTGGATTTGTCTTTCAATGGATTTCATCACTCAATTGCCACTGTCCAATTCACTTGACTCAATCCTTGTCATAGTGGACAGATTCTCAAAAATGGCAGTTTTTATTCCAACAATGTCTTCAATAACTTCATTAGATTTGGCCCATTTATTCCTTAAGAATATTTTCTCAAAGTATGGCCTTCCTTCAATCATTGTTAGTGATAGAGGTTCTCTTTTTGTTTCTTCCTTTTGGACCAATCTTTGTCAGCAGCTCAAGATATCAAGAGATCTGTAAACTGCTTATCATCCAAAAGCAGATGGACAGACAGAGAGGGTAAATCAGATACTAGAGAAGTACCTTTGGATGTATGTCATTTATCATCAAGATGATTGGAACACCTGGCTTCCTCTGGCTGAATTTTCCTACAATAACTCTGACCACTCTTCAACAAAACAATCACTGTTTTTCACTGTTTATGGAAGAGATCCACATTTTGACTCAGTTAACATTACTCAAGATACTCCTGCTGGAAAGTTATCAACAAGAATTCAATCATTACAGAAAGATGTCAAGAGAGAACTGGCAGTTTCCATAAACAGGTTTACGAGGTATGAAGATAAAATTAGAGCAAGGCCACCTGTTTTCAATCCTGGTGACATGGTATGGCTTTCTTCCAAGAACATCAAATCAACTAGACCCACCAAAAAAACTGTCTGAAAGATGGTTGGGTCCTTTTCCGATCTTGAATAAAGTCAGTACTCATGCTTATCATATCAAGCTTCCACCTCAATGGAAATCCATACACCCAGTCTTCCATATATCCCTCCTGGAACCAGTCAAGACATTAACAATCCCAAATTGGCATCAAGAGCCTCCTCCTCCAAACATCATTGAAGAAGAAGAGGAATGGGAAGTCTCTCAAATACTGGACTCAAAGCTCAAGAGGGGAAAATTATGGTATCTGGTGGAATGGAAAGGTTTCAGTCAAGACTCAGAAAGATCCACTTGGGAAACAACTGAAAACCTCAAGAATTGTCCTGAACTGGTTAAGGATTTTCATTCTTTATATCCTGACAAGCCAGGACCCAATTCTTCAAGAGCTTGATTTTTTATGGTACTTTGTGGGGAGAGGAATTACCAAAAGTAAGTCCCACTCCTGGTATGCACCTTTAGGGGTATTCTACTATTTTCTGTTGTAAGCATCACCTTGGCCACTCTGTGAGCACTTTGCAATTTTGGACACAGATCTTTGGCATGGCTTCCAATTTCATTTCCAATGTTATGGCCATTTTCACTTGGGACAATGGGCCATTCACTTTTCAATTCATTTCCAAGACCTCAAAATTCAAATTAATTCCTTCAGCATTTTTTGTTTTTATTTTTATGGCACTGGCGGGAGTGGTAACTACCAAAATTAAGTTCCTCTCCTGGTGTGCACCCCCCTGGGGGTCTAAAATCTTGTCAAAACATCACCTTGGCCACTTTGTGTGAGCACCTGGCATCAAATTTCTCTTTCCAGGTACTTGGCCAATTTCAAAATCAGTTATCAGCGTCCGTGATGAAGATTGGAACCTCCTCAAGATTAAATTCATTTTTCTTTTCTCTTTTCTCTTTCTTTTATTTTCATTTTCATTCTTTATATTAAATTTTATTTTCATTTTCATGTTATCATATCAAAAATTTATCTCAAAGAATATTCATTCATCACAACATTATCAATCATGAAGCCAATTTTAAAAGAGGATCAAGCAAGTCCTGCGTCATATGACAAATTATTAATATCACTTATTATTTTATTTTATTTTCCTCTTAAAAGAACTTTTCTCTATCCCACTCTCAATCCTTTTCAATAGACTCAACAGGCTTCACCTTGTATTGGTGCTCAGGAGCTCACCATTTCATGGTGGGGGGTACTGTCACAACCATGGCAATTCACCTCCTTGGATCTCCGTATGGCATATCAAGCCACAGTCCTTTTATGGCCAATTGGCCATATCCATCACCAGTGGCCAATATGGCCATGTCATCATCTTTTGGGGCCTTCATGGCCCTTCACCTCAATCCAGAAGCTATAGCGGCAATTCATGCCCAATTGGGAATTCCTGGCCATTTCCCTCAAAACCAGGGGAAATGGCCCAAATGGATTTTTTGGCCATTTGCGCTCATAATGCGCATTTTGCGCACTTTGACACAAAGTGTCCAAAAGACACTTTCCCACCCTTTGGGCCAGTTTTTGGCTCAGAACCCAAAAGTGGCCAAAAAAACCAAAGGACCCAGAAACACCTTTCCAAGCTCTGAAGCCATCACATCAATCTTTTTCCCCTCTGTCTTTCCATCTCAAGACCTTTTGACATAATCTTCTTTCCAATGAACCAATATGCCATAAATGATGTTATATATCATTATGCATCATTTTTCAACAGCAATTAAATGGTGGCAATATCAAATGGTCATTCTAATATTCCAACATATCATCATGTCCTCAAGGCACTCAATCATTCAGAGGACTCATCAAGGCTCAAGAGCAAGTGTTTCAGCGTCAAAGACCCATCATGCCATCAAGACATCATTGGATAATTCCATTCACAGTATTCCTCCAAGGCAATACTGTTCAAAAATTCTCAAGGGATTCAAGAGGAAGTTCATTCATTCATTCATTCATTTGTCAAGTGTCAAAGCTTGTAAGGTTTGAATATGAAACAATAAGTAAAAATTACTAATATTTTACTTATTGTACTATGAATGTCCTTATAATTGAAATAAATAAGATAAAAATAATTATAATAATAAAGAATTATTATAATTATGGCGTAAAAATGATTATATTATTAATAAAGTATAATAATATAATTTATATTATAAAATATAATATAATAAAATAAATATATTAATATAAAATAATTGATATATTTAAAGGCACTTTATTATTGTTACAAACAAATGATAAAGGCCTAAAAAATTGTTTTTTATTAATAAAAAATAATTAATAACAATAATATTACCAATATTAAAGTTATAAATTAATATAAATACTATTTATATTAATTAAAGAATTATTAAAATAATAATAAAGAGAAAATTATTAGAATAAGAGAAAATAACTTACTTTTAACACTTAATAAAATAGTTTTGAAATATTTTACGCCAAAAAATATAAATACAACCTTTTCAAATTGTATTTACAATAAAAAATAAAGAAAATTACTAATATTCTTGATTTTTACATTGAAATGAGTTTTAGAGAGATTTTTAACAAAAACAATTCAATAAATGATTTAATCACGTCAAAAAAGATGATTACAGCAAGGTGGTCTTTGGTCTTTTAATAGTATAATGGTTTTATATATAAAGAATAAAGAAATTACCTTTGATTTAATTGATTTAATGTTTTTGATGCGTCTTTTTGGGAAAATAGAGTAAAAAGAGCTGTATTTATAGTAAATACCTCCCTCCTAGAGTCCAACAGGCTTCTAGTAGACGTTTACTGATCATATCCACTGGAAGTGATCAATATTTTAAGGTTTGGGGATGATTACATCATGATCAAATCATATTGCATCATTATTACACCATTATTTAGAGTTATCACTATAACTCTAAAGTTGATGACATCAGAGGTTTGGCAGAACCCCAAATTTCGTGTATTTTATTATTTTTAATCATAAACTAATAGTATTCACCAATTGTATCACTCATATGACTGTTAAACTTAATTTAAGGTTACAGTAGGTGATCATAACTGCTCAATTTAAGCTCAAACTTTGATCTTTGATAACTTTTAAGTTTTACACGCTACAGCAATTCAGAGAGTGAATTCTGATAGCCTGACATAACCTTATTACGCTGCCAAGAGCTTTTCATTACATCATCCAAACTCCAATTTTGATGATTTTTATTGTAACTCATCTTTTCTGTCGAAATTCAATATTTTGAACTTCAAATCATGATTTCAGGGGGTTATACCCTGAATTTAATAATAAACATTACGTCATTCTTCACGAATGAACTAGTAGAATCCAACTGTGAGCTTTATTTTAAGTCTGGACCACTTTCACAACAAAGTGGTCAACAGCTCTGTTGATTTTTATCAATATTTCATCATAGGTTTTAACCTTGTTTATAGATTGTAAAATAACGTTCATATCTGTGTTCCTACAGTAATTACGTGGTAACTTTATTTTTGCTTCATCACTCTATCTTGTATAGTTTAAGAGATATTAGCAATGATCCTTGAATATATGCATTGACCAAAAAAGTGCATATATTCAGGTTAATTCCTTAACTATTAACTTTGGAAATTAGCTCATTAATTCTTTTATGTGTGAATGTTCATGGGGAATCGAATGGTACAATTTATTTTACATGTTGTTCCATTGGTTCTTGAAATAAATATGGATTTATGGTTTTTATGAGGTATTATTCCTTATAACTCATTAAATATTGACTTTACAGATATGCCATAAAAATTGTATATGTGTATTTTACCACAGGGAATCCAATGGTATAATTTATTTCACATGTTGATTCATTGGTTTTTAAGTTAAACCAATTTTTGTACCAATTTATGGTATTTTTGTATTTTTGAAGTAATTATTTTTAATGTATAATTATTCTAAGTAATTTTAGTATAATTATCTTAAAGGTATAATTATTCTGAGTCTTTCTTGTGAACTTATTGGGTATGTGGTCATATCTCAAAGGCTCACATTCCCTACCACCAAAAAAGATTGTACCACAATCTGATATGTGTAATTAGGGTATCATCCACTGTCCTACCTCTTCAATAGACTTTGTTAGTCTTGAAGCTCAATAATGCTTAACTTTTCTATTTTTCAGGCTTTCTTTCATGTCTGAACCTTCTGAGTAGTTTATCAGCATTTGTTATATCTTTCTCAAGTAGCCATTCATCTTCTTGAGTTGAATTTCTATACCTTACAAGGTATTCCCTTTCTTTTTTGTTTCTTGTCCTTCTTTCTTTAAGGACTTTTACTATTTCCTTTTCCTCTTCTTCTTCCAAGGGGGGAATTTCAAGTGGGGGTTTATTCCTTAGTGGAAATAACTCCTTGTCACTTGAGCTGTGAGGTTTTATTAGACTTACAGGGAAAGTTGGGTGTTTGTTCATTAGTTCACCTGTGAGTTTCAATTGCACCGCATTGGGTCCATGAAGTGCGTTTATCATAAATGGTCCTGAAAAGGAATCTTTCAATTTCTTTGGGCCTTTTATGTTATTGAAATTGAGGGTTGATACTAGAACCAAGTCTCCTATTTTGAATTCAGGTGGCTTGTGACTTTTATCCCATCTTTCTTTTGCATATTTGAAAGAATCTTGCATACATCTGTTTGCATGGTGTCTTGCTTTGTCAAGCATTATTTGAAAGCTGCTTGCTGTTGGATGTATATCCACTAAGTCCTTTTTGAGGGTGTCATAAGGAAGTCTTGGATTCCAACCTTTTTCTAGCATTGCTGGTGTTTTTCCAGTAGAAGAGTGGATTGATGTTTTATATGCCAGTTCTAGTGCTGGTATTAGTGTACACCAATCATGGGTAAAACCATCAGAATCTTTGAATTCTAGCCCATAAGCACAGAATCCTCTGATCATGTCTTCTAAGGTCTGTATCATTCTTTCTGCTAAACCATCAGTTTGAGGATGATAAGCTGTTGAGAATGATAACTTTGTCCCAAACAAGTTATGGAGATTTGTCCATAATGCTGAAGTGAACTTTGGGTCTCTGTCCCTTATAATATTTTGGAATAAGCCTGTGTGGCTAATGACTTTATTCCATATCATTATGGCTGTATCCATAGCTGTGTCATCTTTGTGACATGGTAAGAACATAGGAGTTTTACTGTATCTTTCAACTAACACTAGGCATGCATTATAACTCCTGTCTCCTCCTGGAGGTTATGCTGTTACCCAATCCATATGATCTATTTCCCAAGGGGATTTTGGTTCTTGGATTTGGATCATCATTCCAAATTTCTTTCCTGTGGTTCTGTTGGCTTTTTGGCATCTGTCACAGGTTTGACAGTACTCTGCAACATCTTTCTTCCAATTTGGCCACCAAGAGCAGGTTTTCACCCTCTCTAGTGTCCTATCTTCTGAGAGATGTCCAGATGCAACACTATCATGACACTCATGTAAGATAGTGTTTATTAGTGTTCTATCTGTTAAGGTCGTAACACATGTGTGTTTTGTTCTATGGTAGAGGATTCCATCAAGTAGGTGGAATCTTCCTTCATCATATGCCTTTTTCCATGTTTCATCTAGTTTTGATGAAAGTGATGAGTCTTTGCAGTCTTTAATTAGAAGTTGGCTTAAGATATGGCAATTTTTTGTCTGTCTTATAGCTTTCTTTAACTTGGTTAAAGAATTCTGTGCCAATGTCTGTAACACATATTCCTTCTATATGGTGTTCTTCTTGTGGTACCCATGCTGGATTGTCAGGGGTATTTGCTAAAGCCCATCTGTTAAGACCATCTGCAATTTTATGGATATTACCAGATTTATGAACAATAGTCATATTTCCTCTGTATTCTTGGATAGCAATTTGCCATCTCAGCATATGTCTATTTGGAGTCTTCATATTTTATCGTGATTTCACAGAATTACAGTCTGTGATTACATCAAATACTGTGCCATCCAAATAATAATGCAGTTTTTCTAAAGCCCACACTAAGCATAAGCATTCCATTTGGCTGGCTCCATACCTTGTTTCTGTTGGCTTTATCTGCCTTGAAATGAAACAAGTTGGTCCTTCCACTGGTTTATCATTGATAATTTGTGTCTGGTGAAGTGCAGCACCTAATCCTTCTCCACAAGCATCAATGTATAGTTTGAAGGGTAGTTTCCAATCTGGAATTAAAAGAAATGGGGCATTTGTTAGTGAATTTTTCAATTCTTCATATTCCTTGACCCTTTCTTCAGTCATTTCATAGCCTGTTTGTTGGTCACATAGTTTATACAAGGATTTAGCAATTTTTGCAAAGTCCTTTATATGCTGTCTATAGTAACCAGCAAATCCTAGAAATGATTGCATTTCTTTTTTGGTTTGAGGCATTAGTTTAAGTAGTACTGCTGCTACTTTGTTTTTGTCTATGCCTAGACTGAGTCCAGATACAACATGTCCTAGTGCTTTTAATTCACTATATGCAAAATGACATTTTTTTGAAAGAAATTTTCATATTCACTTGGACTATTTTTTGTACTACCCTTTCTAGTCTTGTAAGGTGATTTTCCCAAGTTTCTGAGCACACTATAATATCATAAATATAGATAATTAACCATCCTTCTGATAATTCTTCAGGGAATATGGTATTCATCATTCTTTGATAATGGGAAGGTGCATTTTTTATCCCAAATGGCATTCTTAAGTATTCAAAAATTCCACAATGGACTATTATTCTTAGTAGTTTCTTGTCATTGTCTGTTAAGAAATTTTGATGAAAACCCTTAAGAGCATCCATAGCTGTAATTAACTTAGCTTGTGACAATTGGGTCAATGTCTCATGAATTCTAGGTATTGGATATCTATCTGGAATGGTATAGGTGTTCAGGGCTCTGAAGTCTCCTACCATCCTTGATTTTTCATTATGCCAAGTTATAATGACAGGTGTAGTAACTTCTACCTGTTCATTATTTCCAGCTTTTCTTGATACTCCTAGGTCCATTAATTCTTTAATGTGCACTTCTAAGGCTTCTATAGCCCTTTGACTAGCTGGGTAAGCTGGTCTTCTTAGTAAGGGTGGGTAAGTATTTTCCACATTAAGAATTATGTCTACTTCATGCCCAATTATAGCACCTAGTGGCTCTTTGTCAGTTGCAAAGGCATTTTTGTACTTAAATAAGAGGTCAATTAATTTTTCTTTCATTCTATCTGTTAATTCTTGATTGAATTCTGCCTCTTTAAGTTGTTAAGATATAAAAAGATCCTTTTCTGGCATCTTTTCTTCATTCTTAATAACTGTAATTTGTTTTTTGTTATTTAAGAAGCCAAACTTCTGTCTCTTTATGTCTCCTATAGTAAAATACCTATCCTTCTGGTTAGAGATATCTATACCATAGAGTGATAAGTAGTCATTTCCCAGGATAAAGTGATTACTGGTACATTTGTCCATTACCACAAATTCCACTTTAATTCTGACACATTGTGAAGGGTGAGGAAAAATTAGTGTTAAATCAATTATTCCAAGGGGCTTCATGCTCTCACTTGCACTACTGAATTTGACACCTTGTATTGGCATAAGTTTTTCTTGCCAGTCTGGGACAAGGGTTTTTAAATAACTTTTGCCAACACAGGTGCAATATGCTCCTGTACCTAAGTTAACTTTTCCTTCTTGGTTATCAACCATAACAATAATTATACTTGATTTTCCAGCTGTATATCACATTCCTCTTGGAGGTTTGGTTCTATACATTTTGGCATCTTGCACATTTGTCAGGTTTGTGTCAGATGTTCCAACTTGTGGTAAATTTGAGTTGACATCTAGTACTTCATAAATTATATCAATGTTATTAATTTCTGCATTAATTATATTGATTTCATCACTTTCAGAAGTTTCTGATTCTTCTGTTTCTTTTTCAGAGTCAGATTCCTCCTCTTTGTCATTGTGGTTTTCTGTTTCCACAATTTCATTGATTTTTGCCTTTTTTAGGCAATTATTGGCTAAGTGTCCAATACCTCCATATTTATGGCATTTCCTTTGCTCATTATAATTGCATGTACTGGGCTTGAAGGATTCTCTTGGTTTATCTTTTTTGAAAAATGGTGTATTTGGGCTTTTAATTTCCAATTTCTTCCAAGTCCTGCCAATTTTTGTTCTTGTCACTATGTCTTCTAGTGCATTAATGTACTCTTCTGTGGAGCATGGTTCTATACACCTGCTTCTTAGGGTATGTTCTAGCTCTCCTCCACATTTCTTGAGTATTTTCATACGCACCATTTTTTGTGACATTTCTGGGTACAATGCATTAAGCCTTTCAACTTGTTTCAGGAACCAAGTTGAAGGTTTGTCTTTCTATGGGTCAAAGAAAGAATTTTCAAATGCATTTTCTATCTTATACCTCCAGGCATCATTTGCCCACTTGGTGATTATTTCTTGTTTCCACCAAGACCAGGTATTTTTACCATTTGTTTGTCTTATGCCATAATACCATCTTTTTGCAGATTTCTCAAACAATGAATGTAATCTTGCAGTGATTAATTCATCTGGTATGGCATAGTCTTCTTGTAAAATGTCAATTGTTTTAACAAATGACATGTGGTCATATTCACCTTCTCCTGTGAATGTTGGCCATTCTTTCAGCTGAGGTGCTTCGTTCATTAAGACTTGGTTATTTTCTTGGTGACTCAAGTCTGTTATGAAAGGATTTTTCAATTCCTCTTTTGTTTTAACGGGGCTTCTTATATGAGAAAATGGAGTTGATAACTTTGGCATATTTAAATTAGCCTCATTCATTTTATCCATTTTTTCAGTAATAAGCCTTATTTCACTTTGAACATCATCTTTTAGATGCATTCTTGCTTCTTCACTTTTTTCGACATGGTCCAAAAGTAATTTTTGGTGTGATGAAGTCTTTTCTTCAAATTGTTCTACAGAAATACTTAATTTGTTTAATTTTTCTGTAAGATTGTCAATACTCACATCATAATTGATTGTCAAAGTTTTTTCTTTGATATCACTTATGTATTTGTACAGCTCTTGTTGTCCTTGTATTAATTTCTGAGTATTGTCAATTAATACTTTTGGTTTATTATTTTCAATCATAAATTTTTTATCAATTTCTTTCTTATTTTGTATAACAAGTTTGGTTAAAGATGATAAGCTATTATTTATTTCTTGGAAAGATAATAAACTATTTTTAATGTCTTTAAGAGGTAAAATACTATTTTTAAGCTCTGTTAAAGTATTTAAAACATCAGGAGACAAGGTTATTTCTTTGGGAAATGGGGTTGTCTCATTCTTTGTTCCTCTTTGTGTTTGAATTTCACCAAAGTTCTGGCCATGTTGAAAACATTGCCCATGGCATCCTTTTGGATTTTTGGGATCCTGTAGCTTGGGGAATATGGTTTCCTCCAATTCTTTTTCTTGTTCTTCTTCCCTTCTTGGGGAAGTGGGTTGGCTTGGGGCTTTCTGGTAGAAGCTACTGGGGCTTCTTCCTTGGTTGCCTCCCTCTTTTTGGCATGGTAATCCTTGATTTTTTTGATTTGAGGTTTGGATGACAGTGGATTCCATCCATTGGAGTATTTCACTATCTCCTCCTCTTTGAGAAACTTTTTCAGGATGTGCCAGGAGTTCATCACTCCTTGGTGTATTTGAGGCAGCATTTCCCAATCTTTGTCCTTGTACACTGTGTAATACTGCTTGTACTGGCTCAAGTAGATGTCTATTTGAGCCCTCTGAATGTGATTTGTACCTATTTGAGTTACTCATACTTAGCTCCAATTCAGGTTAAGATATCATGGGAATTTCTGGGACTTGCCTTTGGGATAAGGCACTTCCTTGTGTGGATTCTGTTCCACTGGGGATATTGCCCTTTCTTTTCCCTTTTGAGGGATCAGTTCAACCTCTGAGTCCATCTCCATCTGATTGGATGGAGTATTGGGAACCTCTTCTGGTAGTCATAATTTAAGAAAATAAGAAAAATAAAAGTATTTTTAGGATAAAAATTCTTTTTATGGCAATTATAAAAGAGGGGCTCACCTTCAGAGTCTTGAATGGTGGGTCCTGGAAAGTCTAATTTGTTAGCTTTCTTTCTTTTAGTGATAACTGGTGTTGGAGAACTTTGACAAGTTTCTTCCACCAATCTCTCAACAGTAGTTTGGTTGTCTTCTGTTGGGTTATCCTCAAACACTAAAAAAGACAGATAAATATAAGTCTTTTTATAAGAAGTGTTATTTTTGGTAAGATATGACAATTTTCCACGTAGAAATTGCTTTAATATCTTTAAAAACTTGAAATGAATAAAGAAATGAATAAAAATGAATAAAAAGAACTTTTTTTATTGTTTTTTAACATTTTTTAATATTTTATATATTTTTTATTTTTATTTTTAAGGAATAAAATAAAAATTAATATGATTCTTTATAAAATTAAATTATAATAAAAATTATTTTTAATTTATATAATATCTTTTCTAATCACTAGAGTCACTCAAAGAAAGTTCTTGCAAGTCTAAGGATGTGAAAAAACCACGTGTAAGACAGTACAATTGCTTTCCAAATGCCTCAATAGCTTTTAAAATCAATAAAATATCAAATTATTATATAATTTTATGATTATAAATATAATTTATTATTGAATAAGCACAATTAGAATCTTTTTTAAAGGTCTTTTAAGTAAATATCACGGCCAGGCCCCCAAAGGTAAGGTTTGACTATGAAACAATAAGTAAAAATTACTAATATTTTACTTATTGTACTATGAATGTCCTTATAATTGAAATAAATAAGATAAAAATAATTATTATAATTATGGCGTAAAAATGATTATATTATTAATAAAATATAATTATATAATTTATACTAAAAAAAATTGTCAGGGTGAGTCTATGTAGTAGCTTAAAAATAGTAAATACAAGCTAGCACTATGACTGTGACACACAAAAAAGTAATAAATCAAATCTTCAGGTCCTACTGCTAAGTGGTAACAGTGGTGATGAGTCTATTGAGGACCTGGGTTGCAATGCTCTAATATCTTTGACTGTAAAGAAACACTACAATAATTAATTATTTTAATTATATCAATATAATCCTAAGAGTACTACTGGTATAAGACAGTTTTACTACGTAAGGATGTTAATTCATTATAAGATGAGTCTCTTCCAGTGAGGAAAGACCTGCTTTTATCTCCTCTGAGGACTGTGAAAGACTGGTAGGCTCTTCACACGTCTACAGAGTGAAACTTTTCACTCTGGAGGCTGGGTTGTGGTTCTGTACCATCAATTCTGACGTCAGCATAGTCAGAATTGTGGTTTTTGGACCACAAATTATCATTCAGGATCAATACAGGGTGAAAAAACTCTTCACAGGCCACGTCAGCACCATTGTGACGTTTCCAGAGTGTCTGGATGACTAATATTAGTCATTCTGGGCGGGTTTAAGCTTTAAACAACCATTATTTTAAGTATCAAGCCAGTACTGGTTGGTACAGGTTTGGTACAGACCAGTATTGGTCAAAATACTTCCAACCAAGATATCTTAGTCAGTTTTTGAGATATCAAGAATCCAAGAGCACAGAATTGAAGGGCTTAATGAGCTCTTCAATTTGATATGCTTCATGCTTACCCTTCTTTAAGATAGCAAAAGCTATAAGGACTTTAAGTTTTTGGATGTATTTTTGTACATCAGTATGAGGCTTCAAAACCTTCCAAGCCAGATATCTTCTCCAATTTAGAAGATATCTGTATTCCAATTATACAGTATTGTAAAGCTTGATTAGATCTACAGTTTGGTATACAACACTTTACAACTGTATGAATATATTCCAAAGATACAGGGGTTTCTTTATATGGTTAGTTTCAGAAATCCTGTATTTTGAGATGTAAACCTTTAAACCAAGATCCCTCTGTCAATTTTGAAGATAGAGGGGTCTAAGGTATCTCAAATTAAAGCTCTCACTCAGACCTTCAATTTGGCTGTACTTTTGTACAGTTTTGTACAAGCCCTCCTACACCTTTGAGGGGTTGTTGGTGGAAAAAAGGTGGTATAATGGTATCTCCTGATTTAGGAGTGCTAAAGATGAATAGATGATACCATTGGATAGCTCTACCTTAGAGCTTCAAGAAAAAAACCATTCTGGTTGGGGTTTCATGAAATATGTATAAGTTAGATTAGAGGCTAGAATAAGAGTTTTTGCCTATTTGGTCTTATCTTTGATAGGGCATATCTTTGTCCTTTCTTATTATATTTGAGGAGGTTTCCTCTTTATAATTTACTTGTATTGGCTATATTTGTCCAATACTCCTCATACCATTACTTATGGTATGTTGGATGTCATGCTGGTGCTCTGTTTTGAGTCACAGGCTGACAAATATAATATAATAAAATAAATATATTAATATAAAATAATTAATATATTTAAGGGCACTTTATTATTGTTACAAACAAATAATAAAGGCGTAAAAAATTGTTTTTTATTAATAAAAAATAATTAATAACAATAATATTACCAATATTAAAGTTATAAATTAATATAAATACTATTTATATTAAGTAAAGAATTATTAAAATAATAATAAAGAGAAAATTATTAGAATAAGAGAAAATAACTTACTTTTAACACTTAATATAATAGTTTTGAAATATTTTACGCCAAAAAATATAAATACAACCTTTTCAAATTGTATTTACAATAAAAAATAAAGAAAATTACTAATATTCTTGATTTTTACGTGGAAATGAGTTTTAGAGAGATTTTTAACAAAAACAATTAAATAAATGATTTAATCACGTCAAAAAAGATGATTACAGCAAGGTGGTCTTTGGTCTTTTAATAATATCATGGTTTTATATATAAAGAATAAAGAAGTTACCTTTGATTTAATTGATTTAATGTTTTTGATGCGTCTTTTTGGGAAAATAGAGTAAAAAGAGCTGTATTTATAGTAAATACTTCCCTCCTAGAGTCCAACATGCTTCTAGTAGACGTGTACTGATCATATCCACTGGAATTGATCAATATTTTAAGGTTTGGGGATGATTACATCATGATCAAATCATATTGCATCATTATTACACCATTATTTAGAGTTATCACTATAACTCTAAAGTTGATGACATCAGAGGCTTGGCAGAACCCCAAAATTCGTGGATTTTAGTAGTTTTAATCATAAACTAATAGTATTCACCAATTTTATCACTCATATGACTGTTAAACTTAATTTAAGGTTACAGTAGGTGATCATAACTGCTCAATTTAAGCTCAAACTTTGATCTTTAATAACTTTTAAGCTTTACACGCTACAGCAATTCAGAGAGTGAATTCTGATAGCCTGACATAACTTTATTATGCTTCCAAGAGCGTTCCATTACATCATCAAAACTCTAATTTTGATGATTTTCCTTGTAACTCATCTTTTCTGTAGAAATTCAATATTTTGAACTTCAAATCATGATTTCAGGGGGTTGTACCCTGAATTTAATAATAACAATTATGTAATTCTTCACTAATGAACTAGTAGAATCCAACTGTGAGCTTTATTTTAAGTTTGGACCACTTTCACAACAAAGTGGTCAACAGCTCTGTTGATTTTTATCAATATTTCATCATAGGTTTTAACCTTGTTTATAAATTGTAAAATAAAGTTCATATCTGTGCTCTTGTAGTAATTAAGTGGTAACTTTATTTTTGGTTCATCACTCTATCTGGTATAGTTTAAGAGATATTAGCTATGATCCTTGAATATATGCGTTGACCACAAAAGTGCATATATTCAGGTTAATTCCTTAAGTATTAACTTTGGAAATTAGCTTATTAATTGTTTTATGTGTGAATTTTCATGGGGAATCCAATGGTACAGTTTATTTCACATGTTGGTCCATTGGTTCTTGAAATAAATAGGGATTTATGGTTTTTATGAGGTATTATCCCTTATAACTCATTAAATATTGACTTTACAGATATGCCGTAAAAATGGTATATGTGTATTTTACCACGGGGAATCCAATGGTATAATTTAATTCACATGTTGATTCATTGGCTTTTAAGTTAAACCAATTTTTGTACCAATTTATGGTATTTTTGTATTTTTGAAGTAATTATTTTTAATGTATAATTATTCTAAGTAATTTTAGTATAATTATCTTAAAGGTATAATTATTCTGAGTCTTTCTTGTGACCTTATTGGGTATGTGGTCATATCTCAAAGGCTCATAAAGCTCCACTCAATCCATCTGGGCAACCACCTCCATTTCAATACAGTCTTGATCCATCAAGAACTGTATTCCATTTTCAAGTATGGGAAATTCATTCAACCCATTTCAATTTCAAGATTAGCCAGCTGTATCAGTTCCCAAAACAATCAATACAGCCTCAAGGATCAATACAGATCAGTTTTCAGCCTGAAGAACTCAAGCTCCCAACTTTTCACATATACTGGCTACCCTTTCCACCCTGGGGGCTTTTCCCCCAGTTAATTAATATAAACACTGAATCTTCAAAAATTCACAGTAATTAAAACCTGTGATAAAATTGGCAATAACATTGATAACTTTGAGAAATCAATGATTATTTTGGAATAAAAGAAGATTTACAGATGTTACTCCTTTTATTCGTAACCATATTGGGGTTGGTAGTCACGTAAAAGCATCAATTAAGTAATTATGATAATCTTACGTGACGACAGATGATGCAATCATTGATCCAAAAAGGTTTATTGTTTTCTCACTCACTGGTTTTTCAGTTTGCTCCATGGCACACCTCTGTGAGCTGTTGTTGACTTAAAAGAGGCCTTCTCTTGCTGTTTTTTCCGTATCATCATCATCATCTTATTATCATTTATATCATTGTTACCAACAAGTAAGTATTAGTTAAACTATTCCTAAGTGTTTTAAATCTTTCAGAATCAATCAGAAAGAGGTGAAATCATAGAATCTGACTATATATAGTTGTAATCCTGCTATAAATCATTTTGATCTCTTAAATCCACAATTCTACGTCAAATTTCTCCACTTTTATCTATCAATAAGCTCTTGGGAGTATTAGTGAGTCATTTATCTTTAATTCTTAAATTTTTTCTCTAGTAATAGTTTTCTTCAAGGATTAGTTTTATAATTATTCTTGCAAAAGATAATTATATATTAAAATAATTTATTATTTTAATAAAAGAAGTTTTTTTTATTAAATTCTTCTTGTAATTGATTCTTGTAGACAATTACTTGCTCACTGTTAAAATCACTAGTAGTTCTTAACACGTGAAAGAAATAATTCTTTAATTATTTAATTGTGGTTATAATAATATGTTATTATTATATTTTATAAGAACAGACAAAGTACTGTTGATTAATAGTAATATTATCATCAGTTTCATAGTCACATCTTACATTTGGGGGCCTGGCCGTGTTTTTTGAACCTTGTACCCTTAATTAATATATTTTTAAGCTCTAAAATATATTAATTTAATATTTTTTTCTTCAATTTAAAGAAAAATTATCTTTAATTTTGAAATTGTCTTAAAATCTTATTTCATTGAGGAATTTGGTTTAATTTTGTACTGTTTTTACATGTGGCTTTTTCACATCCAAGAACTTATAAAATTATTCTTTGAGTTACTCTCACTTAATTTTTTTATTCATATTCTTAAATTTCAATACTTTTTTCTTTGAAAAGAGTTTTTTTTTAAATATCAAAAAAAATAATAAAACTTATAAAAAATCTTTTAAAATATCTTAAATCATAAAAATAATTTCTTTTATCATATTTTCTCTTTAAGTGTCTTTAATCAAATACTGTGCAGCTGGCAACAGACTCAGTAAAAGATACATCAATAGTCCTGAATCTTCAGAAGCAGAATCTGAAGAAAGTATTGAGGTGCAAATTGCTAAAAGAGGCACCTTATTTAACTCAGAAAAGAATAAAGTACCACCAAAAGCTGTGTTTTTATCTTTAAATTTACTCTTTGACCTTAAATTGACGTAAAAATGGTGCATACCAGAAATGGAAGCAACTATTCAGTCCAACCAGATGGATGTGGACAAGGAAGAAGCAAGACCAAATCGAGAAGTGCCAAATCTTCCACAAGAAAGACACATATGGAGGATTCCAGAGTTGCCCCCCATTCCCCAAGGTCTGTACCAACAGATTTTGACGTGAATTCTGAGCCTGAACTAATTCATGATATTATTTCCAGGGCTAAACCATTTTCAAGTGGCAGCAATAGAAATATATCAATGTCAGTACAAGAATTGGTTCAGAGCAGCCAAAGAGGAGGAGTGGGAAATCTGCCCAAGCCTTTGGCAGGGGGCCATGAACTCCTAATTACACATCAAGAGCTTTCTGGGTCAGGAGAAGACCATAGAACTCTTAGGAGGTTGGAGCCCCCTGTCTTGCAAAGAAAAAGTCAAAAAGAAAAGAATTGGTTGAAGAACCAAAGTCTTTTATCCATAGACCAGAAGAAAGAGTTGGAAATGACTCCAGCTTTGGAGACAGAGGCACCAGTGGCATCCACGAGCTCCAAACCAGCTCCAGAAGTGTCCAAGGACAAGCCCAAGGGACCTCAGAAGAAGCAGAAAGGTCCCAAGAACCATCAAGGCAAAGGAAAAGGAAAAGCCAATTGGCAAAGACCTTACCCACAAGGGTACAGGATCCCCAAATTGGAGCCTTCAGCCATGGAAAGTGTCTTGTTTAATTAAAGAAAAATGACAAGAAATACATTGAATTGCACCAAGTAACAAATTCCAAACTTGACTCAATTACCAATTCTTGCAATAGAATTGAAAACATGTGCCAAGTTCAACATGATGAGATGGAAGATCTTTCCATTTTTAAAATAAATGATCAACTTAATACTCTACAAGACCATGTCTTGAAGATACTTGAGAATACCAATCAATTTGCTATACAGTTAGCAAAGAGTGACAGTGAAAGACAGAAGTTGAAGAATGAAATAATTGCAAGTGTGGAACAAATTCATAAGAATCATGAACCACATATGCCAAGACATTCTACACCTTTAACTGAAGAAAAACTTTCTGTTAAAGAAAGTCTCACCCCATTCTTGGGAGAAATTGCCTACTCTGCTAGAGATATTCCCAAAATAGAAGAATGGCCAACATTCTCTGGTGAAGGAGAATACAACCATATTGAATTCATAAGGACTATTGATATGTTTCAAGAAGACTTTAATATACCTGATGAAATAATAGTGGGAAAATTACATTGTCTGTTTACCAGAACTGCAAAGAAATGGTATTACAAAATGAGCATTGATCATGGTAAACATGATTGGTCTTGGTGGAAATCTGAAGTGATTACCAAATGGGCCAACAATTCTTGGAGGTTTAAAATAGAAAATGCCTTTGAAAGTGCCATTTTTAACTCAGAGAAAGATAAACCACTTACTTGGTTCTTCAAACAAAAAGACAGATTATCTGCTTTACAACCAGATATGTCTGACACTATGATTAATATGAAAATATTAAGAAAGTGTGGAGGAAAATTGGAACATGCTATCAAAAGCAGATGTGTGGAACCCTGTTCAACAGAAGACTACATTAATGCTATGGAAGATATCATTGCTTGAACAAGAATTGGTAAAACTTGGTCTAGAATCCCAACAAAATGCAAGATAACCTCTAAGATTCCCAGAGAGGATAAGAGACCAGAAAAACCTGTCTTAAAGTGTCCTAAATGTGGAAGCACTTCACATTTAGCCAACACTTGCACAAAAAAGACAAAAATCAATGAAGTTCAAGTCATTGAAGAAGTTCAGTGTACTGAAGAGAAGGAAGAATCTGATCAAGATTCTGCAATCTCTGAAGATACACCAGTAGAGGACTATCCCATTGAAAACATCACAGCTTTCTTTGAAGTCACTGCAGTCCATACCCACTTGCCACAGTATAGTGAAGATTGCTACAACCTTATTAATGTTCAGGATGCCAGAATGTGTAAAACCAAACCTGCTAAAGGAAAAGGTTATACTGCTGGAGCATCTTGTATCACATTAATTCTGATGAATAATGTTGAAGCCAAAGTCAATTTGGATACAGGAGCATTTTGCACTTGTGTAGGCAAAGATTATCTCCAAACTATACTTCCTGAATGGAAAAACCATCTATTACCAATCGAAGGTGTACAATTTAGTAGTGCCAGTACCAATATGTACCCTTTGGGTATATTAGACACTATTCTTGTATTTCCCCATCCAACAGGAAGTATAAGAATGAAAGCTGAGGTTGTAGTAACGGAAAACTGCAAATCTCAACATATCATTCTTGGAAATGATTACTCAAGTATTTATGGTATTGATATCAATAACCATAAAGACAGATATTTCACAATTGGAGAGAACAGGAGAAAAAATTTGCTTTCTCCAATATCCCAAAGCAAATATCAGTAGTATCTTCTGAGAAAGATACTTATAAGGAAGAATTTGTGTCCACACAACTTGTTGAAGCACAAATTAATCCATCATTGTCACCAAAAATGAAGAATGAACTTATTGACGTGTTATACACATACAATACTGCATTTGCCTCTGATAATGAACCATTAGGTGCTATAAGAGGACATGAAGTTGATATTACTCTTAATATTGACAGACCATAGCCCCCAGTACTTAGAAGACCAGCTTATCCAGCCAGTCTGAGAGCTAGAGAAGCCTTGGAGAAACATATCCAAGAGTTAATTCACCTTGGGGTACTAAGGAAAGTAGGCCATAATGAGGAGGTTGAAGTGACAACACCTGTTATCATTGCTTGGCATAATGATAAGTCAAGAATGGTTGGGGATACCTACACAGTTCCAGATAGGTATCCAATCCCTAGAATCCAAGAAACCTTGACTCAATTGTCTAAAGCCAAGTATATAACATCAATGAATGCATTGAAAGGCTTCCATCAAAATGCTTTGATGCCTAAAGCTAAGAAATTACTTAGAATTATCACTCACTGTGGTATTTTTGAGTATCTTAGAATGCCATTTGTCATTAAAAATGCTTCATCTCATTATCAAAGAATGATGAATACCATCTTCCCCACAGAATTGTCAGAAGGATGGCTTATCATTTATATTGATGATATTATCATATGTTCTGATACATGGTCTTTGCACCTTGAAAGACTTGCAAAAGTACTTCACAAAGTTGCAGAAGTGAATATTAAAATTTCACTTAAGGAATGCAACTTTGGTTTTGAAGAACTTAAAGCATTAGGACATGTTGTTCCTGGTTTAAGCTTGGGTATTGACAAAAATAAAGTGGCAGCAGTGCTACTTAAGCCAATACCCCAGAATAAGAAAGAAATGATGTCTTTTATTGGATTTGCTAGTTACTATAGGCAAAATTTAAAAGACTTTGCAATTCTAGCCAAATCACTCTATAGAATCTGTTATCAACAGACTTTATTTGAGATGACACAGGAGAGAATTAAAGCTTAGGAGAAGATAAAGAAAGCCCTTACAGAAGCACCTTTACTCCTCATGCCTGACTGGAATATTCCTTTTAAGCTGTACCTTGATGCATGTGGAGATGGATTAGGGGCAGCCCTACATCAAGTCCAAATTATTGATGACAAACCTACAGAAGGACCAGTTTGTTATATCTCAAGGAAAATCAAACCAACAGAAGCCAGATATGGTGCAAGCCAAATGGAGTGCTTATGTTTGGTATGGGCACTTCAGAAATTACACTATTACCTTGATGGCAGTGTTTTTGAAGTTATAACTGACTGTAATGCAGTAAAACCACTTCTTAACATGAAAACTCCCAACAGACATATGTTGAGATGGCAAATAGCTATTCAAGAATACAGAGGAAACATGACTATAGTTCATAAATCAGGAAACATTCACAAGAATGCTGATGGACTTAGTAGATGGGCTTTAGCCAACAGTCCTGATAACCCAGCTTATGTACCTTTGGAAGCTGAGCCTCAGATTGCAATTGAAGGAATTAATATAAGTTATATTGGGACTGAATTCTTTGGGGAGGTCAGAGAATCTTATAAGCAAGACAATAATTGCCATATCTTGACTTCTTTATTAGATAAAGACTTCAAAGATACATCTTTAGTTAATGCACTTGATGAAGTTTGGAAAAATTCCTATTCTGAAGGAAGATTTCACTTGTTTGATGGGATTATTTACCACAGAACCAAACATTCTTGTGTTATGACATTGTGCAGTAGATTACTTATCAATACCATTCTTCATGAATATGATTATAGTATCTACTCTGGACACCTGTCAGAAGACAGAACACTTGAAAAAGTGAAGAACTGTGCATGGTGGCCATCTTGGAGAAAAGAAACCATTGAATATTGCCATACCTGTGACAGATGCCAAAAAGCAAACAGGAGTACAGGCAAGACATTTGGACTTATGATCCATATTCAAGAACCAAAATCCCCATGGGAAGTTGTTCACATGGATTGGGTCACAGCACTTCCCCCAAGTGGTGACAGAGGTTATAATGCTTGTTTAGTCATAGTAGACAGATATGGCAAAACTACCATATTCTTACCATGTCATAAAGATGACACTGCTATGAATACAGCTTTTCTTTTATGGAGTAGAGTTATTTCTCATACAGGATTATTTAAGAATATCATAAGTGACAGAGATCCTAAATTCACATCTGCACTTTGGACCAATCTTCATAGATTGTTTGGGACTAATTTATCATTCTCTACAGCATACCACCCTCAAACAGATGGGCTGGCAGAGAGGATGATTCAGACTTTAGAAGACATGATCAGGATATTCTGTGCTTATGGATTAGAATTCAAAGACTCAGATGGCTTTACCCATGACTGGTGCACTCTGATACCTGCATTAGAATTGGCATATAAGACATCAGTCCATTCTTCCACAGGACAAACTCCTGCTGTGTTAGAGAAAGGATGGAATCCAAGACTCCCAGCAGACACACTGATGAAAGACTTGATTGACATTCATCCTACAGCTTCCAGCTTCAAAATAATTCTTGATAAAGTAAGACTTCATGCAAAACAAAGTATGGATGATGCTTTTAATTATGCAAAACAGAAGTGGGACAAGAGGCATAAAGTACCAGACTTCAAAGTAGGGGACTTAGTTTTAGTTTTAACCTTGAATTTTAATAATATCAAAGGCCCAAAGAAACTTAAAGATTCTTATGTAGGACCTTTTGTTGTTGTTGCTTTACATGGAACCAATGCAGTTCAAGTGGAATTGAGTGGTGAATTGGAAAATAAACACCCCACCTTTCCAGTCAGCTTGATAAAGCCTTATCAACCAGCTGACAAAGAATTGTTTCCTTTAAGAAACCCAACTCCTTTAACTGTACCACCTGTGGAACAGAATGAAGACAAAAAGATAAAGAAAGTCATTAAAGAAAGGAGACTTAGGGGTAAAAATCAAAGATAATATCTTTTCAGATATAGAAATGCAGTACATGAAGATGAATGGATGGCAGAATCAGAAATACCTGACTCAGATAAACTCTTAAGAAGATTTAGACATGAAAGAAGGCCACAAGCCTGAATATGTCTATAAATGTGCTTTAAATTACTTGATCTGAGTAATGTAAAGAGGTTGGACAGTGGACATTAACCCCCTTTGGGGTCTTATTCTTTTATCACTAATAAAATTGTAGTACAATTTTATTTTTTGGTGGGAGGGAATGTGAGCCTTGAGGTATATTTTACATACCCAAAGAGGCCACAATTATCTTAAAAAGAAATTTTGAATTATACATAACTCATAAATCATGCATATATTCAAAATTCATCATTTTTGTTTTCAGAAAAGATGAATAACTTTCTATTGAGTAAGTAAATCCATAGATTTAAGGCCAGATTTGGATTCTACACAAAAATTCACCTATGGTAACCCCATAGAGTTAATAAGCTCAAATTAACTCTTTGAGCTGGTAATATGGAAAATACTTCAACACTACATCATTAATACCACATAAAAGATCCATGAAAATTTTTGTTTTTCTTGATTTTACGCCAAAATAATGGGAAAGTGAGGAATCCCATGTTACATATACACTAATAATAGTGTTATGCATGTTTTGAGCACTTAATATCATGGTATTCTTACATGGACTTTTGGTACACCCATAGTGGATATCTCACTTGAAGCTTAAATTACTATTTTGACGTAAAAAATAGGCAAGGGGGACAAAAGACATCAAAGAGAGCCAGGGTACCCAACTTCTGAGGCCTCAGAGGCGTGGACAGCTCTAAAGCTTGGATAATTGGCTGATCTTAGACTAATTGGTAAACCAAAACCTTTTGTGAACTTGGTTACCATGTCACAACTACTGTAAATCTTAAGAAAAATAGCAAATAACCTGCTATTTTGACGTGCCAGGAGGCAAAGAGCTACTTATACTCCTGTAAACACGTCAATTCTTGATGACTTACCATGGATAAACCCCAAAAGAGTAATTAAAACCCTTTTTGGACTTGTATCCATTGATTTACCTCATAGAAACCAGTGAAACACTGATATTTGCAATTCTACGTAGGAATGAGGTAAAAACTCCAAAAATTCATTAAAAATACAATTCTTAATTAATCCTTCTGAAACTTTCAGGACCAATGGAGAACTGTATTAACTATGGTACAACCAAAAATAATTACGGTTTTACTTGTAAAATTAAAAGTTTTACCTACAATCCATTTTTGACCATTCTACGTGAAACACTGAATCTTCAAAAATTCACAGTAATTAAAACCTGTGATGAAATTGGTAATAAAATTGATAACTTTGAGAAATCATTTTTTTTGGAATAAAAGAAGATTTACAGATGTTACTCCTTTTATTCTTAACCATATTGGGGTTGGTAGTCACGTAAAAGCATCAATTAAGTAATTATGATAATCTTATTTGACAACAGATGATGCAATCATTAATCCAAAAAGGTTTATTGTTTTCTCACTCACTTTTTTTTCAGTTTGCTCCATGGCACGCCTCTGTGAGCTGTTGTTGACTTAAAAGAAGCCTCTTCTTGCTGTTTTTTCCTTATCACCATCATCTTATTATCATCTTATATCATTGTTACTACCAAGTAAGTATTAGTTAAACTATTCTTAAGTGTTTTAAATCTTTCAGAATCAATAAGAAAGACGTGAGACCATAGAATCCAACTATATATTGTTGTAATCCTGCGATAAATCATTTTGATCTCTTAAATCCACAATTCTACATCAAATTTCTCTACTTTTATCTATCAATAAGTTCTTTGGAGTATTAGTGAGTCATTTATCTTTAATTATTAAAGTTTTTCTCTAGTAATAGTTTTCTTCAAGGATTAGCTTTATAATTGTTCTTGCAAAAGATAATTATATATTAAAATAATTTATTATTTTAATAAAAGAAGTTTTTATTATTAAATTCTTCTTGTAATTGATTCTTGTAGACCATTACTTGCTCACTGTTAAAATCACTAGTAGTGCTTAACACGTGAAAGAAATAATTCTTTAATTATTTAATTGTGGTTATAATAATATCTTATTATTATATTTCATAAGAACAGACATAGTACTGTTGATTAATAGTAATATTATCATCAGTTTCATAGTCACATCTTACAACCAGAGGATGATGAATACCATATTTCCTGAAGAATTAGCAGAAGGATGGCAGAATATTTATATTGATTATATCATAGTTTGCTCAGAGACTTGGGACAATCACCCACCAAGTCTAGAAAGAGTCTTACAAAAAATAGTCAAAGTAAACATGAAAATATCTCTGAAAAAGTGTCATTTTCCATATAGTGAACTGAAATCACTAGGACATGTGGTATCTGGACTAAGCTTGAGCATAGAAAAAAACAAATTAGCAGCAGTACTATTGGAACCAACTCCCCAAACCAAAAAAGATTGCAATCATTTCTAGGATTTTCTGGTTACTATAGACAGCATATAATGGACTTTACAAAAATTGCCAAATCCTTGTATAAACTATGTGACCAACAAACAGTCTATGAAATGACTGAAGAAAGCGTTGAAGCATATGAGTAATTGAAAGATTCCTTAACAAATTGTCACAGGGGCTCCTTGAAGTGAAGAGGGCCTGGCACTCAGTAAACTGGGACTCACTTATGTAGGGCTCAAAGATATGGATAGAAAGAGTACACTTAAGAGTGCAAGAGATGAATTACTAAAATAAATACTATAAGAAAGAAGCAACAAAAGAAATAAAAGTAAAGAATAGAAGAGCCAACCACAAACAAGTCCAAGTCCACTGTTTCAACCTGTCAGGATGAAAAGAGGAGGGTTAATAAGGATATGGCCACCCAACTCATATTGTACAGGCAAAGAGAGAAATAAAAAGACTAACTTAATATTAAATAAATATAATACCCAAAAACAAGGATAAGAATATTCATAAAATAATAAATAACTAAATTGATTAACTGGGGAAAAGTCCCCAGGGGGGAGAAAGAGGGGCTGGTATATGTGAGAATCACCAGCCCTGATCCAGAGGAAGAATTTTCATGAGAGGATTGAATGATTGAATTGAGTCTGGCCAATACAGGTCCTGTAAAGCTGTACAGAGCCTGTACAAGAGGTGTAGTGTATTTGAGAGATCATACAGTTTAATGCTGGTGTATTGAAACTGTATTGGGTGAATCCAACCTGTACAGATGTTGACAGTCTGTATTGAAGTAACAAGCTGTATGCATGTTTCAGCAAGGAGGATTGCTTAAAATGAATTCTGATGCAGATAGTGGATCTGCTGATTTGATGTGTTTGAGTGGGTGTATTGATGAATACCCTCACCCCTGGTGAGTGGTTGTTACAGTATCCCCCTCTTGAAACTGGTGGGCTCCTGAACACCATAATACCCTGCCACTGTTAAGTGGCATTTCAATATCCCCACATTTCTTTCAAAAAAATTTCTTTTACTCTTGAACACTATCCTGAAAATCCTTCTTCAATTCTTCTCTGTCAAATTATTTGATTCCCCCCTTCTTTCAAATTTTGATTAAGTATTCCACTTCAAAATATGCTTCTTTTGTCTTCTGATTCAATCAATCTTGTCCTTGGGGTATGGCCTTGGGATTTATCCCAAAATGATGGCCACTGAGCTCTTGGGCTCATAAAATGATGCCAAATGAGTATATGAAGTGTACTCATTTGGCAAGGCTTAATCAAAATAAAATCTTGAATAATCCCTTCAAGAGGTCTTGTCCCCATTGTCCTTGGAAGTTGCCTCAAACAGCCCTCTATGATGCTCTTGGGCTTTGCCCTCTTCTATGATGAACCTGAATAAAATTTGATTCCATGGCCTTTGGGGCCTTTTTGGGGTTCTTGGGTGTTTTTGGTGATTTGATGATGTATGGCCATTTTTGGCCATTTCTGTCTTCTGGGGTCCTATGGTCTGCGGTCCATGGGCCATGGACCGTACGCCATGGCCTGTATGCCGCGGTCCGTGGTCCATGGGGGCTATTGGAGGCCCCCAAGACCCAAATGGACCCCCTGGGCCCAATTTTGCTGGGGATGCAGGGGTACCATGGTGCCAAGAATTGGCCCATAACCAAAAACTCACCACATATGGCCTGGACCCATTGATGGGGTCCAGGACCATCAAGATCCTGGCCTCCCCAAAGTTGCAGGGGAGGCCCTGGGTGATGAATTTAGCCCCAAAGGGTTATGAATCCTCACCTTAGAGGCTTTGAGGGGGGGCATAATTGAGTTATGGCCCCCATTTCCTTGAGGTCATTTTTTTGATATGAAGTGGATTGATTCTGACCTCTTGAATCTTCAGATTGCATATTCTTCACTTATGAGTTCTAAACTGACTGAACTCACTGAATCTTCTCCTTCTGCACCGCCACTGTCTGTTCTTTGTGGTTCTGGCGTCTTCAGTCAATTATCTTCACCTTCCATGGCTTCTTCTGGTCAATTTGATCCCTCCCAAACCTATAATGGAGAAAGAGCAGTTGAAGTTCTTTATCCTGCCTGTTCCGAATGTTTGGCCAAGGGTAAGGATTTTTTTTAACACTACAATCCCTGGTCTTCAAAATTCCATTTTTGCTTCATTGGAAAGAAACCATGTCGTCGTACTGGGGTGCCGTCTTCTAACATCAGGAGGCATTTATGGAGTAGAAAGGATGGGCCTTTTGAAAAAGAATTCCAAGTCTCTGAGGAACCCACTCCTGATGGAACTTCAGGATTTTCTCAATGTCAGTGATTTGCATATCTTGATTGAATTGGTACTGATATTTTGATGTAGTGACTGGTTCCAGGCAGAGGGATGTGGCAAGGTGGACTAGTGTTGGAGGGCCAATTCCAGTTGGTGGTAGGCCCATATATTCCAGCTCAGAGGTCCCAATCTCAGGACCAATACTGAAGGGGTGGTGAAGATAGTGAAGAGAATAAGAAGGATTAATGATTCCCCCACTGATCAAGATGCTGAAGGAAGTGATGAGTTGGATGGTGAAAAAGCTCAAGTTGTTCCTCATTCAGTTGCCCATCCATCCAGCAATTACTCTACTCAACCCCTTTCCAACAGATTTTAAAGCCAAGTAATTCCCAGTACTCCCAGAACCTTCAAACCAATTATTGCTTCCATTCCTACTACCATTCCTCCTCCTTCACCCAGAACTTCCCATGCCAGGCCTGCCTTGAATCCAGCAGTAAGACCATCACCAGTTCAGCAATCCAGAAACTCACCCATAACCACCTCCCAACAACTCCAACCTGTGGCCAGCTCCATCAGAAGAAGAGATGGATTGTCCCGTTTTCTGTTTCCTGCCGCTCAAGTTTTTCAAAGAAGAGAACATTGGCCAATCCGGGTTACCAGAGAAGATCCCAACGCAGCTAGTGAAAACCAAGAGCTGTGGCCAGATTATTCAGGAGGGTTGGTAGAAATAGCAGAGAGGCGATTATGTATTCCAACGACAGGACTATTCCAGGTACTGCTTCTCAAGAGATGGCTGCAAAATTTGCCTGGTATTCAGATGAGTTGATAAATGATTTTCAGAAAGCTTTTGATGAATTAGGTAGAGATAACTAGTTTCCTTATCCTTGTTTGTGTTTGGTTTGACTTCTATTCCCACTCCTATAAATACTAAAAAATGAAAAAATAATGGAACCTCCCAATACATGATTTGGGAGGGGATGCTGATGCTTTAAAGAAATAAAAAGAAAACAAAATTATACAAGTAAAGAAAAGAAAGTAAATGAGAGAAAAGGAGAGTTTTGATTCTCACAGAGTGGCCAAGGTAATGTTTTACAAGAAGTAGAATCCTCAGGGATGAATACCAGGAGATGGAACCTACTTTCATAACTTCCACTCCCCACCAAGCACCATAAAATGAATTCGCATAAGTGACTTGAAGTAATGAATGTCTTAAATTATGATTATTGGCATAAATGAAATTATAAATAAAACAAAAAAGAAAAGAAAGAAAGAAACATTTGGCCATATCTTGATAAGGTCCAAATGAAGGGTATTGATGTTGCATGCTTCCTGAACCTGTCCAAAGAATTGACAAGTGCTCACAAAGTGGCCAAGATGATGCTTACAACAACATATGGGTAGAATACCCCCTTAAAGATGCATTCCAGGAGAGGAACTTACTTTCATAACTTCTTCTCCCCACCAAGCACCATAAAACTCAAACTCTTGAGGTATTTGGGCCAGGCTTGTCTGGATACAATTAATGAAAGTCCTTGACAAGGTCTGGTGAGTTGGTAAGGTTGGAAGCTGGTTCCCAAGTGGTTCTTTCTGGGTCTTCACTGAATCCTTTCCACTCTACAAGATACCATAAATTACCTCTCTTGAGTTTTGCGTCCAGAACCTGAGCCACTTCCCATTCTTCTTGCTCCTCCACTAAAACTGGTGGTGGTGGCAATTGATGTTGATTTGGGATAGTTGAATGCCTCACTGGTTCTAATGAGGACACATGGAATACGGGGTGAACTGACTTCCATTGCTGAGCCAACTTGAGGTGATATGCATGGCTGCCAATCTTCTTCAGAACTTCAAAAGGTCCCAACCATCCTTCTGATAATTTCTTGGTGGGTCTTGTTGTCTTGATGTTCTTAGAAGCTAGCCATACTTTGTCCCCAGGTTGGAAATCAGGTGGACTTGCTCTATTTCTATCTGCATACTTCATGAATCTCCTTATTGCTGACTCAAATTCTTCTTTGACAACTTGCTGTACTGATTGGAGTTTTGTTGAGAACTTTCCAGCAGGTGAATCTTGAGAAATATGGATTGAGTCAAAGCTGGGATTTCTTCCATAAATTGTGAAAAAAAATGATTGCTTTGTTGATGAATGTTCTGCATTATTATAGGCAAATTCAGCCAGAGGGAGCCAGGTGTGCCAGTCATCTTGATGGTAACTGACATACATCTGAAGATACTGTTCTAGAATCTGATTTACCCTCTTGGTCTGTCCATCTGTTTCAGGATGAAAAGCAGTTGAAAGATCTCTTGATATCTTGAGCTGCTGACATAATTGAGTCCAGAATGATGAAACAAATAAAGATCCTCTATCACTGACAATACTGACTGGACAGCCATGCTTGGAAAATAAATTGCTAATGAAGATTTGAGCTAAGTCCAGAGCAGTTATTGTTCCATAAGTTTTAATGAAGATTGCTATTTTTGAAAACCTGTCCACAACTACTAGAATTGGGTCAAAGTTGTTAGACAAGGGCAATGGAGTGATGAAGTCCATTGATAAGGAATGCCAAGGACCAGATGGAATATGAAGAGGCTTGAGTAGTGCAAACTTCTTGTGATAAATGTTCTTGTTTCTTGAACATTGCTGACATGAGGACACATAGTCCTTGAATAATTGATTCATGCCAGCCCAATAAAAATCCCTCTTGATGAGCTTGAGGGTCTTCTCCTGGCCAGGATGGCCAGCCAACAGTGAGTAATGACGCTTTTGAAGAATATTGAGTTGAAGTTCTTCATTGCTTGGGATTACCACTCTATCTTTGAATAAGAACAACTTGGCTTGAGGTTCAAGAGAATAATCTGGAACTGATTCATCTCTTGCTAGTTGCTTGAGTATTTCTTTATAGTCTTTTTCTTTGAATACTTCTTTTTGAATCTTGTCAACTAAATCTGAAAATACTTCCACTTTGATTGTAAAGAATATTGACTCTTGAATTCCATCTTGCTTTATTACTTGATGAAGATTTTGAGGATTCTTGCTGATGAAGTCCACCCCCCTCTCTGGGTACACATTGTCCCGACGTGACAAGGCATCTGGTAAAGGGGCCAGCCTTCCTGGGAGGTAAGTGATAGTGAAGTGGAATTCTGAAAGAAACTCAGCCCAACGAGCCTGATGGCGATTAAGAACTTTGGAAGACATGAAATATTGCAAGGAAGAGTGGTCTGTCAAGACCTCAAAAGAATTGGAAAGAGAGAGAAGAAATGCTCTCCAGCACTTGAGAGCCCAAACTATGCCAAGGAGTTCTTTGTCATGAATTTCATAGTTCAGCTCATCTGGGAGAAGCTTGCGACTATCAAATGCAATGGGATGCTTTCCTGAGTCATTCACCTGGCTCAGTAAAGCACCCAAGGCATAATGAGAAGCATCAGTCTCTACAATAGTAGGTAGAGAAGGATTGAAATGAGATAAGATAGGAGCAGTAGTGAAAGCTCCTTTGATTGATTGAAAGTGGCTAAGAGCTTCCTCATTGAAGATGAAGGGAGACTCTTTTTTGAGGAGAGAAGTGAGAGAACTGATTTTTTTAGAATAAAGTTTTATGAAACAACAATAAAAATTGGAAACGCCAAGAAAAGATTGAAGGGCCTTGATGGTTTTGGGCTGAGGCCAATTGAGGATTTGCTGAACATTTGAAGAATCCATCTTGAGGCCATCAATTGAAACAACATAGCCCAAGTATTCCACAATTGGGGCATGGAATACACACTTGGAGGCTTTGGAAAACAAATTATTGTCCCTCAGTCTTTGGAGGACAGAGGCCACATGTTTGACATGTTCCTCCTCAGAACTGGAAAAGACCATAATATCATCTAGATAAACCCCAACAAACACATACAAGAATTGTGAAAATATATCATTTACTAGATTCTGGAAAGAAGCAGGAGCATTGGTCAAAGCCAATGGCATGACCAAATACTCATAATTACCATATTTGGTTCTAAAGGCAGTTAAGTGCTCATCCCCCTCTTTGATTCTCAGAAGGTTATATGCACGACGCAAGTTTATCTAGGAAAAGATAGTGGAACCATTGAATACGGTAAGAAGGTGGCTCATAGGAGGAACAGGATACCTGTTCTTCCTAGTAACAGCATTGAGTTTGCGGTAGTCAACACACAAACGAAGACCTCCATCCTTTTTCTTAACAAAAAGGACAGGTGCTCCTGTTGAAGAGGAGCTTGGTCTTATGAAACCTTTCTCTACATTCTCTGAAATGTAGGCCCGTAGTGTTTCTGACTGTTGATTTGATAATGAGTAGATAACACCAATTGGAGGTAGAAGACCCTCCAATTCTATATGGTGATCACTGGCGTGGTGTGAAGAAAGTTTCTCTGCTTTCACCTTGGAGAATACATCCAAGTATTGGACATAAGCAGGAGGGACTACCTTCAACACAGTCTCAATTTCTTCCTGCTCTTCCTCCTCATCCCACTGCTCCTCCAGGGAGGCATGAAAAGATAAAGGAGGAAGGTCCATATCCCCTTGAAAAGATGAAGTGAAGATATGTCAACATTTTCTCCAACATCGTTTATCTCTTTGAAGACTTCATCTCTTAATGGAAGTAATGAATGAGAGGGAATGATGGACGGGTTATGGACAGAAGAAGGAAGGGAAGGTGTCTTAAGTTCACCAACCAGAGCAACACTGTTGACAGCAGTGGCCAAGTCACTACTAGTAGAAGGAATAATACCACCAGAATCTTTATGACTAGAAGCATAGGTGATCAATCCATTTTTCCAATCAATAATGGGATTAAAATGGTAAAGAAAATCATAGCCCAATATCAGGTCTTCTCCCTTGGGTGAATCTATGATAAAGAAGTCCCATTCAAAGCTTGGGAAGGAAGGCAAGTCAATTACCCACTTGGTATAATGGGTGATGAACAAGGCAGGGGATTCATTAAAATCCAGAATGAAAAGAGGAATCTTTTCAGGGAGCTCTGACAGAGTCAATGATTACTTGAGAACAACGTTCTTTGCAATAAAGGAGTTTGTAGCACCAGAATCAATGAGAATACTATAAAAAATATTAGAGACAGAAGAGAAAATAAGAAATTTTAAAGATTTCTTGACACTATTATTCAGAGTGCACAATTGTGCTCTTGAAGGAAATAAGTGAGAACCATTGAACACATCATGATGCCCACTCAGGCTTTTCCCTGCTTTCTAGGGAAGCCTCTTCATGATAACCCAGGCTTGTTCTGAGGTCTCTTGAAGCATTTTTCAATTGGGTGCTTGCCACCACAATCAGTACACAACCCCTCTTTAATCCTCCTCTCCTTTTCAGAACCAATTAATTTATTGTCCTGATTGAGGTGAGCAGCATGAGGCTTGTCCTTTGAAGATTGAAACTGCCTTCCCTTCTTGTTCTTCTTCTGGTGAGGCCTATTTGAAGATGAGTTTTGAGGAGGCCTAGATTGATTGGATCCATTGAAGGGATGCTTCTTCTCTTGATTGCCACCCTTTTCTTTTTGCCTCCAATGATATCTTGTGTCTAATTCTAAAGTGACATCTATAAGTTCTTGAAGAGTATCAAACGTTCTAGGGATAGAAGCCAACTGATCCAATAATCTTGATGCAAATCCTCTTCTGTAAACATGGATATAAGCTCTTTCCCCCCAAAATGCAATTCTTGACATTAAGTTTCTGGAAACAGCAATGTACAAGAATACATGACCACTTTCCCTCATCCTCAAATTGTCCAACTTTTGTTCAGCTTTCCTGACTTCATTGGGGTCACCACACAGAGTGAATAATTGAGATTCAAATAATGGCCAATTATTGAGGAGATAAGAAGGGTCATCATTGGAAATATTTGAGAGATAGGGTTCAATCCACTTTCCAGCTCTACCAGTGAGAAAAGAAGTTGAGTAAAGAACTTTCTTCCTGTCAGAGAAGAAATTGGCTGGATCATTGTGGAAGATGAATTGACAGGATTGGATAAATCCTCTCAATTTATGAGCTTGAGTACCATCAAAAGAATCAGGTGCCTTCATGGATGGAGTCTTGAAAGCAGGGGCTTTGGAATTGTCCCTGGGAGCCACTGCTTGAGTGAGTTGCCCCATCAATTGAGTCATCTGCTCCATCATCTTGAGGAGACTTGGATCAGTTTGAGAGACAAGTGGTTGACTAGAGAGGGCTAGATTAGATCCCTGAGGAACCTCTGGAGCATTTGCCAAGGCATCTGCCACTTCAGTCTCCCCAGAATCTTCCTCTTCCACAGACTCTTCCCCCTCTTCATCTTCAACTTCCCCTGATCTTGCTCTTGCACCTTCAGGCATGCCAGGGTAGCCACCCAAAAGTCCAGAAAAGGATCTTGATCTTCTAGATTTCATTCCACCTCTTCTTGAGGGTGCTGCTCCTTCCATTGGTGGTCCTCTGTCCAAGTTTGCACTTAGTTGATGAACTGATGGTGTGCAGTCAAGAGGAGCCTTTGCTATAGGAGTGAGAACAGCTGGAATTTTTTGGAATCTGGTGTTCTTTTCTGGGGGACTATGCTGAACTGGCATTATGAACAGCAGTTGAATAAAAGAAACTTAATGGTATTGAGAGCAGAAATCAAAACTTGGCCAAATCAATCACAATAAAAATCTCGGTGAGTCTTGAGGAATGAATTCAATTCTTGAGGTGAAATAAATCTCAATCAAAAATCAATCAATTCAATCAATAATCAACAATAAATCAAATTCAAATCAAATATCAATAATCTTGAGTAAATCAACAATCAATCAATAGTCAATCAATCAATAAATCAGTGTCTTCAATATGAAATCAAGGTCTTGAGGAATCAATCAATCAATTCAAAATCTTCAAAAATCAATTCAAATATCTTGATGAGTCAAAATCAACTCTTGAGGATCAATAAAATATCTTGAGAATTCAAAGTCAATCAATCCAATCCAAATGAAAAATCCTGAATTGCTGAATCAATAAACGGAATGAATCCCAATGAATAATTCAATCAATTAAACCAATCAATAATTCCTAAATAAGACCTGAATGAGAACACAGAAAAAAAATTGATTTCATAAAAAAAAGATGAATTGAATGAAATTGTCAGCAATGATTAAGAAAGAAGAAAGAATCAATTTTCATATAAATGAAATGAATGAGATGAAAATCGATGAGAGAGAAAATCATAATCATTAAGAATCATAAGATCATTAAAAAGTAATAATTGATGAATGAGAGAAATTATTATAAAAGAATGAAAAGAAATAATGAATATGAGCTAATTATTATAATGTCACAGGGGCTCTTTTAAGTGAACAGGGCCTCGTACTCAGTAAACTGGGACTCACTTATGGAGGGCTCAAAGATATGGATAGAAAGAGTACACTTAAGAGTGCAAGAGATGAATTACTAAAATAAAGAATATAAGAAAGCAGCAACAAAAGAAATAAAAGTAAAGAATAGAAGAGCCAACCACAAACAAGTCCAAGTCCACTGTTTCAACCTGTCAGAATGAAAAGAGAAGGGTTAATAAGGATATGGCCACCCAACTCATATTGTACAGGCGAAGAGAGAAATACAAATACTAACTTAATATTAAATAAATATATTACCCAAAAATAAGGATAAGAATATTCATAAAATAATAAATAACTAAATTGATTAACTGGGGAAAAGTCCCCAGGGGGGAGAAAGAGGAGCTGTTATATGTGAGAATCACCAGCCCTGATCCAGAGGAAGAATTTTCCTGAGAGGATTGAATGATTGAATTGAGTCTGGCCAATACAGGTCCTGTACAGCTGTACAGAACCTGTACAAGAGGTGTGGTATATTTGAGTGATCATACAGTTTAATGCTGGTGTATTGAAACTGTATTGGGTGAATCCAACCGGTACAGTTGTTGACAGGCTGTATTGAAGTACCAAGCGTACGCATGTTTCAGAAAGGAAGATTGCTGAAACTGAATGCTGATTCAGATAGTGGATCTGCTGATTTGAGGTGTTTGAGTGGGTGTATTGATGAATACCCTTACCCCTGGTGAGTGGTTGTTACACAAATGCCCCATTTCTTCTAATGCCAGATTGGAAACTACCCTTCAAGATTTACATTGATGCTTGTGGAGAAGGACTAGGTGCTGCACTACACCAGACACAAATCATCAATGATAAACCAGTGGAAGCACCAATTTGTTTTATTTCAAGACAGATATAGCCAGCACAGGCAAGATATGGAGCAAGCCAAATTGAATTGCCCTGCTCAGTGTGGGCTTTAGAAAGATTAAAGTATTACTTGGGTGGAACAGTATTTGATGTGATTACAGACTGTAATGCTGTAAAATCTCTATTAAATATCAAAGCTCCAAATAGACATATGCTGAGATGGCAAATTGCTATCCAAGAATATAGAGGAAATATGAATATCATTCTTAAATCTGGTAATATTCATAAAACAGCAGATGTTCTTGGCAGAAGGGCTCTATCAAATACTCCTGAAAATCCAGCATGGGTACCACAGGAGGAACACCATATAGAAGGGATATGTGTCACTGACATTGGCACAGAATTCTTCAACCAAGTTAAAGAAATCTATAAGATAGATAGGAATTGCAATATCTTAAGCCAACTTCTAATGAAAGACTGTAAAGACCCATCACTTCTGTCAAAATTAGATGAAATATGGAAAAAGGCATATGATGAAGGAAGATTCCACCTCCTTCATGGAATACTCTATCATAGAAAAAAAAACATTTGTTATGGCCTTAACAGAGAGAACTATAATAAACACTGGTTTACATGAGTGTCATGATAGTGTTGTAGCTGGACATCTCTCAGAAGATAGAACACTAGAGAGGGTGAAAACCTGCTCTTTGTGGCCAAATTGGAAGAAAGATGTTGCAGAATACTGCCAAACCTGTGACAGATGTCAAAAAGCCAACAGGGCCACAGGAAAGAAATTTGGAATGATGGTCCAAATCCAAGAGCCAAAATCCCCTTGTGAAATAGTTCATATGAATTGGGCAACAGCACTACCTCCAGGAGGAGACAGAAGTTCTGTCAGCCTGTGACTCAAAACCACAGCACAAGCATGACAGCCAAAATTCCATAAACCAATGGTATAGCCAAGATACCACCAAAACATGGAGCTCAGCCAAATCAGCTCAAAAGGTATCAAAAGAAAGAGGAAACTCACTTCTTTCTGACAATATAAGTCCCATCACCATAGGACAAGAAATAACAAAGTTATTGCTGATTGTAAAGCTTAATTTTCACCTCTCATCTGAAATCTAGAAGGAGAGGCTTAACCCCATCAATTGTGTACTCAAAATGAAGTTCTAAGTCCGGGCTATCCAATGGTAACAGCCTAACTGAGCTAGCAGCAATATTACTGGAGTTATGGTCAATCTCAGGCTAAATAAGGGTGAACAAATCATTCATTTGTCATTTAACTTCTACAGCTTTAGTGTGAGATACTTGAGGTGGGGTCTTTTTGGAAAGGGCACAATAAGGGCTATCTAATGGTGTCATTCATTTCCCCATAGCTCAACTAGAACAAAAGCTATGGGGCAAATAAGCTCAATACAGCTTTTTGCCTATACCACACAAATGTACAAAAATCTTGTACATGGGATAACTTTGCCATATTTAATGATACCCATATCAAATGATGTTCCATTTTGTAGAGCACATACAGCGCTACACAATGAACTAATTTTGAGGTTGATATCTCAAGAATTGACAAAGGTATGGCTGTTTTAAGGTCAGATTCCCACCTGCTGTCATATACAGCCTTACCATGGGATAATATCCCATAACCATGAATATGAGGTGTCAAATAGACAAAGAAGCTTGTTTTTACTTCAATACCTCATATGTCAGTCAACACTGGGGTCCCATACAGTTTCTGTACAGCATTCTACACGTCATCCACGTCAGAATCAGGCTGTGAGGTCCCCAGATGAAATTTCTCACCCTGTATTGGTGAAAACTGCCCAGATGTGGTTTCAAAACCACATCTGAGCCCAATACAGGTTATACAGGCTGTTTGCAAACTACAAGCCAGTACTAGAGAGTGAAAAAATCTTCACTTCCTCTACGTGGAAAGATCTATCACCCTTTCCACCCCATTTCAGGATAAAAAGGAGGCTTTTCACAGCCATAATTGTTTCCTCATCCTACTCTTGAATACCCTATGTAGTAAAATGTCAAAAACAGTTTTCCTTTTGGGTAATAATCAGGGTATAATTATAATCTTAATTATTGTAGTTCTTATTATAGTAATCCAACTGGTAAGACTGCACCTAGGGTTCTCAATAGCACTCACCACCAGTATTTCCTCAATAGTAGAACCCTTATATTATATTATAAATCATATTATTAAATTAAAATCTCTTATTTTCAAATTATTTCCACGTGTCACAGTCATAGTTCTAGTTGTAAATAGCCTAATTACTGCTTCAACATAGACTCCAGCTGACAAGTTCTAATGCATGCCTAGTGTTAGTTGACAGGTATAGCAAAACTCCTCTTTTCCTACCATGTCACAAAGGTGACACAGCTATTGAGACAGCCATAATAATATGAAATAAAGTCATTAGCCACACAGGCTTATTCAAAAATATCATACATGACAGAGACCCAAAATTCACTTCAGCATTATGGACAAACCTCCATGACTTGTTTGGGAAATAATTGTCATTCTCAACAGCTTACCATCCTCAAACTGATGGCCTAGCAGAAAGAATGATAAAAATCTTGGAGGACATGATCAGAAGATTCTGTGCTTATGGACTGAAATTTAAAGATTCTGATGGTTTTACCCATGATTTGTGTACATTAATACCAGCTCTTGGACTGGAATATCATACATAAATCCATTCTTCTACTGGAAAGCCACCAGCAATGCTAGAAAAAGGTTGGAATCCAAGACTTCCTTATGATACCCTCAAAAAGGACTTAGTGGATATACATCCAACAGCAAGAAGTTTTGAGATAATGCTTGACAAAGCAAGACACCATGCAAACAGATGTATGCAAGATTCTTTCAAATATGCAAAAGAAAAATGGGATAAAAGTCATAAACCACCTGACTTTAAAATGTGAGACTTGGTCCTAGTGGCAACTCTTAATTTCAAAAATATAAGAGGACCAAATAAATTGAAAGATTCCTTTGCAGGACAATTCATGATAAAGGCACTACATGGACTTAATTCTGTGCAATTGGAGCTCACAGGTGAACTAATTAATAAACACCCAACTTTCCCTGTAAGTCTGACAAAACCTTACAGCTCAAGTGACAAGGATTATTTCCACTAAGAAATAAACCCCCACTTGAAATTCCCCCCTTGGAAGAAGGAGAAGAAAAGAAGGTTGTAAAAGTCCTTAAAGAAAGAAGGACAAGAAACAAAAAAGAAAGAGAATACCTTGTAAGGTATAGAAATAAAACTCAAGAAGATGAATGGCTACTTGAGAAAGAAACAAAAAATTCTTATAAACTACTAAGAAGGTTCAGACATGAAAGAAAACCTCAAGAATAGAATTATCAAGCATTATTGAGCTTCAAGACTAAAAAATTCTATTGAAGAGGTAGGACAGTTGATGATACCCTAATTAACTATATCAGATTGTGGTACAAGCTTTTTTGGTGGTAAGGAATTTGAGCCTTTGGATATGACCACATATCCAAAAAGGTCACAGCAAAATTTCTGTAATAATTATACTCATGATAATTATCTCCAAAAATTAGTAAAATACTATAAATAAGTACAAAATCTGAATTAACTAAGAATCTTATGAAAAAAAATGTGAACAAAATTATACAATCAGATTCCTCATGGTAAAATCCACATATGTCATTCTTATGGCATATCTTAAAAGTCAATAATTACTGAAGTATAAGTAATAATATCTTAACAAAGGTACAAAACCTCACTTATCTCAGAAACCAACAAAACAACATGTGAAATGAATTTTACCATTAGATTATCCATAAAACCCTACACATAAGACAATTATAAACCTAATACCTAAAGTCAATACTTAAGGAATTAAGCTGAATATATGCACTGTTTTGGTCAACGCATATATTCATGGTTTTTAGCCAATATCTCTTGAAAAATACAAGATAGATAGATGAACCAAAAACAAAGTCAAAACATAATTACTGAAATATTACAGATATGAACCTGATTTCACAAGCTATAAACAAGGTTAAAACTTGTAATGGATTATTGAATAAAACCAATAGAGCTGTTGACCACTTTGTTGTCAAAATGGTCCAAAGTTAAAAATCAATAGACAGTTTGATTCTACTAGTTCATTTGTGAAGAAATATGTAGTTTTTATTACAATATTGAAGGTATAACCCCTTGAAATCATGGTTTGAAGCTTAAAATATTGAATTTTGACAGAAAAGATGAGTTACAAGAAAAATCATAGAAAATAGAGTTTTCATTATGTAATTAAATGATCTTAGCAGTTTAGTAAGGACATGCAAATCTATCAGAATGCATGCTCATAATTGCTCTAGCATGTATAACGTAAAAGGTATCAAAGATCAAAGTTTCAGCTTAAATATGATCATTTATGATCACTCACTGTAATCCTATTTTAAGCTTAACAGTCATATAAGTGATAAAACTGATTAATATTATTAGATTAGGATTAATATTAATAAGATGCACAAAGTATATGCTTCTGCCAAGCCTATGATGTCATCAAACGTAGAGTTACAGTGATAACTCTAAATAATGACGTAATAATGAGGTAAGATGGTTTGATCATGATGTAATCATCACTAAACTTTATAACATTGATCAATTCTAGTAGAAATCATCAGTACACGTCTACTAGAAGCCTGCTGTACTCAAGAAGGGAGGTATTTACTATAAATAGAGCTCTTTTTGCTCTATTTTCCCCTCAGACACTTATAAAACACCAAAAAGTTAAAACAAAAAGGTAATTTGTTGATTCTTTATATATAAAACTCTTATATCATTAAAGATCAAAGAGAATCCTTATTATAATCATCATTCTTGGCATGATTACCTCAATTATTTAACTGTTTTGTTTAAAATTCTCTTAAAACCCTCAAATCCATGTAAAATCAAGATAAATTGTAATTTCCCTTAATTCTTATTGTAAATACAACTTAAATAAGTTTTATTTATATTATTTGGAGCAAAATAATTCAAATTTATTATATTAAGTGTTAAAAGTAGGTTATTTCTTCTTATTAAAATATTTTTCTCTCTATTTCTACTTTAATAATTCTTAAATTAATATGAATAGTATTTATATTAATTTATAACTTTAATATTAGTAGTAGTATTCTTATTAATTGTTTTTTATTGATAAAAAACAATTTTTTATTCCTTCATCATTTGTTGGTAACAATAATAAAGTTCTTTTAAATATATTAATTATCTTATATTATATTATTTTTTTATAATATAAATTATATTATTATACTTATTTAATAATACAATTATTTTTACACCATAATTATAGTGATCCTTCATTATTATGATTATTTTTTATCTTATTTATTTTATTTATAAGGACATTCATAGTACCATAAGTAAAAGATTAGTAATTTTTACTTATTTTTTCATAGTCAAACCTTACTGTCTACAATCACTAGGAGAGAATTATAACTTCTGTCACCTTCTGGTGGTAGGCCAGTTACCCAATCCATATGGACAATTTCCCAAGGTCTGCTGGGTTCTTGGATTTTCATCATATATCCAAGTCTTTTTCCTGTGGATTTATTTTCCTTTTGACATCTGTCACAGGTTTTGCAATACTCTGAAACATCTTTCTGCCACATTGGCCACCATATGCAGGTCTTTACTTTTTCTCTTGTTCTGTCTTCAGACAGATGTCCTGAAAAGTGGCTGTAATGGCATTCTTTCAGTATAAGATTGATTAATGACCTATGCACAACTGTCATGACACATGTGTGCTTGGTCCTGTGGTAAATTATACCATCCAGTAGATGAAATATTCCTTAATCATAAGATTTCTTCCATACTTCATCCAAGACATGTATTAGAGTGTTGTCTTTACAGTCTTTGTTAAGTAATTGGCATAAGATGCTACAATTCTTATCTTGAGTGTAACTGTTTCTTACTTCCTCAATGAAGGTGGTTTTCAAGTCTGTAACACTTATTCCTTCTTTATGGGGATCTTTGGGGAAGATTGTTCTGGCACATAAGCAGAAGTATCAGTATTATTCGGTAATGGCCATCTTCTTAGTCCATCTGCATTTTTATAAATATTCCCATCTTTATGAACAATAGCGATATTGCCCCTATACTCTTGTATGGCTATTTGCCATCTGAGCATATGTCTATTGGTGTTTTCATGTTTAAAAGTGGTTTAACAGTGGTACAACCTGTTATTACTTCAAAAACACATCCTTCCAGAAAGTAATTGAGTTTTTCCAAAGCCCAAACAAGGCATAAACATTCCATCTGACTTTCTCAATATCTGGCTTCAGTTGGCTTGATTTGCCTGGATATGAAACATGTGGGTCCCTCCATATGTTTATCATTGATAATCTGGACTTGCTGAAGTGTAGCACCAAGTACATCTGCTGATGCAAGAATATAAAGCTTAAAAGGCCACTTAAAGTCTGGCATCAGTAAGAGTGGAGCAGGGGTCAAGGGTTGTTTCGGGGATTCAAAGGCTTTGACTCTGTCAACAGTCATTTCAAATAATGTTTCTTTGTCACATAATATGTAAAAAGGTCTTGCTATGGATGCAAAATCTTTAATATGCTGCCTTTAATATCCTCCAAGCCCCAAGAATGACTGAGTTTCTTTCTTATTCTGAGGCATAGGTTTCAGCAATACTGGTGCATCTTTGTTTTTGTTAATTCCAAGGGAAAAGCCAGATACTACATGTCCCAGTGCTTTAAGCTCTTCAAATCCAAAATGGCATTCCTTCAAGGAAGCTTGCATGCTTACAGAATGTACTTTTGTCAAACCTCTGGATAATTTGTACATATGTTCTTCCCAAGTTTTGGAACAGACAATAATGTCATCAATGTAAATGATTAACCATCCTTCTGAGAGTTCTTCCGCGAAAATTTCACTCATCATTCTTTGGAAGTGTGAAGGTGCATTTTTTATTACAAAAGGCATCCTCAAATATTCATAAACTCCAAAATGAACAATAGTTCTTAAGTATTTCCTTGCTCTTGGTGTCACTACATTTTGATGAAATCCTTTAAGGGCATCCATAGTGCTTATATACACTGCTTGAGATATTTGGGTTAGGGAAATTTGGATTTTTGGTATTGGGTACCTGTGTGGAACAGTGGAAGTGTTCAGAGCTCTAAAGTCCCCAACCATTCTATATTTTCTATTATGCCATTCCACTATGACTGGTGTAGGTATTTATGATTCTTCATTGTGGCCAACCTTTCTTATTACACCAAGATCTAAGAGTTCTTTAATATGCATTTCTAGAGGTTTGCTTTATTTAGGACTTGCTGGATATGCAGGTCTTCTTAATAGTGGTGGATAAGGTCTCTCAATATTAAGGATGATGTTAACTTCATGACCAATAATTGCTCCCAAAGGTTCTTTGTCTGATTCAAATGCTCCTGTGTGGTCATATAAAAGGGCAGAAAGTTCATTTTCCTGATTATCAGTCAGATGAAGGCTTATTTCCACTTCATTTAACTGTTCAGATTTGAATCTTTCCAGCTCTAAGTTGACTGATGCTACTTTACTTACTGTGATTTGTCTTTTAAATAGTAAAAAGGCAAATTGTTGATGCTTATTGTCTCCAATAGTAAAGTATCTATCTTTGTTGTTGTGTAAGTATATTCCATACATGATCAAATTGTCATTTCCCAATATAAAATGGGTACTAGTGAAATTTTCCATAACAACAAATTCACCAGTGATTCTTAAATTCCCATTTATGTGTGGGAATATGACATTGGTCTCAAAAAACTCCTAATTCTTTCATTGGATTACTTGCACTGTATCAACTGGTAACAAGTGGTCTTCAAAATTGGGTACACAAGTCCTAAGACAAGATTTGCCAACACAAGAGCAGAAGGCTCCTGGGTCAAGTAAAAGCTTAGTGGGTTGTTAATTAATTACTACTTATGTTATACAGGAGTTACCAGCTGTATAACCTTTTCCCCTGTTTGGTTTGGTTTTCATAAGTTGTGCATCTTGAATTTTCAACAAATAAAGTTGACCATTGCTTAATTGTGGCAAGTGGGAATACAATTCCATGATGTGAAAGGTGGCATTGATATTTTCTATATCCTTTGAAGATTCAGAAAATATTGATGACTCATCATCTGAATTTTCTTCAATATTATTGTGTTTTTCAACATCAGGTTCTTTTTCAATGTCAATTTCATCGCTTTTTCCCCTTTTTGGACATGTATTGGCTAAGTCAGTGGTGCTTTGGCAAATATGGCACTTTCTGATTATATCTGCAGGTTTATTTTTAACATTATTAGAATTTTCTTTGGGATATTTGTCCACAGAATCTTTCCAAGGTGTATTAAAGCTTGATTTGATATTCACCCTAATAGAACCAATCCTGTTTCTGGTGGTTACTTCTTCTAATATATTAATAATATCCTCTGCTGAAGATTTTTCAGTAGTTGTTCTTTTGACAGCATTCTCTAAGTCACCTCCACATTGTCTTAGAATCTTTCTGTGGATCAAAACTTCTGACATGTCAGGATACAATGCTGTTAATCTGTCTTTCTTGTTGGAAACCCATGGCAAAGCTTTGTCTTTATCAGCATTCAATTTGGCAGATTCAAAGGAGGTTTCCAGTTTAAATCCCCAAGAATCATTGACCCATCTGTTGATACTATGGGTTTCCCACCAAGTCCAACTTTGGTGTCCATGTGCTTGTCCTAATTTCATACACCATCTGTGAGCTGAGCTGGTAAAAAAGGTGTTAAATCTTGCTGTTACCAATATGTCTGATAATTAAAAATCTTCTTTAATCATGTCAATTCCTCTGATGAATTCCATATGGTCATATTCTCCTTCACCACTGAAGTGAGGCCATTCTTTAAGCTTTGGTACTTCTTTCAAAAGTGCTTGGCCCATTGATGGTTCCAAGTTATGAAAAGAAGTGGACAATTTGTTTTTTAACTGTGAATTATCAGAATCCAAAACCTGTGGATTTGGCATTCTTGTGCCCTCATTTTGATTCAGAGGTGTAGACATTCTTGGTACATTGTTCAGTAGTTGTTCAATATCATTCATTTTACTTTTGCTACACCTTTGGGAATTTCCGTATTCATGTTGAAAGGCTTGTATTAAATTTATTATTTCAATTTTATACATGTCTTATTTATGTTTTCGTTTTTGCCATAACTCTGTCTGTCTTGTATTATCAGCAGTGACTTCATTCAATTTCATTGATAATTTTGATACGTCTTCTTGTGAAGCATCAAAACAATTTTTCAAGGCAATGGTATATGTCTTTACTTCAGTAAATGAATTTGAAATGTCATCAAGAACTTTCTTGTTATCTGTTTTGATAATATTTATGGCTTGTTTAATTCTTGTTTCAATTATGTCATCAATATTGAATTTAGAATATTTGTCTGTTAACTCTTTAATAGTGGCAGATTTTTCATTTATCTTATTTCCAAAATAATTATCCTTATTGGATGTTTTGATTGTTCTTAAAACTTTTTCAAAACACATCAGTGTTTCATTGATTTGGCTCAGACTCAAGTTGTTTATTTTAAGATTGTTACAAATTGTTAAATTTTTATCAGAAATATGACTTTTTATGTCAGTTATAGTTTCATAGAATTCTGGGATACAATCAAAAATATCAGAAATCCTTTCTGATATTTTAATCTGGTTCCTCCTTCTTTTTTAATACCAACATTGTTCTGGCCATCTGAAATACATTTTCCATGGCATCCTGTTGAATCTTTGGAATCCTGTAGCCCTGGATGTAATTCTTTGTGGCTGATGCCTTTCCTGTGCCCTTGTTCTGAGCTTGTGGCTGCTTTTTCACGTTGTAATTGCTGCTGTTGGCCACTGGGGCTGTTTTTGGCACTTGTTTGGGTGGTGGAGGGTTGTTTTTCCTGTGAAGAGCATCATGTTCTTCTTTTCCATCAGTGGATGCCATCCATTGAGTATCTTGCATGTTCTGGGATGTCCCAGGAATTTTCTCACAGTAAGGTAAGAATTCATGCAGTGCTTCCACTGATCTGCAAGGATCTGGTACTCTTTGTGCTGCAATGCATTGTTGTAAGCCTTCTGGCTGGCTTTGTAAATTTTTACTGAGGCTTCTTGTAGCTGTTTCAGCTCTTTTTAAAGGTAAAGCACTCGTATCAGCTTCAGAATGACATAACTTATTAATTTGGAAGTCATCAACTGACCCTTGTCCTTCTGTAAATGATTGTCTTCTTCCATAATCACGTCCATGACCTTTTTGGGAGCTGCTTGAGGGGGTATAGCTTGCTCCTGATCTGGTTGAAGGCATATTTCATGGTTAAAAAGCTTTAAAATAGTAATTTTATGTCAAAAGCTTACTATTGGCCAAATTCCTAGCTTTCTGAAGAGTATTACTTATATCCAATTTAGTAAATCAAGAAGAAATTGGTTCAGGTTGATTATTATGAGTCACAATAATAGTACTATTATTGTTAGAATTAACAGTACTGGCAGGAATAATGCTGGTAACTGTTGAGGATGTTTCAATGTTTTCTTGTCTTACCACGTTGTCAGACCCTAAAATTAATATAAAAGCCAATCAATTAAGTAAAACAAATGTATTTCAAAAAAGAAATAAAAATATAAGCCTCACTTAATATATGAAAAAAATTATTCTTTTATGGAATTTTTGAATTATAAGTATTTTTTATATTTTTTTCAATTTTCCAATATAAGAAAAAGAACTAAAAAAGAGTAAAAAATATTTAACAGGTAAAATATCACGGCTGGGCCCTGAAATGTAAGGTGTGGATATGAAACTTTGATAAAATATCAAGTACTTTTCCTGTCCTCAAAATTTGTATAAGGTAAAATTATTTAAAAATAGCAAGAAATAGTATTTTTAAAGAGAAAAATGCCAATTTTATTGTTTTTAACTTTTTAAGTATAAAAGAATAATTCAAAAAAAATTCTTGTTTTACCAAAAATAAAGATTTATCCAACAATACTTTACAAGAGATATTTAATGCTAGAAAAGAAATTTCTTCAAGAGCAATTTCAATTGGAATTAATTGAGCAAAGAAATGCAAGCAATTAATCAAAGAAAAAGGTCTTTAAGAAGATATTTAAAGAGAAAACATGCCCAAAAGTGAACAGAGTGAATTTGGAAACAAAGTAACAAAGTTTACAGTGATGAAAGATGCTTTAATTCACTTTTGGGGTGGTTCAGGGGTAAAAATGATTATAAGAGTTACAAACAATGATTATAATGATTTTTTCACGTGGTTAAAAGGATTAAAATGATTTAAAAATGGTGGTTGGAATCTTTGATTGATTAGTTTAACAGTGTTTAAACTAATTAATAAAAGGAAAAGATTCTAACATGAAGAGAAAAGTGGGGCAAAGAAGACATTCCTTTATAGCCATCAATTCTCTTACTCCAAAAGTTAAATTTACTCTTGTCAGTCTGTGAAAACAATCTGACAACAGAAAAGCCAACTATGGCATCATTGAACCCTGGTTTAGACCAAAAAAGGGCTGGTTTAAGCCATTTTAGACCCTTAAATCAGCCATTGCTATAGCAATACCTGGTCTAGAGCCTTCAAAACACGTCATAATGTGTGTAGGAGACGTAGAAACCAGTTAAAACTGTTTTTACTATGATTGTTTTATCTTAAGGGTAGTTTTAGCCTCTTGGCAACAGCTAAAACTACCCCAGTTGGTATCAAAACCTCATCATCAATTGAGTCACAGACCCTGTGACTCAATTCCAGCCCAAAAGTGAGGAACGTTTGCGTGTATTTAGAAATCTCACACCTGTCAGCAAGGACTTTGGGAGTCTGGCTCCGCCTTAGAGCTAAAGTGTGAGCCTGTGAGGTATGTATAACATACCCATAAGGCCACAAATGATTTTATAGACAGTTAATTTTATCTTAAACAGACTTTTTAGTTGAATTTAAAATAAAAAATAACAAAAAATAAGTATAACTTTTTTTTGGATAAACAAAGTTATAATTATTATGTCATTTTTGGATTCTACACCAAAAATGACCTAGGGTACACCCATAGGGTGTTATACCCAAAAACACTTATTTCTCATTCTTTGGAAGTGTGAAGGTGCATTTTTTATTACAAAAGGCATCCTCAAATATTCATAAACTCCAAAATGAACAATAGTTCTTAAGTATTTCCTTGCTCTTGGTGTCACTACATTTTGATGAAATCCTTTAAGGGCATCCATAGTGCTTATATACACTGCTTGAGATATTTGGGTGAGGGAAATTTGGATTTTTGGTATTGGGTACCTGTGTGGAACAGTGGAAGTGTTCAGAGCTCTAAAGTCCCCAACCATTCTATATTTTCTATTATGCCATTCCACTATGACTGGTGTAGGTATTTATGATTCTTCATTGTGGCCAACCTTTCTTATTACACCAAGATCTAAGAGTTCTTTAATATGCATTTCTAGAGGTTTGCTTTATTTAGGACTTGCTGGATATGCAGGTCTTCTTAATAGTGGTGGATAAGGTCTCTCAATATTAAGGATGATGTTAACTTCATGACCAATAATTGCTCCCAAAGGTTCTTTGTCTGATTCAAATGCTCCTGTGTGGTCATATAAAAGGGCAGAAAGTTCATTTTCCTGATTATCAGTCAGATGAAGGCTTATTTCCACTTCATTTAACTGTTCAGATTTGAATCTTTCCAGCTCTAAGTTGACTGATGCTACTTTACTTACTGTGATTTGTCTTTTAAATAGTAAAAAGGCAAATTGTTGATGCTTATTGTCTCCAATAGTAAAGTATCTATCTTTGTTGTTGTGTAAGTATATTCCATACATGATCAAATTGTCATTTCCCAATATAAAATGGGTACTAGTGAAATTTTCCATAACAACAAATTCACCAGTGATTCTTAAATTCCCATTTATGTGTGGGAATATGACATTGGTCTCAAAAAACTCCTAATTCTTTCATTGGATTACTTGCACTGTATCAACTGGTAACAAGTGGTCTTCAAAATTGGGTACACAAGTCCTAAGACAAGATTTGCCAACACAAGAGCAGAAGGCTCCTGGGTCAAGTAAAAGCTTAGTGGGTTGTTAATTAATTACTACTTATGTTATACAGGAGTTACCAGCTGTATAACCTTTTCCCCTGTTTGGTTTGGTTTTCATAAGTTGTGCATCTTGAATTTTCAACAAATAAAGTTGACCATTGCTTAATTGTGGCAAGTGGGAATACAATTCCATGATGTGAAAGGTGGCATTGATATTTTCTATATCCTTTGAAGATTCAGAAAATATTGATGACTCATCATCTGAATTTTCTTCAATATTATTGTGTTTTTCAACATCAGGTTCTTTTTCAATGTCAATTTCATCGCTTTTTCCCCTTTTTGGACATGTATTGGCTAAGTCAGTGGTGCTTTGGCAAATATGGCACTTTCTGATTATATCTGCAGGTTTATTTTTAACATTATTAGAATTTTCTTTGGGATATTTGTCCACAGAATCTTTCCAAGGTGTATTAAAGCTTGATTTGAGATTCACCCTAATAGAACCAATCCTGTTTCTGGTGGTTACTTCTTCTAATATATTAATAATATCCTCTGCTGAAGATTTTTCAGTAGTTGTTCTTTTGACAGCATTCTCTAAGTCACCTCCACATTGTCTTAGAATCTTTCTGTGGATCAAAACTTCTGACATGTCAGGATACAATGCTGTTAATCTGTCTTTCTTGTTGGAAACCCATGGCAAAGCTTTGTCTTTATCAGCATTCAATTTGGCAGATTCAAAGGAGGTTTCCAGTTTAAATCCCCAAGAATCATTGACCCATCTGTTGATACTATGGGTTTCCCACCAAGTCCAACTTTGGTGTCCATGTGCTTGTCCTAATTTCATACACCATCTGTGAGCTGAGCTGGTAAAAAAGGTGTTAAATCTTGCTGTTACCAATATGTCTGATAATTAAAAATCTTCTTTAATCATGTCAATTCCTCTGATGAATTCCATATGGTCATATTCTCCTTCACCACTGAAGTGAGGCCATTCTTTAAGCTTTGGTACTTCTTTCAAAAGTGCTTGGCCCATTGATGGTTCCAAGTTATGAAAAGAAGTGGACAATTTGTTTTTTAACTGTGAATTATCAGAATCCAAAACCTGTGGATTTGGCATTCTTGTGCCCTCATTTTGATTCAGAGGTGTAGACATTCTTGGTACATTGTTCAGTAGTTGTTCAATATCATTCATTTTACTTTTGCTACACCTTTGGGAATTTCCGTATTCATGTTGAAAGGCTTGTATTAAATTTATTATTTCAATTTTATACATGTCTTATTTATGTTTTCGTTTTTGCCATAACTCTGTCTGTCTTGTATTATCAGCAGTGACTTCATTCAATTTCATTGATAATTTTGATACGTCTTCTTGTGAAGCATCAAAACAATTTTTCAAGGCAATGGTATATGTCTTTACTTCAGTAAATGAATTTGAAATGTCATCAAGAACTTTCTTGTTATCTGTTTTGATAATATTTATGGCTTGTTTAATTCTTGTTTCAATTATGTCATCAATATTGAATTTAGAATATTTGTCTGTTAACTCTTTAATAGTGGCAGATTTTTCATTTATCTTATTTCCAAAATAATTATCCTTATTGGATGTTTTGATTGTTCTTAAAACTTTTTCAAAACACATCAGTGTTTCATTGATTTGGCTCAGACTCAAGTTGTTTATTTTAAGATTGTTACAAATTGTTAAATTTTTATCAGAAATATGACTTTTTATGTCAGTTATAGTTTCATAGAATTCTGGGATACAATCAAAAATATCAGAAATCCTTTCTGATATTTTAATCTGGTTCCTCCTTCTTTTTTAATACCAACATTGTTCTGGCCATCTGAAATACATTTTCCATGGCATCCTGTTGAATCTTTGGAATCCTGTAGCCCTGGATGTAATTCTTTGTGGCTGATGCCTTTCCTGTGCCCTTGTTCTGAGCTTGTGGCTGCTTTTTCACGTTGTAATTGCTGCTGTTGGCCACTGGGGCTGTTTTTGGCACTTGTTTGGGTGGTGGAGGGTTGTTTTTCCTGTGAAGAGCATCATGTTCTTCTTTTCCATCAGTGGATGCCATCCATTGAGTATCTTGCATGTTCTGGGATGTCCCAGGAATTTTCTCACAGTAAGGTAAGAATTCATGCAGTGCTTCCACTGATCTGCAAGGATCTGGTACTCTTTGTGCTGCAATGCATTGTTGTAAGCCTTCTGGCTGGCTTTGTAAATTTTTACTGAGGCTTCTTGTAGCTGTTTCAGCTCTTTTTAAAGGTAAAGCACTCGTATCAGCTTCAGAATGACATAACTTATTAATTTGGAAGTCATCAACTGACCCTTGTCCTTCTGTAAATGATTGTCTTCTTCCATAATCACGTCCATGACCTTTTTGGGAGCTGCTTGAGGGGGTATAGCTTGCTCCTGATCTGGTTGAAGGCATATTTCATGGTTAAAAAGCTTTAAAATAGTAATTTTATGTCAAAAGCTTACTATTGGCCAAATTCCTAGCTTTCTGAAGAGTATTACTTATATCCAATTTAGTAAATCAAGAAGAAATTGGTTCAGGTTGATTATTATGAGTCACAATAATAGTACTATTATTGTTAGAATTAACAGTACTGGCAGGAATAATGCTGGTAACTGTTGAGGATGTTTCAATGTTTTCTTGTCTTACCACGTTGTCAGACCCTAAAATTAATATAAAAGCCAATCAATTAAGTAAAACAAATGTATTTCAAAAAAGAAATAAAAATATAAGCCTCACTTAATATATGAAAAAAATTATTCTTTTATGGAATTTTTGAATTATAAGTATTTTTTATATTTTTTTCAATTTTCCAATATAAGAAAAAGAACTAAAAAAGAGTAAAAAATATTTAACAGGTAAAATATCACGGCTGGGCCCTGAAATGTAAGGTGTGGATATGAAACTTTGATAAAATATCAAGTACTTTTCCTGTCCTCAAAATTTGTATAAGGTAAAATTATTTAAAAATAGCAAGAAATAGTATTTTTAAAGAGAAAAATGCCAATTTTATTGTTTTTAACTTTTTAAGTATAAAAGAATAATTCAAAAAAAATTCTTGTTTTACCAAAAATAAAGATTTATCCAACAATACTTTACAAGAGATATTTAATGCTAGAAAAGAAATTTCTTCAAGAGCAATTTCAATTGGAATTAATTGAGCAAAGAAATGCAAGCAATTAATCAAAGAAAAAGGTCTTTAAGAAGATATTTAAAGAGAAAACATGCCCAAAAGTGAACAGAGTGAATTTGGAAACAAAGTAACAAAGTTTACAGTGATGAAAGATGCTTTAATTCACTTTTGGGGTGGTTCAGGGGTAAAAATGATTATAAGAGTTACAAACAATGATTATAATGATTTTTTCACGTGGTTAAAAGGATTAAAATGATTTAAAAATGGTGGTTGGAATCTTTGATTGATTAGTTTAACAGTGTTTAAACTAATTAATAAAAGGAAAAGATTCTAACATGAAGAGAAAAGTGGGGCAAAGAAGACATTCCTTTATAGCCATCAATTCTCTTACTCCAAAAGTTAAATTTACTCTTGTCAGTCTGTGAAAACAATCTGACAACAGAAAAGCCAACTATGGCATCATTGAACCCTGGTTTAGACCAAAAAAGGGCTGGTTTAAGCCATTTTAGACCCTTAAATCAGCCATTGCTATAGCAATACCTGGTCTAGAGCCTTCAAAACACGTCATAATGTGTGTAGGAGACGTAGAAACCAGTTAAAACTGTTTTTACTATGATTGTTTTATCTTAAGGGTAGTTTTAGCCTCTTGGCAACAGCTAAAACTACCCCAGTTGGTATCAAAACCTCATCATCAATTGAGTCACAGACCCTGTGACTCAATTCCAGCCCAAAAGTGAGGAACGTTTGCGTGTATTTAGAAATCTCACACCTGTCAGCAAGGACTTTGGGAGTCTGGCTCCTCCTTAGAGCTAAAGTGTGAGCCTGTGAGGTATGTATAACATACCCATAAGGCCACAAATGATTTTATAGACAGTTAATTTTATCTTAAACAGACTTTTTAGTTGAATTTAAAATAAAAAATAACAAAAAATAAGTATAACTTTTTTTTGGATAAACAAAGTTATAATTATTATGTCATTTTTGGATTCTACACCAAAAATGACCTAGGGTACACCCATAGGGTGTTATACCCAAAAACACTTATTTCTTGTGTTATTGGAAGATTTAAGAATCTCACAGTACTAATTTAGCTTTTTTAACATTTTTTTAAAATTGTTAAATTTAAGCTTAATTAAGCTTAAATTTAAAGTTACATAAGGTTTATGCAACTTTACCAAAATTTTAGTTAAAATTAAGGTGTGGTGTATATTTACTGAATTGGCTAAGGATTTGCCATACAGAATGTAAATCCTGCGTGAGCTCAATTTAAAAGGGTTTAAAGCCATGGTATGGCTTTAAATAAATAAAAGGGCAAAATCCATGCAAAAAGGTGGGACAAAGGAAAAAGACCAAATAGAGCTGGGGTACCCAACTTTTTGGATCTGCAAGGACTCAATTAAGGTTGTCCACCTGTAGTGGAGGATTTTCAACCTTATTTAAACTTTAAGATTAGACTTTGATCCAACCTTAAGGTTCAAACTGGTTTTATCCCAATTTGGACAGGAATTCCAAGCTGCCAAAGGGTAAATCCCAATATGCAGGCTTGAAATCAAGGTTTTAAGAACTGTCAGAGCTTAATTAAGTTTAAAAACCTTAAATAAGCTTAAAACTTTAAAGTTTCAAGCATTAAAACCTTATCAAAACTTAAGGTTTGGTGTGTATTGCTATTTTACGTGGAGAAATAGCAATAACTTCAAAAATTCCTTAAAAATCCAATTCTTAATGGATTTGCTTGAAAATTTCACACAACCTAGAATTTAATATTATCAATATATAAATTAAATTTTAAGTATCTTTTATTAATAAGTTTCCTGGGTAATTAGCCTGGAAAATTACTTTTTTAATTAAGCTTAAAGAAAATTATGATTTCTTTAAAAATTAATTAAAAATTCAGTTTAAGAGATTTCTGCTTGAAACTCTGATTTTATGTTGTTCATGTGATGAACTTTAATATAAATAAACTTATTTTATATTAAAACTTAAAATAATTAAACTAAATGAGGATTAAAGTTACTTGGAGTTAAGAATAACACTGGTAACTTTAAATTGGAAGTAAAAATAAGTTGCCTTAAGTTAAGAACTCTATTTTTCAGCATGGTTTTTCAGTTTTGACCTGAGCATGCCCTCTACATCCATTATGAATCATGAGAGCTGCTCTGAAGATATAAAAAGAGTCTTTTCATCACTGTTTTTGTCCATCATTCATCATCAATCCAATCATATCAGAAATTTAAACAGGTAAAGTTTTATTAAATATAAAATCTTATTATTAAAAGTAATTCTTAAGTTATTTTTATTCTTTATTTATTAAATTAAAGAATTGAAGTCATAGAATTCAGATTATTGTTGTAATCATCTATAATAAATTTTATTATATAAAATTATCATCTTAAATATCTTTTAAAATCCACAAATTCCTCTCAAAAACTCTTAAATCATAATTTATATTATTAAAAGTTGTTTTATCTTTAAATTTATTGATTTTTGACGTGTTTTTAACTTATAATTATTATTTAATATTCTAACTGTTGTATTTTGACTTATTGTATTAAATAAATCTTATAAGTAAGTTTTCTCTAGAATTCTATATTTTTTATCTAGTATTAGTTTTTTTTATAGAATTTTTTATTCTAAAAGAATTATTTCTGCACAGTGTGTGTTTAATTCTTTGTATAAATAATATTTATATTATTTATAAGTGGTTAATATTCATATTTTCCACGTGTAATTGTCTCATTAAGAGCTTTACACTTCTTATTGTTATAACTGTCAGTGACTATAACAATAATAGAAAAATTATAATTTATTATAATTATTTTTTTTTATTATATTATTATAATAATAATTAAATTTATTTTTTCTATATATAATTATTTTTAATAATTATATTTAAATTTGTGTTTATAATATTTTATTATATTATATTTTTCTACTGAGGACAGTCATAGTACTCTTGATATTGCTACTATTATCAAGAGTTTCATAGACAAACCTTACATAAAGTTCCTTTTCCCCCCCAAATTTAATCTTTCCACTTTATTTTTTCCATTGATTTGGAATCACATACTATACTTACAATTTACATATGTAACTCAATTGAGTTATACAGTACACTACTGTAAAAATTGACACCTCATATTTAAATCAAAATTTACTTATTTAATAGACACACAAATTTTGACAATTCAATTGAATTCAATTGAAAATACTTCAATTCCTCATAACCTCTAAAATATACACAACACCTCAATTTTAACACAAAAAATCATGATTAAAGCTACATGTGATGTGAATTCAACTAAGGTTTTGAGGATTTTCAGCTTTTATACAGAAAATAAAAAAACTTAATTTAAGCTTATTTAGAGTTGACTTACAAAAATTTCACTCAGAGGTGACCCCACCTAATTTTTTATAAGGAATCCAATGGTGAAATAAACTTTATATGCTTCTTTTCTAGATAGAAAGTTATGATAAAATTTATTTAACGTTTTCCTAAAATTATTCTATTTTGGTTAATTTTGTTAAAAATTTATTTTTACTTAATTTTTTCAAGTAAAAATGTGTTTTTACAATTTTTAAATTTAATGTATATTTACTTTTTAATTATAATTAAATTTTTGATTATCTACATAAATCCATATTTTTATTTTAATAATATAAATAAATATGTTTTATTTATGTTTGTGTATTAATTTTTTGTTTGTGGTCTTTTGGGTATATGAAAATATGTCTAAGGCCCACAGGAATCTTTCAATTTCTTTGGACCTTTAATATAAATAAAGGTCAAGGTTGAAACTAGTATCAATTCATTTACTTTTAATTATGGCTTTTTATGACTTTTATCGCATTTCTGTTTAGCATATTCAAAGGCACCATTCATGCTCTGTTTTGAATGATGCCTCACTTTCTCAAGCAATAACTTAACACTTGAAGCAGTTGGATGAATATCAACTAAATCTTTTTTCAAAGTATCAACTGGAAGCTTAGGGTTCCATCCCTTTTCTCACATTTCAGGAGTCTTGCCTATTGAAGCATGGAAAGTAGTATTATAGGCTAATTCCAATGCTGGTAGAGGAGCACACCAATCATGGGTAAAGCCATCGGAATCTTTAAACTCCAGGCCATAAGCACAAAATCTTCTGATAATGTCCTCAAGGGTTTGAATCATTCTTTCTGATAACCCATCTTTTTGTGCATGGTATACTCTTGAGAATAATAGTTTTGTACCCAAAGGCTTACGACATTAGTCCATAATGCTGATGTAAATTTTGGGTCTCTATCACTAATGATATTTTCAAAGAGACCAGTATGCAATATGACTCTGTTCTAAATTAAAAGAGCTGTATCCAAAGCTGTGTCATCTCTGTTACATGGTAAAAAGATTTGGGTTTTGCTATATCTATGAACACTGACAAGACATGCATTGTAACCTTTATCACCTCCAGGTGGTAAGGCAGTTACCCAATCTCTAAAAACTACTTCCCATGGGGTACTTGGGTCTTGAATATGAATCATTAATCCAAACCTCTAACCAGTAGCTTTATTGGCTTTCTGGCATCTATTGCAACTATGACAGTACTCAATGACATCTTTTCTTCAAGATGGCCACCAGGAACATGTCTTAATTCTTTCCACTGTTCTGTCTTCAGAAAGATGTACAGAATAAATGTTATCATGGCATACCAGTAGTAGGTTTTTGATCAACATTCTACTACATAAGACCATGGCAGATGTGTGTTTAGAAATATGATATAAGCTACCATCAAAGAAAAGGAATCTTCCATTTTCATAAGATGTTTTCCAAATATCATCCAGAGAATTAGCCAAGGATTCATCTTTGCAATCTTTGTCAAGTAAGGTAGTAATAATATGACAATTCTTATCTTGCTTATAGCTTTCCCTGACTTCTTCAAAAAATTCTGTTCCCACATCTGTGATTTTATTTTCAATTGGAATTTGGGGTTCTGCACTTGTAGGAACATATGCAGGATTGTCATATGTATTGGGTAATTGTCACAGGGGCTCTTTGAAGTGAAGAGTGCCTGGCACTCAGTAAACTGGGACTCACTTATGGAGGGCTCAGGATATGGTAAGAAAGAAATACACTCAAGAGTGTTAAAGATGAATTACTAATGAAAGAAATATAAGAAAGCAGCAACAAAAGAAATAAGATTAAAGAATAAAAGAGTCAACCACAAACAAGTCTGAGTCCACTGTTTCAACCTTTCAGAATATTAAATAAATATAATACCCAAAGTAAGGATAATAATATTCATTAAATAATTAACAAACTAAATTAATTAACTGGGGAAAAGTCCCCAGGGGGAGAAAGAGGGGCTGGTGTCACAGGGGCTCTTATGGAAGCAAGTGTGCCTGGCACTCAGGAATCAAGAACTCACTTGGAGGGCTCCAAAAGATGATAAGAAATACTACTGAATATATTTCGTAAGCAGGATGAAGAGAAAGGACAAATATGCCAAATATAACAAAGAATAATAAGAATGAAGCCAGAGGCCAAAGATAAAGAAAGCCAAAAGCCAAGAAGCCAACCAAGTGAATCCTCGATTCACTGTTTCAACCTGCCAGAAAGAACAATGGAATTAGTAAAGGATATGACCACCAATATCCACTGACAGGCGAAAAAAGAAAAGAGAAAAGGTGCTAATGAATGACTTAAGATTATCAGTATTAACTTTAATAATGTAAAAGAAAATAAGGATAAAAATAAATCCAATATATTAATTAACTGTGGAAAAAGTCCCCAGGTGATGGAAAGGTAGCCGGTATATGTGAAAACTGAAAGATTGATCCTGGAAGGTGGATCAATGGCTGTATTGTCCAGATCAGGAAATACAGTTCTGGCCATCTTGAAATTTGAACTGTGTGATGGAATTCCCACAGTGGAATATGAAATGACCCAATTGGGCCAGGACCATACAGGTTGATTGAATGAGGCCTGTACGGATGAATTGGGTTGTCCAAAGGAGTATTGAATACTTGATGCCTTGACAACTGATTTAAATTATGTAATACCTCTTGAGAACTGCCCTTGAATAATCCTGAATGAATTGTGCCAACCCAACTCCTGCAGTTACAGGTGGTTGGGATCCTTGAAGAGTCTTCTGATTGCGGCCATAACTTGTCAGACTGATGAGCTGATTAATCCTCCTTCAAAATGGGCGTTGGGATTTGAGACCTTGAGTTGGGAAGTTGGAATTGGATCCTGAGAACGTCACCATTGGATTGCTGAGAAAAAATTGTGCATAATGGTATATAATACCATATATGCACCATGCCTGCAACCTTGAGTACGGATGGTATGAAGGAAAGGAAGAAATCCCCTGGAGTTGAGGGGAAAGGCCGACTGAGCTGATCTGGTGGCCTCTGGTGGCTGCCAGAGGCCATGGCCAAAATTGGGTCCTACGGGATTTATGGCCAAAATGGTGTCCATGAGGTTTTTGGTCACTTTTGGGTCCAAGGAAATGGTGGCCAAAAATGGCTCAGGTGGGCCCAATTGTGGTTTGGGACCCACCTGGCTGGCCCCTTTTAGCCTCATTGAATTAGGCCAAAAAGGGCCTAAATGGCCTACGGACCGCGGACCGTGGCTTACGGGCCGTAGGAGCCGTAGGGGGCCTAAATGGCCCAAAAAGGCCATTTAGGCCAAAACCCCAATAATGAAAGGCGTGGCCCTGAATCCAAGGATGAGGGCTAGGGGGCCTGGAGGCCCATAGACGACAAAATGACCCCCCAGGCCCAAAATCAAAGATGAAGGCCTGGGGGTTGGTGAAGTAGGATTTGGCCAAAAAGGCCAATGGCAGCAGGATTTGGCCTGAGGCCATAAAATGGCCATTGGAAGGTGTTATGGCGTGGGTGCCATGGAACACCCAAGGGGGCCAATTAGTCATAAAAGATATGATGTGAGCGATTTGCTCCAGGTTGGATTGCCGCAACCATCAAGGAGGAGGGTCAAAGTCGTGGTTGTGACAGGGTGGTATATGTGAGAATCACCAGCCCTGATTTCAGAGAGAGAATTTTCATGAGAGGATTGGATGATTGAATTGAGTCTGGCCAATACAGGTCCTGTACAAGAGGTGTGGTGGAGTTGAGTGATCATACAGCTTCATAATGGTATATGCAAACTGTATTGGGTGAATCCAACCTGTACAGATGTTGACAGGCTGTATTGAAGTACCACGCTGTATGCATGTTTCAGAAAGGAAGATTTCTGAAACTGAATGCTGATGCAAATAGTGGATCTGCTGATTTGAGGTGTTTACATGGGTGTATTAATGAATACCCTTGCCCCTGGTGAGTGGTTGTTACAGTATCCCCCTCTTGAAATTGGTGGGCTACTGAGCACCATAATACCCTGCCACTGTTGAGTGGCATCTCAATATCCCAACATTTTTTTCAAAAAACTTCTTTTTTTAATTTTCACTTCCTCTTGAGCATTATCCTGAAAATCCTTTTTCAATTCTTCCCTGTCAAAATAATTTGATTCCCCCCTTCTTTCAATTTTTGAGTAAGTATTCCACTTCAAAATATGCTTCTTTTCTTCTGATTCAATAAATCTTTTGTCCTTGGGGTATGGCCTTGGGTTGTATCCCAAAATGATGGCCACTAAGCTCTTGTGCTCAAAAAATGATGCCAAATGAGTATATGAATGTATACTCACTTGTCAAGGCCCAATTGAAAGTATGTTGGAATAAAGTCTTCAAGGGGTCTTGTCCCCATTGGCCTTGGAAATGCCTCAATTTGCCTTCCCATACTATTTTTGGCCTTGGCACTTCGTATTGTGATGCTTGATGAATTTTGGTTTTATGGCCCTTTTGGCCTTTTGGGTAATTTGATTGAAAATTTTGATATATGGCCATTTTTGGCCATTTTGGTCTTTTGGGATCCTATGGTCCACGGGCCGTGGGGGCTAATGGAGGCCCCCAGGGCCAAAATGGACCATCTGGGCCCAATTTTTCTGGGGACCCAGGGATTCCATGGGACCAAAAATGGCCCATGGTCCAATTTCTAACCTACATGGCCTGGACCCATTGAGGGGGTCCAGGACCATCAAGATCCTGGCCTCCCCAAAGTTGCAGGGGAGGCCCTGGGTGATGAATTCAGCCCCAAAGGGGCATTGAATCCTCACCTTAGAGGCTTTGAGGGGGGGCATAAATGAGGTATGGCCCCATTTCCTTGAGGTAAATGTTTTTTTGATTTGGAGTGGACTGATTCTGACATCTTGAATCTTCTGCTTGCATATTCTTCAGTTATGGGTTCCAAGCTGACTGAACTCACTGAATCCTCTCCTTCTGCACCGCCACCATCTGTTCTTTGTGGTTCTGGCGTCTTCAGTCAATTATCTTCACCCTTCATGGCTTCTTCTGGTCACTTGATCCCTCCCAAATCTATAATGGATACAGAGCAGTTGAAATTCTTTATCCTTCCTGTACTGAATGTTTGGCCAAGGGTAAGGATTGTTTTCAACACTATAATCCCCAATCTTCAAAGTTCCATTATTGCTTCATGGGAAAGAAACCATGTCATCATACCAGGGTGCCGTCTTCCAACGGCAGTAGGTATTTATGGATTAGAAAGGATGGGCCTTTTGGGAAAGAATTCCCAGTCTCTGAGGCACCTACTCCTGATGGAACTTCAGGATTTTCTCAATGTGAGTGATTTGCATATCTTGCTTGAAAATGGTACTTTTATTTTGATGTAGTGACTGGATCCAGGCAGAGGGATGTGGCAAGGTGGACTAATGTTGAAGGGCAAATTCCAATTGGTGGTAGGCCAATATATTCCAGCTCAGAAGTCCCAATATCCAGGATCAACACTGAAGGGGTAGTGAAAAGAATAAGAAGGATTGCTGATTCCCCAACTGATCCAGATGATGAAGGTAGTGATGAGTTGGATGGTGAAGAAGTTGTAGTTGTTCCTCATTCAGTTGGACATCCATCCAGAAATTCCTCTGCTTGGCTTCTTGCCAACAGATTCCAAAGCCAAGTGATTCCCAGTACTCCCAGAACCTTCCAACCAGTGCTTTCTTCCATTCCTACTAAGATTCCTCCTTCTTCACCAAGTACTTCCCATCCCAGGCCTGCCTTGAATCCAGCAGTAAGACCATCAAAAAGCCAGAAACCAATTAACTCCCCCATAACCACCTCCCAACAACTCCCACCTGAGGGCAGTTCCAGTAGAAGAAGGGATGGTTTGTCTCCTTTGCTATTTCCTTTTTACCAGAGAAGATCCCAATGCGGCAAGTGGAAACCAAGAAGCTGTGGCCAGATTTTTCAGGAGGGCTGATAGAAATAGCAGGGAGGTGATTATGTATGCAAATGACAGGACTGTTCCGGGTACTTCTTCAGAAGAAATGGCTGCAAAATTTGCCTGGTATGAAGATGAATTGATAAATCATTTTCAGAGAACCTTTGATGATTTAGGTAGAGATAAATCATTTCCTTATCCTTGTTTGTGTGTGGTTTGACTTCTATGCCCACTCTTATAAATATTAAAAAATGAAAAAATAACGGAACCTTCCAATACATGACTTGAGAGGGGATGCTTCTGCTTTAAAGAAATAAAAAGAAAACAAAATTATACAAGTAAAGAAAAGGAAGAAAATGAGAGAAAAAGAAAGTAGAGATAAAGAGTTAAAAGAAATTCCTGATGGTTTGTGCTTCTTGTAGTGAGCTGCTTGATTTTTGGCAAGGAATTTTCTGAAAAATGAAAACTATGCATTTGATGCTCACAGAGTGGCCAAGGTAATGTTTTACAAGAAGTAGAACCCTCAGGGATGCATACCAGGAGATGGAACTTACTTTCATGACTCCCACTCCCCACCAAGCACCATAAACTGTAATAAATTTCCATAATTGAATTGAAGTAATGAATGTCTTGAATTATGATGATTGCCATAAATTGAAATAATGATAAAGAAAAAGAAAAGAAAAGAAAGAAAGAAACATTTGGCCATATCTTGATAAGGCCCAAATTGGAGGGTATTGATGTTGGAAGGCTTTCTGAATCTGTCCAAAAAAATTACAAGTGCTCACAAAGTGGCCAAGGTGATGCTTACAACAACATATGGGTAGTGTGAACCTTTGAGATATGACCACATACCCAAAAAGGTCACAAGAAATATTTAATATAATTATACATTAAAAATAACTACCTTAAAACTACAAAAATACCATAAATTCGTATAAAACTTGTTTTAACTTAAAAAAAATGAATAAAATGTGAAATAAATTATACAATTGGATTCCCCATGGTAAAATACACATATACCATTTTTATGGCATATCTGTAAAGTCAATATTTAATAAGTTATAAGTAATGATACCTTATAAAAAACACAAATCCTTATTTATTACAAACGCTAATGAAAAAAAATGTGAAATGAATGGTACCATTGGATTTTCCATAAAAATTCACACATAAAACAATTAATAAGTTAAGCTTCAAAATCAATACTTAAGGTATTAACCTGAATATATGCACTTTTTTGGTCAACGCATATATTCAAGGATTTTAGCTAATTTCTCTTGAATTATGAATGATAGAGTGATGAACCAAAAATAAAGTCATCACGTTATTACTGTAGGAATACAGAAATGAAGTTTATTTCACAAGTTATAAACAAGGTTAAAATCTGTAAGGAATTATTGATTAAAATCAACAGAGCTGTTGACCACTTTGTTGTGAAAGTGGTCCAAACTTAAAAAAAGTAGACAGTTGAATTCTACTAGTTCATTCGTGAAGAATGATGTATTTGTTATTATAATATTCAAGGTATAACCCCTTGAAATCATAGTTTGAAGTTTAAAATATTAAATTTCAACAGAAAAGATGAGTTACAAGAAAAATCATCAAAAATAGAGTTTTGAGTATGTAATGAAATTCTCTTGGTAGAATAATACGGTTATTCCAAGCTATGAGAATTCACTCTCTGAATTGCTGGAGCGCGTCAATCTTAAAGGTTATCAAGGATCAAAGTTTGAGCATAATTTGATCATTTATGATCACTCACTGTAACCTTAAATTAAGTTTAACAGTCATATAAGTGATACAATTGGTGAATACTATTAGTTTATGATTAAGACTAATAAAATGCAAGAAATTTGGCGTTCTTCAAAGCCTTTGACGTCATCAAACTTAGAGTTATAGTGATAACTCTAAATAATGGCGTGATAATGATGTAATCATCACAAAACCTTAAAATATTGATTAATTCCAGTGGATATGATCAGTACACTTCTACTAGAAGCCTGTTGGACGCTAGGAGGGAGGTATTTACTATAAATAGAGCTCTTTTTACTCTGTTTTCCCCTCAGACGCATCAAAAACATTAAATCAATACAGTTAAAAAGGTAATATCTTTATTCTTTATATATAAAACCTTTATATTATTAAGAACCAAAGAACATCTTATCATAATCATCAATTATGACATGATTAAATCATTTATTTAATTGTTTTTGTTAAAAATCTCTCTAAAACCCATTTCCACGTAAAAATCAAGAATATTTGTAATTTTCTCTTTTTTTATTGTAAATACAATTTGGATAAGTTGTATTTACATTGTTTGGCATAAAATATCTCAAAATTATTATATTAAGTATTAAAAGTCGGTTATTTTCTCTTACTATAATAATTTTCTCTATATTATTCTCTTAATAATTCTTTAATTAATATAAATAGTATTTATATTAATTTATAACTTTAATATTGGTAATGATATTGTTGTTAATTGTTTCTTATTTTACGCCTTTATTATTTGTTTGTAACAATAATAAAGTGCCATTAAATATATTTCTTATTATATATTAATATATTTATTTTATTATATTATATTTTATAATATAAATTATATTGTCATATTTTATTGATAATATACTTATTTTTACGCCATAATTATAATAATTCTTTATTATTATAATTTTTTTTATCTCATTTATTTCATTTATAAGGACATTCATAGTACAATAAGTAAAATATTAGTAGTTTTTACTTATTGTTTCATAGTCAAACCTTACAGGTAGAATACCCCCTTAAAGGTGCATGCCAGGAGAGGAACTTACTTTCATAACATCTTCTCCCCACCAAGCACCATAAAATCAGACTCTTGATGTATTTTGGCCAGGCTTGTCTGGATACAATGAATGGAAATCCTTGACAAGGTCTGGTGAGCTGGTAAGGCTGTAAGCTGGTTCCCAAGTGGTTCTTTCTGGGTCTTCACTGAATCCTTTCCACTCTACAAGATACCATAATTTACCTCTCTTGATCTTTGAGTCCAGAACCTGAGCCACTTCCCATTCCTCTTGCTCCTCCACTAAGACTGGTGGTGGTGGCAATTAATGTCAATTTGGGAGAGTTGAATGCTTCACTGGTTCTAATAAGGACACATGGAATACAGGGTGAACTGACTTCCATTGCTGAGGCAACTTGAGGTGATAAGAATGGCTGCCAATCTTCTTCAGAACTTCAAAAGGTCCCAACCATCTTTCTGATAATCTCTTGGTGCGTCTTGTTGTCTTTATTTTCTTGGAAGCTAGCCATACTTTGTCCCCAGGTTGGAAATCAGGTGGAATCTCTCTATTTCTATCTTCATACTTCTTGAATCTCCTTATTGCTGACTCTAATTCTTCTTTGACAGGTTGCTGTACTGATTGGAGTTTTGTTGATAACTTTCCAGCATGTGAATCTTGGGAAATATGGATTCAGTCAAAGTTGGGATTTCTTCCATAAATGGTGAAAAAAGGTGATTGTTTTTTTGATGAATATTCTGCATTATTATAGGCAAATTCAGCCAGAGGGAGCCAGGTGTAGCAGTCATCTTGATGATAGCTGACATACATCCAAAGATACTGTTCTAGAATCTGATTTACCCTCTTGGTCTGTCCATCTGTTTCAGGATGAAAAGCAGTTGAAAGATCTCTTGATATCTTGAGCTGCTGACATAATTGAGTCCAGAATGATGAAACAAAGAAAGATCCTCTATCACTAATAATACTGACTGGAAGGCCATGCTTGGAAAATACATGACTAATTAAGATTTGAGATAAGTCCAGAGCAGTGATTGTTCCATAAGCTGGAATGAAGATTGCCATTTTTGAGAACCTGTCCACAACTACTAGAATTGGGTCAAAGTTGTTAGACAAGGGCAATGGAGTGATAAAGTCCATTGATAAGGAATTCAGAGGACCAGATGGAACTTGAATAGGCTTGAGTAATCCAAAACTCTTGTGATGAATGTTCTTGTTTCTTGAAAATTGCTGACATGAGGACACATAGTCCTTGATGAATTGATTCATGCCAGCCCAATGAAAATGCCTCTTGATGAGCTTGAGGGTCTTCTCCTGGCCAGGATGGCCAGCCAATGGTGATTCATGACACTTTTGAAGAATATTGAGTTGAAGTTCTTCATTGCTTGGGATTACCACTCTATCTTTGAATAATAACAACTTGGCTTGAGATTCAAGAGAATAATTTGGAGCTTATTCACATCTTCTTTGATTGAGAAGAAGCTTGACTCTTGAATTCCATCTTGCTTGATTATTTGATAAAAATTTTGAGGATTCTTGCTGATGAAGTCCACCCCCTCTGTGGGTACACGTCGTCCCGACATGACAAGGCATCTGGTAAAGTGGCCAGCCTGCCTGGGAAGTAAGTGATAGTAAAGTGAAATTCAAAAAGAAACTCAGCCCAACAGGCCTGACAACGAGTAAGAACTTTGGAAGACATAAAATACTTCAGGGAAGAGTGGTCTGTCAAGACCTCAAAAGAATTGGAAAGAGAGAGAAGAAATTCTCTTCAGAGCTTGAGAGCCCAAACTATGCCAAGAAGTTCCTTGTCATGAATTTCATAGTTCAGCTCAGCTGGGAGAAGCTTGCAAGTATCAAATTCAATGGGATGCTTTTCTGAGTCATTCACCTGGCTCAGTACGGCACCCAAGGCATAATCAGAAGCATCAATCTCTACAATAGTAGGTAGAGAAGGATTGAGATGAGATAAGATAGGAGCAGTGGTGAAAGGTTCTTTGAGTAATTGAAACTGGCTAAGAGCTTCTTCATTGAAGACAAAGGGAGAATCTTTTTTGAGAACGGAAGTGAGAGCAGTGATTTTTTAGAATAATTTTTTATGAAACAATGATGAAAATTGGAAAATCCAAGACAAGATTGAAGAGCCTTGATGTTTTTGCGCTGAGTCCAAGTTAGTATTTTCTGAACCTTTGAAAAATCCATCTTGAGGCCATCAATTGAAACAACATAGCCCAAGTATTCCACACTTGAGGCATGGAATACAAACTTGGAGGCTTTGGCAAACAAATTATTGTCCCTCAGTCTTTGGAGGACAGAGGCCACATGTTTGACATGTTCCTCCTCAGAACTGGAAAAGACCAGAATATCATCTAAATAAACTACAACAAACACATCCAAGAAATCTGCACATATGTCATTCACAAGATTCTGCAGAGAAGCTGGAGCATTGGTCAAATCAAATGGCCTGACCAAATACTCATATCTACCATACTTGGCTCTAAAGGAAGTTAAGTGCTCATCCCCCTCTTTGATTCTCAGGAGATTATATGCACCACATAGATCTATCTTGGAGAAGATAGTGGAACTGTTAAATACAGTAAGAAGCTGGTTCATAGGAGGAACAGGATACCTGTTCTTCCTAGTGACAGCATTGATTTTGCTGTAGTCAACACACAAACGAAGACCTCCATCCTTTTTCTTAACAAAAAGGACAGGTGCTCCTGTTGAAGAGGAGCTTGGCCTTATGAAACCTTTCTCTACATTCTCTGAAATTTAGGCCCACAGTGTTTCTGACTCTTGTTTTGATAATGAGTATATAACACAAATTGAAGGTAGAAGACCTTCCAAATCAATATGGTGATCACAGGCGCGGTTTGGAGGAAGATTCTCTGCTTTCCCCTTGGAGAATACATCCAAATATTAATGATAAGCAGGAGGGACTACCTTCAACACAGTTTCAGTTTCTTCTGGCTCTTCCTCCCCATCCCACTGCTCCTCCAAGGATGCATGAAAGGATAAGGGAGGAAGGTCCATATCCCCTTGAAAGATATGAAGTGAAGATATAGTAACATCTTCTCCAACATCTTTTATCCCTTTGAATACTTCATCTCTTAATGAAAGTAATGACTGAGAGGGAATGTTGGAAGGGTTATGGACAGAAGAAGGAAGGGTAGTTGTACTGTTGACAGCAGTGGCCAAGTCATTACTAGTAGAAGGAATAATACCACTAGAATCCTTTTGACTAGAATCATAGGTGATCAATCCAGTTTTCCAATAAATAATGGGATTATAATGGTAAAGGAGATCATAGCCCAATATCAGGTCTTCTCCTTTGGGTGAGTCTATGATAGAAAAGTCCCATTCAAAGCTTGGGAAGGAAGGCAAGTAAACTTCCCACTTGGTATACTGAGTGATGAACAAGGCAGGGGACTCATTAGAATCCAGAATGAAAAGAGGAATCTTTTTGGGGAGCTCTGACAGAGTCAATGAGTACTTGAGAGCCAAATTCTTTCCAATGAAAGAGTTTGTAGCACCAGAATCAATGAGAATACTATAGAAAATATCAGAGACAGAAGAAAAAATAAGAAACTTTAAAGATTTCTTGACACTAGTATTCAGATTTCACAATGGTGCTCTTGAAGAAAATAAGTGAGAACCATTGAACACATCATGATCCCCACTCAGGCTTTTCCCTGCTTGCTAGGGAAGCCTCTTGATGAGGACCCAGGATTGTTCTGAGGTCTCTTGAAGCATTTATCAATTGGGTGCTTTCCACCACAATACATACACAACCCCTCTTCAATACTCCTCTCCTTTTCAGAACCAATTAATTTATTGTCCTTGTTGAGGAGAGCAGCATGAGGCTTGTCCTTTGAAGATTGAAACTGCTTTCCCTTCTTGTTCTTCTTTTGGTGAGTCCTCTTTGAAGATGAGTTCTGAGGAGGCCTAGATTGATTGGACCCAGTAACAGGAGGCTTCTTCTCTTGATTGCCACCCTTTTCTTTTTGCCTCTAATTATATTTTGTGTCTATTTCTAAAGGAACATCCATGAGTTGTTTAGGAGTGTCAAAAGTTCCAGGGTGAGACGTCCGCTGATCCAATAATCTTTATTCCAATCTTCTTCTGTAAACTTGGATATAAGCTCTTTGCCCCCAATCTCCAATTCTTGACATTAAGCCTCTGAAATCAGCAATGTACAAGGATACATGACCAGTTTCCTTCATCCTCAAATTGTCCAACTCTTGTTCAGCTTTTCTGACTTCATTGGGGTGACCCAACAGAGTGAATAGTTGAGATTCAAATAATGGCCAATTATTGAGGAGATAAGAAGGGTCTTCATTGTAAATATTTGAGAGATAGGGTTCAATCCACTTTCCAGCTCTACCAGTGAGAAAAGAAGTTGAGTAAAGAACTTTCTTCCTGTCAGAGAAGAAATTGGCTGGATAATTATGGAATATTAATTGACAGGATTGAATAAATCCTCTCCATTTATGAGCTTTAGTACCATCAAAAGAATCAGGTGCCTTCATGGATGGATTCTTGAAACCAGGGGCTTTGGAATTGTCCCTGGGGGCAACTGCTTGAGGGAGCTGCCCCATGAATTGAGTCATCTGCTCCATCATCTTGAGGATACTTGGATCAGTTTTAGAGAAAAGTGGTTGACTAGAAAGGGCTAGATTAGAACCCTGAGGCACCTCTGGAGCATTTGCCAAGGCATCTGCCACTTCAGTCTCCCCAGAATCTTCCTCTTCCACAGACTCTTCCCCCTCTTCATCTTCAACTTCCCCTGATCTTGCTCTTGCACCTTCAGGCATGCCAGGGTAGCCACCCAAAAGTCCAGAGAAGGATCTTGATCTTCTAGATTTCATTCCCCCTCTTCTTGAGGGTGCTTCTCCTTCCATTGGTGGTTCTCTGTCCAAGTTTGCACTCAGTTGATGAACTGATTGTGTGCGGTCAAGAGGAGCCCTTGCTGTAGGAGTGAGAACAGCTGGAATTCTTTGGGATCTAGTGTTCTTGGCAAGGGAACTATGCTGAACTGGCATTGTGAACAGAAGTAGAATCAAACTTTGATGGTATTGAGAACAGAAATCAAAGCTTGGCCAAATCAATCACAATAAAATCTTGATGAGTCTTGAGGAATCAATTAAATCAATGATCAACAATAAATTCAATTTCAATGTCAATAATCTTGAAGAATTCAATAAACAATCAGTCAATCAATCAATCAATGTCTTCAAAGTCAATTCAAGGTCTTGAGGAATCAATCAGTCAATCAATATCTTAAGGAATCAAAATCAATCAATGATCAATGATCAATTATTGAGGATAAATCAGTTATCTTGAGGAATGCAAAAGTCAAGCAAATCAATCCAAATAAAATCCTGAATCGTTGAATCAATAACCCGAATTAATGCCAATCAATTAACAAATCAATAATTCCTGATAAGACCTGAATAGACAAACAGAGAGAAATTTGATTGAAATAAAATGAAGTGAAATGAGATGGTCAGCAATGATTAAGAAAAATAGAAATAGTCAACTTTCATATGAATGAGATGAAAATTGATGAGAGAAAAATCATAAGATAATTAAAGACTCATAATTGATGAATGAGAGAAATGAATATAAATGAATAAAAAAGAAAGAATCAAATATGATTCAATTAATTTAATGTCACAGGGGCTCTTTGAAGTGAAGACGGCCTGGCAGTCAGTAAACTGGGACTCACTTACCAAGGGCTCAGGATATGGTAAGAAAGAAATACACTTAAGAGTGTTAAAGATGAATTACTAATGAAAGAGATATAAGAAAGCAGAAACCAAATAAATAAGAGTGAAGAATAAAAGAGCCAACAACAAACAAGTCCAAGTGCACTGTTTTAACCTTTCATAATTATAAGAGAAAGGTTAATAAGGATATGGCCACCCAACTCATACTGTACAGGACAAGAGAGAAAACGCAAAGACTAACTTAATATTGAATAAATATAATAACCAAAATAAGGACAATAATATTAATTCAATAATAAATAAACTACATTAATTAACTGGGGAAAGGTCCCCAGGGGGGAGAAAGAGGGGCTGGTATATGTGAAAATCACCAGCCCTGATCCAGAGAGAGAATTTTCATGAGAGGATTGAATGATTGGATTGAGTCTGGCCAATAAAGGCCTTTACATTTTTACAGAACCTGTACAAGAGGTGTGGTGGAATTGAGTAATTGTGAGCCTTAGAGGTATTTTTATATATCCAAAAGACCACAAAGGATAAATTAAGATACAAATATAGATAAAATAAATTTATTTATATTATTGAAATACAAATTGAAATATAAATACAAACTTATATTTAAAAATCCAAATTTTATTATAACTGAAAAAAAAATCACAATTAGATTTAAAATTATCAAATTGTATTTTTACTTCTAAAAATTAAGTAAAAATGAATTTTTAATAAAAATTGTGAAATGAAAATATTTTTGATAAAACGTTATATAAAATATATTATAACTTTTTATCAAATAAATAAACATCAAGAAATTATCACACCATTGGATTCCTCATAAAAAATAAAGTGGGGTCAGAGCTTGATGAAATTTCTGTAACTCAGCTTTAAATAAGCTTAAATTAAGTTTTTAGTATTTTCAATACAAAGGTTGAAAATCCTCAAACCTTTATTTTAATTCACACCACATGTGGTGTCAACCATCAATTTTTGTGTTAAAATTGAGGTGTTGTGTTTAGTTTAGAAGTTATGAGGAATTGAAGTATTTTCCATTGAATTTGATTGAAATGTCAAAATGTGCGCCTGTATTACATAAGTGAACTTTGATTTACATATGAGGTATCAATTATTACTGTATTGTACTGTACAATTGAATTGAATTACGTATGTAAATTACAAGTATAATACATGATGAGGAATTGAAGGAAAAAATAAATTGGAAAGATTAAAATTTGGGGGGAAAGGAACTCTAGCTCTAAGGGGGAGCTAGAGCCCTAAAATCCTTGCTGACTGGAATGGGATGTCAAAATCCACGCAAATGTTCATTACTTTTGGCCTGGAATTGAGTCACAGGGTCTGTGACTCAATTGATGATGAGGTTTTGATACCAACCAGGGTGGTTTTAACTTCTGCCAAGAGGGTAAAACTATCCTTAAGTTAAGAAAATGTTAGTAAAAACAGTTTTAACTGGTTTCTACGCCTCTTACACACACTCTGACATGTTTTGAAGGCTCTAGACCAGGTATTTCTATATTAATACCTGATTTAAGGGTCTAAAATGGCTAAAAATGGCTTAAACCAGCCCTTTTTTGGTCTAAACCAGGGTTCAATGTTTCTATTGTCAGACTGTTTTTAACAACTGAAAAGAGTAAAGCTTACTTTTGGAGTTAGAAAATTGACTGCTATAAAAGAATGTCTTCTTTGCCCCACTTTTCTCTTCATGTTAGAATCTTTTCCTTTTATAATTAGTTTAAACATTGTTAAACCAATCAATAAGAGATTCCAACCACCATTTTTGAAATCATTTTAAACCTTTAACCACGTGAAAAAATCATTATAATCATTTTTTGTAACTCTTATAATCATTTTTACCCCTGAACCACCCCAAAAGTGAATTAAAGCATCTTTCATCACTGTTAACTTTGTCACTTTGTTTCCAAATTCACTCTGGTCATTTTTGGGCGTGTTTTCTCTTTAATATTCTTTTTAAAGACTTTTTTCTTTAATTAATTGCTTTCAGTTCTTTGTAGCCTTAAATATCTCTTGTTGAGTATTTTTGGATAAATCTTTATTGTTGGTAAAACAATAAATTTTTATAATATTATTGTTTTATACTAATGAAGTTATAAACAATACAGTTTGTGTGTTTTCTCTTAAAAATAATATTTCTTACTATTTTTAAGTGATTTTCACCTTATACAAATTTTGAGGACAGGAAATGTACCTGATTTTTAATCAAAGTTTCCTATCCAGACCTTACATTTGGGGGCTCAGCCGTGATAATTTACCTGTGAATAAATTTTTATAGTATTATTTTTTTATACTAATGAAGTTATAAACAATACAGTTTGTGTGTTTTCTCTTAAAAATAATATTTCTTACTATTTTTAATTGATTTTCACCTTATACAAATTTTGAGGACAGGAAAAGTACCTTATTTTTAATCAAAGTTTCATATCCACACCTTACATTTGGGGGCCCAGCCATGATAATTTACCTGTGACATATTTTGTTACTCTTTTTTAAACCTTTTTTCTTATATTGAAAAATTTAGAAAAAACATATAAAAAATACTTATAATTCAACAAACCCATAAAAAATAATTTTTTTCATATTATAAGTGAGGCTTATATTTTTTATTTCCTATTTTTGAAAGAACCTTTTTTTCTACTTAATTAATTAGCTTTTTCATTAATTTTAGTGTCTGACAACGTGGTAAGACAAGAAAACAGTGAAACAGCATCAAAAGTCACCAGCATTATCCCTGCCAGTACTGTTAATTCAGACCATAATAATACTGTTATTGTGACTCAAAATAACCAACCCGAACCAATATCTTCTGAATTGATTCACTTGTATATAATTAATACCCTCCAGAAAGCTAAGAGTTTGGGCAATAGTAAGTTTTTGACGTAAAAATACTATTTTAAGCCTTTTCATCATAAAATATGCCTTCAACTAGATCAGGAACCAGCTATAACCCCTCAAGCAGCTCCCAGAAAGGTAATAGATGTGATTATGGCAGAAGCCAACCTGGTACAGAAGGAAAAGGGTTTAGTTGATGACTTCCAAACAACTAAAATAGGTCATTCTGATGTTTATAATACCATTTTGCCTTCACAAATAGCTGACACCGCCACAAGAAGCCTCAGTGGACATATACAAAGCCAGCCACAAAGCTTACAACAATGCCCTGCAGTATAAGGAGTACCAGATCCTTGCAGATCTCTTGAAAAACTGCATGAATTCTTAACTGACTGTGAGAAAATTCATGGGCCATCCCAATACTTCCAAATTTCTCAATGGATGGCATCCATTGATGGAGAAGAAAAACATGATTCTCTTGACACTAGAATGGAGGAAAAAAAACCCTCCACCACCCAAGCAAGTGCCAAAAACAGCCCCAGTGGCCAGTAGCAGCAATGCCAACGTGAGAAAGCAGCCATAGGCTCCAAAAAAGCACAAAGGAAAGGCACCAGGCACCAAACCTTAAAGACAGGGCTACAGGATTCCAAAAATTCAACAGGATGTCATGGAAAATGTGTTGCAGATGGCCAGAACAAAGATGGAATTACAAAAGAAAGAGGAGGCCAGATTAAAATATCAGAAATGATTTCTGATATTTTTGACTCTATTCCAGAGTTGTATGAAGCTATAACCGATGTGAAAATTCATATTTCTGATAAAAATACATCAACTTGTGACAATCTTAAAACACATAACTTGAATCTGAACCAAATCTGTAAGGTTTGACTATGAAACAATAAGTAAAAATTACTAATTTATTACTTATTGTACTCTGAATGTCCTTATAATTAAAATAAATAAGATTAAAATAATAATAATAATAAAGAAATATTATTATTATGGCGTAAAAATATTATATTATTAAATAAATATAATAATATAATTAATATTATATGAAATTATAGTATTATAAATAATATATTAATATAAAATAATTAATATATTATAAAGCTCTTTATTATTGTTACCAACAAATAATAAAGGCGTGAAAAACTGTTTTTTATAAATAAAAAACAATTAATAACTATAATATTACTAATATTAAAGTTATATATTAATATAAATACTATTTATATTAATTAGGAATTATTAAGAGTAATAATAAGAGAGAAATTTTTATAATAAGATGAAAGAACCTACTTTTAACACTTAAAATAATAATTTTGAGATATTTTACGCCAAAAGAATATAATACAACTTTTTCCAATTGTATTTACAATAAAAAATAAAGAAAATTACTAAATTTCTTGATTTTACGTGGAAATGAGTTTATAGAGAGATTTATGACAAAAACAATTAAAGAATTGATTTAATCACGTAAAAATAGTGATTAATATTAAGATGGTCTTTGGTATTTAATAATATAAGAGTTCTATATATAAAGAATAAAGAAATTACCTTTTATTTAATTGATTTAATGTTTTTGATGCGTCTGAGGGGTAAATAGAGTAAAAAGAGCTCTATTTATAGTAAATACCTCCCTCCTAGAGTCCAACAGGCTTCTAGTAGACGGGTACTGATCATATCCACTGGAATTGATCAATATTTTAAGGTTTGAGGGTGATTACATCATGATCAAACCATATTAAATCATTATTACACCATTATTTAGAGTTATCACTATAACTCTACGTTTGATGACATCAGAGGCTTGGCAGAACCCCAAATTTCGTGGATTTTATTAGTTTTAATCATAAACTAATAGTATTCACCAATTTTATCACTCTTAAGACTGTTAAACTTAAATTAAGATTACAGTGTGTGATCATAACAGCTCAAATTAAGCTAAACCTTTGATCCTCAATAACTTTTAAGATTTACACGCTACAGCAATTCAGAGAGGGAATTCTGACAGCCTGGCATAACCTAATTATGCTGCCAAGAGCTTTTCATTACATCATCAAAACTCTAGTTTTGATGATTTTTCTTGTAACTCATCTTTTCTGTCGAAATTCAATATTTTAAACTTCAAACCTTGATTTCAGGGGGTTATACCCTGAATTTAATAATAAAAGCTACATCATTCTTCACGAATGAACTAGTAGAATCCAACTGTATACTTTTTTTTAAGTTTGGACCACTTTCACAACAAAGTGGTCAACAGCTCTGTTGATTTTTATCAATAATTCATCATAGGTTTTAACCTTGTTTATAATTTGTAAAAAAAAGTTCATATCTGTTTCCTTACAGTAATTACGTGGTAACTTTATTTTTGGTTCATCATTCTATCATGTATAGTTTAGAAGATATTAGCTATGATCCTTGAATATATGCATTGACCAAAAAAGTGCATATATTCAGGATAATTCCTTAAGTATTAACATTGGAAATTAGCTTATTAATTGTTTTATGTGTAGATTTTCATGGGGAATCCACTGGTACAATTTATTTCACATGTTGTTTCATTAGTTCTTGAGATAAATAAGGTTTTATGATTTTTATAAGGTATTATAATTCCTTAAATATTGACTTTACAGATATGCCATAAAAATGGTATATGTGTATTTTTCCATGGGGAATCCAATGGTATAATTTATTTTACATGTTGATTCATTGGTTTTTAAGTTAAACCAATTTTTGTACCAATTTATGGTATTTTTTGTATATTTAAGTAATTATTCTTAATGTATAATTATTCTAAGTAATTTTAATATAATTTATATTAAAGGTATAATTGTTCTGAGTCTTTTTGTGACCTTATTGGGTATGTGGTCATATTTCAAAGGCTCACAAAATCAATGAAACACTTAAATGTTTTGAAAAGGTCTTAAGAGCAATTGAAGCTTCCAATAATGATAATTCTTTTGGCAATAAGATAAATGAACCATCTGCCATTATTAAGGAAGTGAAAGAAAAATATTCTAAATTCAATATTTATGACATGATTGAAACAAGAATAAAACGAGCCATAAATGATATGAAAGAGGATAATAAGAAAGCTCTTGATGATATGTCAAAATCATTTACTGAAGTAAAGACACATATAATTGCCTTGAAAAAGTGTTTTGATACCTCAAAAGAGGAAATATCAAAATGAACAATAAAGTTAAATGAAGTCAAATCTGATAATAATAAACAAACAGAATTATGGAATGAGCTGACATATAAAGAGTGTGAGCCTGTGAGGTATGTTTAACATACCCATAAGGCCACAAATGATTTTATAAACAATTAAATTTGTCTTAAACAGACTTTTTAGTTGAATTTAAAATAAAAAATAATAAAAAATAAGTTTAACTTTTTTTTGGATAAACAAAGTTATAATTATTATGTCATTTTTGGATTCTACACCAAAAATAACCTAGGGTACACCCATAGAGTGTTATACCCAAAAACACTTATTTCTTGTGTTATTAGAAGATTTAAGAATCTCACAGTACTAATGTAACTTTTTAAAAATTTTTTAAAATTGTTAAATTTAAGCTTAATTAAGCTTAAATTTAAAGTTACATAAGGTTTATACAACTTTACCAAAATTTTAGTTAAAATTAAGGTGTGGTGTATATTTACTGAATTGGCTAAGGATTTGCCATACAGAATGTAAATCCTGCGTGAGCTCAATTTAAAAGGGTTTAAGGCCATAGTATGGCTTTAAATAAATAAAAGGGCAAAATCCACGCAAAAAGGTGGGACAAAGGAAAAAGACCAAATAGAGCTGGGGTACCCAACTTTTTGGATCTGCAAGGATTCAATTAAGGTTGTCCACCTGTATTGGAGGATTTTCAACCTTATTTAAACTTTAAGATTAGACTTTGATCCAACCTTAAGGTTTAAACTGGTTTTATCCTAAATTGGACAGGAATTTCAAGCTGCCAAGAGGGTAAATCCCAATAAGCAGGCTTGGAATCAAGGTTTTAAGAACTGTCAAAGCTTAATCAAGCTTAAAAAGCTTAAATAAGCTTAAAACTTTAAGGTTTCAATCATCAAAACCTTATCAAAACTTAAGGTTTTGTGTGTATTGCTATTTTACGTGGAAAAATAGTAATAACTTCAAAAATTCATTAAAAATCCAAATCTTAATGGATTTGCTTGAAAATTTCACACAGCTTAGAATTTAATATTATCAATATATAAATTAAATTTTAAGTATTTTTTATCAATAAGTTTCCTGGGTAATTAGCCTGGAAAATTACTTTTTTAATTAAGCTTAAAGAAAATTATGATTTCTTTAAAAATTAATTAAAAATTCAGTTTAAGAGTATGTTGTTCATGTGATGAACTTTAATATAAATAAACTTATTTTATATTAAAACTTAAAATAATTAAACTAAATGAGGATTAAAGTTACTTGGAGTTAAGAATAACACTGGTAACTTTAAATTGGAAGTAAAAATAAGTTGCCTTAAGTTAAGAACTTAATTTTTAAGCATGGTTTTTCAGTTTTGACCTGAGCACGCCCTCTACATCCATTATGAATCATGAGAGCTGCTCTGTAGACATAAAAAGAGTCTTTTCATCACTGTTTTTGTCCATCATTCATAATCAATCCAATCATATTAGACATTTATACAGGTAAAGTTTTATTAAATATAAAATCTTATTATTAAAAGTAATTCTTAAGTTATTTTTATTCTTTATTTATTAAATTAAAGAATTGAAGTCATAGAATTCAGATTACTGTTGTAATCATCTATAATAACTTTTATTATATAAAATTTTCATCTTAAATATCTTTTAAAATCCACAAATTCCTCTCAAAAACTCTTTAATCTTAAATTTTAGTATAAAAAGTTGTTTTATCTTTGATTTTATTGATTTTTGGCGTGTTTTTAACTTATAAATCTTTATTTAATATAATAACTGTTGTATTTGACTTGTTGTATTAAATAAATCTTATAAGTAAGTTTTCTCTAAAAATTCTATATATTTTTTTATCTAGTAATAGTTTTTTTATATAGAATTTTATTCTATAAAGAATTATTTCTGCACAGTGTGTGATTAATTCTTTTTATAAATAATATTTATATTATCTATAAGTGGTTAATATTCTTATTTTCCACGTGTAATTGTCTCATTAAGAGTTTTACACTTCTTATTGTTATAACTGTCAGTGACTATAACAATAATAGAATAATTATAATTTATTATAATTATTATATTTTTTTATTATTATATTATTATGATAATAATTAAATTTATTTTTTTATATAATTATTTTTAATAATTATATTTAAATTTGTGGTTATAATATTTCATTATATTATATTTTTCTACTGAGGACAGTCATAGTACTCTTGATATTGTTACTATTATCAAGAGTTTCATAGACAAACCTTACATTTGGGGGCCTGGCCGTGATTTTAAACCAATTTTTGGGACATAAATCATATTCTAGACCTTATTTTACTATTTTTTGACGTAAAATTGCCATATTTGTCTTAATATTGGCTTTTTTGGGACTTATCCCTTATAAATAATCTTTATAATATTGATAAAGTTATTTTTTTCTTAAGAATATTGTTTGAAACAATATACTATTGAGTGACTTGGAATAAATTTCTTTTGTCTAACTAGTGGCTTTTTCACATCACAGACTTGAAATTTATTCTTTGAGTTATTCTAGTATAAAGTGAATAATAAATATAATTTTGATTAATAACTTATTGATTGCATAATTATTATTTCTTTAAAGAATAAATCAAATAAAAAATCTTTTAAAAAAATAAAAATCTTTACTCAAAATATTTTTCTTTTATCTTAGACATTTTTCTTTATTTTTGACGTAATTTGCCATAAAATTACATAAAAACAACTTTGTTTAATAAGTTGAGTTTATAAGTTATTTTCATTGTTTGATAAAATAACTTATATTTTTAATTTCTCTAGTGTCTTCCATCAGAGAAAATTCTTCAGACTCTGAAGCCTCAGAGTCAAGTATTGAAATTCAAACCAGCCCAGCACCAAGGGGTTTAATAACCAAAGAGCCCTTTAAAGGTCCTGCAGGTGAATTCAATCCACTTTTACTCTAATTTTTATTAAAATTGACGTGAAATGACTCCTACTAGAAGTGGAAGCAACTACTCCATCCAATCAAATGGATCTGGACCAGGACATTCCAGCCATAAATCCAAAAGGCAAGAATGTCCTCCCAGAGGAGAGGCACAAATGGAGGATGCCAGAACTTCCACCAGTTCCCAAAGGTTAGCCAGCACCTTTGAACCTCTTATTGAGAGTCCAGAAGCTGACATAACTGCTATTGCTGTTAGACCTGAACCATTTCCAACAGGCAACTGTGGAAATTTATCAATCCCAATGGAAAAACTGGTTCCTGGCGTCAAAACAACAAGAGTGGGAACTCCTTCCAAGTCTTTGGATAGGCACCATGAACTCTTATCTTCAAGTGAAGAAGTTCATGGGGCCAGAAAAGACAGAAGATCTTCTATTGGGTTGGACACCAATGTCTGTCAAAGGACAAGTCCAACAGATAAAAGCTTGGTTGAAAAACCAAAGCATGTTATCAGAAGACCAGAAGAAGAAGTTGGCCCAGGGCAAGGACAACAGCCAAGTGGAAGCTCCTCAAGCATCCACCAGAAAAAATCCGCCTCAACAAGTGCCAAACAAGCCCAAGCAAGCCCCAAAGACCAACCAGAAGGGCAAGCAAAAGGCAAAGGGAAAGGCAAAGCCCAAGTGGAACAAGCCCTACCCTCAGAATTACAGAATTCCAAAGAAGGAAAAGACAGCCATGGACAATGTGTTCAATATGGCAAGAACTTTGATGGAATTCAAAAACAAGGAGGAGGAAAGATTGAACCAATCCTTTCCAAAGAAATAGACCCTGTAAAGCTTGTAACTTACTTTGAATCTTGTAATAAAGAAATTATGGCAAAATTTAAAGCATTTGATCATGTCCAACAAAAGCTGGGCAATGAGATAGTACAAGTTAAAGACCAACAAAAGACCATTATTGGCCTTGAAAATGTTAATAAGGCAAATATTTTGTCTTTGACGCAAATTTGTGAAAGACTTGAGCATAAAGTTACCTTACTCAATCAACCAGATGAGAATTCAATTTCTTTTATAACTGGACAGTTAAGAGAATTGAAAATACAAGTTCAAAACTTGGAAAATTCAACTGGCCACAATGCAGCTCTTTTTCAAGAACAATTGGAAAAAAGTGATAAAGCAAGACTTGAATTGAAAGAAGATATTCAATCAAGTATTAATAATATATCACTAAAAAATGAATTCCCAAGGCAATCCACACCATTTCTTGACAGAAATGATCTTAACTTGAATAATGATTTACATCATACAATTTCAAGTAATGATGTGGAAACTGCTTGCAATTTCAAAGACATTCCAAGATTAGAGGAATGGCCAACCTTCAGTGGTGAAGGAGAATATAATCATATGGAATTTATGAAAACAATTGATATGTTCAAAGAAGACTTTAACATACCAGATGAATACATAAGTGCCAGATTACACTCATTATTTACCAAATCAGCTAAGAAATGGTATTATAAAATGAGACAAGACCATGGAAAACATTCCTGGCCTTGGTGGAAAGAACAAGTTATTTCCAAATGGGCAAATGATTCCTGGAGATTTAGAATGGAAAATTCTTTTGAGGAAGCCATTTTTAATATTGAGAGGGACAGGCCCATGACTTGGTTTCTTAAACAGAAGGACAGATTAACTGCCCTTCATCCTGATATGTCTGAACCAATGGTACATAAAAGGATATTAAGAAAGTGTGGTGGTGACCTTGAGCATGCTATAAGAAGCAGATGTATTGAGCCTTGCTCTACAGAAGATTATATCAATGCTATGGAGGATATCACTACTAGAACAAAAATTGGAAGAAATTGGTATAAACCCCCAATAGACAACAAGACTAGTGGGAAACCAATTTCAAAACCAAATAAACCACATGACAGACCTCCTTTGAAATGTCATAAATGTGGAAGCACATCTCATTTAGCAAACACTTGTCCAAAAAAGACAAGAGTCAATGAGATAAGTGTTGAAAAAGTGGAAGACACAAAAGAAACTGAGGTAGCTTTACATGAAAGTGATTCTGAACCTTCAGAAGAAGAAGAAACATCAGAAGAACTTAGTATAGAGAATATTAATGTTTCTTTTGAGGTCACTGAGGTACATACTCACTTACCACAGTACAGTGATGAATGTATGGATCTCATACATGTGCAAGATGCCAGAATGCAAAAAACCAAACCTGCCAGAGGTAAAGGTTATACAGCTGGGTCATCCTGTATCACTAATATTGTGATAAATAACACAGAAGCCAAGATACATCTTGACTCAGGTGCTTTTTGCACTTGTGTTGGGAAAGATTATCTTGACAAAATTTATACCAATTGGCAAGACAAGTTGATGCCAATTGAAGGTGTAAAATTCAGCAGTGCTAGCCAGAATATGCATCCTTTGGGTATATTTGAAGCTACAATAATATTTCCTCACCCTGCAGGAAGTATGAGATTGAAAGCTGAATTTGTTGTTATGAATAATTGTACTTCACAACACTTTATACTTGGGAATGATTATCTCAATATCTATGGTATTGATATTAATAATTATAAGGACAGATATTTCACTATAGGGGAAAATAAAAGACAAAAATTTGCTTTTTCTCCAGAAAGAAAAGAAATTACTGTCATTCAACAAGTAAAAAATGTTAATAAAGAAAAATTTGTGTCAGATCAATTAAGTGAAGCACAAATTAGTCCTGAATTAACACCAGAAATGAAGGAAGAACTTATTGAAATTTTATTTCAATTTCAAAAAGCCTTTGCTTCTGATGATGAACCACTTGGGGCTATAAAAGGCCATGAAGTGGATATCATGCTTAACGTGGAGAGACCTTATTCCCCACTATTAAGAAGACCAGCTTACCCAGCTAGCCCTAGGGCTAGAGAAGCATTAGAAAGTCATATTCATGAACTAATGAAACTGGGAGTTCTTAGAAAAGTTGGACACAATGAGGAAGTGGAAGTCACAACTCCAGTAATCATTACTTGGCATAATGATAAGTCAAGGATGGTTGGGGATTTTAGGGCATTGAACACCTATACTATTCCAGACAGGTATCCAATCCCTAGAATCCATGAGACTTTGACTCAATTATCCAAAGCAAAGTTTATTACTTCCATGGATGCTCTTAAAGGCTTCCATCAGAATGTTTTATCACCTCATGCAAGGAAATTATTGAGAATAATAGCTCATTGTGGTATTTATGAATATTTGAGGATGCCTTTTGGTATTAAAAATGCACCCTCTCATTATCAAAGAATGATGAATACCATATTCCCACATGAATTATCAGAGGGATGGTTAATCATTTATATTGATGACATTATCATTTGTTCAGAAACCTGGCAATCACATTTAGAGAGACTTTCATTAGTACTTAAGAAAATTCTACAAGTGAACATGAAAATTTCTCTTAAAAAATGTAATTTTGGGTTTCATGAGTTGAAAGCTCTGGGACATGTAGTATCAGGACTAAGCCTTGGTGTTGACAAAAACAAAGTGGCTGCAGTTTTACTGAAACAAATGCCCCAGAACAAAAAAGAGATGATGTCTTTCTTAGGATTTGCCAGCTATTACAGGCAACACCTTAAAGATTTTGCAATCCATGCCAGATCATTATACAGAATTTGTGATCAACAAACTGTTTTTGAAATGACACAGGAGAGAATTCAAGCATATGATAAAATCAAGTATGCCTTGACCAATGCACCATTATTATTGATGCCAGACTGGAAACTTCCTTTTAAGCTGTATATTGATGCATGTGGTGATGGTTTAGGAGCTGCTCTTCATCAAGTTCAAATTGTCAATGACAAACCTTATGAAGGTCCAGTTTGTTTTATTTCAAGACAAATTAAACCTACTGAGGCAAGATATGGAGCTAGCCAAATGGAGTGCCTTTGCCTTGTTTGGGCTCTGGAAAAACTTCATTATTATCTTGATGGTAGTGTGTTTGAAGTAATTACTGATTGTAATGCAGTAAAATCACTTCTTAACATGAAGACTCCAAACAGACACATGTTAAGATGGCAGATTGCTATACAGGAGTATAGAGGCAATATGACCATAGTACATAAAGCTGGAAATATTCATAAGAATGCTGATGGCTTAAGTAGATGGGCATTACCCAATACACCTGATAATCCTGCCTATGTTCCTACAAGTGCAGAACCTCAAATCCCAATTGAAGGAATTAATATCACAGATGTTGGAACAGAATTCTTTGAAGAGGTTAGAGAAAGCTACAAGCAAGATAAGAATTGTCATATTCTTACTGCTCTACTTGACAAAGATTGTAAAGATGTAGCCTTGGCTAATTCTCTGGATGATATTTGGAAAACATCTTATGATAATGGAAGATTTCATTTGTTTGATGGTATACTATATCATAGATCTAAACACACATGTGTCATGGTCCTATGTAGTAGAATGTTGATTAACACAATACTACTAGAATGCCATGATAACATTTATTCTGGACATCTGTCTGAAGACAGAACAATGGAAAGAATCAAGACATGTGCCTGGTGGCCATCTTGGAGAAAAGATGTCATTGAGTACTGTCATAGTTGTGATAGGTGCCAGAAAGCCAATAAAGCTACTGGTAAAAGATTTGGTTTAATGATCCATATTCAAGAACCAAGTACCCCATGGGAAGTGGTTCACATGGATTGGGTAACTGCTTTACCACCTGGAGGTGATAAAAGTTACAATGCATGTCTTGTTATTGTGGACAGATATAGCAAAACACCAATCTTTTTACCATGTCATAAAGATGACACAGCTATGGATACAGCTCTTTTGATTTGGAACAGAGTCATATCCCATACTGGTCTCTTTAAAAATATCATTAGTGATAGAGACCCAAAATTCACATCAGCCTTATGGACTAATCTACATAGGCTTTTGGGTACAAAATTATCATTTTCAACAGCCTACCATCCACAGACAGATGGACTGGCAGAAAGAATGATTCAAACCCTTGAGGACATGATCAGAAGATTTTGTGCTTATGGCCTGGAGTTTAAAGATTCTGATGGCTTTACCCATGATTGGTGTACTCTTATACCAGCATTGGAATTAGCCTACAAAACCTCCATCCATGCTTCAACAGGCAAGACTCCTGCAATGTTAGAAAAAGGATGGAACCCCAAACTTCCAGTTGATACTTTGAAAAAGGATTTGGTTGACATTCATCCAACTGCTTCAAGCTTTAAGCTGCTGCTTGATAAAGTGAGACATCATGCAAATCAAAGCATGAATGATGCCTTTGAATATGCTAAGCAGAAGTGGGATAAAAGTCATAAGACACCAGAATTCAAAGTAGGGGACTTAATACTAGTTTCAACCTTGAACTTTAATAATATTAAAGGTCCAAAGAAATTGAAAGATTCCTTTGCAGGACCATTTATTATTAAAGCCCTCCATGGGACAAATGCAGTACAAGTAGAACTATCAGGAGAGTTAGAAAATAAACACCCAACTTTCCCTGTCAGTCTTGTAAAGCATTACACATCAAGTGATAAGGAATTATTTCCTTTGAGAAATGAAACACCCTTAGAAGTACCCCCACTTGAACCAAGTGAGGAAAAGAAAGTACTGAAAGTCTTAAAAGAAAGAAGACTTAGGGGTAAAAATGAAAGAGAATACTTAGTCAGGTACAGAAATCCACAACATGAAGATGAGTGGGTTGAAGAAAGTAGAATACCTGATTCCCAAAAGTTTCTCAGAAGATTCAGACATGAGAGAAGACCAATTCCTCAATAAAAGTTTGAATTGTGTGCTTTACATACTTGAACAGTATAAGTAGAGAGGTTGGACAGTGGATTATACCCCCCCCAAATAACTTGGGGGTATACTACAAAAGAAAATTGTGGTACAATTTTTTTTTTTGGTGGTAGGGAATGTGAGCCTGTGAGGTATGTTTAACATACCCATAAGGCCACAAATGATTTTATAAACAATTAAATTTGTCTTAAACAGACTTTTTAGTTGAATTTAAAATAAAAAATAATAAAAAATAAGTTTAACTTTTTTTTGGATAAACAAAGTTATAATTATTATGTCATTTTTGGATTCTACACCAAAAATAACCTAGGGTACACCCATAGAGTGTTATACCCAAAAACACTTATTTCTTGTGTTATTGGAAGATTTAAGAATCTCACAGTACTAATGTAACTTTTTAACATTTTTTTAAAATTGTTAAATTTAAGCTTAATTAAGCTTAAATTTAAAGTTACATAAGGTGTATACAACTTTACCAAAATTTTAGTTAAAATTAAGGTGTGGTGTATATTTACTGAATTGGCTAAGGATTTGCCATACAGAATGTAAATCCTGCGTGAGCTCAATTTAAAAGGGTTTAAGGCCATAGTATGGCTTTAAATAAATAAAAGGGCAAAATCCACGCAAAAAGGTGGGACAAAGGAAAAAGACCAAATAGAGCTGGGGTACCCAACTTTTTGGATCTGCAAGGATTCAATTAAGGTTGTCCACCTGTATTGGAGGATTTTCAACCTTATTTAAACTTTAAGATTAGACTTTGATCCAACCTTAAGGTTTAAACTGGTTTTATCCTAAATTGGACAGGAATTTCAAGCTGCCAAGAGGGTAAATCCCAATAAGCAGGCTTGGAATCAAGGTTTTAAGAACTGTCAAAGCTTAATCAAGCTTAAAAAGCTTAAATAAGCTTAAAACTTTAAGGTTTCAATCATCAAAACCTTATCAAAACTTAAGGTTTTGTGTGTATTGCTATTTTACGTGGAAAAATAGTAATAACTTCAAAAATTCATTAAAAATCCAAATCTTAATGGATTTGCTTGAAAATTTCACACAGCTTAGAATTTAATATTATCAATATATAAATTAAATTTTAAGTATCTTTTATTAATAAGTTTCCTGGGTAATTAGCCTGGAAAATTACTTTTTTAATTAAGCTTAAAGAAAATTATGATTTCTTTAAAAATTAATTAAAAATTCAGTTTAAGAGATTTCTGCTTGAAACTCTGATTTTATGTTGTTCATGTGATGAACTTTAATATAAATAAACTTATTTTATATTAAAACTTAAAATAATTAAACTAAATGAGGATTAAAGTTACTTGGAGTTAAGAATAACACTGGTAACTTTAAATTGGAAGTAAAAATAAGTTGCCTTAAGTTAAGAACTTAATTTTTAAGCATGGTTTTTCAGTTTTGACCTGAGCACGCCCTCTACATCCATTATGAATCATGAGAGCTGCTCTGTAGACATAAAAAGAGTCTTTTCATCACTGTTTTTGTCCATCATTCATAATCAATCCAATCATATTAGACATTTATACAGGTAAAGTTTTATTAAATATAAAATCTTATTATTAAAAGTAATTCTTAAGTTATTTTTATTCTTTATTTATTAAATTAAAGAATTGAAGTCATAGAATTCAGATTATTGTTGTAATCATCTATAATAACTTTTATTATATAAAATTTTCATCTTAAATATCTTTTAAAATCCACAAATTCCTCTCAAAAACTCTTTAATCTTAAATTTTAGTATAAAAAGTTGTTTTATCTTTGATTTTATTGATTTTTGGCGTGTTTTTAACTTATAAATCTTTATTTAATATAATAACTGTTGTATTTGACTTGTTGTATTAAATAAATCTTATAAGTAATTTCCTCTAAAAATTCTATATATTTTTTTATCTAGTAATAGTTTTTTTATATAGAATTTTATTCTATAAAGAATTATTTCTGCACAGTGTGTGATTAATTCTTTTTATAAATAATATTTATATTATTTATAAGTGGTTAATATTCTTATTTTCCACGTGTAATTGTCTCATTAAGAGTTTTACACTTCTTATTGTTATAGCTGTCAGTGACTATAACAATAATAGAATAATTATAATTTATTATAATTATTATATTTTTTTATTATTATATTATTATAATAATAATTAAATTTATTTTTTTATATAATTATTTTTAATAATTATATTTAAATTTGTGGTTATAATATTTCATTATATTATATTTTTCTACTGAGGACAGTCATAGTACTCTTGATATTGTTACTATTATCAAGAGTTTCATAGACAAACCTTACAAAGAGGATGATCATAAAAAGAATTTAATAACCTCTATACAAAGCTTACAATATTAATTAAGAAATTCACAAAGGTGTAACAACAGTAAAATGAATGATATTGAACAACTACTAAACACCTTACCAAGAATGTCTACACCTCTGAATCAAAATGAGGGTACAGGGATTCCCAATCCACAAGTATTGGATATTGAAAATTCTCAATTAAAAAATGAATTTTCTACTTCTCTTCCTAACTTGGAACCAGAAATGGGCCAAGCGCTCTTGAAAGAAGTTCCAAAACTTAAGGAATGGCCTCACTTCAGTGGTGAAGGAGAATATGACCCTATGGAATTCATCAGAGGAATTGACATGATTAAAGAAGACTGTGAATTACCAGACAGATTGGTAACAGCCAGGTTTAACAACTTATTTACCAAATCAGCTCACAGATGGTACATAAACTTGAGACAAGCACATGGACACCAAAGTTGGACTTGGTGGAAAACCCAAATTATCAACAAATGGGTCAATGATGCTTGGAGGTTTAAAGTGGAAACAGCCTTTGAATAGGCCGGATTTAATGCTGATAAAGACAAACCTTTACCATGTTTTTGCCAAAAAAAAGACAGACTAACAGCATTATACCCTGAAATTTCATAATTTATGATCCACAGAGATATTCTGAGACAATGTGGAGGTGACTTAGAGCGTGCTGTCAAAAGCAGGACTACTGAACAATGTTCAGCAGAGGATATTATCAATATATTAGAAGAAGTAACCACCAGAACCCAAATTGGTTCTGGTAGGGTGAATCTTAAAACAAGTTTTAATACACCTTGGAAAGGTTCTGTGGACAAAAACCTCAAAGAAAATTCTAATAATGTTAAGTATAAATCTGCAGATACAGTCAGAAAGTGCCATATTTGCTAAAGCGCCACCCATTTACCCAATACATGGCCAAAAAGGGGGAAAATCAATGAAATTGATATTGAAAAGGAACCTTATGTTGAAAAAGATGACATAATTGAACACAATTCAGATGATAAGTCATCCATATTTTCTGAATCTTGAAAAGATATAGAAAATATCAATGCCACTTTTGACATCATGGAATCTTATTCCCACTTGCCACAATTGAGCAATGATCAACTTGATTTATCAAAAATTAAAGATGCACAACTTATGAAAACCAAACCAAACGGAGGGAAAGGTTATACAGCTGCTAACTCCCGTATAACAGAAGTGGTGATTGATAACAAGCCCACCAAACATTTGCTTGACCCAGGAGCCTTTTGCTCTTGTGTTGGAAGATTTTTTCTTAAAACTTGTGTACCAAATTTTGAAGACCAAGTGTTACCAATTGATGGTATAAAATTCAATAGTGCAAGTAATCAAATGAAAGCATTAGGAATTTTTGAGACCAATGTCATATTACCACACATGAATGGGAATTTAAGAATCACAGTTGAACTTGTTGTTTTTGAAAATTGCTCTACTACCCATTTTATATTGGGAAATGACTATTTAATCATGTATGGTATAGATTTACATAACAACAAAGACAGATAATTTACTATTGGAGACAATAAGCGCCAAAAATTTGCCTTTTTACCATTTAAAAGACAAATTGCAGTGAACAAAGTATCACCAGTCAACTTAGAGTTAGAGATATTCAAGTCTGAACAGTTAAATGAGGCTGAAATAAGCCTTCATCTGACTGATAAACAAGAAAATGCACTTTCTTCCCTTTTGTCTGACCACAGAGGAGCATTTACTTCAGACAAAGAACCTCTAGGCGCAATTATTGGTCATGAAGTTGATATCATTCTTAAAATTTAAAGACCTTCTCCACCACACTTGAGAAGACCTGCATACCCAGCAAGTCCCAATTCAAGAGAAGCTCTGGAAACACATATCAAAGAACTTCTAGACCTTGGTGTACTAAGAAAGGTTGGCCATAATGAAGAAGTAGAAATAACTACACCAGTCATAGTGGCATGGAATATAGGAAAATCCAAAACAGTTGGAGACTTTAGAGATCTGAACACTTACACTTTTCCAGACAGATATCAAATACCAAAAATCCAAATTTCCCTTACTCAAATATCTCAAGCAGTGTATATAACCACTATGGATGCCCTTAAAGGATTCCATCAAAATGTGGTGACACCAAGAGCAAGAAAATATTTGAAAATTACTTTTCATTGTGGAGTGTATGAATATTTAAGAATGACCTTTGGTATCAAAAATGCACCTTCACACTTCCAAAGAATGATGAATAAAATCTTCCCTGAAGAGCTTTCAGAAGGATGCTTACTCATTTACATTGATGACATTAGTGTCTGTTCCAAGACTTGGGAAGAGCACATGTACAGATTGTCCAGAGCTTTGACAAAAATTCAATCAGTGAACATGAAAATCTCTTTGAAGAAATGTCATTTTGGATTTAAAGAACTTAAAGCACTAGGACATGTTGTATCTGGTTTGTCCCTTGGAATTGACAAAAACAAAGTTGCAGCAGTATTTCTGAAACCCATTCCTCAGAACAAAAAGGAAATTCAGTCATTTTAGGTTTCGCAGGATACTACAGGCAACACATTAAATATTTTGCATCCATAGCAAGACCATTTTATAAATTGTGTGACAAAGACACAGTATTTGAAATGACTGTTGACAGAGTCAAAGCTTTTGAGTCTCTAAGAGAAGCCTTGACCACTGCTCCACTTGTACTGAAGCCAGAATTTAAATTGCCTTTTAAATTGTATATTCATGCATCAGGGGATGGGCTGGGTGCTGCACTTCACCAAGTTCAGATCATAAATGATAAACCTATAGAAGGACCCATATGTTTCATATCCAGGCAAATCAAACCAACTGAATCCAGATATGGAGCAAGTCAAATGGAATGTCTATGCCTTGTCTGGGCCTTGGAAAAATTGAACTCCTTCTTAGAGGGATGTGGTTTTGAGGTGATAACAGATTTTAAATCTGTCAAATCACTTTTAAACATGAAAACACCCAAAAGACATATGCTCAGATGGCAAATAGCCGTACAAGAATACAGAGGCAATATGACTATTGTTCATAAAGATGGGAATATTCATAAGAATGCAGATGGACTAAGCAGATGGCCATTATCAAATAATATTTATAATCCTACTTATGTTCCAGAAGAAGCTTCACCACAGATCCCAATAGAAGGAATAAGTGTTACAGACTTGAACACCACCCTCTTTGAAGAAGTAAGACACAGTTACACTCAAGATAATAATTGTAGAATCTTGTGCCAATTACTTAACAAAGACTGTAAAGACAACTCTCTCATACATGCCTTGGATGAAGTATGAAAGAAATCTTATGATGAAGGAATATTTCACCTACTGGATGGTATAATTTACTCCAGAACAAAGCACACATGTGTCATGACAGTTGTGGACAGGTCATTAATCAATATTGTACTGAAATAATTCCATGACAGGCCCTTCTCAGGACATCTGTCTGAAGACAGAACTAGAGAAAAATTGAAAACCTGTATATGGTGTCCAATGTGGCAGAAAGATGTTGCAGAGTATTGCAAAGCCTGTGACACATGTCAAGAAGCAAATATATACATTGGCAAGAGACTTGGAAATATGATGAAAATCGAAGAACCAAGCAGACTTTGGGAAGTTTTCCATATGGATTGGGTAACTGGCCTACCACCAGGAGGTGACAGACGTTATAATGCTTTCCTAGTGATTGTGGAAAAATTCAGTAAAACTCCAATGTTTTTACCATGTCACAAGGATGATACAGCCATGGATACAGCTCTTCTGATATGGAATAGAGTAGTGTCATGCACTGGCATATTTACAAGTATCATTAGTGATAGGGATCCCAAATTCACTTCAGCACTATGGACAAATATTCACCAATTATTTGGCACTAAGCTGTCTTTCTATACAGCCCACCACCCACAAACTGATAGTCTGGCTGAAAGGATGATCCAAACCTTAGAGGACATGGTAAGAAGATTTTGTGCATAAGGCCTTGAATTCAAAGATTGTCATGGATTTACCCATTATTGGTGTACTCTGTTTCCAGCACTGGAATTAGCATATAAAACATCAATCCATGGCAGTACCAATCAAACTCCTGCTATCCTAGAAAAAGGATGGAACCCCGAATTGCCCCAAGATTCATTGAGGAAAGATTTGATTGAAATACATCCCACAGATTCTAGCTTCAAGGGAATGCTAGACAAAGCTAGAAAGCATTCCGTAAGGTGCATTTGTGAGCCTTAGAGGTAATTTCATATACCCAAAAGACCACAAATACAAAAATAACATATTAATATAAAAAAATAAATTTATTTATATTATTAAAATAAAAATCAAAATATAAATATAAAATTATTTTAAAAATAAAAAATTAATTACAATGTAAGAATAAAAATACATTAAATTTTGTAAGTATAAAATTACATTTATACTTGAAAAAATTAAGTAAAAATGAAATTTTAACAAAATTGTGAAAAAATAAATAAATTTGGAAAAAAGTTAAATAAAAATTATTATAACTTTTTATTCAATAAATAAACACATAAAAATTATTTCACCATTGGATTCCTCATAAAAAATCAGGTGGGGTCACCTGTGAGTGAAATTCTTGTAACTCAACTCTAAATAAGCTTAAATTAAGTTTTTAGTATTTTCAATAAAAAAATTGAAAATCCTCAAAACCTTAATTTAATTCACACCACATGGGGTGTGAACCATCAATTTTTGTGTTAAAATTGAGGTGTTGTGTTTAGTTTAGAAGTTATGAGGAATTAAAGTATTTTCAATTGAATTCAATTGAAATGTCAAAATGTGCACGTGTATTACATAAGTGAACTTTAATTTACATATGAGGTGTCAATTATTACTTTATTGTACTGTACAATTGAATTGAATTACATATGTAAATTATAAGTATAATACATGATGAGGGATTAAAGGAAAAATAAATTGGAAAGATTAAATTTGGGGGGGAAAAGGAACTCCAGCTCTAAGGGGGAGCTAGACCCCCAAAATCCTTGCTGACAGGCGTGGGATGTCAAACTTCACGCAAAAGTTCATCACTTTTGGCCTGGAATTGAGCTACAGGGTCTGTGGACTCAATTGATGATGAGGTTTTGATACCAACTGGGGTAGGTTTAGCTGTTGCCAAGAGGGTAAAACTACGCTTAAGATAAAACAATCATGGTAAAAACAGTTTTAACTGGTTTCTACGCCTCTGACAAACATTCTGACGTGTTTTGAAGGCTCTAGGCCTGATATTGCTATAGTAATGGCTGATTTAAGGGTGTAAAATGGCTAAAAATGGCTAAAAATGGCTTAAACCAGCCCTTTTTGGTCTAAACCAGGGTTCAATGATGCCATAATTGGCTTTTCTGTTGTCAGACTGTTTTTCACGACTGACAAGAGTAAATTTTACTTTTTGAGTAAGAGAATTCATGGCTATAAAGGAATGTCTTCTTTGCCCCACTTTTCTCTTCATGTTAGAATCTTTTCCTTTTATTAATTAGTTTAAACACTGTTAAACCAATCAATCAAAGATTCCAACCACCATTTTTAAATCATTTTAATCCTTTTAACCACGTGAAAAAATCATTATAATCATTGTTTGTAACTCTTATAATCATTTTTACCCCTAAACCACCCCAAAAGTGAATTAAAGCATCTTTCATCACTGTAAACTTTGTCACTTTGTTTCCAAATTCACTCTGGTCACTTTTGGGCGTGTTTTCTCTTTAATATTCTTTTTAAAGACTTTTTTCTTTAATTAATTGCTTGCAGTTCTTTGTTCAATCAATTCCAATTGAAATTGCTCTTGAAGAAATTTCTTTTGTAGCCTTAAAATATCTCTTGTAGAGTATTTTTTGGATAAATTTTTATTGTTGGTAAAACAATAAATTTTTATAATATTATTGTTTTATACTAATAAAGTTCCGAACAATAAAATTGGCGTGTTTTCTCTTAAAAATAATAATTCATACTATTTTCAACTGAATTTTACCTTATACAAATTTTGAGGACAGGAAAAGTACTTAATTTTTAATCACAGTTTCATATCCACACCTTACAGTGATCATACAGTTTCATAAGGGTGTATCCAAGCTGTATTGGGTGAATCCAGCCTGCACAGATGTTGACAGGCTGTATGCATGTCTCAGCAAGGAAGATTGCTGAAACTGAATGCTGATGCAAATAGTGGATCTGCTGATTTTAGGTGTTTGAGTGGGTGTATTAATGAATAAACTTACCCTTGGTGAGTTGTCATTACATTAACTCCCATCTACTCAAGCCATAATCATTATTGTGAATATTTCCATATTTATGTACTAAGGGCATATTGCCTCTATACTACTGAATAGCAATCTGCCATCTCAACATGTGTGTGTTTGGAGTCTTCATGTTAAGAAGTGATTTTATTGCATCACAATCAGTGATTACTTCAAACACACTACCATCAATGTGAGCCTTGAGGTATATTTTACATACCCAAATAGGCCACAATTATTTTAAAAAGAAATTTTGAATTATGCATAACTCATAAGTCATGCATATATCCAAAATTCATCATTTTCAATTTCAGAAAAGATGAATAACTTTTTATTGAGTAAGTAAATCCATGGATTTAAGACCAGATTCGGATTCTACACAAAAATTCACCTAGGGTAGCCCCATAGAGTGAATAAGCTCAATTTAAGTCTTTGAGGTGGTAAAATGGAAAATACTTCAATACCACATCATTAATACCACATAAAAGATCCGTGAAAATTTTTGTTTTTCTTGATTTTAAGCCAAAATAATGGGAAAGTGAGAAATCCCATGTTACATATACACTAAGAATAGTGTTATGCATGTTTTGAGCACTTAATATCATGGTATTCTTACATGGAATTTTGGTACACCCATAGTGGATATCTCACTTTAAGCTTAAATTTCTATTTTTACGTGAAAAATAAGCAAGGGGGACAAAAGACATCAAAGAGAGCCAGGGTACCCAACTTCTGAGGCCTCAGAGGTGTGGATAGCTCCAGAGCATGGATCCATGGCTCATCTTGGCCCAATTGGTAAACTAAAACTCTTTGGGAACTTGGTTACCAAGTTACACCTACTGTAATCATAAGAAAATAGCAAATAACCTGCTATTTTGACGTGCCAAGGAGGTAAAGAGCTACTTAGACTCCTGTAACCACGTCAATTCTTAATGACTTTCCATGGATAAACCCCAAAAGAGTAATTAAAACCCTTTTTGGACTTGTATCCATTGATTTACCTCATAGCAACCAGTGAAACACTGATATTTGCAATTCTACATAGAAATGAGGTAAAAACTTCAAAAATTCATTAAAAATACAATTCTTAATGAATCTTTATGAAACTTTCAGGACCAATAGAGAACTGTATTATCTATGGTACAACCAAAAAGAATTACAGTTTTCCTAGTAAAATTAAAAGTTTTACTTCTAGTCCATTTTTGACCATTCTACGTGAAACACTGAATCTTCAAAAATTCACAGTAATTAAAACCTGTGATTAATTTGGCAATAACATTGATAAATTTGAGAAATCAATGATTATTTTGGAATAAAAGAAGATTTACAGATGTTACTCGTTTTATTCTTAACCATATTGGGGTTGGTAGTCACATAAAAGCATCAATTAAGTAATTATGATAATCTTACGTGACAACAGATGATGCAATCATTAATCCAAAAAGGTTTATTGTTTTCTCACTCACTGGTTTTTCAGTTTGCTCCATGGCACGCCTCTGTGAGCTGTTGTTGACTTAAAAGAAGCCTCTTCTTGCTGTTTTTTTTCCGTATCATCATCTTATCAATTTATTAAATCATTATTACCAACAAGTAAGTATTAGTTACAAGCGATTCTTACGTGTTTTAAATCTTTCAGAATCAACCAGAAAGACGTGAAATCATAGAATCCAACTATATATTGTTGTAATACTGTTATAAATCCTTTTGATCCCTTAAATCCACAATTCCACGTCAAATTTCTCTACTTTTATCTATCAATAAGTTCTTTGGAGTATTAGTGAGTCATTTATCTTTAATTCTTAAAGTTTTTCTCAAGTAATAGTTTTCTTCAAGAATTATCTTTATAATTATTCTTGTAAAATATAATTATATATTAAAATAATTTTATTATTTTAATAAAAGAAGTCTTTATCATTAAATTCTTCTTGTAATTGATTCTTGTAGACACTTACTGCTCACTGTTATAATCACTAGTAGTGTATAACACGTGAAAGAAATAATTTTATAACTATTTAATTGTGGTTATAATAATTTTTTTATTATTATATTTCATAAGAACAGACATAGTACTGTTGATCAATAGTAATATTATCATCAGTTTCATAGTCACATCTTACAATCAAGACAATAATGAAGTTTTTGCAAAGCTCAAATAAGACAACGGCACTCCATTTGGCTAGCTTTATATCTGGCCTCAGTTGCTTTTATTTTTCTTGAGATAAAACAAATTCAACCCTCATAAGGCTCATCATTCAAAATTTGAACTTGATGAAGAGCTGCACCTAGGCCTTCACCACATTCATCAATATACAGCTGGAAAGGAAGTTTCCAGTCTGGCATCCATAATAATGGTGCATTAGTCAAGGAATAATATATTTTTTCATATTCTTGAATTCTTTCATGTGTCATCTCAAAGAAAATCTGTTGATAACAAATTCTGTACAATAATTTGGCATGGATTGCGATATCTTGAAGCTGTTGTCTGTGATAACTTGCAAGCCCAAGAAAGACATAATTTCTTTTTTGTTCTGGGGAATTTATTTCAGCAAAACTTCAGCAACCTTGTTTTTATTCTCACCAATTCTCAGTCCTGATACTACATGTCCTTGAGCCTTCAGCTCATGAAACCCAAAATTTCATTTTTTAAGAGATATTTTCATTTCCACTTGAAGAATTTCTCTAAGTACTAATTAAAGTCTCTCTTAATCCAATTGCCATGTTTCTGAACAAATGATAATTTCATCAATATAAATGATTATCCATCCCTCCGATAGTTCTTGTGGTAAAATGGTATTCAGCATTCTTTGATAATGAGAGGGTTCATTTTCAATACCAAAAGGCATCCTCAAGTATTCAGAAATCCCACAATGAGGAATAATCCTCAATAATTTCTTAGCATGAGACGTTGAGACATTCTGATGTAACCATTTAAGAGCATCAATATAAGTGATAAATTTTGCTTTGGATAATTGAGTCAAAGTCTCATGGATTCTAGGGATTGGATATCTGTCTGGATGTGAGCCTTGAGGAATGTTTTACATACCCAAATAGGCCACAATTATCTTTAAGAACCATTGTTGAACTATGCATAACCCATAAGTCAAGCATATATTCAAAATTCATCTTTTTTGACTTTATAAAAGATGAATAACGTTATATTGAGTAAATAAATCCATGGCTTTAAGGCCAGATTTGGATTCTACACAAAATTTCACCTAGGGTTGCTGCATAGAGTGAATAAGCTTAAATTAACTCCTTGAGGTGTTAATATCCAAAATACTTCAATATTGCATCATCAATACCACATAGAAGAATTGTTAAATTTTTGTTTTTCTCAATTTCATGCCAAAATAATGGGAATGTGAGAAATCCCATGTTACAATACTGTCAGCTGGAGTCTTTTTTGAAGCAGTAATTAGGCTATTTACAACTAGAACTATTACTGTGACACGTGAAAATAATTTTTAAATAAGAGTTTTTTAATAATATAATGGTTTATAATATAATAAAAGGGTTCTACTATTGAAAAATAGTGGTGGTGAGCGCTATTAAGAACCCTGGATGCAGTCTTACCAGTTGAATTACTATAATAAGAACTACAATAATTAAAATTATAATTATACCCTAATTATTACCCAAGAGTAAAACTGTTTTGGACAGTTTACTACGTAGGATATTCAAGAGCAGGATGAGGAAACCATTCTGGCTGTGAAAAGCTTCCTTTTTATCCTGAAATGGGGTGGAAAGGGTGCTAGACCTTTCCTGTAAGATGTGACTATGAAACTGATGATAATATTACTATTAATCTACAGTACTATGTCTGTTCTTATGAAATATAATAATAAAAATTATTATAACCACAATTAAATAATTAAAAAAAATTATTTCTTTCACGTGTTAGACACTACTAGTGATTATAACAGTGAGCAGTAATTGTCTACAAGAATCAATTACAAGAGTTTAATAATAAAAACTTCTTTATTAAAATAATAAAATTATTTTAATATATAATTATCTTTTACAAGAATAATTATAAAGATAATTCTTGAAGAAAACTATTACTAGAGAAAAACTTTAAGAATTAAAAATAAATGACTCACTAATACTCCAAAGAACTTATTGATAGATAAGAGTAGAGAAATTTGACGTGGAATTGTGGATTTAAGGGATCAAAAGGATTTATAACAGTATTACAACAATATATAGTTGGATTCTATGATTTCACGTCTTTCTGGATTATTTTGAAAGATTGAAACACTTAAGAATAGCTTTAACTAATACTTACTTGTTGGTAATAATGATTTAATAAATTGATAAGATGATGATACTGAAAAAACAGCAAGAAGAGGCTTCTTTTAAGTCAACAACAGCTCACAGAGGCGTTCCATGGAGAAAACTGAAAAACCAGTGAGTGAGAAAACAATAAACCTTTTTGGATTAATGATTGCATCATCTGTTGTCACGTAAGATTATCATAATTCCTTAATTGATGCTTTTACGTGACTACCAACCCCAACATGGTTAAGAATAAAAGGAGTAACAGCAGTAAATCTTCTTTTATTCTAAAATAATCAGTGATTTCTCAAAGTTATCAATGTTATTGCCAATTTCATCACAGGTTTTAATTACTGTGAATTTTTGAAGATTCAGTGTTTCACGTAGAATGGTCAAAAATGGACTGTAAGTAAAACTTTTAATTTTACTAGTAAAGCTGTAATTCTTTTTTGTTGTACCATAGATAATACAGTTTTTCATTGGTCCTGAAAGTTTCAGAAAGATTCATTAAGAATTGTATTCTTAATGAATTTTTGAAGTTTTTACCTCATTTCTACGTAGAATTGCAAATAGCAGTATTTTGCTGGTTGCTATGAGGTAAATCAATGAATATGAGTCCCAAAAGGGTTTTAATTACTCTTTTAGGGTCTAGTCATGAAAGTCATCAAGAATTGACGTGGTTACAGGAGTCTAAGTAGCTCATTACCTCCTTGGCACGTCAAAATAGCAGGTTATTTGCTATTTTCTTGTGATTACAGTAGGTGTAACTTGGTAACCAAGTTCCCAAAGAGTTTTAGTTTACCAATTGGGCCAAGATGAGCCATGGATCCATTCTCTGGAGCTATCCACGCCTCTGAGGCCTCAGAAGTTGGGTACCCTGGCTCTCTTTGATGTCTTTTGTCCCCCTTGCTTATTTTTCACGTAAAAATAGAAATTTAAGCTTAAAGTGAGATATCCACTATGGGTGTACCAAAGGTCCATATAAGAATACCATGATATTAAGTGCTCAAAACATGCATAACACTATTCTTAGTGTATATGTAACATGGGATTTCTCACTTTCCCATTATTTTGGCTAAAAGTCAAGAAAAACAAAAATTTTCACGGATCTTTCATGTGGTATTAATGATGTGGTATTGAAGTATTTTCCATTTTACCACCTTAAATACTTAAATTGAGCTTATTCACTCTATGGAGCTACCCTAGGTGAATTTTTGTGTAGAATCTAAATCTGGTCTTAAATCCATGGATTTACTTACTCAAAAAAAAGTTATTCATCTTTTCTGAAATTGAAAATGATGAATTTTGGATATATGCATGACTTATGAGTTTTGCATAATTCAAAATTTCTTTTTAAGATAATTGTGGCCTATTTGGGTATGTAAAATATACCTCAAGGCTCACATTTACATGTAGAGGAAGTGAAGATTTTTCACTCTCTAGTACTGGCTTGTGGTTTTCAAACAGCCTGTATAGCCTGTATTGGGCTCAGATGTGGTTTTGAAACCACATCTGGGCAGTTTTCACCAATACAGGGTGAGAATTTTCATCTGGGGACCTCACAGCCTGATTCTGACGTGTATGACGCGTAGAATGATGTACAGAAACTGTATGGGATCCCAGTATTGACTGGCATATGAGGTATTGAAGTAAAAACAAGCTTCTTCGTCTATTTGACACCTAATATTCATGGTTATGGGATATTATCCCATGGTAAGGCTGTATATGACGGCAGGTGGGAATCTGACCTTAAAACAGCCATAACTTTGTCAATTCTTGAGATATCAACCTTAAAATTGGTTCTGTGTGTAGCTCTGTATGTGCTCTACACAATGGTACCTCATTTGATATGGGTATCATTAAATATGGCAAAGTTATCCCATGTACAAGATGTTTGTACAGTTGATTGGTATAGGCAAAAAGCTGTATTGAGCTTATTTGCCCCATAACTTTTGTTCTAGTTGAGCTATGGGGAAATGGAAGACACCATCAGATAGCCCTGATTGTGCCCTTTCTAAAATGACCCCACTTCAAGTATCTCACACTAAAAGTTAGATGAGAGGTGAATGTTTTGTTTGCCCTTATTTGGCCTGAAATTGACCATAACTCCAGTAATATTGGTGCTAGCTCAGTTTGGCTGGTACCATTGGATAGCCCTGGCTTAGAGCTTCATTTCTAGTACCCATTTGATGGGGTTGAGCCTCTCCTTCTAGATTTTAGATGGGAGGTGAAAATTAAGGTTTATGCTCAGAAATAACTTTGAGCAGGAATAGCTTTGTTATTTTTTGGCCTATGGTGATGGGACTTATGTTTTCAGAAAGAGGTGAGTTTCCTCTTTCTTTTGATACCTTCTCAGCTGATGTGGCTAAGTTCCATTTTTTGGTGGTATCTTGGCTATACCATTGGTTTATGGTATTTTGGCTGTCATGCTTGTGCTCTGGTTTTGGGTCACAGGCTGACATATACACTAAGGATAGTGTTATGCATGTTTTTGGCACTTAAAATTATGGTATTTGTTTATGCACTTTTGGTACACCCATAGTGTATATCAGTTGTTAAGCCTGAATCTCTATTTTCGACATGGAAATAGCTATAAGGGACAAAAGACATCAAAGAGAACCAAGGTACCCAGCTTCTGAGGCCTCTGAGGCGAGGACAGTGCTAAAGCTTGGATCCATGGCTGATCTTGGTCCAATTAGTATACTAAAAACTTTTTGTAACTTGGTTATCAAGTCAAACATGCATTAAATCATAAGATAATTCCAAATAAGCTGCTATTTTGACGTGCCAAGGAGGTAAAAAGCAACTTAGACTCCTGTAACCATGTCAATTATTGAGTATTTTCCATGGATAAACCCCAAAAAAGTAGTTCAAACCCTTTTGAGACCAGTATCCATTTATTTACCTCATAGCAACCTGCAATATACTGTCATTGGCAATTCTATGTAGAAATGAGGTAAAACCTTCAAAAATTCATTAAAAATACAATTCTTAACTAATTTCTCTGAAGCCTTCAGAACCAATGGATGATAGTATTATCCATATAGAACCCAAAAAGAATTATGGTTTCATTAGTAAAATTAAAAGTTTTGCTTCCAGTCCATTTTTGATTATTCTACGTGAAACACTTAATCTTCAAATATTCACAATAATTACAACCTGTGATGAAATTTCCAATAAAATTGAGAACCGTTAGAAATTAACTTTTATTTTTAAATAAAAGAAGATTTACAAATGTTAATCCTTTTATTTGTAACCATATTGGGGTTGGTTCTCATGTAAAAGCATCCATTAAGTAATTAAGATAATCTTACGTGATAACAGATGATTCAATCATTAATCCAAAAAGTATTATTGTTTTCTCACTCACTGCTTTCTACTTTTTCTCCATGGTAAACCTCTGTGAGCGTTTTTTGACTTAAAAGAGGCCTCCTCTTGCTGTTTTTTCCAGAATCATCACATTATTCCATTATACCTATATTACCAACAAGTATTAGTTAAAACTATTTCTTAGGTGTTTTATTCTTTCAGAATCAATCAGAAAGACGTCAAATCATAGAAATCAACTATATAATGTTGTAATCTTGTTACAAATAAATTTCAATCCTTTCAATCCACGATTATCTGTCAAATTTCTCTACTCTTATCTTTTAATAAGTTCTTTGGAGTATTAGTGAGTGTTTTGATTCAATACCTAAAGTTTTTCTCTAGTAATAGTTCTCTTAAAGGGTTACTTTTATAATTGTTATTATAAAAGATAATGATATTTTTAAAAAATCTTATTATTTTAATAAAGAAGATTTATTATTAAATTCTTCTTGTAATTGATTCTTTTAGAAAATTAATATTATCAACAAGCTTCATAGACACATCTTACACTGGAATAGTGTAGGTATTAAATTCTCTAAAATTACCAACAATTCTTGATTCATCATTATGCCAAGTAATGATTACAGGTGTTGTGACTTCTACTTCTTCATTGTGCCCAACCTTTCTAAGAACTCCCAGATTCATTAGTTCATTAACATGACTTTCTAATGCTTCTCTGGCCCTAGGGCTAGCTGGGTAAGCTGGTCTTCTTCATAGTGCAGGGTAAGGTCTCTCCACAATGAGCATAATTTCCAGCTCATTGCCTTTGATATCCCCAAGTGGTTAATTATCAGAAGCAAAGGCCTCTTTGTATTGGAATAAAATTCCAATAAGTTCTTTCTTCATTTCTAATGTTAGTTCAGTACTACTTTGTGCTTCAATTAACTGATCTGACACAAATCTTTCTTGATTAACATTCTTTACTTTTCTAATGACAGTTATTTCTCTTTTTTCTGGAGGAAAAGAAATTTTTTGCCTTTTATTTTCCCCTATAGTGAAAAATCTTTCTTTATTATGCTTAATATCAATGTCATAAATATTGATATAATCATTTCCAAGTATAAAGTGTTGTGAAGTACAATTATTCATAACAACAAATTAAAATTTAAATATGATACTTCCTGCAGCATGAGAGAATATCATTCCTGCTTCAAAAATGCCCAAGGGGTGCATATCTTGGCTAGCACTGCTGAATTTTACACCTTCAATTGGTATTAAACTTTTTTTCTGATTGGTATAAATCCTGTAAAGGTAATCTTTTCCAACAAAAGTACAAAAAGCACTTGAGTAAAGATATAACTTGGCTTTGCTTTTGTTTATCACAATATTAGTTATACAAGATGCTCCAGCTCTATAACCTTTACCTCTGGCAGGTTTGGCTTTCTGCATTTTAGCATCTTGCACATGTATGAGATCCAGACATTCATTTCTTTACTGTGGTAAGTGAGTTTGTACTTCTGTGACTTCAAAGGAAAAATTACTATTTTCTATACTAAGTTCATCTGGTACTTCTTCTTCTTCAGAAGGATCAGAATCACTGTCATGTAAATATACATTATTTGTTTCTTTTGTGTCTTCAGCTTTATCTATTTCTATCTCCTTTATTCTTGTCTTTTTGGGAAAGGTGTTTTCCAAATGAGATGTACTTCCACATTTACAACATTTCAAAGGAGCTTTTTCATGTGGTTTATTGGGTTTTGGAATTGGTTTCCCACTGGTCTTGTTTTCCATTGGGGGTTTATACCAATTCCTTCCAATCTTTGTCCTACTTTTGATGCCTTTTATGGCATTGATATAATCTTCTGGAGAGCAAGGCTCAATACACTTTCTTCTTATATCATGCTCAGGGTCACCACCACATTTTCTTAATATCCTTTTATGAATCATTGTTTCAGACATATCAGAATGAAGAGCACTTAATCTGGCTTTCTGTTTGAAAAAATCAAGACATGGGCCTGTCCCTTTTGCTATTAAAAATGGCTTCTTCAAAAGAATTTTCCTTTTTAAATCTCCAGGAATCATTTTCCCATTTGGAAATAATTTGTTCTTCCCACCAAGGCCAAGAATGTTTACCATGGTCTTGCCTCATTTTGTAATACCATTTCTTTGCTGATTTGGTAAACAGGGATTGTAATCTCGCACTTATGTATTCATCTAGTATGTTAAAGTCTTCTTTAAACATATCACTTGTTTTCATAAATTTCATATAATTATATTCTCCTTCACCACTGGAGGTTGACCATTCCTCTAATCTTGGAATTTCTTTGAAATTACAAGCAGTCTCTACTTCTGCATTACTTGAAATTGTATGATGTAAGTCATTATTCAAGTTTAGTAAATTCCTGTCAATAATTGGTGTTGACTGTCTTGGTAATTCATTTGTCAGTGACATATTATTAATACTTGATTGAATTTCTTCTTTCAATCCAAGTCTTTCTTTATCACTTTTTTCCAATTGTTCTTTAAAAAGAGCTGCATTGTGGCCAGTTGAGTTTTCCAAGCTCTGAACTTTTATTCTTAATTCTTTTGACTGTCTAGTTATAAAAGAAATAGAATTGACATCTGGTTGATTGAGTAAGGTAGCTTTAGACTCAATTCTTGAACAAATTTGCGTCAAAGACAAGATATTGTCTTTATTCACATTTTCTAGACCAATTATGGTCTTTTGTGACTCTTTTACTTGCAATATCTCTCTACCCAACTTCTGTTGGATATACGCAAAATTATTAAACTTTGCTGAAATCTCTTCCTTACAAGTTTCAAAATGGGTTACAGGTTTTACATGGTCTACTTCTTTGGAAATGATTGTTTCAATCTTTCTTGCTCCTTTTTCTTGAATTCCATCAGAGGTCTTTCAATATTGAACACATTGTCTGTAAGATGTGTCTATGAAACTGTTGATAATATCACTATTAATCAACAGTACTATGACTGTTCTTATGAAATATAATAATAACAAATAAATTATAAACACAATTCAATCATTAAAAATTTATTTCTTTTACGTTTTATACACTACTAGGGATTATAACAGTAAGCAGTAATTGTCTACAAGAATCAATTACAAGATGAATTTAATAATAAAAACTTCTTTTATTAAAATGATAAAATTATTTTAATAAATAATTATCTTTTACGAGAATAATTATGAATAAATTTCTTGAAGAAAACTATTACTAGAGGAAAGCTTTAATAACTGAGATAAATTACTCACTATTAATCCAATGAACCTTTTAGAAGATAATAGTGGAGAAATTTGACGTGGAATTGTGGATTTAATGGATCAACAGTGATTTATAACAGTATTACAACAAAATATAGTTGATTTCTATGATTTCACGTCTTTCTTATTGATTTATGAAATAATAAAACACTTAAGAAATAGTTTTAACTAATACTTACTTGTTTGGTAATCAAGGTATAATATAATAATGTGATGATATGGAAAAAACAGCAACAGGAGGCCTCTTTTAAGGCTAAGACAGCTCACAGAGGCGTTCAATAGGGCAAACTGAAATTCCAATTAATTAGAAAACAATAAACATTTTGGATTAATGATTGCATCATCTGTTTTCACATAAGATTATCATAATTACTCAATTGAAGCTTTTACTTGACTACCAACCCATTTATGGTTAGGAATGAAAGGAGTAACAACTGTAAATCTTCTTTTATTCTAAAATAATCATTTATTTCTCAAAGTTATCAATGTTATTGGAAATTCCATCACAGAATGTATTTTCTGTAAATTTTTAAAGATTCTGTGTTTCACGTGGAATCATCAAAAATGGACTGTAAGTAAACCTTTGAATTTTACATGTAAAATTATAATTATTTTTTGTTTTTATATGAATTATGCAGTTTTCAATTGGTCGTGAAAGCTTCAGAAATATTCATTCAGAACTTTATTTTTAATGAATTTTTGAAGTTTTTACCTCAATTCTATGTAGAATTGCAAACAGCAGTATATGTCTGGTTGCTATGAAGTAAATCAGTGGATACTAGTCCAGTAAGGGTTTTAATTACTCTTTTGTGGTATATCCATGGTAATTCAGTAATAATCAACATGGCTAGAGGGGTCTAAGATGTTCTTTACTGTGAACCTTTGAGATATGACCACATACCCAAAAAGGTCACAAGAAATATTTAATATAATTATACATTAAAAATAAGTACCTTAAAACTACAAAAATACCATAAATTGGTATGAAAATTGGTTTAACTTAAACACAAATGAATAAACATGTGAAATAAATTACACCATTGAATTCCCCATGGTGAAATACACATATACCATTTTTATGGCATATCTGTAAAGTCAATATTTAATAAGTTATAAGTAATAATACCTTATAAAAGACACAAATCCTTATTTATTTCAAACCCCAATGAAACAAAATGTAAAACAAATGGTACCATTGGATTCTCCATAAATATCCACACATAAAACAATTAATAAGCTAAGCTTCAAAACCAATACTGAAGGAATTAACCTGAATATATGCACTTTTTTGGTCAACGCATATATTCAAGGATTTTAGCTAATATCTCTTGAATTATGCATGATAGAGTGATGAACCAAAAATAAAGTCATCACTTAATTACTTTAGGAATACATATATGAAGTTTATTTCACAAGTTATAAACAAGGTTAAAACCTGTAAGGAATTATTGATTAAAATCAATAGAGCTGTTGACCACTTTGTTGTGAAAGTGGTCCAAACTTAAAAATAAGTAGACAGTTGGATTCTACTAGTTTATTCGTGAAGAATTATGTATTTGTCATTATAATATTCAAGGTATAACCCCTTGAAATCATAGTTTGAAGTTTAAAATATTAAATTTTGACAGAAAAGATGAGTTATAAGAAAAATCATCAAGAATAGAGTTTTGATGATGTAATAAAATGCTCTTGGCAGCATAATAAGGTTATGCCAAGCTACCAGAATTCACTCTCAAAATTGCTGTAGTGTGAAAATCTTCAAAGTTATTAAGGATCAAAGTTTGAGCTTAATTTGATCATTTATGATCACTCACTGTAACCTTAAATTAAGTTTAACAGTCATATAAGTGATACAATTGGTGAATACTATTAGTTTATGATTAAAACTAATGAAATCCACGAAATTTGGGGTTCTTCCAAGCCTTTGATGTCATCAGACTTAGAGCTATAGTAATAGTGATGTAATGAGGTTTGATCATGATGTAATCATCACCAAACCTTAAAATATTGATCAATTCCAGTGGATATGATCAGTAAGCGTCTACTAGAAGCCTGTTGGACTCTAGGAGGGAGGTATTTACTATAAATAGAGCTCTTTCTACTCTGTTTTCCCCTCAGGCACATCAAAAACAATAAAACAATACAAACAAAAAGGTAATATCTTTATTCTTTATATATAAAGCTTTTATATTATTAAATACCAAAGTTCATCTTTATTATAATCATCAATTTTGCCGTTATTAAATCATTTGTTTAATTGTTTTTGCTAAAAATCTCTTTAAAACTCATTTCCATGTAAAAAATCAAGAATATTTGTAATTTCTCTATTTTTTATTGTAAATACAATTTGTATAAGTTGTATTTACATTATTTGGCGTAAAATATCTCAAAATTATTATATTAAGTGTTAAAAGTAGGTTATTTTCTCTATATTATTCTTTTAATAATTCTTTAATTAATATAAATAGTATTTATATTAATTTGTAACTTTAATATTGGTAATATTATTGTTATTAACTGTTTTTTATTAATAAAAAACAATTATTTACGCCTTTATTATTTGTTTGTAACAATAATAAAGTGCTATTAAATATATTACTTATTTTATATTAATATTTTTATTTTATTATATTATATTTTATAATATAAATTATATTATCGTATTTTATTAATAGGGTGTTGGTAAAAACACGTAAGCTTTTAGTAAAAACACGTAAGCCCTTACGTGTTTTTACTAAAAATGTTAAGGCCAAAAATGACAATAACAATGCCATTTATGGAATTTTTAAGGCTATAAATGCCATCAAAAATTCCATTTATGGAATTGGTAAGGCTATAAATGATATTAATAATTCCATAAATGGCATTAATGGCCTTAAAAATGCCATTCATGGCATAGTTAATGTCATTTATAGCCTTAAAATTTCCATAAATGGCATTGTTAATGTCATTTGTGGCCTTAACAATGCCATAAATGGCATAAATGGCATTAACAATTCCATTGATGGAATTAATAATGCCCTTTATTGCATTTATAATGCCATTAATGGCCTTAAAAATGCCATAAATAGGCATATTTCATTTAAAAACCACCCCTTATGTCTTTTTAACATATAATTACGTGTTTTTACCATAAATTGGTAAAAACACATAAGTTTTTAGTAAAAACACGTAAGGGCTTACGTGTTTTTACTAAAATCTTACGTGTGTTTACCAACACCCTATTAATAATATAATTATTTTTACACCATAATTATAATAATTCTTTATTATCATAATTCTTTTTATCTTATTTATTTCATTCATAAGGACATTCATAGTACAATAAGTGAAATATTAGTAATTTTTACTTATTGTTTCATAGTCAAACCTTACATTTGGGGGCCTGGCCGTGATATTTACTCTAAAAGACCTTTAAAAAGATTCTAATTGGGATTATACAATAATAAATTATACTTATAATCATAAAATTATAAAGTAATTTTATATTTATTGATTTTAAAAGCTATTGAGGAATTTGGAAAGCAATTGTACTGTCTTACACGTAGTTTTTCAAATCCTTAGACTTGCAAAAACTTTCTTTGAGTTACTCTAGTGATTAATAAAGATATTTTATAAATTAAAAATAACTTTATATTATAAATTAATTTTAGAAAAAGAATCATATTCATTTTTATTTTATTCTTTAAAAATCAAAACATAAAAAATATTAAAAATATTAAAAACCAATAAAAAAGTTTTTTTATTAATTCCAATTTCATTTCTTTAATTATTTTCATTTTTTTTCCATAAAAAAAGATATAAAAGCAATTTTTACGTGGAAAATTGTCATATCTTACCAAAAATAACACTTTTATATAAAAAGACTTATATTTATTTGTCTTTTTTAGTGTTTGAAGACAACCCAACAGAGGATAACCAAACCACTGTTGAAAGATTGGTGGAAGAAACTTGTCAAGGTTCTCCAACACCAATAATTTCCAAAAGAAAGAAAGCCAAGAAATTGGATTTTCCAGGACCCACCATTCAAGACTCTGAAGGTGAGTACATCATTTATAAGTTGCCATAACAAAATTCCGGTTCTGAAATCCTCTTATTTTCTATTCTTCTTATAATATGACTACCAGAAGAGGCTCCCAATACTCCATCCAATAAGATGGAGCTGGACTCAGAGGTAGAATTGATTCCTCAAAAGGGAAAAGAAAGGGCAATATCCCCAGTGCAACAGAATCCACACAAGGAAGTGCCTTATCCCAAAGGCAACTCCCTGAAATGCCCATGATATCTGAACCTGAATTGGAAGTAAGTATGAGTGGCTCAAACAGGTACAAATCACATTCAGAGGGCTCAAATAGACATTTACATGAGCCAATACAAACAGTACTACACAGTGTACAAGGACAAAGATTGGGAAATGTTGCCTCAAATACACCAAGGAGTGATGAACTCCTGGCACATCCTGAAAAAGTTCCTCAAAGAGGAGGAAATAGTCAGATACTCCAATGGATGGAATCCACTATCATCCAAACCTCAAATCAAAAAAATCAAGGAGTATCATGCCAAAAAGAAGGAGGCAACCAAGGAAAAAGCCCCAGTAGCTTCTACCAGCAAGCCCCAAGTCAACCCACTTCCCCAAGAAGGGAAGAAGAACAAGAAAAAGAATTGGAGAAAACCATATTCCCCAAGCTACAGGATCCCCAAGATCCAAAAAGATGCCATGGACAATGTCTTCAACATGTCCAGCACTTTGATGGAATTCAAAGACAAAGAGGAACAAAGAATGAGACAACCCCATTTCCCAAAGAAATAACCTTGTCTCCTGATGTTGTAAATACTTTAAAAGAGCTTAAAAAGAGTATTTTACCTCTTAAAGACATTAAAAATAGTTTATTATCTTTCCAAGAAATAAATAACAGTTTATCATCTTTACAAAAACTTGTTGCACAAAATAAGAAAGAAATTGATAACATAAAATTTATGATTGAAAATAATAAACCAAAAGTATTAATTGACAATACTCAGAAATTGATACAAGGACAACAAGAGTTGTATAAATACATAATTGATATCAAAGAAGAAACTTTGACAATCAATTATGACGTGAGTATTGACAATCTTACAGAAAAATTAAACAAATTAAGTATTTCTGTAGAAACATTTGAAGAAAAGAGTTCATCACACCAAAAGTTACTTTTGGACCATGTGGAAAAGAGTGATGAAGCAAGAATGCATCTGAAAGATGACATTCAAAGTGAAATAAGGCTTATTACTGAAAAAATGGATAAAATTAATGAGCCTAATTTAAATAGGCCAAAGTAATCAACACCATTTTCTCACATAAGAAGCGTTGTTAAACCAAAAGAGGAATTAACAAATCCATTCATAACAGACTTGAGTCACCAAGAAAATAACCAAGTCTTAATGAAGGAAGCACCTCAATTGAAAGAATGGCCAACTTTCACAGGAGAATGTGAATATGACCACATATCATTTATCAAAACAATTGACATGCTACAAGAAGATTATGCCATACCAGATGAATTAATCACTGCAAGATTACATTCATTGTTTGAAAAATCTGCAAAAACATGGTATTATGGCATAAGACAAACAAATGGAAAAAATACCTGGTCTTGGTGGAAACAAGAAATAATCGCCAAGTGGGCTAATGATGCCTGGAGGTACAAAATAGAAAATGCATTTGAAAATTCTTTTTTTGACCCAGAAAAAGACAAACCTTTAACTTGGTTCTTGAAACAAGTTGAAAGACTTAATTCATTGTACCTAGAAATGTCACAAAAAATGGTGCATATGAAAATACTCAAGAAATGTGGAGGAGAGCTAGAACATGCCCTAAGAGGCAGGGGTATAGAACCATGCTTCACATAAGAGTATATTAATGCACTAGAGGACATAGTGACAAGAACAAAAATTGGCAGGACTTGGAAGAAATTGGACATTAAAAGCCCAAATAAACCATTTATAAAAAAAGATAAATCAAAAGAAACTTTTAAGCCCAATACATCCAACAATAATGAGCAAAGAAAATTCCATAAATGTGGAGGTATTGGACACTTAGCCAATAATTGCCTTAAAAAGGCAAAGATTAATTAAATTGTGGAAACAGAAAGTCACAATTACAAAGAAGAGTAATCTGACTATGAAAAAGAGACAGAAGACTCAGAAATCTCTGAAAGTGATGAAATCAATATAATTAATGCACAGATTAATAATATTGATATAATTTATGAAGTACTGGATGTTAACTCAAACTTACCACAAGTTGGGACATCTGACGCAAACCTAACAAACATACAAGATGCCAAAATGTATAGGACCAAACCTGCAAGAGGAATGGGATATACAGCTGGAAAATCAAGTATAAGTATTGTTATGGTTGATAACCAAGAAGGAAGCGTTCACTTAGATACAGGAGTATATTGCACCTGTGTTGGTAAAAGTTATTTAAAAACCATTGTCCCAGACTGGCAAGAAAAACTTATGCCAATACAAGGTGTCAAATTTAGTAGTGCAAGTGAGAGCATGAAGCCCCTTGAAATAATTGATTTAACACTAATTTTTCCTCATCCCTCACAATGTGTCAGAATAAAAGTAGAGTTTGTAGTAATGGACAACTGTACTAGTAATCATTTCATACTTGGGAATTACTACTTATCAATTTATGGTATAGATATCTCCAACAAAAAGGATAGATATTTTACTGTAGGAGACAACAAAAGACAAAAGTTTGGCTTCTTAAATAACAAAAAACAAATCACAGTTATTAATAATGAAGAAAAAATTCCAGAAAAGAAACTTTCTATATCTGAACAACTTAAAGAGGCAGAATTCACTCAATAATTAACAGAAAAAATGAAAGAAAAATTGATTGACCTCTTATTTAAGTATAAAAATGCCTTTGCAATTGACAAAGAGCCACTAGGTGCCATAATTGGACATGAAGTGGATATAATTCTTAATCTGGAAAACCCTTACCCACCTCTACTAAGGAGACCTGCTTACCCAGCTAGTCCAAGGGCTAGAGAAGCCCTAGAGGTATATATTAAAGAATTAATGGACCTTGGAGTATTAAGAAAGGTAGGAAATAATGAACAGGTAGAAGTCACTACACCTGTCATTATAACTTGGCATAATGGAAAATCAAGTATGGTAGGAGACTTCAGAGCCCTGAATACCTGTACCATTGCAGACAGGTATCCAATACCCAGGATCCATGAGACATTGACACAATTGTCACAAGCTAAGTTCATCACAGCCATGGATGCCTTAAAGGGTTTTCATCAAAATGTCTTAACAGACAATGCCAAAAAACTACTGAGGATAATAGTCCACTGTGGAATTTTTGAATACTCAAGAATTCCATTTGGCATAAAAAATGCACCTTCCCATTATCAAAGAATGATGAATAACAGATTTGCTGAAGAATTATCAGAAGGATGGTTAATCATCTATATTGTTGATATCATAGTTTGCTCAGAAACCTGGGAAAGTCACCTTACAAGACTAGAAAGGGTACTACAAAAAATAGTCCAAGTGAATATGAAAATTTCCTTGAAAAAGTGTCATTTTGCATACAGTGAACTAAAAGCACTAGGACATGTTGTATCGGGACTTAGTCTAGGCATAGACAAGAATAAAGTAGCAGAAGTACTACTTAACCAATTCCTCAAACCAAAAAAGAAATGCAATCATTTCTAGGATTTGCTGGTTACTATAGACAGCATATAAAGGACTTTGCAAAAATTGCCAAATCCTTGTATAAGCTATGTGACCAACAAACAGTCTATGAAATGACAGAAGAAAGAGTCAAGGAATATGAAGAATTGAAAAATTCCTTAACAAATGCCCCATTTCTTCTAATGCCAGATTGTAAATTACCCTTCTGTCATCCTGTGACTCAAAACCAGAGCACAAGCATGACAGCCAAAATACCATAAACCAATGGTATAGCCAAGATACCACCAAAACATGGAACTGAGCCAAATCAGCTCAAAAGGTATAAAACGAAAGAGGAAACTCACCTCTTTCTTAAAATATAAGTCTCATCACCATAGGACAAGAAATAACAATGTTATTCCTGCTCAAAGTTATTGCTGAGCATAAACCTCAATTTTCACCCCTCATCTAAAATATAGAAGGAGAGGCTTGACCCCATCAAATGGGTACTCAAAATGAAGCTCTAAGCCAGGGCTATCCAATGGTACCAGCCAAACTGAGCTAGCACCAGTATTACTTGAGTTATGGCCAAATTCAGGCCAAATAAGGGTGAACAAAACATTCACCTCTCATCTAACTTCTACAGTTTTAGTGTGGGATACCTGAAGTGGAGTCTTTTTTGGAAAGAGCACAATCTGGGCTATCTGATGGTGCCATCCACTTCCTCATATCTCAACTATAACAGAAGTTATGAGGCAAACAAGCTCAATACAGCTTTTTGGCCAAACCACGCCTATGTACAAAAAACCTTGTATATGGGATACCTTTGTCATATTTGATGATAAGCATACCAAGTTGGGTATCATTGTGTAGAGCTCATACAGGGCTATCCAATGAACCAATTTTGAGCATTATATCTCAAAAACTGACAGAGGTCTGGGTATTTGAAAGTTATAATCCCACAATATGACCAATACAGCTGTATTATGACAGGATACAGTTGTACTCTGATTATGAGGTGTAAAACAGAAGCTGAAGCTTATGTATACTTCAATACCTCATAATTAAGTCAAATACAGAGGTCCATACAGGTTCTGTACAGTTTCTTACGCGTCAGGAGCACCAGAATACACCTGTAAACTCCATTGGTGAAAATCTTCACCCTGTATAGAGTAAAAATGACTACTTGTGGTTCTAAAACCACATTTAAACCCAATACTAGCCTGTATTGAGTGTATAGAACCACAAACCAGCCCACAGTAGTGAACATTTTCACTCTGTGGTCGTGTGCAGAGGTAAACCACCTCCCACTACCCCAGAACAAGATAAAAGGAGGCTTTGCCTCACCAGGAAGAAAATCCAGCATCCTGTTCTTGATATTCTTATGTGTTATAACTTCTTAAAAAGGAAGTGATACTTTTAGAATTTAACAGGTATACTTTAAGTTTAAGTATTGTAGGGTTTACTATTGTAAATCAACAGGCAAACACTGCACCCAGGGCTATCAGCAGTACTAACCATCACTAAATTATCTTAGTATAGCCCTTTTCACTCATATTCTCACTCTAATATCATCATTATTTTCGTGTCACACTCAGAGATATAGCTTTTATTATCATTCTGAAGCTATATCATAGAGCCACCCTGACACATTCAAACTTTACATTGATTCTTGTGGAGAAGGACTGGGTGCTGCACTACACCAGACAAAAATTATCAATGATAAACCAGTGGAAGTACCAATTTGTTTTATTTCAAGACAGATAAAGCCAACAGAAGCAAGATATGGAGCAAGCCAAATGGAATGCCTCTGCTTAGTGTGGGCTTTAGAAAAACTACATTACTATTTAGATAGAACAGTATTTGATGTGATTAAAGACTGTAATGCTGTAAAATCTCTATTAAATATGAAAACTCCAAATAGACATATACTGAGATGGCAAATTGCTATCCAAGAATATAGAGGAAATATGACTATTGTTCATAAATCTGGAAATATTCATAAAAATTCAGATGGTCTTAGTGTCAGCCTGTGACTCAAAACCAGAGCACAAGCATGACAGCCAAAATACCATAAACCAAAGGTATAGCCAAGATACCACCAAAACATGGAGCTGAGCCAAATTAGCTCAGAAGGTATCAAAAGAAAGAGGAAACTCACCCCTTTCTGAAAATATAAGTCCCATCACCATAGGACAAGAAATAACAAAGTTATTCCTGCTCAAAGTTATTGCTGAGCATAAACCTTAATTTTCACCTCTCATCTAAAACCTAGAAGGAGAGGCTTAACCCCATCAAATGGGTACTCAAAATGAAGCTCTAAGCCAGGGCTATCCAATGGTACCAGCCAAACTGAGCTAGCACCAGTATTACTTGAGTTATGGTCAAATTCAGACCAAATAAGGGTGAACAAAACATTCACCTCTCATCTAACTTTTACAGTTTTAGTGTGAGATACTTAAAGTGGGGTCTTTTTGGAAAGAGCACAATCAGGGCTATCTGATGGTGCCATCCATTTCCTCATAGCTTAACTACAACAGAAGTTATTGGCCAAACAAGCTCAATACAGCTTTTTGCCCAAACCATGCCAATGTACAAAAATACTTGTACATGGGATAACTTTGTCATATTTAATGATAACCATGTCAAGTTGGGTACCATTGTGTAGAGCGCATATAGAGCTATTCAATGAACCAACTTTGAGCTTGATATCTCAAAAACTGACAGAGTTATGACCATTTTAAGGTCAAAATCCCACCTGCTGTCATATACAGCCTTACCATGGGATAACACCCCATAATCATGAATATGAGGTGTCAAATAGACGAAGAAGCATGTTTTTACTTCAATACCTCATATGTCAGTCAATACTGGGGTCCCATACAGCTTCTGTACAGCATTCTACGCGTCATACACATCAGAATCAGGCTGTGAGGTCCCCAGATGAAAATTTTCACCCTGTATTGGTGAAAACTGCCCAGATGTGGTTTCAAAACCACATCTGAGCCCAATACAGGGTATACAGGCTGTTTGCAAACCACAAGCCAGTCCTGGAGAGTGAAAAATCTTCACTTCCTCTATGTGGAAAGGTCTAGCAGCCTTTCCACCTCAATTTCAGGATAAAAGGAGGGCTTTTTACAGCCAAAAACCTTTCCTCATCCTGCTCTTGAATAACCTACGTAGTAAACTGTCAAAAACAGTTTTACTCTTGGTTAATAATCAGGTATAATTATAATGTTAATTATTGTAGACTCTATTATTGTAATCCAACAGATAAAGCCTGCACCCAGGGTTCTCAATAGCGCTCACCACCACTATTCCTCAATAGTAGAACCCTTATAAATCTTTTTAAATCATTTTCTACCGTGTCACATACACAGTTAAAGTTGTAATTAGCCTAGTTATACCTTTATCATAGTATCATCCTGACATTTTGGGGGCCTGGCCGTGTTTTTTTTTTGACTTTTTGGACCTTATAAGTAAGTCTTCTCTCTTTTTTATGACTTATTAACCATTGTTTTTATCTTTTTTAGGCGTAATTTCTTTGTTTAAATATATATATTATATAGATTTATTCTTTTTATACATACTCATATTTTAAAGAGTATTATTCACGTGGCTAATACCCACTGAATTTGATTATTTTTGGCGTGTTTTGTATATAAAAACACATAAGCCATCAATACAGTCCTGTATTCTTGACTGAATAAGGACACCTCTGACTGAAAAACCATCAGTTGAGGCGTGGTCAAGTGTATTGTTAATTCAATAACACTTGTATACAAACCACTTTTACAGAGCACACTTGCAAACCACAAGTGTATCTGTGGGATACTGGCACACAAACAGTGTGACAGGGCACCATGAGCTGTATTTTTGACGTGAAATTGTTAATTCAATTACACTGTCATCATACAAGGGCATATTGTAATAATATACAAGCCCAGAGGCCATTCTTAGACGTGCAAAACCAGCCTTTTAAGAAGTCTTAACTGACATAAGCCCTCTTTTTCCTGTCTTGATTCAGTGGAAGAAAACTACATCCCACTTGAAACCCAGTCACAGGCCAACACACCAGTGACACCCTCAGAACCAGAGGGCAGCAAGGGTAAAGGAAAAAGGCTTAGTGAAGGCCTCATTACAGCCAAGAAGTGGACACCAATAGCCACTCAGAGGAGTATAAAACCACGAAACTCTGCTTCAATACAAGGTAAACCAACCTTAACCACTTGTACAGGGAAGATTACAATTATTAACCCAGTTGTAACCTCCAAAGGCAAACTGCCCAAATCAGCAGATAAAAAATTTGTACAAGGCACAGTCAAAGGTAAATACCCTAAGAACATAAAGTTTTTGACTGCTTGCAAACACTGATATGTCCCCTGCATACCTCAGAGACCTTGGCTTCCAAAGGAACCAGTCAGAGGATAGAGCAGGAATGTCTAGAACCAGAAGACCTGAAAGAAGACACATTGGACACAGTGGTGGATGGCAAAACAATGAGGGAGATAATATCAACCTTGCCATTCACACTCCAATTCAACAGAAACCTCAAGCCAGAGGACTGGAAGGATATGGATCAAGTTCTTCAAATCCACCAACTCCTCAAAGATTTGTTTCAATGGAGCATGGACAACAAGAGGTTCAACCTAGCAACTCACTGGGCAGAACTGGGATCAAGTTGCCAGAAGATCTGTCTCAAAGAGATAGACTTCAAAGACCTTATGGTAATCACCAAGGGTTGGAATCCTACCAGGCAGCACAGACTCCTGGAGGCAAGGGCACAGAGGATAAGGGAGAATCAAGCCACTATCCAAGCTATAGAAGAACAGTTAACCCAGACAGGGCCTACTCAGATTCCTTCAGGTTCACAAGGAGCATGCCAAATCAGCTCTCCAGTGGCTTCACACCATTCAGAAACCAGCAGATCAGTGGCCAAGAGTCACCATTCTTCACAATTCCAGGAAGTTTCCAGGAGAAGACAAGGCAACAAGGGCAAGAACAAAGCCTCCTTCAACCAGAGGAGGAAAGAGTCAGACCCCATGATCCAGAAGCTGTTAGATTTGGTAAAAGAAGTACACAAGAACCAGAAGTAGTTGTAAACCACTCTAGAATCAGTAGTCCTAGTAATAGAAACATTACCCCCACTCAGACTGAAAATAACATTATCACATCTGAGAGTAACACCAACAGTGACACACTGTGGTTACAAATGTCCCAATATGCTGAGCAATCTGCAAAGCAGGCTACAGAATTTGCAGCTGCCCAAGAGAGGATGAGAAAAACTCAAGCCTCATTGGAGCAGATAGTTAAAAACCTTCAGGAAGGATATGCTCAACTGAGCAAAGCCTCTGAAGAAACCAACAAGAGACTGAACCAAGTCTCTGAAGAACAACACCATAGTAGCAGGGACAGGGAGTGTCTGAACCAAGACATCAACAAATTGTTTGATGCCTACCATAGCTTAAAGCCCCAACCACAAGGCCAAGCTATGGAGAATCCATATCAACCAGATGACATCAAACCAGATGCCATGTTGTTGAATAAGGCAAGATCTCCATCACAATACCAGGATGGAGATGGCATGTCTTATTCAGAGAAGGAAGCCTTGAAACAGCTTCCTGAGGCCTCAAGCTGGCCCAAATTCTCTGGATCAGGAGAATATGATCATATGGAACTCATAGATTATATTTATGGACTCTTCATTGATGTACCAAGCATACCAGATTACTGGATTACTGCTAGACTGAATACTGCATTTAAAGGTCTTGCAAGTATATGGTACACTGAAATGAAAGAAATCTATGGCAGAAGAAATTGGCCATGGTGGAAGAGTCAAATAATCCAAAAGTACAGTAATGGAACTTGGATATGGCAAAAGACCATGTAATTTGAAAATGACAAATACTCTGTGGACAGGGATCCATATGAGTGGTGTCTTAGACAGTCTAAAAGACTTAAAGCCATTGATCCTCAAATGATCATTCAAATGAGGAATCATAAACTTCTGACACAACTGCCAGGAGAACTAGAGCATGCAGTAAAGTGCAGATGCAACCAAAATTGCACTCTAGATGATATAGCCAATACCTTACAAGACATAAGGAAAAGGACTAATATAGGGAAATTCACCCCATATAGAAGCAGTAGTTTCAAAGAGAAACAACCTTTCAGGGTGGAGTTTAAAGACAAACCCAGAGAAAAAGTGGCAGAAGTGGAAAAGAAGAAGAATTCTTGTCACAATTGTGGTTCAACAGACCACTATGCCAACAACTGTCCAAAAGCAAAGAAGAAAGTCTATGCTATAGAAAAAGTCCCTGAAGAAGAACCTCCAACAGAGGATTCTGAATCAGACTCTATGGGTGATGCCATTAGAGAACCATCTGATGAGGATAAAGACCCAAGAGAGGAATTTCTAGTGGAATACCAAGAGGAAACCCCACTAGAAATCCAGGATATACAGTTGGAAGCAGGCATGCCACAAGACACTGCAAACAAGAACTTGTGTAAACATACACAAGATGCACAAACATTCCTGGTTACACCAACCAAAGGAATGGCATATATACATGGAACAGCCACAAAAATGACTGTATGTATTGACAATGCTCAGCATCCACTGATCATTGACAGTGGAGCACACTGCTCCATAGTGGCCAGAAATTATCTGGATAACCACTTCCCAAACTGGGAAAAAGAACTCTTGCCCACCAGGGCAAAGAACTTTAAGAGTGCATCTGGAAAGATGACCTCTATTGGGACAATTATCAAAGAGATAATTACACCCCACAGAAAAGGTAATATCAGACTCCACCCAGAGTTTGTAGTGCTTGAAGATGCCCACATCCAAGGGTTTTTACTGGGAACAGATTACCAGAGGATGTATGGCATAGATATTTACAATAGTAAAAATAGGCATATTACCATTGGTACTAACAAGGAAAAGAAATTTTCTCTTGATATATACCAGATATCTTCTCAGGACCCACTGGAAGAACTTCTGAAAGAATTCAGAGAGGGACAGTTTAGCACTGCCCTCACCAGTAAACAAAAGCTAAGTTTACTAAAGATGCTGAGGAAGAATAGACCAGCATTTGCCATTGGTGAAGAACCATTAGGCAAGATCAAAGGCCATGATATAGAACTATATCTCGATGTGGAAAGGCCTTACCCACCCATGTTAAGGAGACCTCCTTACCCAGCAAGTCTGGAGACCAGGAAAGAGATTGAGAAACACATCAATGAACTCCTGGACATGGATGTCATCAGGAAGATTGGACACAATGAAATAGTGGAAATCACCACTCCTGTCCTGATCACCTGGCATGATGGCAAGTCTAGATTGTGTGGAGACTTCAGAGCCCTGAACAACTACACAAAAGCAGACAGGTATCCTATACCATGGATACCTCATGCCTTGGATAAATTGGCCAAAGCCAAATACATAACCAAGATGGATTGTATGAAGGGCTTCCACCAAAATGGAGTTAAACCAAACTCCATGAAATTACTCAGAATTATATGCCATATGGGCATATATGAGTACACCAGGATGCCATTTGGCATCAAGAATGCACCAGCCCACTTCCAAAGGATGATGGACACCATATTTCAAGAAGAAATAATGGAAGGCTGGATGGTAGTATATATTGATGATATCATTATATACTCAGAGACATGGGAAGACCATGTACAATACATAGACAGAGTGCTAAGTAAATGTACACCCATCAATCTGAAAATTTCACTTAAAAAGTGTAATTTTGGCCAACAAGAGCTACTAGCTCTAGGACATAAAGTCTCAGGCCTTAGTCTGGCAATTGACCAGAACAAAGTAGCAGCAGTACTGCAAAAGCCAGTACCAAAGAACATCAAAGAGATGCAATCTTTCCTTGGGTTTGCCAGCTACTATAGAAACCACATCAAAAACTTTGCCCACATAACTAGTAGTTTATACGAGTTATGCTCAAAGGATGTAGTTTTTGAAATTACCAAGGAAAGAAGGGATGCATATGATAGGATCAAATATGAACTCACTAATGCACCTGTGCTTATCTTACCTGACTTTGAACTACCATTCAAGTTATATATAGATGCAGCATGCAGTCAAGGCCTAGGAGCAGCCCTTCACCAAAGACAAATTGTGGATGGTGAACCAAGAGAAGGTGTAATATGTTACATCTCCAGGCAGCTGAAAGATTCAGAAGCCAGGTATGGGGCCACCCAGACAGAATGTCTATGTCTAGTCTGGGCTCTAGAAAACTCCATTATTATTTGGAGGGTGCAGTCTTTGAAGTCTACACAGACTGCACAGCCTTGAAGTCTTTACTAAACATGAAGACTACCAATAGACACATGTTGAGATGGCAAATAGCCATCCAGGAGTATAGAGGGAACATGGCCATCATATACAAGGAAGGTAAAAGCCATACCAATGCAGATGGCCTTAGCAGATGGCCACTGGACAATGTCGAAAGCAATCCAGCTTATGACCCTGAAGTTGCTGCAAAAATTCCTATCCATTTTATGGAAATAAATAGGAAGAAAAACTTCAGATTCTCTGAATGGGCACCAGGGAGTGGTACCCTTGACAGTGGAAACACTGATTCAGAAGGGACAGAAACCCCCATACTGGGAATAAGTTCCTCAGAACTGCACAATGAATTTTTCAATGCAGTACTAAAATCTTATGCTAAACACATACAGTGTAGCATACTACTCCAACTCCTTCAACAAAAATACAGGAGCCCAGAACTGGAAACCCAGCTGGAGGAACCCTGGTTGAGGGCCTATAAGGACAATAAATTCTTCCTTATAGATGGCCTGATTTATCACAGAGAAAAGCACACCAGTGCACTCACAGTGATAGACAGAAACCACATCTCTTTAATCCTGCAGGAATGCCATGATTGCCCCTATATGGGACACATGAGTGAGGACAGGACTAAAGAGAGGGTAGCAAGCACAGCTTGGTGGCCAAGTGGGAGCAAGAGTTGAGTGAATACATCAACACTTGTGAAAGATGCCAAAAGGCAAATAGAAAACATGGGAAGAAATATGGGTTACTTCAACACATAGAAGAACCCAAACACCCATGGGAAACCATCAACATGGACTGGGTCACAGGACTTGTCCCAGGAGGCAAAGAAAACTACAATGCCTGCCTACTCATAGTTGATAGGTTCAGCAAGAGCATGAGATTTCTACCATGCCATAAAGAGGACACAGCCATGGACACTGCTCTGTTATTTTGGAATAACATCATATCCACCTGTGGAGTCCCTAAGATCATAATTAGTGATAGGGACCCAAAATTCACATCTGAATTTTGGACCAATTTATATGACATGCTAGGCACCAAGCTTGCTTTTTCCACAGCTTACCATCCACAAACAGATGGCCTAGCTGAGAGGATGATCCAAACAATGGAGGACATCCTCAGGAGGTTCTGTGCCTATGGCATGGAATACAAGGACCATGAGGGATATACCCATGATTGGGTCACCCTCTTACCAGCAGTCCAACTGGCTTATAACACAAGCCAACACTCTACTACAGGAAAAACACCTGCACTGGTAGAGAAAGGGTGGAATCCCATGTTACCTGTGGATCACTTGAAGAAAAACCTTCTGACCATCCACCCCACAGCCAAAGACTTCCATGATATGTGGAAGAAAGCCTGTGATACCGCTGCCAAATGCATAGCTGAGGCCAAAGAGTATAATAAGCAAAGGTGGGACAAATCACATATGGAACCTGACTTCAAGGAAGGGGACCAGGTGTTAGTGTCTACACTGAACTTTAACAATCTCAAAGGACCCAAGAAAATGAGAGACTCATTTGTAGGGCCCTTCACTATCATTAAGTTGATAGGGAAGAATGCAGTAGAGGTCAAGCTCACTGAGGAATTTTCTAGGAAACACCCAGTCTTCCCAGTGAGCCTGGTGAAACCATACTTCCAAACAGAGGAGGATAAATTCCCCTCCAGGAAGAAGAACACCACTCCACCAGAAATAGTGGAAGTAGAAGACTCTCCTGGACCTGTGAGTAAAATCATCAGGGCCAGAAAAATCAGACTTAATGGGAAAGATCAGAGACAATATCTAGTCAGATTCAAGAACCAGACAGCTGACAAAGACAAATGGTTGGCAGAGGATGCCATACCAGATGGGAACCTTCATTTAAGGAGATTCAGAGCCTCTAGGAGGACTGAACAGTCTCATCAAGGATGAGCCTTCTTTAGAGGGAGGGTATGTCAGCCTGTGACTCAAAACCAGAGCACAAGCATGACAGCCAAAATACCATAAACCAAAGGTATAGCCAAGATACCACCAAAACATGGAGCTGAGCCAAATTAGCTCAGAAGGTATCAAAAGAAAGAGGAAACTCACCCCTTTCTGAAAATATAAGTCCCATCACCATAGGACAAGAAATAACAAAGTTATTCCTGCTCAAAGTTATTGCTGAGCATAAACCTTAATTTTCACCTCTCATCTAAAACCTAGAAGGAGAGGCTTAACCCCATCAAAAGGGTACTCAAAATGAAGCTCTAAGCCAGGGCTATCCAATGGTACCAGCCAAACTGAGCTAGCACCAGTATTACTTGAGTTATGGTCAAATTCAGACCAAATAAGGGTGAACAAAACATTCACCTCTCATCTAATTTTTACAGTTTTAGTGTGAGATACTTAAAGTGGGGTCTTTTTGGAAAGAGCACAATCAGGGCTATCTGATGTTGCCATCCATTTCCTCATAACTTAACTACAACAGAAGTTATTGGCCAAACAAGCTCAATACAGCTTTTTGCCCAAACCACGCCAATGTACAAAAATACTTGTACATGGGATAACTTTGTCATATTTAATGATAACCATGTCAAGTTGGGTACCATTGTGTAGAGCGCATATAGAGCTATTCAATGAACCAACTTTGAGCTTGATATCTCAAAAACTGACAGAGTTATGACCATTTTAAGGTCAAAATCCCACCTGCTGTCATATACAGCCTTACCATGGGATAACACCCCATAATCATGAATATGAGGTGTCAAATAGACGAAGAAGCATGTTTTTACTTCAATACCTCATATTTCAGTCAATACTGGGGTCCCATACAGCTTCTGTACAGCATTCTACGCGTCATACACGTCAGAATCAGGCTGTGAGGTCCCCAGATGAAAATTTTCACCCTGTATTGGTGAAAACTGCCCAGATGTGGTTTCAAAACCACATCTGAGCCCAATACAGGGTATACAGGCTGTTTGCAAACCACAAGCCAGTCCTGGAGAGTGAAAAATCTTCACTTCCTCTACGTGGAAAGGTCTAGCAGCCTTTCCACCTCAATTTCAGGATAAAAGGAGGGCTTTTTACAGCCAAAAACCTTTCCTCATCCTGCTCTTGAATAACCTACGTAGTAAACTGTCAAAAACAGTTTTACTCTTGGTTAATAATCAGGTATAATTATAATCTTAATTATTGTAGACTCTATTATTGTAATCCAACAGATAAAGCCTGCACCCAGGGTTCTCAATAGCGCTCACCACCACTATTCCTCAATAGTAGAACCCTTTTATTTTATTATAAAAACCCTTATAAATCTTTTTAAATCATTTTCTACCGTGTCACATACACAGTTAAAGTTGGAATTAGCCTAGTTATACCTTTATCATAATATCATCCTGACACTTAGCGGATGGGCTCTAGCAAATACCCCTGATAATCCAGAATGGGTACCACGCGGAGAACACCATATAGAAGGAATATGTGTTACAGACTTTGGCACAGAATTCTTTAACCAAGTTGAAGAAAGCTATAAGATAGACAAAAATTTCCATATCTTAAGCCATCTTCTAATGAAAGACTGCAAAGACCCATCACTTTCATCAAAACTAGATGAAACATGGCAAATGGCATATGATGAAGGAAGATTCCACCTTCTTGATGGAATCCTTTACCATAGAACAAAACACACATGTGTTATGGCCTTAACAGATAGAACCCTGATAAACACTATTTTACATGAGTGTCATGATAGTGTTGCAGCTGGACACCTTTCAGAAGACAGGACACTAGAGAGGGTGAAAACCTGCTCTTGGTGGCCAAATTGGAAGAAAGATGTTATAGAATACTGCCAAACCTGTGACAGATGTCAAAAAGCCAACAGAGCCACAGGAAAGAAATTTGGAATGATGATCCAAATCCAAGAACCAAAATCCCCTTGGGAAATAGTTCATATGGATTGGGTAACAGCATTACCTCCAGGAGGAGACAGAAGCTATAATTCATGCCTAGTATTGGTTGACAGGTATAGCAAAACTCCCATGTTCCTACCATGTCATAAAGATGACACAGCTATGGACACAGCCATAATGATATGGAATAAAGTCATTAGCCATACAGGCTTATTCCAGAGTATTATAGGTGACAGAGGCGCAAAGTTCACTTCAGCATTATGGACAAATCTCCATAACCTGTTTGGGACAAAGCTATCATTCTCAACAGCTTACCATCCTCAAACTGATGGTTTAGCAGAAAGAATGATACAGACCTTAGAGGACATGATCAGAAGATTCTGTGCTTATGAGCTAGAATTCAAAGATTCTGATGGCTTTACCCATGATTGGTGTACACTAATACCAGCTCTTGAACTGGATATAAAACATCAATCCATTCTTCTACTGGCAAAACACCAGCAATGCTAGAAAAAGGTTGGAATCCAAGATTTCCTTATGATACGCTCAAAAAGGAATTAGTGGATATACATCCAACAGAAAGCAGTTTTAAGATAAGGATTGATAAGGCAAGACACCATGCAAACAGATGTATGCAAGACTCTTTCAAATATGCAAAAGAAAGGTGGGATAAAAGTCATAAGCCACCTGATTTCAAAATAGGAGACTTGGTCCTAGTATCAACCCTTAACTTCAATAACATAAAAGGTCCAAAGAAATTGAAAGATTCCTTTGCAGGACCATTTATGATAAAAGCACTTCATGGACCCAATGCTATGCAATTGGAACTCACAGGTGAACTAATGAACAAACACCCAACTTTCCCTGTAATTCTTATAAAACCTTACAGTTCAAGTGACAAGGAGTTATTTCCACTAATAAATAAACCCCCACTTGAAATTCCCCCCTTGGAAGAAGGAGAGGAAAAGAAAATAGTAAAAGTCCTTAAAGAGAGAAGGACAAGAAACAAAAAAGAAAGGGAATACCTTGTAAGGTATAGAAATTCAACTCAAGAAGATGAATGGCTACTTGAGAAAGATATAACAAATGCTGATAAACTACTAAGAAGGTTTAGACATGCAAGGAAACCTGAAAAATAGAAAAGTTAAGCATTATTGAGCTTCAAGACTAACAAAGTCTATTGAAGAGGTAGGACAGTGGATGATACCCTAATTACACATATCAGATTGTGGTACAATCTTTTTTGGTGGTAGGGAATTTGAACCTTTGAGATATGACCACATACCCAAAAAGGTCACAAGAAATATTTAATATAATTATACATTAAAAATAAGTACCTTAAAACTACAAACATACCATAAATTGGTATAAAAAGTGGTTTAACTTGAAATCCAATGAGTAAACATGTGAAAGAAATTACACCACTGAATTCCCCATGGTGAAATATACATATACCATTTTTATGGTATATCTGTAAAGTCAATATTTAATAAGTTATAAGTAATAATACCTTATAAAAGACACAAATCCTTATTTATTTCAAAACCCAATGAAACAACATGTAAAAGAAATGGTACCATTGGATTCTCCATAAAGGTCCACACATAAAACAATTAATAACCTAATCTTCAAAACCAATACTTAAGGAATTAACCTGAATATATGCACTTTTTTGGTCAATGCATATATTCAAGGATTTGAGCTAATATCTCTTGAATTATGCATTATAGAGTAATGAACCAAAAAGAAAGTCATCACGTAATTACTGTAGGAATACAGATATGAAGTTTATTTTACAAGTTATAATCAAGGTTAAAACCTGTAAGGAATTATTGATTAAAATCAATAGAGCTGTTGACCACTTTGTTGTGAAAGTGGTCCAAACTTAAAAATAAGTAGACAGTTAGATTCTACTAGTTCATTCGTGAATAATGATGTATTTGTTATTATAATATTCAAGGTATAACCCCTTGAAATCATAGTTTGAAGTTTAAAATATTAAATTTTGACAGAAAAGATGAGTTATAAGTAAAATAATCAAAAATAGAGTTTTGATGATGTAATGAAATGCTCTTGGCAGCATAATAAGGTTATGCCAAGCTACCAGAATTCACTCTCAAAATTGCTGTAGTGTGAAAATCTTCAAAGTTATTAAGGATCAAAGTTTGAGCTTAATTTGATCATTTATGATCACTCACTGTAACCTTAAATTAAGTTTAACAGTCATATAAGTGATACAATTGGTGAATAATATTAGTTTATGATTAAAACCAATGAAATCCACGAAATTTGGGGTTCTGCCAAGCCTTTGATGTCATCAGACTTAGAGCTATAGTAATAGTGATGTAATGAGGTTTGATCATGATGTAATCATCACCAAACCTTAAAATATTGATTGATTCCAGTGGATATGATCAGTACACGTCTACTTGAAGCCTGTTGGACTCTAGGAGGGAGGTATTTACTATAAATAGAGCTCTTTCTACTCTGTTTTCCCCTCAGGCACATCAAAAACAATAAAACAATACAAACAAAAAGGTAATATCTTTATTCTTTATATATAAAACTTTTATATTATTAAAGACCAAAGTTCATCTTTATTATAATCATCAATTTGAACATGATTAAATCATTTGTTTAATTGTTTTTGTTAAAAATCTCTCTAAAACTCATTTCCATGTAAAAAATCAAGAATATTTGTAATTTCTCTATTTTTTATTGTGAATACAATTTTAATAGTTTTATTTACCTTATTTGGCGTAAAATATCTCAAAATTATTATATTAAGTGTTAAAAGTAGGTTATTTTCTCTCATATTAATAATTTTCTCTATATTATTCTTTAATAATTCTTTAATTAATATAAATAGTATTTATATTAATTTATAACTTTAATATTGGTAATATTATTGTTATTAATTGTTTTTTATTAATAAAAAACAATTTTTTACGCCTTTATCATTTTTTTGTAACAATAATAAAATGCTATTAAATATATTAATTATTTTATATTAATATATTTATTTTATTATATTATATTTTATAATATAAATTATATTATTGTATTTTATTAATAATATAATTATTTTTACGCCATAATTATAATAATTTTTTATTATTATAGTTATTTTTATGTTATTTATTTCATTCATAAGGACATTCATAGTACAATAAGTAAAATATTAGTAATTTTTACTTTTTTTTTCATAGTCAAACCTTACATTTACCACCTTGGCACATCAAAATAGCTGGTTATTTGCTATTTTCTTATGATTTAGTGAAGTTGTAACATAGTAACCAAGTTCCCAAAAGGTTTTAGTTTACTAATTGGACCAAGATCAGCCATGGATCCACCCTTTGGAGCTGTCCACACTTCAGAGGCCTCAGACGTTGGGTACCCTGGCTCTCTTTGATGTCTTTTGTCCCCCTTGCCTATTTTTTATGTCAAAATATAATTTTAAGATTCAAGTGAGATATCCACTATGGGTGTACCAAAATTGCATGTAAGAATACCATAATATTAAATGCCGAAAACATGCATAACACTATTTTTAGTGTATATGTAACATGGGATTTCTCACATTGCCATTATTTTGGCGTGAAATAGAGAAAAACAAAATATTTCACAGATCTTTTATGTGGTATTGAATTAATTTACATTTTACCACCTCAAAGAGTTGATTTGAGCTTATTCACTCTATGGAGCTACCCTAGATAAATTTTTGCGTAGAATCCAAATCTGGCCTTAAATCCATGGATATACTTACTCAATAAAAATTTATTCATCTTTTCTGAAATCAAAAATGATGAATTTTGAATATATGCATGACTTATGGGTTATGCATAGTTCAGAATTTATTTGCAAGATAATTGTAGCCTATTTGGGTATGTAAAATATACCTCAAGGCTCATATTGTCCATGGCTGTCTTCTTTTTCTTGGGAATTCTTTAATTCTGTGGGTAAGGCTTGTTTCACTTCTACTTTGCCTTTCCCTTTGCCTTTTTCTTGTCCTTGTGATTGCTCTTTGGGGTTTCCTTTTCCTTGTTTGGCACTGGTTTAGGCAAATTTTTGCTTGTGGAGGCTTGGGAGTTTCCACTGGGCTGTTGTCCTTTCTTTGGACCAACTTGTTCTTCTGATCCTCTGACAACATGCTTTGGTTTTTCAACCAAGATTTTATCTGTTGGACTTGTCCCTTGCAAGAAATGGGTGTCCAACCCCTCAGGAGTTCTTCTGTCTCTTCTGGGCCCATGAATCTCTTCACTTGAAGATAAGAGTTCATTTTACCTATCCAAATACTTGGCAGAAGTTCCCACTCCTGCTGCTTTGCCGCCATAAACCAGTCCTTGTACTGAGACTGGTATATCTCTATTGCTGCCTGCTGGAAATGATTCAGGTCTGACAACAGGAATAGCAGCTATGTCAGCTTCTGGACTCTCAAATAGATTGTCAAAGTTGCTGGCTAACATTTGGTAACTGGTGGAAGTTCTGGCATCCTTCTTTTGTGCCTCTCCTCTGGGCTGGAATTCTTGTCTTCTGTATTTTTAACCTGAATGTCCTGGCCCAGATCCATCTGATTGGATGCAGTAATTGCTTCCAATTCTAGTAGGAGTCATTTCATGTCAAGTTTAACAAAAATGGACTAAGAAATGGATTTAATTCACTTGCTGGACCTTTGAAGGTTTCTTTGGTAATTAAGCCCCTTGTTGCTGGCCTGGTTTGAATTTCAATACTAGACTCTGATGCCTCAGAGTCTGAAGAACTTTCTCTGATGAATGAGACTAGAGAAAAGTCAAATATAAGTTATTTTATCCAACAATACCAATACCCTATAAACTCAATGTATTGAATAAATTTGTTTTAATGTAATTTATGGCAAATTACATCAAAATTAAGAAAAAAGGTCTAAAGATAAAAGAAGAAAATGTTTTTGATAAAGATTTTTTGAATTTTTTTTATTTTCTTTTGTATTTTCTTTAAATAAATAATGAATATGCAATTAATAAGTTATTAATCAGAATTTTAGTATTATTCCCTTTATACTAGAATAACTCAAAGAATAAATTTCAAGTCTGTGATGCGAAAAAGGCACTGGTGAGACAAAAGAAATTTATTCCAAGTCACTCAATAGTATATTTTTGGAAACAATATTCTCTAGAAAAAATAACTTTATTAATATTATAAAGATCATTTGTGAGGGATAAGTCCCAAAAAAACTAATATTAAGATAAATATGGTAATTTTATGTCAAAAAGACTAAAATAAGGTCTATAATATGATTTATTCCCCAAAAATTGGGTCAAATCAAGGCAAGGCCCCCAAATGTAAGGTTTGTCTATGAAACTCTTGATAATAGTAGCAATATCAAGAGTACTATGACTGTCCTCAGTAGGAAAATATAACATAATAAAATATTATAACCACCAATTCAATATAACTATTAAAATTGTTATATTATAAAAAATGTTTAATTCTTATCATATAATATAATAATAAAAAAATATTAATAATTATGATAAATTATGATTATTCTATTATTGTTATAGTCACTGGCAGTTATGTCAATAAGAAGTGTAAAGCTCTCCATGAGACAATTATGTGCAGAAAATACAAATATTCAACCACTTATAAATAATATAAATATTATTTTTAAAAAGAGACTATAACACACACTGTTCAGATAGAATTCTTGTAGAAAAAATTCTATATAAAAAAACTAGTAAAAGATAAAAAATTATAGAATTTTAGGCAGAAACTTACTTACAATATATACTTAATACAACAAGTTAAATACAACAGTTATTATATTAAATAATTATTATAAGCTAAAAACACGCCAAAAATCAATATTTTTAAAGATAAAACAACTTCTTATGATAAAAATATGATTAATGAGTTTTTAAGAGGAATTTGTGGATTTAAAAGATATTTTAAAGACAGTAATTTTCTAAAATAAAATATATTATTGGCTATTAAAACACAATCTGAACTTTATTATTTAAATTCTTTAATTCAAAATTAATAAAGAACAAAATAACTTTAGAATTACATTAATAATAAGATTTTATATTTAATAAAACTTTACCTGTTTAAATGTCTAACATAATGGGATTGGATTGAACTTGTGGACAAAAACAGTCATGAATAGACTCTTTTTATGTCTGCAGAGAATCCCTAATGATTCATAATGAATACATAGGGCATTCTCAGCTCGAAACTGAAAATCCATGCTTAAAAGTGAAGTTCTTAGCTTAAGGTAACTTATTTTAAATTCCAATTTAAAGTTACTGGTGTTATACTTAACTCTAAGGAATTTTAATCCTCATTTAAGTTAATTATTTTGAGTTTTAAGAAAAAATAAGTTTGTTTAAAATGATGTTCATCACATGAACAGCTTAAAAATAAGGTTTCAAGTAAAAATCTCTTAAACTCAACTTTGAATTGATCTTAAAATAAATCTTAATTGTCTTTGAGTATAGTTAAAAGAGTAATTTTCCAGGCTAATTACCAATAAATCCTGCTTATAAAATACACTTAAAATTTAATCTATACACAGATAACATTAATTTGTAAGCTGTGTGAAGCTTTCAAGACAATCCATTAAGATTTGGATTATTAATAAATTTTTGAGGTTATTGCTATTTTTCCATGGAAAATAGCAATACAAACTAAATCTTAACTTCTGATAAGGTTTTGATACTTGTCACTTTAAAGCTTCAAGCTTATTTAAGCTTTGAAAGCTCTCAAAACTTTAGTTTCAAGCTTTCATATTGGGATTTACCCTTTGGCAGCTTGACATCCCTGTCTAGTTTGGGATCATACCAATTTAAACTTCAAGGTTGGATCAAAGTCTAATGTTAAAACTTAAATAAGGTTTAAAATCCTCCAATACAGGTGGACAGCATTAATTGAATGCTTGCAGATCAAAAAAGTTGGCTACCCCAGCTCTGTTTGGCCTTTTTCCTTTGTCCCACCTTTTTGTGTGTATTTTTCCCTTTTATTTATTTAAATCCATACTATGACCTTAAAGACTTTCAAATTGAGCCCATTCAGGATTTACATCCTGTATGGCAAATCCATAGCAAATGACTAAATTTACACAACACCCCAATTTCGACTCACATTTTGGTAAGTTTTCATAAACCTTATGCAGCTTTAAATTTAAGCTTATTTAAGCTTAAATTTAACAATTTTCAAAAAATGTTGAAAAGCTAAATTAGTACTGTGAGATTCTTAAATCTTCCAATAACTTAAGAAATAAGCATTTTTGGGTATAACACCCTATGGGTGTACCCTAGGTTATTTTTGGTGTAGAATCCAAAAATGACATATTAATTATAACCTTGTTTATCCAAACAAAAGTTATACTTATTTTCTGTTATTTTTTTATTTTAATTTCAGCTGAAAAGTCTATTCAAGACAAAAACAGCTTTATATAGGTTATTTTTGGCCTTATGGGTATGTCATATATACCTCACAGGCTCACAAGAATACTGCCAACCTGTGACAGATGCCAGAAAGCAAACAGAGGCACAGGAAAGAAATTTGGGATGATGATCCAAATCCAGGAACCAACTTCCCCTTGGGAAATACTTCACATGGATTGGGTAACACCTTTACCTCCAGGAGGAGACAGAAGCTATAATCCATGCCTAGTATTAGTTGAAAGATACAGCAAAACTCCAATTCTCTTACCCTGTCACAAGGATGATACATATAAGGACACAGCCATAATGATATGGAATAAAGCTATTAACCACACAGGCCTATTCTAAAATATCATAAGTGATAGAGACCTAAACTTCACCTCAGAATCATGGACAAACTTCCAAAACCTGTTTGGAGAAAAATTATCATTCTCAACAGCATACCACCCCCAAACCAATGGTCTAGAAGAAATAATGATACAAACCTTAGAAGACATGATCAGGCAATTCTGTGCTTATGGACTAAAATTCAAAGATTCTTATGGTTTTACCCGTGATTGGTGTACATTAATACCAGCTATTAAACTATCATATAAAACATCAATCCATTCTTCAACTGGAAAAACACCAGAAATGCTGAAAAAGGGCTGGAATCCAAGACTTCCTTATGATCCCCTCAAAAAGGACTTAGTGGATATACACCCAACAGCAAGTAGTTTTAAAATAATGCTTTAAAAAGCAAGACACCATGCAAAAAGATGTATTCAAAATGCTTTCAAATATGCAAAAGAAAGATGGGATAAAAGCCATAAGCCACCTGACTTCAAAATAGGAGACTTTGTCTTAGTGTCAACCCTAAATTTCAATAATATAAAGGTCCCAAACAAATTGAGAGATTCCTTTTGAGGACTATGTATGATAAAAGGATTCCAGGCACCTAATGCGGTGCAACTAGAGATCACAGGTGAATTAATGAACAAACACCCAACACTCCCTTTAAGTCTCATAAAACCTTGAATCTCAAGCTACAAGGAATTATTTCCATTAAGAAATAAACCCCCTTTGGAAGAAGGAGAAGAAAAGAAAGTAGTAAAAGTCCTTAAAGAAAGAAGGACAAAAAAAAAGAAAGGGAATACCTGGTAAGGTAAAAAACCCCAAGTCAAGAAGTTGAATGGCTACTTGAGAAAGACATAAAAAATTCTGATAAACTATTAATAAGGTTCAGACATTAAAGAAAAGCTATAGAATAGAAAATCAAGCATTATTGAGCTTCAAGGCTGACAAAGTCTATTGAAGAGGTAGGACAGTGGGTGATACCCTAATTAACTATATCAGATTGTGGTACAAGCTTTTTTGGTGTTAGGGAATTTGAGCCTTTGAGATATGACCACATATCCAAAAAGGTAAAAAGAAAAATTTATAAGAATTATACTCTTAATAATTATCTTAAAAACAGTGAAAATGCCATAAATAGGCATAAACTCTGAATTTATCAGAATCTAATGGGTAAAACTGTGAAAGGAATCAAACCATTAGATTACACATGGTAAAATACACATATACTGTTTTATGACATATCTGTAAAGTCAATAATTACTAAATAATAAGTAAGAATACCCCAAAAAAGACATCAAATCTTATTTAGCTCACAAACCAATGAAAAAGCATGTGGATTTTAATTACACCATTGGATTCTTCATTAAATGCTACACAGAAAATAATTTTATTCCGTTTCTCTTAAGTAAATACTTAAGCAATTAAGCTCAATATATGCACTTTTTTGGTCAGTGCGAACATTCATGGTTTTTAGCCAATATCTCTTGAAATATACATGATAGAGAGTTAAACCAAAAAGAAATTTAACACATAATTACTTTAAGAACACATATATTAACTCTATTTGAAAATCTATAAACTGAGTCATAACCTGTAAGGATTTATTGAACAAAATTGCTAGAGCTGTTGACCACTTTGTTGTGAAAGTGGTCCAAACTTAGAAAAAAACTGTATATTCAGCTTCTACTACTTCATTCGTGAAGAATGATGTATTTTTCATTGTGATATTATAGGTAAAAACCACTTGAAATCAAGGATTGAAGTTTAAAATATTGAATTTTGACAGAAAAGATGAGAAACAAGAAAAATCATCAAAAATAGGGTTTTGATTATGTAATTAAGTGCTCTTGTCAGTTTGATAAGTTCATGGCAAGATATCAGAATTCACTCTTCTAATTGATGTAGCGTGTATAACTTAAAAGTTTTCAATGATCAAAGTTTAACCTTAAAATTGATCATTTATGATCACTCACTGTAATCTTATCTTAAGTTTAACTGTTATATAAGTGATAAAGCTGGTGAATAATATTATATTATGATTCATACTAATAAAATCCACGAAGTTTAGGCTTCTTCCAAGCCTATGATGTCATCAAAAGTAGAGTTATAGTGATAACTCTAAATAATGGCATAATAATGAGATAAGATGGTTTGATCATGATGTAATCATCACTAAACCTTAAAATACTGATCATGTCCAGTGGATACCATCAGTACATGTATACTAGAAGCCTACTGGACTCTAGAAGGGGGGAATTTACTCTATTTCCCCCTCAGATGCATCAAAAACAATAAAACACTAAATCAAAAGGTAAAATCTTTCATATTATCATAGAACAAAGTTAATTTCTATTATAATCATCAATCTTGATGTGATTACTCCAATTGTTCAGTTGTTCTTTTTATATTTCTCTAAACATCTTTTTTCCACTTAAAATTTAATATTCTTTGTAATATCTTTTTTTTATTTGTAAATACAATTTAAATAAGTTGTATTTATATTATTTGGCATAAAATCTTTCAAGATTATTATATTAAGTGTTCAAAGTAGGATATTTCCTCTTATCATAATAATTTCTCTCCATTATTATTCTCAATAATTCTTTTATTAATATAAATAGTATTCATATTAATACATAGCTTTAATATTAGTGATATTATTGTTATTAATTGCTTTTTATTAATAAAAAAAAAATTCACGCCTTTATTATTTGTTTGTAACAATAATAAGGTTCTTCTACATATATTAATTATTAAATATTGATATATTTATTTATTATATTATTATATTTCCTTCCTAATATAATTATTTTTATGCCATGGTTATAATAAATCTTTATTATTATAATTATTTTTGGCTTAGTTGCTTCATTTATAAGGAAAGTAAGAGTACAATAAGTAAAATATTACCAATTTCCACTTATTTCTTCATAGTCAACCTTTACAATCTATCAATAGTTTTGTTACCCCTTGTTTTAATGCAATTAAAAAACTCTATGTCTCTATCAATTTTTAATACCAACTCATTAAATAACTGTGAATGCCACCCTAATACCACTCTGTGGTACACTGGACATTCATTTTCCACTACCTCCTCAGTATCTGAGCATACCTGAGGGTCATTGAATTGTGATTCTATAACTGAAAATTTAGCCATATCACACCATTCACAGTGGCACAACCTCTGCACATAATCAATTAGATTATCTTCAGAATTACTTTACAATGACAAAAACAACAATATGACTAACCCTTTGACAAATCTTGGCAATCTTTTGATTCCCCTTCTTTTTTACCAAATACAATGCATCCTTTTGAATTGACTTCCATTCTCTTTTCAAATAAGTGAAATATGGCTCCATTAAATCTGCAATGACCCTGTGGTCATTATGAGCCTTGTTCCAACAGTAACAATGATACTTGGGGCTGAAAATTGTGACATGGAAGGTTCAGTAAAACACTATAGACATCAACTTGTTGAACGGATTTTGCCAAAAGCTCTCCCAGTCCCAATTGAATTGCTTTAGTCCTAGCTTGTGGAGCGCATTTTTGCATTAGCTATTGGAACCCTGAGACTGAGCCTGTGCTGATGGCTCATTTAAAACATCTTTAAGGGCGTACACCAAATGAAAAGCAACTGGAATCACAATTTAATGCTCTTCTGTGCTGGGTGGTGTTGGTAGTGAGGGAAAATCCACATCCCTCACTTTGAGTAGGAACAGGCAATGGGCATGTGCAGCTGATCTCATCCCATAGACATTATCAGGAAGTTCCACTTTCAGCCATCATTGTTGCTCCTTCTGGCTTGCACATTTATCCACATTGTGAGTTTTGCAATCCTGGTTCCTTTGCTGTCTCCTCTTGGGTTGATCAAGCATACTCTGGGCAATCGGCATTTCAGAGTGGGTGACCTCACTATCTGCCTGAGTGCCCTCCTCATGCATGGTGCAATTGTCTCCCCTTGGTTCACTGTTTTTTTAAATTTGAGTAAGAAACATGTTCTCATCCTCATCATTAACAATTCTTTCTCTTGATGAACAGGCATGACCCATTCTTGGTTTGGAAGCATATGGATGATTACTTCCAGTGACTTTTTCTTTATGGACCAGAGGCAAACATTCATAAAGTTTATCACCTGCCATGAAAATCATCATTTAACACATTAAGAAATTAATAAAGACTGGTAATACTTGTGATCTTCAATTGGATCCTGAGATTGGACTGTCATGCCTTTAGGTGCCATATCTAACCAATGAAACAAACATATCAGTTTGTGAAAAAGCTTATACTCTTAAATAAAAATGACTTACTTCAATGAAGCATCAATGCCAGATTTCCCTCCAAAAGACCACTCCAAGTAAAATGTCCCCATGGTCTCTTTTCTCACCCACATGGGCCTGAGATCCTGAGAGAATATTGAGGGATGGCTGTTTACCTTTCCCAGAGGGTTCCTGGGACTCCACGGGATTAAGGAGGAAGTCACTTGGAAATTTTGATTGGGGTTTAGCCTTTCCTGAAATTTCTGGTGTGCTTCCTGGTCTGTCAGACACATGCATTTGTGTATTAGTGGGAGTTGGAGGAATTGGAGTGACGGAACTATTTTCTATTGAACAAGTGCTTAAAGTTTGAGCTGTTGTGATTCCCACATCATTGTTGAGACCTGATACATTCATTGAGGATTCAATAGGGGTTGTGAGTGGAATTTTGGGACTCATTGGCAACTTTTTTTGAACATATTTTATGCTAGAATTAATATCTGCATCATGAACAGAACCTGAATTTGATTTACATGGGTAAGAAGATGATATAAGGGGTAAAAAACTACAGTAATTTTTTCAACTTGATAAAAGAGAGTGATCCCAGATGAAATATTTCAAATGTATAATAGACAAATTCTATAAATAGTGGGAACCAAGTCTCTTGTGGAAGTCTAATAAAATAATTTTTAGGATAATTCGCCTAGCCTATCATTGAGCCCCTCTGCTTTTGTCAGAAACCACACTTCATGGCCCACCAGCCTATAATGTGATATTTCCTTTATCTCAAAGGGGACCCATTGTACATAAGTAATCAGATTCAATAAGAATTTCCCAACCACTTTCATTCCCCCTCCCCATTGTCACATTTTGTGGTTTATCTAAACAGACAATGGATTCATCAAAATTCCCCAGAATTCCATATCTGTATAGCAGTATATTTAAGAAGGATTTACCCACAAAAGAGACATCACATTTTCAATAAAGGCAAAACATTCCAAATCACATCACAACCAATTAAAAGACACCTGCATTCAAACCAAATACCAAGACTTTGGGTCAACTCCTGTGAGCCTCTGAGATATGACCACATATCCAAAATGGTCACAAAATATCCTTATAATAATTATTAAAAATATCCTCTTAAAAGAGATAAAAAATTCCATAAATAGGCATATATTATTGATTACCTCAGAATCTGATGAATACACATGTTACATGAATTATACCATCAGATTCCTCAGGGTAAAATACACATATAACATTTTGATTTCATATCTGTAAATATAGTACTTACTGTGTAATAAGCAAACATGCCATAAAAAGGAATAAATTCTTGTTTATCTCAGAACCCAATGAAACAAAATTTGAAATGGATTGCACCATTTCATTTCCCATTAGAAACTACACATATAAAAAAACTTTCTATATCTATAAATTCAATACTTAAGGAAATAACCTGAATATATGCACTTTAATGATCAGTGCATATATTCATGGTTTTTAGCTTATATCTCTGGAAATATACATGATAGAGAGTTTACCCAGAAATAAATTTTACACATAATTTCTGTAAGACTAAAGATATGAGCTTTATTTGACAAGCTATAAATAATTTTATAACTTGTAAAGGTTTATTGAATAAAATTGCTATAGCTGTTGACCACTTTGTTGTGAAAAATGTCCAAACTTAAAAAATAACTAGATATTAAGGTTCTAAAATTTCATACGTGAAGAATTATTTTTTTTATCATTATATTCAAGGTACCACCCCCTGAAATCATGGTTTGAAGCTTGAAATAGTTAATCTTGAAAGAAAGGATGAGCTACAAGAAAAATCATCAAAAATGGATTTTTTATTATGTAATGAGATTCTCTTGGAAGTTTAAGAATGAGGTTTTAAGCTATCAGAATTCACTCTCTGAATGGCTGTAGCGTTTATGACTCAGAAGTTATTAATGATCAAAGTTTAAGTCCAAAATTGATCATTTATGATCAGTCACTGTAATCTTATTTCAATTTCAACAGTCATATAAGTGATAAATTTGGTGAATACTATTATATTATGATTGATACTAATAAAATTCACAAATATTAGGCCTCTTCCAAGCCTATGATGTCATGAAACTTCGATTTATAATGATAATTCTAAATAATGGCATAATAATGAGATTAGATGGTTTAATTATGATTTAATAATTATTTAACCTTAAAATGCTGATCATTTCCAGTGGTTACCATCAGTACACGTCTACTAGAAGCCTACTGGATTCTAGAAGGGAGGAGTTTACTATAAATAGAGCTCTTTTTACTCTATTTTCCCCTCAGATGCAACAAAAAACATTAAATTATGAAAACCAAAGGTAAATTCTTTCTTCTTTTTATATGAAAATTTTATATATTCAAAGAATCAAGTTCATATTTTTTAGAATCATCAGTTTTGACGTGATTAAATCAATTTTTAATTGTTTTTGTTAGATCTCTCTAAAAAATCTCCAATCCCACATAAAACAAGAATATTTGTAATCTCTTTTAATTTTTGTTGTAAGTACAGTTTAAATAAGTTTTATTGATATATTTTGGCATAAAATTATTCAAGATTATTATATTAAGTATTAAAATTAGGTTATTTTCTCTTTTTATAATAATTCCTCTCTATTATTATTATTTTAAATAATTCTTGAATTAATAAAAGATAGTATTTAAGTTAATTTATAGCTTTAATATTAGTAATATTATTGTTATTATTAAAGAGCAACTTCTTACTCCTTTATTATCTGTTTGTAACAATAATGAAGTTCCATAAATATATTGATATATTTATTTTATTATATTAATCTTTTTCAATATATAATCTATATTGTTATATTCATGTAATAATATAAGTATTTTATGCCATAATATAGTAATTCTTTATTATTATGATTATCTTTTATCTTATTCTTTGAGTTGAATAAGGACATCCATAGTACAATTAGTAAAATATTAATAATTTTTACTCATTGTTTCATAGTAAAACCCTTCATTTGGAGGCCTGGCCATGATATTTACTCAAAAAACTTCTTAAGAAAGGATCAAATTTTGTTTATCCAATGAAAATTATAATTATAATAATAAAGTTATATAATAATTCTATATTCATTTATTTTCAAAGCTATTGAGGCATTTGGAAAGCAATTTTACTGTCTTACACATGGTTTTCACATCCTTAGACTTGCAAGAACTTTGTTTGCGTGACTCTAGTAATTAAAAAAGATATCTATGAATTAAAAATAAATTTATATAATAATTCAATTTTAAAAAGAATCATCTTAATTTTTTATTTTAATCTTTAAAAACAAAAAATAAAAAACACAATAAAAAATCATTTTTTTTGTTCATTTCTGTTATTTTTTAAGATATAAAAGCAATTTCTATGTGAAAATTGCCATATCTTCTCAAAAAAATAACACTTTTTATAAAAAGACTTATCTTTATTTGTCTTTTTTAGTTTTTGAAGACAACCAGACTAGTGTTGAGAGATTTTTTGGACAAACTTGTGAAAGTTCTCCAACACCTGTTGTGAAGAAGAAAAGAAAAGCCAAGCAATCAGTATTTCCAGGACCCACTGTGCAGGCTTCTGAAAGTGAGTACCTGTCTTGAAATCTTCATAAAACTCTTTCTAGTGTCCTGACATTTCTTTTTATCTTCTTTTTTCTTAATTATGACTACTAGAAGAGGTTCCCAATACTCCATCCAATCAGATAGAGCTGGATGCAGAAGTAGAATTGATGCCTCAAAAGGTAAAAGAAAGGGAAAAATCCCAATTAGAACAGAATCCACACAAGCAAGTCCCATATCCAAAAGGACATTCCTAGAAGTTCCTATAATATCTGAGCCAGAGTTGGAGCTAAGTATGACCAACTAAAACAGGTACAAATCACATTCAGAGGGCTCAAATAGAAATATACATGAGCCAGTACAAACAGTACTACACCGTGTACAAGGACAGGGATTTTGAAATGCTTCCACAACTCCACCAAGGAGTTATGAACTATTGGCACATCTTGAAAAAGCTCCTCAAAGAGGAGGAAATAGTGAGATACTTCAATGGATGGAATCCTCTATCATGCAAACCTCAGATCAAAAAGGTAAAGAAATACCATTCCAAAAAGAGGGAGACAAGCAAGGAAGAAGCCCCAGTAGCTTCCACCAGCAAGCCGCAAGCCAATCAACATCCCCAAGAGGGGGAGAATAACAAAAAGATAATTGGAGGAAGCCATATTCCTCAAGTTAAAGGATCCCAAAAATTCAAAAAGATGCCATGGGAAATGTCATTAACATGGCCAGACCCTTTATGGAATTCAAGGACAAAGAAGAACAAAGAATGAGACAACCCCATTTCCCAAACAAATAACTTCGTCTCCTGTTGTTTTAACCACTTTAACAGAAATTAAAAATAGTATTTTACCTCTACAAGACATTAAAAGTAGCTCATTATCTTTGAGAGAAATGAATAATAGTTTCTTATCTTTAGCACAAATTGTTGTACAGAATAAAGCTGAAATGGACAGCATTAAATTTATGGTTGAAAATAATAAACCAAAAGTCCTAATTGACAATACTCAGAAATTAATACAAGGACAACAAGAACTGTATAAATTCATAAAGTATATCCAAAAAAAGACTTGGAAAATCAATTATGACGGGAGTATTGATAATCTGACAGAAAAATTAAACAAATTAGGAATGGCGGTTCAGAAATTTGAAGAAAAGACTTCATCACATCAGAAATTACTGCTAGGCTATGTAGAAAAAACTGATGAAGCAAGAATGAATCTTAAAGATGACATTAAAAGTGAAATAAGAGTTATTACTGAGAAAATGGATAAAATCAATGAGGCTAACTTAAATATTCCAAAGTTATGAACCCCTTTTTCCCATATAAGAAGTCTTGTTAAGCCAAAAGAGGAAATAACAAATCCATCCATTTCAGACTTGAGCCATAAAAATAACAATCAAGTATTCATGAAGGAATCACCTCAATCAAAAGAATGATCAACATTCACAGGTGATGGTGAATATGACCATATGTCATTTATTGAAACAATTGACATGCTACAAGAGGATTATTCCATACCAGATTAATTAATCACTTCCAGAATACATTCATTATTCAAAAAATATAAAAAAGATGGTATTTTGGAATAATACAAACAAATGGAAAAAATACTTGGTCTTGGTGAAAAAATGAGATCATAGCTGAGTGGGAAAATGATTCCTGGAGTTACAATATAGAAGATTCATTTGAAAATCATTTCTTTGACCCAGATAAGGAGAAAAATATGACTTGGTTCTTTAATCAATTTGAAATAATAAATTCACTGTACCCAGAAATGTAACAAAAAATGGTGCATATGAAGGTACTCAAGAACTTTGGAGGAGAACTGGAACTTGCACTGAGGAGAAGGTGCATAGAGCCATTTTCGAAAGAAGAGTACATCAATGCATTAGAGGAAATAGTTACTAGAACCAATATTGGCAGAACATGAAAGAAATTGGATAAAAGCCCAAATAAACCATTTATAAAGAACGATAAATCAAGAGACCCTTCCAAACCCAATAAACCCAGCACCAATGAGAAAAGAAAATTGCATAAATGTGGTGGTATTGGACACTTAGGCAACAATTTCCTCAAAAAGGAAAAAATAAATGAAATTGTGGAAACAGAAGACCACAAAGATAAAGAAGATTAATCTGAATCAGAAAAAGACACTGACAAATTAGAAACTTCTGAAAGTGATGAAATTAATAGAATTAATACACATATTAATAATATTGATTGAATATATGAAGTACTAGGTGTAAATTCAAACTTGCAACAAGTTGGAACATCTGATACAATCCTGATAAACATACAAGATTCCAATCTACATAGAACCAAGCCTGCTAAAGGAATGGGATATACATCTGTAAAGTCAAGTATAAGTATTGTCATGGTTGAAAAACAAGCGTAAAAAGTAAACCTGGACACAGGGGCATACTGCACATTTGTTGGAAACAATTACTTGAAAACATTTATACCAGATTGGGAAGAAAAACTTACACCAATAAAAGGGGTTAAATTTAGTAGTGCAAGTGAAAAAATGAAGCCCCTTGGAATAATTGACTTAACATTAATTTTTCCTCACCCTTCCCAATTTATAAGAGTGAAGATAGAGTTTTTAGTAATAAAAAATTTACTATTAACCATTTTATACTGGGAAATGATTACTTTTCAATCTATGGCATAGATATCTCTAACCAGAAAGACAGATATCTTAGCATAGGAGACAATAAAACACAGAAATGTGGTTTTTTAAACAATAAGAAAAATTACTGTTATAAAAAATGAAGAACCAAACTCAGAAAAACATTCATTCATAAGTGAACAACTTACTCAGGCAGAATTCAATCAAGAATTAAGAGAAGAAATGAAAGCAAAATGGATTGACTTCTTATTTAAATACAAAAATGCTTTTGCGACTGATAAAGAGCCATTAAGTGCAATAATTGGAAATGATGTATAAATTGTTCTTAATGTGGAAAGACCTTATCCACCTCTACCAAGAAGAACAGCTTACCTAGCCAGCCCAAGAGCTAGAGAAGCCTTGGAGGTACAAGTTAAATAATTAATTGACCTTAGAGTGTTGAGAAAAGTAGGACATAATGAACAAGTAGAAGTCACTAAACCTGTCATTTATAATGTAGCACAATGGAAAATTAAGGATTGTAGGGGACTTTACAGCTTTAAATACCTATACTATCCCTGACAGATATCCGATACCCAGAATCCATGAGACATTAACACAATTGTCACAGGCTAAGCTCATTACAGCCATGGATTCTCTAAAGGGTTTTTACCAAAATTTCTTAACAGACAATTCCAAGAAACCACCAATGATAATAGTCTACTGTGGAATATATGGATATCTAAATATTCCATTTGGTAGTAAGAATGCACCTTCCCATCATCAAATAATCATTAACACCATATTTCCTGAAGAATTATCAGAGGAATTGTTAATCATCTATATTGATTATCTCATAGTTTTCTCAGAAACCTGGGAAAATAAATTAAAAATACTGGAATAGTCTTACAAAAGATAGTTGAAGTAAATATGAAAACTTCCTTGTAAAAATGTTGGTATGCATATAATTAACTAAAAGCACTGGGACATGTTGTATTGGGATTAAGCTTAGGCATAGACAAAAACAAAGTATCAGCACCACTCCTAAAGCCAATGCCCCAAAACAAGAAAGAAATACAATCATTTCTAGGATCTTGTGGATATTACAGGCAGAATATAAAAGACTTTGCAAGAATTTCCAAATTCCTATATGAGCTCTGTGACCAACAGACAGTTGATAAAATGACAGAAGAAAGGGTAAAAGATTATCAAGAATTGAAAAATGCCCTCATAAATTCCCCATTTCTTCCAATTCTAGATTGGAAACTACCTTTAAAGCTGTACATTGATTCTTGTGGACAAGGATTAGGTGTTGCACTACACCAGACACAAATCATTAATGACACACTTGTTGAGGGACCACTTTGCTTTAATTCAAGGAAAATTAAACCAACAGAAGCAATATATGGAGCAATTCAAATGGAATTTATTTCTTGGTGTGGGCTCTAGAAAGCTTTACTACTATTTGGATGGAAAAGTGTTTGATGTAATTAAAGATTGCAATTCTGTAAAATCCCTTTGAAACATGAAAACACCAAATAGACACATGCTGAGAAGGCAGATTCCTATCCAAGAATATAGAGGAAATATGACTACAGTTAATAAATCAGGAAATATTCATAAACATTCTGATGGCCTTAGCAGATGGGATTTAGGAAATACACCTGAAAACCCAGCATGAGTACAATAGGAAGAACATCATATAGATGGCATATGTGTTGCAGACATTGGCACAGAATTCTTTAATCAAGTTAAAGAAAGCTACAGAATGGACAAAAGCTGTCATATCGTATGCCAGATTTTGATTAAGGATTGCAAAGACCCATCACTATCCTCAAAACTAGATAAAATCTGGAAAAAGGCATATCATGAAGGAATATTCCACCTCCTTGATGGAATACTTTACCACAGAACCAAAAACACATGTGTTATAACCTTGAAAATTAGAACTCTGATAAACACTATACTACATTAATGCCATGATAGATTTGTATCTGGACATCTCTCAGAAGATAGGACACTAGAGAGGGTAAAGACCTTCTCTGGGTAGCCAAATTGGAGAAACAATGCTGCATAGTATTTCCAAACCTGTGACAGATGTCAAAAAGAAAATGGAGCCACAGGCAAGAAGTTTGGAATGATGATCCAAATCGAAGAACTAAAATCCGCATGGGAAATATTTCACATGAATTGGGTAACAGCCTTGCCTCCAAGAGGAGACAGTAGTTTCAAGTCATGCTTAGTACTAGTTCATAGGTACAGTAAAACCCCAGTTTTCTTATCATGTGATAAATATGACACAGCTATGCACACTGCCATATTAATATGGAATAAATTCATTAGTCATACTGGCTTATTCCAAAATATGAGAAGTGATAGAGATCCAAAATTCACTTCAGCATTATGGACAAACCTTCACAACTTGTTTGGGGCAAAACTATTATTCTCAACAGTTTTCCAGCTTCAAAAAGATATTTTAGCAGAAAGAATAAGACAAACTTTAGAAGAGGTTATCAGAAGATTCTGTACTTATTCCCTAGAATTCAAAGACTCTGATGGTTTTACCCATGATTGGTGTAGTATATTAGCAGCTCTTGAACTGAAATATGAGAAATCAATCCATTCTTCAACTGGAAAAACACCAGAAATGCTATGAAACGGTTGGAATCCAAGACTATCTCATGAAACTCTCAAAACAGACTTAGTGAATATACATCCAACAGCAAGCATTTAAAAAATAATTCTTTACAAGGCAAGAAATCATTCCAACAAATGTATGCAAGATTCTTTCAAATATGCAAAGAAAAGATGGGACAAAAGTCATAAGCCACCTGAGTTTAAAGTAGGAGATTTGGTTTTAGTATCGACCCTAAACTTTAATAACTTTCAAGGCCCAAAGAAATTGAAATATTCCTTTTCAGGACCCTTTATGTTAATAGCACTACATGGCCCTGATGTTGTGCAACTAGAACTCACAGGTAACTCAATTTATAAACACCCAAATTTACCTGTAAGCCAGATAAAACCTTACAGCTCAATTGATAGAGAGTTCTTTCCACTAAGAAATAAACCACCACTTAAAATTCCCCCTCTAGAAGAAGGAGAAGAAAATAAAACTGTAAATGTCCCTAAAGAAAGGAGGACAAGAATCAAAAAAGAAGAGGAATATGTTGTGAGGTATAGAAACCCAGCTCAAGAGGATTAATGGCTAATTGAGAAAGATTTTACCAATGCTGATAAGCTTTCAAGAAGGTTCAGAAATGAAATAAGACCTAAAGAATACAAAGGGTAAGCATTATCAAGCTTCAAGACTGATAAAGTTTAATTAAGATGTAGGACAGCCGATGATACCCTAATTAGCTATATCAGATTGTGGTACAATCTTTTTTTGGTGGTAGAGAATGTTAGCCTTTGATATATGACCACATATCGAAAAAGATCACAAAATAACTTTATGATGATTATTCTGATAATAAGAATTGATAATATTATCTTAATGAGGGTAAAAATGCCATAAATAGGCATAAATTATTTATTACCTTAGAATCTGATTGATAAATATTTGAGCTAAATTATGCCATTAGATTCCACAGGGTAAAATACACATATAACATTCCTAAATCATATCTGTACAAGTAATACTTACTAAGGCATAAATTCTTGATTATGTCAGAAACCAGTGGAAACAAATGTACAATAAATTGCACTATTGGATTCCCCATTAGTAACTAATCATATAATATTTCTATTTCATATCTTTAAAGTCAATACTTAGGAAAATAATCTGAATATATGCACTTTATTGATCAGTGCATATATTCATGGTTTTGAGATTATATCTCTTGAAATATACATGATAGAGAGCTGAACAAGAAATGAGCTTTAAACTTAACTAATGTAACAATAGAGGTATGAACTTTATTTAACAAGCTATAAACAAGGTTATAACTTGTAAGGGTTTATTGAATAAAATTGCTATCGCTGTTGACCACTTTGTTGTGAAAATGGTCCAAACTCAAACATAACTCGATATTCTGTCTCTACCAATTCACATGTGAAGAATGATGTATTTTTTATCATTATATACAAGCTAAACCCCCCTGAAATCATGGTTTCAATTTTAAAATTGTAAATTTTGACAGAAAAGATGAGCTACAAGAAAAATCATCAGAAATGGAGTTTTGATGATGTAGAAAAATTTTCTTGGAATTTTAATAATGATATTCCAAGATATAAGAATTCACTATCTGAATGGCTGTAGAGTGTATAACTTAGAGGTTATTTATGATAAAAGTTTAATCTTCAAATTGATCAGTTATGATCACTCCCTGTAGTCTTATTTAAATTTTAACATTCATATAAGTGATAAAACTGGTTAATACTACTTTATTATTAACAATACTAATAGAATCCACAAATTTTGGGCTTCTTCCAAGCCTATGATGTCATCAAACATAAGGTTATAGTGATAACTCTAAATAATGGCATAATGATGCAAGAAGATGGTTTAGTTATTATTTAATCATCACTAAACCTTAAAATACTGAACAATTCCAGTGGATACCATCAGAAAACTCTTTCTAGAAGCCTGTTAGACACTAAGAGGGAGTATTTTACTAAAATAGAGCTCTTTCCACTCTATTTCCCCCTCATATGCAACAAACAACATTAAATTATTAAAACAAAGGTAAAAGCTTTCTTCTTTATATATAAGACTGTTATATATTCAAAGAATCAAGTTTATATTTATTATAATCCTCATCTTTGACGTGATTTAATCAATTTTCAACTTTTTTGTTAAATTTCTCTAAAAAATCTCTAATTCCATGCAAAACAAGAATATTTGTACTTTCTTTTAATTTTTATTGTAAATACAATTTAAATAAGTTTTATTTATCTTTTTTGGAAGAAAATTATTCAAAATTATCATATTAAGTGTTAAAAGTAGGTTCTTTTCTCTTTTTATAATAATTTCTCTGAATTATCATTTTTTTAAACAATTGTAAAATTAATATAAATAGTAATTATATCAATTCATAACTTTAATATTAATAATATTATTGTTTTAATTGTTTTTTATTATTAAAAATCAATTTCTTACACCTTAATTCTTTGTTTGTCACATTGATAAAGTGCCATAAGTATATCAATATATTCATTTTATTATATTAATCTTTTTTAATATATAATCTATATTATTATATTTATTTAATAATATAAATATTTTATGCCACAATTATAATGATTCTTTATTTTTATGATTATCTTTAATATTATTCTTTAAATTTGTAAGGTTTGTCTATGAAACTCTTGATAATGGTAACAATATCAAGAGTACTATGACTGTCCTCAGTAGAAAAATATAATATAATGAAATATTATAACCACAAATTTAAATATAATTATTAAAAATAATTATATAAAAAAATAAATTTAATTATTATTATAATAATATAATAATAAAAAAATATAATAATTATAATAAATTATAATTATTCTATTATTGTTATAGTCACTGACAGTTATAACAATAAGAAGTGTAAAACTCTTAATGAGACAATTACACGTGGAAAATAAGAATATTAACCACTTATAAATAATATAAATATTATTTATAAAAAGAATTAATCACACACTGTGCAGAAATAATTCTTTATAGAATAAAATTCTATATAAAAAAACTATTACTAGATAAAAAATATACAGAATTTTTAGAGAAAACTTACTTATAAGATTTATTTAATACAACAAGTCAAATACAACAGTTATTATATTAAATAAAGATTTATAAGTTAAAAACACGCCAAAAATCAATAAAATCAAAGATAAAACAACTTTTTATACTAAAATTTAAGATTAAAGAGTTTTTGAGAGGAATTTGTGGATTTTAAAAGATATTTAAGATGAAAATTTTATATAATAAAAGTTATTATAGATGATTACAACAATAATCTGAATTCTATGACTTCAATTCTTTAATTTAATAAATAAAGAATAAAAATAACTTAAGAATTACTTTTAATAATAAGATTTTATATTTAATAAAACTTTACCTGTATAAATGTCTAATATGATTGGATTGATTATGAATGATGGACAAAAACAGTGATGAAAAGACTCTTTTTATGTCTACAGAGCAGCTCTCATGATTCATAATGGATGTAGAGGGCGTGCTCAGGTCAAAACTGAAAAACCATGCTTAAAAATTAAGTTCTTAATTTAAGGCAACTTATTTTTACTTCCAATTTAAAGTTACCAGTGTTATTCTTAACTCCAAGTAACTTTAATCCTCATTTAGTTTAATTATTTTAAGTTTTAATATAAAATAAGTTTATTTATATTAAAGTTCATCACATGAACAACATAAAATCAGAGTTTCAAGCAGAAATCTCTTAAACTGAATTTTTAATTAATTTTTAAAGAAATCATAATTTTCTTTAAGCTTAATTAAAAAAGTAATTTTCCAGGCTAATTACCCAGGAAACTTATTAATAAAAGATACTTAAAATTTAATTTATATATTGATAATATTAAATTCTAAGCTGTGTGAAATTTTCAAGCAAATCCATTAAGATTTGGATTTTTAATGAATTTTTGAAGTTATTACTATTTTTCCACGTAAAATAGCAATACACACAAAACCTTAAGTTTTGATAAGGTTTTGATGATTGAAACCTTAAAGTTTTAAGCTTATTTAAGCTTTTTAAGCTTGATTAAGCTTTGACAGTTCTTAAAACCTTGATTCCAAGCCTGCTTATTGGGATTTACCCTCTTGGCAGCTTGAAATTCCTGTCCAATTTAGGATAAAACCAGTTTAAACCTTAAGGTTGGATCAAAGTCTAATCTTAAAGTTTAAATAAGGTTAAAAATCCTCCAATACAGGTGGACAACCTTAATTGAATCCTTGCAGATCCAAAAAGTTGGGTACCCCAGCTCTATTTGGTCTTTTTCCTTTGTCCCACCTTTTTGCGTGGATTTTGCCCTTTTATTTATTTAAAGCCATACTATGGCCTTAAACCCTTTTAAATTGAGCTCACGCAGGATTTACATTCTGTATGGCAAATCCTTAGCCAATTCAGTAAATATACACCACACCTTAATTTTAACTAAAATTTTGGTAAAGTTGCATAAACCTTATGTAAATTTAAATTTAAGCTTAATTAAGCTTAAATTTAACAATTTTAAAAAAAATGTTAAAAAGTTACATTAGTACTGTGAGATTCTTAAATCTTCTAATAACACAAGAAATAATTGTTTTTGGGTATAACACTCTATGGGTGTACCCTAGGTTATTTTTGGTGTAGAATCCAAAAATGACATAATAATTATAACTTTGTTTATCCAAAAAAAAAGTTATACTTATTTTTTATTATTTTTTATTTTAAATTCAACTAAAAAGTCTGTTTAAGACAAATTTAATTGTTTATAAAATCATTTGTGGCCTTATGGGTATGTTAAACATACCTCACAGGCTCACATTCCCTACCACCAAAAAAAATTGTACCACAATTTTCCTTTGTAGTATACCCCCAAGTTATTTGGGGGGGGTATAATCCACTGTCCAACCTCTCTACTTATACTGTTCAAGTATGTAAAGCACACAATTCAAACTTTTATTGAGGAATTGGTCTTCTCTCATGTCTGAATCTTCTGAGAAACTTTTGGGAATCAGGTATTCTACTTTCTTCAACCCACTCATCTTCATGTTGTGGATTTCTGTACCTGACTAAGTATTCTCTCTCATTTTTACCCCTAAGTCTTCTTTCTTTTAAGACTTTCAGTACTTTCTTTTCCTCACTTGGTTCAAGTGGGGGTACTTCTAAGGGTGTTTCATTTCTCAAAGGAAATAATTCCTTATCACTTGATGTGTAATGCTTTACAAGACTGACAGGGAAAGTTGGGTGTTTATTTTCTAACTCTCCTGACAGTTCTACTTGTACTGCATTTGTCCCATGGAGGGCTTTAATAATAAATGGTCCTGCAAAGGAATCTTTCAATTTCTTTGGACCTTTAATATTATTAAAGTTCAAGGTTGAAACTAGTATTAAGTCCCCTAATTTGAATTCTGGTGTCTTATGACTTTTATCCCACTTCTGCTTAGCATATTCAAAGGCATCATTCATGCTTTGATTCGCATGATGTCTCACTTTATCAAGCAGCAGCTTAAAGCTTGAAGCAGTTGGATGAATGTCAACCAAATCCTTTTTCAAAGTATCAACTGGAAGTTTGGGGTTCCATCCTTTTTCTAACATTGCAGGAGTCTTGCCTGTTGAAGCATGGATGGAGGTTTTGTAGGCTAATTCCAATGCTGGTATAAGAGTACACCAATCATGGGTAAAGCCATCAGAATCTTTAAACTCCAGGCCATAAGCACAAAATCTTCTGATCATGTCCTCAAGGGTTTGAATCATTCTTTCTGCCAGTCCATCTGTCTGTGGATGGTAGGCTGTTGAAAATGATAATTTTGTACCCAAAAGCCTATGTAGATTAGTCCATAAGGCTGATGTGAATTTTGGGTCTCTATCACTAATGATATTTTTAAAGAGACCAGTATGGGATATGACTCTGTTCCAAATCAAAAGAGCTGTATCCATAGCTGTGTCATCTTTATGACATGGTAAAAAGATTGGTGTTTTGCTATATCTGTCCACAATAACAAGACATGCATTGTAACTTTTATCACCTCCAGGTGGTAAAGCAGTTACCCAATCCATGTGAACCACTTCCCATGGGGTACTTGGTTCTTGAATATGGATCATTAAACCAAATCTTTTACCAGTAGCTTTGTTGGCTTTCTGGCACCTATCACAACTATGACAGTACTCAATGACATCTTTTCTCCAAGATGGCCACCAGGCACATGTCTTAATTCTTTCCATTGTTCTGTCTTCAGACAGATGTCCAGAATAAATGTTATCATGGCATTCTAGTAGTATTGTGTTAATCAACATTCTACTACATAGGACCATGACACATGTGTGTTTAGATCTATGATATAGTATACCATCAAACAAATGAAATCTTCCATTATCATAAGATGTTTTCCAAATATCATCCAGAGAATTAGCCAAGGCTACATCTTTACAATCTTTGTCAAGTAGAGCAGTAAGAATATGACAATTCTTATCTTGCTTGTAGCTTTCTCTAACCTCTTCAAAGAATTCTGTTCCAACATCTGTGATATTAATTCCTTCAATTGGGATTTGAGGTTCTGCACTTGTAGGAACATAGGCAGGATTATCAGGTGTATTGGGTAATGCCCATCTACTTAAGCCATCAGCATTCTTATGAATATTTCCAGCTTTATGTACTATGGTCATATTGCCTCTATACTCCTGTATAGCAATCTGCCATCTTAACATGTGTCTGTTTGGAGTCTTCATGTTAAGAAGTGATTTTACTGCATTACAATCAGTAATTACTTCAAACACACTACCATCAAGATAATAATGAAGTTTTTCCAGAGCCCAAACAAGGCAAAGGCACTCCATTTGGCTAGCTCCATATCTTGCCTCAGTAGGTTTAATTTGTCTTGAAATAAAACAAACTGGACCTTCATAAGGTTTGTCATTGACAATTTGAACTTGATGAAGAGCAGCTCTTAAACCATCACCACATGCATCAATATACAGCTTAAAAGGAAGTTTCCAGTCTGGCATCAATAATAATGGTGCATTGGTCAAGGCATACTTGATTTTATCATATGCTTGAATTCTCTCCTGTGTCATTTCAAAAACAGTTTGTTGATCACAAATTATGTATAATGATCTGGCATGGATTGCAAAATCTTTAAGGTGTTGCCTGTAATAGCTGGCAAATCCTAAGAAAGACATCATCTCTTTTTTGTTCTGGGGCATTTGTTTCAGTAAAACTGCAGCCACTTTGTTTTTGTCAACACCAAGGCTTAGTCCTGATATTACATGTCCCAGAGCTTTCAGCTCATGAAACCCAAAATTACATTTTTTAAGAGAAATTTTCATGTTCACTTGTAGAATTTTCTTAAGTACTAATGAAAGTCTCTCTAAATGTGATTGCCAGGTTTCTGAACAAATGATAATGTCATCAATATAAATGATTAACCATCCCTCTGATAATTCATGTGGGAATATGGTATTCATCATTCTTTGATAATGAGAGGGTGCATTCTTAATACCAAAAGGCATCCTCGAATATTCATAAATACCACAATGAGCTATTATTCTCAATAATTTCCTTGCATGAGGTGTTAAAACATTCTGATGGAAGCCTTTAAGAGCATCCATGGAAGTAATAAACTTTGCTTTGGATAATTGAGTCAAAGTCTCATGGATTCTAGGGATTGGATACCTGTCTGGAATAGTATAGGTGTTCAATGCCCTAAAATCCCCAACCATTCTTGACTTATCATTATGCCAAGTAATGATTACTGGAGTTGTGACTTCCACTTCCTCATTGTGTCCAACTTTTCTAAGAACTCCCAGTTTCATTAGTTCATGAATATGACTTTCTAATGCTTCTCTAGCCCTAGGGCTAGCTGGGTAAGCTGGTCTTCTTAATAGTGGGGGATAAGGTCTCTCCACGTTAAGCATGATATCCACTTCATGGCCTTTTATAGCCCCAAGTGGTTCATCATCAGAAGCAAAGGCTTTTTGAAATTGAAATAAAATTTCAATAAGTTCTTCCTTCATTTCTGGTGTTAATTCAGGACTAATTTGTGCTTCACTTAATTGATCTGACACAAATTTTTCTTTATTAACATTTTTTACTTGTTGAATGACAGTAATTTCTTTTCTTTCTGGAGAAAAAGCAAATTTTTGCCTTTTATTTTCCCCTATAGTGAAATATCTGTCCTTATAATTATTAATATCAATACCATAGATATTGAGATAATCATTCCCAAGTATAAAGTGTTGTGAAGTACAATTATTCATAACAACAAATTCAGCTTTCAATCTCATACTTCCTGCAGGGTGAGGAAATATTATTGTAGCTTCAAATATACCCAAAGGATGCATATTCTGGCTAGCACTGCTGAATTTTACACCTTCAATTGGCATCAACTTGTCTTGCCAATTGGTATAAATTTTGTCAAGATAATCTTTCCCAACACAAGTGCAAAAAGCACCTGAGTCAAGATGTATCTTGGCTTCTGTGTTATTTATCACAATATTAGTGATACAGGATGACCCAGCTGTATAACCTTTACCTCTGGCAGGTTTGGTTTTTTGCATTCTGGCATCTTGCACATGTATGAGATCCATACATTCATCACTGTACTGTGGTAAGTGAGTATGTACCTCAGTGACCTCAAAAGAAACATTAATATTCTCTATACTAAGTTCTTCTGATGTTTCTTCTTCTTCTGAAGGTTCAGAATCACTTTCATGTAAAGCTACCTCAGTTTCTTTTGTGTCTTCCACTTTTTCAACACTTATCTCATTGACTCTTGTCTTTTTTGGACAAGTGTTTGCTACATGAGATGTTCTTCCACATTTATGACATTTCAAAGGAGGTCTGTCATGTGGTTTATTTGGTTTTGAAATTGGTTTCCCACTAGTCTTGTTGTCTATTGGGGGTTTATACCAATTTCTTCCAATTTTTGTTCTAGTAGTGATATCCTCCATAGCATTGATATAATCTTCTGTAGAGCAAGGCTCAATACATCTGCTTCTTATAGCATGCTCAAGGTCACCAACACACTTTCTTAATATCCTTTTATGTACCATTGGTTCAGACATATCAGGATGAAGGGCAGTTAATCTGTCCTTCTGTTTAAGAAACCAAGTCATGGGCCTGTCCCTCTCAATATTAAAAATGGCTTCCTCAAAAGAATTTTCCATTCTAAATCTCCAGGAATCATTTGCCCATTTGGAAATAACTTGTTCTTTCCACCAAGGCCAGGAATGTTTTCCATGGTCTTGTCTCATTTTATAATACCATTTCTTAGCTGATTTGGTAAATAATGAGTGTAATCTGGCACTTATGTATTCATCTGGTATGTTAAAGTCTTCTTTGAACATATCAATTGTTTTCATAAATTCCATATGATTATATTCTCCTTCACCACTGAAGGTTGGCCATTCCTCTAATCTTGGAATGTCTTTGAAATTGCAAGCAGTTTCCACATCATTACTTGAAATTGTATGATGTAAATCATTATTCAAGTTAAGATCATTTCTGTCAAGAAATGGTGTGGATTGCCTTGGCAATTCATTTTTTAGTGATATATTATTAATACTTGATTGAATATCTTCTTTCAATTCAAGTCTTGCTTTATCACTTTTTTCCAATTGTTCTTGAAAAAGAGCTGCATTGTGGCCAGTTGAATTTTCCAAGTTTTGAACTTGTATTTTGAATTCTCTTAACTGTCCAGTTATAAAAGAAATTGAATTCTCATCTGGTTGATTGAGTAAGGTAACTTTATGCTCAAGTCTTTCACAAATTTGCGTCAAAGACAAAATATTTGCCTTATTAACATTTTCAAGGCCAATAATGGTCTTTTGTTGGTCTTTAACTTGTACTATCTCATTGCCCAGCTTTTGTTGGACATGATCAAATGCTTTAAATTTTGCCATAATTTCTTTATTACAAGATTCAAAGTAAGTTACAAGCTTTACAGGGTCTATTTCTTTGGAAAGGATTGGTTCAATCTTTCCTCCTCCTTGTTTTTGAATTCCATCAAAGTTCTTGCCATATTGAACACATTGTCCATGGCTGTCTTTTCCTTCTTTGGAATTCTGTAATTCTGAGGGTAGGGCTTGTTCCACTTGGGCTTTGCCTTTCCCTTTGCCTTTTGCTTGCCCTTCTGGTTGGTCTTTGGGGCTTGCTTGGGCTTGTTTGGCACTTGTTGAGGCGGATTTTTTCTGGTGGATGCTTGAGGAGCTTCCACTTGGCTGTTGTCCTTGCCCTGGGCCAACTTCTTCTTCTGGTCTTCTGATAACATGCTTTGGTTTTTCAACCAAGCTTTTATCTGTTGGACTTGTCCTTTGACAGACATTGGTGTCCAACCCAATAGAAGATCTTCTGTCTTTTCTGGCCCCATGAACTTCTTCACTTGAAGATAAGAGTTCATGGTGCCTATCCAAAGACTTGGAAGGAGTTCCCACTCTTGTTGTTTTGACGCCAGGAACCAGTTTTTCCATTGGGATTGATAAATTTCCACAGTTGCCTGTTGGAAATGGTTCAGGTCTAACAGCAATAGCAGTTATGTCAGCTTCTGGACTCTCAATAAGAGGTTCAAAGGTGCTGGCTAACCTTTGGGAACTGGTGGAAGTTCTGGCATCCTCCATTTGTGCCTCTCCTCTGGGAGGACATTCTTGCCTTTTGGATTTATGGCTGGAATGTCCTGGTCCAGATCCATGTGATTGGATGGAGTAGTTGCTTCCACTTCTAGTAGGAGTCATTTCACGTCAATTTTAATAAAAATTAGAGTAAAAGTGGATTGAATTCACCTGCAGGACCTTTAAAGGGCTCTTTGGTTATTAAACCCCTTGGTGCTGGGCTAGTTTGAATTTCAATACTTGACTCTGAGGCTTCAGAGTCTGAAGAATTTTCTCTGATGGAAGACACTAGAGAAATTAAAAATATAAGTTATTTTATCAAACAATGAAAATAACTTATAAACTCAACTTATTAAACAAAGTTGTTTTTATGTAATTTTATGGCAAATTAGGTCAAAAATAAAGAAAAATGTCTAAGATAAAAGAAAAATATTTTTAGTAAAGATTTTTATTTTTTTAAAAGATTTTTTATTTGATTTATTCTTTAAAGAAATAATAATTATGCAATCAATAAGTTATTAATCAAAATTATATTTATTATTCACTTTATACTAGAATAACTCAAAGAATAAATTTCAAGTCTGTGATGTGAAAAAGCCACTAGTTAGACAAAAGAAATTTATTCCAAGTCACTCAATAGTATATTGTTTCAAACAATATTCTTAAGAAAAAAAATAACTTTATCAATATTATAAAGATTATTTATAAGGGATAAGTCCCAAAAAAGCCAATATTAAGACAAATATGGCAATTTTACGTCAAAAAATAGTAAAATAAGGTCTAGAATATGATTTATGTCCCAAAAATTGGTTTAAAATCACGGCCAGGCCCCCAAATGTAAGGTTTGTCTATGAAACTCTTGATAATAGTAACAATATCAAGAGTACTATGACTGTCCTCAGTAGAAAAATATAATATAATGAAATATTATAACCACAAATTTAAATATAATTATTAAAAATCATTATATAAAAAAATAAATTTAATTATTATTATAATAATATAATAATAAAAAAATATAATAATTATAATAAATTATAATTATTCTATTATTGTTATAGTCACTGACAGTTATAACAATAAGAAGTGTAAAACTCTTAATGAGACAATTACACGTGGAAAATAAGAATATTAACCACTTATAAATAATATAAATATTATTTATAAAAAGAATTAATCACACACTGTGCAGAAATAATTCTTTATAGAATAAAATTCTATATAAAAAACTATTACTAGATAAAAAAATATATAGAATTTTTAGAGAAAACTTACTTATAAGATTTATTTAATACAACAAGTCAAATACAACAGTTATTATATTAAATAAAGATTTATAAGTTAAAAACACGCCAAAAATCAATAAAATCAAAGATGAAACAACTTTTTATACTAAAATTTAAGATTAAAGAGTTTTTGAGAGGAATTTGTGGATTTTAAAAGATATTTAAGATGAAAATTTTATATAATAAAAGTTATTATAGATGATTACAACAATAATCTGAATTCTATGACTTCAATTCTTTAATTTAATAAATAAAGAATAAAAATAACTTAAGAATTACTTTTAATAATAAGATTTTATATTTAATAAAACTTTACCTGTATAAATGTCTAATATGATTGGATTGATTATGAATGATGGACAAAAACAGTGATGAAAAGACTCTTTTTATGTCTACAGAGCAGCTCTCATGATTCATAATGGATGTAGAGGGCGTGCTCAGGTCAAAACTGAAAAACCATGCTTAAAAATTAAGTTCTTAATTTAAGGCAACTTATTTTTACTTCCAATTTAAAGTTACCAGTGTTATTCTTAACTCCAAGTAACTTTAATCCTCATTTAGTTTAATTATTTTAAGTTTTAATATAAAATAAGTTTATTTATATTAAAGTTCATCACATGAACAACATAAAATCAGAGTTTCAAGCAGAAATCTCTTAAACTGAATTTTTAATTAATTTTTAAAGAAATCATAATTTTCTTTAAGCTTAATTAAAAAAGTAATTTTCCAGGCTAATTACCCAGGAAACTTATTAATAAAAGATACTTAAAATTTAATTTATATATTGATAATATTAAATTCTAAGCTGTGTGAAATTTTCAAGCAAATCCATTAAGATTTGGATTTTTAATGAATTTTTGAAGTTATTACTATTTTTCCACGTAAAATAGCAATACACACAAAACCTTAAGTTTTGATAAGGTTTTGATGATTGAAACCTTAAAGTTTTAAGCTTATTTAAGCTTTTTAAGCTTGATTAAGCTTTGACAGTTCTTAAAACCTTGATTCCAAGCCTGCTTATTGGGATTTACCCTCTTGGCAGCTTGAAATTCCTGTCCAATTTAGGATAAAACCAGTTTAAACCTTAAGGTTGGATCAAAGTCTAATCTTAAAGTTTAAATAAGGTTAAAAATCCTCCAATACAGGTGGACAACCTTAATTGAATCCTTGCAGATCCAAAAAGTTGGGTACCCCAGCTCTATTTGGTCTTTTTCCTTTGTCCCACCTTTTTGCGTGGATTTTGCCCTTTTATTTATTTAAAGCCATACTATGGCCTTAAACCCTTTTAAATTGAGCTCACGCAGGATTTACATTCTGTATGGCAAATCCTTAGCCAATTCAGTAAATATACACCACACCTTAATTTTAACTAAAATTTTGGTAAAGTTGCATAAACCTTATGTAACTTTAAATTTAAGCTTAATTAAGCTTAAATTTAACAATTTTAAAAAAAATGTTGAAAAGTTACATTAGTACTGTGAGATTCTTAAATCTTCTAATAACACAAGAAATAAGTGTTTTTGGGTATAACACTCTATGGGTGTACCCTAGGTTATTTTTGGTGTAGAATCCAAAAATGACATAATAATTATAACTTTGTTTATCCAAAAAAAAAGTTATACTTATTTTTTATTATTTTTTATTTTAAATTCAACTAAAAAGTCTGTTTAAGACAAATTTAATTGTTTATAAAATCATTTGTGGCCTTATGGGTATGTTAAACATACCTCACAGGCTCACAAAATTCAATAAGGACATTCAGAGTACAATAAGTGAAATATTAATAATATTTACTTATTGTTTCATAGTCAAACCTTACAACTACAAACAATTATGTAATAGAGCTATATACTTATGTCATGAATAAGGTTGAAACCATGTATGATGGTGTGCCAGTGTACATGGTTTAAATGTTAATCCCCTCAATTCAATGGTGACACATCACTAATAGAACCCCCCTCAATGGTCAAATCCGCTTCATCTCCATGTTTAAATAGACTAGAATATGTATAAGAATTTCGCAGCAAAGCATTTTACCCAAGTACACTCCTAACCATTTCCCCCATCAAGATGTGACATGTTATGCTTTATCCGCTGAAGGTAATCCACCATTAAAAATGGTATAAAGTCCTCCAATGGCTCAAATAATATCCCCCCTCAGAAATAATCACTCAATTTTTTTCCCAATAAACCACTCTCCTCAAAAATTGCATATCAACAATACATATTTATGAAAAGTCCAGCCTTATTCGCGTATCCCACAACAGTGTCAACCCCACCTATCCCTCAATGCATATATGCATGTGTCAACACTTCTCAACTGTAAGGTTTGTTATGAAACTCTTGATAATAGTAGCAAAATCAAGAGTACTATGACTGTCCTCAATAGAAATGTATAATATAATAAAATATTATAACCACAAATTTAAATATAATTATTAAAATAATTATATTAAAAAATAAATTTAATTATTATTATAAAAATATAATAATAAAAAGATTAATAATAATTATAATAAATTATAATTATTCTGTTATTGTTATAGTCACTGACAGTTATAACAATAAGACTTGTAAAGCTCTTAATGAGACAATTACACGTGGAAATATGAATATTAACCACTTATAAATAATATAAATATTATTTATAAAAGAATTATAACACACACTGTGCAGAAATAATTCTTATAGAATAAAGTTCTATATGAAAAAACTAATACTAGATAAAAAAAATATAGAACTTTAGAGAAAACTTACTTATAATATTTATTTAATACAACAAGTTAAACAACAACAGTTATTATATTAAATAATGATTAAAAGTTAACAATATGGCTAAAATCAATAATTTTAAAGATAAAACAACTTTTTATGATAAAACTTAAGATTCAAGAGTTTTTAAGAGGAATTTGTGGATTTTAAAAGATATTTAAGATGATAATTTTATAATATAAAATATATTATTGATGATTACAAAAATAATCTGAGCTCTATGACTTCAATTCTTTAATTTAAAATTAATAAAGAATAAAATAACTTCAGAATTACTTTAATAATAAGATTTTATAAATAATAAAGCTTTACCTGTTTAAATTTCTAATATGATTGGATTGATGATGAATGATGGACAAAAACAGTGATGAAAAGACTCTTTTTATGTTTTAGAAGCAGCTCTCATGATTCATAATTAATATAGAGGGTGTGCTCAGGTCAAAACTGAAAAATCATACTTAAAAACAAAGTTCTTAACTTAAGGCAACTTGTTTTTAATTCCAATTTCAAGTTACCAATGTTATTCTTAACTCCATGTAACTTTAATCCTCATTTAAACTAATTATTCTAAGTTTTTAATATAAATAAACTTATTTATATTAAAGTTCATCACATGAACAACTTAAAAATAGAGTTTCAAGCAGAAATATTTAAACTCAATTTTAATTAATTTTTAAAGAAATCATAATTTTCTTTGAGCTTAATTAAAAGAGTAAATTTCCAGGCTGATTACCCAGGAAATTTATCTATAAAAGATATTTAAAATTTAATTTATATATAGATGATATTGAATTCAAAGCTGTGTGAAACCTTCAAGCAAATCCATTAAGATTTGGATTTTTAATGAATTTTTGAAGTTATTGCTATTTTTCAACGTAAAATACCAATACACACCAAACCTTAGCTTTTGATAAGGTTTTGATGCTTTTCAATCTAATGTTTTAAGCTTTATTAAGCTTTGACAGTTCTTAAAACCTTGATTTCAAGCCTGCATATTGGGATTTACCCTTTGGCAGCTTGAAATTCCTGTCCAAATTGGGATAAAACCAGTTTAAACCTTAAGGTTGGATCAAAGTCTAATCTTAAAGTTTAAATAAGGTTGAAAATCCTCCAATACAGGTGGACAACCTTAATTGAATCATTGCAGATCCAAAAAGTTGGGTACCCCAGCTCTATTTGGTCTTTTTCCATTGTCCCACCTTTTTGTGTGGATTTCGCCCTTTTATTTATTTAAAGCCATACCATGGCTTTAAACCCTTTTAAATTGAGCTCACGCAGGATTTACATTTTGTATGGCAAATCCTTAGCCAATTCAGTAAATATACACCACACCTCAATTTTAACTAAAATTTTGGTAAGTTTGCATTAACCTTATGAAACTTTAAATTTAAGCTTATTTAAGCTTAAGTTTAACAATTTTAAAAAAAATGTTAAAAAAGTTACATCAGGACTGTGAGATTCTTAAATCTTCTAATAACACAAGAAATAAGTGTTTTTGGGTATAACACCTTATGGATGTACCCTAGGTCATTTTTGGTGTAGAATCCAAAAATGACATAATATTTATAACTTTGTTTATCCAAAAAAAAGTTATACTTATTTTTTGTTATTTTTTATTTTAATTTCAACTAAAAAGTCTGTTTAAGACGAAATTAACTGTTTATAAAATCATTTTTGGCCTTATGGGTATGTTATATATACCTCACAGGCTCACATTCCCTACCACCAAAAAGAAATTGTACCACAATTTTTCTTTTGTAGTTTACCCCCAAGTTATTTAGGGGGTATAATCCACTGTCCAACCTCTCTACTTATACTTTTAAGTATGTAAAGCACACAATTCAAACTTTTTATTGAGCAATTGGTCTTCTTTCATGTCTGAATCTTCTGAGAAACCTTTGGGAATAAGGTATTTTGCTTTCTACAATCCACTCATCTTCATGTTGTGGATTTTTATACCTGACTAAGTATTCTCTTTCAGTTTTTCCCCTAAGTCTTCTTTCTTTCAAGACTTTTAGTACCTTTTTCTCCTCACTTAGATCTAGTGGGGGTACTTCTAAGGGTGTTTCATTTCTTAAAGGAAATAATTCCTTGTCACTTGAAGTGTAATGCTTTACTAGACTGACAGGGAATGTTGGATGTTTATTTTCCAGTTCTCCTGACAGTTCTACTTGTACTGCATGTGTCCCATGAAGGGCTTTAATAATAAATGGTCCTGCAAAGGAATCTTTCAATTTCTTTGGACCTTTAATATTATTAAAGTTCAAGGTTGAAACTAGTATTAAGTACCCTACTTTGAATTCTGGGGTTTTATGACTTTTATCCCATTTCTGCTTAGCATTATCAAAGGCATCATTCATGCTTTGATTTGCATGATGTCTCACTTTATCAAGTAATAGCTTAAAGCTTGAAGCAGCTGGATGAATGTCAACCAGATCTTTCTTCAAAGTATCAATTGGAAGTTTGGGGTTCCATCCTTTTTCCAACATTGCAGGGGTCTTGCCTGTTGAAGCATGGATGGAGGTCTTGTAGGCTAATTTCAATGCTGGTATAAGAGTACACCAATCATGGGTAAAGCCATCAGAATCTTTAAGCTCCAGGCCATAAGCACAAAATCTTCTGATCATGTCCTCAAGGGTTTGAATCATTCTTTCTGCTAACCCATCTGTTTGTGGATGGTATGCTGTTGAGAATGATAATTTTGTACCCAAAAGCTTATGTAAATTAGTCCATAACTCTGATGTAAATTTTGGGTCTCTGTCACTAATGATATTTTTAAAGAAACCAGTATGGGATATTACTCTATTCCAGAACAAAAGAGCTGTATCCATAGCTGTGTCATCTTTGTGACATGGTAAAAAGGCTGGTGTTTTGCTATATCTGTCTACAATAACAAGACATGCATTGTAACTTCTATCACCTCCAGGTGGTAATGCGGTTACCCAATCCATGTGAACCACTTCCCATGGGGTACTTGGTTCTTGGATATGGATCATCAGACCAAATCTTTTACCAGTAGCTTTATTGGCTTTTTGGCATCTATAACAACTATGACAGTACTCAATGACATCTTTTCTCCAAGATGGCCACCAGGCACATGTCTTAATTCTTTCCATTGTTCTGTCTTCAGACAGATGTCCAGAATAAATTTTATCATGGCATTCTAGTAATATTGTGTTAATCAACATTCTACTACATAGGACCATGTCACATGTGTGTTTAGATCTATGATATAGTATACCATCAAAAAAATGAAATCTTCCATTATCATAAGATGTTTTCCAAATATCATCCAGAGAATTAGCCAATGCTGCATCTTTGCAATCTTTGTCAAGTAGAGCAGTAAGTATATGGCAATTTTTATCTTGCTTATAGCTTTCTCTAACTTCCTCAAATAATTCTGTTCCCACATCTGTGATGTTAATTCCTTCAATTGGGATTTGAGGTTCTGCACCTGTAGGAACATAGGCAGGATTTTCAGGTGTATTGGGTAATGCCCATCTACTTAAGCCATCAGCATTCTTGTGAATATTTCCAGCTTTATGTACTATGGTCATATTGCCTCTATACTCCTGTATAGCAATCTGCCATCTTAGCATGTGTCTGTTTGGAGTTTTCATGTTAAGAAGTGACTTTACTGTGTTACAATCACCAATTACTTCAAACACACTACCATCAATATAGTAATGAAGTTTCTCCAGAGCCCAAACAAGGCAAAGGCACTCCATTTGGCTAGCTCCATATCTGGCCTCAGTAGGTTTAATTTGTCTTTAAATAAAACAAATTGGACCTTCATAAGGCTTGTCATTGACAATTTGAACTTGATGAAGAGCAGCTCCTAGACCTTCACCACATGCATCAATATACAGCTTGAAAGGAAGTTTCCAGTCTGGCATCAGTAATAATGGTGCATTGGTCAAGGCATACTTGATTTTATCATATGCTTGATCTCTCTCCTGAGGCATTTCAAAAACAGTTTGTTGATCACAAATTCTGTATAATGATCTGGCATGGATTGCAAAATCTTTAAGGTGTTGCCTGTAATAGCTGGCAAATCCTAAGAAAGACATCATTTCTTTTTTGTTCTGGGGCATCTGTTTCATTAAAACTGCAGCCACCTTGTTTTTATCAACACCAAGGCTTAGTCCTGAGACTACATGCCCTAGAGCTTTTAACTCATGAAACCCAAAATTACATTTTTTAAGAGAAATTTTCATGTTCACTTGTAGAATTTTATTAAGTACTAATGAAAGTCTCTCTAAATGTAATTGCCAGGTTTCTGAACAAATGATAATGTCATCAATATAAATGATTAACCATCCCTCTGATAATTCAAGTGGGAAGATAGTATTCATCATTCTTTGGTAATGAGAGGGTGCATTTTCAATACCAAAAGGCATCCTCAAATATTCATAAATACTACAATGAGCAATTATTCTCAATAATTTCCTAGCATGAGGTGTCAAAACATTCTGGTGAAAGCCTTTTAGAGCATCCATGGAAGTAATGAATCTTGCTTTGGATAATTGAGTCAAAGTCTCATGAATTCTAGGGATTGGATACCTGTCTGGGATAGTATAGGTATTCAGTGCTCTAAAATCACCAACCATCCTTGAATTATCATTATGCCAAGTAATGATTCCTGGGTTTGTGACTTCTACCTCCTCATTGTGTCCAACCTTTCTAAGAACTCCCAGTTTCATTAGTTCATTAATATGATTTTCTAATGCTTCTCTAGCCCTAGGGCTAGCTGGGTAAGCTGGTCTTCTTAATAGTGGCAGATAAGGCCTTTCCACATTAAGCATAATGTCCACCTCATGGCCTTTTATAGCCCCAAGCGGTTCATTATCTGAAGCAAAGGCTTGCCTGTATTGAAATAAAATTTCAATAAGCTCTTCCTTCATTTCCAGTGTTAACTCAGGACTAATTTGTGCTTCAATTAATTGATGTGCTACAAATTTTTCCTTATTAACATTTTTTACTTGTTTAATGACAGTAATTTCTCTTTTTTCTAGAGGAAAAGCAAATTTTTGTCTTTTATTTTCCCCTATAGTGAAGTACCTGTCTTTATCATTATTAATATCAATACCATAAATATTGAGATAATCATTCCCAAGTATAAAGTGTTGTGAAGTACAATTATTCATAACAACAATTTCAACTTTCAGTCTTATACTTCCTGCAGGATGAGGAAATTTGATTGCTGCTTCAAATATACCTAAGGGGTGCATATTTTGGCTAGCACTGCTGAATGTTATACCTTCAATTGGCATTAATTTGTCTTGCCAATTGGTATAAATTTTGTCAAGATAATCTTTTCGAACACAAGTGCAAAAAGCACCTGAGTCAAGATGTATCTTGGCTTCTGTGTTATTTATTACAATATTAGTGATACAAGATGACCCAGCTGTATAACCTTTACCTCTGGTAGGTTTGGGTTTTTGCATCTTGGCATCTTGCACATGTATGAGATCCATACATTCATCACTATACTGTGGTAAGTGAGTATGTACCTCAGTGACCTCAGAAGAGACATTAATGTTCTCTATACCAAGTTCTTCTGATACTTCTTCTTCTTCTGAAGGCTCAGAATCACTTTCATGTAAAGATACATCAGTTTGTTTTGTGTCTTCCACGTTTTCAACATTTATCTCATTGACTCTTGTCTTTTTTGGACAAGTGTTTTCCAAATGAGATGTGCTTCCACATTTATGACATTTCAAAGGAGGTCTGTCATGTGGTTTATTTGGTTTTGAAATTGGTTTCCCACTAGTCTTGTTGTCTATTGGGATTTTGGACCAATTTCTTCCAATTTTTGTTCTAGTAGTGATGTCCTCCATAGCATTGATATAATCTTCTGTAGAGCAAGGCTCAATACATCTGCTTCTTATAGCATGCTCAAGGTCACCACCAAATTTTCCTAATATCCTTTTATGTACCATTGTTTCAGACATATCAGGATGAAGGGCAGTTAACCTGTCCTTCTGTTTAAGAAACCAAGTCATGGGCCTGTCCCTCTCAATATTAAAAATGGCTTCTTCAAAAGAATTTTCCATTCTAAATCTCCAGGAATCATTTGCCCATTTGGAAATAACTTGTTCTTTCCACCAAGGCCAAGAATGTTTACCATGGTCTTGTCTCATTTTATAATACCATTTCTTTGCTGATTTGGTAAGTAATGAGTGTAATTTGGCACTTATGTATTCATCTGGTATGTTAAAGTCATCTTTGAACATATCAATTGTTTTCATAAATTCCATATGATTATATTCTCCTTCACCACTGAAGTTTGACCATTCCTCTAATCTTGGAATGTCCTTAAAATTGCAAGTAGTTTCCACATCATGACTTGAAATTGTATGATTTAAATCATTATTCAAGTTAAGAACATTTCTGTCAAGAATTGGTGTGGATTGCCTTGGCAATTCATTTTTTAGTGATATATTATTAATACTTGATTGAATGTCTTCTTTCAGTTCAAGTCTTGCTTTATCACTTTTTTCCAATTGTTCTTGAAAAAGAGCTGCATTGTGACCAGTAGAATAGTCCAAGTTTTGGACTTGTATTTTCAATTCTCTTAACTGTCCAGTTATAAAAGAAATTGAGTTCTCATCTGGTGGATCGAGTAAGGTAACTTTAGACTCAAGTCTTTCACAAATTTGTGTCAAAGACAAAATATTGTCTTTATTAAAATTTTCGAGGCCAATAATCGTCTTTTGTTGTTCTTTCACTTTTAATATCTCATTACCCAACTTCTTTTGGACATAATCAAATGCTTTAAATTTTGCCATAATTTCTTTATTACAAGATTCAAAGTGATTTAAAAGTTTTACAAGATCTATTTCTTTGGGAAAGCTTGATTCAATCTTTCCTCCTCCATGTTTTTGAATACCATCAAGGTTCTTGCCCTATTGAACATATTGTCCATGGCTGTCTTTTCCTTCTTTGGGATTCTGTAATTCTAAGGGAAAGGCTTGTTCCACTTGGGCTTTGCCTTTCCCTTTGCCTTTTGCTTGCCCTTTTGGTTTGTTTTTGGGGCTTGCTTGGGCTTGTTTGGCACTGGTTGAGGCGGATTTTTGCTGGTGGATGCTTGAGGAGCTCCCACTGGGCTGGTTTCCTTGCCTTGGGCCAACTTCTTTTTCTGATCCTCTGATAACATGCTTTGGTTTTTCAACCAAGCTTTTATCTGTTGGACTTGTCCTTTGGCAGACATGGGTGTCCAACCCATCAGAAGGTCTTCTTTCTTTTCTGGTCCCATGAACTTCTTCACTTGCAGACAAGAGTTCATGGTGCCTATCCAAAGACTTGGGAGAAGTTCCCACTCTTGTTGTTTTGACGCCAAGAACCAGTTCTTCCATTGAGATTGATAAATCTCCACTGCTGCTTGTTGGAAATGGTTCAGGTCTAACAGCAATAGCAGTTATTTCAACTTCTGGACTCTCAATAAGAGGTTCAAAGGTGCTGGCTAACCTTTGGGAACTGGTGGAAGTTCTGGCATCCTCCATTTGTGCCTCTCCTCTGGGAGGACATTCTTGCCTTTTGGATTTGTGGCTGGAATGTCCTGGTCCAGATCCATTTGATTGGATGGAGTAGTTACTTCCACTTCTAGTAGGAGGCATTTCATGTCAGTTTTAATAAAAAATAGAGTAAAATTGAATTGAATTCACCTTCAGGACCTTTAAAGGGCTCTTTGGTTATCAAACCCCTTGGTGCTGGACTGGTTTGAATTTCAATACTGGACTCTTAGGTTTCAGAGTGTGAACAATTTTCTCTGATGGAAGACACTAGAGAAAATTAAAAATATAAGTTATTTTATCAAATAATAAAATCAACTTATAAACTCAACTTATTAAATAAAGTTGTTTTAATGTAATTTATGGCAATTTACGTCAAAAATAAAGAAAAATGTCTAAGATAAAACAAAAAAATGTTTTTTTAGTAAATATTTTTTATTTGATTTATTATTTTCTTTAAAGAAATAATAATTATGCAATTAACAAGTTAATTAATCAATATTGTATTATTATTCACTTTATACTAGAATAACTCAAAGAATAAATTTCAAGTCTGTGATGTGAAAAAGCCACTAGTTAGACAAAAGAAATTTATTCCAAGTCACTCAATAGTATATTGTTTCAAACAATATCCTTAAGAAAAAAATAACTTAATTAATATTATAAAGCTTATTTCTAAGGGATAAGTCCCAAAAAAGCCAATATTAAGATAAATATGGCAATTTTACGTCAAAAAACAGTAAAATAAGGTCTAGAATATGATTTATGTCCCAAAAATTGGTTTAAAATCATGGCCAGGACCCCAAATGTAAGGTTTGTCTATGAAACTCTTGATAATAGTAGCAAAATCAAGAGTACTATGACTGTCCTCAATAGAAATATATAATATAATGAAATATTACAACCACAAATTTAAATATAATTATTAAAATAATTATATATAAAAAATAAATTTAATTATTATTATAAAAATATAATAATAAAGAAATTAATAATAATTATAATAAATTATAATTATTCTATTATTGTTATAGTCACTGACAGTTATAACAATAAGACTTGTAAAGCTCTTAATGAGACAATTACATGTGGAAATATGAATATTAACCACTTATAAATAATATAAATATTATTTATAAAAGAATTGTAACACACTGTGCAGAAATAATTCTTATAGAATAAAATTCTATATGAAAAAACTAGTACTAGATAAAAAAATATAGAACTTTAGAGAAAACCTACTTATAATATTTATTTAATACAACAAGTTAAACAACAACAGTTATTATATTAAATAATGATTATAAGTTAAAAATACGCCTAAAATCAATAATTTTAAGAATAAAACAACTTTTTATGATAAAATTTAAGAATAAAGAGTTTTTAAGAGGAATTTGTTGATTTTAAAACATACTTAAGATGATAATTGTATAATATAAAATATATTATTGATGATTACAACAAGCATCTGAATTCTATGACTTCAATTCTTTAATTTACAATTAATAAAGAATATACTAACTTAAGAACTACTTTAATAATAAGATTTTATAAATAATGAAACTTTACCTGTTTAAATTTCTAATATGATTGGATTGATGATGAATGATGGACAAAAACAGTGATGAAAAGACTCTTTTTATGTCTTCAGAGCAGCTTTCATGATTCATAATGAATATAGAGGGCGTGCTCAGGTCAAAACTGAAAATCAATACTTAAAAACAAAGTTCTTAACTTAAGGCAACTTGTTTTTAATTCCAATTTAAAGTTGCCAGTGTTATTCTTAACTCCATGTAACTTTAATCCTCATTTAAACTAATTATTTTAAGTTTTTAATACAAATAAACTTCTTTATAGTAAAGTTCATCACATGAACAACTTAAAAATAGAGTTTCAAGTAGAAATCTCTTAAACTCAATTTTTAATCAATTTTTAAAGAAATCATAATTTTCTTTGAGCTTAATTAAAAGATTAAATTTCCAGGCTAATTAACCAGGAAATTTATCTATAAAAGATACTTAAAATTTAATTTATATATAGATAATATTAAATTCTAAGCTGTGTGAAAGTTTCAAGCAAATCCATTAAGATTTGGATTTTTAATGAATTGTTGAAGTTATTGCTATTTTTCCACGTAAAATAGCAATACACACCAAACCTTAGCTTTTGATAAGGTTTTGATGCTTGTAACTTTACAGTTTTAAGCTTTATTAAGCTTTGACAGTTCTTAAAACCTTGATTTCAAGCCTGCATATTGGGATTTACCCTTTGGAAGCTTGAAATTCCTGTCCAAATTGGGATAAAACCAGTTTAAACCTGAAGGTTGGATCAAAGTCTAATCTTAAAGTTTAAATAAGGTTGAAAATCCTCCAATACAGGTTGACAACCTTAATTGAATCATTTCAGATCCAAAAAGTTGGGTACCCCAGCTCTATTTGGTCTTTTTCCTTTGTCCCACCTTTTTGCATGGATTTCGCCCTTTTATCTATTTAAAGCCATACCATGGCTTTAAACCCTTTTAAATTGAGCTCACGCAGGATTTACATTTTGTATGGCAAATCCTTAGCCAATTCAGTAAATATACACCACACCTTAATTTTAACTAAAATTTTGGTAAGTTTGCATTAAACTTATGCAACTTTAAATTTAAGCTTATTTAAGCTTAAATTTAACAATTTTAAAAAAAATGTTAAAACATTTACATTAGTACTGTGAGACTCTTAAATCTTCTAATAACACAAGAAATAAGTGTTTTTGGGTATAACACCTTATGGATGTACCCTAGGTCATTTTTGGTGTAGAATCCAAAAATGACATAATATTTATAACTTTGTTTATCCAAAAAAAAGTTATACTTATTTTTTGTTATTTTTTATTTTAATTTCAACTAAAAAGTCTGTTTAAGACAAAATTAACTGTTTATAAAATCATTTGTGGCCTTATGGGTATGTTATACATACCTCACAGGCTCACATCAACTCAAGCACACTCCTCCCCTGAGGGTGATAGGCAGGGACTTGCCTTCACACTTTCCAATACAAACAGAACATGAAAAATCTCAAATCAGCCATTGAACCCAAAGCTATTCTCAACATTCTAGCTTTGACATCAGGATCTGAGTGCCCACAAATCTTATTGGATTAAATTTTCCCAAATCATTATTCTCAATTGACCCAAAGCATGTTCTCCACTCCACCGGGTCTCAATTCAACAGCACTGAAGCCATACAGCAGGAGGCAAAACCTTCCCCCACAAGACCTTGTAATGATAATATCTACCATTCTATCCTTAAATTATAATATACCCCACAGGGATTCACACAATCTCACCCCCCTGAGCCTTCTTATTAAGTCAAGTATCTCAAGCTCAGGTGGTCACTCAACTCCTGCATTCCATATACCTTGAGATCTCAGTACCATATTTGAAAATCTCCATTTAGAGCCACTTATTGAGAACTATATATACTGTCCTCAATGTTTTTCCTTAGTGGCCTTACTGAATCTGTCACAACTTATCAACCCCACTGTCAAGACCATAATTAACAAAATGATCATGATCCCCCTTGCACACAATCATTAGGCAAATTCATCAATTTAGTTTAACCCCAAACCCAAAACACAACCAAAATAAAACAAAAACTTATCCCAACAAAACATTTCATTTATAAACCATTCAAAAATTGGCTTTCCAGATTTCTCCAGTGGGCTGGCATTATGGAAATTCTGTATCAACATGAACAATCCCAAAAACCTGAAGGTTCCTCCAAATGTGACATCTGGGAGGGGTTGGTCTTGAGATGATTCACTGGCACGAGAAATATCAATGACCCCCCAATCATGTCCATTCCTGGTGCATTGCCCTTCTTGATTAATGTGGACTGGTTTAATTCACATGGAAAGTCAAGCCATTGGCCAGCATTGGACCTATAATTCTACTTTGTCTTAATCTCCCACCAAGTGAAGGATTGAAGCCAGAGAATTTCTATGTTGCAGGAATCATTAGGGGCCCAAAGGAGCCAGCTACCCTTCAATTGAATTACCTATTAATGCCACTGATCAAGGAGCTGAAATAACTGTGGCAAGGCTACCATTTTTCACCCACCTCAACAGGTCCTTCAGGATCCTTTATCCATTTTCACATCCTCATGGAAATTGTCAATGTGGTTTCCATGCACAAGCTTACTGCATTTGTTTCTCATTCAGGCAACCACTTTTGTAATTTTTGCTCTATTCACAAGGGTAAAATCAAAGAAATTGGTCATCAATTTCACTAAACACACTCATACCAAAATTATAAATCAACCATTGTGAAATGGCCTTGGGAAACCCCAAAACAACAACAAGCAATTTCCTCTGAGTATGGAGTGTTCTATTGAATTTTGGAGGACCTTATGTATTGGGATGCAACCATAGTGGTTAATCTTGACATAATGCATAATTTAATACTTGTAATTTTGAATAATCATGCAGCTTTCAAATTGTGCATTCCAGAGGCCAAATCAAAAGTATAAATCAATGCCCACAGGAAATCAAATTACGCAAACAGTTCAGACTCAGATTCCATGACCTCCAACAGCTCTCTTGATCAGATCACATTGAGAGAGACCTGCTCCCTGAGAAGAGACACAGCAAAAATAATAAATGATTCACTCCCCACTACTTCCACTGAACAAAATTATTTCCCAATTCCCATCCCTCACAGGCAACATCCATCTAGTGGTTCTGCAGAAATTCCCTCATTTGATGTGGATTACATCCCCTCTTAGCTAGATATCAGTGCACTGAGTGATCACCAGATCAAGGGTGAGTCTCTAGACCATCTCTAACAAGTCATATCTGATACCATAATTCCATCATCATGGACAAGAGAGCCCCACAAAATAGGTTCCCCCTCTCATGGTAGCTTAAAATTTCCTTAATGGGCTCTTTTATACAAGGGCTAAATTCCATCTTAAATTCTCAGTCAATAGATGTCATTAGATGAACACAGTTCCCCCAATAGGCAAAGAAAAATGGGTAAATCTGAAGACCTTGAGAATCAGCTAACCAATAATATATTCCCTTTAATTAGTGCTATCAACATTGCCACAAGCTGTACAGTTTCAATGGATGATGCAACTGCATTTTCTGAAAATTGGAAAACATTTGACCTGTCCAATCAACACCTGTTCCCAAAACAGAAAAGTAAACCAAATCATCATTTTGATTATCATATTCCATAGCTCTTCCAATGTTGGGGCCCAGCGCAATCCTCAGCCACATGGGGGTATGAGCACTCAATTGGATTATTTGCAATTTCCAAAAAATAGAAGATATGTATGTTAACTCATAAGAGAAATATATTCACATTGATTATACACATGAACTGAATAAGACTAAATTCTTTTAACACTGAATAGATGATATATATAAAACCTTACTTCAAAATATTCTCAATGTTCCAACCTTTCCATTCTGCTGAAATCCACATCAGCCCCATATGAAATAAAACAACTTTTTGAATTGCAGCCTCCTTCCTGTTTAATCACCAAAAACATAATAAAACACTGCACCATGACCAACAAACCTATGATTTCCTGGTTGAGTACCTACAGAATTTTCATTTAAAAAGGGAACTAGATGCATCGATCAGCTTACACACTACCATTCAATCCACAAGTAATCCCACTTCAAGAATTTTCTCACCTTGGTATTTTCCAATTTCAAACATTGATATTGGCAACAATATATATTCAACTGAAACCAAAAAACTCAGCAACAGTGTGATATGCTTTCTGAGGGGCAACTCACAAGTATTTGGTATTATCAATAGCATTCTTAAAGACTCTTATCCATATTTCATGCTAAACAATTAATTTCTGATCTTAAAAACCTTTAATATTGATGGGAATTTCTTACTATATTGGCCGCATCTCAATATTTATGAAGCTGTTTGTTTTGATGATGGAAACTTGATTATATCTGAAGAAGAAATATAAGGTCAATGTGGGATGTATGATAACAAATTGATGTCATTTGGACTTCTTGTAATGATGAAACCATTATTTCATGATACTTAGTATATATTTTATCTAAGAATATAGTGACACAATAATGAAAATCTCTCAGCTTCATTAGGAATTTTTCTAGAGAAATAACTTCCTCAATATTTGATTACAGTAACATGCCATTGTGACAAGTAAAACTCATTATTTCATATGGCCACAAATCAATTACTATTTTAACATTTGGTATGGTGTGAATAAGCCAATTTCAATTATCAAATTACCCACACACTCACATATCCCAGGATCTAAAATTACACAGCTCTGCTATCATCACATGGGAAGGGGAATAGGCCCATGATCTGATTGGGCCTCATAATTACATTGCATCCCTGAGAGTTTGGATTTCTGTAAGTTTCATGGAGCTGGTAACATGCCCCTAGTGGGTGCTGTGTGCATGTAGGTTTCAAAAAATTATCCTGGCACATGCTTTTCCCTTGTGGTGCATGTGTCACACTTACGCACCCACCGTATTGTGTGGGGGGCATCACATGTGTCACCCGCAAATTCTTGACGCAGCTTTACTTTTGACTTTTTGTGCATTTCACACTGATGCACACACATCCGCCACAGGGGGTTCAACACATGTCACCCACAAATGGTCACTTCTGCTTGAAATTAGGCCCTCACATTCTTTTGCCTTCCTGTAAATGTGTCACACTCATGCACCCACACACAAACCCACTACAGGTGGCTCCACATGTGTCACCCGCAAATTCTCAATACCGCTTGACATGAGGCTGTCATATGCTTTTGCCTTCATGTGCATGTGTCACAATCATGCACCTGAACCAGCAGGGGGTGGCTCCACATGTTCCAACCACAAATTTTTGATCCTGCTTGACATGAGGCCCTTCAAAATTCTTTTGCCTTTGAGTGCATGTGTCACACCCATGCACCCGCAGTATTGTGCAGCATGCTCCACCAGTGTCACACACAAAATGTCAATCCCACTGTGGAACTCCTTTCAGTGTGGGATTGGATAGGGAAATCCTTGTGGGGGAAATCACAGGTAAACAGTTTTTAATTGCTGAAATAATCCGGTAACAAAGGGTTCTAATGGTGTTTTAGCTGCACCTCTGAATATACTGAGCAATCTCCCTACAGAGCTCACAAATCAATATTTAAGATTGTGGCTTTACAGCTAGAGAAGACCTTTTAGAAGTCTCTATCAGACCTATTCAATAATCAGATAAGTATCTTATAAGTTAAAACAGTATAGAATATAATTTTCAAATAATAATATAAGATAATCTTAAGAGTAAAACCTTAATACTATAAGAGGTTGATTTAATATAATAGTGATAATATATATTTTAAGGGGTAAGTTCAATTTGATGTTATATATGCTATAATACTTAATGGTTTGAGAGGGTAATTGTTAATATAATGTAATGATAAGACCTTTAATAATTTATTGGTAATATTTTGTTCAATATAGAGAGGATGTTTGTTAAATATATAAAAGATATAATATGATATAAGGGTAGGTTTTTTTATATATAATAATATATAGTTGTAAGGTTGTTTTTTTTTGATATGAAGATATAATAAGACTATTTTTCCTTTATAATGTAAAGGTTATGGGGATAAACTCAATATTATGAGTATTATTGATAGTATTATAATTATAAGACTAATAATTTAAAAATAGGGTGGATTAATAATATTAAGTGGACCTTCTTTTAACTACTATTAATAAGAGATCACTATGAATTAAACTTATAAGTCTATCATAATTTAATAAAATAACTAGATTATCCTACTAGTAAGGGATGAATAGTTATTCTCCTTCTTGGTATATAACTAATTGGATTCATGGGGAAAAGAGGAAGAAATGAGGGATAGAGGCCCTCTATTTATATTCTTTGGGCCCTCCATAGAGGCACTCAAAAACAAGGGACTTAGAATTTCTCACTTCCTTTGGCTGGGATAATTTCTATATAGTGGTGAGATACCATTTGTTTGGCTTCTTGCACTAATTTATGTATGATTATGTAATATGAGATGTTTTTTGCTTGTTAAGAATTTTGAGATGGTGTCATTTCTTCAAGGTATTGCACCATATTTTTGGTATATTGCACCATTTCTTGGACTTTACTTATATTTTAATCAAACTTTAAGATTATTATGCACAGCCTTAGGGTATTTAGCTGGTGAAAGATATTCAAATGGTGTCATTTGATCAAGATCTTTCACCATATTTTTGGTTTGTTGCACCATTTCTAGGGGGATGAGGTGATTTTGTACAGCTATTGCACCATAGGTCTGTGCACTGTTTAAGTTTTAGGTGGAGAATTCTGTGTATTGTGGGGATTCTATTTGTCCTGTATGAGTTTTTTCTTTTATTTAAATTTAATTCTGTTTTTAATTTATATTTACTGGCTTATCAGGTGTCTGTGCTTGTGTTTCCACAGATATGCTGTGTAATTTAAGGTTTTGATGTATTTTCCTTGCATAAATTAATGGATTTTCTTTTTTCTTCCTGTCTTGTGGCTGTTGATTAATACAGTTTTAATTTATTCCTTATTGAAGTTGCTTCAGTTTAACAGCTACATTGCTGAGTAATCCAAAGGTTGAGCAGAGCCTGGGTAACTTGAGTGTTTCACTACCCCTCTTACTGGTAAATTTAACATTTTTTTTGCTAGCTTGTCTTTTTCTTTTCCTTATTTTATTGTTATTCTTGTAATCAAATGGACTATTCTTCCAGGATTTGCTTATGGGATTATACATATTGATGAAGTTAAATCCATTATATTGCTTAATTCCTCTATTTTAATTGATTAATTGTTGATTTTTTCTTTGTTATTTCTTCAGTTTATAGCCTTATAAATGAAATTTCACTTGAAACTGGGCACATAAAGTATGGAATACCACATCCCCCTCTCCATTTAATGCTGTCCCCAGCATTCCAGTTTCAAGAGGAATATTCTTGGTTCATTCATCAAAACTTCATTTATTTGAATTTCCATTTTAATAACTTCACTTGATATTTTCTGTTTGTAGCTCTTTATATTGATTTTGAATCTCCATAGCTTCTTATTTTTGTGTTGTCTTCTTGACTTTGTTTTGAAATATAATTATTTTTGATAATTTTCATCTTTATATAGTTGATTTTGTTTTATTGGTTGATCTTCATCTTCCATTTTATTTATTCCTTTGTTAAAGAGGATTTTGATAATAAAAGAAAATTATTTTCTTTTCTTTTCTTTTATTTTTTTTGATGAATAATAATGCAGTTTAAGGTCATACTAAGGACCACAGCTTGAGTTGTTTGAGGTAATAATTGAGAAACAAAGAATTTATTCAGATAGTTTAAAATCTTGTCAAGTACCTATTCTTGAGGTAGGTTTGTTGGAAAAATATAAAAAATGAAATATTTGGACAGTTTAAGGTCTTATCTAGGACCTATTCTTGAATTCATTTTGTTTGCTATGATTGGGTTGTTCTTTCTTGTTGTTGTTTTTTTTTTTTTTGCTGAAATTAACCTGAAGTGGTAGGGCCATCCCCTCTCCATTTAATAACTATACCATCATATCTACTTTATATAATAATTAAAATAAATATGATTTAATATAAATATATGATATGGGTTTGTTTTTTATAATTTATTCAAGAAATAATAATATAACAATAGTAAAATAGACATCAATAATAATGATGATAATATAATTAAGTAAGAAAACAGCTAATAATAAAATTAATATCCAGTAATATAAATCATAACACAATGATAATAAAATAGATTACTTAAATATCTCTGAGAATTAAAACTAATTTAAGTTCTTGAGTGGACCTCTTGAATTATATTTTTTTTTATTTGTTTTGTATATTAATTATTATTAATGGTGAGTGGATTTTTTTTATTGTTATTAAAGGTTAAAACCCCCCTCTCCATTTAATAATTGTAACCTAATTTTCATTTATTTATTCTATTTTATTTTTATAATAATAAATTGAATTGAATATAAATAATACTAATAAATTCAATTTAATATAAATAATAATAATATTTATAATTTAGTATAAATAATAATAATATTTTACTTCTAATATTAATAATAATGATATTTTGAAATTAATTTAAATAATAATGATAAATTTAATTTAATATAAATAATAATGGTAAATTTAATTTAATTTATATATAATAATACTAAATTTCATTTAATTTAAATAATAATAAGCTAATTTAATATAAATAATAATAGTAAATTTAATTTAATTTTTATAATAATACTAAATTTCATTTAATTAAAATAATAATAAGTTTAGTTTTATATAAAGAATAATAGCAAATTTAATTTAATTTATATAATAATATTTTTTAATATTTTTTTTTTGAAGTAGCTGGGTGTGGATACTCCAAAATAAAACAGCTGTACTTCTTATCTCCACTTGCTGCAGGTTCTGTTTTCTATTTTTTTCTCTCTTCTTCCAACTGCAAGTTAATTAATCAATGTTTTTTTTTGTTTGTTTTAGTTTACAGTACAGTATATTACAGTACAACTTCTCTCCTTCCATTGCAATTGATTGTTTTCTTCTCTTTTTTTTTATTTATGTATTACATATATTTTTTTAATTGATCATTGTTTTTTTTTTTTTTTTTTAAAAAAAAAATAAAAAAATAAACAAAATTAATAAAATTTGTTATATTGCACAGTACTGTACAGTACACAGTACGGCTGTAGTTTTTTTTTTGTGATCAATCATTCTTGTTTTTTTTTCTTTTATCATTTTAATATTTTTTTTTTGCTGTTGTTTTCAGTACAGTACAATACTGGACTGTACTCTTCTCCATCCATCGCAATTGATCATTTTCTTCTCTTTTAGATTCTTTTTTTTTATTTTTTATCATTCTTTTTTTTTAAATTTTTTTTCTTAGGAAAAATAAAATAATAATAAAAAATAATAAAAACAAGTAATTTATATTTTTTTTACATATTTATAAAAAAAAATAGCAATAAAAAAAATAAGGATTTGAATTCTTTTTTTATTGTTTTTGTGTTTTTTGCTGTTTTTGCATCATTATGATGCTTTTTTTTTAATTACTATTATTATTGTAAAAAATTTCATTTTTAATGAAAAAATAATTATTATTATATATATTTTTTATGATATACTTGTTACTAATAATTACTATATTATTATTTTTATTATTTTTTTGATGTATTTAAAGTGAATATTAAGATTAAGTATCAATTAATTAACTTGAATGGATCTTAATTTAGTTTTTATTTTTTATTTATTATTTGTTCTTTTTTAGTTGAGTGGAGTTAAAAACTAATTTGACAAAATAAAGTAAGGTTAAATTAATTATGATTTTTTTTAAATTAAATTAAAGTTCAATTTGTTTTGATTTAGTTTTTCTTTTGGTTGAGTGAATTTAAGAATCAATTTGACCAAATAATATAATATTAAATTAATAAAGATTTTTGTTTTAAAGTTAAAATTGAAGTTTAATTTGAGCTTTAAAATCAATCAATATAAGGTGGGTTTAATGTATAAATTTATTCTTTATGAATTAAATTTTAAATGGGGTTAAAGGGTTGATAAGATGTATAATTAGAATTTTGCATATCCTTTGATATATGAAAGGTTTAAGGGCCAAAGTTTGGGTAGAAGAAGATTGCCCCATCTTTAATATAAAAGGAGGTCTTTTTCTCCCTTATCCCCAGAAAAAAAATAATCTTTGTGTCTTTTATAATAAGACATTTTGAATATCCAAAGTAAATTAATAAGAAAAAAGAATTAATTGTATAAGAAAACCTTTTCATTTGGGTTTAACCTGGCCAGTTATCCCTTTGATTATATAATCTTTATTTTATTATTATGATATAATTATCATTTAAAGAAATTAAAACTAATAAGATTCTTGAGATATCTTATTGATTTTTCTGGATGACTTTGATCTTCTTAATGCTTGTTTTTTAAAAACTGTTTTTGTTATTGTTATTTAATCTTGCTTGATTATCTTGATTTTTTTTCGTAAAAATTGTTCTTGTAAGAAAGGGGGGTGACTAGTAAATTCCCTCTTGTTATGTGTATTGTGAGGCTGTTTTTTTTGTCCATATTTGTATATTCCTTCAATTTTTTTATTTTATTATTTGACTCCCTACATCTTGCAGATATACTTTCTTGAGTTGTTTCTTTTATTCTTCACCTTGTCTTGATTTCTTGAATAAGTTGATATTATTAATTATGGTATTCAATACTGATGGTTGTCGACCTGTATTGGAGGATTTTCAACCTTATTTAAACTTTAAGATTAGAATTTGATCCAAAATTAAAGTTTAAACTGTTTTTATCCCAATTTGGACAGTAATTTCAAGCTGCCAAAGGGTAAATCCCAATATGCAAGCTTTAAATTGTAGCTTTAAGAGCTTTCAAAGCGATGAGGGTTAAATTATAGAGTAAAATTGAAATTACTCAGAATTTCATCCCAAAAACTTAAATCATAAAGGATGGATTTAAGAAATAGACACCCACCCTAATTTTTTACTTGAGTATTTTTTTTTCTATAATAAATAAGATAACATGGAATAATGATACTGATACACTTAAAGCTCTTTTTTATTGATAATTTTTTTTATCTTTATATTTTTCATTATTATTATTTATTTTTATATTTTTTATATAGATATTTGAGATTAGAATAAGACTAAAATTCATTAAATAATAAAGGAAAATGTTTTATTATAATAAAAGAAATCATTGATAATGTGAAGATTTGTTGTCAAGCCTATTCTTGAATTTGGCCTTCTTAGCTGTAAGCTCATTTCTTCTTTATTAATTGAGATATTGATCTTGCAACTTTTCTTCATTACTCAAATACTCATTATTCGTGTTTCCATTTTTATCATCATTTTCTGTCCAATCCTCATTTTGTGTTGAAATTTGATATTGCCTTGCCAAATGGGCTTGCAAGCTTGGGAATATCTTTTTATTCTGAGTAATCCAAAAATATTCCTTTTCTTCCTTGTTCTTATTCTTCTTTTTGCTACTTTTATCTTTGATTCTATTTGATTCATTCTTCTTTGGGGTACTAATATCTTCCAACCACTTGACATGTTGGTTTGCACATTCAAAGTTTTCCCTAGAATTATTTTCATTGTGATGCTCAAGGTTGGAATTTCTAAGAGGTTGCCAATTTTTATAACCTTTCCAAGGGTATTCTTCTTCAGTAAGTATAAATTTCTGTTCATCTTCAGCTTCTTGTATTTCCATTTGACAAAATAATCCTTCTTCATTCTCATATTCTGATTCAAAAAGATGTTTTTCTAAGATAATTGGTGAGTGTATTGTATTTTTTAGGTATTCATCTGTGGAATTGTTTCTAATAGATGAAAGTTTTTTGAATCTTGAATTAATTTCTTTTTCAATATAAAAGTTATTATGAGCTTCCCCAGAGTATTTGTCTTCAGGGGGTAAGGCTTTTTTCTGATTTAATTCCTGTTGTATACCAATTTGTGACAGTGAATTAATTGGATTTTCATATGTTGACTCATCAATGTTAGCTGCATTGATATTCTGAACTGTACTGAAACTGCATTCTATATCTTTTCTTGTTGACTTAAAACAAGGGAATTCCATTTTTAAAGGTTCTTCTTCTGTACAAAAAGGTATATCTTTTACTTGATTTTGGTCATTTCCCCCTATTGGGTTTTCAGTAATTCTTGTTAAGTTTAATTGTTCTTTGACAAGTCTTGGATCAATATTTTCCATATTAGATAATGATTTATTTTCTCCAATAATTCCTTCCATCAGAATTCTAGGATCAATATTTTCAAAATTTGAGGGAAAAGATATTGGTGACTTCTCAAAATTATTAAATTTCTTTTTGTGTGTAGCTCCTGTCATATGTACTTGATTGAATCTGAGTGATGGGTCAATTAACTCCTGAGGTAGAACTAATTCATTTTGATGAAAATTAGGTTTCTTATCAATCTTACTGGATCCTTAATTAGATGCTGAAATTTCTTGAGGATAAGTATTTTTATTATGGTGTGAATTTTTCATGGTATCATTCAAAATTTCATTTAAACCTTCAGATTCTTAAGATTTTGGAATTATATCAATATTTTCCTCCTGAATTTTGAGGTGGTTTGGAGTAATAATGTCCTTCTTTTTGGAAATGTTATATTTGAGGGAAACTCCTTTTAATGAGTTGATTGCTGATTTATCAATTTGAGAACTTAAAATTTTAGATTCTGAGGTGACACTAACTATTTTTACCACTGGATTGATACTTGAGTTCCAATTATTCTTAAATATTCCACTTGAAAGGGACTTCAAAGCTTTAATAGGTGAGATAAGCTTTGTTAATGTTTTTCTTTTGTTGTCTTCAGTATTCTTGAAGTTATAACTTTTGATGGCTTGAGATATTTGGCTACAAGTATTTCCATTTTCTTTTCTTGGGGCTAAAATTCCTGGAGAGTTTTCTTCTTTAAGCTTTGAATTGAAATCTTCTGTATTAAGTGGAGCTAATTCCTCATGTATTTTTACTTTGTCTTTGGAATCCTTCACTGCTTCACTATAAAGTACTTGATGAGATTTTCCTCAATATTTTCTTGTTTTTTCAGGCTTAATTCATTCTCTTTTGGTAATTCTTGCCAATATTCTAATTGAGGAACTGCACATGTTTCCATTCCTGCTGGTGGTTATTCTCTCCATCCTACCTTCTGTGGTGAACAAATTGGTAAACAAAGTCTTCTTCCATCTGGCTCTATGTAACTGAATATTTCCCCTTTTTGTTGAGAAAAGTCTAGTCTTATGTTATTATCTGCAAGGAAAGGCCTTCCCAATACTGTGTGAACTGCTCCTCTTTCTACAAAAAGATGTATATTTCTTTCTTCCCCATTGACTAAAGTGATTGGGGTAAATTCTGCTAATCCAACTATTGAGGTACAATGCCCACCAATTCCCCTTAAATTAATGTTGAGGCATCTTGTGGTAAATCCTGCTTTGATTTCTGAATCTTGTGGTATTATATCCAATTCTGATCCTGTATCAACTAATGCCATTATTTCATGTCCTTCTTCTCCCAAATATACTTGCATAAATCCTAATGGACATGGATAATGTAATTTTGGCTGTTCATAATTACCCAAATGATGATTTATGAGTTTGGTTTGAACTTGCTTTGTATCAATTGAATTCATATATTTTTTTTCTTCCTCTGACAGGTTCTTTAATTGAGTGAAAAACTTTGGTTACATGACTAAAATTTGTTCCAAGGTAAGATTTATTTTCTGATCCAATACCTTGTTGATAATTTGTGCCATAAGTTCTCAAATATCTAATTTCTCCTCTTTTATGATTTTCCTTTCATTGACTTTCTTGATTAACCTTGAGTATTTTCAGTTTGATCACTTTTAGGTTCCTGTGGAAGTATTTCCTTTTCATTTTTCACCAATTAAGGCTTCTTATATTTAGTTGGAATAATTGTTTTCTCTTCTGCCTTTTGCTCATCTTCAATATAAGCTCCAGGTATATTTGGTCTTTTGTTTATTGGTGTTTTAGCTTTTGAATGTGATCTTAAAGTATCTTGATTGGTATTTTCTGCTCTTGAGTTTCTTTCTTTAGTATTTCTTAATCCATAATTATTGAAAAGTGGCTCATTGGCTGATGAAATAGTTGGTGGCTGCCAGCTTCCCCAGTTTTCAGCTTTGGCTATAGAAGTTGCACTATCATCTTTCTTTAATTGTATTATTATCATTGGATTAGGTTTGGGTAGTGCTTCTTTAGCTTCATCTTCTTTCATTTTCTTTGTAAGTTCTTCTTGCTCTTTTGAAAAGTCTTCAACTAACTTCTTTGGATCTATTTTACCATCAGTGAGAACTCTTTGCCAATTGGGAAATAAAAATCCGCCTCCTTGTCTGCTAACCAATTTCTTATTTTGATCTTCAAAGAGGTAGTTGCATCTATTAACTGAATGTCCTTCCTCAAAACAATAATAGCATTTGGAATATGGATTTGGTATGTTTTGTGCTGGTGTATAAGGAATATTCCTTTGTGAAAAAGGTGGTAAGCTATATTTTGGGTACCTTGTTTGATTTTCCTGCTTGAATACCTGTCCTGTTTTATTTTGAGGTAGTACCGCTTCTGTAAATTCCTTAATTTGCTTAATGAAGTCCTTTATTTCTTTCTTTTCTTCTCAAACCTAAATCCTGGGTCTTTGTTGTTCTTTAATTTTATTATTAAGCTCCTTTAGTTGATTTAGGGCATTTTCCATTGTTTCATCTTCAAATTGAACTTTCTTTGCTTTTGTCTTATCTATATGTGGTTTATTTAATTCATAATGGGAGTTTGTGTCTTCAGCTCTGTCCCTTGATATGATCATAGTTTCTAGCTCTTGCTCTATATAGATCTTCAATACTTTCATTTCTGGTACAATATATCCACCATCCCTTGCTTGGATCATGACCTTATCTCTTCTCATCTCCTTAATTATGGAAGTCCTAGTTTCTGGTGAAAGGCTTGCATAGAGTTCTTCATTATGCTCAAATTCTCTTCTAACATATCCATATTTATACAGATAATTTGTGATCTTTTCATATTCTCCAATAAATCTCTTGTATTCAGCTAAGCTTCTAATTCCTCCTGCTCTTTTGGTATTATTGAAAAGCTTCTCCAAGGATTCTGGTCTATATCTTCTTTCTGGCTCTACTCTTCCCCATTCTGTAGTAAGTTCTTCTTTGAGTTTTGCCCAGTTCTTCTCTTCATAACCTTGTATTGCTTCAATTTTCTCCTTAACTTCTTCAGATGCTGACATAAAAATAACTTGTCTTGCTATATCTTCCCCACTAGCTCCTTCAATTTCAGCTTCTGCTTCCACTCTTTTTATGAATTTTTCTACTTCATTACCATCAAAAAGAGGATTATTATCTTTAGCTCTTATCTTAACAATAGGAGATGTTACCTTATGAACTTCCTTTTGTAATGGACTTGGATGGTTTGGTGTAGTTAGAAATACTTTCTTTGGGATACTCTGTGATCTCTGTTCTATTTTGGGTGTAGATGTTGCTCAAGGGCCAGGTGTAGGTGATATTGGTGAGTCTTCAGGCCTAACATGCCTTGGTAATGTGGGTTCACTTGGACTAGCTCCAGGTGTGTAGGATGTTTGTTCCCTTCTTTTTGCTTTCTTTTTACTTTGTGTTAATAATAAATCTTGCATTTGTTTCATAAGACTTTGTATTTGTACTGTTTGATCTTCCTCTTCAATTTCTTCTGCATACTGTCCTTCTACAGTATCTTCAGGTAATGGTGGTAAGTCAGATGTTGATTGTTCATTCATTTCTACCTGATAAACCGATCCTTTAAATTCTTTTGTACTTCCCTTGTTTTTCCTTGCTTCTTGAATTAATTTGAAGAAAAAACTCCTTAATTCTTCCTTTTCCTTCTGTTCTGTTCTTGGTGTTGCAATGAGTAAATCAATATCCTTGGGTGTTTGATTTTCTGGTGTTCCTTCTTTTACTGCATAATAAAAGTGATATGATTGATTTGAGGATTGTGATGGTGATGATGATTTGGAATGCGATATGTTTCCAGATTCCAGATTGTATGAGAGTGTTGATGGTTAATTCTTGATAATGATAAGTATTCTTTGTGAGTTATGTTGATTTGATTATTGAATGATTGTTGAATTTTGAAGTTGAAATGCCACTGTTGGGACACCAGATGTGGAACTCCTTTTAGTGTGGGATTGGATAAGGCAGTCCTTGGGGGGGAAATCACAGGTAAACAGTTTATAATTGCTGAAATAATCCTTTAATCAAGGGTGCTAATGATGCTTTAGCTGACCCTCTGAATATACTAAGCAATCTCCCTACAGAGCTCACAAATCAATATTTAAGATTGTGGCTTTACAACAAGAGGAGACCATTTAGCAGTCTCTATCAGACATATTCAATAATAAGATAAGTAGATTATAAGTTAAAACAGTATAAAATATAATTTTCAAATAATAATATAAGATAATCTTAAGGGTAAAACCTTAATAGTATAAGAGGTTGATTTAATATAATAGTAATAATATGTATTATAAGGGGTAAGTTCAATTTGATGTTATATATGTTATAATACTTAATGGTTTGAGAGGGTAATTGTTAATATAATATAATGATAAGACCTTTAATAGCTTATTGGTAAGATTTTGTTCAATATAGAGAGGATTTTTGTTAAATATATAAAAGATATAATATAATATAAGGGTAGGTTTTTTTATATATAATAATATATAGTTGTAAGGTTGTTTTCTTTTAATATGAAGATATAATAAGACTATTTTTCCTTTATAATGTAAAGGTTATGGGGATAAACTCAATATTATGAGTATTATTGATACTATTATAATTATTAGACTAATAATTTAAACATTGGGTGGATTAATAATATTAAGTAGACCTTCTGTTAACTACTATTAATTAGAGATCACTATAAGTTAAACTTATAAGTCTATAATCATTTAATAAGATAACTAGATTCTCCTACTAGTAAGGGATGAATATTTATTCTCCTTCTTGGTATATAACTAATTGGATTCATGGGGAAAAGAGGGAGAAATGAGGGATAGAGGCCCTCTATTTATATTCTTTGGGCCCTCCATAGAGGCACTCAAAAACAAGGGACTTAGAATTTCTCACTTCTTTTGGCTGGGATAATGTCTATATAGTGGTGAGATACCATTTGTTTGGTTTGCTGCACCAATTTATGTACGATTATGTAATATGAGATGTTTTTTTCTGGTGAAGAATTTTGAGATGGTGTCATTTCTTCAAGGTATTGCACCATATTTTTGGTATATTGCACCATTTCTTGGACTTTACTTATATTTTAATCAAACTTTAAGATTATTATGCACAGCCTTAGGGTATTTAGCTGGTGAAAGATATTCAAATGGTGTCATTTGATCAAGATCTTGCACCATATGTTTGGTTTGTTGTACCATTTCTGGGGGGATGAGGTGATTTTGTATAGCTATTGCACCATAGGTCTGTGCACTGTTTAAATATTAGGTGGAGAATTCTGTGTATTGTGGGGATTCTATTTGTCCTGTATGAGTTTTTTCCTTTCTTTAAATTTAAATCTGTTTTTAATTTATATTTACTGGCTTGTCAGGTGGCTGTGCTTGTGTTTCCAAAGATATGCTGTGTAATTTAAGGTTTTGATGTATTTTCCTTGCATAAGTTAATGGATTTTCTTTTTTCTTCCTTTCTTGTGGCTGTTAATTAATACAGTTTTAATTGATTCCTTATTGAAGTTGCTTCAGTTTAACAACTACATTGCTGAGTAATCCAAAGGTTGAGCAGAGCCTGGGTAACTTGAGTGTTTCACTACCCCTCTTACTGGTAAATTTAAAACTTTTTTTTCTAGCTTGTCTTTTTCTTTTCCGTATGTTATTGTTATTTTTGTAATCAAATGGACCATTATTCCAGGATTTGCTTATGGGATTATACATATTGATGAAGTTAAATCCATTATATTGCTTAATTCCTCTATTGTAATTGACTAATTATTGATTTTTTCTTTGTTATTTCTTCAATTTATAGCCTTATGAATGGCATTTCACTTGAAACTGGGCCAATAAGGTATGGAATACCACACCGCTCATGCTGAGCTGATTCACACCTACAGGAAATTAGGCCAACACATTCTTTTGCCTTTGTTTGCATGTCACACTTACACACATGCACCTGCAGAATTGTGTGGATGGCTCCACCTGTGTCACATGAAGCTTGTTAATGCCTCTCATTCCAAGTTTTTTCATGGATGACCTGGGTAAGTCAGACACCCATCCTCTAAGTTAAGACTAGCTGAAGGACCTCTTTGATGTGTGTATGTGCAAACAGGTGGGTCTGGTGTGATTTCTACCAACCTTTTGTTGGTTTCAGGAGGGTCAGGTGGTGAGGAATCTCAGTTTAAGGAACAGGGGAACCAGTATTTGTGGATGTCACAGGATTTGTGCTAAACATTTTCTTGATCTTTGCTTGAAGTGAGCTTGACTCTTATCCTTCTTGACATGAAGTCAATTGCCAACAATTGACGCAAATCTCACCATGATGAACCTTGTAATTCCAGAAGTGTTAGTGCTAAATGTTCAGTTATCTGCTTTGAACCTTGAGCTAAGCACTTGGTTCAATTTTCCCTATCTTCAGGGTGGAAGTCCAGAGCTGAAAGTGGCCATCATGGAGTGTGAGCCTTGAGGATATTTTACATACCCAAATACGCCACAGTTATCTTGAAAATAAATTCTGAACTATTAATAACCCATAAGTCATGTATATATTCAAAATTCATCTTTTTTAACTTCAGAAAAGATGAATAACATTCTATTGAGTAAGTAAATCCATGGATTTAAGGCCAGATTTGGATTCTACACAAAATTTCACCTAGGGTAGCTCCATTGATTAAATAAGCTCAAATCAACTCTTTGAGGTGGTAATATGGTAAATACTCCAATACCACATCATCAACACCACATAAAAGATCCGTGAAAGGTTTTGTTTTTCTCAATTTCACACCAAAATAATGGGAATGTGAGAAATCACATGTTACATATAAACTAAGAATAGTGTTATACATGTTTGTAGCACTTAATATTATGGTATTCTCACATGAACATTTGGTACACCCATAGTGGATATCTCACTTGAAGTCTGAATTTTTATTTTGATGTGAAAAATGCTCAAGGGGACAAAAGACATCAAAGAGAGCCAGGGTAGCCAGCTTCTGAGGCCTATGAGGTGTGGACGGCTCTAAAGCCTGGATCCATGGTTTATCTTTACCCAATTAGTAAACCAAAACCTTTTGGGAACTTGGGTACCAACTCAGAACTTCAGTATATCATAAGAAAATAGCAAATAAGCTGCTATTTTGACGTGCCAAGGAGATCAAAAGCAACTTATACTCCTGTAACCATGTCAATTCTTAATTACTTTCCATGGATAAACCCCAAAAAAGTAATTAAAACCCTTTTTAGACTAGTATCCATTGATTTACCTCATAGCAGCCAGTCATATAGTGCTATTTGCAATTCTACGTAGAAATGAGGTAAAAACTTCAAAAAATTCATTAAAAATACAATTCGTGATGAATCTTTCTGAAGCTTTCAGGACCAATTGCAAACTGTATAGTTCATATAAAAACCAAGAAGAACTCTACTTTTATAAGTAAAATCAACAGTTTTACTTACAGTCCATTTTTGATGATTGCATGTGAAATACTGAATCTTTAAAAACTCACAGAAAATACAATCTGTGATGAAATTTCCAATAACATTGATCACTCTGAGAGATCAATGATTATTTTGGAATAAAATAATATTTACAGTTTTTAATCCTTTTATTCTTAACCATAAATGGGTTGGTAGTTGCATAAAAGCATCAATTAAGTAGTTATAATAATCTTACATGACAACAGATGATGCAATCAATAATCCAAAAGTTTTTATTGTTTTCTTACTCGCTGGGTCTTTAGTTTGCTCCATGGCATGCCTCTGTGAGCTTTTGTTGACTTAAAAGGGGCCTCCTCTTGCTGTTTTTTCCAAATCATCACATTATTCCATTATACCTTTATTACCAATAAGTAAGTATTAGTTAAAACTATTTCTTAAGTGTTTTATTCTTTCAGAATCAATCAGAAAGAAGTGAAATAATAGAGGTCAACTATATATTGTTTTAATCTTGTTATAAATCAATTTTGATATTTTAAATCCACAATTATCTGTCAAATTTCTCTACTATCATCTTTTAATAAGTTCTTTGGAGTTTTAGTGAGTGTTTTGATTTAATTATTACATCTTTTCTCTAGGAATAGTTTTCTTCAAGGTTTATATTTATAATTATTCTTATAAAGGTTCATTATATATTAAAATAACTTTATCATTTTAATAAAGAAGATTTATTATTAAATTCTTCTTGTAATTGATTCTTGTAGAAAATTACTGCTTACTGTTATAATTGCTAGTGGTGTATAACAAGTAAAAGAAAGAATTAATTAATTGATTATTTAATTGTGGTTATAACAATTTTTTATTATTATATTTCATAAGAACAGTCCTAGTACTGTTGATTAATAGTAATATTATCAACAAGCCTCATAGACACATCTTACATGGAGACTGAATGCACAAAAATTGACTTTAGTCAGTTTTGCACTAGTCAAGGCCCTTTGGTTATCCACATTGATTTAGGCTTACAAATTGAACATATGCATTTTCACAAGATTTACAGTGGCATGACACAGTTCATGAATTATCACACCACTTACAAATTGTACAGTTGAATGGCATAGTAAATGGAAGATCACATCACTTCAAATGGTGTATAGTGGCATACCACCACCATACATGAAATGATCCCACTACTTGAAAATGGGGTAAAGTGGAATGCACAGTCTTTGAATGATAAAATTCAAATAATATTTTGTTTTTCAAATTCAATTCTCCTAATTTTATTGGCCATTTGTGTTTTCAATTTTGTTCACCAAAACATGCCATCCAGATTTGGTTCTTTTTGGTGTCAATGTGAGTCACAGATGAGGCCAATTTTTGTTTATCAAATTAAATAAGGGAAAGCCTTAACCAGGGAGACTTTCATGTAAATTTCTAGTGACTTAAATCCTGTCACACCTCCACCCTATACAATTATTACTCTAATTCATGAATTGACCTTTGCACAAACTGTTCATTATCTGCACAATTTACCATGATGAAACTCAGGCAAAACTTGGCTCCTGTGCTTCCTCCTCATTATTATCTCTGAAATCTACCATGCTTGCACTCCCACCAAGATTGGATTCTGCGATTCTGCCTTATCATCTCCACAATTCACCATGTTTTCACTTCCACACCTCCACCTAATCATCTCCAAAACTTACCATGCATATGCTCACACAAGTTTTGGCTTTGCACTGCAGCCTTAAAATCTCTGAAATCTACCAAGATTATTTTTATGAAAGGTTTGGCTTCCACACTTCCCCCTAATCACCATCTCCACAATTTACCATTCTTACCCTCCTGCACCACCACGTCATCTTCTCCATAATTTACCCTGCTTATGCTTCCACACCTCCACCTCATCATCTCTGCAACTTACCATTCTTATGCTCATGCAAGGTTGAGCTTCTGAACTGCTTCATCAACATCTCAGGAACTTACCATGCCTATTCTCATGCAATTTTTGGCTTCCACACCACTTCCTCATCATCTCCACAATTTTCCATCTTTACACTCTGGCTTTTGGATACTCCTCTGTGTGGGATGAAAGCGGAAGTACCTGGAAGGGGAAATTAGAAGAAAGGTTTTTGAGCTGTTTTTAAGACTTGTAACCCTTCCTCTAATTGTGTGCTATAATAATATAGACCTCCCTTCCTAAGAACTCTGAATTATCTTGATTTGAGCTCCACAATAAATTTAATTTATTTGATGGTGGCTGGATCAAAAAATTCTATCCAACAGACTTTGATTTGTCTTGAAATATGGTTAAGAATATTAATCAATATGCAAATAAAATAACTCAGTAAAAAATATAAGGTGAGATTCACCCCCAAGATAAGATGCTTTAATAACTATTAATCAATACGCAAATACAATAACTCAGTAAAAAATATAATATGAGATTAACCTCCAAGGAAAGGATATTTTCTATAAGGGGTTTTATCTCTTTGTAGACTAATTACAACCCATGTTGTTTGTGTATTGCATATGCATTATCCCCTTCCATTTTTCTAGATCATTCCTTCAATTCAAAGAAGACCTTGAAACAATAACGCAATATAAAAAACTATAAAACAAGATGAATCTCACCTATTACCACTACTAATAGCTTGAATATGTGATCAAAAAATTAAACCAGAATCTGTCTCAGGCTGAGTCTATGATGAAAGGTATATAAGGGTATTTACAGCTTTTAACTATGACTGTGACACGGAAATAAAGGGTCTAAAAGATTATAAAGGGTTATAAATGATTTTGATTTAAGAATAAAAGTGCTTTACTATATGAAATATAGTGGTGGTGAGCGCTGTTGAAAGCCCTGGGTGCAGTTTTACCTGTTGGGTTACAATAACTAAAAATATAATTATACCTGTTTATTACCCAAGAGTAAAACTGTTTTTGACAGTTTACTATGTAGGGTATTCAAGAGCAGGATGAGGAAAGTGTTTCTGGCTGTGAAAAGCCTCCGTTTTATCCTGAAATGGGGTGGAAGGGCTGTTAGACCTTTCCACATAGACAAAGTGAAGATTTTTCACTCTCTGAGACAGGCTTGTGGCTTGCAAGGATCTGTATAGCCTGTATTGGGCTCAGATGTGGCTTTGAAACCACATCTGGGAAGTTTTCACCAATACAGGGTGAAAACTATCATCTGGGGACCACACAGCTTGACTCTGATGTGTATGACGCATAGAATGCTGTACAGAAACTGTATGGAACCCCAGTATTGACTGACTTATGAGGCATTGAAGTATAAACAAGCTTTTTCGTCAGTTTGACACCTCATAATCATGGTTATGGGATATTATCCCCTGGTAAGGCTGTATTGGTCAAAATGTGGGATTTTGACCTTAAAACAGCTATACCTTTGTCAGTTGTTGAGATATCAACCTCAAAACTAAACCAGTGTGTATCCCTGTATGTGTTCTACACAATGGTACCTTATTTGATATGGTTATCATTAAATATGGCAAAGTTATGCCATGTACAAGATTTTTATACACATGCGTGGTTTAGGCAAAAAGCTGTATTAGGCTTTTTTGCCCCATAACTTCTGCTATAGTTGATATATGAGGAAATGGATGACACAATCAGATAGCCCTGATTTTTCTCTTTCCAAAAAGACCCCACTTTAGGTATCTCACACTAAAACTGTAGAAGTTAGATGAGAGGTGAATGTTTTGTTCACCCTTATTTGGCCTGAATTTGACCATTACTTCTGTAATACTGGTGCTAGCTCAGTTTGGCTGGTACCATTGGTCAGCCCTGACTTAGAGCTTCATTTTTCATACCCATTTGATGGGGTTAAGCCTCTTACTCTGTATTTCAGATGAGAGGCAAAAATTAAGGTTTATGCTCAGAAATAACTTTGAGCATAAATAACTTTGTTAGTCTTTGTCCTATGATGATGGGACTTGTATATTTGGAAAGGGGTGAGTTTCCTCTTTTGTTTGATACCTTTTGAGTAGATTTGGCTCATCTCCATGTTTTGGTGGTATCTTGGCTATACCATTGGTTTATGGTATTTGGCTGTCATGCTTGTGCTCTGGTCTTGACTCACAGGATAAAATACTGTCCCTCTAAGAAAGGCTCATCATTGATGAGAGTGTTCAGTCCTCCTAGAGGCTCTGAATCTCCTTAAATGAAGGTTCCCATCTGGTATGGCATCTTCTTCCAACCATTTATCTTTATCAGCTGTTTGGTTCTTGAATCTGACTAAGTATTGTCTTTGATCCTTCCCATTAAGCATGATCTTTCTGGCCCTGATTATTTTACTCACAGGTCCAGGGGAATCCTCCACTTCCACTATCTTTGGTGGTGTGGGGTTCTTCCTCCTGGAGGGGAATTTTCCCTCGTCTGTTTGGAAGTATGGCTTGACCAAACTCACTGGAAAGACTGGGTGCTTTCTGGAAAATTCCACTGTAAGTTTGACTTCCACTGCATTCTTCCCTATCAATCTAATGATAGTGAAGGGCCCTACAAATTAGTCTCTCATTCTCTTAGGTCCCTCAAGATTATTAAAGTTCAGTGCAGACACTAGCACCTGGTCCCCTTCCTTAAAGTCAGGTTCCATGTGTGTCTTTTCCCACCTCTGCTTATTATATTCTTTTGCCTCAGCTATGCATTTTGCAGCTGTGTCACAAGCCCTCTTCCACATATCATGGAAGTCTTTTGCTGTGGGGTGGATGGTCAGAAGATTTTTCTTCAAGTGATCCACAGGCAGCAGGGGATTCCACCCTTTCTCCACCACTGAAGGTGTTTTTCCTGTGGTAGAGTGCTGACTTGTATTATAATCCAGTTGAACAGCTGGTAGAAGGGTAACCCATTCATGGCTGTATCCCTCATGGTCCTTGTATTCCATGCCATAGGCACAGAACCTTCTCAGGATGTCCTCCATTGTATGGATCATCCTCTCAGCTAGACCATCTGTTTGTGGATGGTAAGCTGTGGCAAATGCAAGCTTAGGGCCAAGCATGTCATATAAGTTGGTCCAAAATTCAGATGTGAACTTTGGGTCCCTATCACTAATGATTATCTTAGGGACACCACAGGTGGATATGATGTTATTCCAGAATAACAGAGCAGTATCCATGGCTGTGTCCTCTTTGTGGCATGGTAGACACCTCATGCTCTTGCTCAACCTATCAACTATGCTTAGGCAGGCATTGTAGTTTTCTTTGCCTCCTGGGACAAGTCCTGTGACACAGTCTATATTGATGGTTTCCCATGGGTGTTTGGGTTCCTCTATATGTTGAAGTAACCCATACTTCTTGCCATGTTTTCTATTTGCCTTTTGGCATATTTCACAAGTTTTGATGTATTCACTCAACTCTTGTTCCCACTTGGGCCACCATGCTGTGCTTGCTACCCTCTCTCTGGTCCTTTCTTCACTCATGTGTCCCATATAGGGGCAGTCATGACATTCCTGTAGGATCAGAGAGATGTGGTCTCTGTCTACCACTGTGAGTGCACTTGTGTGCTTCTCTCTGTGGTAAAGCAGACAATCTACAAGGAAGAACTTGTTATCCTTGTAGGCCCTCAACCAGGGTTCTTCCAGCTGGGATTCCAGTTCTGCACGCCTGTACTTTTGTTGAAGGAGTTGTAGTAATATGCCACACTGTTTGTGTTTGGCATAAGACTTCAGTACTGAACTGAAAAATTCATTGTGCAGTTCTGAGGAACTTATTCCCAGTATGGGAGTTTCTGTCCCTTCTGAATCAGTGTTCCCGCTGTCAAGGGTACCACTTCCTGGTTCCCATTCAGAGAATCTGAAGTTCCTCCTCCTATCTATTGCCATGAAGTGGATAGGGATCTTGGCTGCAACTTCAGGGTCATAAGCTGGATTGCTCTTGATATTATCCAGTGGCCACCTGCTGAGGCCATCTGCATTGGTATTGCTTTTACCTTTTTTGTATATGATGGTCATGTTCCCTCTATACTCTTGGATGGCTACTTGCCATCTCAGCATGTGTCTATTTGTAGTCTTCATGTTTAGTAAAGACTTAAAGGCTGTGCAGTCTGTGTAGACTTCAAATACTGCACCCTCAAGATAATAATTGAGTTTTTCCAGAGCCCAGACTAAGCATAGACATTCAGTCTGGGTGGCCCCATACCTGGCTTCTGAATCTTTCAGTTTCCTAGAGATGTAATATATTACTCCCTCTCTTGATTCACCATCCACAATTTGCCTTTGGTGAAGGGCTTCTCCTAAGCCTTGGCTACATGCTGCATCTATATATAGCTTGAATGGTAGTTCAAAGTCAGGAAAGATGAGCACAGGTGCATTTTTGAGTTCATGTTTGATCCTCTCATATGCATCCCTTCTTTCCTTGGTAATTTCAAAAACTAAATCTTTTGAACATAACTTGTATAAACTACTAGTTATGTGGGCAAAAGTCTTGATGTGGTTTCTGTAGTAGCTAACAAATCCAAGGAAATATTTCATCTCTTTGATGCTCTTTCATACTGGCTTTTGCAGTACTGCTGCTACTTTATTCTGGTCGATTGCCAGACTAAGACCTGAGACTTTATGTCCTAGAGCTAGTAGCTCTTGTTGGCCAAAATTACAGTTCTTCAGTGAAATCTTCAGATTGATGGGTGTACATTCACTTAGCACTCTGTCTATGTATTGTACATGGTCTTTCCAAGTTTCTGAGTATATAATGATATCATCAATATATACCACCATCCAGCCTTCCAATATTTCTTCTTGAAATATTTTATCCATCATCCTTTGGAAGTGGGCTGGGGCATTTTTGATGCCAAATGGCATATTATTCTGAGTGATTTCATGGAGTTTGCTTTAACTCCATTTCGGTGGGAGTCTTTCATACAATCCATTTTGGTTATTTATTTGGCTTTTGCCAGTTCATCCAGGGCATGAGGTATCCTGGGTATAGGGTAGCTGTCTGCTTTTGTTTAGTTATTCAGAGCTCTGAAGTCTCCACACAGTCTAGACTTGCCATCATGCCAGGTGATTAGGACAGGAGTGGTGATTTCCACTATTTCATTATGTCCAATCTTTCTGATGACATCCATGTCCAGGAGTTCATTGATATGTTTTTAAATTTCTCTCCTGGTTTCCAGGCTTTCTGGATAAGGAGGTCTCCTAAGCATGGGTGGATAAGGTCTCTCCACATCCAGATATAGTTCTATATCATGGCCTTTGATCTTGCCTAATGGGTCTTCACCAATGGCAAATGCTGGTCTGTTCTTCCTCAGCATCTTCAGTAAACTTAGTTTTTGTTTACTGGGGAGGGTAGTGCTAAGCTGTCCCTCCCTGAATTCATTCAGAATTTCTTCCAGTGAATCTTGAGAAGATATCTGGTATATATCAAGTGAAAGTTTCTTTTCCTTGTTGGTACCAATGGTAATGTGCCTATTTTTTCTGTTGTAAATATCTATGCCATACATCCTCTGGTAGTCTGTTCCCAGTAAGAACCCTTGGATGTGGGCATTGTCAAGCACTACAAACTCTGGGTTGAGTCTTATATTACCTTTCCTATGGGGTATAACTATCTCTTTGATAATTGTCCCAATGGAAGTCATCTTCCCTGATGCCCTTTTAAAGTTCTTTGCCCTGGTGGGCAAGAGCTGTCCTTCCCAATTTGGGAAGTCATTGTCCAGATATTTTATTGCCACTATGGAGCAGTTTTCTCCACTGTCAATGATCAGTGGATGCTGAGAATTGTCAATACAGACAGTCACTTTTGTAGCTGTTCCATGTATATATGCCATCCCTTTGGTTGGTGTAACAACGAATGTTTGTGCATCTTGTGTATGTTTGCACAAGTTTTTGTTGGCAGTATCCTGTGGCATGCCTGCTTCCAACTGTATGTCTGAAATTTATAGTGGGGTTTCCTCTTGGTATTCCACCAGAAATTCTTCTCTTGGGTCTTGATAATCATCTGATTATTCTCTGATGGCATCACACATGGAGTCTGATTCAGAATCCTCTGTTGGGAATTCCTCCTCTGGGACTTTATCAATGGTATAGAGTTTTTTTCTTTGCATTTGGACAGTTTTTGGAATAGTGGTCTGTTAAACCACAATTGTGACAAGAATTCTTCTTCTTTGTCACTTCTTCCACCCTTTCCTTGGGTTTTTCTTTAAACTTTACCCTGAAAGGTTGTTTCTCTTTGAAACTACTTCTCTTATATGGGGTGAATTTCCCTATATCAGTTCTTTTCCTTATGTCTTGTAAGGTATTAGCAATGTCATCTAGAGTGCAATTTTGGTTGCATCTACATTTTACTGCATGCTCTAGTTCTCTTGGCAGTTGTGTCAGGAGTTTGTGATTCCTCATTTGGATGTTCATCTGAGGATCAATGGCTTTAGTTCTTTTGGACTGTCTGAGGCACCACTCATATGTATCTTTGTCCACAGAGTGTTTGTCATTTTCAAATGAAATGGTTGTTTGTCATATCCAAGTACCATTACTGTACTTTTTGGATTATTTTACTCTTCCACCATGGCCAGTTTCTTCTGCCATGGATTTCTTTCATTTCTGTGTACCATATACTAGCATTACCTTTAAATGCTGTATTTAGTCTAGCAGTAATCCAGTAATCTGGTATGCTTGGTACATCAATAAATAGTCCATCAATATAATCTATGATTTCCATATGATCATATTCTCCTGTTCCAGAGAATTTGGGCCAGCTTGTGTCCTCAGGAAGATGTTTCAAGGCTTCCTTCTCTGAATAAGACATTCCATCTCCATCCTGGTATTGTGATGGAGATCTTGCCTTATTCATCAACATTGCATCTGGTTTGATTTAATTTGGTTGATATGGATTATCCATAACATGGCCTTGTGGTTGGGGCTTTATGTTATGGTAGACATCAAACAATTTGTTTATGTCTTGATCCAGGCAATCCCTGTCCCTTTTGCTGTGGTATTGTTCTTCAAAGACTAGATTCAGTCTTTTGTTGGTTACTTCAGAGGCTTTGCTCAATTGAGCATGTCCTTCTTGAAGAGTTTTAACAATTTTATCCATGGAGGCTGTTGTCATTTTTTCATTCTCTCATGGCTTTCTTCAAGTTCTGCAACCTGCTTTTGAGTGTTCTCAGAATATTGGGACATTTGTAACGACAGTGCATCACTGTTTAAGTTACTCTCAGGTGTGATAACATTATGTTCAATCTGAGTGGGAGTAATCTTTCTATTAATGGGACTACTGATTCTAGAGTGGTTTACAACTACTTCTGGTTCTTGTGTACTTCTTTTGCCAAGTCCAACAGCTTCTGGATCATGGGGTCTGACTCTTTCCTTCTCTGGTTGAAGGAGGTTTTGCTCTAGCCCTTGTCTCCTTGTCTTCTCCTGGAAAATTCCTGGAATTGTGACGAATGGTGACTCTTTTGCCACTGATCTGCTGGTTTCTGAATGGTGTGAAGCCACTGGAGAGCTGATTTTGCCTGCTCCTTGTGAGCCTGAAGGAATCTGAGTAGGCCCTTTCTGGGTTAACTTTTCTTCTATAGCTTGGATAGGGGCTTTATTCTCCCTTATCCTCTGTGTCCTTTCCTCCAGGAGTCTGACCTTCCTGGTAGGATTCCAGCCTTTGGTGATTACCATAAGGTCTTTGAATTCTATCTCTTTGATAAAGATCCTCAGGCAACTTGCTCCAAATTCTGCCCAGTGAGAGGCCAGGTTGAACCTCTTGTTGTCCATGCTCCATTGAAACAAATCTTTGAGGAGTTGGTGGAGCTGAAGAACTTGATCCATAGCCTTCCAGTCCTCTGGTTTGAGGTTCCTGTTGAATTGGAGTGTGAATGGCAGGGTTGATATTATCTCCCTCATTGTTTTTCTATTCACCACTGTGTCCAAGGTCTCCTCTTCCAGGTCTTCTGGTTCTGGACAGGCCTTCTCTGTCCTCTGGCTGGTTCCTTTGGAAGCCAAGGTCTCTGAGGTATACAGGTGACATATCAGTGTTTGCAAGCAGTCAAAAACTTTATGTTCTTAGGGTATTTACCTTTGACTGTGCCTTGTACAAATTTGTTGTCTGCTGATTTGGTCAATTTACCTTCAGAGCTTACAACTGGGTTGATTATAGTAATCTTCCCTGTACAAGTTGTTAAGGTTCGTTTACCTTGTATTGATGGAGAGTTTCATGGTGTTCTACTTCTCTGAGTGGCTATTGGTGTCCACTTCTTTGCTGTAATCAGGCCTTCACTGTGCCTCTTTCCTTTTCCCTTGCTGCCCTCTGGGTCTGAGGGTGTCACTGGTGTGTTGGCCTGTAACTGGGTCTCAAGTTGGATATAATTATCTTCCACTGAATCAAAGTAGGAAGACAAAGGCTTATGTCAGTTAAGACTTCTTAAAATGCTGTTTGCACATCTAAGAATGGCCTCTGGGCTTGTATATTACTACAATATGCCCTTTATAATGACAGTGTAATTCAATTAACAATTCCACGTCAGAATGACAGCTTTTGGTACCCTGTTACACTGTTTGTGTTCCAGTATCCCACAGATTCACTTGTGGTTTTCAAGTGTGATCTGTATAAGTGTGATTTAGTCAACAATACAATTAACGACGCCTCAACTGTTGGTTTTACAGTCAGAGGTGTCCTTATTTAATCAAAAATATAGGATTTATTGATGGCTTATGTGTTTTTATATGTAAAATACACCAAAAATAAAGGTCTTGTGGGTATTAACCAAGTGACAGATACTCTTATAATATGAGTAAAGAGTGGTATATAGACCAATTAAATAAAGATAAATATATAATATATATTTTTGAAGAAAAAATATGCCTAAAAATGATAAAGCAATTTTCAGAAATAAAGAATATAAGAGAAAAAAACTCACTTGTAATGGTCCAAATAAGTTAAAACATGGCAAGGCCCCCAAAATGTCAGGCTGAGTCTATGATAAAAGGTATATAAAGGTATTTACAACTTTTAACTATGACTTTGACACAGATGTAAATGTTCTACAAGATTATAAAGGGTTATGAATTATTTTGATTTAAGAATAAAAGGGCTTTACTATATGAAATATAGTGGTGGTGAGCGCTGTTGAAAGCCCTGGGTGCAGTTTTACCTGTTGGGTTACAATAATTAAAATTATGATTATACCTTTTTATTACCCAAGAGTAAAGCTGTTTTTGACATTTTACTACATAGGGTATTCAAGAGCAGGATGAGGAAAGCGTTTCTAGCTGTGAAAAGCCTCCTTTTTATCCTGAAATGGGGTGGAAGGGCTGTTAGACCTTTCCACCTATACAAAGTGAAGATTTTTCACTCTCTGAGACAGGCTTGTGGTTTGCAAGGACCTGCATAGCCTGTATTGGGCTCAGATGTGGTTTCGAAACCACGTCTGGGAAGTTTTCACCAATACAGGGTGAAACTTTCATCTGGGGACCACACAGCTTGATTCTGATGTGTATGACGCGTAGAATGCTGTACAGAATCTGTATGGGACCCCAGTATTGACTGAATTGTGAGGTATTGAAGTATAAAAAAGCTTCTTTGCCAGTTTGACACCTCATAACCATGGTTATGGGATATTATCCCCTGGCAAGGCTGTATTGGTCAAAATGTGGGATTTTGACCTTAAAACAGCTATACCTTTGTCGGTTAATGGGATATCAACCTCAAAACTAAACCAGTGTGTAGCCCTGTATCTGTTCTACACAATGGTACCTTATTTGATATGGTTATCATTAAATATGGCAAAGTTATGCCATGTACAAGATTTTTATACACATGCGTGGTTTAGGCAAAAAGCTGTATTAGGCTTTTTTGCCCCATAACTTCTGCTATAGTTGATATATGAGGAAATGGATGACACAATCAGATAGCCCTGATTTTTCTCTTTCCAAAAAGACCCCACTTTAGGTATCTCACACTAAAACTGTAGAAGTTAGATGAGAGGTGAATGTTTTGTTCACCCTTATTTGGCCTGAATTTGACCATTACTTCTGTAATACGGGTGCTATCTCAGTTTGGCTGGTACCATTGGTCAGCCCTGACTTAGAGCTTCATTTTTCATACCCATTTGATGGGGTTAAGCCTCTTACTCTGTATTTCAGATGAGAGGTGAAAATTAAGGTTTATGCTCAGCAATAACTTTGAGCATGAATAACTTTGTTATTCTTCGTCCTATGATGATGGGACTTGTTTATTTGGAAAGGGGTGAGTTTCCTCTTTTGTTTGATACCTTTTGAGCTAATTTGGCTAAGATCCATGTTTTGGTGGTATCTTGGCTATACCCTTGGTTTATGGTATTTTGGCTGTCATGCCTGTGCTCTGGTTTTGAGTCACAGGCTGACAATCTGATAGCACTACTATAATACAACTTGAAAAATAGACTAAGAATAATCTGTTATTTTCTTTATTTGATTCATTTTGATACTTATGATTTTTTTATTTGTGTCTCTTTTTTGTTAAGTCAATGATATTTGGGGTAACACCTATTTTCATTTTGATCAGATCTTGAAATATTTGGGACAGCTATGGATATATTGATAAAGTTTTAAGCTTAAATAATATGAAGTAAACTTTATTGATGGAATATTCCTATCAAAAGAATATAATTCATGATTATTTTGATAATACTAATAATAATAAATTCTTCTCTTTTTTAGGGGTTTTACTATTTTGAAAACTAAAGAAAACCTTCCACCTAAAATACCAAAGTGATCTTCAATAGAAATGTGTCACAAATTCCCTATACCACATTCTTAATGTAATTTGAATTAATTAATTCTTATCTTGAACTAACTATGATAAATTCTTGATACCATATTTCCATTTTCCTTCCAGATATTAAGCCTCAGTTACACAAATTTACAGCTAAAATTCCATCAAGTGATTTAAAGTAACCTTTTCTTATAATGTGAGGCCTATGCCAGTATCACTCTTCCATAAGAACTCTCTATGCATCATCATTAAAGCCCAGAAGCTTTGTGCTTTAGTAATGTTTTACTACCCACTCAAGATGATTAAAAGGCTTAAAATGAAAGTAAATACAAAGAAATGCAAAATGATAATCATTTTGGGTAAACCAATCTATCAACATTTGTAGTGTTGGAGGGTACAGTGGGGTTTCAAATTATAAGTAATGGTTTCTTTATCCACTCATAAGTTATTTCAGCTTATAATTGCTATTAACGTAAGGCTTTATACCCTTAGGCTAGAGGAGAAAAGTTCTTAAATTAGATGAACAGTTTTCCAAAGCCAAAAAAGTCAGTTTTATTTTTGATTAAGCCAAAATAGTCTAGTAATACCACAATGAAAAGAGTTGTGTGCATGTAAGCAGCATGGGGCTGGTCATGTACCCCTGAAGATTTCTGTGCACACTTAGGTTACACAATGTTAACCCCAAACATTCTGTAGCCTTTCTGTGCATGTAACACATAGGCACCCACATCCAAAGCATTGTCTGGATGGCCCCACCTATGTCCCATGCAACCTGTGCATCTTTCTTGCAGCTAGTTGATTCATAGCTACAAAAACCTAACCCCACACATTTCTTTTGAGCTTGTGTGCACATCACACATATGCACCTGTACCCAAAGCATTGTGTGGGTGGCCCCACCTGTGTCACCTGCAAATATTCAATCTTGCTTGTGAAGAGCGGATTCATAGCTACAAAAAATTAGACCCTCACATGCTTTTGCCTTTGTGTGTGTGTCACACTTACAAACCTGCAGAATTGTGCCACTGGCTCCACCTTTTTCACCTGCAAATTGTTAATTCTGCTCATGCCGAGCTGATTCATAGCTACACAAAATGAGGCCCATAATTTCTTTGGCCTTTGTATGTGTGTTTCCCACTTATGTACCAGCACCTGAAGCATTGTGCATCTTGCTTTACCCATGTCACAGGAACTTTTCCAATCCTGCTCATGCCAGCTGATTCATAGCTGACCTGGGGAAGTCACACGCCCCTCCTCTAAATCAAGACTGGATGAATGACCTCTTTGATGTGTGCATGTGGAAAAAGGTGGTTCTTGTGTTATTTTTAGCAACCTTTGACTGGTTACAGGAAGATCAGGGGGTAAGTAATCTCAGTTGAAGGTGCAGGGGAACCAATATTGGTGGATGTCACAGGATTGGGTGTAAGACCAGGGTGTGATGTATGCTTGGCGTGAGCTTGACTTTTATCTTGCTTGACATGAAATTTGCCCTGGTGACAGTACAATTGCTTTCCAAATTCCTCAATAGCCCTCAAAATTAAGAAATATGAAATTATTATATATTTTAATAATGGATCAGCCCAATTTGAATATTTTTAGGGGTCTTTCAAGTAGATATCAAAGCCAGGCCCCCAAATGTAAGGTATGACCATGAAACAATAAGTAAATATTATTAATATTTTACTTATTTTACTCTGAATGTCCTTATTAAAGTAATTGATAAGACAAAGAATCATTATAATTATAGCATAAAAATTTTCATATTATTAAATAAATATAATAATATCAATTTTATTATAAAAATATGATATAATAAAAATATATATATTTATGGCAATCTATTATTGTTACAAGAAGATATTAAATGTGTTAAAAATTGTTTTTTATTGATAAAAAACAATTTATCAAAATATTACTATTAATATTAAAGTTATGTATCAATATAACTACTATTTATATTAATAAAGAATTATTGAAAATAATAATAAAGAGAAATAAAGCCTACTTTTAACATTCAATATAATAATTTTGAATTATTTTATCCCAAATAATGTAAACAAAACTTATTCAAATTTCATTTAAAAGTAAAAAATAAAAAAATTACAAATTTTCTTCATTTTACATGTAATTGGAGATTTAGAGAGAAATTTAACAAAAAAAATTTGAATATTAGTTTAATCATCTCAGAATTGATGATTATATAAATATGAACTTTAATGTTTGATAGGATAATAGAATTATATAAAAATAATAAAGCTATTACTTTTGGATTTAATATTTTTAGTGTTTTTGTTGCGTCTGAGGGGGAAGTAGAGGATAATAAGCTCTATTTATAGCAAAATCCTCCCTTGTAAGGTGTGGATATGAATATTTGATTATAAATCAAGTAATTTTGCTGTCCCTAAAATTTTTATAAGGTAAAATTGATCAAAAAAAAATAAGAATTAAGATTTTTAAGAGAAAATATGCAAAATTTATTTTTTTTAACTTTATAAGTATAAAAAAATAATAATATAAAGAGTTATTGTTGTACCAAAAATACTCTACAAGACATATTTAAGGCTACAGAAGAAATTTCTTCAAAAGCAATTTTAATTGGAATTAATTGAGCAAAGGGCTTCAGCCAATGAATATAAGAACAAAGTCTTCAAGAGATATTATTAAAGAAAAACACTCCCAAAATTGACCAGAGTGAATTTGGAAAAAAAATGACAAAGTTAACAGTGATGAAAGATGCTTTAATTCACTTATGGGGTGGTTCAAGGGTAAAAATGATTATAAGAGTTTCAAAAAATGATTATAATGTTTTTTTCCATATGGTTAAAAGGTTCAAAATTATTTAAAATGGGTGGTTGGAATCTTTTATTGATTGGTTTAACAGTGTTTAAACTAATTATAAAGGGAAAAGATTCTAACATGAAGAGAACAGTGGGGCAAAGAAGACATTCTTTTATAGCCATCAATTTTCTTACTCCAAAAGTAGAATTTACTCTTGTCAGTAATGAAAAACACTCTTAAAACAGAAAGCCAATTATGAAATCATTGAACCCTTGTTTAAAGAAAAAAAGGGCTGGTTTTAGCCATTTTGGAACCTTAAATCAGCCATTTCTATAGTAATACCTCTTTTTAAGCCTTCAGAACATGTCAGAATGTGTGTGTGACGTCAAAATCAGTTAAAGCTGTTTTTATTATGATTTTTTTAACTTAGTGATAGTTTTACCCTCTTAGCAACCATCAAAACTGCCCTGGTTGACATTGAACCCTCATCATCAATTGAGACACAGACCCTTTGACTCAATTCCAGGCCAAAAGGGATGAAATTTTGCATGTATTTTGACATCTCAGGCCTTTCAGAAAGGAATTTGCAATCTTTCCAAAAAAAAATTCTTTCATTCCTCATCATTTATTATACTTGTAATTTACATATGTAATTTAATTGAGTTTTTGCAGTACACAACTTTGATAATTGATACCTCATATGTAAGCTCAAGTTCACTTATGTAATACACACACACATTTTGACATTTCAATTGCAAATACTTCAATTCCACATAGCTTCTAAATTACACACAACACCTCAATTTTAACACAAAAATTGATGGTTAACACCACATTTGATGTGAATTAAATCAAGTTTTTGAGGATTTTCAACTTTTTTACAGAAACTACTAAAAACTTAATTTAAGCTCATTTCGAGTTGAGTTACAGAACTTTTACCCAGAGGTTACCCCACCTTAATTTTTATGAGGAATCTAATGGTGAAATAATTATCATATGTTTATTTATTGGATAATAATTTTAATAATCTTTATTTAACTTTTTTCCAAAAATAATTTTATTATGATATTCTTGTTAAAAATTTATTTTTACTTAATCTTTTCAAGTAAAAATGTATTTTCAAAATTTTAAATTTAAAAGTAATTTTAATTATGTATATAAGCTTCATATCTATATGGTAATTTTCTTACTTTATAATAGAAATAAATTTATTTTATTTATAATTCTATCATTGTTTTATTATTTGTGTTCTTTTGGGTATATAACAATACCTCTAAGGCTCACATTCCCTCCCCCTAAAAATTAAATATTAATTTGTAAGATTTTCATTTCTAGTGTTTCTGAACCTTCTGAGAAGTTTGGTATATTCAGGTATGTCCTTTTCTGCCAACCATTCATCTTCACAAGTTGGTTCACTGCAGATGACAAGGTATTCCCTTGCTTTTTTTGTTCTTAAATTTCTTTCTTTGTGAACCTTGGTAGTTTTCTTTGAAAAATATGATTAAACAAGAGGTTTGTGCTGGGAAACTTTATTTCTCCAAGGAGATTTTTCAAAATCACTAGATTTATATGGCTTTATTAAGCTTACTGGAAATGTAGGATGCTTATTACTAAGCTCCTCAGACAATTCTACTTCAACAGTATTTTCCCTGTGGAATGCTTTAATAACAAAAGGTCCTCCAAAGGACTCTTTGAGTTTTTTACATCCTTTGATGCTATTGAATTTAGTGATAGATACAAGAACCTAATCTCCCACTTTGAAGTCTGGAGTGGCATGTGATTTGTCCCATTTGTCTTTGGCATATGCAAATGAGTCTTCCATGCACCTTATTTCATGCTTTCTATCTTTGTCTAGCATTACTTTGAAGCTACTAGCTGTGGGATGTATTTCAACCAAATCTTTCCTCAAGTAATCTTGGGGTAATTTGGGATTCCATCCTTTTTCCAAAATAGCAGGAGTTTGATTGTTACTGGCATGAATGGATGTTTTATATGCCAATTCCAGTTTGGATAAAAGGGTACACAAATCATGGATGAATCCATAGCAATATTTAAGTTCCAGGCCATATGCACAAAGTCTTCAGACCATGTCTTCCACAGCTTGGATTGTTCCTCCAGCTAGACCATCAGTTTGTGGGTGGTAAGCTGTAGAGAAAAATAACTTCGTTCCAAACGATTGGTGAAGGTTTTTCCACATTTCTTAGGTCAATTTGGGATCCCTTTCACTAATTATGTTTGTGAATATGCCAGTTCATGATACTACTCTATTCCATGTCAGAAGAGCTGTATTAAGGGCTGTATCATCTTTGTGACATGGTAAAAATATTAGAGTCTTACTGAACCTTTCAACAATCACTAGGCATTAATTATAGCTTCTATCAGCTCCTGGTGATATGCCAGTTACCCAAGCCATATAGAAAATTTCCCAAGGTCTTCTGGGTTCTTGGATTTTGATCATATTTCCAACTCTTTTTCCAGTGGACTTATTTGCCTTTTAAAATCTGTCACAGGTTTTGCAATACTCTGCTATATCATCTTGCCACATTGGCCAATGTATACAGGTATTGACTTTCTCCCTTGTTCTGTCCTCAGACAGGTTTCCTGATAAGGGGCTGTCATCACACTCTTTCAGTACAAGATTTATTAAGGATCTGTCCACAACTGTCATTACACATGTGTGTTTATTCCTAGGGTAGATTATGCCATCAAGTAGATGTAATCTTCCTTCATCATATTATTTATTCCATACTTCATCCAAGGCATGTATTAATGACCATTTTTTAAATTCTTTAGTAATTAATTTGCAAAAGATGCTACAATTCTTAGCCTGAGTATAACTGTTCCTTACTTCTTCAGAAAATGTTGTGTTCAGATCTGTAACACTAATTCCTTCTATTGGGATATGTGGGGAAGCCTCTTCTGACACATAGGCAGGATTATCAATGTTATTTGGTAATTACCCTCTGCTTAGTCCATCTGAATTTTTGTGAATATTACCATCCTTGTGCACAATGGTCATATTCCCTCTATACTTTTGTATGACTGTCTGCCATCTGAGAATGTGCATGTTGGGGTTTTTCATTTTTAAAAGTCATTTAACAGCGGTACAGTCTGCTATTAGTTCAAACAACATCCTTCCATAAAGTAATTCAGTTTTTCAAAAGCCCAGAAAAGGCATAAACACTCCATTTGACTTGCACCATATCTTTCTTCTGTTGGTTTAATATTCCTAGATATGAAACATATAGGTCCTTCCACAGGTTTGTCATTTATAATCTGGACTTTATGAAGTGTAGCACCCAGACCATCTCCTGATGCATCAATACAAATCTTAAAGGGAAGCTAAAAATCTGGCATCATTAAAAGTGGAGCAGTGGTTAAAGCTTGTCTCAAAGACTCAAAGTCTTTGACCCTGTCAAAAGTCATCTCAAATACTGTGTCTTTGTCACACAATTTATAAAGAGGCCTTTCTATTGATTCAAAATCTTTAAGGTGTTTCCTGTAATATCCTGAAAACCCTGATTATTACTGAATTTATTTTTTGTTCTGAGTCATAGGCTTCAGTAGCCCTGCTGCAACTTTGTTTTTGTCAATTCCGAGGGATAGACCAGATACTACATGTCCCAGCGCTTTGAGTTCTTTAAATCCAAACTTACATTTCTTTAATGAAATTTTCATGTTTACAGATTTAATTTTTCCCAAAACTCTGGATAACTTTTATTTATGTTCCTTCCAAGCCTTGGAACAGCCAATAATATCATCAATGTAAATGATTAACCATCCTTCTGAAAGTTCTTCAGGGCATATTTCATTCATAAAAAAGGCATTCTCAAATATTCATAAACCCCACAATGAGCAATAATTCTCAGGTATTTTCTTGCCCTTGGTGTCACTAAATTTTGAAGAAATCCTTTGAGGGCATCCATAGTACTTATGTGCACTTCTTGAGATATTTGGTTAATTAAAATTAATTAAAATTAATCAAAATTAATCAAAATCAATTCAAATCAATTAAAATTAATTAAAATTAATTAAAATAAATTAAAATTAATTCAAATTACTTAAAATTAATTAAAATTAATTAAAATTAATTAAAATTAATTAAAATTAATTAAAATTAATTAAAATTAATTAAAATTAATTAAAATTAATTAAAATTAATTAAAATTAATTAAAATTAATTAAAATTAATTAAAATTAATTAAAATTAATTAAAATTAATTAAAATTAATTAAAATTAATTAAAATTAATTAAAATTAATTAAAATTAATTAAAATTAATTAAAATTAATTAAAATTAATTAAAATTAATTAAAATTAATTAAAATTAATTAAAATTAATTAAAATTAATTAAAATTAATTAAAATTAATTAAAATTAATTAAAATTAATTAAAATTAATTAAAATTAATTAAAATTAATTAAAATTAATTAAAATTAATTAAAATTAATTAAAATTAATTAAAATTAATTAAAATTAATTAAAATTAATTAAAATTAATTAAAATTAATTAAAATTAATTAAAATTAATTAAAATTAATTAAAATTAATTAAAATTAATTAAAATTAATTAAAATTAATTCAAATTAATTAAAATTAATTAAAATTAATTAAAATTAATTCAAATTAATTAAAATTAATTAAAATTAATTAAAATTAATTAAAATTAATTAAAATTAATTAAAATTAATTAAAATTAATTAAAATTAATTAAAATTAATTAAAATTAATTAAAATTAATTAAAATTAATTAAAATTAATTAAAATTAATTAAAATTAATTAAAATTAATTAAAATTAATTAAAATTAATTAAAATTAATTAAAATTAATTAAAATTAATTAAAATTAATTAAAATTAATTAAAATTAATTAAAATTAATTAAAATTAATTAAAATTAATTAAAATTAATTAAAATTAATTAAAATTAATTAAAATTAATTAAAATTAATTAAAATTAATTAAAATTAATTAAAATTAATTAAAATTAATTAAAATTAATTAAAATTAATTAAAATTAATTAAAATTAATTAAAATTAATTAAAATTAATTAAAATTAATTAAAATTAATTAAAATTAATTAAAATTAATTAAAATTAATTAAAATTAATTAAAATTAATTAAAATTAATTAAAATTAATTAAAATTAATTAAAATTAATTAAAATTAATTAAAATTAATTAAAATTAATTAAAATTAATTAAAATTAATTAAAATTAATTAAAATTAATTAAAATTAATTAAAATTAATTAAAATTAATTAAAATTAATTAAAATTAATTAAAATTAATTAAAATTAATTAAAATTAATTAAAATTAATTAAAATTAATTAAAATTAATTAAAATTAATTAAAATTAATTAAAATTAATTAAAATTAATTAAAATTAATTAAAATTAATTAAAATTAATTAAAATTAATTAAAATTAATTAAAATTAATTAAAATTAATTAAAATTAATTAAAATTAATTAAAATTAATTAAAATTAATTAAAATTAATTAAAATTAATTAAAATTAATTAAAATTAATTAAAATTAATTAAAATTAATTAAAATTAATTAAAATTAATTAAAATTAATTGAAATTAATTAAAATTAATTAAAATTAATTAAAATTAATTAAAATTAATTAAAATTAATTAAAATTAATTAAAATTAATTAAAATTAATTAAAATTAATTAAAATTAATTAAAATTAATTAAAATTAATTAAAATTAATTAAAATTAATTAAAATTAATTAAAATTAATTAAAATTAATTAAAATTAATTAAAATTAATTAAAATTAATTAAAATTAATTAAAATTAATTAAAATTAATTAAAATTAATTAAAATTAATTAAAATTAATTAAAATTAATTAAAATTAATTAAAATTAATTAAAATTAATTAAAATTAATTAAAATTAATTAAAATTAATTAAAATTAATTAAAATTAATTAAAATTAATTAAAATTAATTAAAATTAATTAAAATTAATTAAAATTAATTAAAATTAATTAAAATTAATTAAAATTAATTAAAATTAATTAAAATTAATTAAAATTAATTAAAATTAATCAAAATTAGTTAAAATTAATTAAAATGAAGGGGGTTGGTAAACACACGTAATCTTTTAGTAAAAACACATAAGTGACCTTATTTTTCAAAACAAATTCCTCAGGCTCAGTTTTGAGGATTTTTTTAATTTTTTTTGCCATATTTTTCCCAACTTGGCATGTCAATAAGCACAAATGTTTTCAAAGTTTTTTTTTTCCAAATTTCACCAATTTGGCCAATATGCCAAAATGGCATATTTTTTTCAAAAATTCATTTAAACTCTACCCACTTATGAATATCCTTGATTTTCTTTTTAGAATGAAGAGTTCAATGTGAAGAATAAATCATCAGAATCCCATAATTTTGGAATTTTTTTGGGTGGGACAAGTGAAGGTGCAAAAAGGGTTTTTTTCAAATGTTTGTTCCCGTCATTGTAATATGCCTCTTTTTAAAAAGTGAATTTAATAACTTCCCACTTATGAATTTCCTTCATTCTTTTTTTGAATTGAAGGGTTCAATCTGGACAATAAAGAACTAGAAGCTCATGAATTGGGAAAAATGTTTTGGTGGGACAACAAGTGAAGGCGCAATGAGTCTTTTTTTCAACTGTTTTTTTTCTTGTGTGTAATATGACCATTTTCAAGTACAAAAGCTCCCCATGTTTGATAAAAAAGGAGACTGAGGTGGGATTTAAGCAATAAATATTACTGAGGAGGGGGATAATTGGCATAAATTGTATATACAAAAATCATTCAATCAGAATCAACCTCCAAAATAGTGGGTTTTTTCTGAGAGGGGGGAGGAAGATCGGACAAAGACAACATTCTGTGTTTCTTAAATTTATAAGCCCACCCCAGGGCTTGTGTTTGGGCATTAATCTCCCAGCTCACAGTAATGGGGGGACTGGATAAACTTTAGAAATGAGAATGTCCAAAGGAACCAAATGAGAACAACTATTCAAGAAGCAGATGAAAATGGGGGGATTATCATTTGGAGGACAGAAATAAGGGAAAAAAAAGATTGGGCTGTGGAATAAAAGAAAACTGGTCGTTTATACTTATTTGCAATTGGATCCCCCATGTCAGGCATGGACATCCACTTGCTTTTTGGAGGCTGGTCAAAATCTTCATACCATTTAATTCTTTCCAAATAAGAGGATACTGAGGGAATGAAGGTGTTCATGGCTTCATAAAGGTCTTGATTTTGGTGGCTTTCTTAAGCCAAGTCACCTCTGACATCAGCCCATTGATCTTGAGTCTTGTAAATGAAGTGGGATACTGTTCTGTAGCCACAGTTTCCATCACCCTGGACATCGATGGCCTTAAAGGTGTATTTCAATATCAACTTGGGAAAGTATTCTGAGCCAGTTATCTGATAATATAAGTTCAAAAAATGAATAAATATCAAAATCAACAACAGAAAATTACATTAAAAAGAATCAGAAACCCACAAACAGCTTAGAGCATTCATCACTTGTGTGATAATTGCTTTGACAATGCTCACAGGGCAAGTCAATTGCATCATAGATATTCAAACTGGTGGCAGGCATGTGTGATTTTCTTTGTGAGGTTTTGCTTCCAATTGCCAATATTCTGGACCTTCTAAGAGTTACTTCTGATTTATTTAATTCAGTTGCTGAGGGTAGTGAATCTGATGAACTGATGGATTTAGATAATGAGTCCTCAGAATCTTCAGAATCTTCAGATGAGTCCACTTACATAATTGGAGAGGGGACATTTGACTGGGATCTTGACGTTGTTGTACTGGTCACTTTTTAAGGGGCTCTTCCTCTTCTCTTGGGTTGACTTTCAATAATTTCAAATCTTGAAGGTTCTCTTTTGTTTTGATTTTTGTTTTTATTCTTGGCTCCTTGGGGTCTTCCACGGATATTCTTGCACTCTAGAGGGTCTTCATAATATTGATCATCCTCTTGACTCTTGGGAATTTGATCAAATGGGACTTTTCCAGTCAAAACATCTTGAAAATGGTGAAGTATTGGAGTGATTTCTTCCATTGGTCTTTGAAACAGGTCTTCCCCAAGGTCTTCAGATATTTTCTTGGCTTCATTCTTTCTTTCTTTTTCAACACTTTGATAATCACCTTGAAAGCCAGCCTGAGAAGAATGACAAATAAAATCAGTTAATAAGAAGAAAAATAATAATAAGAAATTAAAAAACCCTCACAGGCAAATTCAAATGCCATTGAGCATGGAAGTCTGATAGTTCAAGCCTTTGGCGCTTGGCAAATGCCTTTTGGGTCTTATGCTTTCAAGGAATGCCTTTATAATTGTTGTATTTGTTGGTGCATTTTTCATTTGGAGGAAATTTTGTTTTGAAATTTTCAAAGGCAATCTGAAGAGCATAATGAGACACCTTGCCATTGACGGCACAGATGTGTGGACGAAAATTCTTGACATGGAAAATCATTTCTTTGGATATTCTGTTGATTATTTCAATAAATTGTTTTCTGAATTCCATGTGGAGAGCCCTGACTACCTCCAGGATAGTACCAGTGGACCTTTGGAGCCAAAGTTTAACCATGGCATGGGAACCTTCAACTCTGGAGGTGGAGCCCACACCCAGGTGGCAATGGTGGTTGGTCCAGGCTGGCACATAATACTCCTTTAGAGGAAGACATGTCTTTTCCAAATATTGCAAGACCTCAGGATTTTTGACTTTCTTTTGAAGCTTCTTCCGGTTGTCTTTGAAAGACTTTCCAGTGGATGAATACATAAGCTGAGAAATGAATCCCAAAGTCATTAATAAAGACAATAATAAGAAAAAAAGTGAAATAAAGTGAAGAAGTATATTACTTGATTCCAAAGGCCCATAAAAGTTTTAAAATCAGTTCCATGACCAATTTTCTTCATGCAATGAGAAGATACATCCTTGTTGATGTGCCAAATTCATAGCATGACTTTGGCGTCTGGGAAGAGCTTCTTAATAGAGTTTTTCAAGGCCAGATCCCTGTGAATAACAATAACTGGAGGGGGAACAATATTGGTGTTGTTAAGGGCCTTTTCTATGTATTGATTTAATGCCCAAGTATATGAAGGTTAATTTTCATTCTTCATCAAACAAAAAGCCCCAGAAAAGGTCTTATTGGTTGAGCTGAATTCAACAATATGAAAAGGGGCATTTTGTACTTTTTGGTTTTATAAGTACAATCCATAAGAATGACATGAGGAAAGCCATGAAGAAGTTTTGTGGCCAGGGGGTGAGTAAAAAACAAGGAGGAAATGGTCCCTCAGAATCCCTTGCAGAGGACCAAACAAAGTTTTCTTGTTTGAGTGTGTCAATAAGAGAATCAATGGGCCTTCTGCCTTGCAGTTTGTCTTTCTTGATTTTCTTGACTTTGTTGTAAATGTCTTGAAGGATTACAGGCCTGTCAGACTCCCTCTGGCTGAATAATTGGGCCTGAATTTTCCTTGGAATGAGCAGTGATTCAGACACTTGAGCGATTCGGGATGTTTCTTGCTCATTGAATTTCCTGAAAGCAGGATGTGTCATGATATTTTCAGTGGCATCATGGCTATGTTCAGGCTTTTCAACTTTAATAGTCCAAGTGGTACTCTTGGCATATTTCCTGGCATCAAGTCTAAAAGAACAGCCAACCTTTCTTGAGGTTACTGTTTTGGAGGGGCTTTTGTTGGGATTTGGGGTGCCAGACCTGTCACAACATATTTCAATTTTGTTGTGGGTCATATTGGACCTCAAGGTGGACACAGCATACCCCTGAGCCCTGGCAACATTATGCACATGTTGCCAAAGAAGCTCAAGGGTCTGAAATTCACCTTCAGTGGGGGGTTGAAGCATTTTTTAATGAAAAATATATATAAAAGTGAAAAAAGGGGGGATTGGGGGATTTGGAATGGGGTAAGAACCTTTCGAAATGTGAAAAAGAGGTGAAAAAAGGTGTGAAAAATGAACAGAAGTGGTTAAGAGTGAAAGAAAGTGGTTTAAATGTGGGATTAATAGATGAGGGAAGGTAAAAAATTGAAAATTGAGACGCTTGAAAGTAGGTTGTTGTGGTGGAAAATGCAGTCTTTGGGGGAAAAAAGAAAAAAAGTGTGAAAAGCTTTGCAAAATGGCTTTGGTAATGCTGTTCTTCCAAAAAAACAATGGTTTGGGGTGGGGATAATTTGGATTCTTGGGGTGTTTGGGCTTGTTTTTTTGGGGGGGGCTGGGCAAAAAAATCTGAAACAATTTGGAGTTTGCGAGGTTTTGTGGGGAAAAAACCTCTTTTGGGCATGTTTTGGCCCAATACAGGCACAATTGTGTTTCATTTTTAATTCAAAATGGGCCCAGGGCACCCCTTATGTGTTTTTACTAAAAACGTACATGTTTTTACCAATTTATGGCCAAAACACATAAGCTCTTACGTGTTTTTACCAACACCCAAAATTAATTAAAATTAATTAAGATTAATGAAAAATATTTAAAATTGATTAAAATTAATTTTTCAATTAAAAATAAATTGATTTAAATTCACTCAATTAAAGTTATTTCAAATTGATCCAAAGTCATTGCAAATATTGGTAATGAATTCAATTTTAATTCAATTTATTCCAATTAGTGCTAGTCAGTAAAATACATTTTTGCATGAAAATAAGGAGTTGTTCACATCATCATTTCCAAATTAATTATCCTTTCAAGATAAATAGAGCCTTTTATTTCTATCCAAAAAATTATTCAACCTATCCTTTAAATAGTTATCAAAACATTTTAAGTATTTTATATCATAAATTTATCAATAATTCTGAATCACATAGAAATGATTACTTAATTAAAAAGAGATTGAAATATATACAAAGAAAGAATAAAAAAGAGGCAATATTATTGATAATTTTATGTCAAATAGAAAAGATTATTATTACCATGAAGTCAGATATCTCAAAGTACCAATAATGTTTAGCCATGATTCTCTTACTAGTCAAAATCAATTAGCTTTTCATAATTTCAAACTTTTAGGTGGAAATAGTTTTATTTTTGTTGACTCTTCCACTAAAAACAATACTGTTTCCATTGCTAAATTCACCTCCTTTGAAGATGAATTCAATTTGGACTTGATTGAAGATTTTCAGAAGGTGGCACATTGGCTGAAGAAGGCCTCTAGTGTGTATGGGAATATAACTGGTCATGGAACTCAATGGGGTAAAATGATGGCCAATTGATGGAGGAAATCTCAAGACAAAGGGGAATTTGGAAGATACAAACCCATATAAATTTACCTCAAAGTCCCATAGAATAGAGTGAAATATAATAAAATGAATGAGAAGGTAAAATCAATGTATTTATTTGTAGGCAACAGGTTTCAATTAATTGCAAACAAGCCTTTTGAAGAATCCCACAGACAATTGGAATCCATTGGGGCCAGTAGATTTGGAGAAATGACACATCAAGAGTCCATCAAGCCTCATCAATTTTCAACCAATGTGACTTTTACCTTTGGGGACTTTCATAATAATTATCACAAGGATGAATATTTCTCAAATTATTCCTATGGAATATTGATGCCAGTAGAAATGGAAAATTTAATTTGGTCAAAAACAATTAAGAACATGGGGCTAAAGGAGGGTCTTTTGTGTTTCCAAGCTACAAATGTGGAATAGATTTCTCAAAGGTACATGGGGTTTATAAGATAATTTGGCAACCAAGGGAGCATGGACACCAAATATTGAGGCCTTTTGTTGAAAAGGGATTTGAAAGAATACTAGCCTGGAATTATCATGCCAGATTTCAAATAAATTAGCTTTGGCTTATAGCAAGTATGATCAGGCATTGGGAAAGTTCAAAAATGTTACTGATAAAGGTGTTCATTTGGGAGAGAGTAGTAGTTGATATGACTGAAGCTCATTTTTCTAGAGATTCTTATTATTTCACCCAGAAATAAAACTCATAATTCTATGTGGTTTACCTTCATTATCTGGGAAAATGTCTACTGTTCCCATGTGTTGCAGCTTTTGAGGAGTGAAAATGTAAAGCATAAAGGTCAGCATGGAAAATGATGTATTTATGAATCTGATAAGCATGAATCAAAAAGGAGCTCCAATTATTACTTGTTTTAATCTCTTAAGTGAGTATTAATTATTATTATTCTGTGCAATGTTTAATGGCAAAGCTATATAAATTCAAGAAAATAAATCAAAAAGGAAAAGTTTTTCAACAGAATACTTGGCTAATTTTTGATTCGATTGAATTATCTTGAAATTGATCAAAATTGATAAGAATTAATTTGAGCTGATATTCCATTAATGATGAATAATTATAAATAATTGTCATGTCTTAAAATCCTTTTTGTACAAGTATAATTAATTACAGTTCATTAAAAATAATGCAAATAAAGGATAATTTATTATAATAAGTAATAACTAATTCTCATCAATAACAATCTATTAGAAGGAAGCTTAATTAATCAATATCAATTCTAATTGATGACTATCAGATTTGATGAATTGAGCTCAATACCCATTGATTATATACAATCTTAATTAATCAAAATCAATAGTTGTTGATTATAATCAAAAAGAATTAGTTATGATGAGGATTAAGGATATAAATTCAAATGAATGGAATTCAATTTAATCTCATTTAATTTGATTCATATTCTTTCTCAAAACTTATTCAAATTAACTGAAATAAGTAATTTATACTTGAAATTGGTAATTTTGTTATGATGATTATATCTATTATTTTTATTATTGCTTCTGTAAGGTTTGACTATGAAACAATAAGTAAAAATTACTAATTTATTACTTATTGTACTCTGAATGTCCTTATAATTGAAATAAATAAGATTAAAATAATAATAATAATAAAGAAATATTATTATTATGGCGTAAAAATATTATATTATTAAATAAATATAATAATATAATTAATATTATATGAAATTATAATATTATAAATAATATATTAATATAAAATAATTAATATATTGTAAAGCTCTTTATTATTGTTACCAACAAATAATAAAGGCGTAAAAAATTGTTTTTTATTAATAAAAAACAATTAATAACAATAATATTACTAATATTAAAGTTATGAATTAATATAAATACTATTTATATTAATTAAAGAATTATTAATAGAGTAATAATAGAGAAATTATTATAATAAGAGAAAATAACCTACTTTTAACACTTAATATAATAATTTTGAAGTATTTTACGCCAAAAAATATAAATACAACTTTTCAAATTGTATTTACAATAAAAATAAAGAAAATTACAAATTATTCTGGATTTTAACGTGGAAATGAGTTTTTAAAGAGATTTTTAGCAAAAACAATTAAATAAATGATTTAATCATGTCAAAATAGATGATTACAACAAGGTGGTCTTTGGTATTTAATAATATAACAGTTTTATATATAAAGAATAAAGAAATTACCTTTGATTTAATTGATTTAATGTTTTTGATGCGTCTGAGGGGAAAATAGAGTAAAAAGAGCTCTATTTATAGTAAATACCTCCCTCCTAGAGTCCAACAGGCTTCTAGTAGACGTGTACTGATCATATCCACTGGAATTGATCAATATTTTAAGGCTTGAGGGTGATTACATCATGATCAAACCATATTACATCATTATTACACCATTATTTAGAGTTATCACTATAACTCTAAGTGTGATGACATCAGAGGCTTGGCAGAACCCCAAATTTCGTGGATTTTATTAGTTTTAATCATAAACTAATAGTATTCACCAATTTTATCACTCTTAAGACTGTTAAACTTAATTTAAGGTTACAGTATGTGATCATAACAGCTCAATTTAAGCTCAAACTTTGATCCTCAATAACTTTTAAGGTTTTCACGCTACAGCAATTCAGAGAGTGAATTCTGATAGCCTGACATAACCTTATTATGCTGCCAAGAGCCTTTCATTACATCATCAAAACCCTAATTTTGATGATTTATCTTTCAACTCATCTTTTCTGTCGAAATTCAATATTTTAAACTTCAAACCTTGATTTCAGGGGGTTATACCCTGAATTTAATAATAAAAATTACATCATTCTTCACGAATGAACTAGGAGAATCTAACTGTGTACTTTTTTTTAAGTTTGGAACACTTTCACAACAAAGTGGTCAACAGCTCTGTTGATTTTTATCAATAATTCATCATAGGTTTTAACCTTGTTTATAATTTGTAAAATAAAGTTCATATCTGTGTTCTTACAGTAATTACGTGGTAACTTTATTTTTGGTTCATCATTCTAGCATGTATAGTTTAGAAGATATTAGCTATGATCACTGAATATATGCGTTGACCAAAAAAGTGCATATATTCAGGATATTTCCTTAAGTATTGATTTTGGGAATTAGCTTATTAATTGTTTTATATGTGGATTTTTGTGGGGAATCCACTGGTAAAATTTATTTCACATGTTGTTTCATTAGTTTCTGAGATAAATAAGGCTTTATGATTTTTATAAGGTATTATACCTTATAATTCCTTAAATATTGACTTTACAGATATGCCATAAAAGTGGTATATGTGTATTTTCCCATGGGGAATCCAATGGTATAATTTATTTCACATGTTCATCCATTGGTTTTTAAGTTAAACCAATTTTAGTACCAATTTATGGTATTTTTTGTATATTTGAGTAATTATTTTTAGTGTATAGTTATTTTAATTAATTTTAATATAATTATATTAAAGGTATAATTATTATTAATCTTTTTTGTGACCTTATTGGATATGTGGTCATATCTCAAAGGCTCACATTCCCTACCACCAAAAAAGATTGTACCACAATCTGATATGTGTGATTAGGGTATCATCCACTGTCCTACCTCTTCAATAGACTTTTGTTAGTCTTGAAGCTCAATAATGCTTAACTTTTTATTTTTCAGGTTTTCTTTCATGTCTGAACCTTCTTAGTAATTTATCAGCATTTGTTATATCTTTCTCAAGTAGCCATTCATCTTCTTGAGTTGAATTTCTATACCTTACAAGGTATTCCCTTTCTTTTTTGTTTCTTGTCCTTCTTTCTTAAAGGACTTTTACTATTCTCTTTTCCTCTCCTTCCTCCAAGGGGGGAATTTCAAGTGGGGGTTTATTTCTTAGTGGACATAATTCCTTGTCACTTGAACTGTAAGGTTTTATCAGACTTACAGGGAAAGTTGGGTGTTTGTTCATTAGTTCACCTGTGAGTTCTAATTGCACAGCATTGGGTCCATGAAGTGCTTTTATCATAAATGGTCCTGCAAAGGAATCTTTCAATTTCTTTGGGCCTTTTATGTTATTGAAATTAAGGGTTGATACTAAAACCAAGTCCCCTATTTTGAAGTCAGGTGGTTTATGACTTTTATCCCATCTTTCTTTTGCATATTTAAAAGAATCTTGCATGCATCTGTTTGCATGGTGTCTTGCTTTGTCAAGCATTATCTTGAAACTGCTTGCTGTTGGATGTATATCCACTAAGTCCTTTTTGAGGGTGTCATAAGGAAGTCTTGGATTCCAACCTTTCTCTAGCATTGCTGGTGTTTTGCCAGTAGAACAATGGATTGATGTCTTATATGCCAGTTCAAGTGCTGGTATTAGTGTACACCAATCATGGGTAAAACCATCAGAATCTTTGAATTCTAGCCCATAAGCACAGAATCTTCTGATCATATCCTCTAGGGTTTGTATCATTCTTTCTGCTAGACCATCAGTTTGAGGATGATAAGCTGTTGAGAATGATAACTTTGTCCCAAACAAGTTATGGAGGTTTGTCCATAATGCTGAAGTGAACTTTGGGTCTCTGTCACTTATAATATTTTGGAATAAGCCTGTGTGGCTAATGACTTTATTCCATATCATTATGGCTGTATCCATAGCTGTGTCATCTTTATGACATGGTAAGAACATGGGAGTTTTACTGTACCTGTCAACTAACACTAGACATGCATTATAACTCCTGTCTCCTCCTGGAGGTAAGGCTGTTACCCAATCCATATGAACTATTTCCCATGGGGATTTTGGTTCTTGGATTTGGATCATCATTCCAAATTTCTTTCCTGTGGCTCTGTTGGCTTTTTGACATCTGTCACAGGTTTGGCAGTACTCTGCAACATCTTTCTTCCAATTTGGCCACCAAGAGCAGGTTTTCACCCTCTCTAGTGTCCTATCTTCTGAGAGATGTCCAGATGCAACACTATCATGACACTCATGTAAAATAGTGTTTATTAGTGTTCTATCTGTTAAGGCCATAACACATGTGTGTTTTGTTCTATGGTAAAGGATTCCATCAAGGAGGTGAAATCTTCCTTCATCATATGCCTTTTTCCATATTTCATCTAGTTTTGATGAAAGTGATGGATCTTTGCAGTCTTTCATTAGAAGTTGGCTTAAGATATGGCAATTTTTGTCTGTCTTATAGCTTTCTTTAACTTGGTTAAAGAATTCTGTGCCAATGTCTGTAACACATATTCCTTCTATATGGTGCTCTTCTTGTGGTACCCATGCTGGATTGTCAGGGGTATTTGCTAGAGCCCATCAGCTAAGACCATCTGCATTTTTATGAATATTTCCAGATTTATGAACAATAGTCATATCTCCTCTATATTCTTGGATAGCAATTTTCCATCTCAGCATATGTCTATTTGGAGTCTTCATATTTAATAGTGATTTCACAGCATTACAGTCTGTGATTACATCAAATACTGTGCCATCCAAATAATAGTGCAGTTTTTCTAAAGCCCATACTAGGCATAAGCATTCCATTTGGCTTGCTCCATACCTTGCTTCTGTTGGCTTTATCTGCCTTGAAATGAAACAAATTGGTCCTTCCACTGGTTTATCATTGATAATTTGTGTTTGGTGAAGTGCAGCACCTAGTCCTTCTCCACAAGCATCAATGTACAGTTTGAAGGGTAGTTTCCAATCTGGCATCAGAAGAAATGGGGCATTTGTTAAGGAATTTTTCAATTCTTCATATGCCTTGACTCTTTCTTCTGTCATCTCATAGACTGTTTGTTGGTCACATAGCTTATACAAGGATTTAGCAATCTTTGCAAAGTCTTTTATATGCTGTCTATAGTAACCAGCAAATCCTAGAAATGATTGCATTTCTTTTTTGGTTTGAGGCATTGGCTTAAGTAGTACTGCTGCTACTTTATTTTTGTCTATGCCTAGACTAAGGCCAGATACTACATGTCCTAGGGCTTTTAATTCACTATATGCAAAATGACATTTTTTCAATGAAATTTTCATATTTACTTGGACTATTTTCTGTAGTACCCTTTCTAGTCTTGTCAGGTGATTTTCCCAAGTTTCTGAGCAAACTATGATATCATCAATGTAGATTATTAACCATCCTTCTGATAATTCTTCAGGAAATATGGTATTCATCATTCTTTGATAATGGGAAGGTGCATTTTTTATCCCAAATGGCATTCTTAAGTATTCAAAAATTCCACAATGGACTATTATTCTTAGTAGTTTCTTGGCATTGTCTGTTAAGACATTTTGATGAAAACCCTTAAGAGCATCCATAGCTGTGATGAACTTAGCTTGTGACAATTGGGTCAATGTCTCATGGATTCTGGGTATTGGATATCTGTCTGGAATGGTATAGGTATTCAGGGCTCTGAAGTCTCCTACCATCCTTGATTTTCCATTATGCCAAGTTATAATGACAGGTGTAGTAACTTCTACTTGCTCATTATGTCCAACCTTTCTTAATACTCCAAGGTCCATTAATTCTTTAATGTGCACCTCTAAGGCTTCTCTAGCTCTTGGGCTGGCTGGATAAGCAGGTCTTCTTAATAAAGGTGGGTAAGGTTTTTCTACATTAAGAATTATATCCACTTCATGTCCAATTATGGCACCTAGTGGCTCTTTGTCAGTTGCAAAGGCATTTTTATACTTAAATAAGAGGTCAATCAATTTTTCTTTCATTTTTTCTGTTAATTCTTGATTGAATTCTGCCTCTCTGAGTTGTTCAGATATAAAAAGTTCTTTTTCTGGAATTTTTTCCTCATTCTTCATAACTGTGATTTGTTTTTTGTTATTTAAGAATCCAAACTTTTGTCTTTTATTATCTCCTATGGTAAAATATCTATCTTTTTGGTTGGAGATATCTATACCATAGATTGATAAGTAGTCATTCCCAAGTATGAAATGATTACTAGTACAGTTGTCCATTACTACAAACTCTACTTTAATTCTGACAAATTGTGAGGGATGAGGAAAAATTAGTGTTAAATCAATTATTCCAAGGGGCTTCATGCTCTCACTTGCACTACTAAATTTGATACCTTGTATTGGCATAAGTTTTTCTTGCCAGTCTGGGACAATGGTTTTTAAATAACTTTTACCAACACAAGTGCAATATGCTCCTGTATCCAAGTTAATCTTTCCTTCTTGGTTATCAACCATAACAATACTTATACTTTATTTTCCAGCTGTATATCCCATTCCTCTTGCAGGTTTGGTTCTATACATTTTGGCATCTTGTATGTTTGTCAGGTTTGTGTCAGATGTTCCAACTTGTGGCAAGTTTGAGTTAACATCCAGTACTTCATAAATTATATCAATATTATTAATTTGTGCATTAATTATATTGATTTCATCACTTTCAGAGCTCTCTGACTCTTCTGTCTCTTTTTCAGAGTCAGATTCCTCTTCTTTGTCATTGTGGTTTTCTGTTTCCACAATTTCATTGATCTTTGCTTTTTTAAGGCAATTATTGGCTAAGTGTCCAATACCTCCACATTTATGGCATTTTCTTTGCTCATTATTGTTGGATGTATTGGGCTTAAAGGATTCTTTTGATTTATCTTTTTTGATAAATGGTTTATTTGGGCTTTTAATGTCCAATTTTTTCCAAGTCCTGCCAATTTTTGTCCTTGTCACTATATCTTCTAGTGCATTTATATACTCTTCTGTGGAGCATGGTTCTATACACCTGCTTCTTAGGGCATGTTCTAGTTCCCCTCCACATTTTTTAAGTATTTTCATATGTACCATCTTCTGTGACATTTCTGGGTACAGTGCATTAAGCCTTTCAACTTGTTTTAAGAACCAAGTTAAGGGTTTATCTTTCTCTGGGTCAAAGAAAGAGTTTTCAAATGCATTTTCTATCTTATACCTCCAGGCATCATTTGCCCACTTGGTGATTATTTCTTGTTTCCACCAAGACCAGGTATTTTTACCATTTGTTTGTCTTATGCCATAATACCATCTTTTTGCAGATTTCTCAAACAATGAATGTAATCTTGCAGTGACTAATTCATCTGGTATGGCATAGTCTTCTTGTAACATGTCAATTGTTTTAATAAATGACATGTGGTCATATTCACCTTCTCCTGTGAATGTTGGCCATTCCTTCAATTGAGGTGCTTCCTTCATTAAGACTTGGTTATTGTCTTGGTGACTCAAGTCTGTTATGAAAGGATTTGACAATTCCTCTTTTGTTTTAATAGGGCTTCTTATATGGGAAAATGGTGTTGATAACTTTGGCATATTTAAATTAGCCTCATTAATTTTATCCATTTTTTCTGTAATAAGCCTTATTTCACTTTGAATATCATCTTTTAGATGCATTCTTGCTTCATCACTTTTTTCCACATGGTCCAAAAGTAATTTTTGGTGTGATGAAGTCTTTTCTTCAAATTTTTCTACAGAAATACTTAATTTATTTAATTTTTCTGTAAGGTTGTCAATACTCACATCATAATTGATTGTCAAAGTCTTGTCTTTGATATCTTTTATGTATTTATACAATTCTTGTTGTCCTTGTATTAATTTTTGAGTATTGTCAATTAAATTCTTTGGTTTATTATTTTCAACAATAAACTTAATGTTGTCAATTTCTTTCTTGTTTTGTACAACAATTTTTGTTAAAGAAGATAAATTGTTATTTATTTCTTGTAGTGATAATAAACTGTCTTTAACTCCTTTTAGAGGTAATATACTATTTTTAATTTCTGTTAAAGTATTTACAACATCTTTGGACAAGGTTATTTCTTTGGGAAATGAGGTTGTCTCATTCTTTGCTCTTCCTTGTCCTTGAATTCCATCAAGGTTCTGGCCATGTTGAAAACATTGTCCATGGCATCCTTTTGGATTCTTGGGATTCTGTAGCTTGGGGAATATGGTTTCCTCCAATGCTTTTTCTTGTTCTTCTTCCCTTCTTGGGGAAGTGGGTTGGCTTGAGGCTTGCTGGTAGAAGCTACTGGGGCTTCTTCCTTGGTTGCCTCCCTCTTTTTGGCATGATAATCCTTGATCTTTTTGATTTGAGGTTTGGATGACAGTGGATTCCATCCATTGGAGTATTTCACTATCTCCTCCTCTTTGAGGAACTTTTTCAGGATGTGCCAGGAGTTCATCACTCCTTGGTGTATTTCAGGCAGCATTTCCCAGTCTTTGTCCTTGTACACTGTGCAATACTGCTTGTACTGGCTCATGTAGATGTCTATTTGAGCCCTCTGAATGTGATTTGTACCTGTTTGAGTTACTCATACTTAGTTCCAATTCAGGCTCAGATATCATGGGCATTTCTGGGACTTGCCTTTGGGATAAGGCACTTCCTTGTGTGGATTCTGTTCCACTGGGGATATTGCCCTTTCTTTTCCCTTTTGAGGGATCAATTCTACTTCTGAGTCCAGCTCCATCTGATTGGATGGAGTATTGGGAACCTCTTCTGGTAGTCATAATTAAAGAATAAGAAAAAATAAAAGTATTTTAGAATAAAATTCTTTTATGGCAATTTAAAAAGAGGTGCTCACCTTCAGAGTCTTGAATGGTGGGCCCTGGAAAGTCTAATTTCTTATCTTTCTTTCTTTTGGTGATAACTGGTGTTGGAGAACTTTGACAAGTTTCTTCCACCAATCTCTCAACAGTAGCTTGGTTGTCTTCTGTTGGGTTATCTTCAAACACTAAAAAAGACAAATAAATATAAGTCTTTTTATAAGAAGTGTTATTTTTGGCAAGATATGGCAATTTTCCACGTAGAAATTGCTTTTATATCTTAAAAAAATGAAATAAATAAAGAAATGAATAAAAATGAATAAAAATAACTTTTTTTATTGGTTTTTAATATTTTTTAATATTTTTTATGTATATTTATTTTTAAAGAATAAAATAAAAAATGAATATGATTCTTATAAAATTAAATTATAATAAAAATTATTTTTAATTTATAAATTATCTTTTTTAATCACTAGAGTCACTCAAAGAAAGTTCTTGCAAGTCTAAGGATGTGAAAAACCACGTGTAAGACAGTACAATTGCTTTCCAAATGCCTCAATAGCTTTTAAAATCAATAAAATATAAAATTATCATATAATTTTATGATTATAAATATAATTTATTATGGATAAACCCAAATAGAATCTTTTTAAAGGTCTTTTAAGTAAATATCACGGCCAGGCCCCCAAATGTAAGGTTTGACTATGAAACAATAAGTAAAAATTACTAATTTATTACTTATTGTACTCTGAATGTCCTTATAATTGAAATAAATAAGATCAAAATAATAATAATAATAAAGAAATATTATTATTATGGCGTAAAAATATTATATTATTAAATAAATATAATAATATAATTAATATTATATGAAATTATAATATTATAAATAATATATTAATATAAAATAATTAATATATTGTAAAGCTCTTTATTATTGTTACCAACAAATAATAAAGGCGTAAAAAATTGTTTTTTATTAATAAAAAACAATTAATAACAATAATATTACTAATATTAAAGTTATGAATTAATATAAATACTATTTATATTAATTAAAGAATTATTAATAGAGTAATAATAGAGAAATTATTATAATAAGAGAAAATAACCTACTTTTAACACTTAATATAATAATTTTGAAGTATTTTACGCCAAAAAATATAAATACAACTTTTTCAAATTGTATTTACAATAAAAATAAAGAAAATTACAAATTATTCTGGATTTTTATGTGGAAATGAGTTATTAGAGAGATTTTTAACAAAAACAATTAAATAAATGATTTAATCACGTCAAAATAGATGATTATAGCAAGGTGGTCTTTGGTCTTTAATAATATAACAGTTTTATATATAAAGAATAAAGAAATTACCTTTGATTTAATTGATTTAATGTTTTTGATGCGTCTGAGGGGAAAATAGAGTAAAAAGAGCTCTATTTATAGTAAATACCTCCCTCCTAGAGTCCAACAGGCTTCTAGTAGACTTGTACTGATCATATCCACTGGAATTGATCAATATTTTAAGGTTTGAGGGTGATTACATCATGATCAAACCATATTACATCATTATTACACCATTATTTAGAGTTATCACTATAACTCTAAGTGTGATGACATCAGAGGCTTGGCAGAACCCCAAATTTCGTGGATTTTATTAGTTTTAATCATAAACTAATAGTATTCACCAATTTTATCACTCTTAAGACTGTTAAACTTAAATTAAGGTTACAGTATGTGATCATAACAGCTCAATTTAAGCTCAAACTTTGATCCTCAATAACTTTTAAGGTTTTCACGCTACAGCAATTCAGAGAGTGAATTCTGATAGCCTGACATAACCTTATTATGCTGCCAAGAGCTTTTCATTACATCATCAAAACTCTACTTTTGATGATTTTTCTTATAACTCATCTTTTCTGTCGAAATTCAATATTTTAAACTTCAAACCTTGATTTCAGGGGGTTATACCCTGAATTTAATAATAAAAATTACATCATTCTTCACGAATGAACTAGGAGAATCTAACTGTGTACTTTTTTTTAAGTTTGGAACACTTTCACAACAAAGTGGTCAACAGCTCTGTTGATTTTTATCAATAATTCATCATAGGTTTTAACCTTGTTTATAATTTGTAAAATAAAGTTCATATCTGTGTTCTTACAGTAATTACGTGGTAACTTTATTTTTGGTTCATCATTCTAGCATGTATAGTTTAGAAGATATTAGCTATGATCACTGAATATATGCGTTGACCAAAAAAGTGCATATATTCAGGATATTTCCTTAAGTATTGATTTTGGGAATTAGCTTATTAATTGTTTTATATGTGGATGTTTGTGGGGAATCCACTGGTACAATTTATTTCACATGTTGTGTCATTAGTTTCTGAGATAAATAAGGTTTTATGATTTTTATAAGGTATTATACCTTATAATTCCTTAAATATTGACTTTACAGATATGCCATAAAAGTGGTATATGTGTATTTTCCCATGGGGAATCCAATGGTATAATTTATTTCACATGTTCATTCATTGGTTTTTAAGTTAAACCAATTTTAGTACCAATTTATGGTATTTTTTGTATATTTGAGTAATTATTTTTAGTGTATAGTTATTTTAATTAATTTTAATATAATTATATTAAAGGTATAATTATTATTAATCTTTTTTGTGACCTTATTGGATATGTGGTCATATCTCAAAGGCTCACAGCTTCTGTGTTGATTTTTAATCTTTTAATGTTTATCATTGTTGGTTCATTCATTTTTCATTTAATTATTTTTTTTTTTTATTTTTGATGCAATTCTCAGGTTTTATTTATTTATTTATTATTTTTTATTGTTAATGAGTCACTTTTGAATATTTATATGTGAATCACTGAGATTTTATAAATCAATTCATAACTTTCATGAGTGAATAGTTATTGTGAGCCTTTGAGATATGACCACATACCCAATAAGGTCACAAGAAATACTCAGAATAATTATACCTTTGATATAATTATATTAAAGTTACTTAGAATAATTATACATTAAAAATAATTACTTCAATATACAAAAAATACCATAAATTGATACAAAAATTGGTTTAACTTAAAAACCAATGAATCAACATGTAAAATAAATTATACCATTGGATTCCCCATGGTAAAATACACATATACCATTTTTGTGGCATATCTGTAAAGTCAATATTTAATGAATTATAAGGTATAATACCTTATAAAAACCATAAAACCTTATTTATCTCAAGAACTAATGAAACAACATGTGAAATAAATTGTACCAGTGGATTCCCAACGAAATTTCACACATAAAACAATTAATAAGCTAATTTCCAAAGTTAATACTTAAGGAATTAACCTGAATATATGCACTTTTTTGGTCAACGCATATATTCAAGGATCATAGCTAATATCTCCAAAACTATACATGATAGAATGATGAACCAAAACTAAAGTTACCACGTAATTACTGTAAGAACACAGATATGAACTTTATTTTACAAATTATAAACAAGGTTAAAACCTATGATGAAATATTGATAAAAATCAACAGAGCTGTGACCACTTTGTTGTGAAAGTGTTCCAAACTTAAAAAAACGTATACAGTTGGATTCTACTAGTTCATTCGGGAAGAATGATGTAATTTTCTTATTAAATTCAGGGTATAACCCCCTGAAATTAAGGTTTGAAGTTTAAAATATTGAATTTCAACAGAAAAGATGAGTTACAAGAAAAATCATCAAAATTAGAGTTTTGATGATGTAATGAAAGGCTCTTGGCAGCATAATGAGGTTATGCCAGGCTATCAGAATTCACTCTCTGAATTGCTGTAGCGTGTAAATCTTAAACGTTATTGAGGATCAAAGTTTGAGCTTAATTTGAGCAGTTATGATCACTCACAGTAACCTTAATTTAAGTTTAACAGTCTTAAGAGTGATGAAATTGGTGAATACTATTAGTTTATGATTAAAACTGATAAAATCCACGAAATTTGGGGTTCTGCCAAGCCTCTGATGTCATCAAACTTAGAGTTATAGTGATAACTCTAAATAATGGTGTAATAATGATGTAATATGGTTTGATAATGATGTAATCATCTCCAAACCTTAAAATATTGATCACTTCTAGTGGGTATGATCAGTACACGTCTACTAGAAAACTTTTGGACTCTAGGAGGGAGGAATTTACTATAAATAGAGCTCTTTTTACTCTATTTTCCCCTCAGACGCATCAAAAACATTAAATCAATTAAATCAAAGGTAATTTCTTTATTCTTTATATATAAAACTATTATATTATTAAATACCAAAGACCACCTTGTTGTAATCATCTATTTTGACGTGATTAAATCATTTATTTAATTGTTTTTGCTAAAAATCTCTTTAAAAACTCATTTCCACGTTAAAGTCCAGAATAATTTGTAATTTTCTTTATTTTTATTGTAAATACAATTTGAAAAGTTGTATTTATATTTTGTGGCGTAAAATATTTCAAAATTATTATATTAAGTGTTAAAAGTAGGTTATTTTCTCTTATTATAATAATTTCTCTATTATTACTCTCTTAATAATTCTTTACTTAATATAAGTAGTATTTATATTAATTCATAACTTTAATATTAGTAATATTATTGTTATTAATTGTTTTTTATTAATAAAAAGCAATTTTTTACGCCTTTCTTATTTTTTGGTAACAATAATAAAGAGCTTTTTAAATATATTAATTATTTTATATTAATATATTTATTTATTATATTATATTTTCATAATATAAATTATATTATTATATTTATTTAATAATATAATTATTTTACGCCATAATAATAATAATTATTTATTATTATTATATTTTTAATCTTATTTATTCAATTCATAAGGACATTCAGAGTACAATAAGTAATAAATTAGTAATTTTTACTTATTGTTTCATGGTAAAACCTTACATTTGGGAGCCTGGCCGTGATATTTACTTAAAAGACCTTTAAAAAGATTCTAATTGGGTTTATCCAATAATAAATTATATTTATAATCATAAAATTATATAATAATTTTATAGTTTATTGATTTTAAAAGCTATTGAGGCATTTGGAAAGCAATTTTACTGTCTTACACGTGGTTTTTTCACATCCTTAGACTTGTAAGAACTTTCTTTGAGTGACTCTAGTGATTAAAAAAAGATAATTTATAAATTAAAAATAACTTTTTATAATTTGATTTTGTAAAATAATCATATTCATTTTTTATTTTATTCTTCAAAAATAAAAATATAAAAAATATTAAAAAATATAAAAAAACCAATAAAAAAAAAAAAAAAAAAAAGTTATTTTTTTATTAATTTTTATTCATTTCTTTATTCATTTCAAGTTTTTAAAGATATAAAAGCAATTTCTACTTGGAAAATTGCCATATCTTGCCAAAATAAAATAACACTTCTTATAAAAAGACTTATATTTATTTGTCTTTTTTAGTGCTTGAAGATAACCCAACAGAAGACAACCAAGCTACTGTTGAGAGATTGGTGGAAGAAACTTGTCAAAGTTCTCCAACACCAGTTATCACCAAAAGAAAGAAAGCTAAGAAATTAGACTTTCCAGGACCCACCATTCAAGACTCTGAAGGTGAGCACCTCCTTTATAATTGCCATAAAAAGAATTTTTATCCTAAAATACTTTTATTTCTTATTTTCTTAAATTATGACTACAAAAAGAGGTTCCCAATACTCCATCCAATCAGATGGAGCTGGACTCAGAGGTAGAACTGATCCCTCAAAAGGCAAAAGAAAGGGCAATATCCCCAGTGGAACAGAATCCACACAAGGAAGTGCCTTATCCCAAAGGCAAGTCCCAGAAATGCCCATGATATCTGAACCTGAATTGGAGCTAAGTATGAGTAACTCAAATAGGTACAAATCACATTCAGAGGGCTCAAATAGACATCTACATGAGCCAGTACAAGCAGTATTACACAGTGTACAAGGACAAAGATTGGGAAATGCTGCCTCAAATACACCAAGGAGTGATGAACTCCTGGCACATCCTGAAAAAGTTCCTCAAAGAGGAGGAGATAGTGAAATACTCCAATGGATGGAATCCACTGTCATCCAAACCTCAAATCAAAAAAATCAAGGATTACCACGCCAAAAAGAGGGAGGCAACCAAGGAAGAAGCCCCAGTAGCTTCTACCAGCAAGCCCCAAGCCAGCCCACTTCCCCAAGAAGGGAAGAAGAACAAGAAAAAGCATTGGAGGAAACCATATTCCCCAAGCTACAGGATGCCATGGACAATGTTTTCAACATGGCCAGAACCTTGATGGAATTCAAGGACAAGGAAGAGCAAAGAATGAGACAACCTCATTTCCCAAAGAAATAATCTTGTCCAAAGATGTTGTAAATACTTTAACAGAAATTAAAAATAGTATATTACCTCTAAAAGAAATTAAAGATAGTTTATTATCACTACAAGAAATAAATAACAATTTATCTTCTTTAACAAAAATTGTGTTGCAAAACAAGAAAGAAATTGACAACATTAAGTTTATTGTTGAACATAATAAACCAAAGAATTTAATTGACAATACTCAAAAATTAATACAAGGACAACAAGAATTGTATAAATACATAAAAGATATCAAAGACAAGACTTTGACAATCAATTATGATGTGAGTATTGACAATCTTACAGAAAAATTAAATAAATTCAGTATTTCTGTAGAAAAATTTGAAGAAAAGACTTCATCACACCAAAAATTAATTTTGGACCATGTGGAAAAAAGTGATGAAGCAAGAATGCATCTGAAAGATGATATTCAGAGTGAAATAAGGCTTATTACTGAAAAAATGGATAAAATTAATGAAGCTAATTTGAATATGCCAAAGTTATCAACACCATTTTCTCATATAAGAATCCCTGTTAAAACAAAAGAGGAATTGTCAAATCCTTTCATAACAGGCTTGAGTCACCAAGATAATAACCAAGTCTTAATGAAGGAAGCACCTCAATTGAAGGAATGGCCAACATTCACAGGAGAAGGTGAATATGACCACATGTCATTTATTAAAACAATTGACATGTTACAAGAAGACTATGCCATACCAGATGAATTAATCACTGCAAGATTACATTCATTGTTTGAAAAATCTGCAAAAAGATGGTATTATGGCATAAGACAAACAAATGGTAAAAATACCTGGTCTTGGTGGAAACAAGAAATAATCACCAAGTGGGAAAATGATGCCTGGAGGTATAAGATAGAAAATGCATTTGAAAACTCTTTCTTTGACCCAGAGAAAGACAAACCTTTAACTTGGTTCTTGAAACAAGTTGAAAGGCTTAATGCACTGTACCCAGAAATGTCACAAAAGATGGTGCACATGAAAATACTTAAAAAATGTGGAGGGGAACTAGAACATGCCCTAAGAAGCAGGTGTATAGAACCATGCTCCACAGAAGAGTATATAAATGCACTAGAAGATATAGTGACAAGAACAAAAATTGGCAGGACTTGGAAAAAATTGGACATTAAAAGCCCAAATAAACCATTTATCAAAAAAGATAAATCAAAAGAATCCTTTAATCCCAATACATCCAACAATAATGAGCAAAGAAAATGCCATAAATGTGGAGGTAGTGGACACTTAGCCAATAATTGCCTTAAAAAAGCAAAGATTAATGAAATTGTGGAAACAGAAAACCAAAATGACAAAGAAGAGGAATCTGACTCTGAAGTAGAGACAGAAGAGTCAGAAAGCTCTGAAAGTGATGAAATCAATATAATTAATGTACAAATTAATAATATTGATATAATTTATGAAGTACTTGATGTTAATTCAAACTTACCACAAGTTGGAACATCTAACACAAACCTGACAAACATACAAGATGCCAAAATGTATAGAACCAAACCTGCAAGAGGAATGGGATATACAGCTGGAAAATCAAGTATAAGTATTGTTATGGTTGATAACCAAGAAGGAAAAGTTAACTTGGATACAGGAGCATATTGCACTTGTGTTGGCAAAAGTTATTTAAAAACCATTGTCCCAGACTGTCAAGAAAAACTTATGCCAATACAAGGTGTCAAATTTAGTAGTGCAAGTGAGAGCATGAAGCCCCTTGGGATAATTGATTTAACACTACTTTTTCCTCATCCCTCACAATGTGTCAGAATTAAAGTAGAGTTTGTAGTAATGGACAACTGTACTAGTAATCATTTCATACTTGGGAATGACTACTTATCAATCTATGGTATAGATATCTCCAGCCAAAAAGATAGATATTTTACCATAGGAGATAACAAAAGACAAATTTTTGGCTTCTTAAATAACAAAAAACAAATCACAGTTATTAAGAAGGAAGAAAAAATTCCAGAAAAGGACCTTTTTATATCTGAACAACTTAAAGAGGCAGAATTCAATCAAGAATTAACAGAAAAAATGAAAGATAAATTGATTGACCTCTTATTTAAGGATAAAAATGCCTTTGCAACTGACAAAGAGCCACTAGGTGCCATAATTGGACATGAAGTGGATATAATTCTTAATGTAGAAAAGCCTTACCCACCTTTATTAAGAAGACCTTCTTATCCAGCCAGTCCAAGGGCTAGAGAAGCCTTAGAGGTGCACATTAAAGAATTAATGGACCTTGGAGTATTAAGAAAGGTTGGACATAATGAACAAGTAAAAATTACTACACCTGTCATTATAACTTGGCATAATGGAAAATCAAGGATGGTAGGAGACTTCAGAGCCCTGAACACCTATACCATTCCAGACAGATATCCAATACCTAGAATCCATGAGACATTGACCAAATTGTCACAAGCTAAGTTCATCACAGCTATGGATGCTCTTAAGGGTTTTCATCAAAATTTCTTAACAGACAATGCCAAGAAACTACTAAGAATAATAGTCCATTGTGGAATTTTTGAATACTTAAGAATGCCATTTGGGATAAAAAATGCACCTTCCCATTATCAAAGAATGATGAATACCATATTCCCTGAAGAATTATCAGAAGGATGGTTAATTATCTATATTGATGATATCATAGTTTGCTCAGAAACTTGGGAAAATCACCTTACAAGACTAGAAAGGGTACTACAAAAAATAGTCCAAGTGAATATGAAAATTTCCTTGAAAAAGTGTCATTTTGCATATAGTGAATTAAAAGCACTAGGAAATGTTGTATCTGGACTTAGTCTAGGCATAGACAAAAATAAAGTAGCAGCAGTACTGCTCCAACCAATGCCTCAAACCAAAAAAGAAATGCAATCATTTTTAGGATTTGCTGGTTACTATAGACAGCATATAAAGGACTTTGCAAAAATTGCCAAATCCTTATATAAATTATGTGACCAACAAACAGTTTATGAAATGACTGAAGAAAGGGTCAAGGCATATGAAGAATTGAAAAATTCACTAACAAATGCCCCATTTCCTCTAATTCCAGATTGGAAACTACCTTTCAAACTATACATTGATGCTTGTGGAGAAGGATTAGGTGCTGCACTTCACCAAACACAAATTATCAATGATAAACCAGTGGAAGGACCAATTTGTTTCATTTCAAGGCAAATAAAGCCAACAGAAGCAAGGTATGGAGCAAGCCAAATGGAATGCTTATGCCTAGTGTGGGCTTTAGAAAAACTGCATTAGTATTTGGATGGCACAGTATTTGATGTAATCACAGACTGTAATGCTGTGAAATCACTATTAAATATGAAGACTCCAAATAGACATATGCTGAGATGGAAAATTGCTATCCAAGAATATAGAGGAGATATGACTATTGTACATAAATCTGGAAATATTCATAAAAATGCAGATGGTCTTAGCAGATGGGCTTTAGCAAATACCCCTTACAATCCAGCATGGGTACCACAAGAAGAGCACCATATAGAAGGAATATGTGTCACAGACATAGGCACAGAATTCTTTAACCAAGTTAAAGAAAGCTATAAGACAGACAAAAATTGCCATATCTTAAGCCAACTTCTAATGAAAGACTGCAAAGATCCATCACTTTCATCAAAACTAGATGAAATATGGAAAAAGGCATATGATGAAGGAAGAATCCACCTCCTTGATGGAATCCTTTACCATAGAACAAAACACACATGTGTTATGGCCTTAACAGATAGAACACTAATAAACACTATTTTACATGAGTGTCATGATAGTGTTGCATCTGGACATCTCTCAGAAGATAGGACACTACAGAGGGTAAAAACCTGCTCTTGGTGGCCAAATTGGAAGAAAGATGTTGGAGAGTACTGCCAAACCTGTGACAGATGTCAAAAAGCCAACAGAGCCACAGGAAAGAAATTTGGAATGATGATCCAAATCCAAGAACCAAAATCCCCATGGGAAATAGTTCATATGGATTGGGTAACAGCACTACCTCCAGGAGGAGACAGGAGCTATAATGCATGTCTAGTGTTAGTTGACAGGTACAGTAAAACTCCCATGTTCTTACCATGTTATAAAGATGACACAGCTGTGGATACAGCCATAATGATATGGAATAAAGTCCTTAGCCACACAGGCCTATTCCAAAATATTATAAGTGACAGAGACCCAAAGTTCACTTCAGCATTATGGACAAATCTCCATAACTTATTTGGGAAAAAGCTATCATTCTCAACAGCTTACCATCCCCAAACTGATGGTTTAGCAGAAAGAATGATACAGACCTTAGAGGACATGATCAGAAGATTCTGTGCTTATGGGCTAGAATTCAAAGATTCTGATGGTTTTACCCATGATTGGTGTACACTAATACCAGCACTTGAACTGGCATATAAGACATCAATCCATTCTTCTACTGGCAAAACACCAGCAATGCTAGAGAAAGGTTGGAATACAAGACTTCCTTATGATACCCTCAAAAAGGACTTAGTGGACATACATCCAACAGCAAGCAGTTTTAAGATAATGCTTGACAAAGCAAGACACCATGCAAACAGATGCATGCAAGACTCTTTCAAATATGCAAAAGAAAGATGGGACAAAAGTCATAAACCACCTGACTTCAAAATAGGAGATTTGGTATTAGTATCAACTCTTAACTTTAATAACATAAAAGGACCAAAGAAATTGAAATATTCCTTTGCAGGACCATTTATGGTAAAAGCACTTCATGGACCCAATGCTGTACAATTGGAACTTACAGGTGATTTAATGAATAAACACCCAACTTTCCCTGTAAGTCTTATAAAACCTTACAGCTCAAGTGACAAGGAATTATTTCCACTAAGAAATAAACCCCCACTTGAAATTCCCCCTTTTGAAGAAGGAGAAGAAAAAAGAATTGTAAAAGTCCTTAAAGAAAGAAGGACAAGGAACAAAAAAGAAAGAGAATACCTTGTAAGGTATAGAAATCCAACTCAAGAAGATGAATGGCTACTTGAGAAAGATATAACAAATGCTGATAAACTACTGAGGAGGTTTAGACATGAAAGAAAACCTAAAGAATAACAAAATCAAGCATTATTGAGCTTCAGGACTGATAAAGTCTAATGAAGAGGTAGGACAGTGGATGATACCCTAATCACACATATCAGATTGTGGTACAATCTTTTTTGATGGTAGGGAATGTGAGCCTTTGAGATATGACCACATACCCAATAAGGTCACAAAAAAGACTCAGAATAATTATACCTTTAATATAATTATATTAAAATTACTTAGAATAATTATACATCAAAAATAATTACTTAAATATACAAAAAATACCATAAATTGATACAAAAGTTGGTTTAACTTAAAAACCAATGAATCAACATGTAAAATAAATTATACCATTGGATTCCCCATGGTAAAATACACATATACCATTTTTATTGCATATCTGTAAAGTCAATATTTAATGAATTATAAGGTATAATACCTAATAAAAACCATAAAACCTTATCTATCTCAAGGCCTAATGAAACAGCATGTGAAATAAATTGTACCAGTGGATTCTCCACGAAATTCCACACATAAAACAATTAATAAGCTAATTTCCAAAGCTAATACTTAAGGAATTAACCTGAATATATGCACTTTTTTGGTCAACGCATATATTCAAGGATCATAGCTAATATCTCCTAAACTATACATGATAGAATGATGAACCAAAAATAAAGTTACCACTTAATTACTGTAAGAAAACAGATATGAACCTTTCTTTACAAATTATTAACAATGTTAAAACCTATGATGAAATATTGATAAAAATCAACAGAGCTGTTGACCACTTTGTTGTGAAAGTGTTCCAAACTTAAAAAAAAGTATACAACTGGATTCTACTAGCTCATTAGTGAATAATGATGTAATTTTTATTATTAAATTCAGGGTATAACCCCCTGAAATTAAGGTTTGAAGTTTAAAATATTGAATTTCGACAGAAAAGATGAGTTACAAGAAAAATCATCAAAATTAGAATTCTGATGATGTAATGAAAAGCTCTTGGAAGAATGATAAGGTTATGCCAGGCTATCAGAATTCACTCTCTGAATTGCTGTAGCGTGTAAATCTTAAAAGTTATTGAGGATCAAAGTTTGAGCTTAATTTGAGCAGTTATGATCACTCACAGTAACCTTAATTTAAGTTTAACAGTCTTAAGAGTGATAAAATTGGTGAATACTATTAGTTTATGATTAAAACTAATAAAATCCACGAAATTTGGGGTTCTGCCAAGCCTCTGATGTCATCAAACTTAGAGTTATAGTGATAACTCTAAATAATGGTGTGATAATGATGTAATATGGTTTGATAATGATGTAATCATCTCCAAACCTTGAAATATTGATCACTTCCAGTGGGTATGATCAGTACACGTCTACTAGAAGCCTTTTGGACTCTAGGAGGGAGGTATTTACTATAAATAGAGCTCTTTTTACTCTATTTTCCCCTCAGACGCATCAAAAACATTAAATCAATTAAATCAAAGGTAATTTCTTTATTCTTTATATATAAAACTATTATATTATTAAATACCAAAAACCACCTTGTTGTAATCATCTATTTTGACGTGATTAAATCATTTATTTAATTGTTTTTGCTAAAAATCTCTTTAAAAGCTCATTTCCACGTTAAAATCCAGAATAATTTGTAATTTTCTTTATTTTTATTGTAAATACAATTTGAAAAGTTGTATTTCTATTTTTTGGCGTAAAATATTTCAAAATTATTATATTAAGTGTTAAAAGTAGGTTATTTTCTCTTATTATAATAATTTCTCTATTAGTACTCTCTTAATAATTCTTTAATTAATATAAATAGTATTTATATTAATTCATAACTTTAATATTAGTAATATTATTGTTATTAATTGTTTTTTATTAATAAAAAGCAATTTTTTATGCCTTTATTATTTGTTGGTAACAATAATAAAGAGCTTTTTAAATATATTAATTATTTTATATTAATGTATTTATTTATTATATTATATTTTCATAATATAAATTATATTATTATATTTATTTAATAATATAATTATTTTACGCCATAATAGTAATAATTATTTATTATTATTATATTTTTAATCTTATTTATTCAATTCATAAGGACATTCAGAGTACAATAAGTAATAAATTAGTAATTCTTACTTATTGTTTCATAGTCAAACCTTACAGTTATCAAGTTATTATTATATTATTTTCTATTGCCTGTTCTTTTCTTTTTGTAATTTTTTGATTTCTTCATTGTTTGTTTACCTTTGCATTGTGATCATTTATGATCCATTTGTAATTATTTATACCTTAGGAGTTACTTGTTTTGTTTTAAATTGTTTAAAATTCATTCTTTATGATTCATATGTGATGAATTTTGTTTTTTGATTTTTTTTTTGGTTTTTATTATTTATTTTTCTTATTGCTTCTGTGTTGATTTCTATTTGCTAATTTTGATTATTGATGATTCATTCATTTTTCTTTTCATTCTTGTTTCTTATTATTTATGATGCAATTTTTATGTTTTATTTATTTATCTATCTATTAGTTTTTGTTGTTCATTAGTAATTTTTGAATATGTCTAATTGAATCATTGAGATTTTATAAATCCATTCATAATTTATATGAGTTACTAGTTATTTAGTTATTATTATTATATTTTTCATTGTCTTTTGTTTTATTTTTTAACTTTTTGAATAATTTATTGTTCATTTACCATTTTATTTCAATCATTTATGATCCATTTGATATTTTTTATACCTTATGAATTACATATTTTTGGTTTTGAATTGTTTATAAGTCATTTTTTATGATTCATATCTGATGATTTATGTTTTCTATTTTTATGATTCATTTTATTTAATTAATTTCAGCTTCAACTATTGAATATTCTTTTTTGATATTTTATATTATATAATTTATCTATTATCAATGTATTTATGAGTTTTAACTGTTAATTGATCCTTTGGGTCATTTAATCATCAAAGTCTATTATTCATTGAATTTTTGATCTTATATATATTACTTATAATTTATTTTTTATGACCTATCATATACTAACTTAATTTTTCATTTGTAATAATTAGTTTTAATAGCTCTTTTTCATGATGAATTTATTACTTTTTTAATAGATAAACAATTTTTAATTTTCAATGTTTACCTTTCTTCAAAGATAAATATATCATTTGTTTAATATTTAATATTTAATTATTCATTGTTATTCTTCATTCTTTATTTTTCTATTATGCATTATTCTGAAGCTGTTTATGAATATGCCTTATTATTTATCACTACATTAGGGGATGTATCTGTTTATAACCTCTTCCTATGCGCTTATTCTTATCAATTATCAATTTTAAATAATTTTCAAGTTTTATTATTCAATTTTTTGTAATAACTCTATTTTTTAGGGCTATATTTTTTTACAGTCTTAGGGATCTTTTTTACTCATTTGATTCATCCTCTCAATTAATCTGATCCTCAAGTCTAACAATCATCTTTCATCTAAATCTCATTCCATAAAATCAATTCAGTCCATTTTAACCCAAAATGTCTCGTGAGTTACTTTTACCTTTTCAAACTTTTCATCCATGGGATTTATGCTGGTATTTTGTCCCGATGGGCACGTGATTCAAAGTCCCAATTTCTAGCTGAAATTCTTGAAAATGAAGCAAATGAATGGATAACTGTAATGGGAAACAAAGCCAGAGCTTGAGAAATTTACGACTCTCATCTTACTTCCTTTGACTCAAAAACACTAACCCGTTGATGGCGTAGATAGGGATTCTATGGCAGCCACAATCCCTTGGGCATATCACCTTTCTAAGTTGAAACCAAACTCTCATAAAGCCACACCATTGCTACAGACAGCAGAAGATTCCCTAGACTTGTGGCCCAAAAATCTCACATGGGGCCTAGGCACAGAGATTTGTTAAGTGATTCAATAGATATTATTTGGTTTGCCTTGATCTTCTCAAATGACTCATTGCCTCTTTCAGCCATTGATGCGCTCATTGCTTTACTAAGGCTGTTCAATTTTGTCCTCAATCGGACAAAATCCAAAGCGTTCAAACCAACTCGAGTCGATAACCCTATCTCACCATTGGCTTTGCCTTGATTCCTTATTCAATGGAAGCCAAAATACAGCGCACCCGCGAGAAAACTGTTCCCAAATGGTTTGCAATGGAGTGAGCTTTCACAGCAGGGATCGGAGCTGATGTGTTGGTTGTGCTGACTAAGGCAACGTCTGCAATCACTGGTCACAGCAAAAAAGAAGTCATGCTCATTGTTTCTCATATGCTCAAAACAAACAACAACAGTAATGAGAAGAGCACCAACTCCGTATGAGCAGTACAGGAAATCAAAATAGAAGAAAACTTGACTTGGATTTTGACGATGAAGAAGAATTCCAAGTTCATTTATTAATTCATGATCTCAAACCACCTTTTTTAGATGGTCGCTTAATTTTCACTAAGCCACTTGAACCAGTCAATCCAATTAACAATCCACCTGTTGATATGGCCATCTTTAGCAAAAAAGGACTTTTACTAGTTTGCGAGCAAAGACTTAAGAAGGAACATGAAAAGGCTGCTTCCAAAGTGGCAGCTCTTGGTGGTACTACTTTAGCAAACCCCACAGGAGTCAAAGAAGAGCCCAAAGTCAATGGAAATCTTCTTACTTAACTCCCATGAATTTCCCATTTGATTTTGGAGGTGATTCATGCTTCCCTTTGATTATTCTGTTTTTTCTTTCTTACACTCGACTTTTCATTCTTTTGCTCTCAAATATTGAAATCAAAGGATCAAGCCGCTATAGATGTCAATGAAAAACAAAACTCAACACATCAAAATCATTCTGGCCCTCAGGGTGATAATTGCTCCACTTGTAAGGAGTGTCAATTTGCTTCCCATCTTAAAAAATCAGACGGGGTTGGCCAGTTTGCAAAGACAAAGTCTCTCCAAAAGCAGTGCCAATATTTACTGGGTTTTTCTTGTGGTCAGTGGTTTTGTAAGCAAACTTGCAAAAATGAAGGCAAGTCTTTGTTGATGAACATTTAAAAATAATTTTGATTTGACTGAAATCTTGCGCATCTTTCTTTCCAGTGTCTTTATTAATGGCTACCCTTTTAATGTCCATTGCACCTTTTTGCTTTATGCTATAACAGGAAACTCACTTAATCTGTTTTTTTGTCTTTTGATTTTAGGTGATTGCCTTCACTCTTGTCCTCAAACGTCAACTTGTCAAAAACTCCGGAAGCCCTCCGCGGACTTGGTCAAAGCAGGGTGTTGCTTAAGGCTTTGCCTCTCTATGTGGGTTCACATGCATAGAGGTGGCTTGAGGCTGTAACACCATTTGGCAACTAATAAACTGAGGGCTTGGGTCATCTTATCCACAAAAGAGGAGCTGTCCAGGCCAATAGGGCTGGTTCCCTGCACAATAAATAGTGAAATAACACTATAAAATTAGATGAATTACACATCTTCAAAAAATATTCTTTTTATCATTATAATTAGAATAAGCTCTGGTCATGGTGGGGGCCCACACCATGACCAATTTATGTATTTACTTCTAATAGCCAACACGGGGGAATTGCTGCCGAAAATTCTTAGTAAATTTTATTATATTCAAATTAGATGATTTTTAATTTTTGTTTTGTAATTTAAATTATTTTTAATCAATTATAATAATAAATAAATAAATAAATAGAATGGGTTATATTCCAATTAATGATTTACTTATAATTCTTGGCTTCAATAACTAATTAATTATAAAAATATAATAAAGAATCAAATGTAATAAAAAACATCTAATCCATTAAGGATATATAATAAATCCAAACAAAAAACACATACTTAATAAAGGAATAAATCCCAAAAGATTATTTCACAAATAAAAATATCCACTCAAAATATAAATAAATAATAAAATAAGATAACTAAAAATTAACCCATAAATAATAAAAATCAAACAATAAAGACATCAAAAAAGGAAGGAACTAATCAATAAGATATAAATAATAAAAAAGACCATTAATCACTTTCTAATTATGAGATTACAATTGTGATTCATATAATATAGAATAAATAAATAAATGAGTTAATCAATCAAAAATAGATAAATAATACTTCAAGAATCCAGAGATAATAAATTATGAATGAACAAACTACAAATGATCATTAAATCATCAAATGAATAAGTTAATGAATCATGAGGAATATTTTTAATACAAAGAAATCATAAATTATAATTACAAAATAAGTATAGAAAGCCCAGAAGAAAAAATCAATCAATAAAGATTAAAAATATACAAAAAATCAAAAAAATTAAAAAATTAAAAATTAAGTACTAAAAAAATAATAAAAGCTCATAAATTCATGGTAATCAATTCCAAACAGTTCCAATTAGTTATAATTACTCAATGAAGGTGTTCATGAAAATTCAAAATTTTGAACATTTGATTTCAAATATTCAAAGGTAGGTGAAATTTGATTCTGAATATTTGGTCATGATGGAAATTCAATATTGAATATTTGATGACGCTTAAAATTCAACAAATTTTCAAAAAGCTATGCATTGAATTTCCATTGATATGTGGAAATATGGCAGTAGTTTCAAATATGCCCAATTCTTTCATTGGATTACTTGCACCGTTAAATTTTATTCCATCAATGGGTAATAGTTGATATTCAAAATTTGGCACACAACTCTCAAGAAAAGATTTTCCAACACAAGAGCAGGAGGCTTCTTGGTGAATTAAAAGCTTAGTCGGTTTGTTAGCAATTACCACTTCTGTTATACAGGAGTTGCCAGCTGTATAACCTCTTCCTCTGTTTGGCTTGGTTTTCATAAGCTGTGCATCTTCAATTTAGGATAAACCAAGTTGACTTTTACTTTTTTGTGGCAAACGGGAATAAGATTCCATGATGTCAAATGTGAAATTGATATTTTCTACATCTTTTGAAGATTCAGAAAATATTGATGATTTATCATCTGAATTTTCTTCAATTACGTGTTCTTTTTCAACATCAGGTTCCTTCTCAATGTCAATTTCATTTTTTCCCCTTTTTGGACATGTATTAGCTAAATTTGTTGTGCTTTTGCAAATATGGCATTTTCTGATTATATATGCATATTTATACTTCATATTGTTAGAATTTTCTTTGGGATTTTTCTCCACAGAATCTTTCCAAGGTGCATTAAACCTTGTTTTGAGATTCACCCTACTAGAACCAACTTTGGTTCTGGTGGTTACTTCTTCCAATATATTTATAATATCTTCTGCTGAAGGTTGTTCAATAGTCTTTATTTTAACAGCATTCTCTAAGTCACCTCCACATTGTCTCAGAATGTTTCTGTTAATCATAAATTCTGACATGTCAGGCTACAATGCTGTTAATTTTTCCTTCTGTTGGAAAAACCATGGTAAATCTTTGTCTTTATCAGCATTAAATTTGGCAGATTAAAAGGCTGTTTACACTCTAAATCTCCAAGCATCATTGGACCATTTTTTAATAATTTGGTTTTTCCACCAAGTCCAACTTTGGTGCCCATGTGCTTGGCTTAATTTGATATACCATCTATGGGCTTATCTGGTAAACAAGGTGTTATATATTTCTGTTACCAACCTTTCTGGTAATTTGAAATCTTCTTTAATAAATTCAATACCTCTGATAAATCCCATATGGTCATACTCTCCTTCACCACTGAAGTGAGGCCATTCTTTAAGTTTTGGTACTTCTTTCATACGTTTTTGGCCCATTGATGGTTCCAAGTTTTGGAAAGAAGTGGAAAATTCATTCTTTAATTTTGAATTTCTTGTACCCTCAAATTCATTTAGATTTTTAGACATTCTTTTTAAGGTGTGCATTAATTGTTCAATCTCATTCATTTTACTGGTGCTATGCCTTTGGGAATTTCCGAATTGATGTTGAAATTCTTGTATTAAATTTATTACTTCAGTTTTATACATGTCTTCTTTATGTGTCAGTTCTTGCCATAATTCTGTCTGTCTAGTATTAGCAGGAGTGACTTTATTCAATTTCATTGTTAGTTTTGATACTTCCTCTTGTGAGGTGTAAAAATAGGTTTTCAAGGCAATTTTATATGTCTCTACTTCAGTAAATGAATTTGAGATTTTATCAAGGACTGTCTTATTGTATACTTTTATAATATTTATTGCTTTTTTCAATTATTTCATCAATATTTATCTTTTAATTGTTTGTGAGCCTTGAGGTATTGTTTACATTCCCAAATAGGCCACAATTATCTTAAAAAGAAATTTTGAATTATACATAACTCATAAATCATGCATATATTCAAAATTCATCATTTTCGATTTCAGAAAAGATGAATAACTTTTCATTGAGTAAGTAAATCCATGGATTTAAGGCCAGATTTGGATTCTACACAAAACTTGACCTAGGGTAGCTCCATAGAGTGATAAAGCTCAAATTAACTCTTTGAGGTGGTAATATGGAAAATACTTCAACACCACATCATTAATACCACATAAAAGATCCGTGAAAAATTTTGTTTTTCTTTATTGTATGCCAAAATAATGAGAAAATGAGAAAGCCCATGTTACATATACACTAAGAATAGTGTTATACATTTTTTGGGCACTTAAGATTATGGTATTCTTACATGCACGTTTGGTACACCCATAGTGGATATCTCACTTGAAGCTTAAATTTCTATTTTGACATGAAAAATAAGTAGGGGGGACAAAAGACATCAAAGAGAGCCAGGGTACCCAACTTCTGAATCCCCAGAGGCGTGGATAGCTCCAAAGCTTGGTTCAATGGCTGATCTTGACCCAATTGGTAAACTAAACCTCTTTGGGAACTTGGTTACCAAGTTACAACTACTGTAAAACACCAGAAAATAGCAAATAACCTGCTATTTTGACGTGCCAAGGAGGTAAAGAGCTACTTACACTCCTGTAACCATGTTAATTACTAATTACTTTCCATGGATAAACCACAAAAGAGTAATTAAAACCCTTTTTGGACTTGTATCCATTGATTTACCTCATAGCAACCAGTCAAACACTGATATTTGCAATTCTACGTAGAAATGAGGTAAAAACTTCAAAAATTCATTAAAAATACAATTCTTCATGAATCTTTCTGAAACTTTCAGGACCAATTGAGAACTGTATTATCTATGGTACAACCAAAAATAATTACAGTTTTACTAGTAAAATTAAAAGTTTTACGTACAGTTCATTTTTGGTTATTCTACGTGAAACACTGAATCTTCAAAAATTCACAGTAAATAAAACCTGTGATGAAATTGTCAATAACATTGATACCTTTGGGAAATCAATGATTACTTTAGAATAAAAGAATATTTACAAATGTTACTGCTTTTATTCTTAACCATATTGGGGTTGGTAGTCACATAAAAGCATCAATTAAGTAATTATGATAATCTTACGTGACAACAGATGATGCAATCATTAATCCAAAAAGGTTTATTGTTTTCTCACTCACTGGTTTTTCAGTTTGCTCCATGGCACGCCTCTGTGAGCTGTTGTTGACTTAAAAGAAGCCTCTTCTTGCTGTTTTTTCCACATCATCATCATCTTATTATCATTTTATATCATTGTTACCAACAAGTAAGTATTAGTTAAACTATTCTTAAGTGTTTTAAATCTTTCAGAATCAATCAGAAAGACGTGAAATCATAGAATCCAACTATATATTGTTGTAATACTGTTATAAATTCATTTTGATCCTTAAAATCCACAATTCTACGTCAAATCTCTCTATCTTATCTTACAATTAGTTCTTTGGAATATTAGTGAGTGAGTTATTTTTAATTCTTAAAGTTTTTCTCTAAAATTAGTTTTCTTCAAGAATTACTATTATAATTATTCTTGCAAAAGATAATTATATATTAAAATAATTTTATCATTTTAATAAAAGAAGTTTTATTATTAAAATCTTCTTGTAATTGATTCTTGTAGACAATTACTTGCTCACTGTTAAAATCACTAGTAGTGTTTAACACATGAAAGAAATAATTCTTCAATTATTTAATTGTGGCTATAATAACATTTTGTTATTATATTTCATAAGAACAGTCATAGTACTGCTGATTAATAGTAATATTATCATCAGTTTCATAGACAAATCTTACACAAATTTTGAATTCAGTTTCTTTGGTAATCATGAAAAAAATGATCACATGAACACTTTAATCCATATATAATTGAAGTAAGTTGTTTCTCATACATTCATTCTAAATCATTTTGGGCCTTTGGTAAAAACTCATGAGCCCTTAAGTATTTTTGCCATCAATTAGTAGGTACATGTAAGAAATGCTATGGGCTCCTTCTTGATGAAATAAATGGAATTCTTATTTCTTAAATGGCACTGTGAATGCAATTTATAGTATTTTTAATTCCCTTCATGCCATTAATTTTGTTTATGCAATTTTGATTCCATTAATGTCCTTGTTAATGCCATTGATGTTACCTATGGAATTATTAATGCTATTCATGTTACTTAAGGAATTTTTGCTTCCATTCATGTTACTTATGGAATTGTTGATGCCATTCATGTCATTTATGGCATTGTTACAATCATTCAACCCAAGAAGCTTCCCAAAAATATGGTCATCTTGTTTTTGATTCTCAAGATTGAATCCTTCATTTTTTCAAAAGAATTAGTAAATTCATAAGTGGGAAGTTTTTTTAAAGAAATTTCAGAGAAATGTTTCAAAAAACCTATGAAAAAACTCAATGGAATAAATATGGCAAAGAAAATTGTCAAATTCCTCAAAACATTCCATTTCCTGAGGATTTTGTTTGAAAAAAAAGATGTCACTTACATTTTTTTACCAAAAAATAATTTGTTTTCTTATATTCTCATTCACAAGCATAGATATTCTATTTAAATATTTAGATTATAATTTTTTATGTAGTTGCTATAATAGAAAATGCTTGATATTATCATTCAATGATATTACATTAGACTATATTAGGGTATGTTCATTGTTATTAAAAAACCAAAATTAAAAATCTGGAGATACAACATTTGAAAGAAATACACCAAAAAAAATTCAGGTTGCTACCATGCAAACCAAATTACATAAAGATAAATAGTTCCCATCATCATAATCTTGCAAAAATATGCAATTAAGTAAAAATATCTGTGTTAATTATTGTTTTCAAAAATAGAATTTGAACAGAAAGGATTATTCATTAAAAATTTCCACTAAAACTCCTAAGTTATTATTATTAAGCTGTTTGACTTTTGAAATTTGACTTCAGCTATCTTTTGAGAAACAATGTATTATGTTACTGGGATCTTGTCTTGTAATTAGTCACCACAATTTAAAATATCAATTAATTATGATTATTTAGAGTATTTTTGGCTTTTTTATGACTTAATAAATTAAGAAATTATAATATCAAAAACTAATACTGCAGCTTTTGATGTGCAATAAATTATATAATAGTAGGACGCTTATTATAAGTCTTTTCTTATTATTGTCATGAATAATTGATGAATCATTATTATGATTTCTTAATTTGAGAATTATTCCTGAATCAATTAATTAATTAATTATTATATAGTGTTGAATATAAATATTATGGTTAATTATTATTAAAAGTAATTATTCTTTGTCTTTATGGATAATTGATATATCACTATTATATATAATTTCCCAATTATTATAAGAAAAAATTGATTAGCTTTGAATATAAGCTATATATTGACTATTAAAACAATTTTTTATCAATCAGAATTAAATTTGTTAATGATTTTTATTTTTGTTAGTTATTATTCTTCTAATCTAAATTATTGTCACTGAATTGTTGATTATATTCCTCATGAGTAATTTATATATTATTATGATGACTTATTAATTATAAGTTATTAATGAAGCTGAAAATGAATAATTCATCAATCATACATCAATGAATGTTTGATGATATTTATAAAGAATGAATTACTTATTATCATTTTATTTAGTATATGTTTTTCATTTTCTTAATTTCATTTACTTTTTATTTTTGATGGATCAATTATTGGTTTTTTCTTTTTCTTATTTATCTTAATGAATCATTTTTATATTTTAATAATTTAATAATTATTCATTTTGATTATTGTTATTATAGTTTTTTCTTTTTTCTTTTTTATTTCTATATTTATTATTATTAAAGGGTTGATAGTTTTTTACTTCTTGATATTATTTATTTATTATTAATGATTTATTCATATTTATATGATGACTTGTTTCTTGATTGCACTTATCAAGTCTAAATGGTTTATTAATTTGAATATAGATTCTTGATTAATCACTATTCCGATTGAAGAATTTCTAATGATTTATTCACTGTGTTTATTATTTACATTTCATTTATTTAGTGTTTAGTTATTATTTACTCCTTTATTCATTTCTTCACTTATTTATCAATTATTTCCTTTTTATCATTTATTTGTTGCTTAGTTGTTTATTTTTCATTTATTTATTCATTATTATTCATGGTTTAATGTTTTGTTATCTTATTTTATTATTTATTTAAATTTTTAATTTGGTAAGAATGATTTATGATTTATGATTTATGCTGTTGTTAATTTTGCTTTTTTTATTTGGATTTATGATATATTATTTTTGGCTTTTTGATTTTTATTTCTTTATTTTTGGTTATTTATGAAATGATTGTTTTATTCCATTTTATTATTTATTATTACTTTTATAATGAACTTTTTATTCATTAAGCCTATGAATTACAATTTAATCATTAATCTAAATATAAACAATTTTATTTATATATCATTTACTTCTTACTTATTCACTTATTACTTTCTTTCTTAATCTCTTACTGTTTTATTGTTTATCTATTGTGCATTATTCATTTTATATTATACTCAATAAATAAATTTTTTTGAAACTTCTTATTAATTATTCATCTTTCCTTAGTTATTATTGATTGTTTTCAATTTTTTATATTTTATCATTAGAGGAAATTTGGGATACAATTTCCCAATTCTCAATAATTATAAAATGATACAAATATTTGTCATGGTGTGGACCCCCACCATGACAAGAGAATAGTGTAACCTAATTAAATCAATAAAAAAAGGGGGGAAAAAGTTTTTTAAGATGTTTGATTCATCTAATTTTATAGTGGTGTTTCACTTGTTATTGTGCCAGGCACTTTCAAAAGAGGTACTGGCCTTATTGCCCTGGACAGCTCCTCCTTTGTGGATATTTTGACCCAAGCCCTCAATTTATCAGTCGCCACAAGGTGTTACAGCCTCAAGCCATCTCTATGCATGTGCACCCACAAGGAGAAGCAAAGCCTTAAGCAACACCCTGCTTTGACCAAGTCCACTGAGGGCTTCCATCATATGTTTTGCAGAAGCAAAGTATTCTAAAAATGAAAAGGAGCAGTGTTAATTAAGCAAAAAACACAGTTATGTTTAGATGAGCAAACCTTTACCAATTTCTTTATTAAGCAAATCAATCTGCCAAAAAGAAATCCATCCCTAAGAAACGTTTCATGAAAGGTTGGGAGAGATATTGAGATAGAGGTAAGAGATGAGTTAAAAGTTTATTAGCTGATATGGAAGTAGATGAATTGGATAAATTTGAACGTTTCAATGAATTTTTAGTTTTGATCTAATTATTAATATTTGAAGTTAAGCTTGATGTCATGGCTATAGAAGTAGAATAATAAGAGTCACCAAATCATTGATATGGCTTTGAACGAGCTAATAGTTATGATCTAGATTGACATAAATAAATAATAAATTGAATGAATTCCAAAAAAGGTAATATTTCGTTTGAGAGTTTGATTTGACTGATAGGATGAAGAAGAAGATTTGAATGATGACAAAAAGGTTTGAAAGGGTGAAGATTTGAATGAAAAAGCTTGTGAGGAAATTAATTATTTGATTTTGCATCTAGCTTAGATTGAGATGAGTCAGTTGTGGGTAATGATTCTGATGAATGAATGGTTGAACATTTGATCTTTCTAGCCAAAAATTAGCAGCAAATATTCAAATTTACTTTAAGCCAGGATCAAATAAATTCATAATAAATAATAAATATTCATACAATTAAGTCTTCCAATCTCAAACAAAATCATTGTGAGAATTGAAAGAAGATGTAGATATTTAGTTTATTAATTTTTTTAAAAGCAAATCAACCAAATAGTTTTGATTCAATTGGTCCATCCATGCCAAATAGGTCAAAAGCCTTCACTAGCTTGAAAGATTAAGTGATCTCTAAATTTTTCAGCTTCTTCAATTTGAGCTGTAGGTTCTCTTAAGCTGAGGTTTGACATTCCCATGCCTCTTTCAGCATCATGGACTTGTTTATTGAGTCTGGAAACAATGGACATTGCCCTTGCGAGATGTGATGAGGGTTCTGATGATGTACTTTGAATTGACATGTTAGGCTGTCTAGAATAAGTTGACTTTCTAATTAAAAAGGGAAATTTAGATTAGCTGGGAGATGGGGATGAAAAAGAGAAAAAGAAAGTTTTCAAACAGATTTTGTAGGTTGTAAGATTTTATGATAAAAATGTGTATGAATTAACAAATTTTCAATTATCAATAAAAGATAAGAGCCCGTAATTACCTACTGGCATTCCATTTTCCATGACAACTTCACTATTAAGTTTGGCTAGTTGTAGTTTAGCTTGCTGAAATTCTGATTTGAATGTTTTATTTGATCAATTTGATGATGATTTGATGAGGTTGATGGACAACAATGAGTAGAAATAGGAATAGAAATAGGCTGATAATTATTATTTAATGGAAATGATGATGATGATGACAAAGATGAATTTATTTTTAACATGATAAAAATTAAACTCAAGTTTAAAAAAATAAACAGCAAAAAACAATTACGAAAAAGGAAAAATTTCCCATGAGGCAGAAAGCAGAGTTTATACAAAGCTACATACCCTAATGTAGTGATGTCGAATAGTTCACATACACAACACAATACATAAAAAATTCACAAATAAAATAAATAAATAGATTGTGAGAATTGAATAACAAAAAGTAGTAGTTGAAGATTAAACCTAATGAATACATGAATAATTGATAAAGAATACAATATAAAAAATTAAAAAAGAATATTAAATAATTAAAACTGAAAATAAATAAATCAAATGAATCATAAAAATAAAAAACCATGAATCATGAAAAATGAATTATAAACGATTAAAAACAAAGAAATAAGTAATTCATAAGGTATAACCAATATCAAATCGATCATCAATCATTTAAATACAATGGTAAATAAATAAAGAAGAAATCAAAAAATTAAAAAAGAAAAAAAGACAATGAAAAATAAAATAATAATAAATAAATAAGTATTCAATCATATAAACTATGAATTAATTTATAATATCTCAATGAAGCACTTATAAATATTCAAAAATGAAGCATTAACAATAAAACCTAATAAGTAAATAAATAAATGAAACATAAAAATTGCCTCATAAATAATAAAAATGTGAGCCTTGAGGTATATTTTACATACCCAAATAGGCCACAATTATCTTAAAAAGAAATTTTGAATTATGCATAACTCATAAGTCATGCATATATCCAAAATTCATCATTTTTGATTTCAGAAAAGATGAATAACTTTTCATTGAGTAAGTAAATCCATGGATTTAAGGCCAGATTTGGATTCTACACAAAATTTCACCTAGGGTAGCTCCAAAGAGTGAATAAGCTCAAATTAATTCTTTGAGGTGGTAAAATGGAAAATACTTCAATACCACATCATCAATACCACATAAACGATCCGTGAAAACTTTTGTTTTTCTTAATTTCACGCCAAAATAATGGGAAAGTGAGAAATCCCATGTTACATATACACTAAGAATAGTGTTATGCATGTTTTGAGTACTTAATATCATGGTATTCTTACATGGACCTTTGGTACACCCATAGTGGATATCTCACTTGAAGCTTAAATTTCTATTTTGATGTAAAAAATAAGCAAGGGGGACAAAAGACATCAAAGAGAGCCAGGGTACCCAACTTCTGAGGCCTCAGAGGCGTGGACAGCTCCAAAGCTTGGATCCATGGCTGATCTTGGCCTAATTGGTCAACTAAAACCTTTTGGGAACTTGGTTACCATGTTACAACTACTGTAAATCTTAAGAAAATAGCAAATAACCTGCTATTTTGACTTGCCAAGGAGGTAAAAAGCTACTTAGACCCCTGTAGCCATGTCAATTCTTCATTATTTTCCATGGATAGACCCCAAAAGAGTAATTAAAACCCTTTTTGGACTTGTATAAATTGATTTACCTCATAGCAACCAGTTAAACACTGATATTTGCAATTCTATGTAGAAATGAAGTAAAAACTTCAAAAATTCATTAAAAATACAATTCTTAATGAATCTTTCTGAAACCTTCAGGAACAATGGAGAACTGTATTATCTATGGTACAACCAAAAAGAATTACAGTTTTACTTACAGTCCATTTTTGACTATTCTACGTGAAACATTGAATCTTCAAAAATTTACAGTAATTACAACCTTGGATGAAATTGGCAATAGCATTGATATATTTGAGAAATCAATGATTTTTTTGAAATAAAAGGAGATTTACAGATGTTACTCCTTTTATTCTTAGCCATATTGGGGTTGGTAGTCACGTAAAAGTATCAATTAAGTAATTATGATAATCTTATGTGACAATAGATGATGCAATCAATAATCCAAAAGGGTTTCTTGTTTTCTCACTCACTGGTTTTTCGGTTTTCTCCATGGCATGCCTCTGTGAGCTGTTGTTGACTTAAAAGAGGCCTCTTCTTGCTGTTTTTTCCACATCATCATCTTATTATCATTTAAATCATTATTACCAACAAGTAAGTATTAGTTATAGCTATTCTTAAGTGTTTTAAATATTTCAGAATCAATCAGAAAGACGTGAAATCATATAATCCGACTATATATTGTTGTAATACTGTTATAAATTCATTTTGATCCTTAAAATCCACAGTTCTACGTCAAATCTCTCTATCTTATCTTACAATAAGTTCTTTGGAATATTAGTGAGTGATTTACTCTTAATTCTTAAAGTTTTTCTCTAAAATTAGTTTTCTTCAAAAATTATCATTATAATTAGTCTTGCAAAAGATAATTATATATTAAAATAATTCTATTATTTTGATAAAAGAAGTTTTATTATTAAAATATTCTTGTAATTGATTCTTGTAGGCAATTACTTGCTCACTGTTAAAATTACTAGTAGTGTTTAACATGTGAAAGAAATAATTCTCTAATTATTTAATTGTGGTTAAAATAACATTTTTGTTATTATATTTCATAAGAACAGTCATAGTACTGTTGATTAATAGTAATATTATCATCAGTTTCATAGACACATCTTACATTTGGGGGCCTGGCCGTGTTTTTTGAACCTTGTACCCTTAATTAATCTATTTTTGAGTTCTAAAATATATTAATTTAATAATTTTTTTCTTTCATTTTAAAGTTAAAATAATTCTTATTTTTGAAATTGTTTTGGAAATCCTTTTCATTGAGGAATTTGGTTTAATTTTATACTGTTTTTACACGTGGCTTTTTCACATCCAAAAACTTATAAAATTATTCTTTGAGTTACTCTGAATTAATTTTCATTCAAAATCTTAAATTTTAATTTTTTTAATATTAAAAAATATAAAACTTATAAAAAATCTTTAAAAATATTTTAAAAAGTATGAAAAAGGATTTTTTTCTCTTTTATAATCAATTTTTAGTGTCTTTAATCAAATACTGTGCAGCTGGAAACAGACTCAGTAAGAGATATATCACTAGTCCAGAATCTGAAGACAGTATTGGGGTGCAAATTGCTAAAGGAGGCACCTTATTTAACTCAGAAAAAGCTAAATTACCACCAAAAGGTGTGTATTTTATCTTATATTTCACCTTTTATCTTGAGATTGACGTGAAAATGGAAGCAACTGTTCGTACCAGATGGATGTGGACAAGGAGGAGGCAAGAACAAATCCAGAAGTGCCAAGTCTTCCACAAGAAAGACACATTTGGAGGATGCCAGAGTTGCCCCCCATTCCCCAAGGTCTGTACCATCAGATTTTGATGTGAATTCTGATCCTGAACTGATTCATGACCATATTTCCAGGGCTGAACCATTTTCAAGTGGCAGCAATAGAAATATATCAATGCCAGTACAAAAATTGGTTCAGAGCAGCCAAAGAAGAGGAGTGGGAAATATGCCCAAGCCTTTGGCAGGGAGCCATGAACTCCTACTTACACATCAAGAGCTTTCTGGGTCAGGAGAAGACCATAGAACTCTTAGGAGGATGGAGCCCCCTGTCTTGCAAAGACAAGGTCAAGAAGATAAAGAATTGGCTGAAGAACCAAATTCTTTTATCCATAGACCAGAAGAAGGAACTGGAAATGACTCCAGCTTTGGAGACAGAAGCCCCAGTGGCATCTACCAGCTCCAAACCAGCTCCAGAAGTGTCCAAAGACAAGCCCAAAGGACCTCAGAAGAAGCAGAGAGGTCCCAAGAACCATCAAGGCAAGGGAAAAGGCAAAGCAAATTGGCACAGACCTTACCCACAAGGGTACAGGATCCCCAAATTGGAGCCTTCAGCCATGGACAGTGTATTCAATATGGCCAGAACTCTCATGGAATTCACAGCCAAGGAACAGGAAAGGATGAACAGGACTTTTCCACGGAAATAAATCATGTACAAAGAGCTATTAATGTAGAAATTGGTAAGCTTGATTCAAAGTTAACTAAAATAAAATTGGATATTAATGACTTGAAAAAACATGACAATAAATATACTGAATGGTATGAAATAACAAATGCCAAAATTGATTCAATTATCAATGCTTGTAGCAGAATTAAGAGTACATGTCAGATTCAGAATGATGAAATGGAAGATCTTTTTATTTTTAAAATGAATGATCAAATTAAAACTCTACAAGACCATGTCTTAAAGATAGTTGAGAATACCAATCAATTTGCTACACATTTGGCAAAAAGTGACAGTGAAAGGCAGAAGTTAAAGAATGAAATCATTGCAGATGTAGAACAAATTCATGAGAGCTATGAACCAAATATTCCAAGACATTCTACACCCTTGACTGAAGAAAAACCTTCTGTTAAAGGAAGTTTTACCCCACTTTTAGGAGAAAATGTTGTCTCTGTCAAAGATATTCCCAAATTAGAAGAATGGCCAACATTCTCTGGTGAAGGATAATATAACCATATTGAGTTCATCAGGACTCTTGATATGTTACAGGACGACTTTAATATACCTGATGAAATCATAGTAGGTAAATTACACTCTCTGCTTACCAGAAATGCAAAGAAATGGTATTACAAAATGAGAATGGATCATGGAAAACATGATTGGTCTTGGTGGAAATCTGAAGTGATTACCAAATGGGCCAACAATTCTTGGAGGTTTAAAATGGAAAATGCTTTTGAAAGTGCCATTTTTAACTCAGAGAAAGATAAACCACTTACTTGGTTCTTCAAGCAAAAGGACAGATTATCTGCCTTACACCCAGATATGTCTGACATTATGATTAATATGAAGATATTAAGAAATTGTGGAGGGGAACTGGAACATGCTATCAAAAGCAGATGTGTAGAACCCTGTTCAACAGAGGACTAAATTAATGCAATGGAAGATATCATTACCAGAACAAGGATTGGTAAAACCTGGACTAAGATCCCTATGGAATCCAAGATGGTCCCAAAGATTCCCAGAGAAGATAAAAGCCCAGAAAGACCTGTATTGAAGTGTTATAAATGTGGAAGTACTTCAAATTTAGCAAGCACTTGCACCAAAAAGACAAAAATCAATGAAGTTCAAGTCATTGAAGAAATTCAGTGTACTGAAGAGAAAGAGGAGTCTGATCAAGATTCTGCAGTCTCTGAGGATACACCAGTGGAGGACTATCCCATTGAAAACATTAAAGCTTTCTTTGAGGTCACAGAAGTCCATACCCACTTTCCACAGTATAGTGAGGATTTCTGCAACCTGATCAATATCCAAGATTCCAGAATGTGTAAAACAAACCCTGCTAGAGGAAAGGGTTACACTGCTGGAGCATCCTGTATCACATCAGTTTTGATGAGTGATATTGAAGCCAAAGTAAATTTGGATACAGGGGCATTTTGCACTTGTGTAGGCAAAGATTATCTCCAAATGATACTTCCTGAATGGAAAAACCATCTATTACCAATAGAAGGTGTGCAATTTAGTAGTGCTAGTAACAATATGTACCCCTTAGGTATATTAGACACTAATCTTGTATTTCCACACCCAGAAGGAAGTGTAAGGATGAAAACTGAGATTATGGTAATGGATAATTGCACATCTCAGCACATCATTCTTGGAAATGATTACTTGAATATTTATGGTATTGACATCAATAATCATAAAGACAGATATTTCACAATTGGGGATAACAAAAGACAAAAATTTGCTTTTTCCAATATGCCAAGACAAATATCGGTAGTATCTTCTATCAAGGATACTTATAAAGATGAATTTGTGTCTAACCAACTTGTTGAAGCACAAATTAATCCATCATTATCACCAAAAATGAGGAATAAACTTATTAATGTGTTATATACATACAATAATGCATTTGCCTCTGATAATGAACCATTAGGTTCTATAAGGGGACATGAAGTTGATATTACTCTAAATATTGACAGACCATATCCTCCAGTACTTAGAAGACCAGCTTATCCAGCCAGTCCCAGAGCTAGAGAAGCCTTGGAAAAACATATCCAAGAGTTAATCCAGCTTGGTGTACTAAGGAAAGTAGGCCATAATGAGGAAGTTGAAGTAACAACACCTGTTATTATTGCCTGGCATAATGATAAGTCAAGAATGGTTGGAGATTTCAGGGCATTGAATACCTACACAGTTCCAGATAGGTATCCAATCCCTAGAATTCAAGAAACCTTGACTCAATTATCTAAAGCAAAGTATATAACATCAATGGATGCATTGAAAGGCTTTCATCAAAATGTTTTGATGCCCAAAGCTAAGAAAATACTTAGAATTATCACTCACTGTGGTATTTATGAGTATCTTAGAATGCCATTTGGCATTAAAAATGCCCCATCCCACTATCAAAGAATGATGAATACCATCTTTCCCACAGAATTGTCTGAAGGATGTCTTATCCTTTATATTGATGATATTATCATATGTTCTGATTCTTGGTCCTTACACCTTGAAAGACTTGCAAGAGTACTTCACAAGGTTGCAGAAGTGAATATGAAAATTTCACTTAAGAAATGCAATTTTGGTTTTGAAGAACTTAAAGCACTAGGACATATTGTTCCTGGTTTAAGCTTGGGAATTGACAAAAGAAAAGTAGCAGCAGTTTTACTTCAGCCAATACCCCAGAATAAAAAAGAAATGATGTCTTTTCTTGGGTTTGCCAGTTATTATAGGCAACACTTAAAAGACTTTGCAATTCTGGCCAAATCACTTTATAGAATCTGTGATCAACAGACTGTATTTGAGATGGCACAGGAGAGAATCAAAGCTTATGAGAAGATAAGGAGAGCTCTTAAAGAAGCACCTTTACTCCTCATGCCTGACTGGAATATTCCTTTTAAATTGTACATTGATGCATGTGGAAATGGATTAGGGGCAGCCCTACATCAAGTCCAAATTATTGATGACAAGCCTACAGAAGGACCAGTTTGTTTTATCTCAAGACAAATCAAACCAACAGAAGCCAGATATGGTGCAAGCCAAATGGAATGCTTATGCTTGGCATGGGCACTTGAGAAATTACACTATTATCTTGATGGCAGTGTTTTTGAAGTAATAACTGACTGTAATGCAGTAAAATCACTTCTTAACATGAAAACTCCCAACAGACATATGTTGAGATGGCAAATAGCCATTCAAGAATATAGAGGAAACATGACTATAGTCCACAAGGCAGGAAACATTCACAAGAATGCTGATGGACTTAGCAGGTGGGCATTAGTCAACACTCCTGATAACCCAGCTTATGTACCTTTGGAGGCTGAACCACAGATTCCAATTGAAGGGATTAACATAACTGATATTGGGACTGAACTCTTTGAAGAGGTCAGACAATCTTATAAACAGGACAAGAATTGCCATATCTTGACTTCTTTATTAGATAAAGACTGCAAAGATACATCTTTGGTCAATGCACTAGATGAAGTTTGGAGAAATTCCTATTCTGAAGGAAGATTTAACTTTTTTGATGGGATTATTTACCACAGAACCAAACATTCTTGTGTAATGACATTATGTAGCAGATTGCTTATTGATACCATTATTCATGAATGCCATGATAGCATCTACTCTGGACACCTGTTAGAAGACATAACACTTGAAAAAGTAAAGAACTGTGCATGATGGCCATCTTGGAGAAAAGAAACCATTGAATATTGCCATACCTGTGACAGATGTCAAAAAGCAAACAGGAGTACAGGCAAGAAATTTGGACTTATGATCCATATTCAAGAACCAAAATCCCCTTGGAAAGTTGTTTACATGGATTGGGTCACAGCACTTCCTCCAAGTGGTGACAAAAGTTATAATGCTTGTTTAGTCATTGTAGACAGATATAGCAAGACTCCCATATTTTTACCATGTCATAAAGATGACACTGCTATGGATACAGCTCTTCTTCTATGGAGTAGAGTTATTTCTCACACAGGTTTATTTAAGAATATCATAAGTGACAGAGATCCCAAGTTCACATCTGCACTTTGGACCAATCTTCATAGATTGTTTGGGACCAAGTTATTATTCTCTACAGCATATCACCCTCAGACAGATGGGCTAGCAGAGAGGATGATTCAAACCTTAGAAGACATGATCAGAAGATTTTGTGCTTATGGGTTAGAATTCAAAGACTCGGATGGCTTTACCCATGACTGGTTCACTCTGATACCTGCACTAGAATTGGCATACAAGACATCAGTCCATTCTTCCACAGGACAAACTCCTGCTATGTTAGAAAAAGGTTGGAATCCAAGACTCCCAGCAGACACACTGAGAAAAGACTTGATTGACATTCATCCTACAGCTTCCAGCTGCAAGATAATTCTTGATAAAGTAAAACATCATGCAAAACAAAGTATGAATGATGCTTTTGATTATGCAAAACAGAAGTGGGACAAGAGTCATGAAGTACCAGACTTCAAAGTAGGGGACTTAGTTCTAGTTTTGACCTTGAATTTTAATAATATCAAAGGCCCAAAGAAACCAAAGATTCTTATGTAGGACCTTTTGTTATTGTTGCCTTACATGGAACCAATGCAGTTCAAGTGAAAATTGAGTGGTGAATTGGAAAATAAACACCCCACCTTTCCAGTCAGCTTGATAAAACCTTATCAACCAGCTGATAAAGAATTGTTTCCTTTAAGTAACCCAACTCCTTTAACTGTTCCACCAGTGGAACAGAATGAAGATAAAAAGATAAAAAAAGTCATTAAAGAAAGGAGACTTAGGGGTAAAAATCAAAGAGAATATCTTTTCAGATATAGAAACCCAGTACATGAAGGTGAATGGCTGGCAGAATCAGAAATACCTGACTCAGATAAACTCTTGAGAAGATTTAGACATGAAAGAAGGCCACAAGCCTGAATATGTCTATAAATGTGCTTTAAATTACTTGATCTGAGTAATGTAAAGAGGTTGTACAGTGAACATTAACCCCCCTTTGGGGCCTTTTTATTCCTTATACCATTGATAAAATTGTAGTACAATTTTATTTTTTGGTGGGAGGGAATGTGAGCCTTGAGGTATATTTTACATACCCAAATAGGCCACAATTATCTTTAAAAGAAATTTTGAATTATGCATAACTCATAAGTCATGCATATATCTAAAATTCATCATTTTTGATTTCAAAAAAGATGAATAACTTTTTATTGAGTAAGTAAGTCCATGGATTCAAAGCCAGATTTGGATTCTACACAAATTTCACCTAGGGTAGCTCCATAGAGTGAATAAGCTCAAATTAACTCCTTGAGGTGGTAAAATGGAAAATACTTCAATACCACATCATCAATACCACATAAAAGATCCGTGAAAATTTTTGTTTTTCTTAATTTCACACCAAAATAATGGGAAAGTGAGAAATCCCATGTTACATATACACTAATAATAGTGTTATGCATGTTTTGAGCACTTAATATCGTGGTATTCTTGCGTGGACTTTTGGTACACCCATAGTGGATATCGCACTTTAAGCTTAAATTTCTATTTTGACGTAAAAAATAAGCAAGGGGGACAAAAGACATCAAAGAGAGCCAGGGTACCCAACTTCTGAGGCCTCAGAGGCGTGGACAGCTCCAAAACTTGGATCCATGCCTGATCTTGGCCTAATTGGTAAACCAGAACCTTTTGGGAACTTGGTTACCATGTCACAACTGCTGTAAATCTTAAGAAAATAGCAAATAACCTGCTATTTTGACGTGCCAAGGAGGTAAAAAGCTACTTAGACTCCTGTAACAATGTCAATTCTTGATGATTTTCCATGGATAAACCCCAAATGAGTAATTAAAACCCTTTTTGGACTTTTATCCATTGAATTACCTCATAGCAACCAGTGAAACACTGATATTTGCAATTCTACGTAGAAATGAGGTAAAAACCTCAAAAATTCATTAAAAATACAATTCTTAATGAATCTTCCTGAAACTTTCAGGACCAATGTAGAAATGTATTATCTATGGTACAACCAAAAATAATTACATTTTTACTAGTGAAATTAAAAGTTTTACTTACAGTCCATTTTTGACTATTCTACGTGAAACACTGAATCTTCAAAAATTCACAGTAATTACAACCTGTGATGAAATTGGCAATAACATTGACAACTCTGAGAAATCAATGATTATCTTAGAATAAAAGAAGATTTACAGATGTTACTCCTTTTATTCTTAACCATATTGGGGTTGGTAGTCACATAAAAGCATCAATTAAGTAATTATGATAATCTTACGTGACAACAGATGATGCAATCAATAATCCAAAAGGGTTTATTGTTTTCTCACTCACTGTTTTTTCAGTTTGCTGCATGGCACGCCTATGTGAGCTGTTGTTGACTTAAAAGAGGCCTCTTCTTGCTGTTTTTTCCACATCATCATCTTATTATCATTTAAATCATTATTACCAACAAGTAAGTATTAGTTATAGCCATTCTGAAGTGTTTTAAATCTTTCAGAATCAATCAGAAAGACGTGAAATCATAGAATCCAACTATTTATTGTTTTAATACTGTTATAAATTCATTTTAATCCTTAAAATCCACAATTCTACGTCAAATCTCTCTATCTTATCTTTCAATAAGTTCTTTGGAATATTAGTGAGTGATTTATTCTTAATTCTTAAAGTTTTTCTCTAAAATTAGTTTTCTTCAATAATTATATATTAAAATAATTTCATTATTTTAAGAAAGAAGTTTTATTATTAAAATCTTCTTGTAATTGATTCTTGTAGACAGTTACTTGCTCATTGTTAAAATCACTAGTAGAGCTTAACACGTGAAAGAAATAATTCTTCAATTATTCAATTGTGGTTATAATAACATTTTTGTTATTATATTTCATAAGAACAGTAATAGTACTGTTGATTAATAGTATTATTCTCATCAGTTTCATAGACACATCTTACAAAAAAACAAGTTCTAAATGAATGATGAACTAATCATCAATAATCAACATTAAAATTAAAAATAAACACAAAATCAATAATAAAAATAATCAACATCACAAAATTACAGATTTCGAGTATAAATTACTTATTCAAATTAGTTTAACTCACTTTTGAGAAACAATATGAATCAAATGAAATAATATTAAATTAATTTCCATTAATTTCAATTTATATAATTGATCCTCATTGTAATTAATTCTTTTTGATTATCATCAATTACTATTGACTTTTATCGATTAAGATTCTACATAATAAATCATGATTGAGGTCAATTAATCTAGTCTGATTATAATCAATTGATATTCATATTAATTAATTAATATTCATTCTAATCAATTGTTAATAATTAGAATTAGTTAATACTGATTACAATCAATTATCCTTTATTTGATCTATTTTGAATGAATTGTAAATCATTGTCATTGTATAAAATTGATTTTAAGAATTGCCAGTTATTCATAATTATTCATCATTAATGAAATATCAATTCAAATGTGCTCTTACTAATTTCAATTGAATCCAAGATAATTTAATTAAATTTTAAATGAACCAAGTATCTTTTTAATTTATCTGCATTACATTTGATACTATTTCATTCATTTTACTTTTTATTTAGTCTTTATCAATTTTAATAAAGCTGAAAACTGTTTCCTTTTTAATTTAGTTTCTTCAATTTATATAACTTTTCCATAAAGAATTGCAAAAAATGATCATTAATACTCGCTTAAGAAACTGCAAATATATCATAATAGGAGTTCCTTCTTTATTCATTCATATCAGTGACATTTCTGCATTTTTTGAAATGCTGACTTTTATGCTTGACATTATCACTCCTAAAAAGCTGTAACACATGTTAACAGTAGACATTTTTCCTCATAATAATAATAAATTACATAAAATTATGAGTTTAATTGCTAGGTGAAATAATAGGAAGCTCTTTTTATTAATTTTTATTCATTTTAATTGATTTGATTTGATTTTGATTCATTTTAGTTAGTTTTAATCAATTTTAATTCATGTCCCTTAATTTTTATTAATTTTAATTAATTTTCATCAATTTTTGGAAGTTTAATTTAATTTTTACCAATTTTAACTAATTATAATCAATTTTATTGATTTCAATTAGCTTTAAATGATTGCTGTCAAGTTTTATTTATTTCAAATAATTTGAATTTATTGTAATTCATTTTAAATTTTAAACAATTCTAATTAATTTTTACTAATTTTAACTAATGCTCATCAGTTTTGTTAAATCAAATTAGCTTGAAATAATGGTTATTAAGTTTGATTGATTTCAATAAATTTCAATTACTTTCAACTTACTTTAATCTATTTTAATTAATTCAAATCAGTTCTAAATATTCATAATTAATTTGGGTTATTGATAAACCCACATAAGTAATTTGGCAAAAACATGTATGCCCTTATGTTGATTTGCCTTAAATTGGTAAAACTATGTAATTATTTAGCATCAAAAAATAAGGGGTGTTTTATATTCAAAGTTTAGCTAAAAAAATACCTGCATTGGTAACATCCCAATTTATGGCATTTTTGGTTCCATATATGGCATAAATGTCATTTGTCAGGGTGAGTCTATGATGAAGTTGTAAGTAGGCTGATCGCAACTTTAAGTATGACTGTGACACGGTTATAAATATAAAAAATTTATATATTAAAGTATAATAATGGTTTATTATCAAAATAAAAGGGTTTTACTATTGAAGAATAGAGGTGGTGAGCGCTGTGGAAATCCCTGGGTGCAGCTTTACCTGTTGGATTACAATAATAAAGTCTACAATACTTTAAATTAGAAGTATAACTGTTTATTTTCCAAGGGAAGAAGTGTTTTTGACAGCTATATTACGTAGGAATTTAAGAGAAGGATGAGGAAACCTTTTCCGACTGTGAAAAGGCCCCTTTTAATCCTTAAATGGGGTGGAAAGACTGCTAGACCTTTCCATGTAGAGGAAGTGTAGATTTTTCACTCTCTAAGACAGGCTTGTGGTTTGCAAAAGGCCTGTATACCTGTACTGGGCTCAGATGTGGTTTTGAAACCACATCTGGGCAGTTTTCACCAATACAGGGTGAAACGTTTCATCTGGGGACCACGCAGCTTGATTCTGACATGTATGACGCATATAATGCTGTACAGAACCTGTATGGGACCCCAGTATTGAATGAACTATGAGTTATTGAAGTAAAACCAAGCTTCTTTGTCAGTTTGACCCCTCATAATCATGGGTATGGGATATTATCCCATGGTAAGGCTGTATTGGCCAAACTGTGGGATTCTGACCTTGAAACAGCCATAATCTTGTCAGTTCTTGAGATATCAACCTCAAATTTGGTTCAGTGTTTAGTACTGTATGTGATCTACACAATGGTACCTTATATGGTATGGTTATCATTACATATGGCAAAGTTATCCCATGTACAAGACTTTTGTACATATGTGAGTTTTTAGGCAAAAAACTGTATTGGGCTTGTTTGCCTCATAGCTTTTGTTCTAGGTGAGATATGAGGAAATTAAAGGGGCCATCAGATAGCCCTTATTGTGCTCTTTTAAAAAAGACCCCACTTTAAGTGTCTCACACTAAAACTATAGAAGTTAGATGGGAGGTGAATATTTTATTCACCCTTATTTGGTCTAAATTTGACCATAACTTCTGTAATACTGGTGCTAGCTCAGTTTGGTTGGTACCATTGGAAAGCCCTGGCTTAGAGCTTCATGTTGCATACCCATTTGATGGGGTTAGGTCGCTTACTCTGTATTTCAGATGAGAGGTGAAAATTAAGGTTTATGCTCAGCAACAACTTTGAGCAGGAATAACTTTGTTATTCTTTGTCCTATGGTTATGGGACTTGTATATTTGGAAAGGGGTGAGTTTTCTTGTTCGTTTAATACCTTTTGAGTAGATTTGGCTCAGCTCCATGTTTCGGTGGTATCTTGGCTATACCATTGGTTTATGGTATTTGGCTGTCATGCTTGTGCTCTGATTTTGAGTCACAGGCTAAAATACCCTCCCTCTAAGAAAGGCTCATCATTGATGAGACTGTTCAGTCCTCCTAGAGGCTCTGAATCTCCTTAAATGAAGGTTCCCATCTGGTATGGCATCCTCTGCCAACCATTTGTCTTTATCAGCTGCTTGGTTCTTGAATTTGACTAAGTATTGTCTCTGATCCCTACCATTAAGTCTGATCTTCCTGGCCCTGATGATTTTCTTCACTGGTCCAGGGGAGTCCTCCACCTCCACTATTTCTGGTGGTGTGGGGTTCTTCTTCCTGGAGGGGAATTTACTCTCCTCTGTTTGGAAGTATGGTTTGACCAAACTCACTGGGAACACTGGGTGTTTCCTGGAGAACTCCTCTGTGAGTTTGGCCTCCACTGCATTCTTCCCTACCAAATTAATGATAGTAAATGTGAGCCTGTGAGGTATGTATGACATACCAATAAGGCCACAAATGATTTTATAAACAGTTAATTTTGTCTTAAACAGACTTTTTAGTTGAATTTAAAATAAAAAATAATAAAAAATAAGTATAACTTTTTTTGGATAAACAAAGTTATAAATATTATGTCATTTTTGGATTCTACACCAAAAATAACCTAGGGTACACCCATAGGGTGTTATACCCAAAACCACTTATTTTTTATGTTATTGGAAGATTTAAGAATCTCACAGTACCAATTTAGCTTTTTTAACATTTTTTTAAAATTGTTAAATTTAAGCTTAATTAAGCTTAAATTTAAAGTTGCATAAGGTTTATGCAAACTTACCAAAATTTTAGTTAAAATTGAGGTGTGGTGTATATTTACTGAATTGGCTAAGGATTTTCCATACAGCATGTAAATCCTGCGTGAGCTCAATTTAAAAGGGTTTAAGGCCATAGTATGGCTTTAAATAAATAAAAGGGCAAAATCCACGCAGAAAGGTGGGACAAAGGAAAAAGACCAAATAGAGCTGGGGTACCCAACTTTTTGGATCTGCAAGGATTCAATTAAGGTTGTCCACCTGTATTGGAGGATTTTCAACCTTATTTAAACTTTAATATTATACTTTGATCCAACCTTAAGGTTTAAACTGGTTTTATCCCAATTTGGACAGGAATTTCAAGCTGCCAAAGGGTAAATCCCAATATGCAAGCTTGAAATCAAGGTTTTAAGAACTGTAAAAGCTTAATCAGGCTTAAAAACCTTAAATAAGCGTAAAACTTTAAAGTTACAAGCATCAAAACCTTATCAAAAGCTAAGGTTTGGTGTGTATTGCTATTTTACATGGAAAAATAGTAATAACTTCAAAAATTCATTAAAAATCCAATTCTTAATGGATTTGCTTGAAAATTTCACACAACTTAGAACTTAATATTATCAATATATAAATTAAATTTTAAGTATCTTTTAAAAATAAATTTCCTGGGTAATTAGCCTGGAAATTTACTCTTTTAATTAAACTCAAAGAAATTTATGATTTCTTTAAAAATTAATTAAAAATTGAGCTTAAGAGATTTCTACTTGAAACTCTATTTTTAAGTTGTTCATGTGATGAACTTTAATATAAATAAGTCTCTTTATATTAAAAACTTAAAATAATTAGTTTAAATGAGGATTAAAGTTACATGGAGTTAAGAATAACACTGGTAGCTTTAAATTGGAATTAAAAATAAGTTGCCTTAAGTTAAGAACTTTATTTTTAAGCATGGTTTTTCATTTTTGACCTGAGCACGCCCTCTATATTAATTATGAATCATGAGAGCTGCTCTGAAGACATAAAAAGAGTCTTTTCATCACTGTTTTTGTCCATCATTCATTATCAATCCAATCATATTAGAAATTTAAACAGGTAAAGTTTTATTAAATATAAAATCTTATTATTAAAAGTAATTCTTAAGTTATTTTTATTCTTTATTTATTAAATTAAAGAATTGAAGTCATAGAATTTAGATTATTGTTGTAATCACCAATAATATATTTTATTATATAAAATTATCATTTTAAATATCTTTTAAAATCCACAAATTCCTCTCAAAAACTCTTTAATCATAATTTATATTATAAAAAGTTGTTTTATCTTTAAATTTATTGATTTTTGACGTGTTTTTTAACTTATAATCTTTATTTAGTATAATAACTGTTGTATTAGACTTGTTGTATTAAATAAATCTTATAAGTAAGTTTTCTTTAAAGTTCTATATTTTTTTTATCTAAATATTAGTTTTTTTATATAGAATTTTTATTCTAAAAGAATTATTTCTACACAGTGTGTGTTTAATTCTTTTTATAAATAATATCTATATTATTTATAAGTGGTTAATATTCATATTTTCCATGTGTAATTGTCTCATTAAGAGCTTTACACTTCTTGTTGTTATAACTGTCAGTGACTATAACAAAAATAGAATAATTATAATTTGTTATAATTATTATATCTTTTTTATTATTATATTTTTATAATAATAATTAAAATTATTTTTTATATATAATTATTTTTAATAATTATATTTAAATTTGTGGTTGTAATATTTTATTATATTATATTTTTCTGCTGAGGACAGTCATAGTACTCTTGATATTGTTACTATTATCAAGAGTTTCATAGACAAACCTTACAGTAAAGGGCCCTACAAATTAGTCTCTCATCTTCTTGGGTCCTCTGAGATTATTAAGGTTTAGTGTAGACACCAGCATCTGGTCCCCTTCTTTGAAGTCAGGTTCCATGTGTGACTTATCCCACCTCTGCTTATCATACTCCTTTGCCTTAGCTATGCATTTGGCAGCTGTGTCACAAGCCCTTTTCCGCGTTGCATGGAAGTCTTTGGCTGTGGGGTGGATGGTTAGAAGATTTTTCTTCAAGTGGTCCACAGGTAAAAGGGGATTCCACCCTGTTTCTACCAGTGCAGGTGTTTTTCCTGTGGTATAGTTCTGACTTGGATTATAAACCAGCTGGACTGCTGCAAGAAGGGTAACCCAGTCATGGGTGTATCCTTCATGGTCCTTATATTCTATGCCATAGGCATAGAACCTTCTAAGGATGTCCTCCATTGTCTGGATGATCCTTTCAGCAAGCCCATCTGTTTTTGGATGGTATGCTGTGGAAAATGCAAGCTTGGTTCCAAGCATGTCATACTGTGAGCCTTTGAGATATGACCACATACCCAATAAGGTCACAAAAAGACTCAGAACAATTATACCTTTAATATAATTATATTAAAATTACTTAGAATAATTATACATTAAGAATAATTACTTAAATATACAAAAAATACCATAAATTGGTACAAAAATTGGTTTAACTTAAAAACCAATGAATCAACATGTAAAATAAATTATAGCATTGGATTCCCCATGGAAAATACACCTATACCATTTTTATGGCATATCTGTAAAGTCAATATTTAAGGAATTATAAGGTATAATACCTTATAAAGATCATAAAACCTTATTTATCGCAAGACCTAATGAGACAACATGTGAAATAAATTGTACCAGTGGATTCCCCATGAAAATTCACACATAAAACAATTAATAAGCTAATTTCCAATGTTAATACTTAAGGAATTATCCTGAATATATGCACTTTTTTGGTCAACGCATATATTCAAGGATCATAGCTAATATCTTCTAAACTATACATGATAGAATGATGAACCAAAAATAAAGTTACCACGTATTTACTGTAAGAACACAGATATTAACTTTATTTTACAACTTATAAACAAGGTTAAAACCTATGAGGAATTATTGATAAAAATCAACAGAGCTGTTGACCATTTTGTTGTGAAAGTGTTCCAAACTTAAAAAAAAGTATACAGTTGGATTCTAATAATTCATTCGTGAAGAATGATGTAATTTTTATTATTAAATTCAGGGTATAACCCCCTGAAATCAAGGTTTGAAGTTTAAAATATTGAATTTCGACAGAAAAGATGAGCTACAAGAAAAATCATCAAAATTAGAGTTTTGATGATGTAATGAAGAGCTCTTGGCAGCATAATAAGGTTATGCCAGGCTATCAGAATTCACTCTCTGAATTGCTGTAGCGTGTAAATCTGCAAAGTTATTGAGGATCAAAGTTTGAGCTTAATTTGAGCAGTTATGATCACATACTGTAACCTTAATTTAAGTTTAACAGTCGTAAGAGTGATACAATTGGTGAATACTATTAGTTTATGATTAAAACTAGTAAAGTCCACGAAATTTGGCGTTCTGCCAAGCCTCTGATGTCATCAAACTTAGAGTTATAGTGATAACTCTAAATAATGGTGTAATAATGATGTAATATGGTTTGATCATGATGTAATCACCCTCAAACCTTAAAATATTGATCAATTCCAGTGGATATGATCAGTACACGTCTACTAGAAGCCTGTTGGACTCTAGGAGGGAGGTATTTACTATAAATAGAGCTCTTTTTACTCTATTTACCCCTCAGACGCAACAAAAACATTAAATCAATTAAATAAAAGGTAATTTCTTTATTCTTTATATATAAAACTCTTATACTATTAAAGACCAAAGACCATCTTAATATTAATCACTATTTTTACGTGATTAAATCAATTCTTTAATTGTTTTTGTCATAAATCTCTCTATAAACTCATTTCCACGTAAAATCAAGAAATTTAGTAATTTTCTTTATTTTTTATTTGTAAATACAATTTGAAAAAGTTGTATTATATTCTTTTGGCGTAAAATATCTCAAAATTATTATTTTAAGTGTTAAAAGTAGGTTATTTCATCTTATTATAATAATTTCTCTCTTATTATTACTCTTAATAATTCTTAATTAATATAAATAGTATTTATATTAATATATAACTTTAATATTGGTAATATTATTTTTATTAATTGTTTTTTATTTATAAAAAACAGTTTTTTTACGCCTTTATTATTTGTTGGTAACAATAATAAAGAGCTTTATAATATATTAATTATTTTATATTAATATATTATTTATAATATTATAATTTCATATAATATTAATTATATTATTATATTTATTTAATAATATAATATTTTTACGCCATAATAATAATATTTCTTTATTATTATTATTATTATTTTAATCTTATTTATTTCAATTATAAGGACATTCAGAGTACAATAAGTAATAAATTAGTAATTTTTTACTTATTTTTTCATAGTCAAACCTTACATTTGGGGGCCTGGCCGTGATATTTACTTAAAAGACCTTTGAAAAGATTCTATTTGGGTTTATCCAATAATAAATTATATAATAATTTTATATTTTATTGATTTTAAAAGCTATTGAGGCATTTGGAAAGCAATTGTACTGTCTTACACATGGTTTTTCACATCCTTAGACTTGCAAGAACTTTCTTTGAGTGACTCTAGTGATTAAAAGAGATATTTTATAAATTAAAAATAATTTTTATTATAATTTAATTTTATAAGAATCATATTCATTTTTATTTTATTCTTTAAAAATAAAAATAAAAAATATTAAAAACCAATAAAAAAGTTATTTTTATTCATTTTTATTCATTTCTTTATTTATTTCAATTTTTCAAAGATAAAAAAGCAATTTCTACGTGGAAAATTGCCATATCTTGCCAAAAAATAACACTTCTTATAAAAAGACTTATATTTATTTGTCTTTTTTAGTGTTTGAAAATAACCCAACAGAAGACAACCAAGCTACTGTTGAGAGATTGGTGGAAGAAACTTGTCAAAGTTCTCCAACACCAGTTATCACCAAAAGAAAGAAAGCTAAGAAATTAGACTTTCCAGGGCCCACCATTCAAGACTCTGAAGGTGAGCACCTCTTTTTAAATTGCCATAAAAGAATTTTATTCTAAAATACTTTTATTTTTTCTTATTCTTTAAATTATGACTACCAGAAGAGGTTCCCAATACTCCATCCAATCAGATGGAGCTGGACTCAGAGGTAGAATTGATCCCTCAAAAGGGAAAAGAAAGGGCAATATCCCCAGTGGAACAGAATCCACACAAGGAAGTGCCTTATCCCAAAGGCAAGTCCCAGAAATGCCCATGATATCTGAGCCTGAATTGGAGCTAAGTATGAGTAACTCAAATAGGTACAAATCACATTCAGAGGGCTCAAATAGACATCTACATGAGCCAGTACAAGCAGTATTACACAATATACAAGGACAAAGACTGGGAAATGCTGCCTCAAATACACCAAGGAGTGATGAACTCCTGGCACATCCTGAAAAAGTTCCTCAAAGAGGAGGAGATAGTGAAATACTCCAATGGATGGAATCCACTTTCATCCAAACCTCAAATCAAAAAAATCAAGGATTATCATGCCAAAAAGAGGGAGGCAACCAAGGAAGAAGCCCCAGTAGCCTCTACCAGCAAGCCTCAAGCCAACCCACTTCCCCAAGAAGGGAAGAAGAACAAGAAAAGGCATTGGAGGAAACCATATTCCCCAAGCTACAGAATCCCAAGAATCCAAAAGGATGCCATGGACAATGTTTTCAACATGGCCAGAGCCTTGATGGAATTTAAGGACAAGGAAGAGCAAAGAATGAGACAACCTCATTTCCCAAAGAAATAACCTTGTCCAAAGATGTTGTAAATACTTTAACAGAAATTAAAAATGGTATATTACCTCTAAAAGAAATTAAAGATAGTTTATTATCACTACAAGAAATAAATAACAATTTATCTTCTTTGACAAAAATTGTTGTGCAAAACAAGAAAGAAATTGACAACATTAAGTTTATTGTTGAAAATAATAAACCAAAGAATTTAATTGACAATACTCAAAAATTAATACAAGGACAACAAGAATTGTATAAATACATAAAAGATATCAAAGACAAGACTTTGACAATCAATTATGATGTGAGTATTGACAATCTTACAGAAAAATTAAATAAATTAAGTATTTCTGTAGAAAAATTTGAAGAAAAGACTTCATCACACCAAAAATTACTTTTGGACCATGTGGAAAAAAGTGATGAAGCAAGAATGCATCTGAAAGATGATATTCAAAGTGAAATAAGGCTTATTACAGAAAAAATGGATAAAATTAATGAGGCTAATTTAAATATGCCAAAGTTATCAACACCATTTCCTCATATAAGAAGCCCTGTTAAAACAAAAGAGGAATTGTCAAATCCTTTCATAACAGACTTGAGTCACCAAGACAATAACCAAGTCTTAATGAATGAAGCACCTCAATTGAAGGAATGGCCAACATTCACAGGAGAAGGTGAATATGACCACATGTCATTTATTAAAACAATTGACATGTTACAAGAAGACTATGCCATACTAGATGAATTAATCACTGCAAGTTTACATTCATTGTTTGAGAAATCTGCAAAAAGATGGTATTATGGCATAAGACAAACAAATGGTAAAAATACCTGGTCTTGGTGGAAACAAGAAATAATCACCAAGTGGGCAAATGATGCCTGGAGGTATAAGATAGAAAATGCATTTGAAAACTCTTTCTTTGACCCAGAGAAAGATAAACCTTTAACTTGGTTCTTAAAACAAGTTGAAAGGCTTAATGCACTGTACCCAGAAATGTCACAGAAGATGGTGCATATGAAAATTATTAAAAAAATGTGGAGGGGAACTAGAACATGCCCTAAGAAGCAGGTGTATAGAACCATGCTCCACAGAAGAGTATATAAATGCACTAGAAGATATTGTAAGGTGTGGATATGAAACTTTGATTAAAAATCAAGTACTTTTCCTGTCCTCAAAATTTGTATAAGGTAAAATTCAATTAAAAATAGTATGAAATATTATTTTTAAGAGAAAACATGCAAAATTTATTGTTTATAACTTTATTAGTATAAAACAATAATATTATAAAAATTTATTGTTTTACCAACAATAAAAATTTATCCAAAAAATACTCTACAAGAGATATTTTAAGGCTACAAAAGAAATTTCTTCAAGAGCAATTTCAATTGGAATTAATTGAGCAAAGAACTGCAAGCAATTAATTAAAGAACAAAGTCTTTAAAAAGAATATTAAAGAGAAAACACTCCCAAAAGTGACCAGAGTGAATTTGGAAACAAAGTGACAAAGTTTACAGTGATGAAAGATGCTTTAATTCACTTTTGGGGTGGTTCAGGGGTAAAAATGATTATAAGAGTTACAAACAATGATTATAATGATTTTTTCACGTGGTTAAAAGGATTGAAATGATTTATAAATGGTGGTTGGAATCTTTGATTGATTGGTTTAACAGTGTTTAAACTAATTAATAAAAGGAAAAGATTCTAACATGAAGAGAAAAGTGGGGCAAAGAAGACATTCTTTTATAGCCATCAATTCTCTTACTCCAAAAGTAAAATTTACTCTTGTCAGTCGTGAAAAACAGTCTGACAACAGAAAAGCCAATTATGGCGTCATTGAACCCTGGTTTAGGCCAAAAAAGGGCTGGTTTAAGCCAATTTTAGCCAATTTTAGCCATTTTAGACCCTTGAATCAGCCATTACTATAGCAATACCAGGCCTAGAGCCTTCAAAACACGTCAGAATGTGTGTAAGAGGCGTAGAAACCAGTTAAAACTGTTTTTACTATGGTTGTTTTATCTTAAGGGTAGTTTTACCTTCTTGGCAACAGCTAAAACTACCCCAGTTGGTATCAAAACCTCATCATCAATTGAGTCCACAGACCCTGTGACTCAATTCCAGGCCAAAAGTGATGAACTTTTGCGTGAATTTTGACATCCCATGCCTGTCAGCAAGGATTTTGGGGGTCTAGCTCCCCCTTAGAGCTGGAGTTCCTTTTCCCCCCCAAATTTAATCTTTCCAATTTATTTTTCCTTTAATTCCTCATCATGTATTATACTTATAATTTACATATGTAATTCAATTCAATTGTACAGTACAATACAGTATTAATTGACGGCTCATATGTAAATCAAAGTTCACTTATGTAATACACGCGCACATTTTGACATTTCAATTGAATTCAATTGAAAATACTTCAATTCCTCATAACTTCTAAACTAAACACAACACCTCAATTTTAACACAAAAATTGATGGTTAACACCACATGTGGTGTGAATTAAATTAAGGTTTTGAGGATTTTCAACTTTTGTATTGAAAATACTAAAAACTTAATTTAAGCTTCTTTAGAGTTGAGTTACAAGAATTTCACTCAGAGGTGACCCCACCTGATTTTTTATGTGGAATCCAATGGTGAAATAAATTTTATATGTTTATTTATTGGATAAAAAGTTATAATAAATTTTATTTAACTTTTTTCCAAATTTATTTATTTTTTCACAATTTTGTTAAAATTTCATTTTTACTTAATTTTTTCAAGTATAAATGTATTTTTATATTTTCAAAATTTAATGTATTTTTTTATTTTTAAATTATAATTAATTTTTTATTTTTAATATAATTTTATATTTATATTTTGATTTTTATTTTAATAATATAAATAAATTTATTTTATTTATATTAATATGTTATTTTTTATATTTGTGGTCTTTTGGGTATATGAAATTACCTCTAAGGCTCACAGATATAGTGACAAGAACAAAAATTGGAAGGACTTGGAAAAAATTGGACATTAAAAGCCCAAATAAATCATTTATCAAAAAAGATAAGTCAAAAGAATCCTTTAAGCCCAATACATCCAACAATAATGAGAAAAGAAAATGCCATAAATGTGGAGGTATTGGACACTTAGCCAATAATTGCCTTAAAAAAGCAAAGATTAATGAAATTGTGGAAACAGAAAACCACAATGACAAAGAAGAGGAATCTGACTCTGAAAAAGAGACAGAAGAGTCAGAAAGCTCTGAAAGTGATGAAATCAATATAATTAATGCACAAATTAATAATATTGATATAATTTATGAAGTACTGGATGTTAATTCAAACTTGCCACAAGTTGGAACATCTGACACAAATCTGACAAACATAAAAGATGCCAAAATGTATAGAACCAAACCTGCAAGAGGAATGGGATATACAGCTGGAAAATCAAATATTAGGATTGTTATGGTTGATAACCAAGAAGGAAAGGTTATCTTGGATACAGGAGCATATTGCACTTGTGTTGGCAAAAGTTATTTAAAAACCATTGTCCCAGACTGGCAAGAAAAACTTATGCCAATACAAGGTGTCAAATTTAGTAGTGCAAGTCAGAGCATGAAGCCCCTTGGAATAATTGATTTAACACTAATTTTTCCTCATCCCTCACAATGTGTCAGAATTAAAGTAGAGTTTGTAGTAATGGACAACTGTACTAGTAATCATTTCATACTTGGGAATGACTACTTATCAATCTATGGTATAGATATCTCCAACCAAAAGGATAGATATTTTACCATAGGAGATAACAAAAGACAAAAGTTTGGATTCTTAAATAACAAAAAACAAATCACAGTTATTAAGAATGAAGAAAAAATTCCAGAAAAGGAACTTTTTATATCTGAACAACTCAAAGAGGCAGAATTCAATCAAGAATTAACAGAAAAAATGAAAGAAAAATTGATTGACCTCTTATTTAAGTATAAAAATGCCTTTGCAACTGACAAAGAGCCACTAGGTGCCATAATTGGACATGAAGTGGATATAATTCTTAATGTAGAAAAACCTTACCCACCTTTATTAAAAAGACCTGCTTATCCAGCCAGTCCAAGAGCTAGAGAAGCCTTAGAGGTGCACATTAAAGAATTAATGGACCTTGGAGTATTAAGAAAGGTTGGACATAATGAACAAGTAGAAGTTACTACACCTGTCATTATAACTTGGCATAATGGAGAATCAAGGATGGTAGGAGACTTCAGAGCCCTGAATACCTATACCATTCCAGACAGATATCCAATACCCAGAATCCATGATACATTAACCCAATTGTCACAAGCTAAGTTCATCACAGCTATGGATGCTCTTAAGGGTTTTCCTCAAAATGTCTTAACAGACAATGCCAAAAAACTACTAAGAATAATAGTCAATTGTGGAATTTTTGAATACTTAAGAATGCCATTTGGAATAAAAAATGCACCTTCCCATTATCAAAGAATGATGAATACCATATTCCCTGAAGAATTATCAGAAGGATGGTTGATTATCTATATTGATGATATCATAGTTTGCTCAGAAACTTGGGAAAATCACCTTACAAGACTAGAAAGGGTACTACAGAAAATAGTCCAAGTAAATATGAAAATTTCCTTGAAAAAATGTCATTTTGCATACAGTGAATTAAAGGCACTAGGACATGTAGTATCTGGCCTTAGTCTAGGCATAGACAAAAATAAAGTAGCAGCAGTACTACTTAAACCAATGCCTCAAACAAAAAAAAGAAATGCAATCATTTGTAGGATTTGCTGGTTACTATAGACAGCATATAAAGGACTTTGAAAAGATTGCTAAATCCTTGTATAAGCTATGTGACCAACAAACAGTCTATGACATGACAGAAGAAAGAGTCAAGGCATATGAAGAATTGAAAAATTCCTTAACAAATGCCCCATTTCTTCTGATGCCAGATTGGAAACTCCCTTCAAACTGTACATTGATGCTTGTGGAGAAGGACTAGGTGCTGCACTTCACCAAACACAAATTATCAATGATAAACCAGTGGAAGGACCAATTTGTTTCATTTCAAGGCAGATAAAGCCAACAGAAGCAAGGTATGGAGCAAGCCAAATGGAATTCTTATGCCTTGTATGGGCTTTAGAAAAACTGCATTATTATTTGGATGGCACAGTATTTGATGTAATCACAGACTGTAATGCTGTGAAATCACTATTAGATATGAAGACTCCAAATAGACATATGCTGAGATGGCGAATTTCTATCCAAGAATATAGAGGAAATATGACTATTGTTCATAAATCTGGAAATATTCATAAAAATGCAGATGGTCTTAGCAGATGGGCTCTAGCAAATACCCCTGACAATCCAGCATGGGTACCACAAGAAGAGCACCATATAGAAGGAATATGTGTTACAGACATTGGCACAGAATTCTTTAACCAAGTTAAAGAAAGCTATAAGACAGAAAAAAATTGCCATATCTTAAGCCAACTTCTAATGAAAGACTGCAAAGATCCATCACTTTCATCAAAACTAGATGAAATATGGAAAAAGGCATATGATGAAGGAAGATTTCACCTCCTTGATGGAATCCTTTACCATAGAACAAAACACACATGTGTTATGGCCTTAACAGATAGAACACTAATAAGCACTATTTTACATGAGTGTCATGATAGTGTTGCATCTGGACATCTCTCAGAAGATAGGACACTAGAGAGGGTGAAAACCTGCTCTTGGTGGCCAAATTGGAAGAAAGATGTTGCAGAGTACTGCCAAACCTGTGACAGATGTCAAAAAGCCAACAGAGCCACAGGAAAGAAATTTGGAATGATGATCCAAATCCAAGAACCAAAATCCCCATGGGAAATAGTTCATATGGATTGGGTAACAGCCTTACCTCCAGGAGGAGACAGGAGTTATAATGCATGCCTAGTGTTAGTTGACAGGTACAGTAAAACTCCCATGTTCTTACCATGTCATAAAGATGACACAGCTATGGATACAGCCATAATGATATGGAATAAAGTCATTAGCCACACAGGCTTATTCCAAAATGTTATAAGTGACAGAGACCCAAAGTTCACTTCAGCATTATGGACAAATCTCCATAACTTGTTTGGGACAAAGTTATCATTCTCAACAGCTTATCATCCTCAAACTGATGGTCTAGCAGAAAGAATGATACAGACCCTAGAGGATATGATCAGAAGATTCTGTGCTTATGGGCTAGAATTCAAAGATTCTGATGGTTTTACCCATGATTGGTGTATACTAATACCAGCACTTGAGCTGGCATATAAGACATCAATCCATTCTTCTACTGGCAAAACACCAGCAATGCTAGAGAAAGGTTGGAATCCAAGACTTCCTTATGATACCCTCAAAAAGGACTTAGTGGATATACATCAAACAGCAAGCAGTTTCAAGATAATGCTTGACAAAGAAAGACACCATGCAAACAGATGCATGCAAGATTCTTTTAAATATGCAAAAGAAAGATGGGATAAAAGTCATAAGCCACCTGATTTCAAAATAGGAGACTTGGTTTTAGTATCAACCCTTAATTTCAATAACATAAAAGGCCCAAAGAAATTGAAAGATTCCTTTGCAGGACCATTTATGATAAAAGCACTCCATGGACCCAATGCTGTGCAATTAGAACTCACAGGTGAACTAATGAACAAACACCCAACTTTCCCTGTGAGTCTAATAAAGCCTTACAGTTCAAGTGACAAGGAGTTATTTCCACTAAGAAATAAACCCCCACTTGAAATTCCACCCTTGGAAGAAGGAGAAGAAAAGAAAATAGTAAAAGTCCTTAAAGAAAGAAGGACAAGAAACAAAAAAGAAAGGGAATACCTTGTAAGGTATAGAAATTCAACTCAAGAAGATGAATGGCTACTTGAGAAAGATATAACAAATGCTTATAAACTACTAAGAAGGTTCAGACATGAAAGAAAGCCTGAAAAATAGAAAAGTTAAGCATTATTGAGCTTCAAGACTAACAAAGTCTAATGAAGAGGTAGGACATTGGATGATACCCTAATCACACATATCAGATTGTGGTACAATCTTTTTTGGTGGTAGGGAATGTGAGCCTTTGAGATATGACCACATACCAAATAAGGTCACAAAAAGACTCAGAACAATTATACCTTTAATATAATTATATTAAAATTACTTAGAATCATTATACATTAAGAATAATTACTTAAATATACAAAAAATACCATAAATTGGTACAAAAATTGGTTTAACTTAAAAACAAATGAATCAACATGTAAAATAAATTATACCATTGGATTCCCCAAGGAAAAATACACATATACCATTTTTATGGCATATCTGTAAAGTCAATATTTAAGGAATTATAAGGTATAATACCTTATAAAAATCATAAAACCTTATTTATCTCAAGAACTAATGAAACAACATGTAAAATAAATTGTACCAGTGGATTCTCCATGAAAATTCACACATAAAACAATTAATAAGCTAATTTCCAATGTTAATACTTAAGGAATTATCCTGAATATATGCACTTTTTTGGTCAACGCATATATTCAAGGATCATAGCTAATATCTTCTAAACTATACATGATAGAATGATGAACCAAAAATGAAGTTACCACGTAAATACTGTAAGAACACAGATATGAACTTTATTTTACAAATTATAAACAAGGTTAAAACCTATGATGAATTATTGATAAAAATCAACAGAGCTGTTGACCATTTTGTTGTGAAAGTGTTCCAAACTTAAAAAAACGTATACAGTTAGATTCTACTAGTTCATTCGTGAATAATGATGTAATTCTTATTATTAAATTCAGGGTATAACCCCCTGAAATCAAGGTTTGAAGTTTAAAATATTGAATTTCGACAGAAAAGATGAGTTACAAGAAAAATCATCAAAATTAGAGTTTTGATGATGTAATAAAGGGCTCTTGGCAGCATAATGAGGTTATGCCAGGCTATCAGAATTCACTCTCTGAATTGCTGTAGCGTGTAAATCTTAAACGTTATTGAGGATCAAAGTTTGAGCTTAATTTGAGCAGTTATGATCACATACTGTAGCCTTAATTTAAGCTTAACAGTCTTAAGAGTGATACAATTGGTGAATACTATTAGTTTATGATTAAAACTAATAAAATACACGAAATTTGGGGTTCTGCCAAGCCTCTGATGTCATCAAACCTAGAGTTATAGTGATAACTCTAAATAATGGTGTAATAATGATGTAATATGGTTTGATCATGATGTAATCACCCTCAAACCTTAAACTATTGATCAGCTCCAGTGGATATGATCAGTACACGTCTACTAGAAGCCTGTTGGACTCTAGGAGGGAGGTATTTACTATAAATAGAGCTCTTTTTACTCTATTTACCCCTCAGACGCAACAAAAACATTAAATCAATTAAATAAAAGGTAATTTCTTTATTCTTTATATATAAAACTCTTATACTATTAAAGACCAAAGACCATCTTAATATTAATCACTATTTTTACGTGATTAAATCAATTCTTTAATTGTTTTTGTCATAAATCTCTCTATAAACTCATTTCCACGTAAAATCAAGAAATTTAGTAATTTTCTTTATTTTTTATTTGTAAATACAATTTGAAAAAGTTGTATTATATTCTTTTGGCGTAAAATATCTCAAAATTATTATTTTAAGTGTTAAAAGTAGGTTATTTCATCTTATTATAATAATTTCTCTCTTATTATTACTCTTAATAATTCTTAATTAATATAAATAGTATTTCTATTAATATATAACTTTAATATTGGTAATATTATTGTTATTAATTGTTTTTTATTTATAAAAAACAGTTTTTTTATGCCTTTATTATTTGTTGGTAACAATAATAAAGAGCTTTATAATATATTATTTATAATATTATAATTTCATATAATATTAATTATATTATTATTTTTATTTAATAATATAATATTTTTACGCCATAATAATAATATTTCTTTATTATTATTATTATTTTAATCTTATTTATTTCAATTATAAGGACATTCAGAGTACAATAAGTAATAAATTAGTAATTTTTTACTTATTGTTTCATAGTCAAACCTTACACATACAAGTTGGTCCAAAATTCAGATGTGAATTTTGGGTCCCTATCACTAATGATTATCTTAGGGACTCCACAGGTAGATATGATTTTATTCCAGAATAACAGAGCAGTATCCATAGCTGTCTCCTCTTTATGGCATGGTAGAAACCTCATACTCTTGCTGAACCTATCAGCTATGATTAAACAGGCATTGTTGTTTTCTTTGCCTCCTGGGACAAGTCCTGTAGCCCCATCCATATTGATGGTTTCCCATGGGTGTTTGGGTTCTTCTATATGCTGAAGTAATCCATACTTCTTCCCATGTTTCCTTTTTGCCTTCTGGCATCTTTCACAAGTGTTGATGTATTCACTCAACTCTTGTTCCCACTTGGGCCCCCAAGCTATGCTTGCTACCCTCTCTTTGGTCCTGTCTTCACTCATGTGTCCCATGTAGGGGCAGTCATGGCATTTTTTCAGGATAAGAGAGATGTGGTCCCTGTCTACCACTGTGAGTGCACTTATGTGTTTTTCTCTGTGGTAGAGCAGGCCATCTATAAGGGAGAACTTGTTATCCTTATAGGCCCTCAACCAGGGTTCTTCCAGCTGGGATTCCAGTTCTGGACTCCTGTACTTTTGTTGAAGGAGTTTCAGTAATATGCTGCACTGTTTGTGTTTGGCATAAAAAATACATTTTGCAGTTCTGAGGAGCTTATTCCCAGTATGGGAGTTTCTGTCCATTCTGAATTAGTGTTTACACTTTCCAGGGTACCACTTTCTGGTGCCCATTCAGAGAATCTGAAGTTCTTCTTCCTATCTATCTCCATGAAATGGATAGGGGTCTTGGCTGAACCTTCATGGTCATAAGCTGGGTTGCTTTTGACATTATCAAATGGCCATCTGCTGAGGTCATCTGCATTGGTATGGCTTTTACCTTCTTTGTATATGATGGTCATGCTCCCTCTATACTCCTGGATGACTATTTGCCATCTCAGCATGTGTCTATTTGTAGTCTTCATGTTTAGTAAAGACTTCAAGGCTGTGCAGTCTGTGTAGACTTCAAAGACTGCACCCTCCAAATAATGATGGAGTTTCTCTAGAGCCCAGACTAGGCATAGACATTCTGTCTGGGTGGCCACATATCTGGCTTCTGAATCTTTCAGCTACCTAGAGATGTAACATATTACTCCCTCTCTTCGTTCACCATCCACAATTTGTCTCTGGTGAAGGGCTGCTCCTAAGCCTTGGCTACATGCTGCATCTATGTATAACTTGAAAGGTAGTTCAAAGTCAGGCAAGATTAGCACAGGTGCATTTGTGAGTTCATATTTGATCTTCTCATATGCATCCCTTCTTTCCTTGGTGATTTAGAAGACTACATAATTTTAACATAACTTTTATAAACTACTAGTTATGTGGGCAAAATGTTTGATTTGGTTTCTATAGTAGCTAGTAAACCCAAGGAAAGATTGCATCTCTTTGATGTTTCTTGGTACTGGCTTTTGCAGTACTGCTGCTACTTTATTCTGGTCAATTGCCAGACTAGGACCTGAGACTTTATGTGCTAGAGTTAGTAGCTCTTGTTGTCCAAAATTACACTTTTTAAGTGAAATTTTCAGATTGATGGGTGTACATTTACTTAGCACTCTGTCTATGTATTGAACATGGTCTTCCCATGTCTCTGGGTATATAATAATATCATCAATATATACTACCATCCAGCCTTCCAATATTTCTTCTTGAAATATTGTGTCCATCATCCTTTGGAAGTGGGCTGGTGCATTCTTGATGCTAAATGGCATCCTGGTGTACTCATATATACCCATATGGCATATGATTCTGAGAAACTTCATGGAGTTTCGTTTGACTCCATTCTGCTCAAAGCCTTTCATACAATACATTTTGGTTATGTATTTGGCATTAGCCAGTTTGTCCAGGGCATGAGGTACCCTGGGTATAGGGTACCTGTCTGCTTTTGTGTAGTTGTTCAGGGCTCTGAAGTCTCCACACAACCTAGACTTGCCATCATGCCAGGTGATTATGACAGGAGTGGTTATTTCCACTATTTCATTGTGTCCAATCTTTCTGATGACATCCATGTCCAGGAGTTCATTGATGTTTTTCTCAGTTTCCTTCCTGGTTTCCAGACTTGCTGGGTATGGAGGTCTCCTGAGCATAGGTGGATATGGTCTTTCCACATCCAGATATAGTTCTGTATCATGGCCTTTAATTTTTCCTAGCGGTTCTTTACCTATGGCAAATGCTGGTCTATGTTTTTTCAGCATTTTCAATAAACTTAGTTTTTGCTTACTGGTGAGGGTAGTGCTAAACTGGCCCTCTCTTAATTCATTCATTAGTTCTTGTAGCGGTTAATGGGTGGAAACCTGGTACATATAAAGTGAAAATTTCTTTTCCTTGTTGGTACCAATTGTAATATGCCTGTTTTTACTGTTGTAAATATCAATGCCATACATCCTCTGGTAATCTGTTCCCAGTAGGAACCCTTGGATGTGGGAATCATCACGCACTACAAACTCTGGGTTTAGTCTGATGTTACCTTTCCTATGGGGTATAATTATCTCTTTGATAATTGTCCCAATTGAAGTCATCTTCACTGATGCACTTTTGAAGTTCTTGGCCTTGGTGGGCAAGAGCTGTTTTTCCCAGTTTGGAAAGTGGTTTTCTAGATAATTTCTGGCCACTAGGGAGTAGTGTGCTCCACAATCAATGATCAATGGATGTTGAGCATTGTCAATACAGACAGTCATCTTTGTGGCTGTTCCATGTATATATGCCATTCCTTTGGTTGGTGTGAATAGGAATGTTTGTGCATCTTGTGTGTGCTTGCACAAGCTCTTGTTGGCAGTGTCTTGTGGCATGCCTGCTTCCAACTGTATGTCCTGGATTTCTAGTGGGGTTTCCTTTTTGTATTCCACTATTAGTTCTTCTCTGGGGTCTTGGTCATCATCAGATTGTTCTCTGATGGCATCCCCCATAGATTCTGATTCAGAATCCTCTGTTGGGGATTCCTCCTCTGGGACTTTCTCAATAGCATAGATTTTTCTTTGCCTTTGGACAGTTGTTGGCATAGTGGTCTGTTGAACCACAGTTGTGACAAGAATTTTTCTTCTTTGCCATTTCTGCCACTCTTTCTTTGGGTTTGTCTTTAAACTCTACCCTGAAAGGTTGTTTCTCTTTGAAACTACTGCTTTTATATGGGGTGAATTTCCCTATATTAATTCTTTTCCTTACCTCTTGTAAGGTATTGGCAATTTCATCTAAAGTTCAATTGTGGTTGCATCTGCATTTTACTGCATGCTCTAGTTCTCCTGGAATTTGTGTAAGGAGTTTGTGATTCCTAATTTGGGTGTTAATTTGAGGATCAATGGCTTTGAGTCTCTTAGACTGTCTGAGACACCACTCATATGGATCTTTGTCCACAGAGTATTTGTCACTTTCAAATGACATGGTCCTCTGCCATATCCAAGTACCATTGCTGTATTTTTGGATAATTTTACTCTTCCACCATGGCCAGCTTATTCTGCCATGGACCTGTTTCATTTCTGTGTACCATATACTAGCATGTCCTTTAAATGCTGTATTGAGTCTAGCAGTAATCCAGTAGTCTGGTATGCTTGGTACATCAATGAAGAGTCTATCAATATAATCTATGAGCTCCATGTGATCATACTCTCCAGTTCCAGAGAATTTGGGAAATCTTGAGGCCTGAGGAAGCTGTTTCAAGGCTTCCTTTTCAGTATAATACATATTGTCTCCATCCTGGTATTGTGATGGAGATCTTCCTTTACTAACCAGAATGGCATCTGGTTTGATATCATCTTGGTAATATGGATTATCCATAACATGGCCTTGTGGTTGGGGCTTCATTTTATGGTATACATTAAACAGTTTGTTTATGTCCTGATCCATAAAATCCCTGTCCCTTTTGCTGTGGTGTTGTTCTTCAAAGACTAGATTCATTCTTCTGTTGGTTTCTTCAGAGGCTTTGCTTAATTGAGCATGTACTTTTTGAAGAGTTTTGACAATCTTATCCATGGAGGCTGTTAAAGCTTTCATCCTCTCATGGCTGGCTTCTAATTCTGCAAACTGTTTTTGAGTTTGCTCAGAAAATTGGGACATTTGTAACCATAGTGCATCACTGTTTAGGTTACTCTCAGGTGAGACAGTGTTATATTCAATCGCAGTGGGGGTAATATTTCTATTAAGGGGACTACTGATTCTAGAGTGGTTTACAGCTACTTCTGGTTCTTGTTTACTTTGTTCACCAAGTCCAACAGTTTCTGGATCATTGGGTCTGACTCTCTCTGCCTTTGGGGAAAAGAGGTCTTGTTCTTGCCCTTGTTTCCTTGTCTTCTCCTTGAAACTTCCTGGAATTGTGAAGAATGGTGACTCTTGGCCACTGATCTGCTGGTTTCTCAATGGTTTGAAGCCACTGGAGAGCTGATTTGGCCTGCTCCTTGTGAGCCTGAAGGAATCTGAGTAGGCCCTGTCTGGGTTAACTGTTCTTCTATGGCTTGCATAGTGGCTTGATTCTCCCTTATCCTCTGTGCCCTTGCCTCCAGGAGTCTGAGCTTTCTGGTAGGATTCCAACCTTTGGTGATTACCATAAGGTCTTTGAAGTCTATCTCTTTGAGACAGATCTTCTGGAAACTTGCTCCAAGTTCTGCCCAGTTAGATGCCAGGTTGAACCTTGTCAGCCTGTGACTCAAAACCAGAGCACAAGCATGACAGCCAAAATACCATAAACCAATGGTATAGCCAAAATACCACCAAAACATGGAGCTGAGCCAAATTAGCTCAAAAGGTATCAGAAGAAAGGGGACACTCACCTCTTTCTAAAAATATAAGTCCCATCACCATAGGACAAGAAATAACAAAGTTATTCCTGCTCAAAGTTATTGCTGAGCATAAACCTTAATTTTCACCTCTCATCTAAAATCTAGAAGGAGAGGCTTAACCCCATCAAATGGGTACTCAAAATTAAGCTCTAAGCCAGGGCTATCTAATGGTGCCAGCCAAACTGAGCTAGCACCAGTATTACTTGAGTTATGGTCAAATTCAGACCAAATAAGGGTGAACAAAACATTCACCTCTCATCTAACTTTTACAGTTTTAGTGTGAGATATCTAAAGTGGGGTCTTTTTGGAAAGAGAACAATCAGGGCTATCTGATTGTGCCATCCATTTCCTCATAACTCAACTACAACAGAAGCTATTGGCCAAACAAGCTTAATACAGCTTTTGACCAGACCACGCCAATGTACAAAAATACTTGTACATGGGATAACTTTGTCATATTTAATGATAACCATGTCAAGCTGGGTACCATTGTGTAGAGCTCATACAGATCTATTCAATGAACCAACTTTGAGCTTGATATCTCAAAAACGGACAGAGTTATGACCATTTTAAGGTCAAAATCCCACCTGCTGTCAGATACAGCCTTACCATGGGATAATATCCCATAACCATGAATATGAGGTGTCAAATAGACGAAGAAGCATGTTTTTACTTCAATACCTCATATGTCAGTCAATACTGGGGTCCCATACAGTTTCTGTACAGCATTCTACGCGTCATACACGTCAGAATCAGGCTGTGAGGTCCCCAGATGAAAATTTTCACCCTGTATTGGTTAAAACCGCCCAGATGTGGTTTCAAAACCACATCTGAGCCCTATACAGGGTATACAGGCTGTTTGCAAACCACAAGCCTGTCATAGAGAGTGAAAAATCTTCACTTCCTCTACGTGGAAAGGTCTAGCAGCCTTTCCACCTCAATTTCAGGATAAAAGGAGGGCTTTTCACAGTCAAAAACCTTTCCTCATCCTGCTCTTGAATAACCTACATAGTAAACTGTCAAAAACAGTTTTAATCTTGGTTAAATAATCAGGTATAATTATAATCTTTAATTATTGTAGACTTTATTATTGTAATCCAACAGATAAAGCCTGCACCCAGGGTTCTCAATAGCGCTCACCACCACTATTTCTCAATAGTAGAACCCTTTTATCTTATTATAAACCTTTATAAATCATTTTCTGTCGTGTCACATACACAGTTAAAGTTGTAATTAGCCTAGTTATACCTTTATCATAGTATCATCCTGACAAACCTCTTGTTGTCCATGCTCCATTGAAACAAATCTTTGAGGAGTTGGTGGAGCTGAAGAACTTGATCCATATCCTTCCAGGCCTCTGGTTTGAGGTTCCTTTTGAACTGGAGTGTGAATGGCAGGGTTGATATCATCTCCCTCATTGTTTTGCCATCCACCACTATGTCCAAGGTGTCCTCTTCCAGGTCTTCTGGTTCTGAAAAAGCCTTCTCTGTCCTCTGGCTGGTTCCTCTGGAAGCCAAGGTCTCTGAGGTATACAGGTGTCATATCAGTGTTTGCAAGCAGTCAAAAACTTTATCCTCTTAGGGTATTTACCTTTGACTGTGCCTTATACAAATTTGTTGTCTTCTGATTTGGGCAATTTACCTTTAGAGGTTACAACTGGGTTGATTATAGTAATATTCCCTGTACAAGTTGTTAAGGTTGGTTTATCTTGTATTGATGGAGAGTTTCATGGTTTTCTACTCCTCTGGGTGGCTATTGGTGTCCACTTCTTTGCTTTGATAAGGCCTTCACTGTGCCTCTTTCCTTTCCCTTTCCTGCCCTCTGGTTCTGAGGGTGTCACTGGTGTGTTGGCCTGTAACTGGGTTTCTCGTGGTATGTAGTTTTCTTCTGCTGAATCAAACAGGAAAAGAGGGCTTATAGTCAGTTAAGACTTCTTAAAATGCTGTTTGCATGTCTAAGAATGGCCTTTGGGCTTGTATGCTACTACAATATGCCCTGTATAATGACAGTGTAATTGAATTAGCAATTTCATGTCAGAATTACAGCTTACAGATGCCTGATGTACTGTTTTTATACCAGTATCCCACAGATTCACTTGTAGTTAGCAAGTATAATCTTTATAAAAGTGGTTGTGTAAGAGGGTAATTGAGTCAACAATACACCTCACCACGCCTCAACTGTTGGTTTTACAGTAATAGGTGTCCTTGTTTGATTAAAAACTTGGACTGTATTAATAGCTGTAATGTGTTTTTATATGCAAAACACGCCAAAAATAAGCTTAAAGTGGTTATTGTCCACGTATTATTATCAATAGTAATTTTAAAAGAGGTTGGTATAAAACATGTACCAAAATAAAATATATGATATAAGATATTTTTTATATATATTTTGATGATTTTATTGCCTAAAAAGATGAAAAAAAATGTCAGAAGTAAAGAAAATAAGTAGAAATACTCACTTTTAAAGTCCAAAAGATCAAAAAAGCATGGCCAGGCCCCCAAAATGTCAGGGTGAGTCTATGATGAAGCTGTAAGTAGGCTGATTACAACTTTAAATATGACTTTGAAATGGTTATAAATATAAAAAATGTAGATATTAAAGTATAATAATGTTTTATAATTAAAATAAAAGGCTTTTACTATTGAGGAATAGTGGTGGTGAGCGCTGTTGAAAACCCTTGGTGCAGCTTTACCTGTTGGATTACAATAATAAAGTCTACAATACTTAAAATTAGAAGTATACCTGTTTCTTTTCCAACAGTAGAACTGTTTTTTACAGTTATACTACGTAGGAATTCAAGAGCAGGATGAGGAAGCCTTTTCTGACTGTGAAAAGGCCCCTTTTTATCCTGAAATGGGGTGGAAAGGCTGGTAGACCTTTCCACATAGAGGAAGTGAATATTTTTCACTCTCTAAGACAGGCTTGTGGTTTGCAAAAGGCCTGTATATCCTGTATTGGGCTCAGATGTGGTTTTGAAACCACATCTGGGAAGTTCTCACCAATACAGGGTGAAAACTTTCATCTGGGGACCACACAGCTTGATTCTGACGTGTATGACACATAGAATGCTGTACAGAACCTGTATGGGACCCCATTATTGAATAAACTATGATGTATTGAAGTAAAAACAGGCTTCTTTGTCAGTTTGACACCTCATAATCATGGTTATGGGATATTATCCCATGGTAAGGCTGTATTGGCCAAACTGTGTGATTTTGAGCTGAAAACAGCCATACCTTTGTCAGTTCTTGAGATATCAACCTCAAATTTGGTTCAGTATGTAGCCCTGTATGTGATATACACAATGGTACCTTATTTGGTATGGTTATCTCTACATATGTCAAGGTTATGCCATGTACAAGATTTTTGTACATATGCGTGTTTTTAGGCAAAAAACTGTATTGGGCTTGTTTGCCTCATAGCTTTTGTTCTAGGTGAGACATGAGGAAATTAATGGCACCATCAGATAGCCCTTATTGTTCTCTTTTCAAAAAGACCCCACTTTAAGTGTCTCACACTAAAGCTGTAGAAGTTAGATGGGAGGTGAATATTTTATTCACCCTTATTTGGCCTAAATTTGACCATAACTTCTGTAATACTGGTGCTAGCTCAGCTTGGTTGGTACCATTGGATAGCCCTGGCTTAGAGCTTTATTTTGCATACCCATTTGATGGGGTTAGGCCTTTTACTCTGTATTTCAGATGAGAGCTGAAAATTAAGGTTTATGCTCAGCAACAACTTTGAGCAGGAATAACTTTGTTATTCTTTGTCCTATGATGATGGGACTTGTATATTTGGAAAGGGGTTAGTTTCCTCCTTATTCTGATAAGTTTTGAGAAGATTTGGCTCAGCTCCATGTTTTGGTGGTATCTTGGCTATACCATTGGTTTATGGTATTTGGCTGTCATGCTTGTGCTCTGGTTTTGAGTCACAGGCTGACATCATTTTTGATGCCATTGAGGGCACAAATGTAATTATTTATGCCATAAATAGCATAAATGCCATTGTTTATGCCATAAATATATTGCTCATACCATTTATGGCATGGGTATGCTGTGGTTTATGCCATAAATGGTACTTTTGAATTCTTTTCATTAATTAATTATTTTCATAAATCATTTTTTTCAACCAAAATTCAATATTTTTTGTTTTGAATTCTTATTTGGAGGTTGAAACATTGAAATGGATCCTTTTCTCATTATTTTTTTTTGAATTTTGTGGTCCAAAAATTCAAATTTGAAGATGAATTTTTAGAATAGCCATGCATTGGTTCTGGATATCTGAAATACATTTTCCATGGCATCCTGCTGAATCTTTGAGATTCTGTAACCCTGGCTGTAAGGATTTGTGGCTTGTGCCTTGCCTTTTCCCTTGTTCTGAGATTTTGGCTGCTTTTTTCACATTGGAATTTCTGCTTCTGGCTATTGGGGCTGTTTTTTGAACTTGCTTGGGTGGTGGGGGGTTTTTTCCTCCATTCTTCTGTTCAAATAATCATGTTTTTCTTTTCCATCAATGGATGCCATCCTTTGAGTAACTTGAAAGTGTTGGGATGGCCCAGGAATTTTCTCACAGTCAGGTAAGAATTCAGGTAGTTTTTCAACATATCTTCAAGGATCTGGTACTCTTTTTGCTGAAAGACATTGTTGTCAGCCCTCTGGCTGGCTTTGTGAATTTCCACTGAGCCTTCTTCTCGCCATTTCAGCTTCTTTTTGAAGGTAAAACAGTATTTTCAGCTTCAGACTTGCATAATTTGTCAGTGTGGGATTCATTGACTGACCCTTGTCCTTCTGCAACTGATTGGCTTCTGCCATAATTGCATCTATAACCTTTTTGGGAGATGCTTGAGGGGTTATGGCTGGTTTCTGATCTGGTTGAAGGCATCATTATCATCAAAAAGCTTGGAAAAATTAATTTTCCATGAATAATGTACTAATGGTCAAATTCTTTGCTTTCTGAAGGGTATTACTTATGTCCAAGTTTATTAATTCAGAAGAAATTGGCTCTTGATGGTTATTCTGAGTTATAATAACAGTAATTTATGCTCAGAATTGACAGTACTTGCAGGGATAATGCTAGTTACTTTTGATGCATTTTCAATATTTCCTTTTCTTAGCACATTGTAAGACAGTAAAATTAATGAAAAAGGCAATTAATTAAGTAAAAAAAAAATTCAAAAAGAGAAATGAAAAAATAAAGCCTCAGTTATAATATGAAAAGTTTTTATTTTCTATGAGTTTTTTGAATTATAAGTATTTTTTGTGTATTTTTAAGTTTTTCAATATAGTAAAGGACTAAAAAAGGTAAAAAAAATATTTCACAGGTAAAATATAATGGCTAGGCCCCCAAATGTAAGGTGTGTATATGAAGCTTTGATTAGAAATCAAGTACTTTTCCTGTCCTCAAAAGATTTATAAGTTAAAATTAATTCAAAATAACAAGAAGTAAGATTTTCAAGAGAAAATATTCCAAATTTGTTTTTTTAAATTCATAAGTATAAAAAAATAATAATAAAAAGATTTATTGTTTTACCAACAATAAAAATTTATTCAAAAATACTCTACAAGAGATATTTAAGGCTACAAAAGAAATTTCTTCAAGAGCAATTTCAATTGGAAATAATTGAGCAAAGAGCTTTAGTAAATTAATATAAGAACAAAGTCTCTGAAAAATATTATTAAATATAAAACAGCTTCAAAAGTGCCAAGAGTGAATTTGGAAACAAAGGGGCAAAGCTAACAGTGATGAAAGATGCTTGAATTCACTTATGGAGTGGCTCAAGGGTAAAAATGATTATAAGAGTTACAAGCAATGATTATGATAATTTTGTCAAACGGTTAAAAGGTTTAAAATTATCTAAAAAGGGTGGTTGGAATCTCTCATTGATTGGTTTAATAGTGTTTAAACTAATTATAAGAGGAAAATATTCTAACATGAAGAGAAAAGTGGGGCAAAGAAGACATTCTTTTATAGCCACCAATTTTCTTACTTGAAAAGTCAAATTTACTCTCTTCAGTCGTTGAAAACACTCTGACAACAGAAAAGCCAATTATGGCATCATTGAACCCTTTTTTAGAACAAAAAGGGATGATTTTAGCCATTTTGGACCCTTAAATCAGCCAATTCTATAGTAATACCTGTTTTCCAAGCCTTAGAAAAACGTCAGAATGTGTGTAAAAGATGTCAAAACCAGTTAAAACTGTTTTTAATATAATTGCTTTAGCTTAAGGGTAGTTTTACCCTCTTGGAAACAGTCAAAACTGCCCTGGTTGGTATCAAAACCTCATCATAAATTGAGACATACACCCTGTGACTCAATTCTGGGCCAAAAGTGATGAACTTTTGTGTGGATTTTGACATCCCACACCTTTAAAGAAGGAATTTAAGGGGTATAGCTCCCCCTTGAAGCAAAGATTCCTTTTTCCCCCCAGAACCAATCTTTCCAAATTTTGTTTCTTTCATTGCTCAGCATGTATTATACTTGTAGTTTCAATATGTAATTCAATTGAGTTTTTACAGTACACAACTGTAATGATATGTACCTCATATGTAAATTAAAGTTCACTTATTTAATACATGTGCACATTTTGACATTTCAATTGAAAATTCTTGTGAGCCTTTGAGATATGACCACATATCCAAAAAGGTCAAAAGAAAAACTTTACAATAATTATACTCTTAATAATTATCTTAAAACCAATGAAAATACCATAAATGGGTATGAACTTTGAATTAACTCAGAATCTAATGAGTAAACATTTGAAATGAATTATACCATTAGATTCCTCATGGTACTATACACAAATATCATTTTTATGGCATATCTGTAAAGTCAATAATTAATGGATAATAAGTAACAATACCCTAAAAAAGACATAAAATCTTATTTAACTCAGAAACCAATAAAACAATGTAAGGTGTGGATATGAAACTTTGATTAAAAATCAAGTACTTTTCCTGTCCTCAAAATTTGTATAAGGTAAAATTCAATTAAAAATAGTATGAAATATTATTTTTAAGAGAAAACACGCCAATTTTATTGTTTATAACTTTATTAGTATAAAACAATAATATTATAAAAATTTATTGTTTTACCAACAATAAAAATTTATCCAAAAAATACTCTACAAGAGATATTTTAAGGCTACAAAAGAAATTTCTTCAAGAGCAATTTCAATTGGAATTAATTGAGCAAAGAACTGCAAGCAATTAATTAAAGAACAAAGTCTTTAAAAAGAATATTAAAGAGAAAACACGCCCAAAAGTGACCAGAGTGAATTTGGAAACAAAGTGACAGAGTTTACAGTGATGAAAGATGCTTTAATTCACTTTTGGGGTGGTTCAGGGGTAAAAATGATTATAAGAGTTACAAACAATGATTATAATGATTTTTTCACGTGGTTAAAAGGATTAAAATGATTTAAAACTGGTGGTTGGAATCTTTGATTGATTGGTTTAACAGTGTTTAAACTAATTAATAAAAGGAAAAGATTCTAACATGAAGAGAAAAGTGGGGCAAAGAAGACATTCTTTTATAGCCATCAATTCTCTTACTCCAAAAGTAAAATTTACTCTTGTCAGTCGTGAAAAACAGTCTGACAACAGAAAAGCCAATTATGGCATCATTGAACCCTGGTTTAGACCAAAAAAGGGCTGGTTTAAGCCATTTTTAGCCATTTTTAGCCATTTTAGACCCTTAAATCAGCCATTACTATAGCAATACCAGGCCTAGAGCCTTCAAACCACGTCAGAATGTGTGTCAGAGGCGTAGAAACCAGTTAAAACTGTTTTTATTATGATTGTTTTATCTTAAGGGTAGTTTTACCCTCTTGGCAACAGCTAAAACTACCCCAGTTGGTATCAAAACCTCATCATCAATTGAGTCCACAGACCCTGTAACTCAATTCCAGGCCAAAAGTGATGAACTTTTGCGTGAATTTTGACATCCCACGCCTGTCAGAAAGGATTTTGGGGGTCTAGCTCCCCCTTAGAGCTGGAGTTCCTTTTCCCCCCCAAATTTAATCTTTCCAATTTATTTTTCCTTTAATTCCTCATCATGTATTATACTTGTACTTTACATATGTAATTCAATTCAATTGTACAGTACAATACAGTAATAATTGACACCTCATATGTAAATCAAAGTTCACTTATGTAATACACGCGCACATTTTGACATTTCAATTGAATTCAATTGAAAATACTTCAATTCCTCATAACTTCTAAACTAAACACAACACCTCAATTTTAACATAAAAATTGATGGTTAACACCACATGTGGTGTGAATTAAATTAAGGTTTTGAGGATTTTCAACTTTTTTATTGAAAATACTAAAAACTTAATTTAAGCTTATTTAGAGTTGAGTTACAAGAATTTCACTCAGAGGTGACCCCACCTGATTTTTTATGAGGAATCCAATGGTGAAATAAATTTTATATGTTTATTTATTGGATAAAAAGTTATAATAAATTTTATTTAACTTTTTTCCAAATTTATTTAATTTTTCACAATTTTGTTAAAATTTCATTTTTACTTAATTTTTTCAAGTATAAATGTAATTTTATATTTACAAAATTTAATGTATTTTTTATTTTTAAATTATAATTAATTTTTATTTTTAATATAATTTTATATTTATATTTTGATTTTTATCTTAATAATATAAATAAATTAATTTTATTTATATTAATATGTTAATTTTGTATTTGTGGTCTTTTGGGTATATGAAATTACCTCTAAGGCTCACAAACAACATGTGAAATAAATTGAACCATTGGATTACCCATGAAAAACTACACATAAAACAGCTTTATTTCAATTCTCTAAAATAAATACTTAAGGAATTAAGCTGAATATATGCACTTTTTTGGTCAATGCATACACTCATGGTTTTTAGATAAATATCCCGTGAAATATACATGATAGAGATTTAAACCAAAAATAAAGTCACCACTAAATTACTGTAAGAGCACAGATATAAGATTTATTTTACAAGCTATAAACAAGGTTATAACTTGCAAGTGTTTGTTGAACAAAATTACTAGAGCTGTTCACCACTTTGTTGTGAAAGTGGTACAAACTTAAAAAAAGTATATATTCAGATTCTACTAGTTCATATTTGAAGAATTATGTTTCTTTTATAATAATATCCAAGGTAAAACCCCTTGAAATAAAGGTTTGAAGCTTAAAATATTGTATTTTGACAGCAAAGATGAGATCCAAGAAAAATCATCAAAAATAGAGTTTTGATGATGTAATGAAATGCTCTTGGGATTTTTATAAGGACATTCCAAGCTATCATAATTCACTCTCAGAATAGCTGTAGCCTGTATAGCTTAGAATTTATTAATTATCAAAGTTTAAGCTTAAAATTGATCATTTATGATCACTCACGTAATCTTATTTTAATTTTAACAGTTATATAAGTGATAAAGCTGATGAATACTATTAGATTCTAATTAATACTAATAATATTCACAGATTTTAGGCTTGTTCCAAGCCCGTGATGTCACCAAACTTAGAGTTATAGTGATAACTCTAAATAATGGAGTAATAATAAGATAAGATGGCTTGATCATGACGTAATCATCACTAAACCTTGAAATACTGATAATTTCCAATGGAGATCATTATTAAACGTCTACTCAAAGCCTAATGGACTCTAGAAAGGAGGAATTTACTATAAATAGATCTCTATTTACTCTATTTTCCCCTCAGATGCATCAAAACAATAAAACAATTAAATCAAAAGGTGAAATCTTTATTTTATATATATATATATCTTATATAATAAGATACCAAAGATAATCTTTATTATAATCATCAATTTTTACATGATTACTCCAAATTGCTCCTTTGTTTTGTTATAATTCTCTTGAAAAATCTTATTTCTACCTAAAATCAAGAATATTTGTAATTTCTTTTATTTTTATTTGTAGATACAATTTAAATAAGTTGTATTTACATTATCTAGCATAAACTCTTCCAAAATTATTATATTAAGCATCAAAAGTAGGTTATTCTCTCTTACTATAATAACTTCTCTATATTATTACTAATAATAATTCTTTAATTAATATAAATAGTATCCATATTGATATATAGCTTTAATATTAGTAATATTATTGTTATTAATTGTTTTTTATTAATAAAAAACAATTTTTTAAACCTTTATTATTTGTTTGTAACAATGATAAAGTGCTTTTAAATATGTTAATGATCAAATATTAATATATTTAATTATTATATTATTTTTTCATAATATAGATTATATTATTATGTTTATGTGAGCCTTTGAGATATGACCACATACCCAATAAGGTCACAAAAAAGACTCAGAATAATTATACCTTTAATATAATTATATTAAAATTACTTAGAATAATTATACATTAAGAATAATTACTTAAATATACCACAAATACCATAAATTGGTACAAAAATTGGTTTAACTTAAAACCAATGAATCAACATGTAAAATAAATTATACCATTGGATTCCCCATGGAAAAATACACATATACCATTTTTATGGCATATCTGTAAAGTCAATATTTAAGGAATTATAAGGTATAATACCTTATAAAAACCATAAAACCTTATTTATCTCAAGAACTAATGAAACAAAATGTGAAATAAATTGTACCAGTGAATTCCTCATGAAACTCCACACATAAAACAATTTATAAGCTAATTTCCAATGTTAATACTTAAGGAATTAACCTGAATATATGCACTTTTTTGGTCAACGCATATATTCAAGGATCATAGCTAATATCTTCTAAACTATACATGATAGAATGATGAACCAAAAATAAAGTTACCACGTAATTACTGTAAGAACACAGATATGAACTTTATTTTACAAATTATAAACAAGGTTAAAACCTATGATGAAATATTGATAAAAATCAACAGAGCTGTTGACCACTTTGTTGTGAAAGTGCTCCAAACTTAAAGAAAAGTATACAGTTGAATTCTACTAGTTCATTCGTGAAGAATGATGTAATTTTTATTATTAAATTCAGGGTATAACCCCCTGAAATCAAGGTTTGAAGTTTAAAATATTGAATTTCGACAGAAAAGATGAGTTACAAGAAAAATCATCAAAATTAGAGTTTCGATGATGTAATGAAGAGCTCTTGGCAGCATAATGAGGTTATGCCAGGCTATCAGAATTCATTCTCTATATTGCTGTAGCGTGTAAATTTTAAAAGTTATTCAGGATCAAAGTTTGAGCTTAATTTGAGCAGTTATGATCACACACTGTAACCTTAATTTAAGTTTAACAGTCTTAATAGTGATAAAATTGGTGAATACTATTAGTTTATGATTAAAACTAATAAAATCCACGAAATTTGGGGTTCTTCCAAGCCTCTGATGTCATCAACGTTAGAGTTATAGTGATAACTCTAAATAATGGTGTAATAATGATGTAATATGGTTTGATAATGATGTAATCATCTCCAAACCTTAAATTATTGATCAATTCCAGTGGATATGACCAGTACACGTCTACTAGAAGCCTGTTGGACTCTAGGAGGGAGGTATTTACTATAAATAGAGCTCTTTTTACTCTATTTACCCCTCAGACGCATCAAAAACATTAAATCAATTAAATAAAAGGTAATTTCTTTATTCTTTATATATAAAACTCTTATCTTATTAAAGACCAAAGACCATCTTATTATTAATCACTACTTTTGTGTGATTAAATCAATTCTTTAATTGTTTTTGTCATAAATCTCTCTATAAACTCATTTCCACGTAAAATCTAGAAATTTAGTAAATTTTCTTTATTTTTATTGTAAATACAATTTGAAAAGGTTGTATTATATTCTTTTGGCATAAAATATCTCAAAATTATTATTTTAAGTGTTAAAAGTAGGTTATTCCATCTTATTATAATAATTTTTCTCTTATTATTACTCTTAATAATTCTTAATTAATATAAATAGTATTTATATTAATATATAACTTTAATATTGGTAATATTATTGTTATTAATTGTTTTTTATTTATAAAAAACAGTTTTTTACGCCTTTATTATTTGTTGGTAACAATAATAAAGAGCTTTATAATATATTAATTATTTTATATTAATATATTTACAATATTATAATTTTATATAATATTAATTATATTATTATATTTATTTAATAATATAATATTTTTACGCCATAATAATAATATTTCTTTATTATTATTATTATTTTAATCTTATTTATTTCAATTATAAGGACATTCAGAGTACAATAAGTAATAAATTAGTAATTTTTACTTATTGTTTCATAGTCAAACCTTACAGTTTATGTAATAATATAATTATTTTTATGCCATAATTATAATAAATCTTTATTATTATGATTCTTTTTAGGCCTTAATTATAATAAATCTTTATTATTCTAATTATTTTATCTTATTCTTTTCTTTATAAGGACATTCAGAGTACAATAAGTAAAATATTAGTAATTTTTACTTGTTTCTTAATAGTCAAACCTTACATTTGGGGGGCCTGCCCATGATATTTACTTAAAAAATACCTTTAACAATTTTCTAATCGGTTTATCCAATAATAAATTATAATCATAATCATAAAATTATATCATAACTTTATATTTATGGATTTTAAAAGCTATTGAGGCATTTGGAAAGCAATTTTACTGTCTTACATGTGGTTTTTCACATCCTTAGACTTTAAAGAACTTTCTTTGAGTTACTGTAGTAATTGAAAAAGATATTTTATAAATTTAAAATAATTTTATATTATAAATGAATTTCACAAACAAATCATATTCATTTTTATTTTATTCTTGCAAAATAAACATATTAAAAACATGTAAAAAAAGTTATTTTTATTCATTTTTCTTCATTTCTTCATTCATTTTGTTTATTCTAAGATACTAAAGCAATTTTTATGTGTAAAATTGCCATATTTCACCAAAAATAACACTTTTTATATAAAAGACTTATATTTATTTTCTTTTTTAGTGTTTGAAGACAATCCAATAGAGGACAATCAGACCACTGTTGAAAGATTTGTGGAAGAAACTTTCCCAAGTTCCCCAACAACAATTGTCATTAAGAAAAAGAAAGCCAATAAACTATACTTTCCAGGACCCACTATTCAGGACTCTGAAGGTGAGTACCTCCTTTATTAATTACAATAAAAAGAAACTCTTGTCCTGAAATGTTTTATTTGATATTTCTTAAATTATGACTACCAGAAGAGGTTCCCAATAGTCCATCCAATCAGATGGGGCTGGACTCAGAGGTAGAATAAATCCCCCAAAAGGGAAAAGAAAGGGAAAAATCCCCAGTGGAACAGAATCCACACAAAGAAGTGCCTTATACCAAAATCAAGTCCCAGAAATTCCCATAATATCTGAACCAGACTTGGAACTAAGTATGAGTGACTCAAATAGGTACAAATCACATTCAGAGGGCTCAAATAGACATTTACATGAGCCATTACAAGCAGTACTACACAGTGTACAAAGAAAAGCATTGGGAAATGTTGCCACAAATACACCAAGGAGTGATGAACTCCTGGAACATCCTCCAAAAATTCCTCAAAGAGGAGGAAATAGTGAGACACTCCAATGGATTGAATACACTCTCATCCAAACCTCAAATCAAAAATATCAAGGAACACCATGCCAAAAAGAGGGAGGCAACTAAGGAAGAAGCCCCAGTAGCTTCTTCCAGCAAGCCCCAAGCCAACGCACTTCCCCAAGAAGGGAAGAAGAACAAGAAAAAGAACTGGAGAAAACCATATTCCCCAAGTTACAGGATTCCAAAGATCCAAAAATATGGCATGGAAAAGGTCTTCAACATGGCCAGAACCTTGATGGAATGCAAGGACAAGGAGGAACAAAGAATGAGACAACCTCATTTCCCAAAGAAATAACTTTGTCTCCAGATGTTGTAAATACATTAACAGAAATGAAAATAGTATTTTACCTCTTAGAAAAATTAAACACAATTTATTATCTTTACAAGAAATAAATACTAATTTATCATCTTGAACAAAAATTGTTGTAAAAAATAAGAAATTGATAACATTAAATTTATTGTTGAAAATAATAAACCAAAAGTTTTAATTGACAATACTCAAAGCTTAATACAAGGATAAAAGGAATTTTATTAATATAGAAAATATATCAAAGATAAAACTTTGACAATCAAATATGATGTGAGTATTGATAATATTACAGAAAAATTAAACAAATAAAGTATTTCTGTAGAAAAATTTCAAGAAAAGACTTCATCACACCAAAAATTACTTCTAGACCATGTGGAAAAAAGTTATGAAGAAATAATGGACCTGAAAGATGACATTCAAAGTGAAATAAGACTTATTACTGAAAAAATGTATAAAATAAATGAGGCTAACTTAAATATGCCAAATTTATCAACCCAATTTTCTCACATAAGAAGTCCTGTCAAGCCAAAAGAGGAAATAACAGACCCATTAATAATAGATTTGATTCACCAAGACAATAACCAAGTCTTAATGAAAGAAGAACCTCAATTGAGAGAATGGCCAACATTCACAGCAGCAGAAGGTTAATATGACCATATGTCATTTATTAAAACAATTGCCATGTTACAAGAAGACTATTCCATACCAGATGAATTAATCACTGCCAGATTACACTCACAATTTGAGAAATATGCAAAAAGATGGTATTATGGAATAAGGCAAACAAATGGCAAAAATACCTGGTCTTGGTGGAAACAAGAAATTATCACCAAGTGGGCTAATGATTCCTGGAGGTAAAAAATGGAGAATTAATTTTAAATTTCTTTCTTTGACCCAGGAAAGGATAAACCTTTGACTTGGTTCTTAAAACAAGTTGAAAGATTAAATGCACTGTACCCAGAAATGTCACAAAAAATGGTACACATAAAAATACTTAAGAAATATGGAGGAGAATTGGAACATGCCCTGAGAAGCAGGTTATAGAGCCATGCTCCAGAGAATAGTATATCAATGCACTAGAAGACATAGTGACAAGGACAAAAATTGGAAGAACTTGGAAAAAATTGGACAATAAAAGTTCAAATAAACCATTTGTCAAGAAAGATAAACCAAGAGAAACTTTCAATCCCAATAAATCCAACAGTAATGAGCAAATAAAGTTCCACAAATGTGGAGGTTTTGGACACTTAGCCAATAATTGCCTTAAAAAAGCAAAAACAAATGAAATTGTAGAAATAGAGGACCACAATGATAAAGAAGAATAATCTGACTCTGGAAAGGACACTGAATAATCAGAAACTTCTGAAAGTGATTAAATTAATATAATTAATGCACAAATTAATAATATTGATTTAATTTATGAAGTACTGGATGTCAATTCAAACTTTCCACAAGTTGGAACATCTGAAACAAGCCTTCCAAACATACAAGACTCCAAATTGTATAGAACCAAACCAGAAAAAGGGATGGGATATATAGCTGGAAAATCAAGTATAAGTATTGTCATGGTGAAAAACCAAGAGGAAAAAGTGAACCTAGATACAGGAACATATTGTACCAGTGTTGGTAAAAGTTATTTCAAAACAATTGTACCAGATTGGGAAGAAAAGCTTATACGAATACAAGGAGTCAAATTTAGTAGTGCAAGTGAAAGCATGAAGCCCCTTGGAATAATTTACTTAACACTCCTTTTTCCTCATCCTTCACAACGTATCAGATTGAAAGTAGACTTCGTAGTAATGGACAACTGCACTAGTAACCATTTTATACTTGGAAATGATTACTTGTCAATCTATGGCATAGATATCTCTAGAAAAAGATAGATATTTTACCATAGAAGAAAATAAAAGACAAAAATTTGGCTCCTTAAATAACAAAAAACAAATTACAGTTATTAAGAATGAATGAAAAATCCCAGAAAAGGATTTTTTCATAGCTGAACAACTGAAAGAGGCAGAATTCAATCATGAATTAAGAGAAAAAATGGAAGAAAAATTGATTGACCTCTTATTTAAATATAAGGATGCCTTTGGAACTGACAAAGAACCACTAGGTGCCATAATTGGACATGAGATAGACATAATCCTTGATGTGGAAAAACCTTATCCACCTCTATTAAGAAGACCAGCTTTCCCAGCTAGCCCAAGAGCTAGAGAAGCTTTAGAGGTACACATTAAAGAGTTGATAGACCTTGGAGTATTAAGGAAAGTAGGAAATAATGAACAGGTAGAGGTCACTACACCTGTCATTATAGCTTGGCAGAATGGAAAATCAAGGATGGTAGGGGAATTTAGAGCTCTAAACACCTATACTATCCCTGAGAGATATCCAATACCCAGAATCCTTGAGACATTAACACAATTATCTCATTCTAAGTTCATCACAGCCATGGATTCTCTAAAGGGTTTTAATCAAAATTTTCTAACAGACAATGCCAAAAGACTACCGAGGATAATAGTCCACTGTGGAATTTTTGAATATCTGAGAATTCCATTTGGTATAAAAAATGCACCTTCCCATTATCAAAGGATGATTAATACCATATTCTCTGAAGAATTGTCAGAAGGATGGTTGATTATCTATATTGATGATATCATTGTTTTCCATAAAGCTTGGGATAGCCACTTAACAAGACTAGAAATAGTCTTGCAAAAGATAGTACAATTAAACATGAAAATTTCCATGAAAAAGTGTCATTTTGCATGCAGTGAACTGAAAGCACTAGAACATGTTGTATCTTAACTAAGTTTGGGAATGGATAAGAACAAAGTAGCAGAGGTACTATTTAAGCCAATGCCCCAAACCAAAAAAGAAATGCAATCATTTCTAGGATTTGCTGGTTATTACAGACAGCATATAAAAGATTTTTCAAGAATTGCTAAGTCCTTGTATAAGCTCTGTGACCAACAGACAGGCTATTAAATGACTCAAGAAAGAGTCAAGGCATATAAAGAACTTACGAATTCCTTAACAAATGCCCCATTTTTTTAATTCCAGATTGGAAACTACCCTTTAAACTATACATTGATGCATGTGGAGAGGGACTAGATGCTGCACTACACCAGACACAAATCATCAATGACAAACCTGTTGAAGGACCAATTTGCTTTATTTCAAGACAAATAAAGCCAACAGAAGCAAGGTATGGACCAAGCCAGATGGAATGCCTCTTCTTAGTGTGGAATTTAGAAAAATTACACTATTATTAGGATGGGACAGTCTTTGATTTAATTACAGATTGCAATTCTGTAAGATCTTTATTAAGCATGAAAACTCCAAATACACATATGCTAAGATGTCAAATTTCCATCCAAGAATATAGAGGAAATATGACTATAGTTCATAAATCTGGTAATATTCATAAAGCTTCAGATGGTCTTAGCAGATGGGCTCTGGCAAATACACCTTAAAATCCAGCATGGGTACCACAGGAAGAGCACCATATATAAGGAATATGTGTCACAGATATTCGCACAGAATTCTTTAACCAAGCTAAAGAAATCTATAAAATGGACAAAAGCTTTGATATCTTATGACAACTTCTAATTAAATACTGAAAGGGCCCATCACTTTCATCAAAACTAGATGAAATATGGAAAAAAACATATGATTAAGGAATATTCCACCTCCTTGATGGAATCCTCTATCATAGAACAAAACATACATGTGTTATGGCTTTAACAGATAGAACTCTGATAAACACTATACTACATGAATGTCATGATAGTGTTGTAGCTGGAAATCTCTCAGAAGACACAACACTAGAGAGGGTAGAAACCTGCTCTTGGTGGCCAAATTGGAAGAAATATGTTGCAGAATACTTCCAAACTTTTGACAGATGCCAGAAAGCAAACAGAGCCACAGGAAATGAATTTGGAATGATGATCCAAATCCAGGAACTAAAGTGCCCCTGGGAAATAGCTCAAATGGATTGGGTAACAGCCTTACCTCCAGGAGGATACAGAAGCTAAAATGAATGCCTAGTATTAGTTGACAGTTATAGAAAAACTCCAATGCTCTTACCATGTCACAAAGATGATAAAGCTATGGAAAGCACCATAATGATATGGAATAAATTGATTAGCCACACAGGCTTATTCCAAAATATCATAAGTGATAGAGACCCAAAATTCAGTTCATCATTGTGAACAAACCTTCATAACCTGTTTGGAACAAAGTTATCATTCTCAACAGCTTACCACCCCCAAACTGATGGTCTAGCAGAAAGAATGATACAGACCTTATAAGACATGATCAGGATATTCTGTGCTTATGAAATAGAATTCAAATATTCTCATAGTTTAACCCATGATTGGTGTACATTAATACCAGCCCTTGAACTAGCATATAAAGCATCATACCATTCTTCAACTGGCAAAGCACCAGCAATGCTAGAAAAAGGCTAGAACCCCAGACTTCCTTATGGTACCCTCAAGAAGGACTTATTGGATATATACCCAACAGCAAGTAGTTTCAAATTAATGCTTGACAAAGCAAGACACCATGCAAACAGATTTATGATAGATTCTTTCAAGTATGCAAAAGAAGGATGGGTTGAAAGCCATAAACCACCTGACTTCAAAAGTGGAGACTTGGTCTTAGTGTCAACTCTAAATTTCAATAATATAAAAGACCCAAAGAAACTGGAATATACCTTTGCAGGACCATTTATGATAAAAGCACTACATGGACCTAATGCTGTGCAACTAGAGCTCACAGGTGAATTAATGAACAAACACCCAGCTTTCTCTTTAAGTCTGATAAAGCCTTACAGCTCAAGTGACAAAGCATTATTTCCATTAAGAAATAAACCCTTTGGAAGAAGGAGAAGAAAAGAAAGTTGTAAAAGTCCTTAAAGAAAGAACGACAACGAACAAAATAGAAAGGGAATACCTTGTAAGCTATAGAAACCAAGCTCAAGAAGATGACTGGCTACTTGAGAAAAATATAACAGATTATGAAAAACTATTGAGGAGGTTCAGACATTAAAGAAAACCTAAATAATAGAAAATTGAGCATTATAGAGATTCAAGACTAACAAAGTCTATTGAAGAGGTAGGACAGTGGCTGATACCCTGATTAAATATATCAGATTGTGGTACAATCTTTTTTGGTGGTAGGGAATGTGAGCCTTTGAGATATGACCACATATCCAAAAAGATCACAAGAAAAACTTTATAATAATTATACTCTGAATAATTATCTTAAAGCCAATGAAAATACCATAAATAGGTATAGATTTTGAATTAACTCATAATCTAATGAGTAAAAATTTGAAATAAATTATACCATTAGATTTCTCATGGTAAAATACACATATATCATTTTTATGGAATATCTGTAAAGTCAATAATTACTGGATAATAAGTAACAATACCCTAAAAAAGACATAAAATCTTATTTAACTCAGAAACCAATAGAAAAACATGTGAAATAAATTTAACCCTTGGATTACCCATGAAAAACTACACATAAAACAGCTGTATGTCAATTCTCTAAAATCAATGCTTAAGGAATTAATCTGAATATATGCACTTTTTTGGTCAATGCATACATTCATGGTTTTGAGCTAAATAACTCTTGAAATATACATGATAGAGAGTTAAACCAAAAAACAAATTCACCACAAAATTACTGTAGCAATACAGATAGAAATTTTATTTGACAAGCTATAAACAAGGTTATAACTTGTAAGGGTTTATTGAACAAAATTACTAGAGCTGTTGACCACTTTGTTGTGAAAGTGGTCCAAACTTAAAACAAAGTAGATATTCAGATTCTACTAGCTCATATTTGAATAATGATTTTTCTCTTATCAACATATTTAAGGTAAAGTCCCTTGAAATCAAGGTTTGAAGTTGAAAATATTGAATTTTGACAGAAAAGATGAGATACAAGAAAAATCATGAAAAAAAGAGTTTTGATGATGTAATGAAATTCTCTTGGAAGTTTGATGAGGACATGCCAAGCTATCATAATTCACTTGCATAATAGCTTTAGCATGTAAAACTTAAAATTTATTAATGATCAAATTTTAAGCTTAAAGTTGATCATTTATGATCACTCACTGTAATCTTATTTTGAGTTTAACAGTTATATAAGTGATAAAACTGGTGAATACTATTGGATTATAACTAATACTAATGAAATCCACAAGGTTTGGGTTCTTCCAAGCCTATTATGTCATCAAACTTAGAGTTATATTCATAAATCTAAATAATGGCATCATAATAAGATAAGATGGCTTGATCATGACGTAATCATCCCTAAACCTTAAAATACTGATCATTTCCAGTGGATACCATCAGTACACATCTACTAGAAGCCTACTTGACTCTAGAAGGGAGGAATTTACTATAAATAGAGCTCTTTTTACTCTATTTTCCCCTCAGATGCATCAAAACAATAAAACAATTAAATCAAAAGGTAAAATCTTTATTCTTTATATATATATATCTATTATATTATCAAAGACCAAAGATAACCTTCATTATAATCATCAATTTCAACATGATTACTCAAAATTGTACCTTTTTTTTGTTATAATTCTCTTAAAAAATCTTATTTCCATGTAAACTCAAGAATATTTGTAATTTCTTTTATTTTAATTTGTAAATACAATTTCAATAAGTTGTATTTTCATTATCTGGTGTAAAATCTTCCAAATTATTATATTAAGCGTCAAAAGTAGGTTATTCTCTATTATTACTATTAATAATTCTTTAATTAATATAAATAGTATCTATATTAATAGATAACTTTAATATTAGCAATATTATTGTTATTAATTGTTTTTTATTAATAAAAAACAATTCTTCATGCCTTTATTATTTGTTGGGAACAATAATAAAGTGCTTTTAAGTCTATTAATTATCAAATATTAATATATTATTTTTTTCATAATATAAATTATATTATTATATTTATTTAATAATATAGTTATTTTTACACCATAATTATAATAAATCTTCATTATTATCATTATTTTTATGCCTTAATTATAATAAATCTTTATTATTATAGTTAATTTATCTTATTTATTTTATTTATAAGGACATTCAGAGTACGATAAGTAAAATATTAGTAATTTTTACTCATTGTCTCATAGTCAAACCTTACAATACTTCAATTCCTCATAACTTATAAACCACACACTACACCTCAATTTTAACACCAAAATTGATTGTTAAGAGCACATGTGATTTGAATTAAATTAAGTTTTTGAGGAGCTTCAACTTTTGTACAGAAAATACTAAAAACTTAATTTAAGCTTATTTAGAGTTGAGTTAAAGAATTTTTACCAAGAGGTGACCCCACCTTATATTTTATGAGGAATCCAATGGTGAAATAATTTTCATGTTGATTTATTGGATAAAAAGTTATAATAATTTTCATTCAACTTTTTTCCAAAAATAATCTGTTTTTAATATTTTTGTTAAAAATTCATTTTTACTTAATTTTTTCAAGTAAAAATGTATTTTCAAAATTTTAAATTTCAAAGTAATTTCAATTTTGAATTATTATTAAAATTTTAATTTTTTATACAAATTTTATATTTATATTTTAATTTTGTACTTTATAATATAAATAAATTTCTTTCATTTATAATTGTATCATTGCTTTATTATTTGTGGTCTTTTGGGTATATAAAAATACCTCTAAGGCTCACATCCCTCCTAGAGTCCAGAAGGATTCTAGTAGACATTTACTGATGGTATTCATTGGAACTTATCAGTATTTTAAGGTTTGGTGATGATTATATCATAATTAAACCATCTTAATTCATTATTACGCCATTATTTAGAGTTATCACTCTAACTCTAAGTAGAAATTTGTGTATTTCATTAGTTTTAATAATAATAAACTAGTATTCACCAAGTTTATCACTTATGTAATTGTTAAACTTAAAATAGATTTCAGTGAGTGATCATAAATGATCATTATCAAGCTTAAACTTTGATCCTTAGTAAATTCTGAGTTATATATGCTACAGCCATTCAGAGAGTGAATTCTGATAGCTTGGCATGTCCTCACTAACCTTCCAAGAGAATTTTATTAAATCATCCAAACTCTATTTTTGATGATGTTTCTTGTAACTCATCTGTTCTGTTGAAATTTACTATTTTAAACTTCAAACCATGATTTCAACGGGTTATACCTTCAATATAATGATGAAAATTACATCATTCTTCACTTATGAGCTGGTAGAATCTGAATATCTCCTTTTTCAAGTTCAGACCACTTTCACAACAAAGTGGTGAACAGCTACAACTATTTTGATCAATGGACCCTTGTAATTTATAACCTTGCTTATAACTTGCAAAATAAAGCTTATATCTATACTTTTACAGTAATTATGTGGTAAATTTATTTTTGGTTCAAATCTCTATCATGCATAATTCAAAAGATATGAGCCGAGAACCATGAATATATGCACTGATCATAAAAGTGCATATATTCAGGGTATCTCAGAAAGTATTGACATTTCAGATATGACATAAACAATTTATATGTGTAGTTTTTCATGGGAAATTCAATAGTGTAATTTTTTCACATGTTTATTCATTGGTTTCTGATATAATCAAGGTTTTATGCTTTTTTAAGGCATATTTGTTTATTCCAAGATAATAATTTCAGTTCTCATTGAAATAAGTGTTGTAAAGTTGTTTTGTGACCTTTTTGGATATGTGGTCATATCTTAAAGGCTCACAATATTACATGGGGAAAAAGCAAAAACAAAATGCCATTTTTGGTTCAAATTTAGCAACAAATCATATGAGTTTAGTCTATAGAATTGCTAAATCGGTATGGGTCATTGAGAATAGGTAGGTCACTGGTGTCAATTTAGCAATGCTCTGGTATGTTTGAGCAACACTTTATTTAAATTTGACAGATTTGGCACAAAAAAAAATATCAAAAATTCTTTATTTACTTTAAGTACATATATAAAATATATTAAGGGTATTGGTAAAAACACGTAAGCAAATTGGTAAAAACACGTAAGAGCTTACGTGTTTTTACTAAAAACTTACGTGTTTTGGCCATAATTTGGTAAAAACACGTAAGGGGTGCCCTGGGCCCATTTTTAATTAAAAATGAAACACAACAATGCCTGTATTGGGCCAAAACATGCCCAAAAGAGGTTTTTTCCCCACAAAACCTCTCTAACTCCAAATTGTTTCAGATTTTTTTGCCCAGCCCCCCCCCCAAAAAAAAAAGCCCAAACACCCCAACAATCCACCTTATCCCCACCCCAAACCATTCTTTTTTTTGGAAAAACAGCATTACCAAAGCCATTTTGCAAAGCTTTTCACCCAAAGACTGCATTTTCCACCACAACAACCTGCTTTCAAGCCTCCAAATTTCCAATTTTTTACCTTCCCTCATCCATTAATCCCATATTTAAACCACTTTCTTTCACTCTTAACCCCTTCTGTTCATTTTTCACACCTTTTTTCACCTCTTTTTCACACTTTGAAAGGTTCTTACCCCATTCCAAATCCCCAAATCCCCCCTTTTTTTCACTTTTACACATATTTTTCATTCAAAAATGCTCCAACCCCCCACTGAAGGTGAATTTCAGACCCTTGAGCTTCTTTGGCAACATGTGCATAATGTTGCCAGGGCTCAGGGGTATGCTGTGTCCACCTTGAGGTCCAATATGACCCACAACCAAATTGAAATATGTTGTGATAGGTCTGGCACCCCAAATCCCAACAAAAGCCCCTCCAAAACAGTCACCTCAAGAAAGCTTGACTGTCCTTTTAGACTTTATGCCAGGAAATATTCCAAGAGCACCACTTGGACTCTTAAAGTCAAAAATCCTGAACATAGCCATGATGCCACTGAAAATATCATGGCACATCCTGCTTTCAGGAAATTCAATGAGCAAGAAACATCCCAAATTTCTCAAATGTCTGAATCACTCCTCATGCCAAGGCAAATTCAGGCCCAATTATGCAGCCAGAGGGAGTCTGACAGGCCTGTAATCCTTCAAGACATTTATAACCAAGTCAAGAAAATAAAGAAAGACAAACTGCAAGGCAGAAGGCCCATTGATGCTCTTATTGACACTCTAAAAGAAGAAAATTTTGTTTGGTCCTCTGCAAGAGATTCTGAGGGACACATTACCTCCTTGTTTTTTACTCACCCCCTGGCCATAAAACTTCTTCATGGCTTTCCTCATGTCATTCTTATGGATTGTACTTATAAAACCAATAAGTACAAAATGCCTCTTTTTGATATTGTTGGATTCAGCTCAACAAATAAGACCTTTTCTGGGGCTTTTTGTTTGATGAAGAATGAAAATGAAACTTCATATACTTGGGCCTTAAATCAATACATTGAAAAGGTCCTCAACAACACCAATCTTGTCCCCCCCCCCCAGTTATTGTTATTGACAGGGATCTGGCCTTGAAAAACTCTATTAAGAAGCTCTTCCCAGACTCCAAAGTCATGCTATGCATTTGGCACATCAACAAGGATGTATCTGCTCATTGCATGAAGAAAATTGGTCATGGAACTGATTTTGAAAATTTTATGGGCCTTTGGAATCAAGTAATATACTTCTTCATTTTATTTCATGTTATTTCACTTTTTTTCTTATTATTGTCTTTATTAATGACTTTGGGATTCTTTTCTCAGCTTATGTATTCACCCACTGAAAAGTCTTTCAAAGACAACTGGAAGAAGCTTCAAAAGCAAGTTAAAAATGCTGAGGTCTTGCAGTATTTGGAAAATACTTGGCTTCCTCTAAAGGAGTATTATGTGCCAGCCTGGACAAACCACCATTGCCACCTGGGTGTGGGCTCCACCTCCAGAGTTGAAGGTGCCCATGCCATGGTTAAACTTTGGCTACAAAAGTCCACTGGTACTCTACTGGAGGTAGTCAGGGCACTCCACATGGCATTCAGAAAACAATTTATTGAAATTATCAACAGAATCTCCAAAGAAATGATTGTCCATGTCAAAAATTTTCCTCCACACATCTGTGCCCTCAATGGCAAGGTGTCTCATTATGCTCTTCAGATTGCCTTTGAAAATTTCAAAACAAAATTTCCTCCAAATGAAAAATGCACCAACAAATACAACAATTATAAAGGCATTCCTTGCAAGCATAAGACCCAAAAGGCATTTGCCAAGCGCCAAAGGCTTGAATTATCAGACTTCCATCCTCAGTGGCATTTGAATTTGCCTGTGAGGGTTTTTTATTTTCTTCTTATTATTTTTTTCTTATTAACTGATTTTACTTGTCATATTCTTCTCAGACTGGTTTTCAAGGTGATGATCAAAGTGTTGAAAAAGAAAGAAAGAATGAAGCCAAGAAAATATTTGAAGACATCGGGGAAGACCTGTTTCAAAGACCAATGGCAGAAATCACCCCAATACTCCAACATTTTCAAGATGTTTTGACTGGAAAAGTCCCATTTGATCAAATTCCCAAGAGTCAAGAGGATGATCAATATTATGAAGACCCTCTAGAATGCAAGAATATCCGTGGAAGACCCCAAGGAGCCAAGAATAAAAACAAAAGAGAACCTTCAAGATTTGAAATCATTGAGAGTCAAACCAATAGAAGAGGAAGACCCCCATTAAAAGTGACCAGCACAACAACTTCCAGATCCCAGTCAAATGTCCCCTCTCCAATTATGGAAGTGGACTCATCTGAAGATTCTGAAGATTCTGAAGATTCTGAGGACTCATTGTCTAAATCCATCAGTTCATCAGATTCACTACCCTCAGCAACTGAATTAAATAAATCAGAAGTAACCCTTAGAAGGTCCAGAAGATTGGCAATTGGAAGCAAAACATCACAAAGAAAATCACACAAGCCTGCCACCAGTTTGAATATCTATGATGCAATTGACCTGACCTGTGAGCATTGTCAAAGCAACTATCACACAAGTGATGAATGCTCCAAGCTGTTTGTGAGTTTCTGATTCTTTTTAATGTAATTTTATGTTGTTTATTTTGATATTTATTCATTTTTTGAACTTATGTTATCAGATAACTGGCTCAGAAGACTTGCCCAAGTTTATATTGAAATACACCTTCAAGGCCATCAATGTCCAGGGTGATGGAAACTGTGGCTACAGAACAGTATCCCACTTCATTTACAAGACTCAAGATCAATGGGCTGATGTCAGAGGTGACTTGGCTGAAGAAATTCACCAAAATCAAGACCTTTATGAAGCCATGAACACCTTAATTCCCTCAGTATCCTCTTATTTGGAAAGAATTGAATGGTATGAAGATGTTGGCCAGGCTCCAAAAAGCAAGTGGATGTCCATGCCTGACATGGGGGATCCAATTGCAAATAAGTATAAAAGACCAGTTTTCTTTTATTCCACAGCCCAATCTTTTTCCTTTTTCCCTTATTTCTGTCCTCCAAATGATAATCCCCCCATTTCCATCTGCTTCTTGAATAGTTGTGCTCATTTTGTTCCATTGGACATCATCATTTCTAAAGTTTATCCAGTCCCCCCCATTACTGTGAACTGGGAGATTCATGCCCAAAAACAAGCCCTGGGGTGGGCTGATAAATTTAAGAAACACAGAATGTTGTATTTGTCCAATCTTCCTCCCCCCTCTCAGAAAAAACCCACTATTTTGGAGGTTGATTCTGATTGAATGATTTTTGTATATACAATTTATGCCAATTATCCCCCTCCTCAGTCATTTTTATTGCTTAAATCCCACCTCAGTCTCCTTTTTTATCAAACATGTGGAACTTTTGTACTTGAAAATAGTCATATTACACACAAGAAAAAAAACAGTTAAAAAAAAACACCCATTGCGCCTTCACTTGTGGTCCCACCCAAAAAATTTTCCCAATTCATGAGCTTCTGGTTCTTTATTGTCCAGATTGAACCCTTTAATTTAAAAAAAAAAATGAAGGAAATTCATAAGTGGGAAGTTATTAAATTCACTTTTTAAAAATAGGCATATTACAATGATGGGAAAAAACATTTGAAAAAAAAACTCTTTTTGCGCCTTCACTTGTCCCACCCAAAAAAATTCCCAAAATTATGGGATTCTGGTTCTTTATTCTTCACATTGAACCCTTTATTTTAAAAAAAAAAATGAAGCAAATTCATAAGTGGGAAGATTTTAAATGAATTTTTGAAAAAAATATGCCATTTTGGCATATTGGCCAAATTTGTGAAATTTGGCAAAAAAAAAAAATTTGAAAAAATTTGTGCTTATTGACATGCCAAGTCAGGAAAAATATGGCAAAAAAAAATTAAAAAAAACCTCAAAACTGAGCCTGAGGAATTTTTTTTGAAAATTAAGGTCACTTATGTGTTTTTACCAGAAACTTACGTGTTTTTACCATAAATTGGTAAAAACACGTAAGTTTTTAGTAAAAACACGTAAGGGCTTACATGTTTTTACTAAAAGCTTACGTGTGTTTACCAACACCCTATATTAAAGATTTGAAAAATTTATTAATTTTAAGAAAACAAAAAAATGGATTTCAATTGTGTTATTATTATCAAATCTGTGTAATTACATATAATAATAAAAAAAACATAATAGTTTCAAACATCTTCAATACAAGTTATTAAAACTTCTTTCTCTTTTTCACATAATAAAAATAATAATTTAACTTTTCATTCATAATTAATTTATATATAAATTTTATAAATATATAAAACAAAATAACACCTTAAAGAAAGAAACTTGTAGTGAAACCATTGATTTGAAGAACATTAACTTGTAACAGAATTCTTGAGATTTCGCCTAATGTTAATTTATTATTCCTTCTTGCTGAGCCGGAATATTTACTTTGCCCTTTCATCTCCTTCAATCAAATGCAGACATCGAGCAAGCAACTTATGTTACAAGCACAGCTGCCTACCTCGAAGCAAATACATTTCTCAACCCTACACTGCATGTCTCAAGAATTAATAGCAAGAGCATAGCATCAATAAGAGGTATTGGTCTGTTCACTCACCTGATTCAGCTGTCAGAAACCTACCAAATTCTACATCAGGGAAAAATCGAACGCTTCACTTATGACAGTATGGGACAACCCCCGGCTAACTTGTGGTATTCCACGCCCCCAAGTGCAAGCCGAGCTAGTTCCTATTGGTTGAACTGCTGAATGGCAGAACTACCATTAGTGTCTATCTTTTTCATGTGCTTCCCATACTTGGTTGATGTGCTTGCTTACGAATAAAAAGGTCTTTGAAAAATGAGTTTCAAGGAATAATACAAAATACATTCCATACTACAAATTTGTATACGTTTGCGCTTGCGAAGAATAAATGCCCAACCACCTCGTTTTTTGGAGACACAAGAAACTACAAAAGTAACTAGCTGTCATTTTGAATGTAATTTTGTTTAGAATTGGTGGGGCACTTAAGTCATCCCTTCAATTGATTTATTTACGTTTTTTCTTTTTTCTTTTGTTGGGACAGAAAGAGCTCAACTAAACCAAAACCCCATATGGATGGAATGATAGGAAGGTAAAAAGTTCAGCGCCAACTTTTCTTCAACCAACATCTGGTGTTCCCTATACGCTAGCTTGAAAATGTTTTACAATGGCCGGAACTCTTTGCCAAAACTTTTCTCCATTTGAAGATTGGCAATCACAAATAAAATGTTGATACAAAGTCAATCGCGCACATAAGCATCGCGTTGAAATTGGCTTTTTCATTTTAGATGACAAGTATAATACATAAAACGGCCCCGAACGAAGCGTCAAATCTTGTAACAAAAAGTTGGCATTTCAGCTTATGTACGACTAACTTCATCAATTACCTTGGTCCAATATGTATCTACCTGTTTGGTCAAGATTGGAACTAAGTGCCCCGAATGAAAGGACTAACCGAAAATTAAATCAGAATCTTGCCTTTTGCGCAATCATAAAAAACCCTAATATTAGTTTACAAGAAGGTAAGAAAACTGACTGATTAAGAGCTTCTTTGGGTGTAATTCTGCGACTGGGCTCTAACGAAAGTATCTTGTCCAATAAGTCGACAAATGCACTTAGCATCTTGAGGTCGCTATCTTGCATTTTTTTGGTAACATGATGAGGCATTAGTCGACTTTGAAGCCCTTGATTAGGTTTATTTGGAATATTGATACTCTTAATGACATCCTAAAAAAGCACAACCACGTCAGGCAGGGCAAAGCATGGACATTCGACTAACCTAAAAGATAAGACCTCAAGATACTTACGGCTCCTGTGATGCGGTTCTTCTCAACGCTTAAAAAGTTACCATTCTCTTCATCAAAATGAACACTTGAGAATTTGGCCTTCTTGAGGAGTTTCGAATTGAATCTCCCCTTCAATTCCATTATCAGCAACAAGAGATGATTATTGCTCCTGCCAGGAAACAAGATTTTACCGGTATATAACTCATACAACGTGCACCCAATCGACCAAATATCGATCGAACAGTCGTAAGGCAACCCAAGAACTAAACAAATAATGAATATGAGTAAGGCTTAACGTTTACCGGGGTATCTTAGGAAGCAAAAATTTACTGATTTCAGGAGCTCGGTAAAATCGAGACACCAAATAAGGTGTAATTTCATTTTCTGTGACGTCGGACGCTGAACCAAGATCACAAACTTTGAGGACTGCTTTTGTCTCACTCACCTTATTAAGTTAGTGCATCGGTTTTCCGCGAAAAAAAAAAAGATCATAAATGTCAAAACATGTGCTGAATGAGTCAAACTGATTTGGAATGTTTAGAACCAATGAAGTACGGACCAAGATATTGTCCGGTTTCTGTTTGGTATCAAGTTAGGTTTAATGGATGCATAGAACAAAAAGAGCAAAAAGTTTGAGTAAGCAGTTGTAGAGCACGGAATAAAGAGAGTATCTTATTGTTACTCGTGCGACTGCAAAAAATGAGACAAAAAACCAACCAAATCCGCATGCATAATGTTGCACTTTTTCATTAATGTCAAAGCTAAGAACATTTGCTGAGCATAAGCCCGTACTGCTCTTAGATTAATACCAACATCCTTTCCGAATTTCTTGATTACTTCCCTTAAGTTCATGCTAGAGAAAATAGCCTCAAATCAGCCAAAAAGATAAGACTTGAAAGGTAGAAAACGATACGGGTTGATTATCTAACAGACCTCATAGCCTCAAATACCAAACAAAGGTGCCCACGATGCTCAAATGTTCGCTCGAGTCTAATCATGTGATACTTGCCATTTGGGTCAGTCTCTTGTAGCTTCTTTAGAATACTGGTTTCTTTCTGACCAGCTTTATACCTACAAAAAAACGACCAAAAAAGCTTAATTTTTTTTTCCAAAGCCACTTAGATAAGTGCCCAACACTGGGCGAAAACTAACATGCTCTCTTGACTTCTTACAACCTTTATTGCCACATCATGAGTGGGTCCACTTTTCCCATCTTTAGCAGTTGTCTGGGTGTCCTTTGCGCGGACTACAGAGGCAAACATTCCCTTGCCTAGATTTGCGTGTACATGATACCTGCCATTGTCCAGCAGCTCTCCCAAAATCACGCGATAATAGCCATCGGCGTCATCAAAATTATCAACCACCTCAGAATCGGCACCAGCTCGATTGATAACCTAGGGAATCAAATCAATCAACATCTTTTGATGTATACCATGCAGAAAAAGAAAAAAGAATATCGAAAAGGTAGTGAAAAAACAAACGGGCAAATAGCGTGCTGAAGGATTGGAAAAGTCTTTGCCATTTTCTCCTACAGTGATTTTCTTCTTTTTGGGTTTCTTTTCACTTGGGCCGATTGCAAACATGTCATCTTCATCTTCGTCTGCATCATCATCTTCATCGCCACTTTCTTCAATTGCGCCATTAGCTTGATAGGACTCCAATATCTGCGCAGAATGCATTGTTTCTATAGGAAGTAATTCGCCTATTTTTTGACCGTTAACTTGTCTTTCCTGCTGCCTTTCATTATCAATACGTCGATCATCATCTGGGTTGTAATCAGCAGCCGAAATACTCTGGTGGCCTAAGCCAGTAATCGTTGGCTGGTCAAGAGGATGTTGGATTTCGATTGATTCATCATCAACCGGATTCATAGCTGCTTGCTGATTGGTGGGATCTTGAGTCAAGTCAAAGGTTGCATTAGTCTCAGTGACTGGTTCAGGCGATCCAGGCACCGATTCTGTGAGATGTGATCAAGCATCATGAGGACAATTCATTCATGGCGCATTTAGTGTGAGCTTTGCGTAAAGATCGTGTGGAGTTACTTACCAGAGCCATGTTCAGATCCGCGACGTGTTGGTTGGGGTGTTTCCGAATCAAGTCGGCCATTGGGTGGGAGGTTTCCCGAGTCAGCAAGTTTTGCAGTAAAGTCAAGTGGGATGGGTTGCATAATTGTCTTTGTACACATTGCCGTTTGTGTCTCTGACGATGCCGAATCGGTTTGGGGATCTGCAGAAGAAAGAGTATGAGAAAAGGCGAGCGGGTTGCGACCTGTAGTCATAGTAGAAACATCGCATGGGTTAACGCTCTGGGCAAGTTGTTTATGCTTAGCTAGGATTTCAGCTCTTTTACGACGTGCTTGTTCTAATATTTCGTCTTCAGTAAGCTGTGGAACAGGTTCAATACCACCTTCGACCTCGCGTGCATCTTCTTTGTCGGTAATGCGTGGTGGAGAGCTGTTTTCCGAAGCAATAGTAGACTTGGAATGATGATGAGACGACCGCCAGTCAGATTCATGTCGAACGGAGTCAAAGTGAGTGTAGTGATGTCTGCTTGATTTCTGTCTTTCTTCTTCGTATCGACGATTATGAGTGCGATGAGGTGAATGTTGTTTGCTGTCGAGATGAGGAGAATGACCAGACCTGCCATAATCACGATCACGCCGCCGGTCGCGATCATGGTGAAAATCTCGGTCGGGTTGTCTATCTCGAGCGAAATCATCACGATCACGGTTTCGGTCATGATCTCTGTCTCGAGTTCGGTCACGGAAACGGTCACGATCACGATCACGGTCACGGGGATGTTCGCGAATATGTGGTCTTTCTCGATCTCGATCTCTTTCACGGTCACGCTCTTTGCCTCTCTCACGGTTGCGGTCGGCCTCCCTGATCCGCTCTCTATCTAATTTGGTTGAGTGGGTTGGTAGTGGGGGTGTTGGTGATGTATCTGGGCAATTCAAATATTCCGGAATTCTACAAAAAAAAAAGATTATATAGCCCAAGCAAGATATCAATAAAAAGGATGCTGATATAATTGAAGGATGCAGAGGAAAAGGAGATAAAGTTGATGAGCTCGACTCACTCTCCATCTTCGACCGTCTCGTCAGGATGGGATAAACTTGATTTCTTGATATTGTCTTCCAAGCGATTGGGAGATTGATGTTTGAGATCAGGGCGTCGGGATGAATGAAAAGGATGTTGTTTATCATCTTTATCCTGACGCTCTCCCTTTTCTTTTCCGCAAGGCTCAGAGCGCATAGGATGACGATCCCTAGGGCGGGGTGATGTGTTTAAAGCTTTGCGAATTTTTGGTTGATTGCTTGTTTGGCTTGGGTCCCTAAACCAAGGGTTATCATCATCGCGAGAGCGAATGGATGATTTTGGGCTAGAACTCGAATGGATTGAATCAAAAGGGCGTTTACGAGGAGCTTCAATCATCACTGCAACAATGATCCAGAAAAAATCAAAGCAAAAATAAACTGGATGACAGCTGGAATTGGGCCAAGTTAAATTTGCACCTCAATTGAAATCCGAAGACCAAAGCTGAGATGGATCTGTTAGGGGAAAACGATTTTCAATAAGCAGTTTAGATTGATGAGAAGATCCTAGGAGAGAAAAAAGCTGAAGTTAATACTGAAGCTGGTGGCAACGGACAAGTTGAGTAGAAAAGTGAGATGATGGCTTGATAATAGAAATAGACAGTATGGCCCCCAAGTATTCGAGGGCTGTCGCAAGGAATGATGACGATAATGACGATGATGGAGATGATAAAGATGATGAAGATGATGACGATGATGGAGATGATAAGTTTGGTGGTGGAAGGTAGAAATTCTGCGAATCGACGGTTGAATTGGGCGAACGAAATAGGGGCCAAACTTATGGTGGTTGCATTCATCTGACATAACTCTTGGCACATATCACTGTACGGGGTCAACTGCGGGAGCACCTCACAATGCGGCGCTGCTCTCATGTTTCACTTGATGAAATGGCCTGCTGGAACAAAGCCCTGCAGTAACTTGGAAGAAATTCCTCCTCCTCTGGCCCTTTGAAATAATCCAACCCAATTTGAGACTTTTTCTTTCAAAATTTCTTGCATATTTTTCTATGAAAAACTTCTATTTTTATTTTCAAATAAGCAATTGATGTAACGGTTGACCTAACTCAAACAAATCAGACTAATTAGATGTTGGTTTTAATTTTGTAAACATAATAATCAAACTAGGGCTTTACAAAATTCTTGAACCTGTGTACTAGGAACCTAAATTATCAAGCAATTCCTTGTTCATCTGGACCTGTGGCCCTACCTTTATTGTGAGAATAGGCTTTTAAGCTCATAGTTTCTGTTGTCCAGTAACTTTTTGATTAATAATATTTATTTCATAATTTTAAGAAGAAACAGTTTCGTTTTACTATATTTCTGATATTAATTCTTCCTCACACTCTTTTGTCTCTTTAGATTCAAGAACTTCATTCAGTTTTTCTTTCATTGAGAAGCTGATTGATACATTTGTGGCACTTTTTAATGTTGTAATTTCTCACAGGTTCTTTTCCTTTGTACTCTTTTTTCGAAAAGTATTTGTCAATTTATCTATTTTCTTAGAAATTACACTAATTTCTGTCTTTTTCACTATGCCTTCAAGGGAATTGATTTGATATTCCGTTGAACGTGGCTCAATACATATACTCTTTAAGGAATGTTCAAGTTCTTCACAAAATTTTCATAGTGTGACTATAATCAATATCAATATTTATACAAACTCCTATAAAAATTGGAATTGGTAATACATAGCCATAAATTTTTCGAAAAAATTGGTCAGAATTTCTATTCTGCCTAGTGCTGAAGTAGTCAAAACAAAAAAAAAGTGAAGAGAAGCTCCAAATAGAACCAATTTAATAAAAAAGAGATGATAAAACAAAATATAGATATTGAAAATCAAAAACAAAAAGCAGTGAGTAAAACTGAATCCATTTGTGTAAAAATAATCCAGTAATTTAATAAAAAAGGACACATCTTGATTTAAATAACCTTAAATAAAACACGTAGTTTTCAGAAAAAATTTGAATTGACTGCCTTAATCTTTGAAGAAACATCTTTCAAATTCGTGGCTTATGTGATAGAGTTTCCTTTGAAATAAATTCAATTCAAGAATTGACAAAAGGGAAAATATTTTGATTACTTTTAAGCTAAATCCTTATTACCTTGGAATCTCTGATACAAAAAATCAAAGACAAATTGAATCATATAGTATTTTCAAATAAATAAAAAATAGATTTTTCGTCTTGTATAAGTATCAGTTATCTCTTGAGTATTCTAAATTTATGTCATTTGTTTGGGATATTTTGAAAAATGATCATTTAACTAAATGAATATCTCATTGGTATAGCTTTTAATCCTTGATAAAGTGGAATTTCTCTCTACCATTATAAAAAAAAGATACAAAAAACCATTATTAATTCAAAAATCTGGATTTTCTTCATTTTTTCTTAGATTTCCCCCAAGAGCATTTCTTTATAGAAAGGAAATATTGAAAAAAAAGGGGATAAAACCTCAGAATATTGTTTTTCATTTTGCTCATATATGTTTCAAATTAACAAATAATTTTGTATACCTGAGATTTGAGAAATGATAAATGATTATTTTCTTTTGATATATGGATTTTATTTACTATTAAAATGGGACACACTAATTTATTATTGTGTCACAGGGGCTCTTGGGCAGAAAAACAAGAGTGGCCTGGCACTCAGAAATCAGGGAACTCACTTGGAAGACTCCAAAAGAATAAAGAAAATAAAAATAACAAGTTGAATTTCTCTAAGAAGAATGCAAGTACAAATATGAGATGCAATAAGAGAAATGGGAAGCCAAATGGCCAAAGAGACAACAAACTAAGTCCTTAATCACTTTTTCAACCTGCCAAAATGAACAATGGAGTTAGTAAGGATATGTCCACCAAATATCCATTGACAGGTGAAGAAAAAAAAGATAAAAGGTGATAAATGACTGATGTGACAATATCAGTATTCACTTAACAAAAATGATGAGATCAAAAAAAATAAAATAAAATCAAAATATATTAATTAACTGGGGGAAAACCCCCCCAGGGTCAAAGGAGGCTGGTATATGTGAAAAGTTGAGAGCTTGACTCCTTCAGGCTGACAGTTGGTCTGTATTGAATCCTTGAAGCTGTATTGACAGCTTGATGAAGTGTATACCCTGCCAGATTGGGAAATGAACTGTGTTGAATGATTTTCCCATGATGTATGATTGAAATACAGGTCTTGATGAATCCAGACTGTATTGAAATGAATGTGGTTGCCAAGTTGGATTGATGGGGCATTGACACTTGACAGCTTGTTTGGAACTGCCTCTTGAATACACCTTGGGAATGAATTGACAGTATTCCCTTGGAAAGAATACTTGAATTGAGAATAACCAATGAATTCCTGATGGCCTCATTGGTCTTTGCAAAATTACACCTGCACTTGAGCCTTGATGGGTCCTCTGGATGACATGACACTTTGGTGACTTATGGAATATTGAATTACCCCTCTGATATTGACACCATTGAATTGCTGGTGAAAAAAGGTGCAGAATGGTGTATAACACCATTTATGACAATATGAGTTGCTGAAGGGTGAAAGTGGCCAAAGGTCTTTATGAGTGAAGTCAGGAGGATGAGAGTGAGAATTGGGTTTTGGGTGACTTCAGGGGTGAGAAGGTGTTTCTGGCCAAATACAGCTTATACAGCTTTAAAACTGTATTTGCGCAAAGTGCGAAAGAATGCGCAACATGCGCAGAAATGCACAAAATGCACAAAACTGGAAATTAAGCCCCAAAAGGCCTGATATGGCCTTTTGGACATATTTCCCATAATACATGGGAAAATGGCATATACAGCTGAATACAGCAAAAATGCGCAAAAATGTGAAAAATGCTCAAAGCTGTATTTAAAGCTCAAAAATCCAAATACAGGCTTTTGGGCTGTATTTTACCTGTTTACTGGAAAATACCTGAAAGTGCCCAAAAGCAGAGAATGGCCTGGAAAGGCCTGATGATGGTGAAGGGGCCAGGTTGGCCCCAGGAGTGAAATGACCATAAAAGGCCAGAAAAGATGAGAGGGACAACTTGGCCAGTGATTATGGATATGGCCAAATTTCCATAAGATTGATATGGCATTGATATGCCATATGGAGTCCAGGAGGGCAATTGCCATGGCTGTGACAGTACCCCCCACCTTGGAATGGTGAGCTCCTGAGCACCAACACAAGGTGAAGCCCATTGAGGCAACTGGAAAGGATTTGAGACAGGGATTCAAGAGGAGTGATTAAAAGAAGAATAATTGGATACTGATATTGAAAAGTTGCCATGTGACACAGGATTTTCTTGATATTCTTTTGACATTGGCTTCAGAATTGATGTAAATTTAAAATGAATGATGTTGGTTCATGAATTGATTTGGCATAAGTACAGAAAACTAAAAATGAAAATAAAAAGAAAATTAAAGAATGAAAATGAAATTAAGAAAAGAAAAAATAAAAGAGAAATGAATTTTGAGGAGGTTCCAATCTTCATCACAGAGGTTGGCAGTTGATTTAGGAATTGGCCAAGGACCTGGAAAAGAAAATTTAATGCCGGATGCTCAAAGAGTGGCCAAGGTGATGTTTCCACAGATTGTAGACCCCTCAGAGGGGTGCACACTAGGAGAGGAACTTAATTTTGGTAATTACCACTCCTGTCAGTGCCATAAAAAGAATATAAATTTTCTGAAAGAATCACTTGGAATTGGAAAGACTTGGAAAGAAATAAATAAAAGGAATGGTCCATTTTCCCAAGTGAAGATGGCCATGATTTTTGGAATTGATGTTGAAAGCCAGGCCAAAGATCTGTGTCCAAGAATTGCAGAGTGCTCACAGAGTGGCCAAGGTGATGCTTACAACAAGAAAGGGTAGAATACCTCTAGAGGTTCATACCAGGAGTGGGACTTACTTTTGGTAATTCCTCTGCCCACCAAGCACCATAAAAAATCAAGCTCTTGAAGAATTGGGTCCTAGCTTCTCAGGATATAAAGAATGAAAATCCTTGACCAGTTCAGGACAATTCTTGAGGTTTTCAGTTGGTTCCCAAGTGGATCTTTCTGAGTCTTGACTGAAACCTTTCCATTCCACCAAATACCATAATTTTCCTCTCTTAAGCTTTGAGTACAGTAGCTTAGAGACTTCCCATTCCTCTTCTTCTTCAATTATGATGGGAGGAGGAGGCTCTTGATGCCTATTTGGGATTGTTGATTTCTTGACTGGTTCTAAGAGTGAAATATGGAAGACTGGGTGGATTGACTTCCATTGAGCTGAGAGCTTGAGGTGGTAGGCATGAGTGCTAGCTTTCTTCAATATTGGAAAAGGACCCAACTGTAAGGTTTTTCTATGAAACTCTTGATAATAGTAGCAATATAAAGAGTACTATGACTGTCCTCAGTAGAAATATATAATATAATGAAATATTATAGCCACAAAATTAAATATAATTATTGAAGTAATTATATATATATATATAAATAATTATTATTATAAAATATAATGAAAAAAATAATAATTATAATAACTTATAATTATTCTATTATTGTTATAGTCACTGACAGTTATAACTATAAGAAGTGTAAAGCTCTTAATGAGACAATTACAAGTGGAAAATATGAATATTAACCACTTATAAATAATATAAATATTATTTATAAAAGAATTATAACACACACTGTGCAGAAATAATTCTTATAGAATAAAATTCTATATAAAAACCTAATACTAGATAAAAAAATATAGAACTTTAGAGAAAAACTTACTTATAATATTTATTTAATACAACAAGTCAAACAACAACAGTTATTATATTAAATAGTAATTATAAGTTAAAAACACGCCAGAAATCAATATTTTTAAAGATAAAACAACTTTTTATAATAAAAATTATGATTAAGGAGTTTTTAAGAGGAATTTGTGGATTTTTAAAAGATATTTAAGATGATAATTTCATATAACAAAATGTATTATTGGTGATTACAACAATAATCTGAGTTCTATGATTTCAATTCTTTAATTTTAATTAATAAAGAATAAAATAACTTAAGAATTACTTTAATAATAAGATTTTATATTTAATAAAACTTTACCTGTTTAAATTTCTAATATGATTGGATTGATGATGAATGATGGACAAAAACAGTGATGAAAAGACTCTTTTTATGTGTTCAGAGCAGCTCTCATGATTCATAATGAATTTAGAGGGCGTTCTCAGGTCAAAACTGAAAAACCATGCTTAAAAATAAAGTTCTTAACTTAAGGTAAATTATTTTTAATTCCAATTTAAAGTTATCAGTGTTATTCTTAACTCCATGTAGCTTTAATCCTCATTTAAGCTAATCATTTTAAGTTTTTAATATAAATGAACTTATTTATATTAAGGTTTATCACATGAACAACTTAAAATTAGAGTTTCAAGCAGAAATCTCTTAAACTCAATTTTTAATTAATTATCATTTTCTTTGAGCTTAATTAAAAGAGTAAATTTCCAGGCTAATTACCCAGGAAATTTATTTGAAAAATATTTTTAAAACTTAATTTATATGTAGATAATATTAAATTCTAAGCTGTGTGAAATTTTCAAGCAAATCCATTAAGATTTGGATTCTTAATGAATTTTTGAAGTTATTGCTATTTTTCCACGTAAAATAGCAATACACACCAAACCTTAACTTTTGATAAGGTTTTGATGCTTGTAACCTTAAATTTTTAAGCTTTATTAAGATTTGACAGTTCTTAAAACCTTGATTTCAAGCCTGCATATTGGGATTTACCCTTTGGCAGCTTGAAATTTGTAAGGTGTGGATATGAAACTTTGATTAAAAATCAAGTACTTTTCCTGTCCTCAAAATTTGTATAAGGTAAAAATCAATTAAAAATAGTATGAAATATTATTTTTAAGAGAAAACACGCCAATTTTATTGTTTATAACTTTATTAGTATAAAACAATAATATTATAAAAATTTATTGTTTTACCAACAATAAAAATTTATCCAAAAAATACTCTACAAGAGATATTTTAAGGCTACAAAAGAAATTTCTTCAAGAGCAATTTCAATTGGAATTAATTGAGCAAAGAACTGCAAGCAATTAATTAAAGAACAAAGTCTTTAAAAAGAATATTAAAGAGAAAACACGCCCAAAAGTGACCAGAGTGAATTTGGAAACAAAGTGACAAAGTTTACAGTGATGAAAGATGCTTTAATTCACTTTTGGGGTGGTTCAGGGGTAAAAATGATTATAAGAGTTACAAACAATGATTATAATGATTTTTTCACGTGGTTAAAAGGATTAAAATGATTTAAAAGTGTTGGTTGGAATCTTTGATTGATTGGTTTAACAGTTTTAAACTAATTAATAAAAGGAAAAGATTCTAACATGAAGAGAAAAGTGGGGCAAAGAAGACATTCTTTTATAGCCATCAATTCTCTTACTCCAAAAGTAAAATTTACTCTTGTCAGTCTTGAAAAACAGTCTGAAAACAGAAAAGCCAATTATGGCATCATTGAACCCTGGTTTAGGCCAAAAAAGGGCTGGTTTAAGCCATTTTTAGCCATTTTTAGCCATTCTAGACCCTTAAATCAGCCATTACTATAGCAATACCAGGCCTAGAGCCTTCAAAACACGTCAGAATGTGTGTCAGAGGCGTAGAAACCAGTCAAAACTGTTTTTACTATGGTTGTTTTATCTTAAGGGTAGTTTTACCCTCTTGGCAACAGCTAAAACTACCCCAGTTGGTATCAAAACCTCATCATCAATTGAGTCCACAGACCCTGTAACTCAATTCCAGGCCAAAAGTGATGAACTTTTGCGTGAATTTTGACATCCCACGCCTGTCAGAAAGGATTTTGGGGGTCTAGCTCCCCCTTAGAGCTGGAGTTCCTTTTCCCCCCCAAATTTAATCTTTCCAATTTATTTTTCCTTTAATTCCTCATCATGTATTATACTTATAATTTACATATGTAATTCAATTCAATTGTACAGTACAATACAGTAATAATTGACACCTCATATGTAAATCAAAGTTCACTTATGTAATACACGCGCACATTTTGACATTTCAATTGAATTCAATTGAAAATACTTCAATTCCTCATAACTTCTAAACTAAACACAACACCTCAATTTTAACACAAAAATTGATGGTTAACACCACATGTGGTGTGAATTAAATTAAGGTTTTGAGGATTTTCAACTTTTGTATTGAAAATACTAAAAACTTAATTTAAGCTTATTTAGAGTTGAGTTACAAGAATTTCACTCAGAGGTGACCCCACCTGATTTTTTATGAGGAATCCAATGGTGAAATAAATTTTATATGTTTATTTATTGGATAAAAAGTTATAATAAATTTTATTTAACTTTTTTCCAAATTTATTTATTTTTTCACAATTTTGTTAAAATTTCATTTTTACTTAATTTTTTCAAGTATAAATGTATTTTTATATTTACAAAATTTAATGTATTTTTTTATTTTTAAATTATAATTAATTTTTTATTTTTAATATAATTTTATATTTATATTTTGATTTTTATTTTAATAATATAAATAAATTTATTTTATTTATATTAATATGTTATTTTTTATATTTGTGGTCTTTTGGGTATATGAAATTACCTCTAAGGCTCACAAAATTCCTGTCCAAATCGGGATAAAACCAGTTTAAACCTTAAGGTTGGATCAAAGTCTAATCTTAAAGTTTAAATAAGGTTGAAAATCCTCCAATACAGGTGGAAAACCTTAATTGAATCCTTGCAGATCCAAAAAGTTGGGTACCCCAGCTCTATTTGGTCTTTTTCCTTTGTCCCACCTTTCTGCATGGATTTTGCCCTTTTATTTATTTAAAGCCATACTATGGCCTTAAACTCTTTTAAATTGAGCTCACACAGGATTTACATTCTGTATGACAAATCCTTAGCCAATTCAGTAAATATACACAACAACTCAATTTTAACTAAAATTTTAGCAAGTTTGCATAAACTTTATGCAACTTTAACTTTAAGCTTATTTAAGCTTAAATTTAACAATTTTAAAAAAATGTTAAATAAGTTACATTAGTACTGTAAGATTCTTAAATCTTCCAATAACATAAGAAATAAGTGTTTTTGGGTATAACACCTTATGGATGTACCCTAGGTTATTTTTGGTGTAGAGTCCAAAAATGACATAATATTTATAACTGTAAGGTTTGACTATGAAACAATAAGTAAAAATTACCAATTTATTACTTATTGTACTATGAATGTCCTTATAAATGAAATAAATAAGATAAAAAATAATTATAATAATAAAGAATTATTATAATTATGGCGTAAAAATAATTATATTATTCATAAAATATAATAATATAATTTATATTATAAAATATAATATAATAAAATAAATATATTAATATAAAATAATTAATATATTTAAAAGAACTTTATTATTGTTACAAACAAATAATAAAGGCGTAAAAAAATCGTTTTTTATTAATAAAAAACAATTAATAAAAATAATATTACCAATATTAAATTTATAAATTAATATAAATACTATTTATATTAATTAAAGAATTATTAACATAATAATAAAGGGAAAATTATTATAATAAGAGAAAATAACCTACTTTTAACACTTAATATAATAATTTTGAAATATTTTACGCCAAAAAAATATAAATACAACCTTTTCAAATTGTATTTACAATAAAAATAAAGAAAATTACTAATATTCTTGATTTTTACGTGGAAATGAGTTTTTAGAGAGATTTTTAGCAAAAACAATGAAATAAATGATTTAATCACTTCAAAATAGATGATTATAACAAAGTGGTATTTGGTCTTTAATAATATAATAGTTTTATATATAAAGAATAAAGAAATTACCTTTGATTTGATTGATTTAATGTTTTTGATGCGTCTGAGGGGAAAACAGAGCAAAAAGAGCTCTATTTATAGTAAATACCACCCTCCTAGAGTCCAACAGGCTTCTAGAAGACGTGTACGGATCATATCCACTGGAATTGATCAATATTTTAAGGTTTGAGGATGATTACATCATGATCAAACCATATTACATCATTATTGCACCATTATTTAGAGTTATCACTATAACTCTAAGTTTGATGACATCAGAGGCTTGGCAGAACCCCAAATTTCGTGTATTTTGTTAGTTTTAATCATAAGCTAATAGTATTCACCAATTTTATCACTCATATGACTGTTAAACTTAATTTAAGGTTACAGTAGGTGATCATAACTGCTCAATTTAAGCTCAAACTTTGATCTTTAATAACTTTCAAGTTTTACACGCTACAGCAATTCAGAGAGTGAATTCTGATAGCCTGACATAACCTTATTATTCTGCCAAGAGCTTTTCATTACATCATCAAAACTCTAATTTTGATGATTTTTCTTGTAACTCATCTTTTCTGTTGAAATTCAATATTTTAAACTTCACATCATGATTTCAGGGGGTTATACCCTGAATTTAATAATAAAAATTACATCATTCTTCATGAATGAACTAGTAGAATCCAACTGTGTACTTTATTTTAAGTTTGGACCACTTTCACAACAAAATGGTCAACAGCTCTGTTGATTTTTATCAATATTTCATCATAGGTTTTAACCGTGTTTATAAATTGTAAAATAAATTTCATATCTGTGCTCTTAAAGTAATTACGTGGTAGCATTATTTTTGGTTCATCACTCTATCTTGTATAGTTTAAGAGATATTAGCTATGATCCTTGAATATATGCGTTGACCAAAAAAGTGCATATATTGAGGTTAATTCCTTAAGTATTAACTTTGGTAATTAGCTCATTAATTGTTTTATGTGCGGAGTATTATGGGGAATCCAATGGTACATTTTATTTCACATGTTGTCTCATTGGTTCTTGAAATAAATAAGGATTTATGGTTTTTATAAGGTATTATTCCTTATAACTCATTAAATATTGGTTTTACAGATATGCCATAAAAATGGTATATGTGTATTTTATCATGGGGAATCCAATGGTATAATTTATTTCACATGTTGATTCATTGGTTTTTATGTTAAACCAAGTTTTGTACCAATTTATGGTATTTTTTGTATTTTTAAAGTAATTATTTTTAATGTGTAATTATTCTAAGTGATTTTAATATAATTATCTTAAAGGTATAATTGCTCTAAGTATCCTTTGTGACCTTATTGGGTATGTGGTCATATCTCAAAGGATCACATTCCCTACCACCAAAAAAGATTGTACCACAATCTGATATGTGTGATTAGGGTATCATCCACTGTCCTACCTCTTCAGTAGACTTTAACAGTCTTGAAGCTCAATAATGCTTGATTTTATTATTCTTTAGGTTTTCTTTCATGTATAAACCTTCTTAGTAGTTTATCAGCATTTGTTATATCTTTCTCAAGTAGCCATTCATCTTCTTGAGTTGGGTTTCTATACCTTACAAGGTATTCTCTTTCTTTTTTGTTTCTTGTTCTTCTTTCTTTAAGAACTTTCATAATTTTCTTTTCTTCTCCTTCTTCCAAAGGGGGGATTTCAAGTGGGGGTTTATTTCTTAGTGGAAATAATTCCTTGTCACTTGAGCTGTAAGGTTTTATTAGACTTACAGGGAGAGTTGGGTGTTTGTTCATTAAATCACCTGTGAGTTCCAATTGTACAGCACTGGGTCCATGAAGTGCTTTTATCATAAATGGTCCTGCAAAGGAATCTTTCAATTTCTTTGGTCCTTCTATGTTATTAAAATTAAGAGTTGATACTAACACCAAATCTCCTATTTTGAAGTCAGGTGGCTTTCCCAAGTCTCTGAGCAGACTATAATATCATCAATATAGATAATTAACCATACTTCTGATAATTCTTCAGGGAATATGGTATTCATCATTCTTTGATAATGGGAAGGTGCATTTTTTATCCCAAATGGCATTCTTAGGTATTCAAAAATTCCAATATGGACTATTATTCTTAGTAGTTTCTTGGAATTGTCTGTTAAGACATTCTGATGAAAAACCCTTAAGAGAATCCATAGCTGTAATGAACTTAGCTTGTGACAATTGGGTCAGTGTCTCATGGATTCTAGGTATTGGATATCTGTCTGGAATGGTATAGGTGTTCAGGGCTCTGAAGTCTCCTACCATCCTTGATTTTCCATTATGCCAAGTTATAATGACAGGTGTAGTGACTTCTACCTTCTCATTATGGCCTACCTTTCTCAGTACTCCAAGGTCCATTAATTCTTTAATGTGTACCTCTATGGCTTCTCTGGCTCTTGGACTAGCTGGGTAAGCTGGTCTCCTTAGTAATGGTGGGTAAGGCTTTTCCACATTAAGAATTATGTCTACTTCATGCCCAATTATAACACCTAGTGGCTCTTTATCAGTTGCAAAGGCATTTTTGTACTTAAATAAGAGGTCAAGTAATTTTTCTTTCATTCTTTCTGTTAATTCTTGATTGAATTCTGCCTCTTTAAGTTGTTGAGATATAAAAAGATCCTTTTCTGGAATCTTTTCCTCATTCTTAATAACTGTAATTTGTTTTTTGTTATTTAAGAAGCCAAACTTTTGTCTTTTGCTGTCTCCTATAGTAAAATATCTATCCTTCTGGTTAGAGATATCTATACCATAGATTGATAAGTATTCATTTCCAAGGATAAAGTGATTACTGGTACAGTTGTCCATTACCACAAATTCCACTTTCATTCTGACACATTGTGAAGGATGAGGAAAAATTAGTGTTAAATCAATTATTCCAAGGGGCTTCATGCTCTCACTTGCACTACTGAATTTGACACCTTGTATTGGCATGAGTTTTTCTTGCCAGTCTGGGACAATGGTTTTCAAATAACTTTTGCCAACACAGGTGCAATATGCTCCTGTATCTAAGTTAACTTTTCCTTCTTGGTTATCAACCATAACAGTACTTATACTTCATTTTCCAGCTGTATATCCCATTCCTCTTGCAGGTTTGGTTCTATACATTTTGGCATCTTGTATATTTGTCAGGTTTGTGTCAGATGTCCCAACTTGTGGTAAGTTTGAGTTAACATCCAGTACTTCATAGATTATATCAATATTATTAATTTGTGCATTAATTATATTGATTTCATCACTTTCAGAGCTTTCTGACTCTTCTGTCTCTTTTTCAGAGTCAGATTCCTCCTCTTTGTCATTGTGGTTTTCTGTTTCCACTATTTCATTGATCTGTGCCTTTTTGAGGCAATTATTGGCTAAGTGTCCAATACCTCCACATTTATGGCATTTTCTTTGCTCATTATTGTTGGATGTATTGGGCTTGAAGGATTCTTTTAATTTATCTTTTTTGATAAATGGCTTATTTGGGCTTTTAATGTCCAATTTCTTCCAAGTTCTGCCAATTTTTGTTCTTGTCACTATACCTTCTAGTGCATTCATATATTCTTTTGTGGAGCATGGTTCTATACACCTGCTTCTCAGGGCATGCTCTAGTTCCCCTCCACATTTCTTAAGTATTTTCATGTGCACCATTTTTTGTGACATTTCTGGGTACAGTGCATTAAGCCTTTCAACTTGTTTCAAGAACCAAGTTAAAGGTTTATCTTTCTCTGGGTCAAAGAAAGAATTTTCAAATGCATTTTCTATCTTATACCTCCAGGCATCATTTGCCCACTTGGTGATTATTTCTTGTTTCCACCAAGACCAGGTATTTTTACCATTTGTTTGTCTTATGCCATAATACCATCTTTTTTCAGATTACTCAAACAATGAATGTAATCTTGCAGTGATTAATTCATCTGGTATGGCATAGTCTTCTTGTAACATGTGAATTGTTTTAATAAATGACATGTGGTCATATTCACCTTCTCCTGTGAATGTTGGCCATTCTTTTAATTGAGGTGCTTCCTTCATTAAGACTTGGTTATTATCTTGGTGACTCAAGTCTGTTATGAAAGGATTTGTCAATTCCTCTTTTGTCTTAGCAGGGCTTCTTATATGAGAAAATGGAGTTGATAACCTTGGCATATTTAAATTAGCCTCATTCATTTTATCCATTTTTTCAGTAATAAGCCTTATTTCACTTTGAATATCATCTTTTAGATGCATTCTTGCTTCATCACTTTTTTCCACATGGTCCAAAATTAATTTTTGGTGTGATGAAGTCTTTTCTTCAAATTTTTCTACAGAAATACTTAATTTGTTCAATTTTTCTGTAAGATTGTCAATACTCACATCATAATTGATTGTCAAAGTTTTCTCTTTGATATCACTTATGTATTTGTAAAATTCTTGTTTTCCTTGTATTAATTTCTGAGTATTGTCAATGAATACTTTTGCTTTATTATTTTCAATCATAAATTTTATGTTATCAATTTCTTTCTTATTTTGTACAACAAGTTTGGTTAAAGATGATAAGCTATTATTTATTTCTTGGAAATATAATAAACTATTTTGAATTTTTTTAAGAGGTAAAATACTATTTTTAAGCACTGTTAAAGTATTTACAACATCAGGAGACAAGGCTATTTCTTTGGGAAATGGGGTTGTCTCATTCTTTGTTCCTCTTTGTCTTTGAATTCCATCAAAGTTCTGGCCATGTTGAAAACATTGTCCATGGCATCCTTTTGGATTTTTGGGATCCTGTAGCTTGGGGAATATGGTTTCCTCCAATTCTTTTTCTTGTTCTTCTTCCCTTCTTGGGGAAGTGGGTTGGCTTGGGGCTTGCTGGTAGAAGCTACTGGGGCTTCTTCCTTGGTTGCCTCCCTCTTTTTGGTGTGGTAATCCTTGATTTTTTTGATTTGAGGTTTGGATGACAGTGGATTCCATCCATTGGAGTATTTCACTATCTCCTCCTCTTTGAGGAACTTTTTCAGGATGTGCCAGGAGTTCATCACTCCTTGGTGTATTTGAGGCACCATTTCCCAATCTTTGTCATTGTACACTGTGTAATACTGCTTGTACTGGCTCATGTAGATGTCTATTTGAGCCCTCTGAATGTGATTTGTACCTATTTGAATTACTCATACTTAGCTTCAATTCAGGTTCAGATATCATGGGCATTTCTGGGACTTGCCTTTGGGATAAGGCACTTCCTTGTGTGGATTCTGTTCCACTGGGGATATTGCCCTTTCTTTTCCCTTTTGAGGGATCAGTTCTACCTCTGAGTCCAGCTCCATCTGATTGGATGGAGTATTGGGAACCTCTTCTGGTAGTCATAATTTAAGAAATAAAAAAAATAAAAGTATTTTAGGATAAAAATTCTTTTTATGGCAATTATAAAAGAGGTGCTCACCTTCAGAGTCTTGAATGGTGGGTCCTGGAAAGTCTAATTTCTTAGCTTTCTTTCTTTTAGTGATAGCTGGTGTTGGAGAACTTTGACAAGTTTATTCCACCAATCTCTCAACAGTAGCTTGGTTATCTTCTGTTGGGTTATCCTCAAACACTAAAAAAGACAAATAAATATAAGTCTTATCTAAGAAGTGTTATTTTTTGGCAAGATATGGCAATTTTCCATGTAGAAATTGCTTTTATATCTTTAAAAAATTGAAATGAATAAAGAAATGAATAAAAATGAATAAAAATAACTCTCTTATTGGTTTTTAAAAATTTTTAATATTTTTTATATTTTTATTTTTATTTCAAAGGAATAAAATAAAAATTAATATGATTCTTTATAAAATTAAATTATAATAAAAATTATTTTTAATTTATAGAATATCTTTTTTCATCACTAGAGTCACTCAAAGAAGTTCTTGCAAGTCTAAGGATGTGAAAAAACCACGTGCAAGACAGTACAAATGCTTTCCAAATGCCTCAATAGCTTTTAAAATCAATAAAATATAAAATTATTATATAATTTTATGATTCTAAATATAATTTATTATTTGATAAACCCAATTAGAATCTTTTTAAAGGTCTTTTAATGAAATATCATGGCCAGGCCCCCAAATGTAAGGTTTGACTATGAAACGATAAGTAAAAATTACTAATATTTTACTTATTGTACTATAAGTGTCCTTATAAATGAAATAAATAAGATAAAAAATAATTATAATAATAAAGAATTATTATAATTATGGCGTAAAAATAATTATATTATTAATAAAATATAATAATATAATAAAATAATGAATATATTTAAAAGCACTTTATTATTGTTACAAACAAATAATAAAGGCGTAAAGAATTGTTTTTTATTAATAAAAAACAATTAATAACAATAATATTACCAATATTAAAGCTATAAATTAATATAAATACTATTTACATTAATTAAAGAATTATTAAAATAATAATAAAGAGAAAATTATAATAATAAGAGAAAATAACCTACTTTTAACACTTAATATAATAATTTTGAAATATTTTACGCCAAAAAAATATAAATACAACCTTTTCAAATTGTATTTACAATAAAAATAAAGAAAATTACTAATATTCTTGATTTTTATGTGGAAATGAGTTTTTAGAGAGATTTTTAGCAAAAACAATGAAATAATGATTTAATCACTTCAAAATAGATGATTATAACAAAGTGGTATTTGGTCTTTAATAATATAATAGTTTTAAATATAAAGAATAAAGAAATTACCTTTGATTTAATTGATTTAATGTTTTTGATGCGTCTGAGGGGGAAAACAGAGCAAAAAGAGCTCTATTTATAGTAAATACCTCCCTCCTAGAGTCCAACAGGCTTCTAGTAGACGTGTACTGATCATATCCACTGGAATTGATCAATATTTTAAGGTTTGAGGATGATTACATCATGATCAAACCATATTACATCATTATTGCACCATTATTTAGAGTTCTCACTATAACTCTAAGTTTGATGACATCAGAGGCTTGGCAGAACCCCAAATTTCGTGGATTTTATTAGTTTTAATCATAAGCTAATAGTATTCACCAATTTTATCACTCATATGACTGTTAAACTTAATTTAAGGTTACAGTAGGTGATCATAAACTGCTCAATTTAAGCTCAAACTTTGATCTTTAATAACTTTCAAGTTTTTACACGCTACAGCAATTCAGAGAGTGAATTCTGATAGCCTGACATAACCTTATTATTCTGCCAAGAGCTTTTCATCACATCATCAAAACTCTAATTTTGATGATTTTTTCTTGTAACTCATCTTTTCTGTTGAAATTCAATATTTTAAACTTCAAATCATGATTTCAGGGGGTTATACCCTGAATTAATAATAAAAATTACATAATTCTTCACGAATAAGCTAGAAGAATCCAACTGTGTACTTTATTTTAAGTTTGGACCACTTTCACAACAAAGTGGTCAACAGCTCTGTTGATTTTTATCAATATTTCATCATAGGTTTTAACCGTGTTTATAAATTGTAAAATAAAGTTCATATCTGTGTTCTTACAGTAATTACGTGCCAGCTTTATTTTTGGTTCATCACTCTATCTTGTATAGCTTAAGAGATATTAGCTATGATCCTTGAATATATGCATTGACCAAAAAAGTGCATATATTCAGGTTAATTCCTTAAGTATTAACTTTGGTAATTAGCTCATTAATTGTTTTATGTGTGGATTCTCATGGGGAATTTAATGGTACAGTTTATTTCACATGTTGTCTCATTGGTTCTTGAAATAAATAAGGATTTATGGTTTTTATAAGGTATTATTCCTTATAACTCATTAAATATTGGTTTTACAGATATGCCATAAAAATGGTATATGTGTATTTTACCATGGGGAATCCAATGGTATAATTTCTTTCACATGTTGATTCATTGGTTTTTTATGTTAAACCAAGTTTTGTACCAATTTATGGTATTTTTTGTATTTTTAAAGTAATTATTTTCAATGTGTAATTATTATAAGTGATTTTAATATAATTATCTTAAAGGTATAATTGCTCTAAGTATCTTTTGTGACCTTATTGGGTATGTGGTCATATCTCAAAGGCTCACAATAGCTTGTTTATCCAAAAAAAAGTTTATACTTATTTTTTTGTTATTTTTTGTTATTTTTTGTTAATTTTTGTTATTTTTTGTTATTTTTTGTTATTTTTTGTATTTTTTGTTATTTTTTGTTATTTTTTGTTATTTTTTGTTATTTTTTGTTTATTTTTTGTTAATTTTTTGTATTTTATTTTATTTTGTTATTTTTGTTATTTTTTGTTATTTTTTGTTATTTTTGTTATTTTTTGTTATTTTTTGTTATTTTTTGTTATTTTGTTATTTTTGTTATTTTTTGTTATTTTTTTTGTTATTTTTTGTTATTTTTTGTTATTTTTTGTTATTTTTGTATGTTATTTTTTGTTATTTTTTGTTATTTTTGTATAATTTTTGTTATTTTTTTGTTATTTTTTGTTAATTTTTTGTTATTTTTTGTTATTTTTTGTTAATTTTTGTTATTTTTTGATAATTTTTTGTTATTTTTTGTTATTTTTTGTTATTTTTTGTTATTTTTGTTATTTTTTGTTATTATTAGTTATTTTTTGTTATTTTTTGTTATATTTTTTGTTATTTTTTGTTATTTTTTGTTATTTTTTGTTATTTTTTGTTATTTTTTGTTATTTTTTGTTATTTTTTGTTATTTTTTGTTATTTTGTTAATTTTTTGTTATTTTTTGTTATTTTTGTTATTTTTTTGTAATTTTTTGTTATTTTTTTGTTATTTTTTGTTATTTTTTGTTATTTTTTGTTATTTTTTTGTTTATTTTTTGTTATTTTTGTTTGTTTTTTGTTATTTTTTGTTATTTTTTGTTATTTTTTGTTATTTTTTGTTATTTTTTGTTATTTTTGTATTTATATTTTTTGTTATTTTTGTTATTTTTTGTTTTTTTGTTATTTTTTGTTATTTTTTGTTATTTTTTGTTATTTTTTGTTATTTTTTGTTATTTTTTGTTATTTTTTGTTATTTTTTTGATATTTTTGTATTTTTTGTTATTTTGTGTTATTTTTTGTTATTTTTGTATAATTTTTTGTTATTTTTTGTTATTTTTTTGTTATTTTTTGTATTTTTTGTTATTTTTTGTTATTTTTGTTATTTTTTGTATTTATGTTATTTGTATTTTGTTATTTTTGTTATTTTTGTATTTTGTTATATTTTTGTTATTTTTGTGTTATTTTTTGTTTATTTTTTGTTATTTTATGTATTTTTTGTTATTTTTTGTTATTGTTTTTGTTATTTTTTTTGTTATTTTTTGTTATTTTTGTTATTTTTTGTTATTTTTTGTTATTTTTTGTTATTTTTTGTTATTGTTTGTATTTTTTGTTATTTTTTGTTATTTTTTGTAATTTATTGTTTTATTTTTTGTTAATTTTTTGTTATTTTTTGTTATTTTTGTTATTTTTGTTATTTTTTGTTATTTTTTGTTATTTTTTGTTATTTTTTGTTATTTTTTGTTATTTTTTGTTATTTTTTGTTATTTTTTGTTATTTTTTTGTTAATTTTTTTTGTTATTTTTTGTTATTTTTTGTTATTTTTTGTTATTTTTTGTTTATTTTTTGTTTTTTGTGAATTTTTTGTTATTTTTGTTATTTTTTGTTATTTTTTGTTATTTTTTTGTTATTTTTTGTTATTTTTTGTTTTTTTTTGTTATTTTTGTTATTTTTGTTATTTTTTGTTATTTTTTGTTATTTTTTGTTATTTTTGTTATTTTTGTATTTTTGATTTTTTGTTATTTTTTGTTTATTTTTTGTTATTTTTTGTTATTTTTTGTTATTTATTTTTGTTATTTTTTGTTATTTTTTGTTATTTTTGTTATTTTTTGTTATTTTTTGTTATTTTTTGTTATTTTTTGTTATTTTTTGTTATTTTTGTTATTTTTTGTTATTTTTTGTTATTTTTTGTTATTTTTTGTTATTTTTTGTTATTTTTTGTTATTTTTTTGTTATTTTTTTGTTATTTTTTGTTTATGTTTTGTTATTTTTTGTTATTTTTTGTTATTTTTTGTTATTTTTTGTTATTTTTTATTTTAAATTCAATTAAAAAGTCTGTTGAAGACAAATTTAACTGTGTATGAAGCTTTTTGTGGCCTTATGGGTATGTTATACATACCTCACAGGCTCACAAATTACAGTGAACAAAGTATCACCAGTCAACTTAGAATTAGAGAAATTCAAGTCTCAACAGTCAGATGAAGCTTAAATAAGCCTTCATATGACTAATGCACAAGAAAATGAACTCTCTAGTATTTTATGTAACCATAAAGAAGCATTTGCTTCAGATAAAGAACCCCTAGGGGCAATTATTGGTCATGAAGTTGACATCATTCTTAACATTATAAGACCTTATCCACCACTCTTAAGAGGACCTGCATATCCAGCAAGTCCAAAATCAAGAGAAGCTCTAGAAATTCATATCAAGGAACTTCTGGACCTTGGTGTAATAAGAAAAGTAGGCCACAATTAAGAAGTAGAAATAACTAGACCAGTCATACTGGCATGGCATAATGGAGAATATAAAATTGTTGGGGACTTTAGAGCTCTGAAAACTTACAATGTTCCAGAAAGATACCCAATACCAAAAATCCAAATTTCCCTCACCCAAATATCTCAAGAAGTGTATATAACCACTATGGATGCCCTTAAAGGATTACATCAAAATGTGGTGACACCAAGAGCAAGGAAATATTTGAGAATTATTGTTCATTGTGGAGTGTATGAATATTCAAGAATGCACCCTCACACTTCCAAAGAATGATGAATGAAATCTTCCCTGAAGAACTTTCAGAGGGATGGTTAATCAATTACGTTGATGGCATTATTGTCTGTTCCAAGACTTGGGAGGAGCACATGTACAGATTGTCCAGAGGTTTGACAAAAATTCAATCAGTGAACCTGGAAATCTCTTTGAAGAAATGTCATTTTGGATTCAAGTAACTTAAAGCACTAGGACATGTTGTATCTGGTTTGTCCCTTGGAATTGACAAAAACAAAGCTGCAGTAGTATTGCTAAAACCCATGCCTCAGAACAAAAAGGAAATTCAGTCATTTTTAGGTTTTTCAGGACATTACAGGCAACACATTAAAGATTTTTAATCCATAGAAAGACCACTTTCTAAATTGTGTGACAAAGACACAGTCTTTGAAATGACTGTTGACAGAGTCAAAGCTTTTGAGTCTCTAAGAGAAGCCTTGACCACTGCTGCACTCTTACTGATGCCAGACTTCAAATTGCCTTTTAAATTGTATATTGATGCATCAGGGGATGGGCTGGGTGCTGCACTTCACCAAGTTCAGATCATAAATGATAAACCTGTAGAAGGACCCATATGTTTCATATCCAGGTAAATCAAACCAACTGAAGCCAGATATGGAGAAAGTCAAATGGAATGTCTATGACTTGTCTGGGCCTTGGAAAAATTGAACTACTTCTTAGAGGGATGTGTTTTTGAGGTGATAACAGATTGTACAGCTGTCAAATCGCTTTTGAACATGAAAACACCTAACAGACATATGCTCAGAAGGCAAATAGCCATACAAGAATACAGAGGCAATATGACTATTGTTCATAAGGATGGGAATATTCATAAGAATGCAGATGGACTAAGCAGATGGTCATTACCAAATAATATTGTCAATTCTGCTTATGTTCCAGAAGAAGCTTCAACACAGATCCCAATAGAAGGAATAAGTGTTACAGACTTAAACACCACCTTCTTTGAAGAAGGAAGACACAGTTACACTCAAGATAAGAATTGTAGCATCTTGTGCCAATTACTTAACAAAGACTGTAAAGGCAACTCTCTCATACATGCCTTGGATGAAGTATGGAAGAAGTCTTATGATGAAGGAAGATTTCACCTACTGGATGGTATAATTTACCACAGGACCAAGCACACATGTGTCATGACAGTTGTGGAAAGGTCATTAATCAATCTTGTACTAAAAGAATTCCATGACACCCCCTTTTCAGGACATCTGTCTGAAGACAGAACAAGAGAGAAAGTAAAGACCTTCATATGGTGGCCAATGTGGCAGAAAGATGTTGCAGAATATTGCAAAACCTGTGACAGATGTCAAAAAGCAAATAAATCCACTGGCAAGAGACTTGGGAATATTATCAAAATCCAAGAACCCAGCAGACCTTGGGAAATTGCTCATATGGATTGGGTAACTGGCCTACCACCAGGAGGTGACGGAAGTTATAATGCTTACCTAGTGATTGTGGACAGATTCAGTAAAACTCCAATCTTTTTACCACGTCACAAGGATGATACAGCCATGGATACAGCTCTTCTGATATGGAATAGAGTAGTGTCATGGACTGGAATATTTACAAATATAATTAGTGATAGGGATGCGAAATTCACTTAAGCATTATGGACAAATCTTCACCAATCATTTGGCACTAAGCTGTCTTTCTCTACAGCCTACCACCCACAAACTGATGGTCTGGCTGAAAGGATGATCAAAACCTTAGAGGACATGGTAAGAAGATTTTGTGCATATGGCCTTGAGCTCAAAGATTGTGATGGATTTACCCATGATTGGTGTACTCTGTTGCCAGCACTGGAATTAGCATATAAAACATAAATCCATGCCAGTACCAATCAAACTCCTGCTATCCTAGAAAAGGGATGGAGCCCCAAATTACCCCAAGATTGCTTGAAGAAAGATTTGATTGAAATACATCCAACAGCTGCTAGCTTCAAGGGGATGCTAGACAAAGCTAGAAAGCATGCAGTCAGGTGCATGGATGACTCTTTTGCATATGCTAAGGACAAATGGGATAAATCACATGCAACTCCAGATTTCAAAGTGTGGGATTTAGTTCTTGTATCCACCACTAACTTCAATAACATCAAAGGATGTAAAAAGATGCAAGACTACTTTGCAGGACCTTTTGTTATTAAGGCCCTCCATGGAGAAAATGCTGTTGAAGTAGAGTTATCTGAAGAGCTTAGCAATAAGCATCCTACATTTCCAGTGAGCTTGATAAAGCCATATAAATTTAGTGATGCTGAAAAATTACCCTTGAGGAATAAAGTTCCCCAAGTTATACCTCCTGTTGAGCCATCTGCTAGTAAGAAAATTACCAAAGTTCTCAAAGAAAGAAAGTTGAGAACCAAAAAAGTAAGGGAATACCTTTTTAGGTACAGTGACCCAACTTGTGAAGATGAATGGTTTCCAGAAAACGACATAACTGAAGCTACTAAACTTCTGAGAAGGTCCAGGCACACCAGAAATAACAATATTACAAAGTAATATTCTTTTTTCTAGGGGGAGGGAATGTGAGCCTTAGAGGTATTTTTATATACCCAAAAGACCACAAATGATGAATTAAAATACAAATATAAATGAAATAAATTTAGTTATATTATAAAGATAAAAATATAACTAAAAATTTATATTTGAAAATCAAAGTTTAATTATAATTTGTAAATAAAATTACAATAAAATTTAAAATTATGAAAATTCATTTTTACTTGTAAAAATTAAGTAAAAATGAATTTTTCATAAAAATTATGAAATTAAAATATTTTTGGTAAAAATTTATGTAAAATATATTATAGCTTTTTATCCAATAAATAAACATATAAAATTTATTTCATGATTTGATTCCTTATAAAAAATTAGGTGGGGTCACCTCTGAGTGAAATTTTTGTAACTCAACTCTAAATAAACTTAGTTTTCAGTATTTTCAATGCAAAAATTGAACATCCTCAAAACTTTAATTTAATTCACACCACATGGGGTGTTAACCATCAATTTTTGAGTTAAAATTGAGGTGTTGTGTTTAATTTAGAAGTTATGAGGAATTGAAGTATTTTCAATTGAATTCAATTGAAATGTCAAAATCTGCGCATGTATTACATAAGTGAACTTTGATTTACATATAAGGTATCAATTATTACTGTATTTTACTGTACAATTCAATTGAATTACCTATGTAAATTACAAGTATAATACATGATGAGGAATTAAAGGAAAAAATAAATTGGGGGGGGGAAAAGGAACTCTAGCTCTAAGGGGGAGCCAGACCTCCAAAATCCTTGCTGACAGGCGTGAGATGTCAAAATTCACGCAAAAGTTCATCACTTTTGGCCTGGAATTGAGTCACAGGGTCTGTGACTCAACTGATGATGAGGTTTTGATACCAACCAGGGTAGTTTAAACTGCTGCCAAGGAGGTAAAGCTAACCTTAAGATAAAACAATTTTAGTAAAAACAGCTTTAACTGATTTCTACGCCTCTTACACACATTCTGACGTGTTTTGAAGGATCTAGACCAGGTATTGCTATAGTAATGGCTGATTTAAGGGTCTAAAATGGCTAAAAATGGCTTAAACCAGGGTTCAATGATGCCATAATTGGCTTTTCTGCTGTCAGACTGTTATTCATGACTGCCAAGAGTAAGCTTTACTTTTGGAGTAAGAAAATCGATGGCTATAAAAGAATGTCTTCTTTGCCCCACTTTTCTCTTCATATTAGAATCTTTTCCTTTTATAATTGGTTTAAACACTCTTAAACCAATCAATAAAAGATTCCAACCAAACTTTTTAAATCATTTTAAGCCTTTTAACCATGTGAAACAATAATTATAATCATTTTTACCCCTGAACCACCCCAAAAGTGAATTAAAGCATCTTTCATCACTGTTAACTTTGTCACTTTGTTTCCAAATTCACTCTGGTCACTTTTGGGTGTGTTTTCTCTTTAATATAATTTTTAAGACTTTGTTCTTTAATTAATTTCTTTCTGCTCTTTGCTCAATTAATTCCAATTGAAATTTCTCTTGAAGAAATTTCTTTTGTAGCCTTAAATATCTCTTGTAGAGTATTTTTTGGATAAATTTTTATTGTTGGTAAAACAATAAATCTTTATAATATTGTTGTTTTATACTAATAAAGTTAAAAACAATAAAATTGGCGTGTTTTCTCTTAAGAATAATATTTCTTACTATTTTCAATTGATTTCTACCTTATACAAATTTTGAGGAAAGGAAAAGTACTTAATTTTTAATCAAAGTTTCATATCCACACCTTACATTGGCCCCAGGAGTGGAATGACAATAAAAGGCCAGCAAAGATGAGAGGGCCAATTTGACCAGTGATTATGGATATGGCCAAATTTCCATAAGATTGATATGGCACTGATATTCCATATGGAGTCCAGGAGGGTATTTGCCATGGTTGTGACATATTGTGGGTTAAAGGTTTTTCAACAAAGATAGGTACATTTTGTCAAAAAAGGATTACCTGTGTGTATATTTTGACATACTAATAGTATGTAAGTAGAGATATTAGAAAAAATATTAACCTCAAAAATTCCCAACCTTTTACTTATCTGCCTCCAAAAGATAAAGAGAATCATGATATTAAAAACTATCATATTTCAATCATTATGAACTGAATTTTCAGAGAATTGATTTTTATTTATTATGTCCCATTGTAATCATTATTTTTGAAGCTGAAATAGCCTTCAATTTCCCAAGAGAAGTTTTAATTTTCTGTGCAAGGTTTTGAACAATAATTAAGCTTATTATAATCTATAAATTTACTTAAGATTAATGTGACTAAACCTGATTTTTCTTTAGTTCATATGAATGTTCCCAGTTATCAAACTCAGATTATTTTCTTTAATAATGCAATCAAATCATGAAAATTGAGTAAAAACCAAGTTTTCCTATTTGTCAATTTCAAATTCTGGCTTATGAAGGATTTGGAAAGAGTTGGATATTGAAGAAAAATACAGCAAAAAGAATGAATTATACTCCAATTTTTGAAAATTATGTTTGGGTATTTTTGAAAGAAATATTGAATAATTTTGGTTTCCAATTTTCACATTTAGGATTGTGAGGGAAAAAAACCATTTAAATTTTTTTCAACAAAGCTTAAATAAAAGCACTTTCAGTATCTTTGCTGTGTATTATTTAATTTTGATGAATTTTTATTAAAATATAAAAAACTTGCATCAAAAAGGAAGCAGAAATGTAGCTCCACATTCCTGTATTCTTCAGTTAAGGATAAGAACTCCAGAGCTTGAGTTTTATACAATGCTTGTTACATGCTTAAATTAAACAGAAGAAATAATATTATATTTTATTTTTTTCCAATCTTTCAATTGCAAAAAGAATTTACGATAATTTTTTGGTTTCTTTTATTTTTGTGAAAAATAAGAATAATTCCATTTTCATAAGAAAAAAACTTTAAAACAAGAGAATTAATTCTTTTCCTTATTATTTTTCAGTTATCTTTTAGGAAAGTTATTGGTAAAATATTAATTTTGAAACAAAGAAGATGAGTTTTACCTTGAATAAAAAATAAAAGATGTTTATAATTCTTCAAAATCAGAAGCTTGAAAAGTAATATACCAAAAAATTACTTAGAATTACTTTCCAATTCATTATGTAATAGTAGAAATGTGCTTTAAATTTATTCAAAAAAAATAATACCTCCAAAACATTGTCTAAAAATATCCCAATCGGCCATACAGCACTTGAAATGAGTATGCAATTGAAAATTTGTATCATTTTCAAAGTGGTAATAAAGCTCTAAGAGCAGTTTGCACATTGCAAATAATATGCAAATTAACATAAAAGAAGCTTAAAAATATATTTATATTTTGAATATCAAACCTCAAAAAGTGTAAAATCTATATCAATAAGCTGAAATTTTCAAGAGATACCAAATCTTAGTTCCTGCAGGATTTACAATTCCTCAAAGGCAATATCCCAATCTCCTTTAGGTATTTGCTTCAGATTTTGTGAAAATGGAAAACCTTCCTTCTTGCGGTGATTTAAATTATATTAAAGAACTATCAGAAGCTGTTGCAAGTATTTTTTATTCAGAAGTTAAAAGTGAATCTGAGAATATCTCCATATATCATACCATAACTTAAAGATTTAATTAGTTTGAGGGTTTGAATTCCTGCAAGAGTTACAAAAATAGGATTTTAGACATGTATTGGCTGCTTTTATATTTTGAAAATAAGCTGAAATTTTCATTTGGATTTCCAAAATAATAATGTTTGAGTAACTTTTGATTACATTGCATAGACCTTGTTATTAATATAATTCTTTTATCAATTAATTGATATTAATTGAAATTAAAATTAGTTATTTTAAATCCTCATTTGATTCCTGATTTATAGTAATTTTAAGCTTTCATTGATATTTCATTTAAATAATTATAAATAACTCATTTTTTAGATTTTTAATCAGTTATTAGTATTATTTCACATATCAATCAAGACAAAATTTTTTAATTTTAGTTTCTTTTATTATTTTTAGCTTCAGATTTCTTAGCTATTATTCTTTTTCTATCTCAATTTTAGTAAATATTTTTTTAAATGATAGCTAGTTAATAATTGTTGATTTTATTTCTTTTACACATCAATCAGAATTAAAATCCATACTTTTTGAAATTCTATTTTGATTCTCACCTTTTTTTCATAAATTTTTGAATTTTATTACCCCCATAGCTACTATTGTATAGGAAATTTGATGAGGTTGCAAAAAAAAGCTAAAGAACCTATGAAGAGACACTTTGATCATGCTGTATTAGTTTTTCTAGTATATAGTATATATGTGACAGTATACCTGACTATGAGACAGTATATAAAAGTATTCTATTTTTATATTATTTTACTCCAAATTTCCTTTTGAATAATTAAAATGAAAATAAATTACTTATGATAGATAGCTTTGATATTGATCTCAGGTGAAAAAATAATTAATAAGTAAGTAAAATAAAAGGGGGTCTCAAGACTACCAATTAATTCCTTAATTCAATTCAAAATTTTAAGAAAAACTAGACATTGGAAAAACCTAGTTTTATCAGTTTAAAAACTGGGGGTTCTCAAATGAATCCATTTTAGTTTCATTACATTACAACAATTTTCGAAAATGCATGAGTTTTTCTTTAAAGCCTAACTCAAACACAGCTCCCCATATTTTCAATAAAATTCTTCCATAATCTCTCAAAAAACTTATTTATTTCTTCTAAAATTCATCCAAAGTCTTCCTTGTGAACTTCCATTTTGAGCTTAATATACTTTTGTCTCTCTAAAGAGATTTAAATTCAGTAGTTAGGTCAAATCTCCAGTTTTTAGATCCTTAATATTTCAATTATTCAATAAAAATATAAACCTGACAAATGAAAAACTCCAAACAATAATTTTTTTATCAAGATACTTAATTTCTTTCTTTTTCAAAATACCACACCTCACAAGCTGTGGTATTTTGAGTCACAATAGACCTTTTTTTTGTTTCTAAATCATTATTTATTTCTACAATATCTCAAGTATTGTTAAGAATCTGTATAAGAGTATATTTTTATGATGATAAGTTTATTTTGAAATCAAATTAACTACAGAGTCATTTTTATTGTTCAATCATAAATTTGTCAATCTATTCACATAATCCCAGAAAGAACCAAAAGAAGAAATTAAAGTTTAAAAATCAAAAAATGGCAAATATCTCATCAATAAATCTAATAAAATGTTATATTTTAGCAGCAAAATTAGAAAATAATACTTAAATTGAATCTGATGAAGAGCTTAAATATGATATATGAGATCTTCATGCAATACCTTGGACCATTACAGCTCTTTTCCTCTCCTTATATCTTGAAAGCAGATAATATTGAAAGTCTTCCTCATAGTAAGATTAAGAAGCTATCTCTCTGTAAGGTTTAATTATGAAAAAAATGAGTAAATATTACTAATATTTTGCTTATTTTACTTTCAGTTTCATAATTTTTGATTAATAATAAGATTTGAAATTATTATTATTATTATGGCATAAATGTTTATATTATTTAAAAAGAACAAGATAAATATATTAGTATATGATAAGTAAAATATTTAGGGAAATTTCTTATTGTTACAAACAAATAATAAATGTGTGAAGAATTGATATTTAATAATTAATAGAAATTTATAACAATAAGAAAAGTTATATATTAATATAAGTACTATATATATTAATAATAGAATCAGTAAAGATAATAATAAAGAGGAAAAATCTCCTTTAAGCACTTAGGATAATAATTTTTCATGTTTTTAGGCCTAAGAATGTAAATACAAATAATTCAAATTGTATTTACAATAAAAAATAGAGAGAATTACAAACTTTACTATATTTACATGTATTTAGAGATTTTAAGATAAATGAACAAATGAAAATAGAATATTTATCAAATCAAATAGAAAATAGTGATTACTATAAGATACAGCTTTGTTCTTTAATAATATAAGAGTTTTATAATAAAGAATAAAGAAATTTACCTTTTATTGTATTTGTTACATCTGAGGGGGAAACAGAGGAAGAAGAGGTCCTTTAATAGTAAATATCCTTCCTTTGCGTAGACATGTACTAATTTTATCCACTGTAATTGATCAATATCTTAAGGTTTGATTATTATTACATCATTATTATGCCATTTTTTAGAGTTATCACTATAAATCTTATTTTATGACATCATAATATTGAAAAATGATTTATTTTTGTGAATTGTAGTAGTTTTAATCATAAAATACTAATATCCACCTGTTTTATCTCTTATTCAACTGTTAAACCTAAATAAATATTAGAGTTATTGATCAGAAATGATCATTTTTAAGTATTAGCTTTGTTACTTAAACTAATTGAAGTTATTCCTGCCAAAGGAATTCAATAAGTGAATTTGGATATCCTGAAATTTCCTTAATAATATTCCAAGAGGAGTTATTTCATCATGAAAATTATATTTTGATGATTTTTCTTGTAACTCCGCTTTTCTGTTGAAATTTACTATCTTGGAATTGAAACCATGATTTAATAGGGTTATAACTTGAATATAATAATAAATATTATGTAATTATTCACATATGAACTGGTATAATTTTAATATCCACTATTTTTTAAGTTTGGAACACTTTTGATTTTAGGTGGTCTACAACTATTGCTATGTTTACCAATATCTCCATATACGCTTTAACCTTGTTTATATCTTGCAAATGAAGATTATATATTTAATTTTAAAGCTATTTTGTGGTAGCTTTATTTTTTAATAAACTCTTCATCATGCTTAATTGAAAAAATATGGGCTAAAAATGATGAATATATGAACTGATCATAAAAGTGCATATATCCAGGTTATCTCAGTAAGTATTGGTTTTAAAGATAGGACATATACAACTAATATATGCAGTTCTTGATGGGGAATCCAATTATGTAAGTAATTTCACATTTTTATTCATTGGCTTCTGACATACTAAATAATTTATGCCTTTTTATGTTATTCTTACTTGCTTTAAGATTTTAATTTCAATTCTTATTAAAATAAGTTTTGTAAAGTTTTTTGGTGACCTTTTTTGAAATGTGGTAATATATCAAAGGCTCACAGTCTCACAGAATATAAATAATTTCCTTTTTTTATATTTATAATTGGAAAGGATCAAGTATTTCACAGAAATTAAAGCTATAATCAACAGGATTGAGAAATTAAAATTGCAGGGGAACTTTTAAGACTTGGTAGAAATTGTAAAGGTGCATTGGCTCGGAAGATTGAGGAAATTCTAAATATCTGCACTAGTGAAGTTGTTATATATATAAAAAGGGTTATTAAATTTTTAATCAAGTACAAGAACACATAAATCTCATGTTCAAATGAGCAATAAAGGATCGAAACTTAGAAATTCATGCAAGATAAAGGCTTTCCTTGTTGTGTTGGTGTCAGCATGTGACTCAAAACCAGAGCACAAGCATGATATCCAAAATATCATACACCAATGGTAGGGAAAAGTACTACCAAAGACGGAATTCAGCCAAAATAGCTCATAAATGGTATTTAAAAAAAGTGGAAAGCCATGTCTTTCTGAATATATAGCTACCATAACTATAAGACAAAGAATAACAAAGTTATTCCTGCTCAAAGCATGAACTGGGAATAAACCTTAATTTTCACCTCCAATATAAAATACAGAGAAAGAGGCAGAACCCCATAAAATGGGTTTTAAAGTTTACTCCCTCAGTCAGGGATATCCAAATGTACTCCCCAAATTGGGATACCAGCAAAACTATAGAATTTATGGCCAAATAAATACTAAATAAGGGTGAATAAAATATTCACCCCTCAAATAGCTTCTAAAGCTTCAGTTTGAGATACCCAGTATGAGAATTTTAGGAAGAGCACTATGAGGGATTTCTTATGGGGCTATTCATTTTCTCACAGCTCATCTGGAACAAAATTAATGGAGTAAAAAAACTCTATACGGGCACTGTAAGGTGTGGATATGAAACTTTGATTAAGAATCAAGTACTTTTCCTGTCCTCAAAATCTTTATAAGGTACAATTAATTAAAAAAAGTAAAATTTAGAAGTTTTTGGAAAAAAAATTCCAAATTAATTGTTTTGAACTTGACAAGTATAAAACAATAATATTATAAAGATTTATTGTTTTACCAACAATAAAAATTTATCCAAAAATACTCTACAAGAGATATTTAAGGCTACAAAAGAAATTTCTTCAAGAGAAATTTCAATTTGAATGAATTGAGAAAAGAACTGCAGGAAATTAATATACAAACACAGTCTTTAAAAGGATTTTCAAAGAGAAAAAATGCTCAAAAGAGATCAGAGTGAATTTGGAAACAAAGTGACAAAATTAACAGTGATGAAAGATGCTTTAATTCACTTATGGGGTGGTTCAAGGGTAAAACTGATTATAATGATTTTTTCATGTGATTAAAAGGCTTAAAATGATATGAAAAAGGGTGGTTGGAATCTTTTATCAATTGGTTTAGCAGTTTTTAAACTAATTATAAAAGGAAAAGATTCTAACATGAAGAGAAGAGTGGGGCTAAGAAGAAATCCTTTTATAGCCACAAATTTTCTTACTCCAAAAGTGAAACTTACTCTTATCATCTGTGAGAAAAACTATGGAAACAGGAAAGCCAATTTAAGCATCATTGAACCCTGGTTTGGACCAAAAAAGGGCTGGTTGTAGCCATTTTAGACCCTTAAACTAGCAATTTCCATATTAATACCTGGTTTCAAGCCTTCAAAACACATCAGAATGTGTAAGAGACGTAGAAACCAGCTAATACTGTTTTGGATAAGATTTTCTAAACTTAACGGTAGTCTTACCCTCTTGAAAACTGCTAAAACTGCCCTGGTTGGTATCAAAACCTCATCATCAATTGAGTAACAGACCCTGTGACTCAATTACAGGCCAAAAATGATGATCTTTTGAGTGAAATTCAACACCTCACACCTGTAAGAAAGGAATTTGAAGGAGTCTGGCGTCCTTGGAGCCAAGATTCCTTTTCCCCCAGAATTAATCTTTCCAGTTTATTTTCTCTTTAATTCCTCAATATGTATTATATTTGTAATTTAAATATGTAATTCAATTGAGTTTTTACAGTGCACAACTGTAATAATTGATACCTCATATGTAAATCAAAGTTCAATTATGTAATACACATGCACATTTTGACATTTCAATTGAAAATACTTCAATTCCTCATAGCTTCCAAGCTACACACAACACCTCAATTTTAACACAAAAATTAATGGTTAACACAACATGTGTTGTGAATTAAATTAAGGTTTTGAGGATTTTCAATTTTTATACTGAAAATACCAAAAACTTAATTTAAGCTTATTTAGGGTTGAGTTACAGAAATTTCACCCACAGGTGACCCCACCTTATTTTTTTATGAAGAATCCAATGGTGAAATAATTTTCTTAAGTTTATTTATTGGATAAAAAGCTATAATAAGTTTTGCCAATTTTTTTTCCAAAAATATTTGAGTTTTAATATTTTTGTTGAAAATTTATTTTTACTTAATTTTTTCAATTAAAAATGTGTTTTCACAATCTTAAATTTCAATTTAATTTCAATTTTATATATAAATCTCATATTTATATTTTAATATTTGTTCTTATAATACAAATAAGCTTATTTATTTATAACTATAGCATAATTTGTTATTTGTGGTCTTTTGGGTATATAAAAATACCTACAAGGCTTACATTCCCTCCCCCTGAAAAAGTAATATTACTTTGTAATATTGTTATTTCTAGTATTTATGAACCTTCTGAGAAATTTGGTAGCTTCAGGTAGGTCCTTTCCCACCAAACATTCATATTCACAAGCTGGGTAACTGTACCTGAAAAGGTATTCCCTTACTTTCTTGGTTCTCAATTTCCTTTCTTTGAGAACCTTGGTAATATTCCTAGTACCAGATGATTCAACAGGAGGTATATGCTGGGGAAATTTGTTTCTCAAGGGGAATTTTTTAGCATCACTTGATTGGTAAGGCTTAATCAAGCTTATTGGAAATGTAGGATGCTTATTACAAAGTTCCTCAGACAATTCTACTTCAACATAATTTTCCCCATGAAGGGCTTTGATGAAAAAAGTTCCTGAAAATGAGTCTTTGAGTTTTCTGAATATTTTGATGTTATTAAAGTTAGTGGTAGATACAAATACTAACTCTGCCACTTTGAATTCTGCAGTAGAATGTGACTTGTCCCATTTATCTTTGGCATATGCAAATGAGTCTTTCATGCATATTAATGCATGCTTCCTAGCTTCCAGAATTTCTTTGAAGCTAGCAGCTGTGGGATGTATCTCTACCAATAGTTTCTCAAGGAATCTTGGGGTGGTCTGGTATTCCATCCTTTTTCTAGAATATCAGGAGTCTGATTGGTACTGGCATGAATGGAAGTTTTATATGCTAATTAAAGGGAAGGAAGAAGGGTACACCAATAATGGGTTAATATATCATAATATTTGAGCTATAAGACATATGCACAAAATATTCTGACCATGTCTTCTAAAGTTTGGATCATTCTTTCAGCTATATCATCTGTATGTGGGTGGTAAGCTGTAGAGAAGGATAAATTTTTTCCCAATAACTGGTGAAGGTTTTTCCATAGTGCTGAGGTGAATTTATGATACCTTGGACTAATGAGGCTTTTGAATATGCCAGTCCATGACACTACTCTATTCCATATAAGAAGAGCTATATCCATAGCTGTATCATCTTTGTGACATGGCAAAAGGATTGGAGTCCTACTGAACCTGTCAAAAATCACTAGGAAATAATTATAGCTTTTCTCACCTCCTGGTGGTAGGCCAGTTACCCAATCCATATGGAAAATTTCCCAAGGTCTACTGGGCTCTTGGACTTTGATCATATTTACAAGCCTTTTTCCAGTGGATTTTTGGGCTTTTGGCATCTGTCACAGGTCTTACAATATTCTGCAACATCTTTTTGCCACATCCGCCACCATATTCAGGTATTGATCTTTCTCTTTGTTCTGTTCCCAGAAATGCATAGATTTTTGAGAATTTGTTGAATTTTGAGGGTCATAAACAATTCAATATCAAATTTCCAGAATGACCAAATATTCAGAATAAAATTTGAGCTACCTTCAAATGTTTTAAATCAGATTTTGAAAGTTTTGAATATTCAAAAGAAAATTTTGAATTCAGTTTTTGGGAAGCATGCAAGAAATCATTACATGAACACTTTAATTTAAATATAATTAAAGTAGATTGTCTGTCATGTTATGATTCTAAATCATTTTGGGACTTTGGTAAAAAATATTAGCCATTAAGTATTTTTTCCATAAATTATTAAATACAAATAAGAAAAACTATGGGCCCCTTGTTGATAAAATAAATGGAATCATTATTCCATAAATGGTGCTTTGAATGCAATTTATGGTATTGTTAATTACCTTCATGCCATTAGTTCTATTTACACATTTTTGATTCCATTAATTTCATTTATGTCATTGTTGATGCCATTCATTTTACTTATGAAATTGTTGATGCCATTCATGTTACTTATGGAATTGCTGATTCCATTCATGTTACTTATGGAGTTGTTGATGCCTTCAATGCTACTTATGAAATTGTTGATTCCATCAATGCCATTTATGGCATTTTTCATGAAATTCATGTGACTTACGGCATTGTTGAAATCATTAAGCCCAAGAGGTTTCCCAGAAATATGGGCTTCAAGTTTTTGATTCTCAAGATTTAATCCTTCATTTTTAAAAAAGAATGGGGAGATTAATAAGAGGGTAGTTTTTTGAAAGAAATTGTCAGAGAAATTTTTCAAAAAAAATATTAAAAAACACAATGGAATAAATATGGCTAAAAAAATTGACAAATTCCTCAAAAAATTTCATTTTCAGAGAATTTTGTTTCAAAAAATGTCACTTTCATTTTTTTACCAAAAGATTATGTGTTTTCTTATATTCTCATTTAGAGGCATAAATATTCTATGTGAGTATTTATATAATCATGTTATATGTGGTTCATATAATAGAAAATGTTTAATATTATAATTCAATTAGATTAAACTAGATGAGATTGGGGTATGGTCATTGACATGAAAAATTTAAAATGAAAACTTTAGCCATACAACATTGCAAAGAAATACTAACAAAAATTCAGTTTGCTACTATGCAAACCAAATTACATAAAAATGAATATTCCTCACCATCATAATATTGCACAAAGAGGAAATTAAGCTAAAATATCTGTGTTAATTCTTGATTTCAAAAATATAATTTGAACGGAAAGGATTTTATATGTCAAAAATGAAATTGTGAGTTTTTGACAGCAAATGATTATATTACTTAAACTGTAATTAAAGCAATTGCTAAATGATAAATTTCTGATTAATAGAATTTATCTCAAGTGACTAATATGATAATAAATAATATTTTACTTCTCATAATTTTTGGATTGATTAAACTTTTTGTGATATGATTCCAAGAGAAAACAATTTAAAAAGTAAAAACAAAAAATGGACTCATTGAAGATTATCATACCAAGCATGCATACTTTCATAAATACCATAATTTAACCAAGATAATAAAAAAATATTTGCCTTAAAAGAATCTCATGAAAGTGATGTGCATTTGTTAGTAATCAAGCTCCCAGATTCAGAAATTACACTCGCACTAGGTGCTGAGATTTCAGGCATTCAAAGGTAATCTCTTCCACTTTTGGATAATATTGGAAACCTATTTTTGTGGCTCTTCCACCATTCAAGAATGAATATTGACTAATGTGGTGAATCAGTTTGCAAATACTCAAGAATTTCATTAGCTCTATTTTTTTTCTTGGACATTCTTTCTTCAAAAGGATGCAATTGCTTGGGATTTGTTGAAGCTGTTTTGGAAACTTGAGGATCTTGTGAAAGGTCTATTTCATATTCAGAAGAATATTCAGAATATACTTCTCGGAGATGTTTGAGTGCTTGATTATTATATTTTATTGGATTGGTATCATTTTTTCTCTCATCCTCTTGCAACAAATCAAGATGAGTAAACCATGTAAGCTTAAATTGTGGGTCAAGAATAAAGCACATAGCACAGGAATTTGATCTAATGTTGTAATAAATTTCAAGATTTGAATATGCTTGATCAACTGCATCAAATAGTTGGTATTCTCTTGAGACTTTGTTTTTTTGTTTTTTTGAATGTTTCAAGGAGGAGTTGGTACCAAGGCATTACTAACCCAAGTGAAGGATAAGAATAAAATTGAACTTCATTGGTTGTAGTGGCAAAGAACTTTAGAAATTCAGATATTTATTGAAAGAAAGTCTAGTCATATTCAAAAATTACATCCTGGATAGTTATGAAGGAATGAAGTGATATTTATATTGCAGAAAGATAATCAAGTGGGGAGAAATACAAGACATATATCATGATGAAGGTCAGCTTTTTCAATTTCATGGGAAACGGTTTTCTGTTTTTTACTACTGAAAACTTTCTGGCTTGAGCCATTAAAATGATTTGTATTTTGTTTTGATTTTTGAGACTTATTGTACTCATAAATAAAGTCATCCAATGAGCTCTTCTGTTTCAATTCTGAAAAAAGAATTTAATATTTTAAGCTTGGCCTAGTGGCATTGTAAGCCATTGGATTTATTGGTGACTCTCCATTTTTTTCACAAATGCATTTGAAATGTTCCCATGAAGTCTTTGATCAACATATTAAATGAACCATCTTCTTAAGCTTATCAATTAATCTATTAAACTCCTTTAAAGAATCCTTTTCAGTTAAATTAAGAATATGTGCAAAAAATTGAATGTGTGAGTCAAAAACTTTCAGATAAATATTTTTAACATAAATATCCATAAATGTCGTATTTGATGAAGCTTTATCCAAGCTTATGGCCATGATTCAATGATCAATTGATGAGATATCCAAGCTGTACAAATAAATTGAAAAATTGGATAAATCACTTTCAGTGTCTGAGGATGAATCAATGAAGGTATCTATTTGAATTGCATCACAATTTGATCCCCTTGGCTTCTGAGACTGTTCAATAAAGAATTCATTGAGAATATCCACAATTTTTGTGTATATGTTTTTCTCAGTATGAGCTCCAGTGAGCTTTGCAAATACAACGGTTGCAGTGAGTGGTTTCCAATCAGTTGATATGTAATGGTCTGTCAGAGTAATATATGACATTCCACCTAGACCAGACCAAATTTCAGTAGAAAATGAGAACTGTGTTGCTTGTGAATTGACAAAGGTAAATATATGTTCTTTATCATTCAAAAAAATTTGCTTGATTTGTTTGGAATTGGTTGTTTCAGAAATTAAGTTAATGTCCTTTTTGAGGGTACAAATAAGCTTTTTAAATGACTTGGAGTTAACTGAAGCATATTATTGTTGATCTTGAATTATGAAGCTGACTAGATCATCAATGAAACAATTCCTTAAGTGAACATTCATACTTTTTATTATTCTTCCATGGGCGTTTGGTAGATTACTTTGTACTTCAGTATTCTTTTCTGAAATCTCTTGAGCCCATATTTCCTTATGAAATTCTTAAAGATTAGAGAGTAGGTTTTGTTTGGTTCCTTCATGATGCTTGATATTTTTTTGAGAATCTACCAACTAAGAATAACTGGTATCCATTCCTTTCTTGGGGAAAATAACATTGTGCAATTTGGCTTTGATTTACTTTGGAGTTTGATGAATGATTTTTTGGCAAAGAGTGTGAAATTTGACTTGTGGATTCATTGTGATTTCTTAGGGAGCTGATCTGACTCATATTAAGTATTTTATAAAGATAGTTTAGTTTAAATTAATATTAATTTGAAGAGAGTGAATAGAAAAACAAATTTATTGTGGTCAAGCCATGTAAAATAATTAGGGTTAGAATTTATTGAATCTGAAAACTCATAAGTTATGCATGAATTTGCATGAAATCTAATATCACTTATCGAAAAATCACTATTACAATTTAATAATTTAATAATAATTCATTGATTTTTTATTATTTATTGTTTGATTACTTATTATTTACTTTTATTCATTGTTATAAATAAAGCAGAAAGTCAAGAAAGAAAGAATAAAAATAAAATAAAAGAACATAAATTTAGATTAATAATAAGTTTAAGACCAAAATAAGCATGATAATAATATTTGATTTGATTATGGGACTTCCCTTACAATAATAGTGAACTTTATCAGGTAATTTTGAAATATATAAAGCTAAATATTAAAATTCAAAAAATATAATGTAATAAAAACAAAAATAGGAATAAAGAAAAAAATTAGTTAAGAATCAAATATCAATAAAATAACATTAAAATGGAATTAAATTCAAATTCAAATGAAAGACATAGCTGGATCCTAAATAGAAATAAAATAAAAATATAATGAAAATAAACAAAATAAAAAATATCAATAAAATATAATTAAATGAATTTCCAACAAAAATAGAAGCCAAAGAAAAATAAAATTAAAAAAAGATGAGATAGATATGTCATAAATATTCAAAATAATATAAACTTCCAATTAAATTAAAAATTATACCACAAAAAAATAACTCAAATATCAAGTACTAAAGAAATCAATTTAAGGTATACTCAAAACAGCTCATAATTAAAACAAACTAAGTTCAATAAATACTCAATTATAAGAAAAGATATTTTTATAATAAAATAATTATTCTTTTTTTATTGTTTCCATAATGTTTATTATGGTTTTTTAATTTTTAATTTTTTATTACTTATGGTTTAATTTTTTGTTATCTCATTTTATTATTTATTTATATTTTGATTGGTTATTTTGAATCTTAGAATGTTTTTTTTTGTAATTTATTCCTTTATTAATTATAAGTTTCTTATTTGGGTTTATTATATATTATTTTTGGATTAAATGTGTTTCATTTCATTTTATCATTTATTTATATTTTTATAATTAATTATTTATTGGAGCTAGGAATTATGGGTTAATAATTAATTTAAATATAAAAAATTTTATTTAGCTTATTATTTATGCATTTATTATTCTAATTAATTAAAAGTAATTCAAATTACAAATAAAAAATCAAAAATAATTGAACTTGAATAAAATTTACTAATGATCTGATATAATTAGTTAAAAAAATTGGTTAAACTTAATTGAAAATGGATATTCATTAAGCATTTTAGAAAATAAATCAATCCTAATTAAGATTATATTTAATAAAAATGAATACAGTTCAATAAAATAAAATAAAAATTTCAAAAATCATCAAAATTAATTAGAATTTAATTGAATTAAAACTTATTAAAAGTAATTATAACCAATTAGAATTGGTTAAACTTAATTACAATGAAGTTTTTCAATTTTATTATTTATTTATTAATTGATTTTTCTTTTTTTAATTCTTTTATTATTTCTTTATTTTTAATCTTTATTGGTTGATTTTCTGTTGTTGGTTTTCCATATTTATTTATTGTTTATTATTTATTATGTATTATGTATTATGTATTATTTATTTCTATTTCAAAAGATTTTTTATTATTAATTCATTTATTCATTTCAATATTTATTTATCATTTTTAATTAATTGATCAATAATTCATTAGATCTTCATTCTTTATGTATTATTTATCTATTTTTAATTAATTAAAAAATTTATTTATTCTATATTATATGAAACACAATTATAATTTCATAATTCAAAAATAATTAATGGGGTTTTGATTATTTTTATTGATATTTCATTATCATTTATGTATTATTTAGTCATCATTTTTAAATTTATTAATTTATTGATCATTTTTTTAATTTCACTAATTTATTACATATTAGTTTAATTTTTTATTATTTATGGATAAATAGTTTTTTATTTCTATTTATTATTTATCTATAATTAATAATTTATTTATACTTATATATATAATGGTTTATTTAGTGAGCGCATTAATGATAAATTATGAATGCATTTGGATATTATTAATTGATGAATCATTTGCATATCTTCGTAATTTAATGATTCATTTTGAATATTTTTATCATGTGTTTGATATTTTAGAGTCATTATTTCTTCATTTTCTATTATTGATGGCTTAATAGTTTGTTATTTCTTTTTATTATTTATTTTTTTATGGATAGTTTACTTTCTTATAATGACTTGTTCATTTCACTTGTCAATTGTAGCTTATGCATGAATTTGAATTCAGCTGATTGATGCATCACTATTATGATTGAATAATTTAACAATGATTCATTGACTGTTTATTATTTATTTTTCATTTGTTTAGTGTTTACTCATTACTTCTTCATTTATTGATGTCTTCCTTTTTATTATTGATTTATTTTTTGGTTTTTATGTTTTTTTGCTTTATTTTTTATATTTTATGGGTGATTTTTTTCTTTTATTTGATCATGGTGATTGATGTATTGAGGTTATTCACGAATTTTCGTATAACCAATTTTATTGGTTATAGGCTAATAATTCATTATCTATTCATTTCTGGATTTCTTTTCTGATTTATTACTTTTAATATTTATTTCTTGTGAATTTTTAATTTCTTTATTTTATATTATACCCAATGAATAATATTTTCTAAGCTTTTTACTACCTCTTTATTCTTTGATTATTATTCATTTATTTGTTTTCCATTGCCTTTAACTATAATTAATGTATTTATTATTAAAGCAAATGAAATCAATTAATATTATTTAAGAATAATTAAATAAACATTATAATTAATTATAGTTCATCCAAAAAAATGGAAATTACCAAAAAAAAAATGAAAATTTATTTAAATTCATTGAAATTAGATAAAACTTAATAATATCTGTTGAAATTAGTTGAACTTAATTCAAAATTGAGGTTCATTCAGAATTTTGGATATTAATTCATCCTAATTAAGAATATAATAAATAAAGATGTATAAAATTTGTTTAACTTTGAAATCAAAATTAAAGAAAAATAGTTAAGATAGGATACAATTAATCAAAAATCATCAAAGTTGATTAAAATTTAATGAAATTCAACTAATGGAAAGTGATAAAAATTCCTTATTTATTTATGATTTATTTATTTTTTATCATTTAATTGGCTTTTCTTATTTATTTATTATTTATTATTTATCATTAATTTCGACTTCAAATGTTTCTTTATTATTTATTAATTATTTTGTTTCATGTCTTATTTATCATTTGTGATTTTTCGATTATTTATTTATTGCCAAATTAAAAAAATTGGGCAGAAATTCACCCAAAATGCACTATCATGAGGGAATACAAAAAGAATTCATGGTGTGGGCCCCCACCATGACTTGGCAGAAATCTTAATTAATAACTTCCTTAAAAACACAAAGGAAACTTAGTTTTTTAAGATGTTGAATTCATCCAATGTTATAGTGGGGTTTCACTCTTCATTGTGCCAGGAGCTGGCCCCATTGGCCTGGACAGCTCCTCTTTTGTGGATCTGTTGACCCAAGCCCTCATTTTATCAGTCTCCACAAGGTGTTACAGCCCCAAGCCATCTCTATTCATGTGCACCAACATGCAGAGGAAAAGCCTTAAGCAACACCCTGCTTTGACCAAGTCAACTGAGGACTTCTGACAAGGCTCAAGAAATGCTCTCAATTGGGGTGGACTCTTGGTTTATATGAGGAAAAGCAAAGTTGTAAGCACTTTTTTGTTAAAAAATATAGAACCAGATGGGAATTTAAAAGAAAAATACTGCTAATTGAACTCCGGAAATATTCACTACTTCTGGATTTGGCGTGCCTCTGATATTTTTGATTTAGTAAGATTTCCAAATCTCCAACCAGATTTGAAAACAATTCTACCTAAAGAAGTTGAAGAAGAAGATTTAGTGGATGTAGTTGTGGAAGGAGTGATTAATGATGAATAAGTATTTGGATTGATTGAGGTTAAATTGAATAAATCTGATGAAGGAGTTAGATTTCGATGATCAAGATTATGGTTTAAAGTTAACGTTGAAGTTTAAGTAAGATTAGATGTATTATTAAGTTTGATGGGGAACCAAGGATTCGAAGGGCAACCACAAAGGGTACATTTTTGGAAATCCAACTTATTATCTAACCCAATAGGTTCAATGACAAGATGAACTTTGCTTAAAGCAGTGCAAATTTTTCTTCTTGAAAGAAAGTTAAGACCTGACGCAATATCAATATTTAAGGTAGGATCTGAGTCTTAATCTAAGAAAAATTGAATGAAAGATTGAGAGAGATTTTTAGATAGAGGTAAGAGAGTTGTTAAGAGTTGATTATTTGAGATGGAATTAGAGGAATTGGATAAAGATGAATTAAATAACAATTTTGATTTGACTGATTTATATGATTAATTTGATGATGAGTAGGAATAGGAATAGGATTAGTATCAGGATGATGATGATGATTTAGTAATAATTCAAATTGATTTTTATAATTATCTCTTTCTTTTTGAGCGTTTTCAAGTGGAAGTCTTAAAATTTTTTGTTGATCTCTTCTACATTTGATTAATTCTTCTACTTGTTTCATAGCAACTTCAACTTGAGATAATTTTTGTTAGGATTTTAAACGTTGTAATTTTTGAGTTGAAACCAAAAGATTTCCTTCTGAGAATAGACTAGCTGGTAGATTTTCTAATTCTTTATAGATTGAACTCAGTGAAGCTTCCTATTGAGATCTTTTTTGGACTTCCAGTTTTAAAGAGCGAGTTAGACACTGGAATTCTAGTTGAAGGCTTTCCTTTGTAGGAAGAAAGTAAGTGATTAAGATGAATTCGAATCAACACAAAGAAAATGAAGGGGGAGGGAGGGTGAAAAACAACCAGCTTTTGAAGATTATTGATGACGATTACCTTCTAATTTAAATTCTTGAATCTAAAAAAGGTGATATCAAATATGCTGAGGCGAACTTGGTTATCTTCCAGTGGGAATTGGATGATGAGGCTAACCATCTTCTGTTTCAAAATGAACTCCCTGCGATTTTTTGGGTTGGGGGGCTGGATAATGAGGCACATCCTGTGATTTATGGTCATAGATAATCATCTTTATGGTGGTGGATCATCCAAAATTATGATTTTGATCCCAATTTTGATGGTGATGATGATGATAAAAATTTTAATTCATTCAAAAAAAAAATAAAAATCCAAAAGTCACAACAAAAAGGGAAAAATGGCCCATGATGCGCAAAGCAGAGGTTATAAAAAGCTACATACCCTAATGTAGTGATAAAAAAGAGTGAGTTGGACGCTGGAATTCTAGTTGAAGGTTATTGTTTGAATGCAGAAAGTAATTTATGGGGGTGGATGAGCCGAAATTCTGATTTCAATCCCAATTTCAATGGCAATGATGGATATGAAAATGAAATGAAATTGAAGATGATAAAAATTTAAATTAATTCAAAAAGGGAAAAATGGCCCATGAAACAGAAAGCAGAGGTTATAAAAAGCTACATACCCCAATGTAGTGATAAATTATAGTGCATACGCGTAAAAAAATACATAAAAAAAAATCACAAATTAAATTAAACCCAATATATTCATGAATAATAGATAAATAATATAATATAAAAAGCTTAAAAAGAATATTAAATAGATAAAATTAATCATAAGAATAAAAAAACATAAACCATGAAAAATGAATTCTAAAAAATTAAAAACAAAGAAAATAAGTAATTTATAAGGTATAAAAATATCAAACGGATCACAAATAATTGAAATAAAAAGGTAAATCGACAATTAATAAATCAAAAAATTGAAAAAGAAAAAAATAATAACTAAATAACTAGTCACTCATAAAGATTATTAAGTGAATTATGAAATCTCAATTAATCAATTATAAATATTCAAAACTGACTAATGAACAACAAAAAATAATAAATAAATAAATATACAGAACATAAAACATAAAAATTGCATTTTAAATAAGAAAAAACCAGAATTAAATGAATAATGATTTAATCATCAATAATAAAAATTAAAAAATAAAAATGAACACAGAAACAATAATAAAAATAGGGTGTTGGTAAACACACGTAAGCCCTTACGTGTTTTTACCATAAACTTACATGTTTTTACCAAATTATGGCCAAAACACGTAAGTAACCTAATTTTTTTATAAAAATTACTCAGGCTCATTTTTGAGAATTTTTAACATTTTCTCTTGCCATATTTTTTCCGACATGGGATGTGAAGGTCCCCAAATTTTTTCAATTTTTTTTTGCCCAATTTTTCTATTTTGGGCAATTTTGTAAAATGGCCCATTTTTTTGAAAAAATTCATTAAAAATGTTCCCACTTATGAATTTCAATAATTTTTTTTAAAATGAAGGTGAGAATGTTGAGAATAATAAACCAGAAGCCCAACATTTTGGTATTTTTTTTGAAAGAACATTTGTAGGCCCAAAAAGTCCATCTTTTTTTGATGTTTTTTGTTCATGTTTTTAATTAAATTGAAAATGCCATTTATGACATAAATTGAATTCAAAATGTAATTTATGATGGGTGGAAGTTAAAGTTTGATTTTTGGCATTAACAGTGCCATTTATCACATCAAAAGTGCCATAAATGGCATCACTAATGACATAATAATGCCATAAATGGCATCAAGAATGACATACAGATGCCATTTATGGCCAGAAAATTGGCATAAATGGCATTACAGCAATGCCATAAATTGAATTTAATGGCCTTGACAATGCCATTTATGCATTTAAAAATGCCATAAATGGCCTTAAAAATGGCATGAATGGCCTTAACATTGGCGTTAAAAATGGAATTAATGGCCTTAACTATAACATAAATGGCATCAAAAATTCCACTTGTGGCATTACATAAATGGAATTAACAATGCCATTTATGGTGTTACATAGATGGCATTATGCCATTTATTGCATTGATAATGCCATTCATGGTATTAGTAATGCCATTAATGGCATTGTTAATGTGGCATTATTAATGCCATTTATGGCATTAATGGCATCAGAAATGTTGCATTTTTGATGCCACAAATGGCATTTTTGATTCCATAAATGGCATTAATGGCATCAATAATATTTTATTGATAATGTCATTAATGGCACATTTAATGCCATTTATGACACTGCTAATGCCACTTATGGCACTGTTAATGCCATTAATGGCATTGTTACTGCCATAAATGGAATCATTAATGCCATTTATGGCACTGTTAATGTCATTTATGGCACTTTTAATGCCATTTATGGAATTGTTAATGCCATTTATGGCATTGTTGATTCCATAAATGGCATTAATGGCATCAGAAATATTTCATTGATAATGCCATTAATGGCACTGTTAATGCCATAAATAGAATTTTTAATGCCACAAATGGCATTAATGGCATCATAAATGCCATAAATAGCCATATTTCATTTAAAAACCATCCCTTACGTGCTTTTACCATAAAATTACGTGTTTTTACCAATTGATGGTAAAAACACGTAAGCTCTTACGTGTTTTTACCAATTTGCTTACGTGTTTTTACAAATACCCTAAAAATAATAGAAATAATAAAGATAATGAAATTACCAAATTAAAACTTCAATCACTTCTTTCTGTTAATTTGAATCAATGTTGATAAATGATATGAACCAAATGAATTAAGATTAAATTAGTTTCCATAAATTTAGGTTTATTTAATTAATCTTAATTATAACTAATCCAGTTTGATTATAATCACTTAAGATTCTATATAATAAATCACTATTGAGTTTAATTAATTGGGTCTGATTATCTCAATTATGTTTGATTACAATCAATTTTTATTAAGGAGAATTAGTTAATACTGAGGATAATCAATTATCATTTATTTGATTCATTTGTAATGAATTGTTATTAATTATCATTTAATAAAATTGATTCTAAGAAACGAAAATTATTTGTCACCATTATTCATTAATAAAGAATATATTTGAATTATTTCTTATTAATTTCAATCAATTTTAAGATAAACTAATTGAATTTCAAATTGTCACAGCCATGGAGACAGGAAGGGCATTACCACTCATTACTAATGGAAAAGATTCCAACACCTAATCAGCAAGAAGCTTCATGGAAGATTCACCAAATACAGCTTCAAACCTCAATACAGCTCAATACAGGCAAAACCCAAATACAGGATTCACCAATACAGTTTCACATCTCTAATACAGGTTTCTCAATAATACAATCATGGTTTCCCATCACTCAAGCTCCAGGCTGGAACTTTTTCACATATACCAGCCCCCTTTCACCCACCTGGGGGTTTTTCTCCCAGTTAATTAAAATATTGGATTTATTATTTAATATTATTTTATTTCTCATTAAGAAATATTATTTTATTAATTATTAAGTTAGTCTTTGCCTTCCCTCAACTGTTCAATAGAGTCCTGGTGGCCATATCCTTTATTAATCCTTTTCTCTTTTCTGAAAAGGTTGAAACAGTGATACAGGATTATTTGTGGTTGGCTCTTTATTATTGCTTTTGTTTTCTCTTGGATCTTTTAATGCTTATTATTTTATGACTAGGAATTTATTCTCTTATTTCATTACTCTTATCAATTGAGTATTTATTCTGAGCCCTCCATAAGTAAGTCTGTTCACTGAGTGCCAGGCCCTCTTCACTTAGAAGAGCCCCTGTGACATTATTTTGATCAACTCATAATTGCTTCTTTTCTTTCATTCATTCTTAATTATTATTCTTAACAATTATCAATTCTGATTTTTTTATGATCTTATGATTTTTATGATTTCATTATCTCTCATCAATTTTCATCTCATCCATTTCATTTAAATGAAAATTGATTCTCTTTCTCATTTCAAAATTTTGCTGACCATTTCATTTTCTTCTTAATTCTCAATCAGATTTTATTTTCATTTTCTGTCTGAATTCAGGTTCTTTTATCAGGTTTAATTGATTGGAATTTGGGTTTAATTGATTAATCCTTTCAGGAGTTTATTGAATTGAGCTTATCATTGTTGATTTGAAATTCTCAAGAATTATTAATTGATTGATCTGATTATTCAATAAATTGCGTTTACCTCAAGACTCTGATTTGACTTAATTGATTTATCTGATTTGATTCCTCAAGATAGCTGATTTATTGTCAAGATTTGAATTTGATTCCTCAAGAAAATTGAATTGATTTTTGAAGATAGTGACTGAATTCCTCAAGACACAATTGATTTGATTTTGAATTGACTTGATTGATTTGATTTGATTTATGGATTGACTTGATTTGACTTATTGATTGAAAATTGATTATTCATAAGAATTTGACTTTGTCATCTTCACTCTTCAAGATTTATTCATATTGATTCACTTCAAGACTATTGATTGATTCTCAAGTTCATCAAGATTCTCATTTGATTGTTTTGGTCAAGCCTTGTTTATTCTCAAGTGTCATCAAGTTTTATTTTCTTTCTTCCATAATGCCAGTTCAGCATAGCCTCCCAGCCAAGAATACAATATCTCAAAGAAATCAAGCTGTTCTCACTCCTACAGCAAGGGCTCCTCTTGACTGCACACCATCAGTTCATCAACTGAGTGCAAACTTGGACAGAGGACCACCAATGGAAGGGGCAGCACCCTCCAGAAGAGGAGGTGTGAAGTCAAGAAGATCAAGATCATCCTCTGGCTTGTTGGGTGGCTATCCAAGAGTTCCTCAAGGGCCTAGAAAAAGATCAGGGGAAGATTAAGATTAAGAGGGGGAGGAGTCTGTAGAAGAGGAGGAGTCTGAAGAAACTGAAGTAGCAGGTGCCCCTGAGGCTTCTGAAGCTCCAAATCTAGCCCTTTCTAATCAACCTCTTGTCTCTCAAGCTAAACCAAATTTTCTCAAAATGATGGAGCAGATAACTCAATTCATGGGTCAACTCACTCAAGCAGTTGCCCCAAGGGACTCTTCAAAAGCCCCTGCATTCAAGACTCCATCAATGAAGGCACCTGATTCTTTTGATGGTACTAAAGCTTATAAATTTAGAGGATTTATTCAATCTTGTAAATTAATTTTCCATAATGACCCAGAAAACTTCTTCTCTGACAGGAAGAAGGTCTTGTACTTAACTTCTTTTCTTACTCGTAGATCTGGCAAATGGATTGAACTTTACCTCTCAAATATCTCCAATGAAGACCCTTCTTATCTCCTCAATAACTGGCAGTTGTTTGAAAACCAGTTATTCACTCTGTTTGGTGCTCCCAATGAAGTCAGGAAAGCTGAAAAAGAGTTAGACAATCTCAGGATAAAAGAAAGTGGTCAAGTTTCCTTGTACATAGCATATTTCAGAAGTTTAATGTCAAGAATTGGAGACTGGGGGGAAAGGGCCTATATTCATGTGTATAGGAGAGGCTTGGCATTAGGATTGTTGGACCAATTGGCTTCTAAACCTGGAAACTTTGATAGCCTTCAAGAACTCATGGAAATCACTTTGGAATTAAATACCAGATACCATGAGAGGCAGAAGGAAAAGGGTAGTCATCAAGAGAAGAATCCTCCAATCAGTGGATCCAACTCCTCCAAGCCCCCTCAAAGTTCATCATCAAAGAAGCCTTATCACAGGAAGAATAAGAAAGGGAAGGATTTTCAAGTGTCCAAAGACAAGCCTCATGCTTCTCTACTCAATAAGGAAAACAAATTAATTGGTTCTGAAAAGGAGAGGAGGATTAAAGAAGGCTTGTGCAATTATTGTGGTGGAAAGCACCCATTTGAAAAATGCTTCAAGAGGCCTGAGAATAGGCAGGGGTCATCAAAAGGCTTCCCCAGCAAGCAGGGAAAAGCCTGAGTGGGAATCATGATGTTTTCAATGGTTCTCACTTATTTCCTTCAAGAGCACAATTGTGCACTCTGAATACTAGTGTCAAGAAATCTTTGAAATTTCTTATTTTCTCTTCTCTCTCTAATATTTTTTATAGTATTCTCATTGATTCTGGTTCTACAAACTCTTTTATTGCAAAGAATTTTGTTCTCAAGTACTCATTGACCATGTCAGAGGTCCCTGAAAAGATTACTCTTTCCCTTTTGGATTCCAATGAATCCACTTCCGTGTTCATCACCCATTATACCAAGTGGGTTTTTGACTTGCCTTCATTCCCAAGATTTGAATGGGATTTCTTTGTCATAGATTCACCCAAGGGAGAAGACCTAATATTGGGCTATGATTTTCTTTACCATTTCACTTCCATTATTGATTGGAAAAATGGATTGATCACCTATGATTCTAGTCATAAGGATTGTAGTGGTATTATTTCTTCTACTAGTAATGACTTTGCCACTGCTGTCAACAGTGTTGCTCTGGTTGGTAAGCTTAAGACACCTTCCCTTCCTCCTTCTGTGAATATCCCTTCCATCATTCCTTCCCAGTCATTACTTCCATCAAGAGATGAAATCTTCAAAGAGATAAAAGATGTTGCAGAAGATTTTGCTATATCTTCACTTCATCTCTTCCAATGGGATATGGACCTTCCTCCTTTGTCTTCTCATGCCTCCCTGGAGGATCAGCGGGATGAGGAGTGTCAGCCTGTGACTCAAAACCAGAGCACAAGCATGACAGCCAAAATACCATAAACCAATGGTATAGCCAAGATACCACCAAAACATGGAGCTGAGCCAAATTAGCTCAAAAGTTATCAAAAGAAAAAGAAAACTCACCCCTTTCCAAATATACAAGTCCCATATTCATAGGACAAAGAACAATAGAGTTATTGATGCTCAAAGTTATTGCTGAGCATAAACCTTAATTTTCACCTCTCAACTGAAATAAAGAGTAAGAGGCTTAACCCCATCAAATGGGTATGCGAAAGGAAGCTCTAAGTCAGGGCTATCTAATGGTACCAGCCGAACTGATCTAGCACCAGTATTACAGAAGTTATGCTCAAATTCAGGCCAAATAAGGGTGAACAAAACATTCACCTCTCATCTAACTTCTACATTTTTAGTGTGAGATACCTAAAGTGGGGTCATTTTGAAAAGAGCACAATCGGGGCTATCTGATGGTGTAATCCATTTCCTCATATCTCAACTATAGCAGAAGGTATGGGGCAAACAAGCCTAATACAGCTTTTTGCCTAAACCACGCATGTGTATAAAACTCTTGTACATGGCATAACTTTGCCATATTGAATGATAACCATATCAAATAAGGTACCATTGTGTAGAACACATACAGGGATATACACTGGTTCAGGTTTGAAGCTTATATCTCAAGAACTGACAAAGGTATAGCTGATTTAAGGTCAAAATCCCACATTTTGACCAATACAGCCTTACCATGGGATAATATTCCATAACCATGATTATTAGGTGTCAAACTGACGAAGAAGCCTGTTTATAATTCAATAGATCATAAGTAAGTAAATATTGGGGTCTCATACAGTTTCTGTACAGCATTCTACGCGTCATACATGTCAGAATCAAGCTGTGTGGTCCCCAGATGAAAGTTTTCACCCTTTATTGGTGAAAACTGCCCAGATGTGGTTTCAAAACCACATCTGAGCCCAATACAGACTATAAAGGTGCTTGCAAGCCACAAGTCTGTCTCAGAGAGTGAAAAACTCTTCACTTCCTCTACGTGGAAAGGTCTGACAGCCCTTCAACCCCATTTCAGGATAAAAAGGAGGCTTTTCACAGCCAGAAATGCTTTCCTCATCCTGCTCTTGAATACCCTATGTAGTAAAATGTCAAAAAAAGCTTTACTATTGGGTAATAAACAGGTATAATTATAATCTTAATTATTGTAACCCAACAGTTAAAACTGCACACAGGGCTTTCAACAGCGCTCACCACCACTATATTTCATACAGTAAAGCCCTTCTATTCTTAAATTCAAATCATTTATAACCTTTTTTTTCCATGTCACAGTCATAGTTAAAAGTTATAAATACCCTTATATACCTTTTATCATAGACTCAGCCTGACATTTTGGGGGCCTGGCTGTGTTTTAACTTATTTGGACCATTACAAGGGAGTTTTTTCTCTTATATTATTTATTTCCAACAATTACTTTATCATTTTTAGGAATATTTTTTCTTTAAAAATATATATTTATTTAATTGGTCTATGTACCACTCTTTACTCATATTTTAAGAGTATCTTTCACGTGGTTAATACCCAAAAGACCTTTATTTTTGGTGTGTTTTACATATAAAACACATAGGCCATCAATAAGTCCTGTATTTTTGATTAAATAAGGACACCTCTGACTGTAAAACCAACAGTTGAGGCAGGGTTAAGTGTATTGTTGACTCAATTACACTTATACAGATCACACTTGAAAACCACAAGTGAATATGTGGGATACTTGTACACAAACAGTGTAACAGGGTACCAAAAGCTGTCATTCTGACGTGGAATTGTTAATTAAATTACACTGTCAATATACAGGGAATATTGTAGTAATATACAAGCCCAGAGGCCATTCTTAGACATGCAAACAGCATTTTAAGAAGTCTTAACTGACATAAGCCCTCTTTTTCCTACTTTTATTCAGTGGAAGAGAATTATATCCCACTTGAGACCCAGTCACAGGCAAACACACCAGTGACACCCTCAGAACCAGAGGGCAGCAAGGGCAAAGGAAAGAGGCACAGTGAAGGCCTGATTACAGCAAAGAAGTGGACACCAATAGCCACCCAGAGAAGTAGAAAACCACAAAACTCTGCATCAACACAAGGTAAACCAACCTTAACAACTTGTACAGGGAAGATTACTATAACTAACCCATTTGTAACCTCTAAAGTTAAATTGCCCAACTCAGAAGACAACAAATTTGTACAAGGCACAGTCAAAGGTAAATACCCTAAGAAAATAAAGTTTTTGACTTCTTGCAAACACTGATATGTCACCTGTATACCTCAGAGACCTGGGCTTCCAGAGGAACCAGCCAGAGGACAGAGAAGGCTTGTCTAGAACCAGAAGACCTGGAGGAGGACACCTTGGACACAGTGGTGGATGGCAAAACAATGAGGGAGATAATATAAAGCCTGCCATTCACACTCCAATTAAACAGGAACCTCAAACCAGAGGACTGGAAGGATATGGATCAAGTTCTTCAGCTCCACCAACTCCTCAAAGATTTGTTTCAATGGAGCATGGACAAAAAGAGGTTCAACCTGGCATCTCACTGGGCAGAACTTGGAGCAAGTTTCCAGAAGATCTGTCTCAAAGAGATAGACTTCAAAGACCTTATGGTAATCACCAAAGGTTGGAATCCTACCAGGCAGTTCAGACTCCTGGAGGCAAGGTCACAGAGGATAAGGGAGAATCAAGCCACTATCCAAGCCATAGAAGAACAGTTAACCCAGACAGGGCCTACTCAGATTCCTTCAGGCTCACAAGGAGGAGGCCAGATCAGCTCTCCAGTGGATTCACACCATTCAGCAACCAGCAGATCAGTGGCCAAGAGTCACCATTCATCACAATTCCAAGAAGTTTCCAGGAGAAGACAAGGAAACAAGGGCAAGAACAAAACCTCCTTCAACCAGAGGAGGAAAGAGTCAGACCCCATGATACATAAGCAGTTGGACTTGGTAAAAGAAGTACACAAGAACCAGAAGTAGTTGTAAGCCACGCTAGAATCAGTAGCCCCATTAATAGAAATATTACCCCCACTCAGATTGAACATAATATTATCACACCTGAGAGTAGCTTAAACAGTGATGCACTGTGGTTAAAAATGTCCCAATATGCTGAGCACACTCAAAAGAAGTTTGCAGAGCTTGAAGAAAGCCATAAGAGGATGCAAAAATTAACATCCTCCATTAATAAAATTGTTAAACCTCTTCAAGAAGGACATTCTAAATTGAGCAAAGCCTCTGAAGAAACCAACAAAAGACTGAATTTAGTCTTTGAAGAACAACACCACAGCAAAAGGGACAGGGATTTTCTGGATCAAGACATAAACAAATTGTTTAATGTATACCATAAAATGAAGCCCTAACCACAAGGCCATGTTATGGATAATCCATATAAACCAGCTGACATCAAACCAGATGCCATGTTGATGAAGAAGGCAAAATCTTCATCACAATACCAGGATGGAGATGGCATGTCTTATTCAGAGAAGGAAGCCTTGAAACAGCTTTCTGAGGCCTCAAGCTGGCCCAAATTCTCTGGAACAGGAGAATATGATCATATGAATCTCATAGATTATATTTATGGACTATTCATTGATGTACCAAGCATACCAGATTACTGGATTACTGCTAGACTAAATACAGCATTTAAAGGTCATGCTAGTATATGGTACACAGAGATGACAGAAATACATTGCAGAAGGAACTGGCCATGGTGGAAGAGTCAAATAATCCAAAAGTACAGTAATGGTACTTGGATAGGGAAAAAGACCATGTCATTTGAAAATGACAAATACTCTGTGGAAAAAGATCCATATGAGTGGTGTCTTAGAAAGTCTAAAAGACTTAAAGCCATTGATCCTCAGATGAACATCCAAATGAGGAATCACAAACTCCTGACATGAATTCCAGGAGAACTAGAGAATGCAGTAAAATGCAGATGCAACCAAAATTTCACTCTATATGACATTGCTAATACCTTACAAGATATAAGGAAAGGAACTAATATGGGGAAATGCACCCCATATAAGAGCAGTGGTTTCAGAGAGAAACAACCTTTCAGGGTAGAGTTTAAAGACAAACCCAAAGAGAGGGAGGAAGAAGTGACACAGAAGAAGAATTCTTGTCATAATTGTGGTTCAACAGACCACTATGCCAACAACTGTCCAAAGGCAAAGAAAAAAGTCTATGCCATTGAGAAAGTCCCAGAGGAGGAATCCCCAACAGAGGATTCTGATTCAGACTCCATGGGCGATGCCATCAGAGAACAATCTGATGATTATCAAGACCCAAGAGAAGAATTTCTGGTGGAATACCAAGAGGAAACCCCACTAGAAATTCAGGACATACAGTTGGAAGAAGGCATGCCACAGGATACTGCCAACAAAAACTTGTGCAAACATACACAGGATGCACAAACTGTGAGCCTTGAGGTATATTTTACATACCCAAATAGGCCACAATTATCTTAAAAAGAAATTTTGAATTATACATAACTCATAAATCATGCATATATTCAAAATTCATCATTTTTGATTTCAGAAAAGATGAATAACTTTTTATTGAGTAAGTGAATCCATGGATTTAAGACCAGATTTGGATTCTACACAAAAATTCACCTAGGGTAGCTCCATAGAGTGAATAAGCTCAAATTAAATCTTTGAGATGGTAAAATGGAAAATAATTCAATACCACATCATCATTACCACATAAAAGATCCGTGAAAATTTTTGTTTTTCTTAATTTCACGCCAAAATAATGGGAAAGTGAGAAATCCCATGTTACATATACACTAATAATAGTGTTATGCATGTTTTGAGCACTTAATATCGTGGTATTCTTGCGTGGACTTTTGGTACACCCATAGTGGATATCGCACTTTAAGCTTAAATTTCTATTTTGACGTAAAAAATAGGCAAGGGGGACAAAAGACATCAAAGAGAGCCAGGGTACCCAACTTCTGAGGACTCAGAGGCGTGGATAGCTCCAAAGCTTGGTTCCATGGCTGATCTTGACCCAATTGGTAAACTAAACCTCTTTGGGAACTTGGTTACCATGTCACAACTACTGTAAATCTTAAGAAAATAGCAAATAACCTGCTATTTTGACGTGCCAAGGAAGTAAAGAGCTACCTAGACTCCTGTAACCACGTCACTTCTTAATGACTTTCCATGGATAAACCCCAAAAGAGTAATTAAAACCCTTTTTGGACTTGTATCCATTGATTTACCTCATAGCAACCAGTGAAACACTGATATTTGCAATTCTATGTAGAAATGAGGTAAAAACTTCAAAAATTCATTAAAAATACAATTCTTAATGAATCCTTCTGAAGCTTTCAGGCCCAATGGAGAACTGTATTATCTATGGTACAACCAAAAAGAATTACAGTTTTACTAAAAAAAATTAAAAGTTTTACTTACAGTCCATTTTTGACAATTCTACGTGAAACACTGAATCTTCAAAAACTCACAGTAATTAAAACCTGTGATGAAATTGGCAATAACATTGATAACTTTGAGAAATCAATGATTATTTTGGAATAAAAGAAGATTTACAGATGTTACTCCTTTTATTCTTAACCATATTGGGGTTGGTAGCCACGTAAAAGCATCAATTAAGTAATTATGATAATCTTACGCAACAACAGATGATGAAATCATTAATCCTAAAAGGTTTATTGTTTTCTCACTCACTGGTTTTTCAGTTTGCTCCATGGCACGCCTTTGTGAGCTGTTGTTGACTTAAAAGAAGCCTCTTCTTGCTGTTTTTTCCGCATCATCATCATCTTATTAATCATTTATATCAATATTACCAACAAGTAAGTATTAGTTAAAACTTTTCTTAAGTGTTTTATTCTTTCAGAATCAATCAGAAAGACGTGAAATCATAGAAATCAACTATATATTGTTGTAATACATTTATAAATTCATTTTGATCCTCTAAATCCACAATTCTACGCCAAATCTCTCTATCTTATCTTTCAAAAAGCTCTTTGGAATATTAGTGAGTGATTTATCTTTAATTCTTAAAGTTTTTCTCTAAAAATTTAGTTTTCTTCAAGAATTATCATTATAATTATTCTTGCAAAAGATAATTATATATTAAAATAATTTTATTATTTTAATAAAGAGGTTTTTATTATTAAATTCTTCTTGTAATTGATTCTTGTAGACAATTACTTACTCACTGTTAAAATCACTAGTAGTGCTTAACACGTGAAAGAAATAATTTTTGATTATTTAATTGTGGTTATAATAATATTTTATTATTATATTTCATAAGAACAGACATAGTACTGTTGATTAATAGTAATATTATCATCAGTTTCATAGTCACATCTTACACAAACATTCCTGGTTACACCAACCAAAGGGATGGCATATATACATGGAACAGCCACAAAAGTGACTGTCTGTAATGACAATGCTCAGCATCCACTGATCATTGACAGTGGAGCAGACTGCGCCATAGTGGCCAGAAAATATCTGGAAAACCACTTCCCAAATTGGGAATAACAGCTCTTGACCACCAAGGAAAAAAACTTTAAAAGTGCATCAGGGAAGATGACTTCCATTGGGACAATTATCAAAGAGATAATTATACCCCATAGGCAAGGTAATATCAGACTCAACCCAGAGTTTGTAGTGCTTGACAATGCCTACATACGAGGGTTCTTACTGGGAACAGACTACCAGAGAAGGTATGGCATAGATATTTACAACAGTGAAAATAGGCACATTACCATTGGTACCAACAAGGAAAAGAAATTTTCACTTGATATATATCAGATATCTTCTCAAGATACAATGGAAGAAATTCTGAACGAATTCAGGGAGGGACAGTTTAGCACTACCCTCACCACTAAACAAAAACTAAGTTTACGGAGGATGCTGAGGAAGAACAGACCAGCATTTGCCATTGGTGAAGACCCATTAGGCAAGATCAAAGGCCATGATATAGAACTATATCTGGATGTGGAGAGACCTTATCCACCCATGCTTAGGAGACCTCCTTATCCAGCAAGGCTGGGAACCAGGAAAGAAATTGGAAAACATATCAATGAGCTCCTGGACATGGATGTAATCAGAAAGATTGGACATAATGAAATAGTGGAAATCACCACTCCTGTCCTAATCACCTGGCATGATGGCAAGTCTAGACTGTTTGGAGACTTCAGAGCTCTGAATAACTACACAAAAACAGACAGGTACCCTATACCCAGGATACCTCACACCTTGGATAAACTGGCAAAAGCCAAATACATCACCAAAATGGATTGTATGAAAGGCTTCCACCAAAATGGAGTTAAGCCAAACTCCATTAAATTACTCAGAATAATATGCCATATGGGCATATATGAGTATACCAGGATGCCATTTGGCATCAAAAATGCACCAGCCCACTTTCAAAGAATGATTTACACAATATTTCAAGAAGAAATATTTGAAGGCTGGATGGTGGTATATATTGATGATATCATTATATACTCAGAGACATGGCAAGACCATGTACAATACATAGACAGAGTGCTAAGTAAATGTACACCCATCATTCTGAAGCTTTCACTGAAAAAGTGTAATTTTGGCCAACAAGAGCTACCAGATCTAGGACATAAAGTCTCACGTCTTAGTCTGGCAATTGACCAGAATAAAGTAGCAGCAGTACTGCAAAAGCCAGTACCAAAGAGCATCAAAGAGATGCAATCTTTACTTGGGTTTGCTAGCTACTACAGAAACCACATCAAGAACTTTGCCCACATAACTAGTAGTTTATACAAGCTATGTTCAAAAGATGTAGTTTTTGAAATTACCAAGGAAAGAAGATATGCATATGAGAGGATCAAAAATGAACTCACAAATGCACCTGTGCTCATCTTGCCTGACTTTGAACTACCATTAAAGTTATATATAGATGCAGCATGCAGCCAAGGCTTAGGAGCAGCCCTTCACCAAAGACAAATTGTGGATGGTGAACCAAGAGAGGGAGTAATATGTTACATCTATAGGCGACTGAAAGATTCAGAATCCAGGTATGGGGCCACCCAGACTGAGTGTCTATGCTTACTCTGGGCTCTGGAAAAACTCCATTATTATCTGGAGGGTGCAGTCTTTGAAGTATACACAGACTGCACAGCCTTGAAGTCTTTACTAAACATGAAGACTACAAATAGACACATGCTGAGATGGAAATAGCAACTCAGGAATATAGAGGGAACATGATCATCATATACAAAGAAGGTAAAAGCCATACCAATGCAGATGGCCACTGGTAAATGTCAAGAGAAATCCAGCTTATGACCCTGAAGTTTCAGCCAAGATCCCTATACATTTCATGGAAATAGATAGGAGGAGGAACTTCATATTCTCTGAATGGGCACCAGGAAGTGGTATCCTTGACAGTGGGAACACTGATTCAGAAGGAACAGAAACTCCCATACTGGGAATAAGCTCCTCAGAACTGCATAATGAATTTTCCAGTGCAGTACTGAAGTCTTATGCCAAACACAAACAGTGTGGAATATTACCAAAACTCCTTCAAAAATATTACAGGAGTCCAGAAATGGAATCCCAGCTGGAAGAACCCTGGTTGAGGGCCTACAAGGATAACAAGTCCTTCCTTGTGGATGGTCTGCTTTACCACAGGGAGAAGCACGCAAGTGCACTCATGGTGGTAGACAGAGACCACATCCCTCTGATCCTACAGGAATGTCATGACTCCCCTATATGGGACACATGAGTGAAGACAGGACCAAAGAGAGGGTAGCAAGCACAGCTTGGTGGCCCAAGTGGGAACAAGAGTTGAGTGAATACATCAACACTTGTAAAAGATTCCAAAAGGCAAATAGGAAACATGGGAAGAATTATGGATTACTTCAACATATAGAGGAACCCAAACACTCATGGGAAACCATCAATATGGACTGGGTCACAGGACCTGTCCCAGGGGGAAAGAAAACTACAATGCCTGCCTAATCATAGTTGATAGGTTCAGAAAGAGCATGAGGTGTCTACCATGCCCTAAAGAGGACACAGCCATGGATACTGCTCTTTCATTCTGGAATAACATCATATCCACCTGTGGAGTCCCTAAGATAATCATTAGTGATAGGGACCCAAAGTTCACATCTGAATTTTGGACCAACTTATATGACATGCTTGGCACCAAGATTGCATTTTCCACAGCTTACCATCCACAAACAGATGGCCTAGCTGAGAAGATTATCCAGAAAATGGAGGACATCCTTAGAAGGTTCTTTGCCTATGGCATGGAATAAAATTACCATGAGGGATAAACCCATGACTGGGTTACCCTTCTACCAGCTGTCCAGCTGGCTTATAATATAAGTCAGCACTCTACCACAGGAAAAACACCTGCAGTGGTAGAGAAAGGGTGGAATCCCCTGCTGCCTGTGGATCACTTAAAGAAGGATCTTCTGACCATCAACCCCATAGCCAAAGACTTCCATGATATGTGGAAGAGGGCTTGTGACACAGCTGCCAAGTGCATAGCTGAGGCAAAAGAATATAATAAGCAGAGGTGGGACAAGACACACAGGAAACCTGAATTTAAGGAAGGGGACCAGGTGCTAGTGTCTACACTTAACTTTGATAATCTTAAAGGACCTAAGAAAATGAGAGACTCATTTTTAGGGCTCTTCACTATCATTAAATTGATAGGCAAGAATGCAGTGGAAGTCAAACTTACAGAGGAATTTTCCAGAAAGCACCCAGTATTTGAGTGAGTTTGGTCAAGCCATACTTCCAAACAGAGGAGGGAAAATTCCCCTCCAGGAGAAAAAACCCCACACCACCAGAGATAGTGGAAGTGGAGGATTCCCGTGGACCTGTGAGTAAAATCATCAGGGCCAGGAAGATCAGACTCAATGGGAAGGATCAAAGACAATACTTAGTCAGATTCAAGAACCAAACAGCTGATAAAGACAAATGGTTGGAAGAAGATGCCATACCAGATGGGAAAATTCATTCAGGGAGATCCAGAGCCTCTAGGAGGACTTAACAGTCTCATAAACGATGAGCCTTTTTTAGAGGGAGGGTATGTCAGCCTGTGACTCAAAACCAGAGCACAAGCATGACAGCCAAAATACCATAAACCAATGGTATAGCCAAGATACCACCAAAACATGGAGCTGAGCCAGATTAGCTCCAAAGGTATCAAACAAAAGAGGAAACTAACCCCTTTCCAAATATACAAGTCCCATCATCATAGGACAAAGAACAACAAAGCTATTCATGCTCAAAGTTATTGCTGAGCATAAACCTTAATTTTCACATCACATCTGAAATACAGAGTAAGGGGCTTAACCCCATCAAATGAGTATGCAAAATGAAGCTCTAAGTCAGGTCTATTCAATGGTACCAGCCAAACTGAGCTAGCACCAGTATTACAGAAGTTATGGTCAAATTAAGGCAAAATAAGGGTGAACAAAACATTCACCTCTCATCTAACTTATACAGTTTTAGTGTGAGATACCTAAAGTGGGGTCTTTTTGAAAAGAGAACAATCAGGGATATCTGATGGTGTCATCCATTTCCTAATATCTCAACTATAGCAGAAGTTATGGGGAAAACAAGCCTAATGCAGCTTTTTGCCTAAACCATGCATGTGTATAAAAATCTTGTGCATGGCATAACTTTGCCATATTTAATGATAGCCATATCAAAGAAGGTACAGTTGTGTAGAACACATATGGGGCTACACACCGGTTCAGGTTTTAAGCTTTTATCTCAAGAACTGACAAAGCTATAGATGTTTTAAGGTCAAAATCCTACATTTTGACCAATACAGCCTTGACATGGGATAATATCCCATAACCATGATTATGAGGTGTCAAAGTGACAAAGAAGCCTGTTTATAATTCAATAGCTCATAAGTCAGTCAATACTGGGGTCCCATACAGTTTCTGTACAGCATTCTACACGACATACACGTCAGAATCAAGCTGTGTGGTCCCCAGATGAAAATTTTCACCCTGTATTGGTGAAAACTGCCCATATGTTGTTTCAAAACCACATCTGAGCCCAATACAGACTATACAGGTGCTTGCAAACCACAAGTCTGTCTCAGAGAGTGAAAAACTCTTCACTTCCTCTACGTGGAAAGGTCTCACAGCCCTTCCACCCCATTTCAGGATAAAAAGGAGGCTTTTCACAGCCAGAAATGCTTTCCTCATCCTGCTTTTGAATACCCTACGTAGTAAAATGTCAAAAAAAGCTTTACTCTTGGGTAATAAGCAGGTATAATTATAATTTCAATTATTGTAGCTTTTATTATCGCAACCCAACAGGTAAAACTGCACCCAAGGCTTTCAACAGCACTCACCACCACTATATTTCATATAGTAAAGCCCTTTTATTCTTAAATCAAAATCATTTATAACCCTTTATAATCTTTTAAAACCTATATTTCCATGTCACAGTCATAGTTGAAAGCTGTAAATACCCTTATATACCTTTTATCATAGACTCAGCCTGACAAGGAGGAAGGCCAGAAGAGATTGAAACTGTGCTGAAGGTAGTCCCTCCTGCTTATCACAAATATTTGGATGTATTCTTCAAGGTGAAAGCATAGAGACTTCCTCCACACCGCGCCTGTGATCATCATATCAAACTGGAGGGTCTTCTAACTCCAGTTGGTGTTATCTACTCTTTATCAAAGAATGAGTCAGAAACACTGTGGGCCTACATTTCACAGAATGTAGAGAAAGGTTTCATCAGGAGCACCTGTCCCTTTTGTTAAGAAAAAGGATGGTGGTCTTTGTTTTTGTGTTGACTACCGCAAACTTAATGCTGTCACTAGGAAGAACAGGTACCCTGTTCCTCCAATGAATCAGCTTCTTACCATCTTTAACGGTGCTACTATCTTCTCCAAGATAGATTTGTGTGGTGCTTATAACCTCTTGAGAATCAAAGAGGGGGATGAGCACTTAACTGCCTTTAGAACTAAATATGGTAGTTATGAATATTTGGTTATTCCATTTGGCTTGACCAATGCTCCTGCTTCATTCCAGAATCCTGTGAATGATATGTTTGCAGATTTCTTGGATATTTTTGTTTTAGTATACATAGATGATATTATGGTCTTCTCTAGTTCTCAGGAAGAACATGTAAAACCTGTGGCCTCTGTCCTCCAAAGACTGAGGGACAATACTTTGTTTGCCAAAGCCTCAAAGTGTGTATTCCATGCCTCAAGTGCGGAATACTTGGGCTATGTTGTTTCACGTGAAGGCCTCAAGATGGATTCTTCCAAAGTTCAGCAAATCCTCAATTGGCCTCAGCGTAAAACATCAAAGCATTCCAATCTTTCCTTGGATTTCCCAACTTTTATCATCATTTCATTCAAAATTATTCCAAAAAAATCTCTGCTCTCACTTCCCTCCTTAAAAAAGATTCTCCTTTCATCTTCAATGAGGAAGCTCTTAGTCAGCTTCAAATACTCAAAGAAGCTTTCACCACTGCCCCTATCCTATCCCATTTCAAACCTTCTCTACCAGCTATTGTAGAGATTGATGCCTCTGATTATGCCTTGGGTGCTGTACTGAGTCAGGTGAATGACTCAGGAAGGAATCCCATTGCATTTGATAGTTTCAAGCTCCTCCCAGGTGAGCTCAACTATGAAATTCATTACAAGGAACTCCTTGGCATAGTTTGTGCTCTCAAGCACTGGAGAGCCTTTCTTCTTTCTCTTTCTGATTCCTTTGATGTATTGGCAGACCACTATTCCCTTCAATATTTTATGTCCTCCAAAGTCCTTAATTGCCGTCAAGCCCATTGGGCAGAGTTTCTCTCTGAATTTCACTTCTCTATCACTTACCTCCCAGGAAGACTGGCCATGTCAGCCTGTGACTCAAAACCAGAGCACAAGCATGACAGCCAAAATACCATAAACCAATGGTATAGCCAAAATACCACCAAAACATGGATCTGAGCCAAATTAGCTCAAAAGGTATCAGAAGAAAGAGGAAACTCACCTCTTTCTGAAAATATAAGTCCCATCACCATAGGACAAGAAATAACAAAGTTATTCCTGCTCAAAGTTATTGCTGAGCATAAACCTTAATTTTCACCTCTCATCTAAAATCTAGAAGGAGAGGCTTAACCCCATCAAATGGGTACTCAAAATGAAGCTCTAAGCCAGGGCTATCTAATGGTGCTAGCCAAACTGAGCTAGCACCAGTATTACTTGAGTTATGGTCAAATTCAGACCAAATAAGGGTGAACAAAACATTCACCTCTCATCTAACTTTTACAGTTTTAGTGTGAGATACCTGAAGTGGGGTCTTTTTGGAAAGAGCACAATCAGGGCTATCTGATGGTGCCATCCATTTCCTCATAACTCAACTACAACAGAAGTTATTGGCCAAACAAGCTTAATACAGCTTTTGACCAGACCACGCCAATGTACAAAAATACTTGTACATGGGATAACTTTGTCATATTTAATGATAACCATGTCAAGTTGGGTACCATTGTGTAGAGCTCATACAGAGCTATTCAATGAACCAACGTTGAGCTTGATATCTCAAAAACTGACAGAGTTACGACCATTTTAAGGTCAAAATCCCACCTGCTGTCAGATACAGCCTTACCATGGGATAATATCCCATAACCATGAATATGAGGTGTCAAACAGACGAAGAAGCATGTTTTTACTTCAATACCTCATATGTCAGTCAATACTGGGCTCCCATACAGTTTCTGTACAGCATTCTACGCGTCATACACGTCAGAATCAGGCTGTGAGGTCCCCAGATGAAAATTTTCACCCTGTATTGGTGAAAACTGCCCAGATGTGGTTTCAAAACCACATATGAGCCCAATACAGGGTATACAGGCTGTTTGCAAACCACAAGCCTGTCATAGAGAGTGAAAAATCTTCACTTCCTCCACGTGGAAAGGTCTAGCAGCCTTTCCACCCCAATTTCAGGATAAAAGGAGGGCTTTTCACAGCCAAAATCCTTCCCTCATCCTGCTCTTAAATAACCTACGTAGTAAACTGTCAAAAACAGTTTTACTCTTGGTTAAATAATCAGGTATAATTATAATCTTTAATTATTGTAGACTTTATTATTGTAATCCAACAGATAAAGCCTGCACCCAGGGTTCTCAATAGCGCTCACCACCACTATTTCTTAATAGTAGAACCCTTTTATTTTATTATAAAACCTTTATAAATCTTTTTTAATCATTTTCTGCCGTGTCACATACACAGTTAAAGTTGTTATTAGCCTAGTTATACCTTTATCATAGTATCATCCTGACATTTTGGGGGCCTGGCCGTGTTTTTGACTTTTTTTGGACCTTACAAGTAAGTCTTTTCTCTTTTTTTATGACTTATTAACACATTGTTTTATCCTTTTTTAGGTGTAATTTCTATTTAAATATATATATTTTTTATATTTTTACCTTTTTTTTATATACTCATATTATAAGAGTATTTTTTACGTGGTTAACACCCACAGTAATTTATTATTTTTGGCGTGTTTTGCATATAAAAACACATAAGCCACTAATAAAGTCCTGTATTCTTGACTGAATAAGGACACCTCTGACTGAAAAACCACCAGTTGAGGCGTGGTCAAGTGTATTGTTAATTCAATAACACTTGTATACAAACCACTCTTTACAGAATACACTTGCAAACCACAAGTGTATCTGAGGGATACTGACACACAAACAGTGTGACAGGACACCATAAGCTGTATATTTTGACGTGAAATTGTTAATTCAATTACACTGTCATTATACAAGGGCATACTGTAATAATATACAAGCCCAGAGGCCATTCTTAGACGTGCAAAACCAGCCTTTTAAGAAGTCTTAACTGACATAATCCCTCTTTTTCCTGTTTTGATTCAGTGGAAGAAAACTACATCCCACTTGAAACCCAGTCACAGGCCAACACACCAGTGACACCCTCAGAACCAGAGGGCAGCAAGGGTAAAGGAAAAAGGCTTAGTGAAGGCCTCATTACAGCCAAGAAGTGGACACCAATAGCCACTCAGAGGAGTAGAAAACCACGAAACTCTGTTTCAATACAAGGTAAACCAACCCTAACCACTTGTACAGGGAAGATTACAATTATTAACCCAGTTGTAACCTCCAAAGGCAAACTGCCCAAATCAGCAGATAACAAATTTGTACAAGGAACAGTCAAAGGTAAATACCCTAAGAACATAAAGTTTTTGACTGCTTGCAAACACTGATATGTCCCCTGCATACCTCAGAGACCTTGGCTTCCAAAGGAACCAGCCAGAGGATAGAGCAGGAATGTCTAGAACCAGAAGACCTGAAAGAAGACACATTGGACACAGTGGTGGATGGCAAAACAATGAGGGAGATAATATCAACCTTGCCATTCACACTCCAATTCAACAGAAACCTCAAACCAGAGGACTGGAAGGATATGGATCAAGTTCTTCAAATCCACCAACTCCTCAAAGATTTGTTTCAATGGAGCATGGACAACAAGATGTTCAACCTAGCAACTCACTGGGCAGAACTGGGATCAAGTTGCCAGAAGATCTGTCTCAAAGAGATAGACTTCAAGGACCTTATGGTAATCACCAAGGGTTGGAACCCTACCAGGCAGCACAGACTCCTGGAGGCAAGGGCACAGAGGATAAGGGAGAACCAAGCCACTATCCAAGCTATAGAAGAACAGTTAACCCAGACAGGGCCTACTCAGATTCCTTCAGGTTCACAAGGAGCAAGCCAAATCAGCTCTCCAGTGGCTTCACACCATTCAGAAACCAGCAGCTCAGTGGCCAAGAGTCACCATTCTTCACAATTCCAGGAAGTTTCCAGGAGAAGACAAGGCAACAAGGGCAAGAACAAAGCCTCCTTCAACCAGAGGAGGAAAGAGTCAGACCCCATGATCCAGAAGCTGTTAGATTGGGTAAAAGAAGTACACAAGAACCAGAAGTAGTTGTAAACCACTCTAGAATCAGTAGTCCTAGTAATAGAAACATTACCCCCACTCAGACTGAAAATAACATTATCACATCTGAGAGCAACATCAACAGTGACACACTGTGGTTGCAAATGTCCCAATATGCTGAGGAATCTGCAAAGCAGGCAGCAGAATTTGCAGCTGCCAAAGAGAGGATGAGAAAAACTCAAGCCTCATTGGAGCAGATAGTTAAAAACCTTCAGGAAGGATATGCTCAACTGAGCAAAGCCTCTGAGGAAACCAAAAAGAGACTGAATCAAGTCTCTGAAGAACAACACCATAGCAGCAGGGACAAGGAGTGTCTGAACCAAGACATCAACAAATTGTTTGATGCCTACCATAGCTTAAAGCCCCAACCACAAGGCCAAGCTATGGAGAATCCATATCAACCAGATGACATCAAACCAGATGCCATGTTGTTGAATAAGGAAAGAGCTCCATCACAATACCAGGATGGAGATGGCATGCCTTGTTCAGAGAAGGAAGCCTTGAAACAGCTTCCTGAGGCCTCAAACTGGCCCAAATTCTCTGGATCAGGAGAATATGATCATATGGAACTCATAGATTATATTGATGGACTCTTCATTGATGTACCAAGCATACCAGATTACTGGATTACTGCTAGACTGAATACTGCATTTAAAGGTCATGCAAGTATATGGTACACTGAAATGAAAGAAATCCATGGCAGAAGAAATTGGCCATGGTGGAAGAGTCAAATAATCCAAAAGTACAGTAATGGAACTTGGATATGGCAAAAGACCATGTCATTTGAAAATGACAAATACTCTGTGGACAAAGATCCATATGAGTGGTGTCTTAGACAGTCTAAAAGACTTAAAGCCATTGATCCTCAAATGAACATTCAAATGAGGAATCATAAACTTCTGACACAACTGCCAGGAGAACTAGAGCATGCAGTAAAGTGCAGATGCAACCAAAATTGCACTCTAGATGATCTAGCCAATACCTTACAAGACATAAGGAAAAGGACTAATATAGGGAAATTCACCCCATATAGAAGCAATAGTTTCAAAGAGAAACAACCTTTCAGGGTAGAGCTTAAAGACAAACCCAGAGAAAGAGTGACAGAAGTGGCAAAGAAGAAGAATTCTTGTCACAATTGTGGTTCAACAGACCACTATGCCAACAACTGTCCAAAAGGAAAGAAGAAAGTCTATCCTATAGAAAAAGTCCCTGAAGAAGAACCTCCAACAGAGGATTCTGAATCAGACTCTATGGGAGATGCCATCAGAGAACTATCTGATGATGATCAAGACCCAAGAGAGGAACTTCTAGTGGAATACCAAGAGGAAACCCCATTGGAAATCCAGGATATACAGCTGGAAGCAGGAATGCCACAAGACACTGCCAAAAAGAACTTGTGTAAACATACACAAGATGCACAAACATTCCTGGTTACACCAACCAAAGGAATGGCATATATACATGGAACAGCCACAAAAATGACTGTATGTATTGACAAGGCTCAGCACCCACTGATCATTGACAGTGGAGCACACTGCTCCATAGTGGCCAGAAATTATCTGGATAACCACTTCCCAAACTGGGAAAAAGAACTCTTGCCCACCAGGGCAAAGAACTTTAAGAGTGCATCTGGAAAGATGACCTCTATTGGGACAATTATCAAAGAGATAATTATACCCCACAGAAAAGGTAATATCAGACTCAACCCAGATTTTGTAGTGCTTGAAGATGCCCACATCCAAGGGTTTTTACTGGGAACAGATTACCAGAGGATGTATGGCATAGATATTTACAACAGTAAAAATAGGCATATTACCATTGGTACTAACAAGGCAAAGAAATTTTCTCTTGATATATACCAGATATCTTCTCAGGACCCACTGGAAGGACTTCTGAAAGAATTCAGAGAGGGACAGTTTAGCACTACCCTCACCAGTAAACAAAAGCTAAGTTTACTGAAGATGCTGAGGAAGAATAGACCAGCATTTGCCATTGGTGAAGAACCATTAGGCAAGATCAAAGGCCATGATTTATAACTATATCTGGATGTAGAAAGGCCTTATCCACCCATGTTAAGGAGACCTCCTTACCCAGCAAGTCTGGAGACCAGGAAAGAGATTGAGAAACATATCAATGAACTCCTGGACATGGATGTCATTAGGAAGATTGGACATGATGAAATAGTGGAAATAACCACTCCTGTCCTAATCACCTGGCATGATGGCAAGTCTAGATTGTGTGGAGATTTCAGAGCCCTGAATAACTACACAAAAGCAGACAGGTACCCTATACCAAGGATACCTCATTCCTTGGATAAGCTAGCCAAAGCCAAATAAATAACCAAGATGGATTGTATGAAAGGTTTCCACCAAAATGGAGTTAAACCAAACTCCATGAAGCTGCTCAGAATAATATGCCATATGGGCATATATGAGTACACCAGGATGCCATTTGGCATCAAGAATGCACCAGCCCACTTCCAAAGGATGATGGACACCATATTTCAAGAAGAAATAATGGAAGGCTGGATGGTAGTGTATATTGATGATATCATTATATACTCAGAGACATGGGAAGACCATGTACAATACATAGACAGAGTGCTAAGTAAATGTACACCCATCAATCTGAAAATTTCACTTAAAAAGTGTAATTTTGGCCAACAAGAGCTACTAGCTCTAGGACACAAAGTCTCAGGCCTTAGTCTGGCAATTGACCAGAACAAAGTAGCAGCAGTACTGCAAAAGCCAGTACCAAAGAACATCAAAGAGATGCAATATTTCCTTGCATTTGCTAGCTACTATAGAAACCACATCAAAAACTTTGCCCACATAACTAGTAGTTTATACAAGTTATGCTCAAAGGATGTAGTTTTTGAAATAACCAAGGAAAGGAGGGATGCATATGAGAGGATCAAATATGAACTCACAAATGCACCTGTGCTCATCTTGCCTGACTTTGAATTACCATTCAAGTTATATATAGATGCAGCATGCAGCCAAGGCTTGGGAGCAGCCCTTCACCAAAGACAAATTGTGAATGGTGAACCAAGAGAAGGTGTAATATGTTACATCTCCACGCAGCTGAAAGATTCAGAAGCTAGGTATGGGGCCACCCAGACAGAATGTCTATGTCTAGTCTGGGCTCTAGAAAAACTCCATTATTATTTGGAGGGTGCAGTCTTTGAAGTCTACACAGACTGCACAGCCTTGAAGTCTTTACTAAACATGAAGACTCCTAATAGAAACATGCTGAGATGGCAAATAGACATCCAGGAGTATAGAGGGAACATGACCATCATATACAAAGAAGGTAAAAGCCATACCAATGCAGATGGCCTTAGCAAATGGCCACTGGACAATGTCAAAAGCAATCCAGCTTATGACCCTGAAGTTGCTGCAAAAATTCCTATCCATTTTATGGAAATAAATAGGAAGAAGAACTTCAGATTCTCTGAATGGGCACCTGGTAGTGGTACCCTTGACAGTGGAAACACTGATTCAGAAGGGACAGAAACCCCCATACTGGCAATAAGTTCCTCAGAATTGCACAATGAATTTTTCAATGCAGTACTGAAATCTTATGCTAGACACAAACAGTGTAGCATACTACTCCAACTCCTTCAACAAAAATACAGGAGCCCAGAACTGGAAACCCAGCTGGAGGAACCCTGGTTGAGGGCCTATAAGGAAAATAAATTCTTCCTTATAGATGTCCTGATTTATCACAGAGATAAGCACACCAGTGCACTCACAGTGATAGACAGAGACCACATCTCTTTAATCCTGCAGGAATGCCATGACTGCCCCTACATGGGACACATGAGTGAAGACAGGACTAAAGAGAGGGTAGCAAGCACAGCTTGGTGGCCCAAGTGGGAGCAAGAGTTGAGTGAATACATCAACACTTGTGAAAGATGCCAAAAGGCAAATAGAAAGCATGGGAAGAAATATGGGTTGCTTCAACACATAGAAGAACCCAAACACCCATGGGAAACCATCAACATGGACTGGGTCACAGGACTTGTCCCAGGAGGCAAAGAAAACTACAATGCCTGCCTAATCATAGTTGATAGGTTCAGAAAGAGCATGAGATGTCTACCATGCCATATAGAGGACACAGCCATGGACACTGCTCTGTTATTTTGGAATAACATCATATCCACCAGTGGAGTCCCTAAGATCATAATTAGTGACAGGGACCCAAAATTCACATCTGAATTTTGGACCAATTTGTATGACATGCTAGGCACCAAGCTTGCTTTTTTCACAGCTTACCATCCACAAACAGATGGCCTAGCTGAGAGGATGATCCAAACAATGGAGGACATCCTCAGGAGGTTCTGTGCCTATGGCATGGAATACAAGGACCATGAGGGATATACCCATGATTGGGTCACCTTCTTACCAGCAGTCCAACTGGCTTATAATACAAGCCAGCACTCTACCACAGGAAAAACACCTGCACTGGTAGAGAAAGGGTGGAATCCCCTTTTACCTGTGGATCACTTGAAGAAAAATCTTCTGACCATCCACCCCACAGCCAAAGACTTCCATGATATGTGGAAGAAAGCCTGTGATACTGCTGCCAAATGCATAGCTGAGGCCAAAGAGTATAATAAGCAGAGGTGGGACAAATCATATATGGAACCTGACTTCAAGGAAGGGGACCAGGTGTTAGTGTCTACACTAAACTTTAACAATCTCAAAGGACCCAAGAAAATGAGAGACTCATTTGTAGGGCCCTTCACTATCATTAAGTTGATAGGGAAGAATGCAGTAGAGGTCAAGCTCACTGAGGAGTTTTCTAGGAAACACCCAGTCTTTCCAGTAAGCCTGGTCAAACCATACTTCCAAACAGAAGAGGATAAGTTCCCCTCCAGGAAGAAGAACATCACTCCACCAGAAATAGTGGAAGTAGAAGACTCTCCTGGACCTGTGAGTAAAATCATCAGGGCCAGAAAAGTCAGACTCAATGGGAAGGATCAGAGACTGTGAGCCTTGAGGTATATTTTACATACCCAAATAGGCCACAATTATCTTAAAAAGAAATTTTGAATTATGCAAAACTCATAAGTCATGCATATATCCAAAATTCATCATTTTCAATTTCAGAAAAGATGAATAACTTTTTATTGAGTAAGTAAATCCATGGATTTAAGGCCAGATTTGGATTCTACACAAAAAATTCACCTAGGGTAGCCCCATAGAGTGAATAAGCTCAATTTAAGTATTTGAGGTGGTAAAATGGAAAATACTTCAATACCACATCATTAATACCACATAAAAGATCCGTGAAAATTTTTGTTTTTCTTGATTTTTAGCCAAAATAATGGGAAAGTGAGAAATCCCATGTTACATATACACTAAGAATAGTGTTATGCATTTTTTGAGCACTTAATATCATGGTATTCTTACATGGACTTTTGGTACACCCATAGTGGATATCTCACTTTAAGCTTAAATTACTATTTTGACGTAAAAATTAGGCAAGGGGGAAAAAAGACATCAAAGAGAGCCAGGGTACCCAACGTCTGAGGCCTCAGAGGCATGGATAGCTCCAGAGCATGGATCCGTGGCTCATATTGGCCCAATTGGTAAACTAAAACCCTTTGGGAACTTGGTTACCAAGTTACACCTACTGTAATCATAAGAAAAATAGCAAATAACCTGCTATTTTGACGTGCCAAAGAGGTAATAAGCTACTTAGGCTCCTGTAACCACGTCAATTCTTGATGACTTTCCATCAATAGACCCTAAAAGAGTAATTAAACCCTTTTGGGATCCATATTCATTGATTTACCTCATAGCAACCAGCAAAATACTGCTATTTGCAATTCTACGTAGAAATGAGGTAAAACGTTCAAAAATTCATTAAAAATACAATTCTTAATGAATCTTCCTGAAACTTTCAGGACCAATGAAGAATTGTATTATCTATGGTACAACCCAAAAGAATTATGGTTTTACTAGTAAAATTAAAAGTTTTACTTACAGTCCATTTTTGACCAGTCTACGTGAAACACTGAATCTTCAAAAATTCACAGTAATTACAACCTGTGATGAAATTGGCAATAACATTGATAACTTTGAAAAATCAATGATTATTTTAGAATAAAAGAAGATTTACAGATGTTACTCCTTTTATTCTTAACCATATTGGGGTTGGTAGTCACGTTGTGGAACTCCTTTTAGTGTGGGATTGGATGAGGCAGTCCTTGAGGGGGAAATCACAGGTAAACAGTTTTGAATTTCTGAATGATCCTGTAACCAAGGGTGCTAAGGTGTATTAGCTGCCCCTCTGAATTTACTAAATAATCTCCCTATAGAGCTCACAAATCAATATTTAAAATTGTGGCTTTACAACTAGAGAAGACTTTCAGCAGTCTCTATCAGACCTACTCAATTGTTAGATAAATAACTTTTATGATTATTATATATATAGAAAATGGCTTAATACCACTATTTTATAGGTTAAAGGTAATATTTTAAATATAAATTTAAGTATTGATAATATATAATTATATAGATGTATGATATTTTAAACTATATGTGTTTATTTATATTCTTAGGTTAATTATTGATTATAAGGTTCATCAACAATATAATATATAGAATATACTGGATACAATACTATAATGTTTTTCTTTTATTATAGAAGGGTGGGTTTTTATATTTATTGATTTTTTTCTTTTTTTTGAGGGATCTTATGACCAATATAGCTAATAATACTTATTTGATAAGAATATATATCCCTTAATGGATTCAGGATTTAATAATGACAAGGATAAGATAGGTATTAATATTAACTCTAATAATAATAACTTCTTTGAGCAGTACTCTATGACTACTACTAATATTTGTTATGATAATACTATTTATTTAATATTGAACTCTTTCATTAATACTGTAAATATTTTCTTTTATCAATAATTTCTGACTACTAATATATATTATGATAATACTGTTTATTCAATATTAAACTCTTTAATTAATACTGTAAATATTTTCTTTTATCAATAATTTCTGACTACTAATATATGCTTCTGAGCTTTGCTACTGAGCTTTATAATTTTATTTTGCTAGTTATCCTACTAGAATAGGGATGGATGGATCCTTTAGATTGAGGATTAGATTTCCATTTTAATGGGGAAATACTTCCATGAGCATGGGGGAAAATGAGGGAGAAAGGCCCTCTATTTATATTCTTTGGGCCCTCCATAGAGGCACTCAAAAACAGGGGACTTAGAGAAAATTTACCTTGAGGTATTTTAGCTGGTGAGTGTTTTTGAAATGGTGTCATTTGATAAAGATATTGCACCATATGTTTGGATTATTGCATCATTCTGAACTTTGTTGATTTTTATGCACAGCCTTGAGCTAATTTTGCTGGTGAGCAATTTTGAGATGGTGTCATTGGCTCAAGATATTGCACCATATGTTTGGTATATTGCACCATATTTTAAAACTTTATTTTTAATTAATTAAACTTTAATATTATTATGCACAGCCTTGAGGTAATTTAGCTGGTGAGTAATTTTGAGATGGTGTCATTTGGTAGAGATATTGCACCATATGTTTGGTATATTGCACCATCTTTTGGAGCTTTATTTTTAATTAATTTAACTTTAATTTTATTATGAACAGCCTTGAGGGAATTTAGCTGGTGAGTAACTTGGAGATGGTGTCATTTGGTAGAGATATTGCACCATATGTTTGGCAAATTGCATCATTTCCTGAGTGATTATGTAATCCAAGGTGTTTTTGCTGGTGATTATTATGTTGGATGGTGTCATTTGACTTGATTATTGCACCATTTATTTGGTCAATTGAACCATTTTTCATTCTTTTGATTATGTAATCTTATTAAAGTTTATTTGGTGTTACTTTGGATATGAGTTGATTTAGTACAATTATTGTATCATTTGTTTGTATTATGTTTGGCCATTCATGGAATTCTTTCAAGCTTATATGGAACTTTCTATGCATGAAGTTAATTAAGGTTTGATTCAGTTCCATCTTTTTATACAATGGATGTGTATTCATAATTTTTTAGTTGATATTATTACATAAAATCCATTTTAGTGACTGTAATTCTTAGTAATGTAATGTTTTTTGTGGCTTTAGGGTTTCTTTCTGTATTAAACTAAACTTTTTTTTGTTTTTGTGAAGGCTATTTGTAATCTATCCTGTATATATCCATATAGTTTAATCAACTTTTTAATTATTGAATTATGGAAATCTTGAGGTTATTTCTATACTGAATTCTAAAATCTTCCTTTATTCAATATTATCCATGTTACTATTTGACTTATGTGATTTTGAAAGTTTCTTTTGAGCTGATATATCCTAAATTGACAATTTAAGTTTTGATATTTTGAAATTTTCACCCTCAATGTGCTTGAAGCTGGCCCAGACAGGTATGGAATACCACATATTTTGAAATTTTCACCCTCAATGTGCTTGAAGCTGGCCCAGACAGGTATGGAATACCACATCCCCCTCTCCATTTAATGCTGTCCCCAGCATTCCAGGTTAAAGCACATTTAAACATTATTTTCTCATTTGATCATTATTTCATTATTTTAAGTTTCTCATATTTTCAGGACTTTTAATTTTTCTTCATAGCTTTTCATCTTTGATTCTTGTTTATTTCTCCAATATTGAAATCAATGAGCTTCATTTGAGGCTCATGAAGATTTCTATGAATTTCAAAATTCTCAGTATTCAGGTATTGCAATTCCTTTGATCATTCAATATGTTGAGAGTTTGTTTATTTTTTCCAATGAGTATTCTAGATTCATTTTCTCTTTAATTTTGACAAATAATCTGAAAGAAATGTTCTTATTTAATACTTATTTCCCCTTATTTATTGCTTTAAGGTTAGTCAATCCTGGCTTTTAATGTCATACAAGGACAGTCCTTTGTCATTATGAGCAAAGTATGCAGTTTAGGGTCATGCTTAGGACCCTCCTGAGTCCTATTTGTTGGATATAATGGTTCAGGGGCTATTTATCATTATTATTTGATTCTTTGTCTTATATATTGATAAAAATGAATTTTTGAGATAATAAAAAGGTTTAATAAACTTTCTTTCTTCAAATTGGTATGATCTTGGAATTCTTCAATTGAAACTGAATTCTTAAATTCTGAGGGCTGCTTTCATTAGAATTCTTCTCTGTTATTTTTTTGTATTTTTTTTCTTCATGTTTTAATGAATTTATGATTTAACTGTATTACTGGGGGTTACAGCCCCCTCTCCATTTTTATTTATGTAAATCCTTTCTTTTGGGATGATTTTTTATGAATGGAGTGTTGATTTGTGGATGATTTTTTATTTATTATTACTGAAGTTTTTCTATTTATGTTGATTATTTTTTTTTGTTGAATCTTTTGTAGTCTATTTTATATATATGAATACTGTTTTTTATCTTTTGAAGTATAGATTTGGAGTTGTGAATCCAGTAATTTTTTTTAGGGTAATATTGAGATACTTAAAATGAAAAATTTCAGTTTAAGGGCATTGTGGTAATGAATATTCTTGAGGAGTATGATAGGATTATGATTAGAAATTAAGTATTAATCAAAATAAATGATAATTAGAGGAATAATTTTCCATTTTAAGGTCATGGAGGACCTGTTTGTTTTGAAGTCCTACTATAATTGTCCTTATAATAAATTTTATCGTGAATAATAATTTTTTTTAATGATAATAATGAAGCATTTAATTCTTTTTCATTAATTATATTATTATTATACACCTATAGCTTCAATATATATTTTTTGATTTTATTCATGTTCTCATACATATATATTGTATATTATTTAATATATATTTCTTATTGTTTTTTTTTAACAATAATAAAGAATAATAATAGTTATAGATATATATATATATATATTTTAAAAAAAAGACACAATTCTGTTATAATGAAATGTTATTACTTCTCAATGATTAAGTTTTTATTTTATTTTATTTTACTAAGTGTAATATTACAGTAAAGTACATCACTGTAATATATTTTTTGTTAGTTAGTTTTTTTTTTTTTTTAATTCCAAAAAAAAAACTTTATTTTTTATTTTTATTCTTATTGTATTTAGTTTCTTTAATACAGTCTATGAGCTATACAGTACAGTAATGTACTGTACTGTACTGTACAGTAATTTATTTTATATCGCGACCTTTTTTTTTTTTTTAAATTGAATCGCACTTTTGTTTTTTTATAATTCAATTCAGGTAAGCTTTATAGTATACTTTATTTTGTATCGCAATTGCTTTTTTTTTTTTTTTTTTTTTTTGTTTTTATATATATATTTTTTATTTTAGTATAGTAGATAAGATTTACAGTACTGTACTATACTGTACAGTACTTTGTGTACTTGATTTTAAATCGCGATTGTTTTTTTTTTTTTTTTTTTTTTTTTAATGATTCTATATTTTTTTTATAGTAGAGTACTGTACTGTACTGTATTTCATTTTAAAACCTGATCGTTTATTTTACTTTCTTATATTTTTTTTCTTTGTTGATAATAAGCAGTGCCCGAATGTAGCGAAGCTCGCTCGCCGGTCAGTTCCTTTTCCGTCACCTCCAAATGGTAAGAGGTGAGGAAAAGGTCCTGGTGCGGTCGGCGAGCGATATTTAAGTTACAACTAGACAACTGCGGCGCATCATACGCGCGCAGTGTAAAACTCTATCTACATGGTTGCGATTTTTCTATAAGCATATTCTGGTTAACGCGTCATCGCGTTACCCAGATCTCAACACCCTCCCCAAAAATTGTAACCATTAGTCCTTGATGCCTAAGAAAGAAAGAGATCTAAGAAGGATCGGCCCCGAGAGTCGTTTAGTTAGAGCGTCAGCCTGCATATCCGCCGTCTTCACCCATACTACCTTCATGTCGTGTTTCCTGATGGTGTCATTGACGAAAAAGAATGCGCGGTCCAGGTAGCGCATGCGCTTCCGGGACTTGTTGTCAATCGAGACCTGGACTGCGGCCTGGTTGTCGCAATAGATGGTCTTGTCGAAGTTGCCCGCCAACTGGCTTAGTTGATTAATTGCCTGCACTAAGTGTTGGGTTGAATCAGACAGCGCGATATATTCTGCTGCACAAGTAGAGAGTGCCACAACGCTCTGGCGTTTTGAGCCCCACAGAATCGGAGCGTCACCCAGTTTGATCATAAAACCGGTCTGAGAGCGTTCGAGGTCGCCCCCCCAGCCTGCATCGCTCCATAAACTCAGGGATAACATACCCGGGCGCAAGTTGATGCCTCGGTCTCGAGTTTTAAGGAGGTAACCAATGACATGATCCAGCAGCTCCCAATGCGTTGCAGTTGGACCCATGGAGTGACGAGCCAGGTAGTTTACGGCGAAAGCCAAGTCAGGTCTCGAGCCACTGACAAGGTAGGCGAGAGATCCAATCACAGACCGGAAAGGGGTGGGGTCCAGGGTCACCTCGCCTGGCAGTAGGTTGGTCGCAGGTAGTGTTGGGAGAGGTGAATCCCGTCGCAACACCAGCCTTGGATAGGCATCGAGGATGCTGTCAGTCAGGTGCTGTTGCGCAATGGCTACTTCACCTTCACCAATTGCGCACTCAAGGCCGACAATTTGCTTTACCTCGTCTGACCACTTGATGTCGAGTTCGGCGCAAAGAGCATTTTTGAAGTCGGAAATCTTGTCCGGCGAGTTTGATATGATGACGCCGTCGTCCACGTGAACCCAGATGGCAATAACCTTCCCCTCATTCCTGAAAATATACAGAGATTGGTCGACCTCTGTTGCAATGAATCCCATCCGACTTAGTATGCCGGAAAGGAATTTCCACCAGCACCTACCAGCTTGTCTCATACCATACAGCGCCTTTTTCAGGCGGAGAGCCTTTCCCCGCAGGTCTGAAAGAAACTCTACTGGCGGTTCAATGAGTACGGTCTCCTCAACTGGGCTGTAGAGGTATGCTCCGCTGACATCGAACGAAGCCACCCGCCATTTCTTGAGAGCGGCGGTGGCTAAAATCAGACGGAGGGACATGAGAGAGGCAGTCGGTGCGTAAGTCTCGGCACAGTCTACGCCTGGTCGTTGCCTATCCCCACGTGCAACAAGTCTCGCTTTGAAACGGTCGACGCTGCCATCGACATTGCGCTTGACATCAAATACCCATCTGTGGCCGATCGTTTTCATCCCCGGACTCTTGTCCACCACTTCCCAGACATCTCTGGCGGCCATTTGGTCTAACTCGGCCAGGCACGCCTCCCTCCACTTCTCGCGGTGTGGTCCTGATAGAGCTCGGCCCAGATGGTCAGGGATATTGACATCTTTAACAAGAAGAAGCGAGTCGATCGCCCGGTTTTCTGCTGCGAAGAGTTTTTCGGTCGGGACCTCGCCCAAAACCATCGCATTTACCACGTGCCCCAGGGAACCCTTGGAGACGCAGCCTGGCGCATTCGCAGCATGTTGAAAATGGGGGAAAACGACGCTTGCTGACTGAACCATCTTGTTGGTACTCGGTTCCCACAGTAGCCAGCCGCCTGACATCAGGGGTTTCAGAAGCTTGCACTCGATTCCTCTAGGCGCGAGCTTGTGTAGTTGGTTTACGGCCAGTATGTGCACAATGGCATCTGCTCCGAAAGGATATAGGGTTGTGATGGATGGTGCAGTACCGAATAATTCTTGATGTGGCGAAGAGTTGAGGCACCGCGAATTCGGAAGACGGTTGTGTAGAAAAGCCGCTGAGGAGTACGCGAATTGCCAGAAACGCTCAGGCATGCCGCTCTGCACTGTCATGGCTCGAGCCATATCCCCCAGCGTTCGATTAAGCCTCTCTGCCTCGCCGTTCTCTTGGGGCGAGTATGGGAGGGAAGGACAAAATGTGATCCCCAGATTTGCAAGAGCGCCTGTAAAATTAGCCGAGGTGAATTCTCGGGCGTTGTCGGTTCGCAACGCCTTCGGAGTCGTCCCCAGACGCACCTGGAGCTGCTTGATGGCATCCAGGATTGCCTCAGGCGCTTCGGATCGTGACTTCAGGGGATATACGATGCTGTAGGTCGATACATGGTCCCGGACTGTGAGCAGGTACCGGAACCCCTGAGCATCGTCCGCAAAGGGTCCCATAACGTCAGAAACAAGCAGATCCAAAGGCTTTTGCTTTGGAATGTCGGTGCGGGCTCTTGCCAAACGATGGGTACTCTTCGCTTTCGAGCAGACTTCACAGTAGAAGGACTGCCAGCTCTTCAAGTCAAAGCTCGGCACGTGTTGTTTAAGGAAGGAGATAACGAATTTATCGCAAGCATGGCCCAAACGCTCGTGCCAGCCGCGCGCGCTCAGTGAAACAGAACTTGGAAGGGATATCGGATTCATTTCAAGCAAAGAATGGGAGGAGGTCGCAGCCGCTGACCAAGAGGTCCCCTCCCTGGGTACAACATCCAACCACCAGCAGTCATTTGCAAAGGTGGTGGTCACAAGCACACTCGATACAAGTAGTGATAGGGAAATCCCATTGAAAAAGGGCATAACACCCGCTTTGCATAAGCGCCCCACCGATAGAATCGTCCCCGAAATTTTCTGGGAAAATGGAACGTCGCGGATGATGACAAAACCGTTTTTGACCGGTATCTTAAGCGTCGTCGTCTGCGATATAGTAACGGAAGAATTGGAGTCGGCAAAGAATATACGGAAAGGTGGGATATCTCGCACGGTTGTCGCAAAGTGATGAGACCCAGAGAGATGAATGGACGCACCGGTATCTATTAATACTCTATTGGCAGCGTCGCGTTCGACAAACTTCACCTGGGACACGCGCTCTCGTTGGTAGTGAGAGGTTGGCTGGGCGTGCGGTCGCCGCTCAGGCGTTCCCTGGCGAATCGGACGGGAGGGGCCAGGAGAAGGCGACCGATGATTCGGGTTGGCGAAACCTTTGGTGACTGGACAGTTGGCCCGCCAGTGTCCCGTACGTCCACAGTGGAAGCACGAACCCCCGAATTTGTCAACAAGATGTTCAGGAGGACGGCGCACATCGCCCAATTGGTCGGTAGGTTTTGAGAAGAATGGAGAGCGTGGGCGAGGAGTTTGCATCGCAGGCGCCAGCGGATCAGACACGCGGTATACAAAAGGTGAGGGGCGTTGTCCAGAGTCCATGTTTCTCTGCGAAGCGTTCATAATGACTTGTCCCACGAATGTCGATGAAGGTTTGTCGTCACCTTTCGCCAGTATCGCCGCAGTCACAAGTTGGTCGAAAGCGACTTGGCTAACATTCGGCGGAGCATGGCAGGCTGCCTGAGCCAACAAGCCCTCTAGTTCGTCGGCGTCAACACCTAGCTTCTTGAACATTGCGAAAGTCCTGCAAAGCGTCAAGATGATGGTGGTGTTGGATTGAGGTTGACTAGCTCCATTCTCTATGAGCATACCAAGCATGTCGCGGACCACCTTTAACTTTTGGAAACGGTTTCCGGGACAACACCTCGCTTTGATGGCGTCAAAAAAATCTTTAGATGAAGTTCGCGCCGGGATAACCCCAATGCATAGCGCGAAGTCGGGCGGGATCGTCGCGTCGATGAAGTGCGATATGGCTCTGTTCTCTTGGGGAGAGCGGTTGTCAAGCAGCGACGGGGCATCGTCCACCGACAATTCGGAGTCAAAGACGATGCAAAGGACCCTGTTCAGGCCTGCAACCCATTCCGCAAAGTTCGATCCGTCGTTCAAGAGATGGTTAGAACGGTCCGCCGCCCTGTACGGCTCCTGCATGAATCGGTCATACGCAGAGGAGACCGCCCGTTGATGTTGGGGATACGGAGAGAGGGTCGGCGGTGGGGGAGAAAGTGCTAGACGTAGCGACTGTATCTCAGCAGCATCGGAGTTTCTGGCCGATTTTAGGGAGGAAACTTCTGATCGTAGGGAATTTAAAAGTGAATACACCTCCTCATGTGAGAGAGGCTTCGCGTCTGCGTCGTCGTCGGCGGCTTTTCTCAAACGGGTGGAACCTGACATCTTCAGGGGCGGCCTATCGCTGGAGCTCGGTAGAAACAGGGCTTTTAACCTAATAAGCAGTGCCCGAATGTAGCGAAGCTCGCTCGCCGGTCAGTTCCTTTTCCGTCACCTCCAAATGGTAAGAGGTGGGGAGATATGCATTACCTAATAAGCAGTGCCCGAATGTAGCGAAGCTCGCTCGCCGGTCAGTTCCTTTTCCGTCACCTCCAAATGGTAAGAGGTGAGGAAAAGGTCCTGGTGCGGTCGGCGAGCGATATTTAAGTTACAACTAGACAACTGCGGCGCATCATACGCGCGCAGTGTAAAACTCTATCTACATGGTTGCGATTTTTCTATAAGCATATTCTGGTTAACGCGTCATCGCGTTACCCAGATCTCAACAGTTGATTCTTTTTTAGTACAGTACAGTAGCATAACTGTACTGTACTCTTTGTTTTTAATCGTGAATGTTATTTTTTTTTTATTTAATCGCACCAGCATTTTTTTTAATTTAAATTTATAATAATATCTTTTTTTTATTTAAATTATTAAATTTATATTTAATAATATATTTTTTTTATATTGTTATGTTTCTTCTAATTGTAATTTGAATCGCGTGAAGGGCTTTATATATATATATTTTTTTTTATTATCATCTTTTTTTTTTTTTTTTTTTTTAACAACAGTAAATTAAAATAGGTGTGCAGTAAAGTACAAACTGATCTGTACTGTGTGTTTGTTTTTGATCGCAACTATTTTTTTTATGATTTTATATTTTATTCATGTTTTTTGTTTTAAATTGTTATAATACTTTTTTTTTAAGTTTAATTATATTATTATTATGCTTTAATATGTTGAACAGTATATTAATCTGTACTTTACTGTATTTCAAAGGTAATCGCAAAGAGGCTTTTTTGTATTTATTATTATTTAATACAGTACTGTGTTGTAAAGTGAAAACTCTACTATTTGTGTAATTCCGATGTTTTATTATTATTTTTTTTATTAAACAAAAAGAGATTTCAATTTAATAATGTTTATTTATATTTCTTTATATCTATGTATCTTTATTTTTTTCTTATTTTAATTTAATTTTTATTATTTGTATTTATTTATATTAATTTAATTAATTAGTTTATATTTATATATTCTTTATCTATGTTTGTTTATTTGTTTCTATTTCTTTTTATTTGTTTAATTATTTTTTTTATTTCTATTAATTGATTTATTTTATTTTATTTGTTTTTATTTATATATATTTAATTAAAATTGATTTATACTGATTTTTTTTTATTTATATTAATTTATTAAATTTTAATTTGTTTATATTTATTTGTGTTTGTTTATGTTCATCCATCTTAATTTCTATTGAATTGTTTTTTATTACTATTTGTTGATATATATTTTTTTATTTATTTATATTAATTTGTTTAATTTAATTTTTATTTGTATTTATTTGTATTAATTTATATTTATTTATTGATATAAAATTTAACTTAAGATAGATGAAACTTTAAAATTAATTATAAAATAAATGAAACCTTAAATTTAATTAAAGATTTAATTAAAAAAATAAATTGAACCTAAAAAAATGCAAGGGAACAACATTTAATGTTGTTTTTAGTGCTATGAAGGCCAAGTTGTGGGTGAGCCAAATATTTTTTTCTTCAATATAAAAGGAGCTACTTTTCCAATATTCTTCTCCAATTTCTCTTCCCATAATTATTTTATTATAATTCTTTTTTTATTCATGAAGTTATTAATTTGAGTATTATTTTAAGTTATTACTATTTTTATAAAGTGATATTAAGGAATAAAATATGTAGGGTCAACCTGGCCAGTTGCCTCTATGTATTTGTTTTTTAATTAACCTTGATAATATCTATAAAAATATATATTCAAGGTAAACAATGTTATTCTGAATATTATAACATTGAATCCATAAGGTGATTTATATTTATTCATCATTGAGGGACATATCCCTTTTACTATAGCTATTATTTTATTCATTCAATTTGACATTATAATTTTTTAATAGAATTATTTAATAATATTCATATGTGTTAACATTATTTTGATATAAATAAATAATGTTATTAAATTGAAATAATATTTGGTTTAAGTATTATTTATTTATTGGGATTATATATCATCCCTTATAATGTGATACTTTTATATTATTGTATTATTAATATCATGACACTATGATATATCTAATATTGAATCATTAATTTAATTGTGTCTTTTTTCTTTGGTTTTTTTTTTTTGCTGCTGTAGCTTTATATTTGTTTTTTAGCTTTTCATTTTCATTTTAAAGCAAGGGGGGGTTATCAGTCTCTTTTTTTTTATTAATTTTTTTTTAGAGAAATAAAAAAAATTAAAAAATTAAAAAATATTAAAAACCAAAAAAAACCTAAATTCAAAATCTGGTAACCCTTCCTTGTGAGTTGGGTTGTGTATTTTCTTGTGTGGGTGTGTATACTTCATTTATGTGTATGCTGTTTTAATGTTTTGTTTGGACCTCCTTTTAATATTCCTGTATACTAAAAGGACTGTTTTTTTTTTGGTAACCAGTGGTTATTGAAGTTTTGTAGATATACTTAATCTTTTATTTTTATTCTTTGTTAATTGTTCATTATTATAATACTTCTTTTGAATTTTCAGTTTATTTATTTTGGCTAGAAAATCTTGACATCTTCACTTTGATATTAAAAATTTATTATTATAAGAAAATTGGGTTGCAGTTTAAGGCCATGCTGGGCCAATTATGTATAATTGTTCCTTGCATGTGTTGATATATTCTTTTTATTTTTTTTGGATGTCTTGATTTAAAATAGAATAATAGATAGATCAATAAATAGCTGAATTGCAGTTTAAGGCCATGCTGGGCCTAATATGTATCATTGGTGTGTTTCTATGTTTGGTTTATTGATTGAAATAAAAAGTAAATTGAAAATTCATTAATATAAGAAAATTGGGTTGCAGTTTAAGGCCATGCTGGGCCAATTATGTATAATTTCTCATTATTATTACTATTATTATATATATTTATTCATATATATTGATACTTTTACATTGAAAAGATGAAACCAAAACCTTTATTTCAAAACTCTTTTTTTATATTTTATATTTTATATTTTCTTTTTTTTTATATATTTTTATTTATTTTTTTTTTTTTTTCATTTTTTTTTTATGTTTCTTTATATTTTTTACTAACACCCTTCTTTATAAAATAGGAAATATATTGAAAATAATATAGTGAATTTATTGAAATATCAGAGGAATATCTTCAGGTTTGTCCCTGAATTTAATTGTTGTTTTGTAAAGCTTATTTTTGTGTTTAATATCTGAGTGTTCACTATTTTCATTTATCATATGTCCTGTGCAGTCATTACTTTGGGTTAAATATTGATATTGCTGTTCCAACTGGTTTTTTAATCTCTGTCTTATTTTCTTATTCTTGGTCATCCAAAGATACTTTCTATCTTCTTGACTGTGTTTATCCTTTGTTTTTTCTAAATTTTTTGTTTTAGTTTTACTCAAAACTTCATACCAATTGACATTCTGGGGTAAAAATTGATTTTCTTGACTTAACACATTATTTGTTATATTACAATTAAAATTACTGAGAGGCTTGAGATTGATGTAGCCTTCCCAAGGAAATTCCTGTTCAGTAACTAACCCTTTTGTTTCATCTTCTGTCTCTTTTGGATCATTAAAATCTTCAAGCTTTGAAAATCCACAAACTTCCATTCCTTTTGGTGGGTCTTCTCTCCATCCAACCTTTTGTGGTGAACAAATTGGTAAACAAAGTCTTCTACCATCTGGCTCTATGTAGCTGAATACTTCACCCTTCTGTTGAGAAAAGTCTAGTCTAATATTATTATCTGCAAGGAAAGGTCTTCCAAGTACTGTATGCATTGCTCCTCTTGCTACAAAAAGGTGTATATTTTTTTCCTCCCCAGTAATCAAAGTAATTGGGGTAAATTCTGCTAATCCAACTATTGAAGTACAATGCCCACCAATTCCCCTCAGGTTCATGTTAAGACATCTTGTTTTTAACCCTGCTTTTACTGCTATATCTTCTGGTATTATATTCAATTCAGAGCCTGTATCAACTAAAGCCATTATTTCATATCCTTCTTCTCCAACATGGACTTGCATAAATCCCAATGGGAAGGCATAATGTAATTTAGGTGCTTCATATTCTCCCAAATGATGATGTATAAGCTCCACTTGAATATCTTTTGTGTCAATTGAGTTTATTGAATTCTTTTCTTCATCTGACAAATTTTTTAATTGATTGATAAATTGAGGTGATATGGCCAAGATTTGTTCCAAGGTAAGGTTAATCTTCTGTTCTAAGACTTTATTTATAATTTGGGTCATAATTTTTTGGATATCTTTCTTATCTTCCTTAATAATATTTTCATTGAGTTCAATTTTAGTTTGTTCTTTGATATTTTCAGCTTTATCATTTTGGCTTTTCTTAACAAGTCCTGAATCTTCATCTTGGACTTGAGGCTTCTTGTATTTTGTTGGGATAATTGTCTTGTTTTCTGTTTTTGCATCATCCTCAATATATGCTCCAGGTATGTTTTGCTTTTTCATGATAGGTGTTATCACCTCTTTTGAATGTGATCTTATATTTTCTTGAATTGGGTTCTCTTGTCTTGTAGATCTTTGTTTAGTGTTTCTTAGCCCATAATTGCTTGAAAAGGGATCATTCACTGAAGATATTATAGGTGGTTGCCAATTTCCCCAATCTTCAACTTTAGCTATGGCTGCTTTAGCCTCTTCCTTCTTTAACTCTATAATATTTGGTTCTTCTATCTTTGGCTTTGAAGCTGTAGCTGATTTTTCCATTAATTTTTTGGTTAGTTCTGCCTGTTCCTTGGCAAAGTCTCTAACTAATTCCCTAGGACATACTGAGCGTTCATATGGTATTCTTTGGAAATTTGGAAAAAGGAAGGAATTTCCTTGTTTCCTTACAATTATTTTCTCCATATCTTCATTGAAGTGTGAACACCTTTCTAATGTATGTGTATTTTCAAAGCAATAATGACATCTCATTGGAGGCCTTGGAAATAATTGTGCAGGTTGATAAGGTATATGACTTGAAGAAACTTGTGGTAAGTTATCTCTTTGCTTATAATTTTGATTAAAGGGCTGATAAATTTGCTTTTGTGGTTTATAGGACTCTGTTATTCCTTTAAGCTGCTCTAATACTTCTTTTAGTGGCTCTTTCTCTTTGAAAATCTCCCTTTGAGGTTGTGCCTTACTTTGTGTATTGACCTTTTTGGAAAGCTCCTTAACTTGTTTTAAAACCTCCCCTAAGGTATCTTCTTCAAATCTAACTTTCTCTTTTGGTTTATTATTGAATTCTTGTTGGGAAAATTCTTTTCCTTGAATTAAGAATTTGGCTTGCAAATCTTGTTCAATGTATTCTTTTAGAACTTTAAATTTTGGTATGATATATCCACCATCTCTGGCTTGCACCATTACTTTATCTTTTATCATTTCTCTGTAAATTGAACCTTGAACTTCTTGGGAGAGGCTAGCCAGAATTTCCTGATTGTGGTTCACTTCCCCTTCAATGTATTCATATCTTCTGAGATATGTGATGATTGATTCATATTCTCCAATGAATTTCCTATACTGAGTAATATTATAAATTCCACCTCTCTGCTGTGTTCTCTCAAAAAGATAATTGATTGAGGAAATCCTGTATCTTCTTCCAGGCTCAACTGCTCCCCACTTTCTTATCATATCAATCTTTAGTTGCTCCCAATCACCACTCTCATATCCAGGCATTCCTTCAATATGGTAGCTTATTTCTTCATCTCTTGTCCAAAATACTATTTGTCTTGCTATGTCTCTTCCACTGGCACCTTCAATTTCAGCTATACTTTCTACTTTTTTAATGAATCTTTCTACTTCTTTTCCTTCAAACCAAAAGTTATAATCCTTGGCCTTTATCTTGACTATGGGTCTTATTTCTCTGGATAATTGTTGCTGTAATGGGCTTGGGCGAGTTGGTGTGGATACAAATACTCTTGTTGGAGCATTCTGTGATCTTTGTTCTGTTACTGGGGTAGAGGTTGCTCTAGGAACAGGTGTTGGTGATATTGGTGACTCTTCAGGTCTGACATGTCTTGGTAATGTGGATTCAATTGGACTACCTCCAGGGGTGAAGGTTGTTGAATGTTTTCTCTTTCCTTTCTTCTTACTTTGGGTTAACAATAAGTCCTGCATTTGCTTCATCAAACTCTGTATCTGTACAGTTTGATCTTCTTCATCACTTTCCTCTGCATACTGTTCTTCCACAGTATCATCAGGCAATGGTGGTAAATCAGACGTTGATGGCTGATTCATGTCTACTTGATAAACTATGCCTTCAATTTCCTTTTTAGAATATTTTGTCTTCTTTGATTCTTGAATAAGCTTGAAGAAAAACTTTCTTAACTCTTCTTTCTCTTTTTTCTCTGTTCTTGGGGTTGAAATCAGTAGTCTGTGACCTGTGAGAGTTTGATTTACAGGTGTCCTGTTTCCTTTAATAGGGTAATAATAATGGTATGATTGAATAGAAGATTTTGATGATGATGATGGTGATTCTCTTGATTCAGTTCTATTTTCTGATTCCAGGTTGGTTAATATTTATTATTATTATTATTATTATTATTATTATTTTTCATGAATGTTTAACTTGAGTATCTCTTGTATTTGAATGATTTTTTAATATTGATTGAGGGTTGAAGTAGTTGATTAGTCACTGTTGGGACACCAGATGTGGAACTCCTTTTAGTGTGGGATTGGATAAGGCAGTCCTTGAGGGGGAAATCACAGGTAAACAGTTTTGAATTTCTGAATGATCCTGTAACCAAGGGTGCTAAGGTGTATTAGCTGCCCCTCTGAATTTACTAAATAATCTCCCTATAGAGCTCACAAATCAATATTTAAAATTGTGGCTTTACAACTAGAGAAGACTTTCAGCAGTCTCTATCAGACCTACTCAATTGTTAGATAAATAACTTTTATGACTATTCTATATATAGAAAATGGCTTAATACCACTATTTTATAGGTTAAAGGTAATATTTTAAATATAAATTTAAGTATTGATAATATATAATTATATAGATGTATGATATTTTAAACTATATGTGTTTATTTATATTCTTAGGTTAATTATTGATTATAAGGTTCATTAACAATATAATATATAGAATATACTGGATACAATACTATAATGTTTTTCTTTTATTATAGAAGGGTGGGTTTTTATATTTATTGATTTTTTTCTTTTTTTTTTTGAGGGATCTTATGACCAATATAGCTAATAATACTTATTTGATAAGAATATATATCCCTTAATGGATTCAGGATTTAATAATGACAAGGATAAGATAGGTATTAATATTAACTCTAATAATAATAACTTCTTTGAGCAGTACTCTATGACTACTACTAATATTTGTTATGATAATACTATTTATTTAATATTAAACTCTTTCATTGATACTGTAAATATTTTCTTTTATCAATAATTTCTGACTACTAATATATATTATGATAATACTGTTTATTCAATATTAAACTCTTTAATTAATACTGTAAATATTTTCTTTTATCAATAATTTCTGACTACTAATATATGCTTCTGAGCTTTGCCACTGAGCTTTATAATTTTATTTTGCTAGTTATCCTACTAGAATAGGGATGGATGGATCCTTTAGATTGAGGATTAGATTTCCATTTTAATGGGGAAATACTTCCATGAGCATGGGGGAAAATGAGGGAGAAAGGCCCTCTATTCATATTCTTTGGGCCCTCCATAGAGGCACTCAAAAACAGGGGACTTAGAGAAAATTTACCTTGAGGTATTTTAGCTGGTGAGTGTTTTTGAAATGGTGTCATTTGATAAAGATATTGCACCATATGTTTGGATTATTGCATCATTCTGAACTTTGTTGATTTTTATGCACAGCCTTGAGCTAATTTTGCTGGTGAGCAATTTTGAGATGGTGTCATTGGCTCAAGATATTGCACCATATGTTTGGTATATTGCACCATATTTTAAAACTTTATTTTTAATTAATTAAACTTTAATATTATTATGCACAGCCTTGAGGTAATTTAGCTGGTGAGTAATTTTGAGATGGTGTCATTTGGTAGAGATATTGCACCATATGTTTGGTATATTGCACCATATTTTGGAGCTTTATTTTTAATTAATTTAACTTTAATTTTATTATGCACAGCCTTGAGGGAATTTAGCTGGTGAGTAACTTGGAGATGGTGTCATTTGGTAGAGATATTGCACCATATGTTTGGCAAATTGCATCATTTCCTGAGTGATTATGTAATCCAAGGTGTTTTTGCTGGTGATTATTATGTTGGATGGTGTCATTTGACTTGATTATTGCACCATTTATTTGGTCAATTGAACCATTTTTCATTCTTTTGATTATGTAATCTTATTAAAGTTTATTTGGTGTTACTTTGGATATGAGTTGATTTAGTACAATTATTGTATCATTTGTTTGTATTATGTTTGGCCATTCATGGAATTCTTTCAAGCTTATATGGAACTTTCTATGCATGAAGTTAATTAAGGTTTGATTCAGTTCCATCTTTTTATACAATGGATGTGTATTCATAATTTTTTAGTTGATATTATTACATAAAATCCATTTTAGTGACTGTAATTCTTAGTAATGTAATGTTTTTTGTGGCTTTAGGGTTTCTTTCTGTATTAAACTAAACTTTTTTTTGTTTTTGTGAAGGCTATTTGTAATCTATCCTGTATATATCCATATAGTTTAATCAACTTTTTAATTATTGAATTATGGAAATCTTGAGGTTATTTCTATACTGAATGCTAAAATCTTCCTTTATTCAATATTATCCATGTTACTATTTGACTTATGTGATTTTGAAAGTTTCTTTTGAGCTGATATATCCTAAATTGACAATTTAAGTTTTGATATTTTGAAATTTTCACCCTCAATGTGCTTGAAGCTGGCCCAGACAGGTATGGAATACCACATATTTTGAAATTTTCACCCTCAATGTGCTTGAAGCTGGCCCAGACAGGTATGGAATACCACAACGTAAAAGCATTAATTAAGTAATTATGATAATCTTACGTGACAACAGATGATGCAATCATTAATCCAAAAGGGTTTATTGTTTTCTCACTCACTGGTTTTTCAGTTTGCTCCATGGCACGCCTCTGTGAGCTGTTTTTGACTTAAAAGAAGCCTCTTCTTGCTGTTTTTTCATCATCATCATCTTATCAATTTATTAAATCATTATTACCAACAAGTAAGTATTAGTTAAAGCTATTCTTAAGTGTTTTAAATCTTTCAAAATCATCCAGAAAGACGTGAAATCATAGAATCCAACTATATTTTGTTGTAATACTGTTATAAATCCTTTTGATCCCTTAAATCCACAATTCCACGTCAAATTTCTCTACTCTTACCTATCAATAAGTTCTTTGGAGTATTAGTGAGTCATTTATTCTTAATTCTTAAAGTTTTTCTCTAGTAATAGTTTTCTTCAAGAATTATCTTTATAATTATTCTTGCAAAAGATAATTATATATTAAAATAATTTTATTATTTTAATAAAGAAGTTTTTATTATTAAATTCTTCTTGTAATTGATTCTTGTAGACAATTACTTGCTCACTGTTAAAATCACTAGTAGTGCTTAACACGTGAAAGAAATAATTTTTAATTATTTAATTGTGGTTATAATAATATTTTATTATTATATTTCATAAGAACAGACATAGTACTGTTGATTAATATTAATATTATCACCAGTTTCATAGTCACATCTTACAGAGACAATATCTAGTCAGATTCAAGAACCAGACAGCTGACAAAGACAAATGGTTGGCAGAGGATGCCATACCAGATGGGAACCTCCATTTAAGGAGATTCAGAGCCTCTAGGAGGACTGAACAGTCTCATCAATGATGAGCCTTTTTTAGAGGGAGGGTATGTCAGCCTGTGACTCAAAACCAGAGCACAAGCATGACAGCCAAAATACCATAAACCAATGGTATAGCCAAAATACCACCAAAACATGGAGCTGAGCCAAATTAGCTCAAAAGGTATCAGAAGAAAGAGGAAACTCACCTCTTTCTGAAAATATAAGTCCCATCACCATAGGACAAGAAATAACAAAGTTATTCCTGCTCAAAGTTATTGCTGAGCATAAACCTTAATTTTCACCTCTCATCTAAAATCTAGAAGGAGAGGCTTAACCCCATCAAATGGGTACTCAAAATGAAGCTCTAAGCCAGGGCTATCTAATGGTGCTAGCCAAACTGAGCTAGCACCAGTATTACTTGAGTTATGGTCAAATTCAGACCAAATAAGGGTGAACAAAACATTCACCTCTCATCTAACTTTTACAGTTTTAGTGTGAGATACCTGAAGTGGGGTCTTTTTGGAAAGAGCACAATCAGGGCTATCTGATGGTGCCATCCATTTTCTCATAACTCAACTACAACAGAAGGTATTGGCCAAACAAGCTTAATACAGCTTTTGACCAGACCACGCCAATGTACAAAAATACTTGTACATGGGATAACTTTGTCATATTTAATGATAACCATGTCAAGTTGGGTACCATTGTGTAGAGCTCAAGCAGAGCTATTCAATGAACCAATTTTGAGCTTGATATCTCAAAAACGGACAGAGTTACGACCATTTTAAGGTCAAAATCCCACCTGCTGTCAGATACAGCCTTACCATGGGATAATATCCCATAACCATGAATATGAGGTGTCAAACAGACGAAGAAGCATGTTTTTACTTCAATACCTCATATGTCAGTCAATACTGGGGTCCCATACAGTTTCTGTACAGCATTCTACGCGTCATACACGTCAGAATCAGGCTGTGAGGTCCCCAGATGAAAATTTTCACCCTGTATTGGTGAAAACTGCCCAGATGTGGTTTCAAAACCACATCTGAGCCCAATACAGGGTATACAGGCTGTTTTCAAACCACAAGCCTGTCATAGAGAGTGAAAAATCTTCACTTCCTCTACGTGGAAAGGTCTAGCAGGCTTTCCACCCCAATTTCAGGATAAAAGGAGGGCTTTTCACAGCCAAAATCCTTCCCTCATCCTGCTCTTAAATAACCTACGTAGTGAACTGTCAAAAACAGTTTTACTCTTGGTTAAATAATCAGGTATAATTATAATCTTTAATTATTGTAGACTTTATTATTGTAATCCAACAGATAAAGCCTGCACCCAGGGTTCTCAATAGCGCTCACCACCACTATTTCTCAATAGTAGAACCCTTTTATTTTATTATAAAACCTTTATAAATATTTTTGAATCATTTTCTGCTGTGTCACATACACAGTTAAAATTGTAATTAGCCTAGTTATACCTTTATCATAGTATCATCCTGACAGGCCACTTTACCAGATGCCTTGTCACGTCGGGATGACGTGTATCCAGAGAGGGTGGTGAACTTCATCAGCAAGAATCCTCAAAACTTTCATCAAGTTCTCAAGAAAAATGATTTAAAGAGTCAAGATTCTCCTCAATCAAAGTTGAAGCTTTCTCAGTGTGAGCCTTAGAGGTAATTTCATATACCCAAAAGACCACAATTACTAAAATAACATATTAAAATAAATAAAATAAATTTATTTATATTATTAAAATCAAAATCAAAGTATAAATATAAAATTATATTAAAAATAAAAAATTAATTACAATTTAAAAATAAAAATACATTAAATTTTGTAAGTATAAAATTACATTTATACTTGAAAAAATTAAGTAAAAATGAAATTTTAACAAAATTGTGAAAAATTAAATAAATTTGGAAAAAAGTTAAATAAAAATTATTATAACTTTTTATCCAATAAATAAACATATAAAAATTATTTCACCATTGGATTCCTCATAAAAAATCAGGTGGGGTCACCTCTGAGTGAAATTCTTGTAACTCAACTCTAAATAAGCTTAAATTAAGTTTTTAGTATTTTCAATACAAAAGTTGAAAATCCTCAAAACCTTAATTTAATTCACACCAAATGTGGTGTTAACCATCAATTTTTATGTTAAAATTGAGGTGTTGTGTTTAGTTTAGAAGTTATGAGGAATTAAAGTATTTTCAATTGAATTCAATTGAAATGTCAAAATGTGCGCGTGTATTACATAAGTGAACTTTGATTTACATATGAGGTGTCAATTATTACTGTATTGTACTGTACAATTGAATTGAATTACATATGTAAATTATAAGTATAATACATGATGAGGAATTAAAGGAAAAATAAATTGGAAAGATTAAATTTGGGGGGGAAAAGGAACTCCAGCTCTAAGGGGGAGCTAGACCCCCAAAATCCTTGCTGACAGGCGTGGGATGTCAAAATTCACGCAAAAGTTCATCACTTTTGGCCTGGAATTGAGTTACAGGGTCTGTGGACTCAATTGATGATGAGGTTTTGATACCAACTGGGGTAGCTTTAGCTGTTGCCAAGAGGGTAAAACTACCCTTAAGATAAAACCATCAGAGTAAAAACAGTTTTAACTGGTTTCTACGACTCTGACACACATTCTGACGTGTTTTGAAGGCTCTAGGCCTGGTATTGCTATAGTAATGGCTGATTTAAGGGTCTAAAATGGCTAAAAATGGCTAAAAATGGCTTCAACCAGCCCTTTTGGGTCTAAATCAGGGTTCAATGATGCCATAATTGGCTTTTCTGTTGTCAGACTGTTTTTCACGACTGAAAAGAGTAAATTTTACTTTTGGAGTAAGAGAATTGATGGCTATAAAAGAATGTCTTTGCCCCACTTTTCTCTTCATGTTAGAATCTTTTCCTTTTATTAATTAGTTTAAACACTGTTAAACCAATCAATCAAGGATTCCAACCACCACTTTTAAATCATTTTAATCCTTTTAACCACGTGAAAAAATCATTATAATCATTGTTTGTAACTCTTATAATCATTTTTACCCCTGAACCACCCCAAAAGTGAATTAAAGCATCTTTCATCACTGTTAACTTTGTCACTTTGTTTCCAAATTCACTCTGGTCACTTTTGGGCGTGTTTTCTCTTTAATATTCTTTTTAAAGACTTTGTTCTTTAATTAATTGCTTGCAGTTCTTTGCTCAATTAATTCCAATTGAAATTGCTCTTGAAGAAATTTCTTTTGTAGCCTTAAAATATATCTTGTAGAGTATTCTTTGGATAAATTTTTATTGTTGGTAAAACAATAAATTTTTATAATATTATTGTTTTATACTAATAAAGTTATAAACAATAAATTTGGCGTGTTTCCTCTTAAAAATAATATTTCATAATATTTTCAACAGAATTTTACCTTATACAAATTTTGAGGACAGGAAAAGTACTTGATTTTTAATCAAAGTTTCATATCCACACCTTACACTCAGATTCAGTTGATCAAAGCCAGAAGGCAGTATGGCAAGACAAAGATTATAAGGAAATTCTCAAGCAATGAGCAAGAGGTGAATCAGTCTCAGATTATACTATTGAGCCTCAAGCCAAATTGTTATTATTCAAAGATGGAGTAGTCATCCCAAGAAATCATGAACTTCAATTGGATATCCTTCAAAAGCGTCATGACTCGCTGTTGGCTGGCCACCCTGGCCAGGAGAAGACCCTAAAGCCCATCAAGAGGGATTTTTATTGGGCTGGCATGAATCAAATTATCAAGGACTATGTGTCTTCATTTCAGAAATGTTCAAGAAAGAAGAACATTAATGATAAGAAGCTTGGATTACTCAAGCCTCTTCAAATTCAACCTGGTCCTTGGAATTCACTATCAATGGACTTTATCACTCAATTACCTCTGTAAAACAACTTTGATTCAATTTTAGTAGTTGTAGACAGATTCTCAAAAATGGCAATATTTATTCCAACATCTTCAACAATAACTGCTTTGGACTTAGCTCAAAGATTTATTAGTCATGTATTTTCCAAACATGGTCTTCCAATCAGTATCGTTAGTGATAGAGGTTCATTATTTGTTTCATCATTTTGGATTCAATTGTGTCAGCAGCTCAAGATATCAAGAGATCTTTCAACTGCCTTTCACCCTGAAACAGATGGACAGACAGAGAGGGTCAATCAGATTCTACAATAGTATCTTTGGATGTATGTCAGTTACTATCAAGATGACTGGCACACCTGGCTCCCTCTGGCTGAATTTTCCTATAATAATGCAGAACATTCATCAACAAAACAGTCACCATTTTTCACCATTTATGGAAGAAATCCCAGCTTTGACTCAATTGACATTTCTCAAGGTACAACTGCTGGAAAGCTATCAACAAAAGTCCAATCAGTACAGCAAGTTGTCAAAGAACAATTAGAGTCAGCAATAAAGCATTTTAAGAAGTATGCAGATAGAAATAGAGCAATTCCACCTGATTTCCAACCTGGGGACAAAGTATGGCTAGCTTTTAAGAAAATGAAGACAGCAAGACCCACCAAGAAACTTTAAGAAAGATGGTTGGGACCCTTTGAAGTTCTCAAGAAGATTGGCATCCATGCATATCACCTTAAGTTGCCTCAACAATGGAAGTCAGTTCACCCTGTCTTCCATGTGTCCTTGTTAGAACCAGTGAAGCAATCAACTATCCCAAATTGAAATCAATTGCCACCACCACCAGTAATAGTGGAAGAGCAAGAAGAATGGGAAGTGGCTCAGGTTCTGGACTCAAAGCTCAAGAGAGGTACATTATGGTATCTGGTGGAGTGGAAAGGATTCAATGAAGACCCAGAAAGAACAACTTGGGAACCAGCTTCCAACCTTACCAACTCCCCAGACCTTGTCAAGGATTTTCACACTTTGTATCCAGAGAAGCCTGGCCTAAATGCCTCAAGCGTTTGATTTATGGTGCTTGGTGGGGATTAGAGTTTCTGAAAGTAAGTTCCTCTCCTGGCACGCACCTTTACGGGGGTATTCTACCCAAATATGTTGTAAGCATCACCTTGGCCACTTTGTGAGCAATTTTCAATTTCTTTGGCCAGTTTTAGAAGGCCTTGCAACATCAATACCCTCGAATTTAGACCTTTCATCAAGATATGGCCAAATTCCCTCTTTCCTTTTTATTCTTTTTCTTTCTTTCACAATTATTATTCCAAATTATACCATTCAATATTATTCAAGACATTCTTTATCTCAAATTCATTTATGGCAAAGTTTTCTATTCTTTTATTATGCTTGGTGGGGAGTGGAAGCTATGAAAGTAAGTTCCATCTCCTGGTCTGCATATCTGAGGGTTCCACTTCTTGTAAAAACAACATCTTGGCCACTCTGTGAGCAAAAAATGTTTGGTTTTATCTTTTTCAGGAAAATTATGGCCAAAATCAAGCAACTCACCACAAGAAGATCAATCCTCAAAAGTTTTTCTTTATCTTATTTCTTTACTCTCTTTTTCTCTCAATTCTTTCTTTATTTTTATTTCATTTCACTTTCTTTTACTTGTATGATTTCTTTTTTATTTCTTGTTTCGAGAGCAGTAGTCATTGCTCCCATATCATGTTTGGGGAGTAAATTCATTCAATAATCAAAGAGCAAAACACTAGTAATGGTAAAGACCAGCTACAGATAATCCTCATCAAAATTTCTTGAAGGCTTCTCTAAACTTGACAAACATGACCTCTTCATAAGAAACTGCCTCCTTGGCCAAAGCAATAGTGGGCTCCCCTGGAATAGCACTCTTCATAGCCTTGAACTCATCTTCAAGTCAAATTTCAAAGTCAAGGCAAATAAAATTATGGAAAATTGCAAGTCAGCAAGTCAATTACCAAAATTTGAACTGCAAGAATGGGGTGAAGCACAAGGAAAACATAAAGAAAATCATGAGAAAAAACTGTTCATAGGCCAAATTGGCCATTTTTATGCATTTGCACATTTTTGTGCACTTTGACACATCTGCCTTCATTCTTCTTCAAAACCTTCAAAACCTTCAAAAACTTTGTTTTTTTCAATTATTCACCAAAATATGCCATTTTAATCATATTGGCATATTTGCGCACTTTGATGCAAAATTGCCCACTTTGATGCATCTGGCTTCACTCTCCTTCAAAACATTCAAAATCTTCAAAAAAATTGTTTTTTTCAATTATTAACCAAAACATGCCATTTTAATCACATTGGAATATTTGCGCACTTTGATGCATCTGGCTTCATTCTTCTTCAAAACCTTCAAAAGCTTTGTTTTTTTTTTCAATTATTCACCAAAATATGCCATTTTAATCATATTGGCATTTTTGTGCACTTTTGTGAACTTTGAGGCATTTTGGCTTCAGTCTCCTTCAAAAGCTTCAAATTTTTTTTATTCAGTTATTCCCAAAAACATGCCATTTTAACCATATTGGCATGTTTGCACAGTTTTGTGCATTTGGCGCACTTTTGTTCATTTTGGCTCTTTTGGCCAAAAAAAACATAAAACAACATTTTGGGGAAAACTTCAAGGAATTCTGAAATAGTCCAAAGCAAGAAAAATGCCAATTTTGGCCCAACCTCAAAATAAAGACAGTTTGATCAAAAAGAAGTGGGCTCTTAGGACATAGACCTGAAATCACTTTTTATCATGAGCCATGAGGACTCAAGACAAATTTAGTGAAGAACTCTGCAATGAGAAGAAGATCAAGCATAGAAGAAAAGGAGGAAGTGAAGAAAGTTCAAAGAAGGGGAGAAGAATCAGAATCAAGTCAAAGAAGAAGGACCTACAAGTTGTGAACATTGAAGGGTTGGAAATTATGATTTATGAAGAGGAATTATGAGGGATGAGAACTGGGTAATTGGGGGAAGAAGCTTCAGTTGATCTTATCAAGAGTCACTACTCCTATGGTGCTCAGAGTTCACCACTTTCAAGAGGGGGGTAATGTCACAGCCATGGAGACAGGCAGGGAATTACCACTCATTACTAATGGAAAATCTTCCAACACCTAACCAGAAAGGGGTTTCATGAAAGATTCACCAAATACAATTTCAAGCCTCAATACAGCTCAAAACAGGAAAAACCGGAATACAAGCCTGCCATAAATACAGGTGCCAATACCTCTATTGATTCAAATATCTGTATTGGATACACCAATACAGTTTCACATCTCAAATACAGGTTTCTCAATCATACAATCATGATTTCTCATCACTCAAACTCCAGGCTGGCACTTTTTCACATATACCAGCCCCCTTTCACCCACCTGGGGGTTTTTCCCCCAGTTAATTAAAATATTGGATTTATTATTTAATATTATTTTATTTCTCATTAAGAAATATTATTTTATTAATTATTAATTTAGTCTTTGCCTTCCCTCACCTGTTCAGTAGAGTCCTGGTGGCCATATCCTTTATTAATCCTTTTCTCTTTTCTGAACAGGTTGAAACAGTGATACAGGATTATTTGTGGTTGGCTCTTTCTTATTGCTTTTGTTTTTCTCTCATATCTTTTAATGCTTACTATTTTATGACTAGGAATTTATTCTCTTATTTCATTACTCTTACCAATTGAGTATATATTCTGAGCCCTCCATAAGTAAGTCTGTTCACTGGGTGCCAGGCCCTCTTCTTTTAGAAGAGCCCCTGTGACACAAATAAACCTAATTCATTTACAAGTATCTTTTACTTGATCTGAATTAAATTTGACACTATTCTATTCATATTAATTTTTGATTAGGTTTTATCAATTTTGGGGAATTTAAATGACTTTTCCTTTTTTATTTGGTTTCTTCAATTTTTATGACTTTGCCATAAAAGAATCAAAAATAATGATTAGTAATACTCACTTAAGAAATTGCAAATATATCATAATAGGAGTTCCTTCTTTATTCATGCATATAAGTGAAATTCCTTCATTATTTGCAATGCGGACTTTTATTCTTTACATTTTCACTCCTCAAAAGCTGTAACACAGCTGAACAGTGGAAATTTTCCCAGATAATGGGAATAAACCACATAGAATTATGAGTTTAATTGCTAGGTGAAATAATAAGAATCTCTAGAAAAATGAGCTTCAGTCATATCAAGTACCACTCTCTCCAAAATTAACACCTTTATCAGTAACATTTTTGAGATTTCCCAATCCCTTATTATACTTGTTATAAGCCAAAGCTAATTTATTTGCAATCTGGAACGATAATTCCATCCTAGTATTTCTTTCAAATCCCTTTTCCACAAAAGTCCTCAATATTTTGTGTCCATGCTCACTTGGTTTCCAAATTAGTTCATAAACCCCATGTGCCTTTGAGAAATCCATTCCAAATTTCTTGCTTGGAAACACAAAAGACCCTCCTTCAACCCCATGTGCTTCTTTGTTTTTGACAAAATTAAATGTTTCTAATTCTACTGGCATCCATATTCCATAGGAATAATCTGAGAAATCTTCATCCTTGTGATAATTATTATGAAAGTCCCCAAAGCTAAAAGTCATATTGGTTGAAAATTGATGAGACTTTATGGACTCTTGATGCATCATTTCTCCAACGCTACTAGCCCCAATGGATTCCAATTGTCTGTGGGATTAATCAAAATCCTTGTTTGAAATTAATTGAAAACTGTTTCCTAAAAATAAATCTATCAGTTTTAACTCCTCATTCATTTAATTATACTTGGCTCTACTCTCTGGGATTTTGAGGTCAATTTTGATGGATTTGTATCTTCAAAATGCCTCTTTGTCTTGAGATTTCCTTCAGAAATCAGCTATCATTTTAGCACCTTGAGTTCCATTAGCAGTTATATTCCCATACACACTATAGGGCTTCTTCAGTCAATGAGCCACCTTCTGAAAATCGTCAATCAAGTCCCAATTGAATTCATCTGCAAAGGAGGTGAATGTAGCAATGGCAAAAATTTTGTGTTTCATGGAGGAGTAAATAAAAATAAAACTATCTCCACCAAGAAATTTGAAATTATGAAAAGATAATTGATTTTGACTAGTAGGAAAATAATGGCTATAAATTATTGGTACTTCAAGATCTCTGACTTCATGGTAATAGTAATCTTTTCTATTTGACATAACATTATAAATAATATTGCCTCTGTATTTATTATTTATTTGAATATCTTTCAATCCATTTTGAATTAAGTAATTATTTATATGTGATTCAGAATTATTTCCATTATCCATTGAAATTATTGATAAACTTATGATATAAAATACTTGAAATGTTTTGATAGCTATTTAAATGATAGGTTGAATGATCTTCTGGATAAATAAAAAAACTATATTTATCTTGAAAGGATAATTCCTATGGAAATGATAAGAACAACTCATCATTTTGGTCAAAAAATGAATTTTCATCAACTATCACTAATTTTAATAAATTTCATTCAAATTAAATTCATCACCACTATCTTGAATTACTTTGGATTAATTTGAAATAATTTTAATTGAGTTAATTCAAATCAATTTTTTTTGATTAATCAAGATTAAATTAACTTGAAATTAATTTGATTTAGCTCAATTGAAATGAATCAATTCAAATTACTTAACTTGAATTAATTCAATTCAAACTACATAAATTTGAATTAATTCAATTCAAATTACATAAATTTGAATTAATTCAATTAAAATTACATAAATTTGAATTAATTCAATTCAAATTACATAAATTTGAATTAATTCAATTCAAATTACATAAATTTGAATTAATTCAATTCAAATTACATAAATTTGAATTAATTCAATTCAAATTACATAAATTTGAATTAATTCAATTCAAATTACATAAATTTGAATTAATTCAATTCAAATTACATAAATTTGAATTAATTCAATTCAAATTACATAAATTTGAATTAATTCAATTCAAATTACATAAATTTGAATTAATTCAATTCAAATTACATAAATTTGAATTAATTCAATTCAAATTACATAAATTTGAATTCATTCAATTCAAATCAAATAAATTTGAATTAATTCAATTCAAATCAAATAAATTTGAATTAATGCAATTCAAATTAAATAAATTTGAATTAATTCGATTCAAATTAAATAAATCTGATTGAGCTAATTAAAACTAAACAAATTTGAATTGATTTAATTCAAATTGAATGAATTTGATTGAATTAATTCAAAACAATCAAATTTGGATTAATTTAATTAAAATTGATTGAATTTGATTGAATTAATTGCAATTAGAAAATGAATTAATTGAATTCAAATTGTATCAATTGGCATTAGTTAAATGAAAATTCAATCATGTGGAAAAAATTCAACTCAATTCATGTGAAATCAATATTTATTAGAATAAATTAATCAATCTGATTTAAATGAATTCACTTGCAATTAATTTGAACCAATTTAATTTGTTCAATTAAAATTAAATTGGATTAATTCTGCTTCATTTTAATTCAATGGAATTAATTCATTTCAAATGAAATCATATTTAATTAATTCAATTCAATCCAAATGAAATTAAATCAAAATTGAAATGAAGGCTATTGTTAAAAACACATAAGAGCTTATGTGTTTTTACTAAAAATCTACGTGTTTTTGCCACATATTGGTAAAAACAAGTAAGCTTTTAGTAAGAACATGTAAGGTGTTCCCTGGGCCCATTTTTGATTAAAAATGAAACACATTAATGCCTGTATTGGGCCAAAACATGCCCAAAAAAGGTTTTCCCCCAAACCCCTCCAATTGCCAATTGTTTCAAATTTTTTTCCATAGCCCCCCCAAAAAAAGACCAAACACCCAAATAATCCACATCTTCCTTACCCCAAGCAATATTTTCTTCAAAAACAGCATTACCAAAGCAATTTTGCAAAGCTTTACACACTTTTCATTCTTTTTTTCCCAAAGACTGCATTTTCCACCACAAAAGCCTGCTTCCAAGCCTCTAAAATTCCAATTTTTTACCATCCCTCATCCATTAATCCCACATTTAAGCCACCTTTTTCACTCTCAACCACTTCTTTTGATTTTTAACACCTTTTATCATTTCTTTTTCAAATTTCCAAAGCTTCTTTCCTCATTCCAACTCCCTGAATACCGCTTTTTTAAAGTCATACATCTTTTTCACTTAAAAATGGTGCAACTCCCCACTGAAGGTAAATTTCAGACCCTTGAGCTTCTTTGGAAGCGTGTGCATAATGTTGCCAGGGATCAGGGGTATGCTGTGTCCACCTCGAGGTCAAATATGACTCACAACTAAATTGAAAGAGGTTTTGACAGGTCTGGGACACCAAATCCCAACAAAAGCTCCTCCAAAACAGTCACTTCAAGAAAGCTTGACTGTCCATTTATAATTTATTCCAGAAAATATGCCAAGAAGACCACTTGGACTCTTAAAGTAAAAAATCATGAACATAGCCATGATGCCACTGTAATTATCATGGCTCATCCTCCTTTCAGGAAATTTAATGGGCAATAAACATCCCAAATTGCTCAAATTTCTGCATGACTGCTTCTGCCAAGGCCAATTCAGGCCCAATTATGCAGCCAGAGGGAGTCAGACAGGCCTTTAATCCTTCAAGAAACTTAGAACCAGGTCAAGAAGATCAAGAAAGACAAAACAAAAGGCTGACGGCCCATTTATTTTCTTATTGACACTCTCAAAGAAGAAAGTTTTGTATTGTCCTCTGCAAGGGATGCTGAGGGACACATTACCTCCTTGTTTTCCACTCAACCCCTTGCCATAAAACTACTTCATGGCTTCCCTCATGTCATTCTCATGGATTTTACTTATAAAACAAATAAGTACAAAATGCACCTTTTCATATTGTTGGATTCAGCTCCACCAATAATACCTTTTCTGAGGCTTTTTGTCTGATAAATAATGAAACTGAACCCTCAGATACTGGGGCTTTAAATAAATACAAAGAAAAAGTCCTCAAAAACGCCAATCTTATTCCCCCTCTAGCCATTGTTATTGACAGGGATCTGGCCTTTAAAAACTCTCTTAAGAAGCACTTCCCAGACTCCAAAGTCATCTTATGCATTTTGCACACCAATAAAGAGGTATCTGCTCATTGCATGAATAAAATTGGTTATGGAACTGATTTTGAAAATTTCATGGGCCTTTGGAATCAAGTAATCTACTTTTATATTTCGCTTTATTTCACTTGGTTTCACTTTTGCATTTATTATTGTTTATATCAATGACTTTGGGATTCATTTCTCAGTTTATGTATTTATCCACTGAAATGTTATTCAACAACAACTGGAAGAAGCTTCAAAAGAAAGCCAAAAATCCTGAAATCTTGCAATATTTGGAAAATACCTGGCTTCCTCTAAAGGAATATTATGTGCCAGCCTGGACCAACCACCATTTCCACCTGGGCGTGGCCTCCAAATCCAGAGTTGATGGTGCACATGCCATGGTTGAACTTTGGCTCCAAAGGTCCACTGGTACTCTCCTAGAGGTAGTTAGGGCTCTTGACATGGCTTTTGGAAAATAATTTATTGAAATCATCAACAGAATCTCCAATGAAATTATTTCCCATGTCAAGAATTTTCCTCCACACATCTGTGCTCTCAATGGCAAGTTGTCTCATTATGACCTTCAGATGGCCTTTGACAATTTCAAAACCAAATTTCCCCTAATGAAAAATTCACAAAAAATACAACAACTCGCAAGGCATTCCTTGCAAGAATAAGACCCAAAAGGCATTTGCCAAGGGCCAAAGGTTTGAGATATCAGAGTTCCATCCTCAGTGGCATTTTAATTTGCCTGTAAGGTTTTTTTAACTTCAGATTCTTGCTTTCTTTCTTATCAACTTATTTTCTTTGTCATATTCTTATCAGACTGGCTATCAAGGTGATGATCAAAATGTTGAAAAAGAAAATTGGAATGGAGCCAAAAAAAGATTTGAGGATATTGTGGAAGACCTTTTTCAAATATCAATGGCAGAAATCACCCCAATTCTTTAACATTTTCAAGATGTTTTGACCGGAAAAGCCGCATTTGATCAAATTACCAAGAGTGAAGACAATGAGAAATATTATGAAGGCACACTAGAATGCAAGAATATCCGTGGAAGACCACAAGGAGCCAAGAATAAAAATAGAAGTTAAAAAAAGAGAACCATCAAGATTTGAAATCGTTGAAAGTCAATCTAAGAGAAGAGGGAGACCCACATCAAAGTGACTAGCACAACAACATCAAGATCACAGTCAAATGTCCCCTCTCCAATTATGGAAGTGGAATCATCTGAAAATTTTGAAGATTCTGAGGCCTCATTGTCAAAATCAATCAGTTCATCAGATTCACTACCCTCAGTGTAAGGTTTGGCTATGAAACAATAAGTAAAAATTACTAATATTTTACTTATTGTACTATGAATGTGCTTATAAATAAAACAAATGATATAAAAAGGAATTATAATAATAAATAATTATTAAGATTATGGCGTAAAAAGAATTATATTATTAAATGAATGTAATAATATAATAAATAAATATATTAATATAAGATAATTGATATATTTTAAAGCACTTTATTATTGTTACCAACAAATAATAAAGGCATGAAATATTGTTTCTTATTAATAAAAGACAATTAATAACAGTAATATTACCAATATTAAGGTTATATATTAATATAAATACCATTTATATTAATTGAAGAATTATTAATAGTAATAATAGAGAGAAAGTAATATAATAAGAGAAAATAACCTACTTTTGATGCTTAATATAATAATTTTGGATGAATTTATGCCAAATAATGTAAATACAACTTATTTAAAATGTTTTTAAAAATAAAAATAAGAGAGATTACAAATTTTCTTGATTTTACATGGAAATGAGATTTTTAAGAGAATTATAGCAAAACAGCAGAGCAATTGATGTAATCACATCAAAAATGATGATTATAATAAAGATTATCTTTGGTCTTTGATAATATAAAAGATATATATATCAAGAATAAACATTTTACCTTTTGATCTAATTGTTTTAATGTTTTGATGTGTCTGAGGGGAAAATAGAGTAAAAAAAGCTCTATTTATAGTAAATACCTCCCTTCTAGAGCCCAGTAGGCTTCTAGTAGACGTTTACTGATGGTATCTACTAGAAATGATCAGTAGTTTAAGCTTTATTGATGATTACATCTTGATCAAACCATCTTATCTCATCATTACACCGTTTTTTAGAGTTATCACTATAACTCTAAATTGGATGACATCATAGGCTTGGAAGAAGCCTAAAGCTCATGGATTTTATTATTATTAATCATAATCTAATAGTATGCACCAGCTTTATCATTTATATAACTGTTAAACTTAAAATAAGATTACAGTGAGTGATCATAAATGATCAAATTTAAGCTTAAACTTTGATCATTAATATATTTTAAGTTATACACTATAAAGGTATTCTGAGAGTGGATTCTAATAGCTTGGCATGATTTTATTAAACTTCCAAGAGCATTTCATTACATCATCAAAACTCTATTTTTGATGATTTTTCTTGTAACTCATCTTTTCTGTCAAAATTAAATATTTTAAGCTTCAAACCATGATTTAAAGGGGTTATACCTTGAATATTACATCATTCTTAATGTATGAAATAGTAGAATTTGACTGTATCCTTTTTTTAAGTTTGGACCACTTTCACAACAAAGTGGTTGTGAGCCTTAGAGGTATTTTCATATACCCAAAAGACCACAAATGATAAATTAAGATACAAATATAAATAAAATAAATTTATTCATATTATAAAGATAAAAATTGAAATAAAAATACAAATTTATATTTAAAAATCAAAATTTAATTATAATTTAAAAATAAAATTACAATAAAATTTAAAGTTATGAAATTACATTTTTACTTGTAAAAATTAAGTAAAAATGAATTTTTAATAAAAATTGTGAAATTAAAATATTTTTGGTAAAAATTTATATATAATATATTATCACTTTTTATCCAACAAATAAACATAAAGAAATTATTACACCATTGGATTCCTCATAAAAAATAAAGTGGGGTCACCTCTGGATGAAATTTCTGTAACTTAACTCTAAATAAGCTTAAATTAAGTTTTTAGTATTTTTGTACAAAAGTATGAAAATACTCAAAACCTTAATTTAATTCACACCACATGTGGTGCTAAACATCAATTTTTTTGTTAAAATTGAGGTGTTGTGTTTAGTTTAGAAGTTATGAGGAATTGAAGTATTTTCAATTGAATTCAATTGAAATATCAAAATGTGCGTGTCTATTACATAAGTGAACTTCAATTTACATATGAGGTATCAATTATTATAGATGTGTAATCAAAAACTCAATTAAATTACCTGTGTAAATAACAGTTGTATTACATGATGAGGAATTAAAGAAAAAATAAACTGGAAAGATTAATTCTGGGGGGAAAAAGACACTCTAGCTCTAAGGGGGAGCTAGACCCCCAAATTCCTTGGTGACTGGCATGGGATGTCAAAATCCACGCAAATGTTCATTACTTTTGGCCTGAGATTGAGTCACAGGGTCTGTGACTCAATTGATGATGAGGTTTTGATACCAAACAGGGTGGGTTCAACTGCTGCCAAGAGGGTAAAGCTACCCTTAAGTTAAAACAATGTTAGTAAAAACAGTTTTAACTGGTTTCTACGTCTCTTACACACATTCTGACGTGTTTTGAAGGCTCTAGACTAGGTATTGCTATAGTAATGGCTGATTCAAGGGTCTAAAATGGTTTAAACCAGCGCTTTTTTGGTCCAAACCAGGGTTCAATGATGCCATAATTGGCTTTTATGTTGTCAGACTATTTTTAACGAATGCTAAGAGTAAATGTTACTTTTGGAGAAAGAAAATTGATTGCTATAAAAGAATGTCTTCTTTGCCCCACTTTTCTCTTCATGTTAGAATCTTTTACTTTTATAATTAGTTTAAACACTGTTAAACCAATCAATAAAAGATTCCAACCACCATTTTTAAATCATTTTAAACCTTTCAACCACGTGAAACAATAATTCTAATCATTTTTTGTAACTCTTATAATCATTTTTACCTCTTGAACCACCCCAAAAGTGAATTAAAGCATCTTTCATCACTGTAAACTTTGTCACTTTGTTTCCAAATTCACTCTGGTCACATTTGGGTGCGTTTTATCTCTAAATATCTTTTTAAAGACTTTGTTCTTTAATTAATTGCTTATAGTCATTTGCCAAATTAATTCCAATTGAAATTGCTCTTGAAGAAATTTCTTTTGTAGCCTTAAATATCTCTGGTAGAGTATTTTTGGATAAATCTTTATGTTGGTAAAACACTAAATTTTTATTGTATTATTGTTTTATACTTATAAAGTTAAAAAAATCAAAATTTGCGTATTTTCTCTTTAAAAATTCTATTTCTTACTATTTTTAAATAATTCTACCTTATACAAATTTTGAGGACAGGAAAAGTACTTGATATTTTATCAAAGTTTCATATCCACACATTAAATTTGGGGGCCCAGCTGTGATATTTTACCTGTGACATATTTTTTTAACTCTTTTTAATCCTTTTTCTTATATTGGAAAATTTAAAAAACATATAAAAAATACTTATAATTCAAAAAAATCCATAAAAAATAACTTTTTTTCATATTATAAGTGAGGCTTATATTTTATTTGTTGTTTTGAAATACCTTTTTTTATTTAATTAATGGGCTTTTTCATTAATTTTAGTGTCTGACAACGTGGTAAGACAAGAAAACATTGAAACAGCCTCCACAGTCACTAGCATTATTCCTGCAAGCACTGTGATTTCTGATCATAATACCACTGTTATCATAACTCAGAATAACACAAAAGAGCCAATTTCTTCTGAATTGATCAACTTGGACATCAGTAATACTCGTCAAAAAGCTAAAAATTTGGCAAATAGTAAGTTTTTGATGTAAAATTACTATTTTAAAACCCTTTTTTAATTATATAATATGCCTTCAACCAGATCAGAAGCAATCTATAAGCCCTCAAGCAGCTCCAAAAAGGTCATAGATGTGATTATGGCAGAAGCCAATCAGATACAGAAGGACAAGGGTCAGTAAAAGACTTTCACAACAATAAATTGTCCAATGCTGAAGCTGATGACACTATTTTACCTTCAAAAAGAGCTGACACCACCACAAGAAGCCACAAGGGACATCTACAAAGCCATCCAGAAGTGTGAACCTTTGAGATATTACCACATACCCAAAAAGGTCACAAGAAATATTTAATATAATTATACATTAAAAATAAGTACCTTAAAACTACAAAAATACCATGAATTGGTATAAAACTTGGCTTAACTTAAAAGCCAATGAATAAACATGTAAAATGAAGTATACTATTGGATTCCCCATAAAGCTCCACACATAAAACAATTAATAAGCTAAGCTTCAAAACCAATACTTAAGGAATTATCCTGGATATATGCACTTTTTTGGTCAACGCATATATTCAAGGATTTTAGCTAATATCTCTTGAATTATGCATGATAGAGTGATGAACCAAAAATAAAGTCATCGCGTAATTACTGTAGAAATACAGAAATGAAGTTTATTTCACAAGTTATAAACAAGGTTAAAATCTGTAAGGAATTATTGATTAAAATCAACAGAGCTGTTGACCACTTTGTTGTGAAAGTGGTCCAAACTTAAAAAAGTAGACAGTTAGATTCTACTAGTTTATTAGTGAAGAATAATGTATTTTTTATTATAATATTCAAGGTATAACCCCTTGAAATCATAGTTTGAAGTTTAAAATATTAAATTTCGACAGAAAAGATGAGTTAGAAGAAAAATCATCAAAAATAGAGTTTTGATGATGTAATGAAATTCTCTTGACAGCATAATACGGTTATTCCAAGCTATCAGAATTCACTCTCTGAATTTCTGTAGCGTGTAAATCTTCAAATTTATTAAGGATCAACGTTTGAGCTTAATTTGATCATTTATGATCACTGACTGTAACCTTAAATTAAGTTTAACAGTCATAGAAGTGATAAAATTGGTGAATACTATTCATTTATGATTAAAACTAATAAAATCCACGAAATTTGGGGTTCTGCCAAGCCTTTGACGTCAGCAAACTTAGAGTTATAGTGATAACTCTAAATAATGGTGTAATAATGATGTAATGAGGTTTGATCATGATGTAATCATCACTAAACTTAAATTATTGATCAATTCCAGTGGATATGATCAGTACACGTCTACTAGAAGCCTGTTGGACTCTAGGAGGGAGGTATTTACTATAAATGGAGCTCTTTTTGCTCTGTTTTCCACTCAGATGCATCAAAAACATTAAATCAATACAATTAAAAAGGTAATTTCTTTATTCTTTATATATAAAACTTTTATATTATTGAAGACCAAAGATCATCTTATTATAATCATCAATTTTGACGTGATTAAATAATTTGTTTAATTGTTTTTGTTAAAAATCTCTCTAAAACTCATTTCCACATAAAAACAAGAATATTTGTAATTTCTCTATTTTTTATTGTAAATACAATTTGTATAAGTTGTATTTACATTATTTGGCATAAAATATCTCAAAATTATTATATTAAGTATTAAAAGTAGGTTATTTTCTCTCTATTGTTATTCTTTTAATAATTCTTTAATTAATATAAATAGTATTTCTATTAATTTATAACTTTAATATTGGTAATATTATAGTTATTAATTGTTTTTTATTGATAAAAAACAATTTTTTACGCCTTTATTATTTGTTTGTAACAATAAGAAAGTGCTTCTAAATCTATGAATTATTTAATATTAATACATTTATTTTATTATATTATATTATAATATTTTATTAATAATATAATTATTTTTACGCCATAATTATAATAATTCTTTATTATTATAATTATTTTTATCTTATTTATTTCATTTATAAGGACATTCATAGTACAATAAGTAAAATATTAGTAATTTTTACTTATTGTTTCATAGTCAAACCTTACATTTGGGGGCCTGGCCGTGATATTTACTCTAAAAAACCTTTAAAAAGATCCCAATTGGGCTTATCCAATAATAAAGTATACTTATAATCATAAAATTATATAATAATTTTATATTTATTGATTTTAAAAGCTATTGAGGCATTTGGAAAGCAATTGTACTGTCTTGCACGTGGTTTTTTCACATCCTTAGACTTGCAAAAACTTTCTTTGAGTGACTCTGGTGATTAAAAAAGATATTTTATAAATTAAAAATAATTTTATATTATAAATTAATTTTATAAAAAGAATCATATTCGTTTTCTTTTATTCTTCAAAAATAAAAACATAAAAAATAATAAAAATATTAAAAACCAATAAAAAAGTTATTTTATTCCTTTTAATTTCATTTCTTTAATTATTTTAATTTTTCTTCTAAAAAAAAAGATATAAAAGCAATTTTTACATGGAAAATTGCCATATCTTACCAAAAATAACACTTTTATATAAAAAGACTTATGTTTATTTTTCTTTTTTAGTGTTTGAAGAAAACCCAACAGAGGATAACCAAACCACTGTTGAAAGATTGGTGGAAGAAACTTGTCAAAGTTCTCCAATGCCAATAATTACCAAAAGAAAGAAAGCCAAGAAATTGGACTTTCCAGGACCCACCATTCAGGACTCTGAAGGTGAGTACCTCATTTATAAATTGCCATAAGAAAATTCCTGTTCTGAAATCCTCTTATTTCTTATTTTTCTTATAAGATGACTACCAGAAGAGGCTCCCAATACTCCATCCTGTTAGATGGAGCTGGACTCAGAGGTAGAATTGATTCCTCAAAAGGGAAAAGGAAGGGCAATATCCCCAGTGGAACAGAATCCACACAAGGAAGTGCCTTATCCCAAAGGAAAGTCCCAGAAATGCCCATGATATCTGAACCTGAATTGGAACTAAGTATGAATAACTCAAACAGGTACAAATCACATTCAGAGGGCTCAAATAGACATTTACATGAGCCAATACAAACAGTACTACACAGTGTACAAGGACAAAGAGTGGGAAATGTTGCCTCAAATACACCAAGGAGTGATGAACTCCTGGCACATCCTGAAAAAGTTCCTCAAAGAGGAGGAAATAGTGAGATACTCCAATGGATGGAATCCACTATCATCCAAACCTCAAATCAAAACGATCAAGGAGTATCATGCCAAAAAGAAGGAGGCAACCAAGGAAGAAGCCCCAAGTCAACCCACTTCCACAAGAAGGGAAGAAGAACGAGAAAAAGAATGGGAGAAAACCATATTCCCCAAGATTAAAAACGATGCCATGGACAATGTCTTCAACATGGCCAGAACTTTGACGGAATTCAAAGACAAAGAGGAACAAAGAATGAGATAACCCCATTTCCCAAAGAAATAACCTTGTCTCCTGATGTTGTAAATACTTTAACAGAGCTTAAAAATAGTATCTTACCTCCCAAAGACATTAAAAATAGCTTATTATCTTTCCAAGAAATAAATAACAGTCTATCATCTTGAACAAAACTTGTTGTACAAAATAAGAAAGAAATTGATAACATACAATTTATGATTGAAAATAATAAACCAAAAGTATTAATTGACAATACTCAGAACTTAATACAAGGACAACAAGAGTTGTATAAATAAATAAGTGATATCAAAGAAAAAACTTTGATAATCAATTATGATGTGAGTATTGACAATCTTACAGAAAAGTTAAACAAATTGAGTATTTCTGTAGAACAATTTGAAGAAAAGACTTCATCACACCAAAAATTACTTTTGGACCATGTGGAAAAAAGTGATGAAGCAAGAATGCATCTGAAAGATGACATTAAAAGTGAAATAAGGCTTATTACTGAAAAAATGGATAAAATTAATGAGGCTAATCTAAATATGCCAAAGTTATCAACACCATTTTCTCACATAAGAAGCCCTGTTAAGCCAAAAGAGGAATTAACAAATCCATTCATAACAGACTTGAGTGACCAAGACAATAACCAAGTCTTAATTAAGGAAGCACCTCAATTGAAAGAATGGCCAACATTCACAGGGGAAGGGGAATATGACCACATGTCATGTATCAAAACTATTGACATTCTACAAGAAGAGTATGCCATACCAAATGAATTAATCACTGCAAGATTACATTCATTGTTTGAAAAATCTGCAAAAAGATGGTATTATGGCATAAGGAAAACAAATGGCAAAAATACCTGGTCTTGGTGGAAACAAGAAATAATCACCAAGTGGGCTAATGATGCCCGGAGGTAAAAAATAGAAAATACATTTGAAAAATCTTTTTTTTGACCCAGACAAAGACAAACCTTTGACTTGGTTCTTGAAACAAGCTGAAAGACTTGATGCATTGTACCCAGAAATGTCACAAAAAATGGTGCATATGAAAATACTCAAGAAATGCGGAGGAGAGCTAGAACATGCCCTAAGAAGCAGGTGTATAGAACCATGCTCCACAGAAGAGTATATTAATGCACTGGAAGACATAGTGACAAGAACAAAAATTGGCAGTACTTGGAAGAAATTGGACATTAAAAGCCCAAATAAACCTTTTATCAAAAAAGATAAATCAAAAGAATCCTTCAAGCCCAATACATCCAACAATAATGAGCAAAGGAAATGCCATAAATGTGGAGGTATTGGACACTTAGCCAATAATTGCCTTAAAAAGGCAAAGATTAATGAAATTGTGGAAACAGAAAACCACAATGACAAAGAAGAGGAATCTGACTCTGAAAAAGAGACAGAAGAGGCAGAAAGCTCTGAAAGTGATGAAATCAATATAATTAATGCACAAATCAATAATATTGATATAATTTATGAAGTACTGGATGTTAACTGAAACTTACCACAAGTTGGGACATCTGACACAAACCTGACAAACATACAAGATGCCAAAATGTATAGGACCAAACCTGCAAGAGGAATGGGATATACAGCTGGAAAATATAGTATAAGTTTGGTTATGGTTGATAACCAAGAAGGAAAAGTTAACTTAGATACAGGAGCATATTGCACCTGTGTTGGTAAAAGGTATTTAAAAACCATTGTCCCAGACTGGCAAGAAAAACTTATGCCAATACAAGGTGTCAAATTTAGTGGTGCAAGTGAGAGCATGAAGCCCCTTGGAGTAATTTATTTAACACTAATTTTTCCTCATACCTCACAATGTGTCAGAATCAAAGTAGAGTTTGTAGTAATGGACAACTGTACTAGTAATCACTTCATACTTGGGAATAATTACTTATCAATCTATGGTATAGATATCTCCAACCAAAAGGATAGATATTTTACCATAGGAGACAACAACAGAAAAATGTTTGGCTTCTTAAATAACAAACAATAAATCACAGTTATTAAGAATGAAGAAAAAATTCCAGAAAAGGAGCTTTTCCTATCTGAACAACTTAGAGAGGCAGAATTCAATCAAGAATTAACAGAAAAATTGATTAACCTATTATTTAAGTATAAAAATGCCTTTGCAACTGACAAAGAGCCACTAGGTGCCATAATTGGACATGAAGTGGATATAATTCTTAATGTGGAAAAACCTTACCCACCTTTACTAAGGAGACCTGCTTGCCCAGCTAGTCCAAGGGCTAGAGAAGGCTTAGAGGTACACATTAAGGAATTAATGGACCTTGGAGTATTAAGAAAGGTAGGAAATAATTAACAGGTAGAAGTCACTACACCTGTAATTATAACTTGGCATAATGGAAAATCAAGGATGGTAGGAGACTTCAGAGCCCTGAACACCTATACCATTCCAGCCAGGTATGGAATATCCAGGATCCATGAGACATTGACACAATTTTCACAAGCTAAATTCATCACAGCCATGGATGCCTTAAAGGGTTTTCATCAAAATGTCTTAACAGAAAATGCCAAAAAACTACTGAGGATAATAGTCCACTGTGGAATTTTTGAATACTTAAGAATGCCATTTGGCATAAAAAATGCACCTTCCCAGCATCAAAGAATGATGAATACCATATTTCCTGAAGAATTATCAGGAGGATGGTTAATTATCTATATTGATGATATCATAGTTTTCTCAGAAACTTGGGAAAATCACCTTACAAGACTGGAAAGGGTATTACAAAAAATAATCCAAGTGAATATGAAAATTTCCTTGAAAAAGTGTCATTTTGCATACAGTGATTTAAAAGCACTGGGACATGTTGTATCTGGACTTAGTCTAGGCATAGACAAGAATAAAGTAGCAGCAGTACTACTTAAACCAATTCCTCAAACCAAAAAAGAAATACAATAATTTCTAGGATTTGCTGGTTACTATAGACAGCATATAAAGGACTTTGCAAAAATTGCTAAATCCTTGTATAAGCTATGTGACCAACAAACAGTCTATGAAATGACAGAAGAAAGAGTCAAGGCATATGAGGAATTGAAAAATTCCTTAACAAATGCCCCATTTCTTCTAATGCCAGATTGGAAACTACCCTTCAAACTTTACATTGATGCTTGTGGAGAAGGACTGGGTGCTACACTACACCAGACACAAATTATCAATGATAAACCAGTGGAAGGACCAATTTGTTTTATTTCAAGACAGATAAAGCCAACAGAAGCAAGATATGGAGCAAGCCAAATGGAATGCCTGTGCTTAGTGTGGGCTTTAGAAAAATTACATTACTATTTGTATGGAACAGTATTTGATGTGATTACAGACTGTAATGCTGTAAAATGTCTATTAAATATGAAAACTCCAAATAGACATCTGCTGAGATGGCAAATTTCTATCCAAGAATACAGAGGAAATATGACTATTGTTCATAAATCTGGAAATATTCATAAAAAATGAAAGACTGCAAAGACCCATAACTTTCATCAAAACTAGATGAAATATGGAAAAAGGCATATGATGAAGGAAGATTCCACCTCCTTGATGGAATCCTTTACCATAGAACAAAACACACATGTGTTATGGCCTTAACAGATAGAACCCTGATAAACACTATTTTACATGAGTGTCATGATAGTGTTGCAGCTGGACGCCTTTAAGAAGACAGAACACTAGAGAGGGTGAAAACCTGCTCTTGGTGGCCAAATTGGAAGAAAGATGTTATAGAATACTGCCAAACCTGTGACAGATGTTAAAAAGCCAACAGAGCCACAGGAAAGAAATTTGGAATGATGAGCCAAATCGAAGAACCAAAATCCCCTTGGGGAATAGTTCATATGGATTGGGTAACAGCATTACCTCCAGGAGGAGACAGAAGCTATAATTCATGCCTAGTATTGGTTGACAGGTATAGCAAAACTCCCATGTTCCTACCATATCATAAAGATGACACAGCTATGGACACAGCCATAATGATATGGAATAAAGGTATTAGCCATACAGGCTTATTCCAGAATATTATAAGTGATGGAGACCCAAAGTTCACTTCAGCATTATGGACAAATCTCCATAATGTCACAACCACGTATTTTTGACCCTCCTCCTTGATGGCGGCGGCAATCCAACCTGGAGCCAAGTTGGGGCCAATTGGCCATGTAATATCATTTATGGCCAATTGACCCCTTTTGGGTGTTCCATGGCTCTTACGCCATAACCCATTCCCTTGGCCACTTATGGCCTCCATCATCCTTTATGGCCTCAGGCCATATCCTGCGTCATTGGCCCTCTTGGCCAATTTCCACCTCACCAACCCCCAGGCCTCCATCACTGTTTTTGGGCCTGGGGGGTCCCTTTGTCTTCCAGGGGCTTCCAGGCCCCATGGCCACCTTCATTGGTTTCCTGGCCACCCCTTTCATTATGGGGGTTTTGGCCTAAATGGCCTTTTTGGGCCATTTAGGCCCCCCACGGCTTCTATGGTCCGCGGGCCGTAGGCGGATTAGGCCCCTTTTGGCCTAATCCAATGAGGCCAAAAGGGGCCAAAGGGGGCAGCCACCTAGCCCCCAAGGCCAGGTGGGTCCCAAACCACAATTGGGCCCACCTGAGCCATTTTTGGCCACCAATCCCTTGGACCCAAATTGGACCAAAAACACCTTGGATCCATTTTTGGCCATAAATCCCGTAGGACCCATTTTTGGCCATGGACCACTATGGACCTTATTTCCAGCCATAGCCTCTGGCAACCACCAGAGGCCACCAGACCAGCTCAGCAAGCGTTTCCCCCAACTTAAGGGGAATTCTTTCTTTCCTCCATGCAATCCGTACTCAAGATTTCAGGACCCAATTCCACCTTTCCATTTCAAGGTCCATAATTCCAACGCCCATTTCGAAGGAGGACTTTTCAGCTTATCAGTCTGGCAATCCATGGCGGCAATTCAGAAGATCATTCAAGGATCCCAACCACCTGTATCTGCAGGAGTTGGGTTGGTACAATTCATTCAGGATTATTCTAAGGTCAATTCTCAAGAGGTATTACAAAATTCAATCAGTTGTCAAGACATCAAGTATTCAATACTCCTTGGACAACCCAATTCATCCGTACAGGCCTTTTTCAATCAACCTGTATGGCCTTGGCCCAATTGGGCCACTTCTTATTCCACTGTGGGAATTCCATCATACAGTTCAAATTTCAAGATGGCCAGAACTGTATTTCCCGATTCGGACAATACAGTCATTGATCCACCTTCCAGGATCAACTTTTCAGCTTTTCACATATACTGGCCACCTTTCAGCACCTGGGGACTTTTTCCCCAGTTAATTAATATAGTGGATTTATTTTTATCCTTATTTTCTTTTACCTTATTAAAGTTAATACTGATAATCTTAAGTCAGTCATTCAGCACCCTTTTCTTTTATTTCCTCGCCTGTCCAGTGGATATTGGCGGTCATATCCTTATACTAATTCCATTTCCTTTTCTGGCAGGTTGAAACAGTGAATTGAGGATTCACTTGGTTGGCTTCTTGGCTTTTGGCTTCTTCATTATCTTTGGCCATTGGCTTCATCTTTTCTTATCTCTTCTTTTGGCATACTTGTTTCCTCCCTTATTCTTTCTTAAAGAAATTCATTCTTATTATTCTTTTATCTTTTGGAGCCCTCCAAGTGAGTTCTTGATTCCTGAGTGCCAGGCCCTCTTCTTCCAAGAGCCCCTGTGACATTATATTAATTAACTCATAATTCTTCTTCATTCATTCATTCTTTTATTCTTATATTTTAAATTCATTCATTCATTTCATCAAAATTATGATTCTTTGACGTTTTATGATCTTATGATTCTTCGTCACCTCTCAATTTTCTCTCATTCATTCTTCATTCTGAAAATTGAAAGCTGACCCATTTTTTATTTTCTGTTATCTTTTCAATCTCATTCTCAATCTTAATCAATCTATTTTTATCCATAATTCAGGCATTTTTATCTTTGGTTCTCAAGTTATTCATCAGGTTATTCAGACACGTTCTTCATATCAGGATTCACTTTGATTTATTCCTCAAGAATTTTTGATTTTTTGGAAGAATTCACTTGAAAATTGATTTGATTGACTAATTTGACATAATTGAAATTGACCTCAAGATAATTGATTGACCTGAAGACTTTATTGGTTTTGCTGATTATTCACATCAAGATTTTTGACATAAATTGATTTTGACTCAAGAATTCATTTTGATTGATTGATTTTCCCTGCAAGATTTTGATTTGATTTGATTTTGATTGTTTTGATTGATTGGATTATTGACTTCAAGATTCTCATTGATATTGATTTTTACTTCAAGACTCATTTGATTTGATTGATTGACGTATTTGAAGAATTTTGATTCATTGATTATCCATTTTCCTCAAGATTTGATTGTTGATTTTCGTACTTCAAGAAAATTTTGATTTTATTTCATTTATTTTGGTTGATTATTCCTGAAATCATGCCAGTTCAACGTTCACCTCCAGCAAGACAGACCAGATCTCAGGCCAGAACTCAAGCTGTTCTGACTCCAACTCCAAGGGCTCCTCTTGACGGTACCCCAGCAGTTTCTCAACTGAGGGCCAGATTGGACAGAGGACCCATTATGGAAGGAGCAGCACCATCCAGGAAGGAAGGAAGAGGGCCAAGAAGATCAATGTCTTTATCAGGAGTGGTTGGCGGACTCCCAGGATTTTCAAGAACCAGTCCCAAGGTTCAAGGTGAAGATGGTGAAGAGGAGGAGGAGAATTCTGCGGAAGAGGAAGAGTCTAATGGCACTGAGGCTGCTCCTGCTCCTGTGGGAGCATCTGAAGGCACCAGAGGACCAACTCTAGCCCAGTCTGATCAGCCTGCCTCTCATCAGTCTGAACCGTCTTTATTGGCCATTATGCAGCAAATGACTCAGATTATGGCCAATCTTCAAGCAGCTTCTTCTTCTGAATCATCAAGACCACCAGCCTTCAAGACTCCCTCTATGAAGGCTCCAGAATGCTTTGATGGGACTCAGCCCTTCAAAGTCAGAAGCTTTATTCAATCTTGTCAACTCATCTTTCATAATGATCCGGCAAAGTTCTCTCAAGACAGAAAGAAGGTTCTTTATGCCACTTCATTCTTAGTTGGCAGGGCTGCAAAATGGATTGAGCCTTATTTATCCAACCTCAATAATCAAGACTCAAATTATCTCCTCAATTCCTGGCCATTATTTGAATCCCAATTGTTCACTTTATTTGGAGACCCAAATGAAGTTAGAAAAGCAGAAGCGGAATTGGATGGCCTTAGGATGAAAGAAGGTGGGCATGTTGCTTTGTACATTGCTGATTTCAGGAGTTTGGTTTCAAGAATTGGGGATTGGGGTGAAAGGGCTCTTATTCATCATTTCAGGAAGGGCTTGGCCTCTAGGATTCTGGATCAGTTGGCCTCCCATCCTTCAAACATTGATTCTCTTCAAGACTTAATGGACGTCAGCCTGGAACTTGATACCAGGTACCATGAGAGGCAGAAGGAAAAGAATCATCATCAAGAGAAGAAGCCTGAAGCCTCAAAGTCTCACTCTTCTCATCATCAAGTTTCTTCAAGTTCAAGACCAAAGAAGAAATTTCATTCTCAAAAGCGGGACAAGCCCCATTCTTCATTGTTGAATAAGGACTTCAAGTTGAAAGGTTCTGAAAAGGAAAGAAGAATCAAGGAGGGGTTGTGTACCTATTGTGGTGGGAAGCATAGTCTTGAGTCCTGTGTCAAAAGGCCTCAAAACAAGCTTACCCAACCGTCAGGCAGTTTTCCCAGCCAGGGAAAAGCCTGAGTGAAGATCATGTTGTGTTCAATGGTCTTCACCATTTCCCTTCCAGAGCACCATTGTGCATTCTGAATACTGGTGTCAAAAATTCTCTTAAATTTTTTGTTTTCTCTTCTCTTTCTGATGTTTTTTACAGTATTCTCATTGATTCTGGTGCTACACACTCATTTATTGCAAAGCAGTTTGTTCACAAGTACTCATTGACTACGTCAGAACTTCCAGAGAAGATTCCTCTTATCATTTTGGACTCCTCTGAGTCCCCTTCCTTATTTGTGACTCACCATACTAAATATATGGTTGAGCTCCCTTCCTTCCCAAGCTTTGAATGGGATTTTTTAGTCATTGATACTCCCAAGGGAGAAGACCTCATATTGGGCTTTGACTTTCTCAATCATTTTAATCCTTCTATTGATTGGAGGCAAGGGCTGATCACCTTTAATACTGATCAAAAGGACTATTCTGATCCTTCCAATTCCTTCCGTAATGACTCTTCTTCTGCCAAATCATGTGCAGCTCTGGTTGGTGATTCTAGAACACCATCAGTTCCATCTTCTGTCCATATTCCTTCCCTTAATTCCCATCTGTCATTACCATCACCTGGAGATGAAGTCTTCAAAGAGATTCAAGATGTTGGGGAAGATGATTCTGTATCTTCACTTCGTCTCTTCTTTGGGAATATGGACCTTCCTCCTTCATCTTATCATGACTCCCTGGAGGAGTTGTGGGATGAAGAGGAAGAGCCAGAAGAAGTAGAAACCGTGATGAAGGTTGTTCCCTCTGTTTATCACCAATACTTGGATGTATTCTCCAAGGTGAAGGCAGAGAAACTTCCTCCTCACCGTGCCTGTGATCATCATATTGAACTGGAGGGGTCTCTACCTCCAGTTGGAGTGATCTACTCTTTATCCAAACAAGAGTCAGATACACTCAGGGCCTACATTTCAGAGAATGTAGAGAAAGGTTTCATCCGGCCAAGTTCCTCCTCAACAGGAGCACCTGTCCTCTTTGTTAAAAAGAAAGATGGTGGCCTCCATTTGTGTGTTGATTACCGCAAACTCAATGCTGTCACTAGGAAGAACAAATATCCTGTTCCTCCCATGAACCAGCTACTTAATGTCTTTAATGGTTCTTCTATCTTCTCCAAGATTGATTTGCGTGGTGCATATAACCTGCTCAGAATCAAGGAGGGTGATGAACATTTGACATGCTTCAGAACTAAATATGGCAGTTTTGAGTACTTGGTTATGCCATTTGGGCTCACCAATGCTCCTGCCTCTTCTCAGAATCTTGTCAATGATATATTCCAAGATCTTCTTGATGTTTTTGTTGTGGTTTATTTGGATGACATTATGGTCTTTTCCAAATCTGAGGAAGAACATGTCACTCATGTGTCCACTGTTCTTTCCAGACTCAGAGCCAATAACCTTTTTGCCAAGGCTTCTAAATGCCTTTTTCATGTTTCTAGTGTAGAATATCTTGGTTATGTTGTTTCTTCTGAAGGCCTCAAGATGGACCAAGCAAAAGTCCAGCAGATCCTTATTTGGCCTCCTCCAAGAAACCTCAAGGCTCTTCAATCCTTCCTTGGCTTTGCCAACTTCTACCGCCGTTTCATCAAGAATTATTCAAAGAAAATCAGTTCACTCACCAGTTTCCTCAAGAAAGATTCCTGTTTCCCCCTCAATGAGGAAGCTCTTAGCCAGTTTCATCAACTCAAAGAGGCCTTCACTACCTCTCCAATCCTTTCCCACTTCAATCCTTCTCTACCCACCATTGTAGAGACCGATGCATCCGATTATGCTTTGGGTGCTGTACTGAGTCAGGTCTCTGACTCAGGGAAACATCCCATCGCATTTGACAGCCGCAAGCTTATTCCAGCAGAACTCAACTATGAAATTAATGACAAGGAACTCCTTGGTATAGTCTGGGCTCTCAAGCGCTGGAGGGCTTTTCTTCTTTCTATGTCCTCTCCTTTTGAAGTTCTCACCGATCATTCTTCTCTTCAGTACTTTATGTCATCAAAGATCCTTACTCGCCGTCAAGCCCGTTGGGCTGAATTCTTATCTGAATTTCATTTTTCAATCACTTACCGCCCTGGCCGCCTAGCAACTCTTCCAGATGCCTTATCACGTCGGGACGACGTCTATCCGGAGAGGGGGGAGGATTTCATCAGCAAGAATCCAATGAATTTTCAACAACTCATTAAGCAAGATGAAGTTCAACCCTCAAAGTTTTTTGCAGTCAAGGTGGATTCTTTTTCAAATTTGATTGATTCAATTCAGAAGAAATTATGGCAAGATCCTCAGTACAGAAGTATCCTTGAAGATTTGGGTAAAGGTAAATCTGTCCAAGATTATTCTCTTGATTCCTCCTCCCAACTTCTTCTCTTCAAAGATCGGGTGGTAGTCCCAAATGACTCCACAATTCAACTCAGCATTCTTCAAAAGCGTCACGATTCTCCTCTAGCTGGACACCCTGGCCAAGAGAAGACTCTCAAACTTGTCAAGCGGGATTTCCACTGGTCCGGCATGACTCAATTCATTAAGGATTATGTATCATCCTGTCAACAGTGCTCAAGAAACAAGAATATCCACCAAAAGAAGTTTGGACTCCTCAAACCTCTTCCAATTCCAAATGGTCATTGGATTTGTCTTTCAATGGATTTCATCACACAACTGCCCCTGTCCAATTCTTTTGACTCAATCCTTGTCATAGTGGACAGATTCTCAAAAATGGTGGTTTTTATTCCAACAATGTCTTCAATAACTTCTTTGGATTTGGCCCATTTATTCATCAAGAATATCTTCTCAAAGCATGGCCTTCCTTCAAGCATTGTCAGTGATAGAGGTCCCCTTTTTGTTTCTTCCTTCTGGACCAATCTTTGTCAGCAGCTCAAGATTTCAAGAGACTTGTCAACTGCTTACCATCCAGAAACTGATGGACAGACAGAGAGGGTAAATCAGATACTAGAACAGTATCTTCGGATGTACGTCAGTTATCATCAAGATGATTGGAACACCTGGCTCCCTCTGGCTGAATTTGCCTACAATAATTCTGATCACTCTTCAACCAAGCAATCACCGTTTTTCACTGTTTATGGAAGAGATCCACAATTTGATTCAGTTCACATCACTCAAGATACCCCTGCTGGAAAGTTATCAACAAAAATCCAATCAGTACAGCAAGATGTCAAGAGAGAACTTGAAATCGCCATAAACCGGTTTAAGAGGTATGCAGATAAAAGTAGAGCAAGTCCACCTGTTTTCAATCCTGGTGACATGGTATGGCTTTCTTCCAAGAATATCAAATCAACTAGACCCACCAAGAAACTGTCTGAAAGATGGTTGGGTCCCTTTCCAATCTTGAAGAAAGTCAGTACTCATGCTTACCACCTCAAGCTTCCATCTCAATGGAAATCCATCCACCCAGTCTTCCATATCTCACTCTTGGAACCAGTCAAGACATCAACAATCCCAAATCGGCATCAAGAGCCTCCTCCTCCAATCATTATAGAAGAAGAAGAGGAATGGGAAGTCTCTCAAGTACTGGATTCAAAGCTCAAGAGAAGAAAATTATGGTATCTGGTGGAATGGAAAGGTTTCAGTCAAGATTCAGAAAGATCCACATGGGAACCAGCTGAAAACCTCAAGAATTGTCCTGAACTTGTCAAAGATTTTCATTCGTTATATTCTGACAAGCCAGGACCCAATTCTTCAATGGCTTGAATTTTTATGGTGCTTAGTGGGGAGAGGAATTACCAAAAGTAAGTCCCACTCCTGGTATGCACCTTTAGGGGTATTCTACTCTTCTTTGTTGTAAGCATCACCTTGGCCACTCTGTGAGCACTTTTCAATTTGGACACAGACCTCTTGGCCCCGGCTTTCAACATCCGAATTCCAAATTTATGGCCATTTACAATTGGGCAAATGGACCATTCCTTTTCTATTCTCCTTCCCAAGACTTTATTCTTTCAACACATTCATTTATCAAGATTTTTCTTATTTATGGCACTGGCGGGAGTGGCAACTACTAAAAGTAAGTTCCTCTCCTGGTGTGCACTTCCCTGAGGGGTCTACAATTTGTCAAAACATCACCTTGGCCACTCTGTGAGCACCTGGCATCAAATTCTTTTATCCAGGTCCTTGGTCACTTTCAAAATCAATTGTCGTAATCCGTGATGAAGATTGGATTCCTCCTCAAATTTCATTTTCTTTATTTATTTTCTGTTTCTCTCTTTATATCTGTTTCCTTTTCTCTTTTACTCTTTATATTCTTTTAAAATTTCTTTTCTTATAACTCTTTAACGCCAAAATCTTTATGTCAAATCATGCCTTCAACTTTGTCAAAGCCAAATGTCAAGAGAAGATCAAGTCAACCTCAATTCATATGCCAACAAGCTTATCAGTTCAATTCTTCTTTTCAAGATTCAATACCTCTGGAATCCTTATGTCAAATCCGTCTCATTAGCCTCAACAGGCCTCTACCTTATCTTGGTGCTCAGGAGCTCACCATTCAAGGTAGGGGGGTACTGTCACAACCACGTATTTTTGACCCTCCTCCTTGATGGCGGCGGCAATCCAACCTGGAGCCAAGTTGGGGCCAATTGGCCATGTCATATCATTTATGGCCAATTGACCCCTTTTGGGTGTTCCATGGCTCTTACGCCATAACCCATTCCATTGGCCACTTATGGCCTCCATCATCCTTTATGGCCTCAGGCCATATCCTGCGTCATTGGCCCTCTTGGCCAATTTCCACCTCACCAACCCCCAGGCCTCCATCACTGTTTTTGGGCCTGGGGGGTCCCTTTGTCTTCCAGGGGCTTCCAGGCCCCATGGCCACCTTCATTGGTTTCCTGGCCACCCCTTTCATTATGGGGGTTTTGGCCTAAATGGCCTTTTTGGGCCATTTAGGCCCCCCACGGCTTCTATGGTCCGCGGGCCGTAGGCGGATTAGGCCCCTTTTGGCCTAATCCAATGAGGCCAAAAGGGGCCAAAGGGGGCAGCCAGGTGGGTCCCAAACCACAATTGGGCCCACCTGAGCCATTTTTGGCCACCAATCCCTTGGACCCAAATTGGACCAAAAACACCTTGGATCCATTTTTGGCCATAAATCCCGTAGGACCCATTTTTGGCCATGGACCACTATGGACCATATTTCCAGCCATAGCCTCTGGCAACCACCAGAGGCCACCAGACCAGCTCAGCAAGCGTTTCCCCCAACTTAAGGGGAATTCTTTCTTTCCTCCATGCAATCCGTACTCAAGATTTCAGGACCCAATTCCACCTTTCCATTTCAAGTTCCATAATTCCAACGCCCATTTCGAAGGAGGACTTTTCAGCTTATCAGTCTGGCAATCCATGGCGGCAATTCAGAAGATCATTCAAGGATCCCAACCACCTGTATCTGCAGGAGTTGGGTTGGTACAATTCATTCAGGATTATTCTAAGGTCAATTCTCAAGAGGTATTACAAAATTCAATCAGTTGTCAAGACATCAAGTATTCAATACTCCTTGGACAACCCAATTCATCCGTACAGGCCTTATTCAATCAACCTGTATGGCCTTGGCCCAATTGGGCCACTTATTATTCCACTGTGGGAATTCCATCATACAGTTCAAATTTCAAGATGGCCAGAACTGTATTTCCCGATTCGGACAATACAGTCATTGATCCACCTTCCAGGATCAACTTTTCAGCTTTTCACATATACTGGCCACCTTTCAGCACCTGGGGACTTTTTCCCCAGTTAATTAATATAGTGGATTTATTTTTATCCTTATTTTCTTTTACCTTATTAGAGTTAATACTGATAATCTTAAGTCAGTCATTCAGCACCCTTTTCTTTTATTTCCTTGCCTGTCCAGTGGATATTGGTGGTCATATCCTTATACTAATTCCATTTCCTTTTCTGGCAGGTTGAAACAGTGAATTGAGGATTCACTTGGTTGGCTTCTTGGCTTTTGGCTTCTTTATTATCTTTGGCCATTGGCTTCATCTTTTCTTATCTCTTCTTTTGGCATACTTGTTTCCTCCCTTATTCTTTCTTAAAGAAATTCATTCTTATTATTCTTTTATCTTTTGGAGCCCTCCAAGTGAGTTCTTGATTCCTGAGTGCCAGGCCCTCTTCTTCCAAGAGCCCCTGTGACACATAACCTGTTTGGGACAGAGTTATCATTCTCAACAGCTTACCATCCTCAAACTGATGGTTTAGCAGAAAGAATGATACAGACCCTAGAGGACATGATCAGAAGATTCTGTACTTATGGACTAGAACTCAAAGATTCTGATGGTTTTACCCATGATTGGTGTACACTAATACCAGCTCTTGAACTGGCATATAAGACATCAATCCATTCTTCAACTGGAAAAACACCAGCAATGCTAGAAAAAGGTTGGAAGCCAAGACTTCCTTATGACACCCTCAGAAAGGACTTAGTGGATATACATCCAACAGCAAGCAGCTTTGAGATAATGCTTGACAAAGCAAGACACCATGCAAACAGGGGTATGCAAGACTCTTTCAAATATGCAAAAGAAAGATGGGCTAAAAGTCATAAGCCACCTGACTTCAAAATAGGAGACTTGGTCCTAGTATCAACCCTTAATTTCAATAACATAAAAGGTCCAAAGAAATTGAAAGATTCCTTTGCAGGACCATTTATGATAAAAGCACTTCATGGACCCAATGCTGTGCAATTGGAACTCACAGGTGAGCTAATGAACAAACACTCAACATTCCCTGTAAGTCTGATAAAACCTTCCAGTTCAAGTGACAAGGAGTTATTTCCACTAAGAAATAAACCCCCACTTGAAATTCCCCCCTTGGAAGAAGGAGAGGAAAAGAAAATAGTAAAATTCCTTAAAGAAAGAAGGACAAGAAACAAAAAAGAAAGGGAATACCTTGTAAGGTATAGAAGTTCAACTCAAGAAGATGAATTGCTACTTGAGAAAGATATAAAAAATGCTGATAAACTACTAAGAAGGTTCAGACATTAAAGAAAGCCTGAAAAATAGAAAAGTTAAGCATTATTGAGCTTCAAGACTAACAAAGTCTATTGAAGAGGTAGGACAGTGGATGATACCCTAGTTACACATATCAGATTGTGGTACAATCTTTTTTGGTGGTAGGGAATGTGAACCTTTGAGATATGACCACATACCCAAAAAGGTCACAAGAAATATTTAATATAATTATACATTAAAAATAAGTACCTTAAATCTACAAAAATACCATAAATTGGTATAAAACTTGGTTTAACTTAAAAAAAAATGCATAAACATGTGAAATAAATTATAACATTGGTCTCCCCATGGTAAAATACACATATATCATTTTTATGGCATATCTGTAAGGTCAATATTTAATAGGTTATAAGCAATAATACCTTATAAAAAACACAAATCCTTATTTATTTCAAAAAACAATGAAACAACATGTGAAATAAAACTCCACACATAAAACCATTGATAAGCTAAGCTTCAAAACCAATACTTAAGGAATTATCCTGGATATATGCACATTTTTGGTCAACGCATATATTCAAGGATTTTAGCTAATATCTCTTGAATTATGCATGATAGAGTGATGAACCAAAAATAAATTCATCACTTAATTACTTTAGAAGTACAGAAAGTAAGTTTATTTCACAAGTTATAAACAAGGTTAAAATCTGTAAGGAATTATTGATTAAAATCAACAGAGCTGTTGACCACTTTGTTGTGAAAGTGGTCCAAACTTCAAAAACAGTATACAGTTGGATTCTACTAGTTCATTCGTGAAGAATCATGTATTTTTTATTATAATATTCAAGGTATAGCCCCTTGAAATCATAGTTTGAAGTTTAAAATATTAAATTTCAACAGAAAAGATGAGTTACAAGAAAAATCATCAAAAATAGAGTTTTGATGATGTAATAAAATTCTCTTGGCAGCATAATGAGATTATGCCAAGCTATCAGAATTCACTCTCTGAATTGCTATAGCGTGTTAATCTTAAAGGTTATTAAGGATCAACGTTTGAGCTTAATTTCATCATTTATGATCACTCACTGTAACCTTAAATTAAGTTTAACAGTCATATAAGTGATAAAATTAGTGAATACTATTAGTTTATGATTAAAACTAATAAAATACACGAAATTTGGGGTTCTTCCAAGCCTTTGACGTCATCAAACTTAGAGTTATAGTGATAACCCCAAATAATGGTGTAATAATGATGTAATGAGGTTTGATCATGATGTAATCATAACTAAACCTTAAAATATTGATCAATTCCGGTGGATATCATCAGTACACGTCTACTAGAAGCCTGCTGGACTCTACAAGGGAGGTATTTACTATAAATACAGCTCTTTTTGCTCTGTTTTCCCCTCAGACGCATCAAAAACATTAAATCAATACAATTAAAAAGGTAATTTCTTTATTCTTTATATATAAAACTTTTATATTATTAAAGACCAAAGATCATCTTATTATAATCATCATATTTGACGTGATTGAATCATTTGTTTAATTGTTTTTGTTAAAAATCTCTCTAAAACTCATTTCCACATAAAAATCAAGAATATTTGTAATTTGTGTATTTTTTATTGTAAATACAATTTGTATAAGTTGTATTTACATTATTTGGCGTAAAATATCTCAAAATTATTATATTAAGTATTAAAAGTAGGTTATTTTCTCTTATTATAATAATTCTCTCTATTATTATTCTTTTAATAATTCTTTAATTAATATAAATAGTATTTATATTAATTTATAACTTTAATATTGGTAATATTATTGTTATTAATTGTTTTTCATTAATAAAAAACAATTTTTTACGCCTTTATTATTTGTTTATAACAATAATAAAGTGCTATTAAATATATTAATTATTTTATATTAATATATTTATTTTATTATATTATATTTTATAATATAAATTATATTATCATATTTTATTAATAATATAATTATTTTTACGCCATAATTATAATAATTCTCTATTATTATAATTATTTTTATCTTATTTATTTCATTTATAAGGACATTCATAGTACAATAATCAAAATATTAGTAATTTTTACTTGTTGTTTTATAATCAAACCTTACAAGAAGGCTTACAACAATGAACTGCAGCATAAAGAGTACCAGATCCTTGCAGATCTGTGGAAGAACGGCATGCACTCATACCTGACTGTAAGAAAATTCCTGAGTCATCCCAACACTTGCAAGTTACTCAATGGATGGCATCCATTGATTGAAAAGACTAATATGATGCTTTTCACAGCAGAATGGAGGCAAAACAACCCTCCACCACCAGCCCCAGGGGCCAGAAGCAGCAATTCCAACGTGAAAAAGAAGCCACAAGCTCAAAACAAGGGCAAAGGGAAGGCACAAGCCCCAAAGCCTTACATCCAGGGCTACAAGATTTGAAAGATTAAGCAGGATGACATGGAAAATGTTTTTCAGATGGCCAGAACCATGATGGAATTGCAGAAGAAGGGGGAAGCCAGATAAAGATTTCAGAAATGATTTCTGATATATTTGATTCCATCCCAGATTTGTATGAAGCTATAAATGATGTGAAAAAACATCTTTCTGATAAAAATGAAACCATTTTTAACAACATTAAAACAAACAACTTGAGTCTGTGCCAAATTAATGAAACACTTATGTGTTTTGGAAAAGTTTCAAGAACAATTAAAACTTCCAATAATGATAATTCTTTTGGCAATAAAATAGATGAACAATCTGCTGTTATTAAAGAGTTGACAGACAAACATTCTAAATTCAATAAGGATGAAATAATTGAAACAAGAATTAAACAAGCCATAAATTTTATCAAGACAGGTAACAAGAAAGTCCTTGATGACATTTCAAATTCATTTATTGAAGTAAAGACATATACCATTGCCTTGAAAAAGTGTTTTGATGCTTCACACGAGGAATTATCAAAATTATCAATGAAATTGAATCAAGAACTGACACATAAAGAATACATGTATAAAATTGAACTAATACATTTAATACAAGCCTTCCCACATGAATAAAGGAATTCCCAAAGGTGTAGAAACGGTAAAATGAATGATATTGAACAAATACTGAACACCTTACCAAGAATGTCTACTCCTCTGAATCAAAATGAGGCACAAGGATTCCAAATCCACAAGTATTGGATCCTGATAATTCACAGTTAAAAAAAATTGTCCACTTCTTTTCATAACTTGGAACCATCAATGGGCCAAGCATGTTTGAAAAAAGTACCAAAACTTAAAGAATGGCCTCACTTCAGTGGTGAAGGAGAATATGAGCATATGGAATTCATCAGAGGAATTGACATGATTAAAGAAGATTTTGAATTACCAGACAGATTGGTAACAGCAAGATTTAACACTTTGTTTACCAGATCAGCTCACAGATGGTACATCAAATTAAGACAAGCACATGGAAACCAAACTTGGACTTGGTGGAAAACCCAAATTATCCACAAATGGGCCAATACTGCTTGGATATTTAAAGTGGAGACAGCCTTTGAATCTGCCAAATTTAATGCTGATAGAGAAAAGCTTTACCATGGTTTTTCCAAAAAAAAGACAGACTAACAGCATTATACCCTGACATGTCAGAATTTATGATCCACAGAAAGATTCTGAGACAATGTGGAGGTGAGTTAGAGAATGCTGTCAAAAGTAGGACTACTGAGCAATCTTCAGCAGAGGATATTATCAATATTTTAGAAGAAGTAACCATCAGAACTGTAAGGTGTGGATATGAAACTTTGATTAAAATCAAGTACTTTTCCTGTCCTCAAAATTTGTATAAGGTAAAATTCAGTTAAAAATAGTATGAACTATTATTTTTAAGAGAAAACACGCCAATTTTATTGTTTATAACTTTATTGGTATAAAACAATAATATTATAAAAATTTATTGTTTTACCAACAATAAAAATATATCCAAAAAATACTCTACAAGAGATATTTTAAGGCTACAAAAGAAATTTCTTCAAGAGCAATTTCAATTGTAATTAATTGAGCAAGGAACTTCAAGCAATTAATTAAAGAACAAAGTCTTTAAAAAGAATATTAAAGAGAAAACACGTCCAAAAGTGACCAGAGTGAATTTGGAAACAAAGTGACAAAGTTTACAGTGATGAAAGATGCTTTAATTCACTTTTGGGGTGGTTCAGGGGTAAAAATGATTATAAGAGTTACAAACAATGATTATAATGATTTTTTCACGTGGTTAAAAGGATTAAAATGATTTAAAAATGGTGGTTGGAATCTTTGATTGATTGGTTTAACAGTGTTTAAACTAATTAATAAAAGGAAAAGATTCTAACATGAAGAGAAAAGTGGGGCAAAGAAGACATTCTTTTATAGCCATCAATTCTCTTACTCCAAAAGTAAAATTTACTCTTGTCAGTCGTGAAAAACAGTCTGACAACAGAAAAGCCAATTATGGCATCATTGAACCCTAGTTTAGACCAAAAAGGGCTGGTTTAAGCCAATTGTAGCCAATTTTAGTCATTTTAGACCCTTAAATCAGCCATTACTATAGAAATACCAGGCCTAGAGCCTTCAAAACACGTCAGAATGTGTGTAAGAGACGTAGAAACCAGTTAAAACTGTTTTTACTATGGTTTTTTTATCTTAAGGGTAGTTTTACCCTCTTGGCAACAGCTAAAGCTACCCCAGTTGGTATCAAAACCTCATCATCAATTGAGTCCACAGACCCTGTAACTCAATTCCAGGCCAAAAGTGATGAACTTTTGTGTGAATTTTGACATCCCACGCCTGTCAGCAAGGATTTTGGGGGTCTAGCTCCCCCTTAGAGTTGGAGTTCCTTTCCCCCCCAAATTTAATCTTTCCAATTTATTTTTCCTTTAATTCCTCATCATGTATTATACTTATAATTTACATATGTAATTCAATTCAATTGTACAGTACAATACAGTAATAATTGACACCTCATATGTAAATCAAAGTTCACTTATGTAATACACGCGCACATTTTGACATTTCAATTGAATTCAATTGAAAATACTTCAATTCCTCACAACTTCTAAACTAAACACAACACCTCAATTTTAACACAAAAATTGATGGTTAACACCACATGTGGTGTGAATTAAATTAAGGTTTTGAGGATTTTCGACTTTTGTATTGAAAATACTAAAAACTTAATTTAAGCTTATTTAGAGTTGAGTTACAAGAATTTCACTCAGAGGTGACCCCACCTGATTTTTTATGAGGAATCCAATGGTGAAATAATTTTTATGTATTTATTTATAGGAAAAAAAAAGTTATAATAATTTTTCTTTAACTTTTTTCCAAATTTATTCATTTTTTCACAGTTTTGTTAAAATTTCATTTTTACCTAATTTTTTCAAGTATAAATGTAATTTTATACTTATAAAATTTAATGTATTTTTATTTTTAAATTGTAATTAATTTTTTATTTTTAATATAATTTTATATTTATATTTTGATTTTTATTTTAATAATATAAATAAATTTATTTTGTTTATATTCATATGTTATTTTTTATATTTGTGGTCTTTTGGGTATATGAAATTACCTCTAAGGCTCACAAGAACCAAAATTGGTTCTAGTAGGGTGAATCTCAAAACAAGGTTTAATACACCTTGGAAAGATTCTGTGGACAAAAACCCCAAAGAAAACTCTAATAATAAGTATAAGTCAGCAGATACAGTCAGAAAGTGCCATATTTGCCAAAGCACCACCCATCTATCCAATACATGTCCAAAAAGGGGGAAAATCAATGAAATCAATATTTAAAAGGAACCTGATGTTGAAAAAGATGACACAATTGAAGACAATGAAAATGATAAGTCATCAATATTTTCTCAATCTTCAAAAGATATAGAAAATATTAATGCCACCTTTGAAATCATGGAATCTTATTCCCACTTGCCACAATTGAGCAATTGTCAACTTGATTTATCAAAAGTTCCAGATGCACTACTTATGAAAACAAAACCAAACAGGGGAAACAGCGATACAGCTGGTAACTCCTGTATAAAAGAAGTGGTGATTGACAGCAAGCCCAATAAACGTTTGCTTTCCCCAGGGGCCTTCTGCTCTTGTGTTGGTAAATCTTTTCTGAAAACTTGTGTACCAATTTTTGAAGACTAATTTTTACCAATTGATGGTATAAAATTCAATAGTGCAAGTAATCCAATGAAAGCATTAGGAATTTTTGAGACCAATGTCATCTCCCCACACATTAATGGGAATTTAAGAATAACAGTTGAATTTGTTGTTATGGAAAACTGCTCTAGTACCCATTTATATTGGGAAATGACTATTTAATAATGTATGGGATAGATTTGCATAGCAACAAGGACAGATACTTTACTATTGGAGACAATAAGCATCATAAATTTGCCTTTTTACCATTTGAAAGACACATAACAGTGAATAAAGTATCACCAGTCAAGTTAGAATTGGAGAAATTCAAATCTGAAAAGTTGAGAGAGGCTGAAATAAGCCTTCATCTGACTGATAAACAAGAAAATGAACTTTCTTCCTTTTGTATGACCACAAAGAAGCATTTGCTTCAGACAAAGAGCCTCTAGGAGCAATTATTGTTCATGAAGTTGACATCATTCTTAATATTGAAAGACCTTATCCACCACTCTTAAGGAGACCTGCGTACCCAGCAAGTCCCAAGTCAAGAGAAGCTCTGGAAACTCATATCAAACAGCTTCTAGACCTTGGTGTAATAAGAAAGGTTGGCCACAATGAAGAGGTAGAAATAACTACACCAGTCATAGTGGCATGGCATAATGGAAAATCCACAATGGCTGGGGACTTTAGAGCTCTGAACACTTACACTGTTCCAGACAGATACCCAATACCAAAAATCCAAATTGCCTTTACTCAAATATCTCAAGCAGTGTATATAACCACTATGGACGCCCTTAAAGGATTCCATCAAAATGTGGTGACACCAAGAGCAAGAAAATACTTGAGAATTATTGTTCATTGTGGAGTGCATAAATATTTAAGAATGCCCTTTGGTATCAAAAATGCACCTTCACACTTCCAAAGAATGATGAATGAAATCTTCCCTGAAGAACTTTCAGAGGGATGGTCAATCATTTAAATTGATGACATTACTGTCTGTTCCAGGACTTTGGAAGATCACATGTACAGATTGTCCAGAGTTTTGACAAAAATTCAATCAGTGAACATGAAAATATCTTTGAAGAAATGTCATTTTGGATTTAAAGAACTTAAAGCACTGGGAAATGTTTTATCTGGTTTGTCCCTTCGAATTGACAAAAATAAAGTTTCAGCAGTATTGCTAAAACCCATGCCTCAGAACAAAAAGGAAATTCAGTCATTATTAGGTTTTGCAGGATATTACAGGCAACACAATAAAGAGTTTGCATCCATAGCAAGACCACTTTATAAATTGTGTGACAAAGACACAGTATTTGAAATGACTGTTTACAAAGTCAAATCTTTTGAGTCTCTGAGAGAAGCCTTGACCACTGCTCCACTCTTACTGATGCCAGACTTTAAGTTGCCTTTTAAATTGTATATTGGTGCATCAGGGGATGAGTTGGGTGTTGCACTTCACCAAGTTCAGATCATAAATCATAAACCTGTGGAAGGACCCATATGTTTCATATCCAGGAAAATCAAACCAACTGAAGCCAGATATGGAGCAGGTCAAATGAAATGTCTATGCCTTGTCTGGGCCTTAGAAATATTGAACTACATCTTAGAGGGATGTGCGTTTGAAGTGATAACAGATTGTACAGCTGTCAAATCACTTTTGAACATGAAAACACCAAACAGACATATGCTCAGATGGCAAATAGCCATACAGGAATACAGGGGGAATATGACTATTGTTCATAAAGATGGGAATGTTCACAAAAATGCAGATTGACTAAGAAGATGGCCATTACCAAAAGGTATTTATAATCATGCTTATGTGCCAGAAGAAGCTTCACCACAGATCCCAATAGAAGGATTAAGTGTTACAGACTTGAATACATTCTTCTTTGAAGAGGTAAGAGACAGTTACACTCAAGATACGAATTGTAGCATCTTATACCAATTACTTAACAAAGACTGCAAAGGCAACTCTCTAATACATTCCTTGGATGAATTATGGTAGAAATCGTATGATGAAGAAAGATTTCACCTACTGGATGGTATAAATTACCACAGAACCAAGCACACATGTGTCATGACAGTTGTAGACAGGTCATTAATCAATCTTGTACTAAAAGGATGCCATGACACCCCCTTTTCAGGACATCTGTCTGAAGACAGAACAAGAGAAAAAGTAAAGACCTGCATATGGTGGCCAATGTGGCAGAAAGATGTTGCAGAGTATTGCAAAACCTGTGACAGATGCCAAAAGTCAAATGAATCCACTGGCAAGAGACTTGGAAATATGATGAAAATCTAAGAACCCAGTAGACTTTGGAAAATTGTCCATATGGATTGGGTAACTGGCCTACTACCAGGAGGAGACAGAAGATATAATGCTTGCCTAGTGATTCTAGACAGATTCAGTAAAACTCCAATCTTTTTACCATGTCACAGAGATGATACAGCCATGGATACAGCTCTTCTGATATGTAATAGAGTAGTGTCATGGACTGGCATCTTTACAAATATCATTAGTGACAGGGATCCCAAGTTCACTTCAGCACTATGGAAAAATCTTCACCAAGTATTTGGCACTAAGCTGTCTTTCTCTACAGCCTACAACCCACAAACTGATGGTCTGGCTGAAAGGATGATCCAGACCTTAGAGCACATGGTGAGAGGTTTTTGTGTATATGGCCTTAAATTAAAAGATTGTGATGGATTTACCCATAATTGGTCTACTCTGTTACCAGCACTGGAATTAGGATATAAAACATAAATCCATGCCTGTACCAATCAAACTCCTGCTATCCTAGAAAAGGGATGGAACCCCAATTTACCCCAAGATTCCTTGAGGAAAGATTTGATTGAAATACATCCCACAGCTGCTAGTTTCAAGGGAGTGCTACACAAAGCTAGAAAAAATGCAGTAAGGTTCATGGAAGACTCTTTTGCATATGCTAAGGACAAATGGGATAAGTCACATGCAACTCCAGATTTCAAAGTGGGGGATTTAGTTCTTGTATCCACCACTAACTTCAAGAACATCAAAGGATGTAACAAGCTGAAAGACTCCTTTGCAGGACCTTTTGTTAATAAGGCCCTCCATGGGGAAAATTCAGTTGAAGTAGAGTTATCTGAAGAACTTAGCAATAAGCATCCTAAATTTCCAGTGAGCTTGATAAAGCCATATAAATCTGGTGATTCTGAAATATTGACCTTGAGGAATAAAGTTCCTCAAGCTATACCTCCTATTGAGTCATCTGGTATTAAGAAAATTACCAAAGTTCTGAAAGAAAGAAAGTTGAGAGCCAACAAAATAAGGGAATACCTTGTTAGGTACAGTGACCCAGCTTGTGAAGATGAATGGTTTCCAGAAAAAGACATTCCTGAAGCTACTAAACTTCTCAGAAGGTTCAGGCACACTAGAAATAACAATATTACAAAGTAATATTCTTTTTTTAGGGGGAGGGAATGTGAGCCTTAGAGGTATTTTCATATACCCAAAAGACCACAAATGATAAATTAAGATACAAATATAAATAAAATAAATTTATTTATATTATAAAAAGAAAAATTGAAAAATAAATACAAGTTTATATTTAAAAATCAAAGTTTAATTACAATTTAAAAATAAAATTACAATAAAATTTAAAATTATGAAATTACATTTTTACTTGTAAAAATTAAGTAAGAATGAATTTTTATTAACAATTGTGAAATTAAAATATTTTTGGTAAAAATTTATATAAAATATATTATAACTTTTTATCCAACAAATAAAAATAACCAAATTATCACACCATTGGATTCCTCATAAAAAATAAAGTGGGGTCACCTCTGGATGAAATTTCTGTAACTCAACTCTAAATAAGCTTAAATTAAGTTTTTAGTATTTTTGTACAAGAGTATGAAAATCCTCAAAATCTTAGTTTAATTCACACCACATGTTGTGTTAAACATCAATTTTTTTGTTAAAATTGAGGTGTTGTGTTTAGTTTAGAAGTTATGAGGAATTGAAGTATTTTCAATTGAATTCAATTGAAATGTCAAAATGTGCGCGTGTATTACATAAGTGAACTTTAATTTACATATTAGGTATCAATTATTAAAGATGTGTAATCAAAAAATTAATTGAATTACATGTGTAAATTACAGTTGTATTACATGATGAGGAATTAAAGAAAAAATAAGTTGGAAAGATTAATTCTGGGGGGGAAAAGACACTCTAGCTCTAAGGGGGAGCTAGACCCCCAAACTCCTTGCTTACTGGCGTGGGATGCCAAAATCCATGCAAAACTTCATTACTTTTGGCCTGGAATTGAGTCACAGGGTCTGTGACTCAATTGATGATGAGGTTTTGATACCAACCAGGGTGGTTTTAACTGCTTTCAAGAGGGTAAAACTACCCTTAAGTTAAACCAATGCTAGTAAAAATAGTTTTAAATGGTTTCTACGTCTCTTACACACATTCTGACGTGTTTTGAAGGCTCTAAACCAGGTATTGCTATAGTAATGGCTGATTTAAGGGTATAAAATGGCTAAAAATAGAAAAAAATGGCTTAAACCACCCCTTTTTTGGTCCAAACCAGGGTTCAATGATGCCATAACTGGCTTTTCTGTTATCAGACTGTTTTTCACGACAGACAAGAGGACATTTTACTTTTGGAGTAAGAAAATTGATGGCTATAAAAGAATCTCTTCTTTGCCCCACTTTTCTCTTCATGTTAGAATCTTTTCCTTTTATAATTAGTTTAAACACTGTTAAAAAAATCAATAAAAGATTCCAACCACCATTTTTAAATCATTTTAATCCTTTTAACCACGTGAAAAAATCATTATAATCATTGTTTGTAACTCTTATAATCATTTTACCTCTTGAACCACCCCCAAAGTGAATTAAAGCATCTTTCATCACTGTAAACCTTGTTACTCTGTTTCCAAATTCACTCTGGTCACTTTTGGGTGTGTTTTCTCTTTAAATATATTTTTAAGGACTTTGTTCTTGGATTAATTACTTGTAGTCCTTTGTTGAATTAATTCCAATTGAAATTTCTCTTGAAAAAATTTCTTTTGTAGCCTTAAATATGTCTTGTAGAGTATTTTTGGATAAATCTTTATTGTTGACAAAATAATAGATTTTTATTATATTATTGTTTTGTACTTATAAAGTTGAAAGAAATAGAATTGGTGTATTTTCTCTTTAAAAATACGATTTCTTACTATTTTTAAATAATTCTACCTTATACAAATTTTGAGGACAGGCAAAGTACTTGATATTTTCTCAAAGTTTCATATCCACACCTTACAGTGGTCAACAGCTCCATTGATTTTAGTCAATAATCCATTATACATTTTAACCTTGTTTATAACCTGTAAAATAAATTTAATATCTGTGTTTGTATAGTAATACATGGTGAATTTATTTTTGGTTTATCTCTCTATCTTGTATATTTCAAGAGATATTAGCTAAAACCCATGATCATATGCATTGACAAAAAAAGTGCATATATTCAGCTTAATTCCTTAAGTATGAACTTTAGAGAATAGCTTTATAATTGCTTTATGTGTTGTTTTTTATGGAGAATCCAATCGTACAATTCATTTCACATGTTGTTTCATTGGTTTCTGAGTTAAATAATGTTTTACACCTTCTTTAAGGTATCATTACTTATTCTTCAGTAATTCTTGACTTTTCAGATATGCCATAATTATGACATATGTGTATTTTACCATGGGGAATTCAATGGTGTAATATATTTCACATTTTTACCCATTAGATTCTGAGTTAATTCTGATTTCGTACCTATTTATGGTTTTTTTACTAGTCTTTGAGATAATTATTATAAGTATAATTATTACAGAAACTTTGTTGTGACCTTTTTGGATATGTGGTCATGTCTCCAAGGCTCACATTCCCTACCACCAAAAAAAATTGTACCGCAATCTGATATAGTGTATTAGGGTATCATCCACTGTCCTACCTCTTCAATAGACTTTGTTAGTCTTGAAGCTGAATAATGTTTAATTTTTCTATTATTTAGGCTTTCTTTCATGTCTGAACGTTCTTAATAGTTTCTCAGCATCTGTTATAGCCTTCTCAAGTAGCCATTCATCTTCTTGAGTTGGATTTCTATACCTTACAGGGCATTCCCTTTCTTTTTTGTTTCTTGTCCTTCTTTCTTTAAGGAATTTGACAATTTTCTTTTCTTCTCCTTCTTCTAAAGGGGGTATTTCAAGTGGGGGCTTATTTCTGAATGCAAATAATTTCTTGTCACTTGAGCTGTAAGGTTTTATCAGAGTTATGGGGAAGGTTGGGTGTTTGTTCATTAGTTCACCTGTGAGCTCTAATTTCAAAGCATTAGGTCCATGTAGTCCTTTTATCATAAATGGTTCTTCAAAGGAATCATTCAATTTCTTTGGGCCTTTTATATTATTGAAATTTACAGTTGATACTAGGACCGAGTCTCCTATTTTGAAGTCAGGTGGTTTATGACTTTTATCCCATCTTTCTTTTGCATACTTGAAATAATCTTTCATACATCTGTTTACATGGTGTCTTGCTTTGTCAAGCATTAACTTGAAGCTACTTGCCATTGGGTGTATATCCACTAAGTACTTTTTGAGGGTATCATAAGGGAGTCTTGGATTCCAGCCTTTTTCTAGCATTGCAGGTGTCTTGCCAGTTAAAGAATGGATTGATTTTTTATATGTTGTCTTTAATAACCAGAAAATCCTAGAAATGATTGCCTTTCTTTCTAAGTTTGAGGCATTGGTTTCAATAGTACTGCTGCTCCTTTATTCTTGTCTATGCCCCAACTTAATCCAGATACAACATGTCCTAGTGCTTTCAGTTAACTGTATGCAAAATCACACTTTTTCAGAGAGATTTGCATGTTTACTTGTACTATCTTTTGCAAGACTCTTTCTTGTCTTTATAAGTGACTTTCCCAAGTCTCTGAGCAAATTATGATATCATAAATATAAATAATCAGCTATCCTTCTGATAATTCTTCAGGAAATATGGTATTCATAATCCTTTGGTAATGGGATGGTGAATTTTTTATACCAAATGGAATTCTGAGATATTAAGAAATTCCACAGTGGACTATTATCCTTAGTAGTTTCTTGGCATTGTCTGTTAAGACATTTTGATGAAAGCCCTTTAGAGCAACCATGGCTGTGATGACCTTAGCCTGAGATAATTGTGTTAATTTCTCATGCATTCTGGGTATTGGGTATCTGTCAGAGATAGTATAGGTGTTTAGAACTCTAAAGTCCCCTACCATCCTTGATTTTCCATTATGCCAAGTTATAATGACAGGTGTAGTGACCTCTACCTGTTCATTATGTCCTACTTTCCTTAATACTCCAAGGTCCATTAGTTCTTCAATGTGTACCTCTAAAGCTTCTCTAGCTCTTGGGATGGCTGGATAAGCTGGCCTTCTTAATAGAGGTGGATAAGGTTTTTCTACATTAAAAATGATGTCTACCTCATGTCCAATTATGGCACCTAGTGGTTCCTTATCAGTTGCAGAGGCATTTTTATATTTAAATAGGAGTTCGATCAATTTTTCTTTCATTTTTACTGGCAATTCATGATTGAATTCTGCCTCTTTTAGCTGTTCAGTTATGAAAAAATCCACTTCTGGGCTTTTTATTTCATTCTTGATAACTGTAATTTATCTTTTGTTATTTAAAAAGCCAAATTTTCATATTTTATTGTCTCCTATGGTAAAATATCTGTCTTTTTGGTTAGAGATATCCATGCCATAAATTGACAAGTAGTCATTTCCAAGTATAAAATGGTTACTATTGCAGTTGTTCATTACTACAAAGTCTACTTTCAATCTGATACATTGTGAAGGATGAGGAAAAGTCAGCTTTAAGTCAATTATTCCCAGGTGCTTCGTGCTTTCACTTGCACTACTCAATTTGGATCCTTGTATTGGTATAGGTTTTTCTTCCAAATCTGGTACAATTGTTTTCAAATAACCTTTACCCACACAGGTACAATATTCTCCTGTATATAAGTTCATTTTTGCCTCTTGGTTTCCCACCATAACAATACTTATACTTGATTTGCCAGCTGTATATCCAATCCCTTTTGCTGGTTTGATTCTATACAATTTAGAATCTTGTATGTTTGTGAGGCTTGTATCTGATGTTCCAACTTGTGACAAGTTTGAATTGACATGCAGTACTTCATATATTAAATCAATATTATTAATTTGTGCATTAACTATATTAATTTCATCACTTTCAGAAGTTTCTGATTCTTCAGTTTCCTTTTCAGAATCAGATTCTTCTTTATCATTGTGGTCCTCTATTTCCACAATTTTATTTATTTTTGCTTTTTTAAGGCAATTATTGTCTAAGTGTCCAATACCTCCACATTTTTGGCACTTTCTTTGCCCATTATTGTTGGATGTGTTGGGCTTGAGCGTTTCTCTTGGCTTATATTTCTTGATAAATGGCTTGTTTGGACTTTTAATTTCTGATTTCTTCCAAATTCTGCCAATTTTTGTCCTTGTAACTATGTCTTCTAGTGCTATAATATACTCTTCTGTGGAACATGGCTATATACACCTGCTTCTCAGGGAACTTTCCGATTCTCCTCCACATTTCTTAAGTATTTTCATGAGTACCATTTTTGTGCCATTTCTGGGTTCAGTGCATTTAATATTTCAACTTTTTTAAGAATAAACCCAAAGTTTTATCTTTGTCTGGGTCAAAGAAGGAGTTTTCAAATGCATTCTCTATTTTGTGCCTCCAGGAAGCATTAAGCCACTTGGTGATTATTTCTTGTTTCAACCAAGACCAGGTATTTTTGCCATTTGTCTGCCTTATGCCATAATACCATCTTTTTGCAGATTTCTCCAATAGTGAGTGTAATCTTGCAGTGATCAATTCATATGGTATGGAATAATCTTCTTGTAACATGTCAATTGTTTCAATAAATGACATATGGTCATATTAACCTTCTCCTGTGAATGTTGGCCATTCTTTCAATTGAGGTGCTTTCTTCATTAAGACTTGGTTATTTTCTTGGTGACTCAAGTCTTTTATGAATGGATTTGTTAATTCCTCTTTTGGCTTAACAGGTCTTGTTATGTGAGAAAATGGGGTGGATGATTTTGGCATATTTAAGTTAGCCTCATTAATTTTATCCATTTTTTCAGTAATAAGGCATATCTCACTTTGAATATCATCTTTCAGATGCATTCTTGATTCATCACTTTTTTCCACATGGTCTAAAAGTAATTTTTGGTGTGATGAAGTCTTTTCTCCCAATCTTTCTACGGAAATACTTAATTTGTTCACTTTTTCATTAAGATTATCAATACTCACGTCATAATTAATTGTCAAAGTTTTATCTTTTATATCTTTTAGGTATTTATACAGTTCTTTTTGTCCTTGTATTAAGTTTTGATTACTGTCAATTAAAAACTTTGGTTTGTTATTTTCAACAATAAATTTAATGTTGTTGATTTCTTTTTTGTTATGTACAACAATTTTTGTTAAAGAAGATAAATCATTATTTATACCTTGTAATGATAATAAACTGTTTTTAATTTCTTTTAGAGGTAAAATGATATTTTTAATTTCCTCTAAAGTATTTAAAACATCTGTGGACAAGGTTATTTCTTTGGGAAATGAGGTTGGCTCATTCTTTGCTCCTCCTTGTCCTTCAATTCCATCAACATTCTGCCCATGTTGAAGACAATGTCCATGGCATCTTTTTGGATTTTGGAATCCTGTAACCTGGGAAATATTGTTTTCTCCAGTTCTTTTTCTTGTTCTTCTTCCTTTCTTGGGGAAGTGGGTTGGCTTGGGGCTTGCTGGTAGAAGGTACTGGGGCTTCTTCCTTGGTTGCCTCCTTCTTTTTGGCATGGTACTCCATGATATTTTTGATTTGAAGTTTGGATTATAGTGGATTCCATCCATTGGAGTATCTCACTATTTCCTCCTCTTTGAGGAACTTTTTGAGGATGCGCCAGGAGCTCATCACTCCTTGGTGTATTTGTGGCAACATTTTTCAGTCCTTGTCCTTGTACAATGTGTAGTACTGCTTGTACTGGCTCATGTAAATGTCTATCTGAGCCCTCTGAATCTGATTTGTACCTGTTTGAGTTACTTATACTTAGTCCTAGCTCTGGTTCAGATATCTTGGGCATTTCTGGGACTTGCATTTGGGATAAGGCACTTCCTTGTGTGTATTCTGTTTCACTGGGGATTTTGCCCTTTCTTTTCCCTTTTGAGGGATCAATTCTACCTCTGAGTCCAGCTCCATATGATTGTATGGAATATTGGGAGCCTCTTCTGGTAGTCATGTTTTAAGAAATAAGAAATAAGAAGATTTCAGGACAGGAATTCTTCTTATGGCAATTTATAAAGGAGGTACTCACCTTCAGAGTCATGAATAGTGGGTCCTGGAAAGTCTAATTTCTTAGCTTTATGTTTCTTAATGACAATTGGTGTTGGAGAAATTGGGAGAGTTTCTTCCACCAATCTTTCAACAGTGGCTTGATTTTCCTCTGTTGGATTGTCTTCAAATACTAAAAAAGACAAATCAATATAAGTCTTTTATATAATAAGTGTTCTTTTTGGTAAGATATGGCAATTTTCCATGTCAAAATTGCTTTTATATCTTTGAATAAATGATATGAATGAAGAAATGAATAAAAATAACTTTTTTTATTGGTTTTTGATGTTTTTTATGTTTTTATTTTTAAAGAATAAAATAAAATGAGGATGATTCTTTTATGAAATTAATTTAACATATATAAAGAATCTCTTTTAATCACTAGAGTTTCTCAAAGAAAGTTCTTGCAAGTCTAAGGATGTGAAAAACCATGTGTAGGAAAGTACAATTGCTTTCCAAATGCCTCAATAGTATTTAAAATCAATAAATTGAAAATTATTATATAATTTATTATTGGATAAACCCAATGGGAATCTTTTTAAAGGTCTTTCAAAGTAAGTATCACCGCCAGGCCCCCAAATGTAAGGTTTGACTACGGAAAAATAAGTAAAAATTACTAATATTTTACTTATTGTATTATGAATGTCATTATAAATAGAATAAATAAGATAAAAAGTAATTATAATAATAAATAATTATTCTAATTATGGTGTAAAAATAATTTTATTATTAGATTAATATAATAATATAATTTTTATTAATAAAAAAATAATATGATAAATAAATATATTAATATAAGATAATTAATATATTTAAAAGCACTTGATTATTTTTACCAACAAATAATAAAGGCGTAAAAAATTGTTTCTTATTAATAAAAAACAATTCATAACAATAATATTACCAATATTAAGGTTATATATTAATATAAATGCTATTTTTATTAATTAAAGAATTATTAATAGCAATAATAGAGAGAAATTATTAAAATAAGAGAAAATAACCTACTTTTGATTCTTAATATAATAATTTTGGATGAGTTTACACCAAATAATGTAAATAAAACTTCTTTAAATTGTATTTACAAATAAAAAGAAGAGATATTACAAATCTTCTTGATTTTACATGGAAGTGAGATTTTTAAGGGAATTATAGCAAAACAGCAGAACAATTGAAGTAATCACGTCAAAAGTGATGATTATAATATATATTATCTTTGGTATTTGATAATATAAAAGATCTATATATATATAATAAAGATTTTACCTTTTTATTTAATTGTTTTAATGTTTTGATGCATCTGAGGGGAAAATAGGGTAAAAAGAGCTCTATTTATAGTAAATACCTCCCTTCTAGAGCCCAGTAGGCTTCTAGTAGATGTGTACTGATGGTATCTACTAGAAATGGTCAGTATTCTAAGTTTTGGTGATGATTAAATCATGATCAAAACATCTTATCTCATTATTACACCATTTTTTAGATTTATCACTATAGCTCTAAATCTGATGACATTATAGGCTTTGCAGAAGCATAAACTTCGTGGATTTTATTAGTATCAATAATAATCTGATAATATGCACAAGTTTTATCACTTATATAACTGTTAAACCTAAAATAAGATTACAGTGAGTGATCATAAATGATCAAATTTAAGCTTAAACTTTGATCATTAATACTTCTTACATTATACACTCTAAAGCTATTCTGAGAGTGGATTCTAATAGCTTGACATGTCTTTATTAGGCTTCCAAGAGCATTTCATTATATCATCAAAAATATTTTTTTGATGCTTTTTCTTGTAACTCATCTTTTCTGTTGAAATTTAATATTTTAAACTTCAAACCATGATTTTAAGGGGTTATACCTGGAATATTAAATCATTCTTCACGTATGAACTAGTAGAATATGACCATCTACTTTATTTATGTTTGGACCACTTTCACAACAAAGTGGTCAATAGCTCCATTGATTTTAGTCAACAATCCATTATATGTTTTAACCTTGTATATAACTTGTAAACTAAAGTTCATATCTGTCTTGGTATAGTAATTACATGGTGACTTTAGTTTTGGTTTATCTCTCTATCTTGTATATTTCAAGAGATGTTAGCTAAAATCCATGGATATATGCATTGACCAAAAAAGTGCATATATTCAGATTAATTCCTTAAGTATTGACTTTAGAGAATATCTTTATAATTTCTTCATGTCTGGTGTTTTATGCAGAATCCAATTGTACAATTTATTTCACATGTTGTTTCATTGGTTTCTGAGTTAAATAATGTTTTATACCTTTTTTAAGGTATTATTATTTATTCTTCAGTAATTATTGACTTTTCAGATATGCCATAAAAACGACATATGTGTATTTTACCATGAGAAATCTAATGGTGTAATTCATTTCACACTTTTACTCATTATATTCTGAGTTAGTTCAGATTTTGTACTTATTTATGGTATTTTTACTGGTCTTTGAGATAATTATTATACATATAATTATTACAGAAATTTTGTTGTGACCTTTTTGGATATGTGGTCATATCCCAAAGGCTCACACTCAGAAGATTAATTAAATGATTATGGAAAATCAGACTTCACTCTTAGAAGGTCCAGAAAATTAGCAATTGGAAGAAAACACTCACAAAGAAAGTCCCACAAGCCTGCCACCAGTTTGAAGATATATGATGAAATTGACTTGACCTGTGAGAATTGTTGAAGCAATTATCACACAAGTGATGAATGCTCCAAGCCCTTTGTGAGTTTCTGATTCTTATTAATGTATACTTCTCTTGTTTATTTTGATATTTATTCAATTTTTGACCTTATTTTATCAGGTACCTGGCTGAGAAGACTTGCCCCAGTTGATATGGAAATACACCTTCAAGGCTTTAAATGTCCAGGGTTATGGAAACTGTGAGCCTTAGAGGTAATTTCATGTACCCAAAAGACCACAAATACAAAAATTAGTATATAAATATAAATAAAATAAATTTATTTATATTATTAAAATAAAAATCAAAATATAAATATAAAATTATATTCAAAATAAAAAAATTTAATTAAAATTTAAAATTAAAATTACATTAAATTTTGTAATTATAAAATTACATTTATACTTAAAAAAAATAAGTAAAAATGAATTTTTAACAAAACTGTAAAAAAATAAATAAATTTGGAAAAAAGTTATGTGAGCCTTTGAGATATGACCACATACCCAATAAGGTCACAAAAAAGACTCAGAATAATTATAACTTTAATATAATTATATTAAAATTACTTAGAATAAATATACATTAAGAATAATTACTTAAATATACAAAAAATACCATAAATTGGTATAAAAATTGGTTTAAATTAAAAACCAATGAATCAACATGTGAAATAAATTATACAATTGGATTCCCCATGGAAAAATACACATATACCACTTTTATGGCATATCTGTAAAGTCAATATTTAAGGAATTAAAAGGTATAATACCTTATGAAAACCATAAAACCTTATTTATCTCAGAAACTAATGAAACAACATGTGAAATAAATTGGAGCAGTGGATTCCCCACAAAATTCCACATATAAAACAATTAATAAGCTAATTCCCAAAATCAATACTTAAGGAATTATCCTGAATATATGCACTTTTTTGGTCAACGCATATATTCAGGGATCATAGCTAATATCTTCTAAACTATACATGCTAGAATGATGAACCAAAAGTAAATTTACCACGTAATTACTGTAAGAACACAGATATGAACTTTATTTTGCAAATTATAAACAAGGTTAAGACTTATGAGGAAATATTGATAAAAATCAACAGAGCTGTTGACCACTTTGTTGTGAAAGTAGTCCAAACTTAAAAAAAAAATATACAGTTGGATTCTACTAGTTTATTCGAGAAGAATGACGTAATTTTTATTATTAAATTCAGGGTATAACCCCCTGAAATCAAGGTTTGAAGTTTAAAATATTGAATTTTGACAGAAAAGATGAGTTACAAGAAAAATCATCAAAATTAGAGTTTTGATGATGTAATGAAAAGCTCTTGGCAGCATAATAAGGTTATGTCAGGCTATCAGAATTCACTCTCTGAATTGCTGTAGCGTGAAAACCTTAAAAGGTATTGAGGATCAAAGTTTGAGCTTAAATTGAGCTGTTATGATCACATACTGTAACCTTAAATTAAGTTTAACAGTCTTAAGAGTGATAAAATTGGTGAATAATATTAGTTTATGATTAAAACTAATAAAATCCACGAAATTTGGGGTTCTGCCAAGCCTCTGATGTCATCAAACTTAGAGTTATAGTGATAACTCTAAATAATGGTGTAATAATGATGTAATATGGTTTGATCATGATGTAATCACCCTCAAACCTTAAAATATTGATCAATTCCAGTGGATAAGATCAGTACACGTCTACTAGAAGCCTGTTGGACTCTAGGAGGGAGGTATTTACTATAAATAGAGCTCTTTTTACTCTATTTACCCCTCAGACGCATCAAAAACAATAAATCAATTAAATAAAAGGTAATTTCTTTATTCTTTATATATAAAACTCTTATATTAATAAAGACCAAAGATCATCTTAATATTAATCACTATTTTTACGTGATTAAATCAATTTTTTAATTGTTTTTGTTATAAATCTCTCTATAAACTCATTTCCACGTAAAATCAAGAAATTTAGTAAATTTCTTTATTTTTTATTGTAAATACAATTTGAAAAAGTTGTATTATATTCTTTTGGCGTAAAATATTTCAAAATTATTATTTTAAGTGTTAAAAGTAGGTTATTTCATCTTATTATAATAATTTCTCTCTTATTATTACTCTTAATAATTCTTAATTAATATAAATAGTATTTATATTAATATATAACTTTAATATTAGTAATATTATTGTTATTAATTGTTTTTTATTTATAAAAAACAATCTTTTACGCCTTTATTATTTGTTGGTAACAATAATAAAGAGCTTTATAATATATTAATTATTTTATATTAATATATTATTTATAATATTATAATTTCATATAATATTAATTATATTATTATATTTATTTAATAATATAATATACTTACGCCATAATAATAATATTTCTTTATTATTATTATTATTTTAATCTTATTTATTTCAATTATAAGGACATTCAGAGTACAATAAGTAATAAATTAGTAATTTTTACTTATTGTTTCATAGTCAAACCTTACATTTGGGGGCCTGGCCGTGATATTTACTTAAAAGACCTTTAAAAAGATTCTATTTGGGTTTATCCAATAATAAATTATATTTATAATCATAAAATTATATAATAATTTTATATTTTATTGATTTTAAAAGCTATTGAGGCATTTGGAAAGCAATTGTACTGTCTTACACGTGGTTTTTCACATCCTTAGACTTGCAAGAACTTTCTTTGAGTGACTCTAGTGATTAAAAGAGATATTTTATAAATTAAAAATAATTTTTATTATAATTTAATTTTATAAGAATCATATTCATTTTTTATTTTATTATTTAAAAAATAAAAATAAAAAAATATATAAAAAATATTAAAAAATATTAAAAACCAATAAAAAAGTTATTTTTATTCATTTTTATTCATTTCTTTATTTATTTCAATTTTTCAAAGATATAAAAGCAATTTCTACGTGGAAAATTGCCATATCTTGCCAAAAATAACACTTATTATAAAAAGACTTATATTTATTTGTCTTTTTTAGTGTTTGAAGATAACCCAACAGAAGACAACCAAGCTACTGTTGAGAGATTGGTGGAAGAAACTTGTCAAAGTTCTCCTACACCAGTTATCACCAAAAGAAAGAAAGCTAAGAAATTAGACTTTCCAGGGCCCACCATTCAAGACTCTGAAGGTGAGCACCTCTTTTTAAATTGCAATAAAAGAATTTTATTCTAAAATACTTTTATTTTTTCTTATTCTTTAAATTATGACTACCAGAAGAGGTTCCCAATACTCCATCCAATCAGATGGAGCTGGACTCAGAGGTAGAATTGATCCCTCAAAAGGGAAAAGAAAGGGCAATATCCCCAGTGGAACAGAATCCACACAAGGAAGTGCCTTATCCCAAAGGCAAGTCCCAGAAATGCCCATGATATCTGAGCCTGAATTGGAACTAAGTATGAGTAACTCAAACAGGTACAAATCACATTCAGAGGGCTCAAATAGACATCTACATGAGCCAGTACAAGCAGTATTACACAGTATACAAGGACAAAGACTTGGAAATGCTGCCTCAAATACATCAAGGAGTGATGAACTCCTGGCACATCCTGAAAAAGTTCCTCAAAGAGGAGGAGATAGTGAAATACTCCAATGGATGGAATCCACTGTCATCCAAACCTCAAATCAAAAAAATCAAGAATTATCATGCCAAAAAGAGGGAGGCAACCAAGGAAGAAGCCCCAGTAGCCTCTACCAGCAAGCCTCAAGCCAACCCACTTCCCCAAGAAGGGAAGAAGAACAAGAAAAAGCATTGGAGGAAACCATATTCCCCAAGTTACAGAATCCCAAGAATCCAAAAGGATGCCATGGACAATGTTTTCAACATGGCCAGAACCTTGATGGAATTCAAGGACAAGGAAGAGCAAAGAATGAGACAACCTCATTTCCCAAAGAAATAACCTTGTCCAAAGATGTTGTAAATACTTTAACAGAAATTAAAAATAGTATATTACCTCTAAAAGAAATTAAAAATAGTTTATTATCACTACAAGAAATAAATAACAATTTATCTTCTTTAACAAAAATTGTTGTGCAAAACAAAAAAGAAATTGACAACATTAAGTTTATTGTTGAAAATAATAAACCAAAGAATTTAATTGACAATACTCAAAAATTAATACAAGGACAACAAGAATTGTATAAATACATAGAAGATATCAAAGACAAGACTTTGACAATCAAGTATGATGTGAGTATTGACAATCTTACAGAAAAATTAAATAAATTAAGTATTTCTGTAGAAAAATTTGAAGAAAAGACTTCATCACACCAAAAATTACTTTTGGACCATGTGGAAAAAAGTGATGAAGCAAGAATGCATCTGAAAGATGATATTCAAAGTGAAATAAGGCTTATTACAGAAAAAATGGATAAAATTAATGAGGCTAATTTAAATATGCCAAAGTTATCAACACCATTTTCTCATATAAGAGGCCCTGTTAAAACAAAAGAGGAATTGTCAAATCCTCTCATAACAGACTTGAGTCACCAAGACAATAACCAAGTCTTAATGAAGGAAGCACCTCAATTGAAGGAATGGCCAACATTCACAGGAGAAGGTGAATATGACCACATGTCATTTATTAAAACAATTGACATGTTACAAGAAGACTATGCCATACCAGATGAATTAATCACTGCAAGATTACATTCATTGTTTGAGAAATCTGCAAAAAGATGGTATCATGGCATAAGACAAACAAATGGTAAAAATACCTGGTCTTGGTCGAAACAAGAAATAATCACCAAGTGGGCAAATGATGCCTGGAGGTATAAGATAGAAAATGGATTTGAAAACTCTTTCTTTGACCCTGAGAAAGATAAACCTTTAACTTGGTTCTTAAAACAAGTTGAAAGGCTTAATGCACTGTACCCAGAAATGTCACAGAAAATGGTGCATATGAAAATACTTAAAAAATGTGGAGGGGAACTAGAACATGCCCTAAGAAGCAGGTGCATAGAACCATGCTCCACAGAAGAGTATATAAATGCACTAGAAGATATAGTGACAAGAACAAAAATTGGCAGGACTTGGAAAAAATTGGACATTAAAAGCCCAAATAAACCATTTATCAAAAAAGATAAATCAAAAGAATCCTTTAAGCCCAATACATCCAACAATAATGAGCAAAGAAAATGCCATAAATGTGGAGGTATTGGACACTTAGCCAATAATTGCCTTAAAAAAGCAAAGATTAATGAAATTGTGGAAACAGAAAACCACAATGACAAAGAAGAGGAATCAGACTCTGAAAAAGAGACAGAAGAGTCAGAAAGCTCTGAAAGTGATGAAATCAATATAATTAATGCACAAATTAATAATATTGATATAATTTATGAAGTACTGGACGTTAACTCAAACTTGCCACAAGTTGGGACATCTGACACAAATCTGACAAACATACAAGATGCCAAAATGTATAGAACCAAACCTGCAAGAGGAATGGGATATACAGCTGGAAAATCAAGTATTAGTATTGTTATGGTTGGTAACCAAGAAGGAAAGGTTAACTTGGATACAGGAGCATATTGCACTTGTGTTGGCAAAAGTTATTCAAAAACCATTGTCCCAGACTGGCAAGAAAAACTTATGCCAATACAAGGTGTCAAATTTAGTAGTCCAAGTGAGAGCATGAAGCCCCTTGGAATAATTGATTTAACACTAATTTTTCCTCATCCCTCACAATGTGTCAGAATTAAAGTAGAGTTTGTAGTAATGGACAACTGTACTAGTAATCACTTCATACTTGGGAATAATTACTTATCAATCTATGGTATAGATATCTCCAACCAAAAGGATAGATATTTTACCATAGGAGATAACAAAAGACAAAAGTTTGGATTCTTAAATAACAAAAAACAAATCACAGTTATTAAGAATGAAGAAAAAATTCCAGAAAAGGAACTTTTTATATCTGAACAACTCATAGAGGCAGAATTCAATCAAGAATTAACAGAAAAAATGAAAGAAAAATTGATTGATCTCTTATTTAAGTATAAAAATGCCTTTGCAACTGACAAAGAGCCACTAGGTGCCATAATTGGACATGAAGTGGATATAATTCTTAATGTAGAAAAACCTTACCCACCTTTATTAAGAAGACCTGCTTATTCAGCCAGTCCAAGAGCTAGAGAAGCCTTAGAAGTGCACATTAAAGAATTAATGGACCTTGGAGTATTAAGAAAGGTTGGACATAATGAACAAGTAGAAGTTACTACACCTGTCATTATAACTTGGCATAATGGAAAATCAAGGATGGTAGGAGACTTCAGAGCCCTGAATACCTATACCATTCCAGACAGATATCCAATACCCAGAATCCATGAGACATTAACCCAATTGTCACAAGCTAAGTTCATCACAGCTATGGATGCTCTGAAGGGTTTTCATCAAAATGTCTTAACAGACAATGCCAAGAAATTACTAAGAATAATAGTCCATTGTGGAATTTTTGAATACTTAAGAATGCCATTTGGAATAAAAAATGCACCTTCCCATTATCAAAGAATGATGAATACAATATTCCTTGAAGAATTATCAGAAGGATGGTTGATTATCTATATTGATGATATCATAGTTTGCTCAGAAACTTGGGAAAATCACCTTACAGGACTAGAAAGGGTATTACAGAAAATAGTCCAAGTAAATATGAAAATTTCCTTGAAAAAATGTCATTTTGCATACAGTGAATTAAAGGCACTAGGACATGTAGTATCTGGCCTTAGTCTAGGCATAGACAAAAATAAAGTAGCAGCAGTACTACTTAAGCCAATGCCTCAAACCAAAAAAGAAATGCAATCATTTCTAGGATTTGCTGGTTACTATAGACAGAATATAAAGGACTTTGCAAAGATTGCTAAATCCTTGTATAAGCTATGTGACCAACAAACAGTCTACGAGATGACAGAAGAAAGAGTCAAGGCATATGAAGAATTGAAAAATTCCTTAACAAATGCCCCATTTCTTCTGATGCCAGATTGGAAACTACCCTTCAAACTGTACATTGATGCTTGTGGAGAAGGACTAGGTGCTGCACTTCACCAAACACAAATTATCAATGACAAACCAGTGGAAGGACCAATTTGTTTCATTTCAAGGCAGATAAAGCCAACAGAAGCAAGGTATGGAGCAAGCCAAATGGAATGCTTATGCCTAGTATGGGCTTTAGAAAAACTGCATTATTATTTGGATGGCACAGTATTTGATGTAATCACAGACTGTAATGCTGTGAAATCACTATTAAATATGAAGACTCCAAATAGACATATGCTGAGATGGCAAATTGCTATCAAAGAATATAGAGGAAATATGACTATTGTTCATAAATCTGGGAATATTCATAAAAATGCAGATGGTCTTAGTAGATGGGCTCTAGCAAATACCCCTGACAATCCAGCATGGGTACCACAAGAAGAGCACCATATAGAAGGAATATGTGTTACAGACATTGGCACAGAATTCTTTAACCAAGTTAAAGAAAGCTATAAGACAGACAAAAATTGCCATATCTTAAGCCAACTTCTAATGAAAGACTGCAAAGATCCATCACTTACATCAAAACTAGATGAAATATGGAAAAAGGCATATGATGAAGGAAGATTTCACCTCCTTGATGGAATCCTTTACCATAGAACAAAACACACATGTGTTATGGCCTTAACAGATAGAACACTAATAAACACTATTTTACATGAGTGTCATGATAGTGTTGCATCTGGACATCTCTCAGAAGATAGGACACTAGAGAGGGTGAAAACCTGCTCTTGGTGGCCAAATTGGAAGAAAGATGTTGCAGAGTACTGCCAAACCTGTGACAGATGTCAAAAAGCCAACAGAGCCACAGGAAAGAAATTTGGAATGATGATCCAAATCCAAGAACCAAAATCCCCATGGGAAATAGTTCATATGGATTGGGTAACAGCCTTACCTCCAGGAGGAGACAGGAGTTATAATGCATGCCTAGTATTAGTTGACAGGTACAGTAAAACTCCCATGTTCTTACCATGTCATAAAGATGACACAGCTATGGATACAGCCATAATGATATGGAATAAAGTCATTAGCCACACAGGCTTATTCCAAAATATTATAAGTGACAGAGACCCAAAGTTCACTTCAGCATTATGGACAAATCTCCATAACTTGTTTGGGACAAAATTATCATTCTCAACAGCTTATCATCCTCAAACTGATGGTCTAGCAGAAAGAATGATACAGACCCTATATATGATCAGAAGATTCTGTGCTTATGGGCTAGAATTCAAAGATTCTGATGGTTTTACCCATGATTGGTGTACACTAATACCAGCACTTGAACTGGCATATAAGAAATCAATCCATTCTTCTACTGGCAAAACACCAGCAATGCTAGAGAAAGGTTGGAATCCAAGACTTCCTTATGACACCCTCAAAAAGGACTTAGTGGATATACATCCAACAGCAAGCAGTTTCAAGATAATGCTTGACAAAGCAAGACACCATGCAAACAGATGCATGCAAGATTCTTTTAAATATGCAAAAGAAAGATGGGATAAAAGTCATAAACCACCTGATTTCAAAATAGGAGACTTGGGTTTAGTATCAACCCTTAATTTCAATAACATAAAAGGCCCAAAGAAATTGAAAGATTCCTTTGCAGGACCATTTATGATAAAAGCACTCCATGGACCCAATGCTGTGCAATTAGAACTCACAGGTGAACTAATGAACAAACACCCAGCTTTCCCTGTAAGCTGATAAAACCTTACAGTTCAAGTGACAAGGAGTTATTTCCACTGAGAAATAAACCCCCACTTGAGATTCCCCCCTTGGAGGAAGGAGAGGAAAAGAAAATAGTAAAAGTCCTTAAAGAAAGAAGGACAAGAAACAAAAAAGAAAGGGAATACCTTGTAAGGTATAGGAATTCAACTCAGGAAGATGAATGGCTACTTGAGAAAGATATAACAAATGCTGATAAATTACTAAGAAGATTCAGACATGAAAGAAAACCTGAAAAATAAAAAAGTTAAGCATTATTGAGCTTCAAGACTAACAAAGTCTATTGAAGAGGTAGGACAGTGGATGATACCCTAATCACACATATCAGATTGTGGTACAATCTTTTTTGGTGGTAGGGAATGTGAGCCTTTGAGATATGACCACATACCCAATAAGGTCACAAAAAAGACTCAGAATAATTATAACTTTAATATAATTATATTAAAATTACTTAGAATAAATATACATTAAGAATAATTACTTAAATATACAAAAAATACCATAAATTGGTATAAAAATTGGTTTAAATTAAAAACCAATTAATCAACATGTGAAATAAACTATACCATTGGATTCCCCATGGAAAAATACACATATACCACTTTTATGGCATATCTGTAAAGTCAATATTTAAGGAATTATAAGGTATAATACCTTATAAAATCATAAAACCTTATTTATCTCAGAAACTAATGAAACAACATGTGAAATAAATTGGACCAGTGGATTCCCCACAAAAATCCACATATAAAACAATTAATAAGCTAATTCCCAAAATCAATACTTAAGGAATTATCCTGAATATATGCACTTTTTTGGTCAACGCATATATTCAGGGATCATAGCTAATATCTTCTAAACTATACATGCTAGAATGATGAACCAAAAGTAAAGTTACCACGTAATTACTGTAAGAACACAGATATGAACTTTACTTTGCAAATTATAAACAAGGTTAAGACTTATGAGGAAATATTGATAAAAATCAACAGAGCTGTTGACCACTTTGTTGTGAAAGTAGTCCAAACTTAAAAAAAAGTATACAGTTGGATTCTACTAGTTTATTCGAGAAGAATGACGTAATTTTTATTATTAAATTCAGGGTATAACCCCCTGAAATCAAGGTTTGAAGTTTAAAATATTGAATTTCGACAGAAAAGATGAGTTACAAGAAAAATCATCAAAATTAGAGTTTTGATTATGTAATGAAAAGCTCTTGGCAGCATAATAAGGTTATGTCAGGCTATCAGAATTCACTCTCTGAATTGCTGTAGCGTGAAAACCTTAAACGTTATTGAGGATCAAAGTTTGAGCTTAAATTGAGCTGTTATGATCACATACTATAACCTTAAATTAAGTTTAACAGTCTTAAGAGTGGTAAAATTGGTGAATACTATTAGTTTATGATTAAAACTAATAAAATCCACGAAATTTGGGGTTCTGCCAAGCCTCTGATGTCATCAAACTTAGAGTTATAGTGATAACTCTAAATAATGGTGTAATAATGATGTAATATGGTTTGATCATGATGTAATCACCCTCAAACCTTAAAATATTGATCAATTCCAGTGGATAAGATCAGTACACGTCTACTAGAAGCCTGTTGGACTCTAGGAGGGAGGTATTTACTATAAATAGAGCTCTTTTTACTCTATTTACCCCTCAGACGCATCAAAAACAATAAATCAATTAAATAAAAGGTAATTTCTTTATTCTTTATATATAAAACTCTTATATTATTAAAGACCAAAGATCATCTTAATATTAATCACTATTTTTACGTGATTAAATCAATTCTTTAATTGTTTTTGTTATAAATCTCTCTATAAACTCATTTCCACGTAAAATCAAGAAATTTAGTAAATTTCTTTATTTTTTATTGTAAATACAATTTGAAAAAGTTGTATTATATTCTTTTGGCGTAAAATATTTCAAAATTATTATTTTAAGTGTTAAAAGTAGGTTATTTCATCTTATTATAATAATTTCTCTCTTATTATTACTCTTAATAATTCTTAATTAATATAAATAGTATTTATATTAATATATAACTTTAATATTAGTAATATTATTGTTATTAATTGTTTTTTATTTATAAAAAACAATTTTTTACGCCTTTATTATTTGTTGGTAACAATAATAAAGAGCTTTATAATATATTAATTATTTTATATTAATATCTTATTTATAATATTATAATTTCCTATAATATTAATTATATTATTATATTTATTTAATAATATAATATTTTTACGCCATAATAATAATATTTCTTTATTATTATTATTATTTTAATCTTATTTATTTCAATTATATGGACATTCAGAGTACAATAAGTAATAAATTAGTAATTTTTACTTATTGTTTCATAGTCAAACCTTACAAGTTAAATAAAAATTATTATAACTTTTTATCCAATAAATAAACATATAAAAATGATTTCACCATTGGATTCCTCATAAAAAATCAGGTGGGGTCACCTCTGAGTGAAATTTTTGTAACTCAACTCTAAATAAGCTTAAATTACGTTTTTAGTATTTTCAATACAAAAGTTGAAAATCCTCAAAACCTTAATTTAATTCACACCACATGTGGTGTTAACCATCAATTTTTGTGTTAAAATTGAGGTGTTGTGTTTAGTTTAGAAGTTATGAGGAATTGAAGTATTTTCAATTGAATTCAATTGAAATGTCAAAATGTGCGCGTGTATTACATAAGTGAACTTTGATTTACATATGAAGTGTCAATTATTACTGTATTTTACTGTACAATTGAATTGAATTACATATGTAAATTATAAGTATAATACATGATGAGGAATTAAAGGAAAAATAAATTGGAAAGATTAAATTTGGGGGGGGAAAGGAACTCCAGCTCTAAGGGGGAGCTAGACCCCCAAATTCCTTGCTGACAGGCGTGGGATGTCAAAATTCACGCAAAAGTTCATCACTTTTGGCCTGGAATTGAGTTACAGGGTCTGTGGACTCAATTGATGATGAGGTTTTGATATCATCTGGGGTAGTTTTAGCTGTTGCCAAGAGGGTAAAACTACCCTTAAGATAAAACAATCATAATAAAAACAGTTTTAACTGGTTTCTACGCCTCTGACACACATTCTGACGTGTTTTGAAGGCTCTAGGCCTGGTATTGCTATAGTAATGGCTGATTTAAGGGTCTAAAATGGCTAAAAATGGCTAAAAATGGCTTAAACCAGCCCTTTTTTGGTCTAAACCAGGGTTCAATGATGCCATAATTGGCTTTTATGTTGTCAGACTGTTTTTCACGACTGACAAGAGTAAATTTTACTTTTGGAGTAAGAGAATTGATGGCTATAAAAGAATGTCTTCTTTGCCCCACTTTTCTCTTCATGTTAGAATCTTTTCCTTTTATTAATTAGTTTAAACACTGTTAAAAAATCAATCAAAGATTCCAACCACCACTTTTAAATCATTTTAATCCTTTTAACCACGTGAAAAAATCATTATAATCATTGTTTCTAACTCTTATAATCATTTTTACCCCTGAACCACCCCAAAAGTGAATTAAAGCATCTTTCATCACTGTTAACTTTGTCACTTTGTTTCCAAATTCACTCTGGTCACTTTTGGGCGTGTTTTCTCTTTAATATTCTTTTTAAAGACTTTGTTCTTTAATTAATTGCTTGCAGTTCTTTGCTCAATTAATTCCAATTGAAATTGCTCTTGAAGAAATTTCTTTTGTAGCCTTAAAATATCTCTTGTAGAGTATTTTTTGGATAAATTTTTATTGTTGGTAAAACAATAAATTTTTATAATATTATTGTTTTATACTAATAAAGTTATAAACAATAAATTTGGCGTGTTTTCTCTTAAAAATAATATTTCATACTATTTTTAACAGAATTTTAACTTATACAAATTTTGAGGACAGGAAAAGTACTTGATTTTTAATCAAAGTTTCATATCCACACCTTACATTTGGGGGCCCAGCCGTGATATTTTACCTGTGACATATTTTTTTACTCTTTTTAAATCTTTTTTCTTATATTGAAAAATTTAAAAACATATAAAAAATACTTATAATTCAAAAAAATCCATAAAAAATAACTTTTTTCATATTATAAGTGAGGCTTATATTTTTATTTCTTTTTTGAAATAACCTTTTTTTACTTGATTAATTGGCTTTTTCATTAATTTTAGTGTCTGACAACGTGGTAAGACAAGAAAACATTGAAACAGCCTCAACAGTAACCAGCATTATCCCTGCCAGTACTGTTAATTCTGATCATAATAGTACTGTTATTGTGACTCAAAATAACCAACCTGAACCAATATCTTCTGAATTAATTAACTTGGACATAAGTAATACTCTTCAGAAGGCAAAGAATTTGGCCAATAGTAAGTTTTTGACGTAAAAATACTATTTTAAGCCTTTTTTAACCATAATTATGCCTTCAACCAGGTCAGGAGCCAGCTACAACCCCTCAAGCAGCTCCCAAAAGGTAATAGACGTGATTATGGCAGAAGCCAACCAGGTACAGAAGGAAAAGGGTCAGTTGATGACTTCCAAACAACTAAATTGGGTCATTCTGAAGCTGATAATACTATTTTACCTTCAAAAAGAGCTGACACCGCCACAACAAGCCTCTGTGGACATATACAAAGCCAGCCACAGTGCATACAACAATGCACTTCAATTCAAGGAGTACCAGATCCTTGCAGACCTGTGGAAGAATTGCATGAATTCTTACCTGACAGTAAGAAAATTCTTGGGCCATCCCAACACTTGCAAATTGCTCAATGGATGGCATCCATTGATGGAGAAGAAAAACATGATGCTTTTGACACTAGAATGGAGGGAAAAACAACCCTCCACCACCCAAACCAGTGCCAAAAACAGCCCCAGTGGCCAGCAGCAGCAATTCCAACGTGAAAAAGCAGCCACAAACTCCAAACAAGGGCAAAGGGAAGGCACCAGCCCCAAAACCTTACAGCCAGGGCTACAGAATCCCAAAGATTCAGCAGGATGCCATGGAAAATGTATTTCAGATGGCCAGAACCATGATGGAATTACAGAAGAAGGAGGAAGCCAGATTAAGGTTCCAGAAATGATTTCTGACATATTTGATTCCATCCCAGAGTTGTATAATGCTATAAATGACGTGAAAAAACATCTTTCTGATAAAAATGAAACCATTTGTAACAACATTAAAACAAACAACCTGAGTCTGTGCCAAATTAATGAAACACTTATGTGTTTTGAAAAAGTTTTAAGAACAATTAAAAATTCCAATAATGATAATTCTTCTAATAAAATAAATGAACAATCTGCCATTATTAAAGAATTAACAGATAAATATTCTAAATTCAATATTGATGACATAATTGAAACAAGAATTAAACAAGCCATAAATATTATCAAAACAGATAACAAGAAAGTCCTTGATGACATTTCAAATTCATTTACTGAAGTAAAGACATATACCATTGCCTTGAAAAAGTGTTTTGATACTTCACAAGAAGAAGTATCAAAATTATCAATGAAATTGAATCAAGTCACTGCTGATAATACAAGACAGACAGAGTTATGGCAAGAACTTACACATAAAGAAGACATGTATAAAATTGAAGTAATAAATTTAATACAAAGCTTCCAGCATGAATACAGAAATTCCCAAAGGTGTAGCAACAGTAAAATGAATGACATTGAACAAATACTGAACACCTTACCAAGAATGTCTACACCTCTAAATCAAAATGAGGGCACAAGAATTTCAAATCCACAAGTATTGGATCCTGATAATTCACAATTAAAAAATGAATTATCCACTTCTTTTCATAACTTGGAACCATCAATGGGTCAAGCACTCTTGAAAGAAGTGCCAAAACTTAAAGAATGGCCCCACTTCAGTGGTGAAGGAGAGTATGACCATATGGAGTTCATTAGAGGTATTGACATGATCAAAGAGGATTTTGAATTACCAGACAGATTGGTAACAGCCAGGTTTAACACCTTGTTTACCAGATCAGCTCGCAGATGGTACATCAAAATAAGACAAGCACATGGACACCAGAGTTGGACTTGGTGGAAAACCCAAATCATCAACAAATGGGCAAATGATGCTTGGAGGTTTAAAGTTGAAACAGCCTTTGAATCTGCCAAATTTAATGCTGATAAAGACAAAGCTTTACCATGGTTTTGCCAACAGAAGGACAGATTAACAGCATTATATCCTGACATGTCAGAATTTATGATCCATAGAAAAATTCTGAGACAATGTGGAGGTGACTTAGAGCATGCTATCAAAAGCAGGACTACTGAACAATCTTCAGCAGAGGATATTATCAATATATTAGAAGAAGTAACCACCAGAACAAAAATTGGTTCTAGTAGGGTGAAACTTGAAACAAGGTTTAATACACCTTGGAAAGATTCTGTGGACAAATACCCCAAAGAAAATTCTAATAATGTTGGGTATAAATCTACAGATACAGTCAAAAAGTGCCATATTTGCCAAAGCACCACCCATTTAGCTAATACATGTCCAAAAAGGGGGAACATCAATGAAATTAATATTAGAAAGGGACCCTGATGTTGAAAAAGATGAAATAATTGAAGACAATTCAGATGATAAGTCATCCATATTTTCTGAATCTTCAAAAGATATAGAAAATATCAATGCCACTTTTGATATGATGGAATCTTATTCCCACTTGCCACAATTGAGCAATAGTCAACTTGATTTATCAAAAGCTCAAGGGGCACAACTTATGAAAACCAAATCCCAATAGAAGGAATAAGTGTTACAGACTTGAACACCACCTTATTTGAAGAGGTCAGAAATAGTTACATTCAAGATAAAAATTGTAGCATCTTATACCAATTAGTGAACAAAGACTGTAAAGACAAATCTCTAATACATGCCTTGGATGAAGTATGGACAGGATCATATGATAAAGGAAGATTTCACCTACTTGATGGTATAAAATTCAACAGTACAAGTAACCCAATGAAACATTAGGAATCTTTGATACCAATATCATATTCCCACACATAAATGGGAATTTGAGAATCACGGTTGAATTGGTTGTTATGGAAAATTGCTCTATTACCCATTTCTATTGGGAAATGACTATTTAATCATGTATGGGATAGATTTACATAATAACAAAGACAGATACTCTCCTATTGAGACATCTGGTGCTAAGAAAATTACCAAAGTTCTTAAAGAAAGGAAATTAAGAACCAAGAAAGTAAGGGAATACCTTGTTAGGTACAGTGACCCAACTTGTGAAGATGAATGGCTAGAAGAAAAAGATTATACCAGAAGCTACCAAACTCCTCAGAAGATTCAGACACACTAGAAACACCAATATTACAAAGTAATATTCTTTTTTAGGGGGAGGGAATGTGAGCCTTAGAGGTAATTTCATGTACCCAAAAGACCACAAATACAAAAATTAGTATATAAATATAAATAAAATAAATTTATTTATATTATTAAAATAAAAATTAAAATATAAATATAAAATTATATTCAAAATAAAAAAATTTAAGTAAAATTTAAAATTAAAATTACATTTAATTTTGTAATTATAAAATTACATTTATACTTAAAAAAAATCAGTAAAAATGAATTTTTAACAAAACTGTAAAAAAATAAATAAATTTGGAAAAAAGTCAAATAAAAATTATTATAACTTTTTATCCAATAAAGAAACATATAAAAATTATTTCACCATTGGATTCCTCATAAAAAATCAGGTGGGGTCACCTCTGAGTGAAATTTTTGTAACTCAACTCTAAATAAGCTTAAATTAAGTTTTTAGTATTTTCAATACAAAAGTTGAAAATCCTCAAAACCTTAATTTAATTCACACCACATGTGGTGTTAACCATCAATTTTTGTGTTAAAATTGAGGTGTTGTGTTTAGTTTAGAAGTTATGAGGAATTGAAGTATTTTCAATTGAATTCAATTGAAATGTCAAAATGTGTGCGTGTATTACATAAGTGAACTTTGATTTACATATGAGGTGTCAATTATTACTGTATTTTACTGTACAATTGAATTGAATTACATATGTAAATTATAAGTATAATACATGATGAGGAATTAAAGGAAAAATAAATTGGAAAGATTAAATTTGGGGGGAAAAGGAACTCCAGCTCTAAGGGGGAGCTAGACCCCCAAATTCCTTGCTGACAGGCGTGGGATGTCAAAATTCACGCAAAAGTTCATCACTTTTGGCCTGGAATTGAGTTACAGGGTCTGTGGACTCAATTGATGATGAGGTTTTGATATCAACTGGGGTAGTTTTAGCTGTTGCCAAGAGGGTAAAACTACCCTTAAGATAAAAAAATCATAATAAAAACAGTTTTAACTGGTTTCTACGCCTCTGACACACATTCTGACGTGTTTTGAAGGCTCTAGGCCTGGTATTGCTATAGTAATGGCTGATTTAAGGGTCTAAAATGGCTAAAAATGGCTTAAACCAGCCCTTTTTTGGTCTAAACCAGGGTTCAATGATGCCATAATTGGCTTTTATGTTGTCAGACTGTTTTTCGCGACTGACAAGAGTAAATTTTACTTTTGGAGTAAGAGAATTGATGGCTATAAAAGAATGTCTTCTTTACCCCACTTTTCTCTTCATGTTAGAATCTTTTCCTTTTATTAATTAGTTTAAACACTGTTAAACAATCAATCAAAGATTCCAACCACCACTTTTAAATCATTTTAATCCTTTTAACCACGTGAAAAAATCATTATAATCATTGTTTGTAACTCTTATAATCATTTTTACCCCTGAACCACCCCAAAAGTGAATTAAAGCATCTTTCATCACTGTTAACTTTGTCACTTTGTTTCCAAATTCACTCTGGTCACTTTTGGGCGTGTTTTCTCTTTAATATTCTTTTTAAAGACTTTGTTCTTTAATTAATTGCTTGCAGTTCTTTGCTCAATTAATTCCAATTGAAATTGCTCTTGAAGAAATTTCTTTTGTAGCCTTAAAATATCTCTTGTAGAGTATTTTTTGGATAAATTTTTATTGTTGGTAAAACAATAAATTTTTATAATATTATTGTTTTATACTAATAAAGTTATAAACAATAAATTTGGCGTGTTTTCTCTTAAAAATAATATTCCATACTATTTTTAACAGAATTTTACCTTATACAAATTTTGAGGACAGGAAAAGTACTTGATTTTTAATCAAAGTTTCATATCCACACCTTACAGAAACTGTGGCTACAGAACAGTATCCAACTACATTAAAACGACTCAAGACCAATGGGATGATGTAAGAGGTGACTTGACTGAATAAATTCAAAAAAACAAGACCTTTATGAATCCATGACCACTTTAATTCACTCAGTATCCTCTTATTTGGACAAAATTTAGTGGTATGAATGCTAGCCAGGATCCAAAAACCAAGTGGATGTCCATGCCTGACATGGGGAATACAATTGCAAATAAGTATCAAAGACCAGTTTTCTTTTATTCTGAAGTCCAATATTTTTCTTTTTTCCCTTATTTTTGTCCTCCAAATGATAATCCCCCATTTTCATCTGCTTTTTGTATAGCTGTTCCCATTTAATTCCATTGGATATAATCATTTCTAATGTTTATCCAATCCTCCCCACTACTGTGAATTGATAATTTCATGCCCAATTAAAAGCCGTGGGGTGGGCTGATAAATTTAAGAAACACAGTACATTATATTTGTGCCACCTTCCTCCCCCCCCAACAGCAAAAACCAACTATTTTTGAGGCTGATTCAGATTGATTGATTTTTGTATATACAGTTTATTCCAATTATCCCCCTCCTCAGGCCTATTTATTGCTTAAATCCCACATCAGTCTCTTTTTTTATCAAACATGTGGCACTTTTGTGCTTTAAAATAACCATACTACAAACAAGAAAAAAAACACTTTTTGCACCTTCACTTGTTGTCCCACCAAACAAATTCCCCAGATTATGGGCTTCTGGTTCTTTATTTTCCATATTGAACGCTTCATTTTTTGAAAAACTTGAAGGATATTCATAAGTGGGAAGATTTTAACTTAATTTTTTAAAATAGTCATGTTACAAACACAGGAAAAAACCATTTGAAAGAAAAACACTCTTTGCACCTTCACTTGTCCCACCAAAAAAAATTGCCAAAATTATGGGCTTCTAGTTTTTCATTGCCAAGATTGAACGCTTCATGTTTGAGAAAATTAATGAAATTCATAAGTGGGAAGATTTTATATGATTTTTTTTATAAATATGCCATTTTGTCTAATTGGCCAAATTTGAGAAATTTGGCAAAAAAAATGGAAGAAAATTGAGGATTTTGACATCTCATGTTGGAAAAAATATGGCAAAATGTGTTTATAAAAACCTCAAAAATGATCCCAAGGAATTGTTTTAAAAAAATGAGGTCACTTATGTGTTTTGGCCATAAATTGGTAAACACACGTAATGGCTTACATGTGTTTACCAACACTCAAATTGAATTAATTCAATTCAATTGAAATTTAATTGAATTAACTCAGTTTAATTAAAATTGAATTGAATAAATTCGATTCAATTGAGATCAAATTGAATAAATTCGATTCAATTGAGATCAAATTGAATAAATTCAATTCAATTGAGATCAAATTGAATAAATTCAATTCAATTGAGATCAAATTGAATAAATTCAATTCAATTGAGATCAAATTGAATAAATTCAATTCAATTGAGATCAAATTGAATAAATTCAATTCAATTGAGATCAAATTGAATAAATTCAATTCAATTGAAATCAAATTGAATTAATTCATTTCAATTGAAATCAAATTGAATTAATTCATTTCAATTGAAATCAATTTGAATGAATTCAATACAATTAAAATTAAATTGAATTGAATCAATTACATTCAATTCAAGTGTGATCAAATTGAATTTGTAATAATACATTTTGAATTTAGTTAATTTGAATTAATTGAAGTAAATATATATGAAATTGATATAATTGGATTCAAATTCAACAAATTTGAATCAATTCAATAAAGATTGAATACATTGGATTTAATACAATTCCAATTAAATAGGCTTCAACTGATTCAATGAGAATCAAAACCAGTTGAATAAATTGATATTAGTTCACGTCAAAAGAAATTAGTTTGAAATC